>OZ038383.1:53338987-54730233 GCA_964036045.1 Eutreptiella sp. 'Long Island Sound 2002' | reverse complement strand
GTGCTCGGGGCGAAAAAATGATTTTTTTCAAAGTTGTTCCTGGACCACTTGGGATGCTCAAAGAAGTGTTTTTGGCCCGTTTTGAGCCCGTGTCGGCGCGCTTTGGGCCCCAGAAATCCCAAAATGCCTTGAAAATGGGCCGTTTCAAGACCAAAAATGGGTCGGAAATGGGTCAGAAACGCGCTGTTCCAAAAGTGATCCTGGACCATTTGGGATGCTCAAACAATTGTTTTTAATCCATTTTGAGCCCGTGGTGACGCGTTTTGGCCCATGGAAAATCCCAAAATGGCTTGAAAATTGGTCGTTTTGGGACCAAAAAAGGCTCCTAAATGGGTCAAAAACGCGTTTTTCCAAAAGTGATCCCGCAACCTTTTTGGATGCTCAAAAAGCTGGTTTTCGCCCTTTTTGAGCCTATTGGAACGGGTTTTGGCCCATGGAAGCTCCCAAAATGCCTCGAAAAGGGGCCGTTTTGGGAGCAAAAATGGGTGGAAAATGGGTCCAAAATGCACTTTGGCAAAAGTGAACCTGGACCATTTGGGGTGCAGAAACAAGTGAAATGAGCCCATTTTAAGCCCGTTTTGACCGAGTTCAGCCCCTTCCGCAGCATGTATGCACCAAATGTTACCCTTCGCACGCACCTTAGAGCCGTATGGTGGAGCCACCTAGAGTTGGGGAGAGGGGTGTAGATTGGAGGATATATATATATATATATATATATATATATATATATATATATATATATATATATATATATATATATATATATATATATATATATATATATATATATATATATATATATATATATATATATATATATATATATATATATATATATATATATATATATATATATATATATATACATATATATATATATATATATACATATATATATATATATATATATACATATATATATATATATATATATATATATATATATATATATATATATAGCGGAGTCCCCCCCGGCGAATCCGAGGTTCTTCCTCGAAGGGGCCCACGAGCCCAGGGGACGCCACCGGGTTTCATGGCCACGCCGGACGGAGCTCCCACCGGCGACCCCCCCCCCCCGCATGGGAGGGTACACACAACAACCGCCAGCCCCCCCCCCCAAGCCCCCCCCGAAAAAGGGACTCCGGCGCGGAGGGTTGGGGATAGAGTCCCATGCCGCGTGGCCATGAATCCACATGGCCCTACACCGGGCGATACACGCCCGCCCCCCCCCCCCCCCGGCTCAAGAGGGGCCCCCGTCGTCCCCCGGGCAGGGAGCACCCCCCCCCCCCTCAGGGAACGGCCGCCCTCAGGAGCCCTCGCCCTACTCCTGGGGGCCTCTCGAGGTTCGCCCCCGAGCCCGCCCGGCCCTTCCGCGCTCCCCCTCACCAGCCGCAGCCCAGAGGCCCGCCCGGTCCCCCCCGCGCCGGCCCACAGCCACCAGGGACCCGGGCCACGGAGCCCCGGTGCCCAGCCCCGCCCGCCCCCCCGGTATCCATCCGGCGGGGCCCGTCCCGGTCCGGTTCGGCCGCAAGGGGACGGCGTGGCGCTTCCCCCCGCCTCTACCAGGATTCGCCCCTGTGGATGATGCTCGGCGGGATTCGTCCCCGCCGAGCGGGGTGCGGGCCCCTCCGCTGACTGTGGCCCCCAGCGCCGCGGGCGCCCCGGGCTCCCTGGCCGACTTTGGCCAGCCCCGGCCGCCCCTCTTCCCCGGTCAGCCGAACGGTGGCGCTCGCGGCTGAGCACACCGCAACCCCTCCCCCTCGCGCGCGCACCCGCCAACCGGCCCGCAGCCCCCCCCCCCCCCCCCCCCTCCCCGCGTGCACACCAGGCCCCTCCTCCCCTCCACACCCCCTCTCCTTCTTCACAGGTTGCCGACGCCACCGAGGTGGGCTTCCGCAGCCGCCAACGGGCGGACGCCTGGCCGATGAGGGGACCCCCCTACGCGGTGGGGGTCCAGGCCTTGCCCCCCCTTCCCCCTGCTGCATGCATCATGGCGTTGCATGAGTCATACCTCCCTCCCTGCGCGCCATGCCACATGGCCGCGAGTGGCCCTTGTCCCTTCCCCCCACCCATGCCTCGCGCCAAGAGACCGAACGGGGGGGGCCAACGGCCCCTGGATGGGGCCCCCAGAACCCTGGACGGGGCCCCAAGAACCCCAGTGCTGTTACTCCGACGCGGAGGGTGGTGTGACCAGCCGGCGAGCGGTCACACGTGACGCTGAACCCCCCCCTGTCCCCCACCCTTGCTGGGGCGGCGCGGCCCGCACGTGCGGTTCGAGCCCGCGTCGCCCTTGTAACGCTATACGGGCAGTGCAAGCCGCCAGGAGCGCGGAGCGGCCCCGCACTGCCCCAAGCGCCCCCCCCCCCCCCCCCCCACTCAAGCTGGCGCTAGAGGCCTAGCAGCGCCTGGCGGGCTGTTGTGCAGGGGGGGCGAGGCGACCGGGCGCTTCATACCCACCCCCAACTGGGGTCTGTGCCCACGGCACCGGGCACAGACGCCGGTTGGGGGGTACCACACCACCACCCACCGCCGCACCACGGGCACAAGGGAGAGGTAATAGCCCCGGGCATCGGCCTCCCCCAGGCCGAAGGAAGGTGCCGACCGCCAGGCTCATCCTGGCCCCCCACTTCCTCTTCATGATCATCCCCCTTGGCCGTCCCGGCCCACAGTCCCCGCGGCGGGTAAGTTCCTGGGGTCGAAACCTAAGAACTTCGGTGACGGAAATACAGGCCGTGGTTTCGCACCCAGCCGACGTGGGGAGCCTCCGCCCCCACGGGGCCCCGGGGCACCCTGGCCATCCCAGCCGGGGATAACCCGCCGCCAGCACCCCATTCCCCCGCCCCAGGCTCTCCGGCCTCAGTCCCCAAGCAGTCTTCACCCTCATCACTTCCCGGTAGCAGGACACACCCACCACCACCACACGCCACCGACCCCCAGAGCCCAGCTCTGGACCGCAGACAGTCGAGCTCCCACACCCTGCAACCCCGACACCCCGCGCCCGACACCCCTCCCCTTACCACACGCGCAGCCCACCCCTCTCCCCCAGCCGACGCCACCACGCGACGTACGCCGCACCCAACGACGGCCCACGCCCACGCCGGGCCCAACAGCCCCCCCCCCCTTCTTACTTTGCACCACCGCCGGTAGCACTGTTCGCTCTGCATGCCGGAGCCTGCGAGCCTCGAGCGCTTGCCTCGGCTTTTTCTGTCCCCCACCAGCCCACGCCGCCCCACACCCAAAACCGGCCCCTGACGCGAGCCTCCCACCCGCCTGGCGCCACACCCAGCGACCACCCACGCCCAACACCACCTCACGACTCTCGCCGCGCCAAGCGACGACCACGACCCGCACCTAGCCCAGCCCCCCCCCCCTTTCTACGTTTGCGCCACTGCCGGTAGCACTGTTCGCTCTGCATGCCGGAGCCTCCGGGCCCTGAGCGCTTGCCTCGGCTTCTCCCTTTCTGCCGCCCGCCCACCCCGACCAACCCCCCCCACCCTCATCACGCACTACGACTGGCGCCCACAGCCGTCAACGGACCTCCCACCCCCCGGCACGCCGTGTGTCACACCCTCCCTTGCTCTGCTCCCCACAGGCACCATGGCACACCCATTCTCAGCTCTGTCCCCCGACCTCTAGCGCGAACAGTTGCCGGCGGCCGACGCCTGGCCCCTCCTGTCCATCGCCCTGGACTCCCAACAACCCCCACGCCTGCTGGCCTCTGCGCGCCACATGCTGGCGAATGTGGACGTCCTCTCCATCCCCCTCGCCGGCTCCTGCATCGAAGCCAGCCCCCTCCTCTGGTGGTTCGCCTTCACCGAGCAGCTCACCGAGAACGAGATCTCCCTCCTCACCACACACCACGACGCCTGGTGGCTCCCCTACGCCTCCTGCATGAGCGCCCTCATCGACTGGGGCGCTCGTGCCTCCACCCTCGACCAGGCCACTCTCGCCTCGGCCGCCCTCGCCCACATTTCCCCCTTCTCCCCCGACCTCCCCCCCTCCATCCCCTTCCGCCGCCTCCTGGACCTCCTCGCCTTCGAGGAGGCCATCAAGCCCAAGGTCGCCCGGGTCGCCCAACTCCAGTGGCTGGCGACCTGGGCGGCCCAGCAGACCGGCTCCCGGCTGGCCTGCCCCCCCCTCAGCTGTGTCTTCGACCCCGCCAGCCCCCACGTCCGTGTCCCCGCCCTTGGCCCCCTTTCAGCCCAACGGTGGTACACCGAGTTGAACCATCGGAAGGATGATGGTTCAATTCGCACCCCCAACATCTCCACCGCCATCACCGCAGCCGCCCGCCGCGCTAACCCGCAGGCAGGAGAACCTCCTACGGGGCCCGGTGTCCCCGCCCCCGCCGCCGCCCCCGCACCCCCCAGCGCTTCGCAACCCTTTTCCCAGCTTCCCCCCCGTCCCTAGCCCCCGCAGCCGGCCGCACCGACCCCGTCAGACTGGGAGACACTCTTCCAGGCTGGCCCCACCCCGAGCTCCAAGGACACGCTGACCTTACTCGACGGCCTCTCCTCCGTCCCCGAGGGCGACGCCCACCACACGGCCATGAGCATTGTGGCTATGGGCAAGAACTGCCACCTGCCCCCCAGGACCGTGCAGCACCTCTCAGTCTCCACGTCCACCGCCAGCCTGGTGCTCGCCGCCAAAGGTGCCTGGCACTCCTGCCCCGACCTCCACAAGCCCACCCTCCGCCTCCACCTCAACAAGCTCCTCACCCTGGTCTCCCAACGGTACGGAGCCGCCGCCTCCTCCGCAGCCTCCCTACCTGCCCTCCAGGCCATCCAGCCCCTCATCACAGCCGCTCAGGCACATGCCCACATCCTTGGCTGGCAGCGGCGTTCACCATCGCCAGCGCCCCCTCCTTCCCCATAGAGGCCTTACAGGACCTCCAACACGTCTCCTCCGCCGACACCCTCCGCGCAGCCATCGCACGGCTGTGTGGCCGTCTATCCACCCCGGCCCAGTTCCAGGAACTCATCTCCTACACCAAAACAGCCCCCCCCCCCCGCTCCACTGCGGACCTAGACTGGTTCCGCCTTGGCTCCTCCGCACCGCCAGCGCACTCCCTGCAAGCCCCTGGCGCCGCCGCCCCGCCCGCGCCACTCTCCGCCCCACCCCTCCTCGGCCAGCCCCCCCTCCCGGGCGCCCCCGCGCCCTCCGCCACCGACGCCACCCCCGCCTCCTCGGTCCCCACCTTCGCCCCCGTCGGCTCCTCGCCAGCCACCACCGGCATCGTCCGCGTCTCAGGCCTCCGCCTCGGCCCACACCCCTCCATGGCAGTCACCCTCACCCACAACCTGCAGACCGTCGTGTACGTCACTGACGCCGACGCCCGCCGCGGACACGCGTTCGCCTACATCGCCCCCGCCCTGCACACCTCCCTCTTCGCCTCGCTGCCCACGCGCGTCATCAAGCACAACGAGGGCTGGTCCCTTACGGTCCAGGGCAGACCTGACGATGGGCAACCTTGGCACGCCCCCACCACCATACTCAACACCCCCCCCTCCCACCGCCCGCCCGTCCCGGGCGACCCTCAGCCCCGCGCCGCCAAACGCAGCCGCTAGCAGTCACCCCCCCGTTCCTCCCCCCGACGCTCCCCGCGGCACCATGGCTGCACAGCGCCCTCGGCCCCCACGTCAGGCAGGGCAGTCCGCGGCGCCATGTTCCCCAGTGCCCGCAGACACAACTGACTCGCCCTGCCGGACACTCTCCCCGCCTCCAGCGCTCCCGACCTCCCGACCCTAGCCGGGGCGACCTTCCTCGCCTCCCACTTCCCCCGCCCACTCGACGCCCACCGCGCCGGGGCTGACCTCCTCTCCGGCCTGGAGCCCCGTCCCCTATCCCACGCCCGTGGGACCCCCCCCCGCGCACCCGCTACACCACCGGCCTCCGCCCCCCGGATATGCCTTCACTGCGGCACGCTACGGCGCCCGGCCCTCACGCGTTGCCCCGTGTGCACACACTCTGCTGACCTTCTCCGCCTTGGCCTCCCCCCGGCCGCCAACCTCCCGCCGGGCCCCCTCCGAGACCTCCTGCACGCCGCCCAGGCCTCCACGTCGCTACCCCCCTCGCTCCTCGCCTCCGCCCTCCCCACAGTGTGCGGTTGGCTCGCCTCCTTCCCCCGCCAGCGCAGTGACCCCTCCTTCTAGATCACCCCTCCCCTGCACGTGGACGCCAAGTGGACCGCCTTCTGGGACACCGCCCACTTGCCTTCATCCCCCCTCCCCCCGTCCCCAGCGTACACCCGCTCGTCAGGCCCGACCTCCGCGTGGACGCCACACCCCATCCCCCCGGGCATCGCATACTGCTTGCCGCCAACCCCTCGGTCCTCAGTGAGGTCCTCATCTGGCACGCCGACGCCCTGCACGTGCGCCCACTGCTGCCCGACCTGCACGTCGCGTACGCCCCCGGCACGCCCGTCGACCCCTCCGTGTGGGACTCTCAGTGAGGCCACCGGCCACCAGCCGGCCCGCACGCACCGCCCCGCACTCGCCTCGGGCACTTGTGCCCGTGGACGCCGCTACCCACGCGCCCGGCCCCGGCCTCGGCCCCCGAGCAGCGGTCCCTGCCAGCCGCAGGTCCGACGGCCCTCAGGGGCCCCCGACAGGCACGCCGACACCCTTGCGCGTGCGCCCCCCGCAGCTTGGCCTGCACGGCGCGCTCGCCCCCGGCACGCCCTCCAACCCCACAGTGTGGGGCTCTTGGAGCCTCTGCCGACCGCCGGCTGGGCCGCCCGCGCCTCCCAGCGACCGCCTAGGTCCCCGCACCCGCTCGGCCGCCCGCCGCTACCCATGCGCCCGGCCCCGGCCTCAACCCCCAACGCAACCAGCTCACCGCAAGTCCCTCGGCCCGCGGAGGGGCCTGCACCGGGCACACCGGCGCCCTTGCGCACGCGCCATCCGCAGCTTGGCCTGCAGGCTGCGCCCTCCCCCGGCACGCCCACCGACCCTACTGTGTGCGGCGCTCAGGGCAACTGCCGACCGCCGGCTGGACCGCCCGCACCCCCCCCGCGACCGCCACGGGCTCCGCACCCGCATGGCGCCGCGTCCGACCCGGCCGCCCGCCGCTACCCATACGCCCGGCCCGGGCCTCGACCCCCCGCCGGCTGTGCCGCGCGGCCTCCCGTACACAGGGCACAGCGACAGGCACCAGGGGCCAGCACCTGAACCGAACACGGCACGCCAGCAACTGTAAACCCATGTTCGTGCTCTTGTGCTCCCGCCCTTGTGTCCTCCCTCCCCCATGACCGCCGCGCGCGCGCGCCCGCACTACCGGGGACGAGGCGGCCACAACACAGCTCCGGCAAAGGTGACTAGGCGCCGGCAGACCGCAACTCCCAGGCCTCCCCTCGCCCCCGTAGAAGGCTAGAAGCGCGGGCCAGCGCCCCCGGCCACGCCACGGCCGCACAGGAGGAACGGCCACCTCGGCGGGATGTTCGGGCAAGGCGCGGAATGCCCGTGGACCCGGGCGTGCCTTCCCCACCCCAAGGTCACCGCCCCACCCTCCACCCCCACCACAGCCGCTTCGCACAGGACGAGTAACTCTCCCCCCGCGGGACGGGGGAGGGCTCCAGGGTGACTTCCACAGGTGGCCCCACCCTCCTCCACGCCCCCCCCCCCCCCCCCCCCGGTCGTCGTCGGCACACGCCCGGCCAGCGTGCGCCGGACGACTGCTCCCTTGCGCCCTGCCCAAGGAGAGCGTGTCTGGCAAGAGCGTTTCTCCCGCCGGCACGTGCTGGGTGCCTTCACCACAACAACAACAACAATATATATATATATATATATATATATACATATATATATATATGGAAAAACGCGTTTTTGACCCATTTTTGACCCATTTTTGGTCCCAAAATGGCCCATTTTCAAGGCATTTTGGGAGTTTCCAAGAGCCAAAACCCGTCCCCACTGGCTCAAAATGGGCTAAAACCACTTGTTTAAGCATCATAAATGGTCCAGGATCATTTTTGGAAAAACACGTTTTGGACCCATTTTTACCCATTTTTTGGTCCCAAAACGGCCCATTTTCAAGGCATTTTGGGATTTTCCATGGCCCAAAAAAACGCGCCACCAAGAGCTCAAAACGGCCCAAAAACACTTGTTTGAGCATCCCAAGTGGTCTAGGAACAACTTTGGAAAAAATCATCTTTTTCGCCCTGGGGACCCTGGTGGACCCACCGTTGGCCCCCACTGTGCCTGGGCTGGCCGGCCCTCCGGCTGCACCAAGTGACCACTGGTACGGGGGTCTACATGTCTCAGTGGCCCGTTTGTTCGCCGGGGGTAAGGAGGCAAGGCAAAGCAACGCAGCAGCATCGCAACAAGTAGAAAGCAAGGGCTTCTCTGTCGGTCGCAAAGCGGCAACCAAGGAACAAAGCAGCACGCATGCGGCGAAGCGAGAGCTGACCCTCCGTCGTTCGCGTACCCCCGCCACCGTGGAGACATCCATCACCCATGACCCCATGGAATCCATTGCCGTCTGCGTTCTCGAAATTGCCCACCACCCCTGACTCCACGTATCCCTCTGCCAGCACGCAATGGCCCGTATGTGCATAGCCAGGATTTCTGGGAGGCTCCAGCCTAGCCTGGCCCTCAGCTTTCATCGCCTCCATGCCTCCACAATGTACGGTGCCGACGCACCGCACCATCCCCCTAGTATAGTACAGAAACACGGTACCAATTCCACGTCCCCGTGGCCCTGAGCTGCTCCCACACCCCAGATATATACCATGCCGGCACTCCATGTCACGGGCCAGCTTCGAGGCATCCACTTGCCCACGTATAATATATCTTGAGGGTCTACTGGGGGGACGCCGGCCGCTACGCGACGGGAGTGGCGCAACCCGTGAATATCGCTGGCTGGGATTCGGGCTGGTGGGTGCCGTAGCTTGGTTATCGACCCCCTTTAGGGGTACCCACCAGAGGCTCGCTCCGGGCTGTGGTAACCAGGTGCACCTCATCTGGCCCACATACATTGCCCTGGCGCCTACCCTTGACCCTTACCTGCACTGATTGGCCAGCTCCCGTGGTTGCGCCTCTTCCGCCATAGCAGCGGCCAGGCCGCAGGTTCGGCCCCCACCGACGACGTGGCAAGCCTACTTATAGCATTGGCCCGCGCGTCACCCCCCGGACCACTCAGCATGCCGCTCCTCCGCCCTCCTCGCCTCTAGCCGACCGGACTGGCGCCCCCCAGGGGTAAGCCGTTACGGTGGTGAGGCGACCGCATACTCTTCGCTACGACGCTATGCAGTGCCGCTGTTGCCACGCCGACGCCACCTGCGAGCCGCCACGACACGCACCACCGCAACTACAAGGCCATGGTCAGAGGTTAGACTATGTACATGCCCGCAGGCACGGTCCCTCTAGTTTGTTAACGGGGCCAAGGGATGCCCCCGCGCTCCCCCTGAGTTGTTAGAGGGGTTAGGGGGACACCCCAGTACCGCCATGCAACCCCGTAGCGCCCCCACTGTACGGCCCTCCAGTACCGCCGCGTACCCTCACCATACGGTCCCCGGTACCGCCGCGCATATCCCCACGACGCCAGTACACCGTCATCTGGAACGTCCCCGCTGCTCCCCCACTGTACGGTTCCTCAAAACCGCCGCGTACCCCCCCCCTACGGATCCCAGTGCCGCCGCGTATATCCCCAAGACTCCAGTACACCGTCACCTGGAACTCCATGTGCCCCCCATGAGTGCTCCTCCCAGGCTGCCACGCCGTCTCCACGACGCCCGCCATACTATCCCCCTGACGACCCCACTGTCATATCCTTCTACGCACACATCTTCGCCTCGTCGCCGCTCCCGGGGCCTGCAGGCTGTCCCCGCAACCCCGTGTAACACTCCCAGGGGGGGCCGTAACGCCGTAACCCCCAGACAACTCCGTGCACCCCCGGTGTATCCCGAGCAACCACTCCCAATACTGCCGTAGCCGGGCCGCCAGTAGAGACCCCGGTGCCATGGGAATACCCTACAGGGGTTTGGGCCTTATTACCCTGGTCGGGACGACCCATGACACCTCACTGTTGTCTGGTTAGGATCCTACCAACAGTGATGTCATACCCTAATTTTAGCCATTTTAGACCTTTATAGGGGGCTAATACCCACTAATAACCATCCAATTCACTTCTAAAACATGTTTTTTTGTGTTTCCCGGCCTCAAAATGGGGGGGGGGTCCCTACACCCCACCCCAAGCGCACCTCTTGCCCCTATACCCTGGTAGGTACACTGCAGTAGTTATGCCATATATATATATATATATATATATATATATATATATATATATATATATATACATATATATATATATATATATATAAATATATATATATATATATATGTATATATATATATATATATATATATATATATATATATATATCCTCCAATCTACACCCCTCTCCCCAACTCTAGGTGGCTCGACCATACGGCTCTATACTACGTGCGAGACACACAACTTTGTGCATTCAGGTGGTGGAAGGCCCTAACCTCTATGACGACGGGCTCAAAATGGGCTCAAAACACTTGTTTGAGCATCCCAAATGGTTCAAGATCACTTTTGGAAAAACGCATTTTTGACCCAGTTTTGACCCATTTTTGGTCCCCAAAGGGTGCAATTTCAAGGCATTTTGGGAGTTTCCATGGGCCAAAACGCGTCACTACGGGCTCAAAATGGGCTAAAAACACTTGTTTGACCTTCCCAAATGGTTCAGGATAATTTTTGAAAAAAATGCGTTTTTGATCCATTTTTGACCCACTTTTGTTCCCAAAACGGCCCAATTTCAAAGCATTTTGGGATTTTCCGTGGGCCAAAACGCGTCACCACGGGCTGAAAATGGGCTAAAACCACTTGTTTGAGCATCCCAAATGGTCCTCAATCACTTTTGGAAAAATGCGTTTTTCACCCATTTTTGACCCGTTTTTGGTTCCAAAACAGCCCGTTTTCAAGCATTTTGCGATTTTCCGTGGCCCAAAACGCGCCACCACGGGCTCAAAACGGCCTAAAAACACTTGTTTGAGCATCCCAAGTGGTCTAGGAACCATTTTTGACCCACCTTTGGTCCCAAAATGGCCCATTTTCAAGGCATTTTGAGATTTTCCATGAGCCAAAACCCATCGCCACGGGCTCAAAATGGGGCAAAAACACTTGTTTGACCATCCCAAATGGTCCAAGATCACTTTTGGGAAAACGCGTTTTTGACCCATTTTTGACCCATTTCTGGTCTTGAAACGGCCCAATTTCAAGGCATTTTGGGATTTTCCATGGCCCAAAACACGTCACCACGGGCTCAAAACGGGGTAAAAACACTTGTTTGAGCATCCCAAGTGGTCTGGGAACAACTTTGGAAAAATTGATTTTTTTCGCCCCGGGGACCCTGGTGGACCCACCGTTGGCCCCCGCCGTGCGCGGGCTGGGCTGCCCTCCGGCTCCACCAAGTGACCACTGGTACGGGGGTCTAGGCGTCTCGTTGGGCGATTCTGAGGGGTGGAAACCACAAAAAGTGGGGGGTTGCGGGTGGACTAGGTGCCCTCGGAATTGGATTTTGTGCCACGTAGCCCAAGATACGGCCCGTTCTTGGTTTCGGGGGGTTGGTGCACATTGCGCAGATTTTGGGGCTTTTTGGCGCCTTTTTGGGCCGTTTCTCGGACATATAGTGGAGTTGAAGGGCATTAGAGGGCTCTTTGACACGGTGAAGTCAAGCCGCACGTGGAGTGTAGCCACCGTTTCCCTTCATTTGGGCATTTTGCCCGGGTTTGGGGGCTATTTTGGGCGAAAAAAGGCTGTTTTTGGCCCAAAACTGCGCAGATTTCGGAAGGCACCTCCCGACTTGGCGCCCTCGCCCCGGGCCGCCACCGGTGAGTTTTTGGCTCAAAACTTGGATTTGGCAAGGCCACCACCTAGGCTCTAGGATGGCTAGAGTAGAGTAGAGCCCGGAGCGATGAGGCGGAGCAATGGCCAAAACGGAAAGGAGAAGTGCTTGCTTGTTGCTTGTTGCTTGCTTGTAGCTTGTTAGCTAGATTTAAGCGGAGAGGGTGTAGTAATATATATACATGTATGGTCCATGAGAGCTTTACGCCCCCCCCCCCCCCCCCCGTTTACGCCCCCCCCCCCCCAGTGCCCCCCAAACTGCCCCAAACTTGCATTCTTTATGTTTGTTCATGGTCTTTAGCCGTATCAATGCCTAACACTCCTTCAAAGCACCCTTCCTCTTCCTTCAATTCGACACTTTCCAATCAAAAGCGGCCGAACAAGCGACGCAAACTCAACGACGCCGAGGATCCATTCCGAGACTGCCAGACCACGCTGATGGATCCGGCCAAGATTATCCATTCCAACGAAGAAGCAGCAATCTTCCTCATCGGAGAGGGAGTCATCGAGGTATCTATCGTGAAGCGTAGCGAGCCGTAGCGGGGTAGGGTTGGCGGGGCATACACAAGGCGGGGCATACACAAGGCGGTACACACAAAAGGCGGTCTGTAGCAGTGCAGGAGTCTTGTTTTTTTACCTTACTCACCACCCATCCTGTGAATGCCGAGGAAGACACGAGCGCAAAACAACCCTACGCGCTTAAACAAACCTACGGCGAACTATAAACAACCCTAAGTGATGAATGCACTGTGTGTCATGCATGCTTTCCTTGCCTTGTTTTCTGCAGAAAGAGGAAAGAGAGTGGCGCACTGCACAGCGCAAAACAAGCCTAAGGGGGGTGCGGGGGCTGGCCCCCGCGTCGAGCGCAGCGAGCCGAATGCATAGTAGGACCGGCGGTGCACACACAAGGCGGTACATACACAAGGCGGTACACACAAAAGGCGGTCTGTAGCAGTGCAGGAGTCGTGTTATTTTAGGGGGGTGCGGGGGCTGGCCCCCGCGTCGAGCGCAGCGAGCCGTCTGTCGAGCGAAGCAAGCCGTAGCGAGCATTTCTCTTGCTTGCAGGCACCGATCTGCCCGTGCCGGGAGAAACCAATGGCGCTTCAAACCCGCCAAGATAATAAGATGGACATCACTTGGCGGTGCTCGTCCTGCAAGGTGCGGCGGGGTTTCTACATCGATTCTTCGTTTGAGGACTCGCCGGTTCCCCCGTCCGTTCTCGTTCTGCTCTTCTACCATTGGGCCAACGGTTCCACTAAAGAAACGATGGCCAAGGAGAGCGGCAGGAGCTATGATTTCGTGTGCCGCTTCTGCCAATGGTGCCGCAACCTCGTCTCAAACTGGAACGAGGACAACAACGACGCCCTCGGCGGTGAGGACGTCGTCATCGAGGTCGACGAGACGGAGTACGGCCGGAAGCGCAAGGGCGTGCACGGGAAAGAGGCAGACACTAAATTGGATGTCTGTGGGTGTTTAGACAGGAATTCAGGCCGCGTCATTCTTCAATATTTCGAGAAACTAAACAGCAAGGAGGCAGAAGGGTCCGGCTAGCTCAGAGGAGGTCCTCCCGCTCGTTCGCAGGTTCGTCAAGAAGACATCCATTATCGTTTCTGATCGTTTGAATGCTTATAGGACCCAGCTTGAACGCATGGGTTACAGGTGGTTCGGTGAAAATCACTCAGAAAGTGAATTTTGTCGCGAGATTTCCATTCCAGCAAGGTTCTGGCCGTGCATTCCCAATCCATCGACGCGATTTGGGTGCATTTGAAGGATTTCCTTCGCAAGAACTCCTTCAGACAGGAGGACTACCCATCTTATGTCGAAGAGTGGCAGTGGCGCCACAATTACCAGGATGCAGATCGGTTCCGCATGGTCATTTTTTGCCTCTCCCTCTACCAATTCTAGAGTCCAACGGACCTTCTCGGGGAGCTACACAACTCATATGTGGCTCCAAACACTTCCATTTCGCGTCTTCTTCGTGTCTCGAGGGCTAGAGGAGGTAAGTCGAGGCACCCCACAACCCAGACCGCCTTTTGTGTTGTACTGCTACAGACCGCCTTTTGTGTGTACCGCCTTGTGTATGTACCGCCTTGTGTGTGCACCGCCGGTCCTACTATGCATTCGGCTCGCTGCGCTCGACGCGGGGGCCAGCCCCCGCACCCCCTAAAAATACAAGACTCCTGCACTGCTACAGACCACCTTTTGTGTGTACCGCCTTGTGTAGGTACCGCCTTGTGTGTGCACCGCCGGTCCTAGGCACCAAAGGGGGGGGGGGCCGTAAACAGGGGGGGGGGGCGTAAAGCTCTCATGGACCATATATATATATATATATATATATATATATATATATATCCTCCAATCTACACCCCTCTCCCAACTCTAGGTGGCCCCACCACATGGCTCTAAGGTACGGGCGAAGGGCACAAAGTGGTGCATACATGTGGCGGAAGGGGCTAAACTCGGTCAAAACGGGCTCAAAATGGGCTAAAAACACTTGTTTGAGCATCCCAAATGGTCTGGGATCACTTTTGGAAAAACGCGTTTTTGACCCATTTTTGACCCGTTTTTGGTCCGAAAATGGCCCACTTTCAATGCATTTTGGGATGTTCCATGAGCCAAAACCCGTCGCCACGGGCTCAAAATGGGCTAAAACCACTTGTTTCAGCATCATAAATGGTCCCGGATCATTTTTGGAAAAACGCGTTTTTGACCCATTTTTGACCCATTGTTGGTCCCAAAACGGCCCATTTTCAAGGCATTTTGGGATTTTCCATGGCCCAAAACGTGCCACCACGGGCTCAAAACGGCCTAAAAACACTTGTTTGAGCATCCCAAGTGGTCTAGGAACAACTTTGAAAAAATCGTTTTTTTCGCCCTGGGGACCCTGGGGGACCCACCGTTGGCCCCCACTGTGCGCCGGCTGGGCTGCCCTCTCGCTGCACCAAGTGACCACTCGTACGGGGGTCTACGTGTCTCGTTGGGCGCTTCTGAGGCTTGGAAACCATAAAAATTGGGGGGTTGCGGGTGGACTAGGTGCCCTCGGAATTCGTTTTTGAGCCACGTAGCCCAAGATACGGCCCGTTCTTGGTTTCGGGGTGCTGGTGCACATTGCGCAGTTTTTGGGGCTTTTTGGCGCCTTTTTGGGCCGTTTCTCGGACATATCGTGGAGTTAGAGGGCACCAAAGGTCCGTTGGTCTCGAGAAAGTCAAGCCGCACGTGGAGTGTAGCAGCTGGTTGCCGTCGTTTGGCTGTTTTGAACCCTTACTAGGGCTGTTTTGGGCGAAAAATGGCTGTTTTGGGGCACAAAATGCGCAGTTTTGGGAGGGCACCTCCCGACTTGGCGCCACCGCCCCGGGCCGCCACCGGTGAGTTTTTGGCTCAAAACTTGGATTTGGCAAGGCCACCACCTAGGCTCCAAGATGGCCACATGGCAAAAAGATCCGAAGCGTTGGGACGGAGCAATGGCCAAAACGGCACGGAGACGTGTTGTTGTTGTTGTTGTTGTTGTTAGCTAAATTTAAGGGGAGAGGGGTGTAGTAATATATATATATGCTCTAATCTGCACCCCTCTCCCCAACTTTAGGTGGCTCCACAAGATGGCTCTAAGGTACGTGCGACCCCTATTTTTGGGTGGAGAAAATCAAAAAAAGAGGAATTAGAGTGATCCGAGATAGTGGCAGGGCACAATTTCAGGATTTAGGGCTGTATTTCGGGCTGGTTTTGGGGCTGGGGTCTGGTAGCAAAATATTCAAGGTTGGCTCAAAAATTGGTACGCTGGGGTGTATGTGCCCCTTCCCCTGCCCCTAGTGGGGCAAAAGGGTGATGAATGGATCCAAATGAAGGCATTGACGGCAATAGGCCGGGGGTTTTGTGGGTTTTGTGAGGTGAAGAGGGCTATTTTTAGGATTTTGAGGCTATTTTGGGGGATGATGTCACTCGGTAAGAAATACCTATTTTTGGCAACTTTGAGGGGTCATAGCGGCCCACCACGGTCTCCAATCACTCTAATTCCTCTTTTTTTGAATTGAATCTCATTATCGCCGGCCAGATTGGCCTCAGTATCGCCGCCAAGATTGCCCTCAAAGAGCCTGTCCTCAAAATGACCTCAAAATCTCAGTCTCGCGAGCGAAACTGGCCTCAAACAGCCTCTCCTTTACAGAGAAGACCGTAAAATCCTAGTCAAATCCTAGTCGGTGCCGGCGAGACTGGCCTCAAAACACTTGGGGGCAGACCATGCGGAGACAAATACAGCGCCCTTTCAGAGACCTAAATGGTTTCTGGTGGCCATTAGGGGTCATGGCAGGGAGATAAAAGGTGCTTTAGCCCACTGTGCAATGTACATAGCATTCTGCCCCCATAGCGTCTAGTGTGCGCCTATGCAGACAAGAGGTCATATGAAATTGTCCCCAATACTGTGAAACGCTAGGGGTCACTCTCAACCACTGACGTTCGGGGGGGGGGGGGGGGGGGCTAGGTTTGATTGTGAATCCTTTCGAATGCTGCCCAAAACTGCAGAGGTCTCAAATGCGGGCGCAGCCGAGTCCCCAAAGGAAAAACCAAAATGCACTGTGATAGCCACTAGGCTGATGGAGGGCAGTTGGGGAGAGCTGACCACCAGGGTTTGGGGTGGTGAGATCCACGCTCAGTGACCGCAATGACCTTGAGGGTAAAAAAGGGGCCCTGTCGGGTAGGAACCCCGAGATGCAGTGCTCAAACATAAGAAGGCAGTTTACGGTAGTGCACTTCTTAATACCCCAGCAACCACAGCCTCACCACCCCGCCCTCCAGCTGCATCATTAGCCCAGTCCGATTGTGGACTAGTGCCTCGCCCATGCTCCGCCCCCTGTCTGCAACCTCGCCAATCCATGCTCTCCACGAAGCACTCCAGCCTGCACAATAAGCCTGTAACAAATGTGATTCCAGCACCATGCCCCATAATGCTGGGGGGGGGGGGGGGTCTGAAATCATACCATTTGAAATGACTAATGTGAGCCCAAACTAAGCAAATTTGGCAGCGAGTGCATACCTTTGAGGTCTGGCACATCCTTCATCAGGGCAATGATGACCCCAAACACCACAAAGAACAGTGCGGCCATGCCACAGCGCACATCTCGCAGAGGGAGCGACAGCAGAGTGCCCCCCAGGCCCCCGAAGGAAGACACCAGAGCATGGGCGTAGAAACCGACGTTGATGAGAAGACCCCGCACCGAGAATATGCAGGTGGCAGCCAACAGGGGGAATCGCTTTAGGCGAAAGGGTGACAAGGAGTAAATGGTGCCCAGAAAGGCACTCCCCAACAGCGTGGCTTGCAGGGCCTCAGTAGCAAATGGCTGCATGCGAAACGAGGTTGAGGCATGGACACAATTAATCTCAATGGAGAGTGCAACCAATGGCTTAAAGCATGCTGCAGTATGCCACATCGAAATGTTCTTGGGGACTGCCAGTGCTTCCCCAAAATCTTATCAATGGAAAAAATGCGCACACCCAAATGGTGTAGGGCATAACGATGAGGGCTAAGCAAGTTGGTGTGTGTGTTCGAGGAGGAGGGGGGGGGGGGGGGGTGAATTCCCAACATCTGAAAAAATACAACAATTTGAATTGCCTTACCTCCAAGACAAAATTGACAAATGGACATTTTGTCCATTTTGTCCATTTTGCTGAGACATATTGTTGCCAAATGGCACGAAATCACGTGGCAGAGGTTATTACATCAAAACCAGGCAGCCCGCACGGCTCAAAATGGATAAAAAACTCAAGATTTTTGGGGTCATTTTTTCGACTTTTTTGACCCCCCCCCCCAACCCTCCACCCCAAAGTGGTGTTCAAGTGGGAGGGGTCTAGGGGGGTCCCAACCAAAAAATCACTGGGGGATGTGTTGATTGAAATACTGATTTTTTACAAAGGGTCAAACCAACATTTCAACCCCTTAGGGCAGGATACGTGAATAGGCCCAAAAAGGGGGGTATGTGGTGCTTTCCGGGTCCCCCGCGCCTTGTTGTTGGTGAAACGCGCCATGGGCACCCAATTGTTGTGGCATCAGTGTGGGTGCCTCTCGGGGTGTGCCTCCTATGGGCCTCTGCTATGGTGCGGTCGCCTCACTCCCTGTGCGGTTGCCTAGCTGTACCCAGCAGGGATGGATATAACTGGGGGGGGTGGGTCTGGCCCGGACCCCCCCCCCTGACCCCCCCCCTGGTCACAAAAAAGGTCACAATATCTAGTCACAAAAAAAAGTGTCCTAAAACCGGTCGTTCTGGGCAGCCCTCAGCCCGTACATGTACATGGGGGGGGGGGGGGGATGCAACACAAGTGTCCTAAAACCGGTCGTTTTGGGCAGCCCTCAGCCCGTGCATGTACATGGGGGGGGGGGGGGATGCAACAACACACATGACAAGCACAGAGCCCTGTGGATGCAACATTGCCATTGTCATTCACTGTCATCACTCACAGTGACAATATTGTCCAGCTGGCTGCAGCTACAGCTACCACCACTTGACCTGTCATTATCGCTGTCACTATCGCACTGCCACTATCGCTGCCACTGCCACTAGAAAAAAAGGGCCTGCAACAACAAAGAACACACACAGTCACAAGAAATTTGCAGTGCAAGTAGACACAGTCGCGGAACATTTGCAGTCCAGGCAGGCACAGGAGACATTCTACCGGAGACACCTTTTTTGGTCACAATATTTTTGGGGTTTGCACTTTCCCACTATGGCCCTTTATATTTTTTGTGACCAGTCACAACCCCCCCCCCCCCCCCCCGGACCTGGACCCCCCCGAGTGGCGCCAAAATTATGTCCATCCCTGGTACCCAGCCCGAGGCAGGCGCTGCTGTGTGGGTGCCTTGCGGTGAGTGCCGACTGCCCGACTGCGGTGAGTGCCAACTGCTTGGGCCATACTACCCAGTGCCCCATGCAGTGCGGTAGTGCATTGAGGGGGGCCGACGCTCACTGCTCCATGCAGTGAGTGAGGCAGTGCACGGAAAGGGTACACACGGCCCACCACCCCTCAATGTGGCAGTGCAGTGTAGGACACCCACTGCCCACTGCAGTGCGCCACTGCCATGAAGGATTCCCGCTACCCACTACCCCATGCAATGTTGCCGAGCACTAAAGGATGCCCATGCCCCACTACCCGATGCATTACCTTCGTGCCCTCAACGATACCCACATCCCATTGCCCCCTTGTAGTGCGGTGGTGCACTGAAGGGTATCCACTGCCCAGTATTCTCTGTCGTGAGGCACTGTACTTTGAGATCTCGCCTGTACTTTGAGATCTCCCCTGTGCACCATAGCACTGGGCGGAGGGATAGGTTCCCCTCCCCTGTGCACCATAGCACAGGACGGAGGGACAGGTTCCCCTCCCTTGTGCACCATAGCACAGAGCGGAGGGACGGGCTCCCCTCCACTTTGCACCATAGCACACGGCGGAGGGACAAATTCTATAGCCCCGTGCACAACAACACACGACAGAGGAACAAGGTCCCCTCCCGTGTGCACCATTGCACACGGTGGATGGATAGGTTCCCCTCCCATGTGCACCATAGCACAGGGCAGAGGGACATGGTCCCCTCCCCTCTGCACCATAGCATAGGGCGGAGGGACAGGTTCCCCTCTCTTGTGCACCACAAACGGAGCGTCAGGGTCCCTCCCCTGTGCATCATAGCACAGGGCGGAGGGACAGGTTCCCCTCCCTTGTGCACCATAGCACAGGGCGGAGGGCCAGGTTCCCCTCCCCTGTGCACCACAACACACGGCGGAGGGACAAGTTCCCCTTCCCTGTGCACCACAGCACAGGGCGGAGGGACAGGTTCCCCACCCTGTGCACCACAACACACGATGGAGGGACAGGGTCCCTTCCACTGTGCACCAAACCATAGGACGGAGAAACACCATAGCACAGGGCGGAGGGACGGGTTCCCCTCCCCTGTGTACCCGAGCACAGGGCGGAGGGACAGGTTCCCCACCGCTATGCACCATAGCACGATGTGGGGGCACAGGTTCCCCACCGCTCTGCACTACAGCACACGGCGGAGGGACACGTTCCCCTCCCTTGTGCACCGTAGCATAGGGCGCAGGGACAGGTTCCCCACCCCTGTGCACCACAGCACAGGACAAAGGGCAGGGTCCCCTCTTCTCTGCACCATACCACAGGGCGGAGGGACAGGTTCTCCACCTTGTGCCATCACCACAGGGCGGAGGGACACGTTCCCCTCCCTTGTGCACCATAGCACAAGGCGCAGGGACAGGTTCCCCTCCCCTATGCACCACAACACAGGACGGAGGGACAGGTTCCCCTTCCTTGTGCACCACGGCACAGGGAGGAGGGACAGGGTCCCCACCCCTGTGCACCACAGCACGGGGCCGAGATACAGGTTCCCCTCCCCTGTGCTCCATAGCACATGACGGAGGGACAGGTTCTCCTCTCCTGTGTACCCAAGCAGAGGGCGGAGGGAGAGGTTACCCGCCCCTGTGCTCCACAGCAAAGGTTGGAGGGACAAGTTCCCCTGCCCTGTGCACCATAGCACAGGGCAGAGGGACACGTTCCCCTCCCCTGTGCACCATAGCACAGGGCTGAGGGGCCGGTTACCCTCCCCTATGCACCACAACACAGGACGGAGGGACACGGTCCCCTCCCCTGTGCACCATAGCACCAGGCGAAGGGACAGGTTCCCCTCTCCCGTGCACCACAACACAGGACGGAGGGACACGGTCCCCTTCCCCCTGCACCATAGCACAGGGCGGAGGGAGAAGTTCCCCTCCCCTGTGCACCATATCACAGGGCCGAGGGACACGTTCCCCACCCCTGTGGACCACGACACAGGACGGAGGGACAGGGTCCGCTCCCCTGTGCACCATAGCACAGGACGCAAAAACACGTTGCCCTCCCCTGTGCACCATAGCACAGGACGCAAAAACACGTTGCCCTCCCCTGTGCACCATACCACAGGGCGGAGGGACAGGTTCCCCTGTTGTGTGCACCACAGCACACGGCGGAGGGAGATGTTCCCCTCCCTTGGGCACCGTAGCGCACAGCGGAGAGAAGAGTTCCCAATCCCTGTGCACCACAGCACAGGACGGAGGGACAGGGTCCCCTCCCCTATGCACCACAGCACAAGGCGGGGGCCCATGGTCCCCTCCCCTCTGCACCATAGCACAGGGCGGAGGGACAGGTTCTCCTCCCCTTTGTACCAAAGCACAGGTCTGATGTGTGATAAGGGATGTTGTGTGTGCGGTCTGTCCAAGAAGATGTCTGATATTCTTGTCTATTGGAGGTGGGTCTAGGGGTCTAACGCCTAGAGGAAATTGGGAGAAACTATGCCTAAATCTAAATCAACCCCCCCCCAAAATGAAAAAAACAAAAAGGGAGGACACAATTGAACAATCATTGGGGAACCACCTTGGACAATCAGAAACATGGCAGTACAAAAGTAAAAAAGACCCCCATAGGTCCCCGAAGGTGCCCAAAGGTCCCCATAGGTCCCCATAGGTCCCCATAGGTCCCCAAAGGTGCCCAAAGTTCCCCATAGGTCCCCATAGGCCCCCATAGGTCCCCATAGATCCCCATAAGCCCCCACAGGTCCCCATAGGCCCCCAAAGGTCCCCAAAGGTGCCCATAGGTCCCCAAAGGTCCCCGAAGGTGCCCAAAGGTCCCCATAGGTCCCCATAGGCCCCCCATAGGTCCCCATAGGTCCCCAAAGGTGCCCATAGGTCCCATAGGTCCCCATAGGTCCCCATAGGTCCCCAAAGGTGCCCAAAGGTGCCCAAAGGTCCCCATAGGTCCCCATAGGTCCCCAAAGGTGCCCAAAGGTGCCCATATGTCCCATAGGTCCCCATAGGTCCCCATAGGTCCCCATAGGCCCCCAAAGGTGCCCATAGGTCCCCAAAGGTGCCCAAAGGTCCCCAAAGGTCCTCATAGGCCCCCATAGGTCCCCAAAGGTCCCCATAGGCCCCCATAGGTCCCCATAGGTCCCCAAAGGTGCCCAAAGGTGCCCAAAGGTCCCCAAAGGTCCTCATAGGCCTCCATAGGTCCCCAAAGGTGCCCATAGGTCCCATAGGTCCTCAAAGGTGCCCAAAGGTCCCCATAGGTCCCCATAAGCCCCCATAGGCCCCCCATAGGTCCCCATAGGCCCCCATAGGTCCCCATAGGCCCCCATAGGTCCCCAAAGGTGCCCATAGGTCCCCAAAGGTGCCCAAAGGTCCCCATAGGTCCCCATAGGTGCCCAAAGGTGCCCAAAGGTGCCCATATGTCCCATAGGTCCCCATAGGTCCCCATAGGCCCCCAAAGGGGCCCATAGGTCCCCAAAGGTGCCCAAAGGTCCCCAAAGGTCCTCATGGGCCCCCATAGGTCCCCAAAGGTCCCCATAGGCCCCCATAGGTCCCCATAGGTCCCCAAAGGTGCCCAAAGGTCCCCAAAGGTCCTCATAGGCCTCCATAGGTCCCCAAAGGTGCCCATAGGTCCCATAGGTCCTCAAAGGTGCCCAAAGGTCCCCATAAGCCCCCATAGGCCCCCCATAGGCCCCCATAGGTCCCCATAGGCCCCCATAGGTCCCCATAGGCCCCCATAGGTCCCCAAAGGTGCCCAAAGGTCCCCAAAGGTCCCCATAGGTCCCCATAGGTCCCCAAAGGTGCCCATATGTTCCATAGGTCCCCATAGGTCCCCATAGGTCCCCAAAGGTCCCCAAAGGTCCCCATAGGCCCCCATAGGTGCCCAAAGGTGCCCAAAGGTCCCCAAAGGTCCCCATAGGTCCCCATAGACCCCGATAGGCCCCCCATAGGTCCCCATAGGTCCCCATAGGTCGCCATAGGTCCCCAAAGGCCCCCAAAGGTGCCCATAGGTCCCCAAAGGTCCCCAAAGGTCCCCATAGGTCCCCATAGGTCCCCAAAGGTGCCCATAGGTCCCATAGGTCACCATAGGCCCCCATAGGTGCCCAAAGGTCCCCATAGGTCCCCATAGGCCCCCATAGGCCCCCCATAGGTCCCATAGGTCCCCGTAGGTCGCCATAGGTCCCCAAAGGCCCCCAAAGGTGCCCATAGGTCCCCATAGGTCCCCAAAGGTGCCCATAGGTGCCCATAGGTCCCCATAGGTCCCCAAAGGTGCCCAAAGGTCCCCATAGGTCCCCATAGGCCCCCCATAGGTCCCCATAGGTCCCCAAAGGTGCCCATAGGTCCCATAGGTCCCCATAGGTCCCCATAGGTCCCCAAAGGTGCCCAAAGGTGCCCAAAGGTCCCCATAGGTCCCCATAGGTCCCCAAAGGCGCCCAAAGGTGCCCATATGTCCCATAGGTCCCCATAGGTCCCCATAGGTCCCCATAGGCCCCCAAAGGTGCCCATAGGTCCCCAAAGGTGCCCAAAGGTCCCCAAAGGTCCTCATAGGCCCCCATAGGTCCCCAAAGGTCCCCATAGGCCCCCATAGGTCCCCATAGGTCCCCAAAGGTGCCCAAAGGTCCCCAAAGGTCCCCAAAGGTCCTCATAGGCCTCCATAGGTCCCCAAAGGTGCCCATAGGTCCCATAGGTCCTCAAAGGTGCCCAAAGGTCCCCATAGGTCCCCATAAGCCCCCATAGGCCCCCCATAGGTCCCCATAGGCCCCCATAGGTCCCCATAGGCCCCCATAGGTCCCCAAAGGTGCCCATAGGTCCCCAAAGGTGCCCAAAGGTCCCCATAGGTCCCCATAGGTGCCCAAAGGTGCCCAAAGGTGCCCATATGTCCCATAGGTCCCCATAGGTCCCCATAGGTCCCCATAGGCCCCCAAAGGGGCCCATAGGTCCCCAAAGGTGCCCAAAGGTCCCCAAAGGTCCTCATAGGCCCCCATAGGTCCCCAAAGGTCCCCATAGGCCCCCATAGGTCCCCATAGGTCCCCAAAGGTGCCCAAAGGTCCCCAAAGGTCCTCATAGGCCTCCATAGGTCCCCAAAGGTGCCCATAGGTCCCATAGGTCCTCAAAGGTGCCCAAAGGTCCCCATAAGCCCCCATAGGCCCCCCATAGGCCCCCATAGGTCCCCATAGGCCCCCATAGGTCCCCATAGGCCCCCATAGGTCCCCAAAGGTGCCCAAAGGTCCCCAAAGGTCCCCATAGGTCCCCATAGGTCCCCAAAGGTGCCCATAGGTTCCATAGGTCCCCATAGGTCCCCATAGGTCCCCAAAGGTCCCCAAAGGTCCCCATAGGCCCCCATAGGTGCCCAAAGGTGCCCAAAGGTCCCCAAAGGTCCCCATAGGTCCCCATAGACCCCGATAGGCCCCCCATAGGTCCCATAGGTCCCCATAGGTCCCCATAGGTCGCCATAGGTCCCCAAAGGCCCCCAAAGGTGCCCATAGGTCCCCAAAGGTCCCCAAAGGTCCCCGAGGGTCCCCATAGGTCCCCAAAGGTGCCCATAGGTCCCATAGGTCACCATAGGCCCCCATAGGTGCCCAAAGGTCCCCATAGGTCCCCATAGGCCCCCATAGGCCCCCCATAGGTCCCATAGGTCCCCGTAGGTCGCCATAGGTCCCCAAAGGCCCCCAAAGGTGCCCATAGGTCCCCATAGGTCCCCAAAGGTGCCCATAGGTGCCCATAGGTCCCCATAGGTCCCCAAAGGTGCCCAAAGGTCCCCATAGGTCCCCATAGGCCCCCAAAGGTGCCCATATGTCCCATAGGTCCCCATAGGTCGCCATAGGCCCCCATAGGCCCCCCATAGGTCCCCATAGGTCCCCATAGGTCCCCAAAGGTCCCCAAAGGTCCCCATAGGCCCCCAAAGGTCCCCATAGGTCCCCATAGGCCCCCATAGGCCCCCCATAGGTCCCATAGGTCCCCATAGGTCGCCATAGGTCCCCAAAGTCCCCCAAAGGTGCCCATAGGTCCCCATAGGTCCCCAAAGGTGCCCATAGGTCCCCATAGGTCCCCATAGGTCCCCAAAGGTGCCCAAAGGTGCCCATAGGTCCCCATAGGGCCCCATAGGCCCCCAAAGGTGCCCATATGTCCCATAGGTCCCCATAGGTCCCCATAGGCCCCCATAGGCCCCCCATAGGTCCCCATAGGTCCCCATAGGTCCCCAAAGGTCCCCAAAGGTCCCCATAGGCCCCCATAGGTGCCCCTAGGTCCCCAAAGGTGCCCAAAGGTGCCCAAAGGTCCTCATAGGGCCCCATAGGTCCCCATAGGTCCCCAAAGGTGCCCAAAGGTCCCCAAAGGTCCCCAAAGGTCCTCATCGGCCCCCATAGGTCCCCAAAGGTGCCCATACGTCCCATAGGTCCCCAAAGGTGCCCAAAGTTCCCCATAGGTCCCCATAGGCCCCCATAGGCCCCCCATAGGTCCCCATAGGGCCCCATAGGCCCCCATAGGCCCCCATAGGTCCCCAAAGGTGCCCAAAGGTGCCCATAGGTCCCCATAGGTCCCCAAAGGTGCCCATAGGTCCCATAGGTACCCATAGGTCCCCATAGGTCCCCAAAGGTGCCCAAAGGTCCCCAAAGGTCCCCATAGGCCCCCATAGGTCCCCAAAGGTGCCCAAAGGTCCCCATAGGTCCCCATAGGTCCCCAAAGACCCCCCATAGGTCCCCATAGGTCCCCATAGGTCCCCATAGGTCCCCAAAAGTCCCCCTAGGTCCCCATAGGCCCCCAAAGGTGCCCATAGGTCCCCAAAGGTGCACAAAGGTCCCCAAAGGTCCTCATAGGCCCCCATGAGCCCCCATAGGCCCCCAAAGGTCTCCATAGGTCCCCAAAGGTCCCCATAGGCCCCCATAGGTCCCCAAAGGTCCCCATAGGCCCCCATAGGTCACCATAGGTCCCCAAAGGTGCCCAAAGGTCCCCAAAGGTGCCCAAAGGTCCCCATAGCTCCCCATAGGTCCCCAAAGGTGCCCATCGGTCCCCAAAGGTGCCCAAAGGTCCCCAAAGGTCCCCATAGGCCCCCAAAGGTGCCCAAAGGTCCCCATAGGTCCCCAAAGGTCCCCATAGGTCCCCATAGGCCCCCAAAGGTGCCCAAAGGTCCCCATAGGCCCCCATAGGTCACCATAGGTCCCCAAAGGTGCCCAAAGGTCCCCAAAGGTGCCCAAAGGTCCCCATAGCTCCCCATAGGTCCCCAAAGGTGCCCATCGGTCCCCAAAGGTGCCCAAAGGTCCCCAAAGGTCCCCATAGGCCCCCAAAGGTGCCCAAAGGTCCCCATAGGTCCCCAAAGGTCCCCATAGGTCCCCATAGGCCCCCAAAGGTGCCCAAAGGTCCCCATAGGCCCCCATATGCCGCCATAGGTCCCCATAGGTCCCCAAAGGTGCCCAACGGTCCCGAGAGGTGCCCATAGGTCCCCAAAGGTCCCCCTAGGTGCCAATGAGTCCCCAACGGTCCCCAAAGGTGCCCATAGGCCCCCATAGGTTCCCATAGGTCCCCAAAGGTGCCCATAGGCCCCCATAGGTCCCCATAGGTCCCCAACGGTGCCCATAGGCCCCCAAAGGTCCCCATAGGCCCCCAAAGGTCCCCATAGGCCCCCATAGGTCCCCAAAGGTCCCCATAGGCCCCCGTAGGTCCCCATAGGTCCCCAAAGGTGCCCAAAGATCCCCAAAGGTCCCCATAGGCCCCCATAGGTCCCCAAAGCTCCCCATAGGCCCCCATAGGTCCCCATAGGTCCCCAAAGGTGCCCAAAGGTGCCCAAAGGTCCCCATAGGCCCCCATAGCTCCCCATAGGTCCCCAAAGGTGCCCATCGGTCCCCAAAGGTGCCCAAAGGTCCCCATAGGTCCCGAAAGGTCCCCATAGGTCCCCATAGGCCCCCAAAGGAGCCCAAAGGTCCCCATAGGCCCCCATAGGCCCCCATAGGTCCCCATAGGTCCCCATAGGTCCCCAAAGGTCCCCATGGGCGCCCATAGGCCCCCATAGGTCCCCAAAGGTCCCCAAAGGTCCCCATAGGCCCGCATATTTTGGGGGTGTAGACCCCCCAAATATTTGACGGACATACATGCATCAAATATTATATTATATATATATATATATATATATATATATATATATATATATATATATATATATATATATATATATGGCCATGCGTCAATTGTTTGGGGGGTGTAGACCCCCCAATATATATATATATATATATATATATATATATATATATATATATATATCCTCTAATCTACACCCCTCTCCCATGCCGACGTTGCTATTCGTCTTAGATGCCTCACAAGGAAAGTAGGGGTGTTACTCATGTGTGTGTTGTGGATAAGCGGAGAGGCGCACCCAAATGTGCCACTCTTGTCGGGCACCTCCGAACGGTTGGCTATGCGGCCCAGGTGTGATCCGACGGTTCGCACCGCCCCTCACCCCAATGCGGGGGAGGGTAGCATCGGCTTGGGTATTCGCAGCCGCACTGCGAACCTCAGGGGGGTGGGCTCTTGAGGTGGGTTAGATTTACAACAGACACCCATATATAGGGGGGGGGGGGGGGGTTGAAAGGCTAGTGCGGACGTGTGGCCATAGAAACTTGGGTCGGTGGCTTTGGACCACACCGCCATGAAGGTACATCACACCTCCCCGCTTACACCCCATTTGCACAACCCTTCTTCCCCCTCAAACAAAAGATGATTTGGTTCCTTGGGACACTTTCTAAGCAGTTGCCAATAAAAATGGTTGCAGGCAAATGGGCCAGTGTGGACGTGTGGCCATAGCAACTCGGGGCGGTGGCTTCGGACCACACCGCCCTGAAGGTACATCGGATGTAATTATTGGCAATTTACCGGCAAAAATCCTTACACGAACAGACACCTTGCCAACCAGGAACTGGACTTGGAGAAGAAACGAAGGTAACTCGATTAAGAGTACACCTGTTTTCCAAGTCCATTTGTAGAGCACATTGTGACGCATTAAGTGTTGCCATCCTATCAATGGGCTAGTCAAACAAATCCTTTGCCGCACCCAACACTTTGAATTTCTCGGTCGCCATTGGGTCGGTCCTGTTCTTGTCCGGATGAAGAAGTAGAGATAAAGAGCGGTATTGCCCCTTTACTGCGGTTGCATCTTGGGCACCCAAGAAGTGCAAGGCATGTGCCTTTCGCCGGCGAAGACTGGTGTTCTCATCTGTGATCCTTGTGGACCATTCGGTGATTTCTCTCTTCGTCAAAGCCAAATGATCCACCGGGGTACCGGCTGCTCGAGGACGTGACCGGGGGGGTTCGCTTGATGGTGCCGTTGAACCTTGGTGTTGGGTGAGGGCGTTTGCGACTAACCCGTTGCTCGCTGCCCGTTGCACGTTGTCTCTTGCAATGTGGCCCGTTGCTTTGTTGGGATGTCCTTTTTCTTGAGGAGTGGTTGTCCTCGGAGTTGGTTGACTTTCCACGCCCTGCTTGGGGTGGATGTGGTTGCGAACGATATGGTGCTTGGCTTGGAGGTTGATGTCGTGCTGGCAAGGTAGTTCTTCTGGACTTGGGAACTTTTCTCGAAGGTTTTGCTGTTGGTGTTGGTGGACTTGGGCGCCCAGATTTTTGCCTTGTGTTTGGGGTAGGCTTTGTGTTGGCACCTCCTTTTGACCTTGATGTTTCGGAGCGTTGAGGTTGATGGGTTTGTAATGGTTCTGGATGAGCCTGGTTGCTGCCTACCGTTTGGTGTGATGGCCCATGGTTGGTGCCTTGTGGAGGGCATGTCAAATGGTGTTCGCTTGTGTGAGCATCCAATTCAGCATCGGTGACGTCAGGTAGGGCCCCACACTCCGTCATTGCCCAAATGACGGGTTCATCATACATGGTCAAAGCATCCTCGTACGTGGCGTCCTGGAACGTATTCACTGCGGACCGCAACGTCGTGGAATCCACCGCAAACATCTGAAGGATGCTTGCACAGTATGCCAAGAACCATCGTGGGAGCTGCCCCGTCAACGTTTTGGCAGCGCACCATTGCATGGCGAGCATCACCACGCGGAACCCACAAGTGTCGGAATCAGGTTGGGTTCCGTAATGGTGCCAGACGAAAGACCAGCCAAGTTTCTTCAACATGACTTGAAACAGAGCCCCACATTCCGACGAGGCGTCTTTGGAATCGTGAATGACTAGCCTCTTGCAATCCACTTGGAGATTTGTGACCAACACATAGTGGACCCCTATTGTGGAATTTCGGGACGTTAGCAATAATGGTAACGCGCATTTTTCGGTACAAATGAGGCTTAGTGTAGGAAAATGTCGCATGAGTTGGGCCAACTGCATGTCGATGATAACACGTTTCACCGAGGTGGTTCCTGGGGGCAAGAGAACTTCAAGGAGGCACTGGACTGCCGCAGTCGACAACCACGCACATTCTGCAAAATGGACATTGTGCTCGATGGAATCATTTCTCTCATCCGGCCAAAATTCAATGCTGAAGTGGCAATTACGTGCATCCAAATGGGGGTAGTCACCAATGGAGGACGGAGGCGGAGACACATGCGATGTAGTCGGGTACCGTTTGGGTGGACCCTCAATGTGGTCTTGCTTTCGGAGAATGCGCTCCCGGAAAACAGCCTTTGTACCGCAAGTTGATAGTCCATGAGCCGCACACAAGGTCCGCAACTGAACAACGGACATTTGGCTCAAGACATCGGCACTAAAGACATGTGGCTTGTTGTTGCCATCTAACAACTGCACTCCAACGTTTGGTTGCTGAGATGTGCCATGAGGCCGTCCGCGCATACGTGGCTGCTCTGTTCCGTCCTCATTGAGGTCGTCAATGTCCAATGACAACTTGTCTCCTTGTAATTGTCTATCAATGTAAGACCACCATGGAAATGACACATACTGCAAGATGAGCAACATGTTCACTTTTAAAATGCGGGCATCCAAATTTTGGGGGAAATGAGATTTGGTGTGCCATGAGCGGCATACACACATGATCCCGGCAATGAGAGTGGATGTGAAGGTTCTACGTGGGTAAGGCGGAATGTGCTGAACGGGTCTGGGTGCCAAAACATTTGTTGCCACAAACCAATTCCACAGCTGCACGTAGTAGGGGTCCACAAGGAATGCCTCACGGCGATAGTTCAGGATATATAGACCTTGCAGGGACCGTGCCCGTGACAATGCAACATACGTGTGTGCTGCGGCAAAGAAGGTTGCCATATCAATCCACACAATCCGGTACGAGCAGCCTTGCGATCCGTGAACAGTACATGCATAGCCTGCGAGCATTGGAAATTGTAGTATTTTGACCTGCACGGATGGTCCGTACACGGGGATTATTTGTTGGAACCGACAAATAGGGTACTCCCTAGTGCGACCAATGGGGCACACAACGATAACATCATTGGACCATCGCTTGATAACAACCATTGTTGAGTTCACCAAACGATTCTGAATACTAACGTTGCGAATTAGCCGGGCTCGCATACCGACGGCCACGAAAACCTGTTGTGGGAGCACGCGGCGATTGCGAGAATTGATGTAGTCGCACATGGCTTGATTGGTAGGAGCACCACCCATGTCCACATAGACGGCGTTGAAGGTCACAATATTAGATCCCAATTGTGCCATGAAGTGTTCGTTCCACCGATGCATAGCATTCCTCCGTCCCACTGGCATGGGGGCATCTTCGAGGTCTTGAAGCGAAACATCATTGTTTGGAGCGATGCGTTGCTGTAGGGTGAGATAATCATCATCTGTTTCCTCCCCAATGCATACACGATTGAGCAGGTCAATGAATTGTCCATCGTCTTGGCGCATGACCTCCGTCAACACAAACGGCACAAAATGGTTCCGGAAGAGGGCACTATCGAAGATGTCGAGATCAACAGCGGGAAGCTGCAATGGGTCGCCAACAAGAAGCATTGTAATTCCTCCGAAAGGATTCCGCTTGTCCCGGCGCACCTTGTGTAGTATGTCATTCAACGTGTGGAGGAGCTTGTTCGACAAAAGTGAGAACTCATCCACAATAATCATGTCGGCATTACGAATCATCCACCAAAGAATTGTTCCCTCTTTGATTTGCCAATCAAGGTCCAATGACAATGAAAACAAGCTGTGGATGGTGCGGCCACCAACGTTGAGCGCTGCCACGCCACTAGCACCGCACACAAGTATTGAAAATCCACATGCGCGTAGCTTGGCAATCAATAAACGGACGACATGAGACTTCCCAGTTCCTGCAACTCCTGTGAGAATGGCACACAACTGAGGTCGGCTACCCGCAGTGCTAGCCCGACAATGTGTCAATATATCTAGTACATCCTTCGGTTGTTGTTGTTGAAAGTGTGCCACAAAGATTTCAAAAACCATGCGTTGCCAATGATTTAGGGCATTCACCAAGGTATCGGCAGCTCCGGGGTCATCGGCATTCATAAACGCCTTCAACTCCTCAGCCAATTGGGGATCGATTTTCCGCCTCATCAGCAACCACTGGTTCATCCTCACCGGCCCGATGCTTGTCAAGCTCATCCAAATCGGACATATAATTGTTGAAGAAGGCTGCGTCGATTATGTCCTCAGCTCGAAGGACTTCTGCAAGAAGACGCAACCGCTCAACGGAGTAACCTCGAGCCTGGGCGTTGTTCAGTGTTTCCCGTGCCTCTTCCTCATATCCTCGGAATAGCCCACGAAGGATACACTCTTCCATGTAGGTTTTCGACACATTGTCCTTCGAAAAGAATCGCTGTTCGTGGTCTTCTTTCGTGAAGGGCTGGGAGAGGAGAATCTTTTGTAAGAAATACTTTTCGGCGTCCTCACCGTACGGAAGGTAGAAATTCCACCTCGGAATGGCAGTGCGCCGGCGCAATCTCCACTTATTGCCCATGTTGTCTTTAATTTCTCGCTCCATGCGCTCTGGAGGGGACGGCCACCAGTATGGGCGCTCCTTGCCATTGTCAGGAGGATCGGCTTTATACCGATCACCGTCTACTGCGTCGTCGGAATCACTAGACAGAGATTCGTTGGCCATATCCTCTGCCGGATTGCTTGCCAAGGCGCTGGCGTCTGCGGAATTGCGCTGTGTACGACGGTAATATAGGTAGAAGTCAGGGTACTTCAGTTGCAAACCGTCCGGAAGCTCCAAATAGAAATCGTACCTATCTAGGTACCAAACATCTGTAGACGCGTCATCCTCCGGTAGGTGTTTGCGGCGTTTCAAGCGCCCCAACTTAGGCCATGGATCCGTTGGAATCCATACAACCTCTCTACTACCCCTACATTGATGAATGCCGAGCAGCATCATTCCATTCTCCATGCGTCCCAAAGAACGTAGCTTCAGCAAGCGCTCAACGTCAGTGGCATTTGGTGACAGGTTCATTGGAACAGTCAATGATTTTGCAGCTTTGGTGAGATATTTCGCAAGGTACAACTCCCACCCCAAAGATGTGATCCGTTGCACATTGTTGTGGCATTGCAAACGTACTAGAAGACGACGATTGTGAGGTACCACACAAGCATCTTCTTGTTCCTGTCGGCGGTACAATAGGCGTACACCCTTACTGTCCAACTCCTCCATATGTTGGGGAACCGTAAACGGATACCCTGACTTGCACTCGGTAGATACGCGCCCTTGGCCAATGTTGAAACATTTGTCTGGGTAACACTGGTGCACCATATTGCACGCCTTGTATAAACTCCGTAGATATGAAGTGAATTCCGGATCATAGCCATCACTTTCGCGGGGCATTGCAGCGCAGAGGACATCATCCGGGATTGAATCTGGTTGGCACCACACAACACCATGCAGGTGCACTCGGCCGCGCTCTTGATATTCAAAGCGGAACCAATAATCGCGAACCGTTCCAAATGGACCTCTCTTGCCAATTGCTAAGAACTCACGCTTGAAGATCTCGACCCGCTTATGAAATGCAACACATGCCTCCATATCGTACCCGTCTTGAATTGGCTTGGTGGGCCTTGTGCCCTCCGGATATTGTCCAGGCCACACCGCACCTGCGCGACATCCCTTTTGAACTGCAGCTTGCAAATCAGCCCAATTGTCATTCATTGTCCAAGTAATGAATAGGTCTGCTTTTCCAAGCTCGCGGCTCATTGCAGTGAGGTCAAGATGCCGTGAGGCCCAATAAGATCGTGTCCCAACTAGCTTGGATGGGACATAAGTTCCATATCGATAGCATGGGTTGAGTTCCGCGGTACCTTGATCAACCCCTTCGCTTTCCAAATTCCGATTCATGGAATCAACACCATCGTGGTATGAAGCACGGGCCTTCTTATGTTCGTGTGCGGGGCGTGCTGATGATTGGCTTGGTTGGCTCGGGGACTGTGTGGATGATTCGGCACCTGTAAATGGAGTTGATTGGCTCGGCTGACTTGGTGATCGAGTGGATTGCGGAGAAGATTGTGCGTGATGTGATGAGTGTCGCTTTGGAGGGGGCTTGGGTCCTGCGGAGCTTTTAGTAGCACGCAGATGTTCCGCAGTGATATCCTCTGCGCGATCACCACGTTGCGCTTTGAAATTTTGCTGGTTCCAAATAAGTTGATTCTTCATCTCTTTACTCACTTGGAAGAAGGACCACCATCGGTCACGGCGCCAGCGCTCATCAAATGCGAGATACCGGCTACGGTAATACGCCGCACATCCAATGCCACACCCAACTTTGTATCCACCAACTCCACCAGGATACAAATCCGGCCAAACGCACGGTTCCAATTTGGGATCGTTGAAATGCAAATACGTGTCGTTCGCCAATGATTGTGCTGCAGCGGTAACGGTCCCCCCTGCACGTTGAAATGGTGCTCGATGCATGAATCCCACTCTGTCTTGGTGAGGGGCAAAATCGGGAATGATGTTTGGTGGTGCATCACACTCCACTGCCCAAGCCACATACTCGTCTTGTAAATGGTACTCCAGTCGTTTCCCGTACTTATCCTCAAAAAAACGTTGTGTCAACGTCCCCATTGTAGAAGCTGCATTCTGTAGGTAGCGGTACAATGTTTCATAATGTGCTAAAAACCGGGAATAAAAGGGGTGAATTTTCTTCAGCAACAGCAATGCTTGGTTCATTTGCCGTGTGTTTTGGGCACTATCCCTCGGCTTTTGATAATCACGTAGCACATCTTCTTTCATGGTCATAAACCCATATAGTGCATTATAATGCTGGCTAGGCTTGCGGCCCACACCAACGGTCCCAATAGCAGGGTGCCACTGTCGATGACGCAGATCCACGTGCTTAAGCATATTTGAATACAAAGCACCCAATGCGATTTGCCGTTTTTGATATTCGGTGAGATTCGCAAGCTTGGTCGGGACGTTGTAATGTGTAGTGCCATCCAATTCGTACCCATAGTTTATAGGATCGTACTTGGCACGATACTTGCTGCAAACGAGGCATGCATACATACGATGTGGTGAATGCCACACCGGCGTATCATACACTTTGAAGGGGCCAATACTCGTGGGATGCACCCGAGGCGGAACGTGAAAAGGTGGTCCTTTGTATTGCACATAGTTGGCAAACAAGTCATCTTGGAATTGGAAGATCGCACTAGTAATCACATCTGTGGGTGGCACCCCAAAGAGGTTGGTGGTGCGCACTGCCCTGTCATCTCGGGAAACAAGAAACGTGTGCGCACCAACCGGGCCCCAAAGTAGTTGACCGCATCGATGGCAAAGGGCATCAAACAGCGGCGAGTACAGAACATCCAAACCATCAAGCCAATACTCTCGGACGGATTTCAAAGATATGTGAGATGGCGGCTTGTGCTTCCAGCGGAAAAGCTCTTTCTTAGCGGCACCAACAACCCCCGGCGATCGAGGATGTGAAGCTTTGGCATATTGCTTCTCCGGTGTATTGGCGTGTCCACCAACAATACCCTTGTCACGTTGCGACTCTGGCGTGTTCCGTGTACCCCCAGTAGAACCCTTGGCGGCTTGTGCCGCAGAGGTGTTCATTGCACCCTTGGCAGCTTGTGCTTGTGAGGTGTTCCTTAAGCCCTTGGCAGCTTGCGCTTGCGGGGTGTTCCTCAAGCCCTTGGCAGCTTGCGCTTGCGGGGTGTTCCTTAAGCCCTTGGCAGCTTGCGCTTGCGGGGTGTTCCTTGTACCCCCAGTAGAACCCTTGGCGGCTTGTGCCGCAGAGGTGTTCCTTAAGCCCTTGGCAGCTTGCGCTTGCGGGGTGTTCCTTGTACCCCCAGTAGAACCCTTGGCGGCTTGTGCCGCAGAGGTGTTCGTTAAGCCCTTGGCAGCTTGCGCTTGCGGGGTGTTCCTTGTACCCCCAGTAGAACCCTTCGCGGCTTGTGCCGCAGAGTTGTTCCTTGAGCCCTTGGCAGCTTGCGCTTGCGGCGTGTTCCCTCTACCCCCAGTACAACCCTTGGCGGCTTGCGCTGGTGCCGTGTTAAGACTTGCCATGGATGACGACTGCACTCCACGCTTCGCCCGCTTGTTCAGCCGCTTCATGAGTGTCTGCCGCATACTAGCATGGCGGCGACGAATGGTTGGTGGCGCAATTTGGGGATGCCGCGCAATGAAGTCCCCAACATCGAAGTCTACATCGGCTTCCAAACATTGTTGCAACTCTTGTTCCCAGCAATTGGACATGGAGGGTATGAACGTAACTCGATTAAGAGTACACGTATATTCCAAATCCAACCGCGGAGAACAGAGTACACAATGAAAGAAAAGGGCCCTGCAGCAGAAGAAGTAGAGGAAAATGCAAATGTATTGGTACAATGCACATCTTACAACGAAGCACCGCAATACCCATGTTCCATGTCCCGTTTCCCATGATCCCATGCCATGATGCCACAATCATTACCTACATGGTGCCACATTCATTACCTAGTATTGTCGCCATTGTCCCATGTCCCTTGTCCCATATTCCCATGATCCACCAATCATTACCTACATGATGCCAGAATTATTACCTACTATGGTCCCCTATCCCGACTTCCAAACAATGTTGCAACTCTTGTTCCCAGCGATTGGACATGGAAGGTATGAACGTAACTCGATTAAGAGTACACGTATAGTCCAAATCCCAGCGCGAAGAACAGAGCACACAGAGAAAGAAAAGGGTCGTACAGCAGAAGAAGTAGAGGGAAGAACTGCCTAGGCTCTAGGATAACTAATATACCATACCATCCGCACGCAACAAACGACTTTTGTATAGCGCCTCGTCTTGCGGAATCCGGCGCTCACAGCAGGGATAGTTTGACGAAAGAACCTAGTGCACAAGTGTGTGAGTCCTCCATAATGCCCCTGACAGATGGGACCCCTTTTTCGTGCCCAACAGGCCATTTTCAAGGCATTTTTGCACGATTATAGGGCCAAAGCGGTTGTCGGAGTGCATCATCAGCACACAACAAACGACTTTTGTATAGCGCCCCGTCTTGCGGAATCTGGCGCTCACAGCATGGACAATTCATTTTCAAGGCATTTTTGCATAAATGCAGGGCTCAAACGGGGGTGGGGGTGGATCATCAGCACGCAACAAACGACTTTTGTATAGCGCCTCGTCTTGCGGAATCTGGCGCTCACAACATGGATAGTTCATTTTCAAGGCATTTTTGCATAATTGCAGGGCCCAAACAGGGTGTGGGTCAAGGCATTTTAGCATAATTGCAGAGCCCAAACAGGTGTGGGGGTGGATCATCAGCACGCAACAAACAACTTTTATGTAGCGCCTCGTCTTGCGGAATCTGGCGCTCACAGCATGGACGGTCATTTTCAAGGCATTTTTGCATAATTGCAGGGCCCAAACTGGGTGTGGGTCAAGGCATTTTTGCATAATTGCAGAGTCCAAACGGGTGTGGGGGTGGATTCTCAGCACGCAACAAACGACTTTTGTATAGCGCCTCGTCTTGCGGAATCTGGCGCTCACAGCATGGACAGTTCATTTTCAAGGCATTTTTGCATAATTGCAGGGCTCAAACGCGGGTGGGGGTGGATCATCAGCACGAAACAAACGACTTTTGTATAGCGCCTCGTCTTGCGGAATCTGGCGCTCACAGCATGGACAGTTCATTTTCAAGGCATTTTTGCATAATTGCAGGGCCCAAACAGGGTGTGGGTCAAGGCATTTTAGCATAATTGCAGAGCCCAAACGGATGTGGGGGTGGATCATCAGCACGCAACAAACGACTTTTATGTACCGCCTCGTCTTGCGGAATTTGGCGCTCACAGCATGGACGGTAATTTTCAAGGCATTTTTGCATAATTGCAGGGCCCAAATCGGGTGTGGGTCAAGGCATTTTTGCATAATTGCAGAGTCCAAACGGGTGTGGGGGTGGATTCTCAGCACGCAACAAACGACTTTTGTATAGCGCCTCGTCTTGCGGAATCTGGCGCTCACAGCATGGACAGTTCATTTTCAAGGCATTTTTGCATAATTGCAGGGCTCAAACGGGTGTGGGGGTGGATTCTCAGCACGCAACAAACGACTTTTGTATAGCGCCTCGTCTTGTGGAATCTGGCGCTCACAGCATGGACAGTTCATTTTCAAGGCATTTTTGCATAACCGGGTGTGGGTCAAGGCATTTCAGCATAATTGCAGGGCCCAAACGGGTGTGGGGGCGGATCATCAGCACGCAACAAACGACTTTTGTATAAAGCCTCGTCTTGCGGAATCTCGCGCTCACAGCATGGACAGTTCATTTTCAAGGCATTTTTGCATAATTGCAGGGCCCAAACCGGGTGTGGGTCAAGGCATTTTAGCATAATTGCGAGGCCCAAACGGGTGTGGGGGTGGATCGTCAGCACGCAACAAACGACTTTTGTATAGCGCCTCGTCTTGCGGAATCTGGCGCTCACAGCATGGACGGTCATTTTCAAGGCATTTTTGCATAATTGCAGGGCCCAAACTGGGTGTGGGTTAAGGTAATTGATGACCTCCTTACACTTGTGTGAGCATAATTGATGACCTTCTTACACTTGTGTGAGCATTCCAATTGGTCCGGAATCGCTTTCGGAAAAACTCGTTTTTGACCCATTTTTGACCCACTTTTGGTCCCAAAACGGCCCCTTTTCAAGGCATTTTGGGAGTTTCCATGACCGAAAACCCGTGGCCACGGGCTCAAAATGGCCTAAAACCACTTGTTTGAGCATCATAGATGGTCCAGGATCCTTTTTGGAAAAACGCGTTTTTGACCCATTTTTGACGCATTGTTGGTCCCGAAACGGCCCATTTTCAAGGCATTTTGGGATTTTCCATGGCCCAAAACGCGCCACCACGGGCTCAAAACGGCCTAAAAACACTTGTTTGAGCATCCCAAGTGGTTTGGGAACAACTTTGGAAAAATGATTTTTTTCGCCCTGAGGACCCTGCGGACCCACCGTTGGCCCCCACGGTGCGTGGGCTGGCCGGCCCTCCGGCTGCACCAAGTGACCACTGGTACGGGGGTCTACGTGTCTCGTTGGGCGATTTTGAGGCTTGGAAACCATAAAAAGTGGGGGGTTGCGGGTGGACTAGGTGCCCTCGGAATTCGTTTTTGAGCCACGTAGCCCCAAATACGGCCCGTTCTTGGTTTCGGTGTGTTGGTGCACATTGCGCAGTTTTTGGAGCTTTTTGGCGCCTTTTTGGGCCGTTTCTCGGACATATCGTGGAGTTAGAGGGCACCAAAGGTCCCTTGGTCTCGAGAAAGTCAAGCCGCACGTGGGGTGTAACATCCGTTTGCCTTTGTTTGGCTGTTTTCAACCTCTATTAGGGCTGTTTTGGGCGAAAAATGGCTGCTTTTGGCCCAAAACTGCGCACATTTGGGAGGGCACCTCCCGACTTGGCACCCCGGCCGCGGGCCGCCACCGGTGAGTTTCTGGCTCAAAACTTGGATTTGGCAAGGCCACCACCTAGGCTCTAGGATGGCTAAAGTAGAGTTAGGCCCGAGGCGTTGGGAAGGTGCAATGGCCAAAACAGCACGGAGACGTGCTTGTTGCTTGTTGCTTGTTGCTTGTTGTTGCTTGTTAGCTAAATTTAAGGGGAGAGGGGTGTAGTAATATATATATATATATATATATATATATATATATATATATATATATACATATATATATATATATATATATATATATATATATATATATCCATGCGTCAATTGTTTGGGGGGTGTAGACCCCCCAATATATATATATATATATATATATATATATATATATATATATATATATATATATATATATGTATATATATATATATATATATATATATATATATATATATATATATATATATATATATATATATATATATATATATATATATATATATATATATATATATATATATATATATATATATATATATATATATATATATATATATATATATATATATATATATATATATATATATATATATATATTGGGGGGTCTATATATATGGCCATGCGTCAATTGTTTGGGGGGTGTAGACCCCCCAATATATATATATATATATATATATATATATATATATATATATATATATATATATATATATATATCTATATATGTATATATATATATATATATATATATATATATATATATATATGTATATATATATATATACGTATATACGTATATACGTATATATACACGCGTCAATTATTTGGGGGGTGTAGACCCCCAAAACGATTGACGCATGCCCATGCGTCAACTGTTTGGGGGGTGTAGGCCCCCCAAACAATTGACGCATGCCCATGCGTCATTTATTTGACGTATGCCCATGCGTCAAGTCCTAGGGGGGTCTAGACCCCCAAAATATTGGAGGCAACCCTATGCATCAATTATTTGGGGGGTGTAGACCCCCAAAATAATTGACGCATGTCCATGCGTCAATTATTTGAAGGGTCTAGACCCCCCAAATAATTGACACATGCCCATGCGTCAATTATTTGGAGGGTGTAGACCCCCAAAATAATCGACGCATGCCCATGCGTCGATTATTTGACTCATGTCCATGCGTCAATTATTTGGGGGGTCTAGTATACCCCCCAAATAAGACCCCTCTAGGAATCGGCGCGTGCCCACGCGCCGATTCCTAAGAGGGAATGGGGGGGGCTGAATCAATGGGGGGGGCTATGAAGTCGGGGGGGGGGGGGGGATGAAATCAATTGGGGGGGGGTATGAATTTAATAAGGGGGGGGTTATGGAATTGATAGGGCAGGGGGCTATGAAATCCATGGAGGGGGCTATGAAATTGATGGGGGTGGGGCTATGAAATTGATGGGGGTAGCGTTATGAAATTGATGGGGGGGGGGGCTATGAAATTAATAGGAGGGGGTGCTATGTAATGGATGGGGGGGGCATATGAAATTGATGGGGGGGCTATGAAATGGATGGGGGGGGGGCTATGAAATTGATGGGGGAGGGGCTATGAAATTGATAAAGGCTGAAAGGGGGGGTTATGGAATTGATAGGGCAGGGGGCTATGAAATCGATGGGGGGGGGTATGAAATCGATGGGGGGGGGGGGCTATGAAATTGAATGGGGGGGACCTATGACATTGATGGGGGTGGGGCTATGAAATTGATGGGGGGTAGGGCTGTGAAATTGATAGCGGGGGGGCTATGAAATGGATAGGGGGGGGGCTATGAAATTGATGGGGGAGGGCTATGAAATTGATGGGGGGAGGCTATGAAAATGATGTGCGAGGGGCTATGAAATGGATGGGGGGGGCTATGAAATTGATGGGGGGGGGGCTATGAAATGGATGTGGGAGGGGCTATGAAATGGATGGGAGGGGGCTATGAAATTGATAGGGGGGGCTATGAAATGGATGTTGGGGGGGGGGCTATGGAATGGATGGGGGGGGCTATGAAATTGATAGGGGGGGCATATGAAATTGATGGGGGGGCTATGAAATTGATGGGGGGGGGGTATGAAAGTGATGGGAGGGGGCTATGAAAGTGATTGGGGGGGCTTCTAACCGGCTTCGGACCTACGGGGACCTACGGAGACACACCACAACACGGCACAGCATGGCATGGCACACTTGCAATATCTGAACTGATTATTTTTATTGTTGTTGTTGTCAGTTTTTTTGCATGAAAAGAAAGACCTGCGAGACAAAGAAAAGAACACCCCCTCGCACCCCTGACTAAACTTCCCCCCCCGGCAGGTCTCTTAAGTCTCCCCCCTCCCCGGTGCAAAACATGTAAAGAAAGGAGAGGCACCCCCCCCCCCCCCGAACCAAGGCTTGAAGCAAGGGCACCCCCACATTGCCTACGCTATGTCAACGTGTGCGTGTGTGTGCGTGTGCGTGTGTGTGTGTGTGTGTGTGTGTGTGTGTGTGTGTCTGTGGGAGGACATATGCTTATAAATGCGGCAAATCTGTTGGTTTACTTTGCAATGGTGTCTGATGGCCCTACAACGCTAGGGTTGAGGCCACAGAACAAAAATCTACACCTCGAAGAGTGTAGTGAGTGGGTGCTGTTTCCATGCTTCCTACACACAAACTCACAACACCAAGCGGACGATATTTTCCGAATCATTTTCCATACTTCCTGATGCAAGAAAGCACTCATGGTTGGGGGGGGGGGGTGGAATGACTACGGAAGGGCCACAGGGGGGGGCATCTTCCATTGGGGGGGGGGGTGTACTACACCACAAGGGGGGATGGGGAAGGTGGGTTTATGGTTTGGGTAATGACGGCCATAAAAGTCTGATGTCTGATGTCTGATAGCCGACTAGGTCGCTGTACACAATCTTGGGGTGGGTGTGTGTGTGTGTGGGTGTGGGTGCGGGAAGAAATGGCAACATACAGGGAAGGGCGCATGCCGGTATAGTGGCTATGGGGACCTATGGGGGCCTGTGCCAACCTATGGGGGCCTATGGGGACCTATGGGCTCCTATGGGGACCTATGGGGACGTACGGGGACCTATGGGGCCTTATGAGGACCCATTGGCACGTATGGGGGCCTCTGGGGGCTTCTGGGGGACGTATCTGGGGGGTATCGGGACCCATTTGCACCTATGGGGGCCTATGGAGGCCTCTGGGGACCTTTGGGGGCCTATGGGGGCCTATTGGCACCTATGGGGACCTGGGGACCTATGGGCCTGTGGCGAACTATGGGGACCTATGGGGACCCATGGGGGCCTTTGGGGACCTATGGGGGGGTATGGGGGCCTATGAGGACCTATTGGCATGTATGGCGGCCTATGGGCGCTTGTGGGGACCTATGGCCGCCTATGGGCGCCTATGAGGACCTATGGGGACCCATGGGGACCTTTGGCGACCTATGGGGACCTATGGGGACCCATGGGGGCCTGTGGGGACCTATGGGGGCCTATGGGGACCTATGGGGGCCTGTGCAAACCTATGGGGACCTATGGGGGGCTATGGGGACCTATGGGGATCTATTGGCACCTATGGGGACCTGGGGACCTATGGGCCTGTGGCGAACTATGGGAACCTATGGGGACCTATGGGGACCGATGGGGGCCTTTGGGGACTTATGGGGGGGTATGGGGGCCTATGAGGACCTAGTGGCACGTATGGCGGCCTATGGACACTTCTGGGGACCTATGGGGACCTATGGCCGCCTATGGGCGCCTATGAAAACCTATGGAGGCCTATAGGGAACTATGGGGACCCATGGGGGCCTGTGGGGACCTATGGGGGCCTATGGGGACCTATGGGGGCTTGTGCAGACCTATGGGGACCTATGGGGGGCTATGGGGACCTATGGGGATCTATTGGCACTGATGGGGACCTGGGGACCTATGGGCCTGTGGCGAACTATGGGAACGTATGGGCACCTATGGGGACCGATGGGGGCCTTTGGGGACCTATGGGGGGATATGGGGGCCTATGAGGACCTATTGGCACGTATGGCAGCCTATGGGCGCTTATGGGGACCTATGGGGACCCATGGGGGCCTATGGGGACCTACTGGCAAGTATGGCGGCCTATGGGCGCCTATGGGGCCCTATGGGGGCCTATAGGGACCTATGGGGACCCATGGGGACCTATGGGGGCCTATGGGGACCTATGGGGGCCTCTGCGGACCTATGGGGACCTATGGGGACCCATGGGCACTTGCTGGGGCCTATGGGGACCTATGGGGACCCATTGGTACCTATGGGGACCTCTGGGGCCCTATGGGCACCTATCGGAACATGGGGGCCTATGGGACCCATGGAGGCCTGTGGGGACATATGGGGTCCTTTGGGGACCTGTGCCGAACCTATGGGGACCTATGGGGACCTATGGGGGCCAATGGGGACCTTATGGGGGCCTGTGGCGAACTTTGGGGGACTGTGCGGATCTATGGGGACCTATGGGGACCTACGGGCCCTACAAGGGCCTACGGGGACCTATGGGGGCCTTTGGGCACCGATGGGGACCAAAGGGACCTATGGGGACCTATGGTCTCCTATGGGGGCCTATGGGGACCCGCTGGGGCCCATGGGGACCTATGGGGACCTATGGGCACCTACGGGGACGTATGGGAACGTATGGGCACATGTGGGGGCCTATGGGGACTAATGGCAACCTATGGGGTCCTCTGGAAACCTGTGACGAACCTATGGGGACCTATGGGGCCCATGGGGACCTATGGGGACCTGTGGGGGCCTATGGGGATCTATGGGGGCCTGCGGGGACTTGTGGGGACCTATGGCGACCTATTGGGACCCGTGCCCTTGGCACACGCTAGAAGACCCAATCTCGTTCTAGCCTAGAACTTCTAGACAAGATGTTCCAGCCTAGAATAGATCAATACTAGAACGATACAATGTCTACCAAGAAGTGCCATTTCCTTCATTGTTCTGCCATGCATGCTTGCTATTGGCCATAGTGCAAGCCCAAAGCCAACGGCAAGGCCAAGCCCCCACCAAACCCCAGGCCCGCCCCGTGGAGAACAGGGGCCGGGACCCCTATGAGAATGTGCCGGCTTTGGGGGACACCCGGTATGTCCCTTGGGCGGAGGGGGCCAATGGGGGGACCGTCAGCCAAGTGAGGGTGTGGGGGGATTGGGATGAGGAGTTGGACCCCGGGGAGTGGTGGGTGGTGTCGTAGGGGACTAATGGGGAGGGGGGGGGGGGCACCATCCGGGTACCGGGGGAGCTCCTCTTCCGCACCGGGGAGGAGGCGGAGGCCCACCTCCGGGAGGCCTTGAAAGAGGGGGACGACGGGGACGACGGGGATGACGAGGGGGACCAGGGTGAGGACAAGGGGGAGGGGGGTGATAAGGGGGGTGAGGTGGGGAGTGACAAAGGGGGTGAGAAGGAAGGGGACACGGGGGGTGAGAAGGGGGTTGCCGGGAGCAACGATGAGCCCCGGCAAACCCCCAACACGCAGGAGGTGCTACTTGCGTGTCGCGACTCGTGAAAGGGGGCCTCGGGGGGCAGGGGGCTAATCGGGCTAAGCGGGCTAACCCACGACCAAGTAACCCGGCGCCGGCCCGCCAAGTGACCTTCCAAGTGACCTATGGGGTGGGGTGGGGGGCAGACGGCTAACCGGGGGGTGGGGGGGGGGGGACCCGGCGCTCCGTGAGTCGGGTCGAGCATTGCGACACTGTGATTGGCCACGGCTGGCCATGGTAGCCGGGGCAGCTTCTCTTTGAGGAGTGGCGGAGCATTTATATATATTGTTCTGGCGACGTTCTAGCGAAGCGTTCTAGCGACGTTTTAGCGACTTCGCTAGAACGTCGCCGGAACGAAAATTCTTTGGACTCCAAAATCAGGTGAAAAGAGTGTAATTGTGAAAAGAAAACCATGGGCCCCCGAGTACCTATCTTGTGCGACATCACATACATAAAAGTTTGTCATCTTGCATTGCATCAAAAGTCAATGTGATAGTAATCGCTGCTTGCTTGCCATGAGACCTATATGAGACATATCGCACATGTTGTTGTATACACCGCAAACACAACACCACATCAGACATCAAACATCAAACGTTATACACAATCCTAACCTTGGGATGTCAACGACCGGATCCTGCATGGACATGGCCCTGCAAATGTACCAACCCCTGTGCACCATAGCACAAGGCGCAGGGACAGGTTCCCCTCCCCTATGCACCACAACACAGGACGGAGGGACAGGTTCCTCTCCCCTATGCACCACGACACAGGGAGGAGGGACAGGGTCCCCACCCCCGTGCACCACAGCACGGGGCCGAGATACAGGGTCCCCTCCCCTGTGCTCCATAGCACATGACGGAAGGACAGGTTCTCCTCTCCTATGCACCACAGCAAAGGGCGGAGGGAGAGGTTACCCTCCCCTGTGCTCCACAGCACAACGCGGAGGGACAGATTCCCCTCCCTTGTGCACCTTAGCACAAGGCGGAGGGACACGTTCCCCTCCCCTGTGCACCATAGCACGCGGCTGAGGGGCCGGTTACCCTCCCCGGTGCACCACAACACATGGCGGAGCGACACGTTCCCCACGCATATGCACCACAACACAAGATGGAGGGACATTTTCCCGCCCCTGTGCACCACAGCTCAAGCCGGTGGCAGTGCGTTCCCCTCCCCTATTATGCACCATAGCACAGGGCGGAGGGCCGTGTTCCCCACCCCTGTGATCCATAGGACATGACTGAGGAACAAGTCCCCCTCCCCTGTGCACCACAGCAGAGGGCGCAAGGACAGGTTCCCCACCCCTCAGCTCAGAAGCACAGGGCGGAGGGATAGGGTCCCCTCCCCTGTGCACCACAGCACAGGGCGGAGGGATAGGTTCCCCTCCCCTTTGCTCCACGATACAAGGTGGAGGGACTGCGTTCCCCTCCCATTTGCACGTTGGCACAGGTCGGAGGGAAAGGTTCCCCAGCCCTGTCCATCACAGCTCAGGCTAGAGGGACGGGGTTCCCCACCCCTCTGCTCCATAGCACAGGGTGCACGGAAAGGTTCCCCACCCCTCAGCACATGAGCTTTAGGCGGGGGGACTCGTGGGAGGGCTATTAAGAGAGACACACACCCCGGATGTAGCGGTTGTGCGTTAGCCAGAACACGAGGGAAGGCGGGCAGGGGACGCGCACGCCCCGGCTATAGCCATTGTGCGTTAGCCGGGGCGGGAGGAAAGGTGGTCTGGGGACACGCACGCCCCGGGTGCAGCTGTTCTACGCTAGCCGGGACAGGAGAGTAGGTGGTCTGGGGACTCACACGCCCCAGCTGTAGCCGTGCTGCGTTAGCTGGGGCGGAAGGGAAGGTGGTCTGGGGACTCACACGCCCCGGTTGTAGCTGCTATGTGTCAGCTGGGACGGGAGGGAAGGTAGGCAGGGGACACACACGCGCCGGCTGCAGCCATTCTGCGTTAGCCGGGACGGGAGGGAAGATGCTCCGGGGACACGCGTGCCCCGGATGTAGTTGTTCTGCGTTAGCCGGGGCGGGAGGGAAGGTGGTCTCGGGACGCGCACGAGGTTGGCTAGAGGGTGTGTGTGGGGGGTGGGGTTGGGGGGGGTCCCAAGGTTGGGGGGGGGATTCCCAAGGTGGGGGGGGCTATGCGCGACCCATTACTACCACATGCATACTTCTAGGGGGAATGTGTGTCTGCGGCAGGTATGGGGAAGCTGCTGGCGGCTATCGTGCAGCAGGGGCTGCACATGAGGAGGTGTGTCCACAGGAGTTGTGGTGATCTTCACTTCGCAACAAGCAACAAACGGCATTTGTTTAGCGCCTCATCTTGCTAATCTACCACTAAAAACATGGATAGTTTGATGAGAGGGAAGCATGCAGAAAAAAAATTCCGCGCTGTTGTCGCCATGACCCCGACACCACTATCCCTCAAAACCCGGGGGGGGGGGGGTCGCATACAAGGAACCCCCCCCCCCGTGTACCCAACAACGGCCCAAGTGTCGCTAAATACCATGAATGGTCACCCAACATAAAGCATTTTCCACAAAACAAATGTGTGCCATCTTCAGCGGAAACACTCATTTCGCATCTTTCACACACACATGAACGGCGCTAGGCAAGGCTAGAGGCGTGAAAAAGCGTCCTTTGGGATCCTATCAAACGTACGACTAGGGCCAAGTCTTGCTCATTGCAAAATCACCGTGGAAGAAGATGGGCCCTCATTGGAGGCACCTACATGACTGACTTGCCATCGTCGCGAACATTGATGACATCATCGCGAAAAAGAGCCCATTTGCCGCTGAAAATGGACCATGGGATGGCACCATGGCTTGGCAAATCGCTCATGGAACACCGATTTGCAATTATTTGACTACCCCATCGCCCCGGAAGAAGATCCACCCTCATTGGGGACACCCACTTGACGGTTTGCCGGTCGCTCTTTAGGTCAATTGTCATTAAAAGAAGCTAAAAAAACGTCATTTTTGCAGACTACATGAGGCAAACCTATTTCAGCGGCGGCAGCAGGCAACAAATGGGCGCCAAAAGAATGTTCCTAGGGACGGCGGCTCAAAACCACTATACAAATAGCCCAAACCAACCACGGAGCAAGAGCATATCACCTAAAACAAACCTTGTGTGTTTTTGAGCCGTCGGGCCTATTGTGTTTCTCACCTTGCACCCTAAGAAGGGTTGTGTAACCTCCACTGGGAAACCCGGCTCGGAAAGTAGGTGGGCATTTTGGCTACATAAACGCTGTCATCTCACGGTTCCCCAACGCATCACAGCGTTAGAGCACGCGATCCTTGGCCACAAAGCTGTTGTCCTTGGGGGATCGCCATTGCTTCAAAGCGAGGAACAAAAGAAGCAATGGCCCACAAGCTTGGCCACAAAAACCATACCGCCATAGGGATCCCCAACCCTTCAAAGCCCGGGGACAAAATCAGCAGTGGTCCAAAAATGGGCAGGTTGGCCACATGGCCCCTGCCGTCAAGGGGGGGGGGGGGGTCCCGGACGCTTCGGAGCCGAGGACAAAATCAGCAGTGGCCCACAATTGGGCACAGTGGCCGTCCAGGGTCCCCAATGCTTTAGAGCACATATCCCGGGTTTATCATTACTACTCTGCGCTGCTAAGCGGGTCGTGGGATGTCTTGTGCTCTTTGTGGAGGCAGCGGGCGCTGATAGGAGGGTAAAAAGCCTCACATTCCGGGCTACCAGGGGCGCGGAGGGATGTTTAAGGGCATGGTGGGGGCCGATTTGGGGGCTTTTTTACGGGGGTTTGGGGGGACATTTATCTTGGGATATGGACCGCAGGTTTTTCCTTATTGCCTTGGGCCGCTAAGAGGGTTGTGGTATGTCTTGCGCTCTTCGTGGAGGAAAGGGGGCACCGATAGGAGGCCAAAAGGTCTCCTAGTCGGGGCTACCGGGGGCACGGAGGGGTGTCAAGGGCAATGTTGGGGGTTCCGGGCTGTACCGGGCCATTTTAGGGGCTTGTTTAGGGGTTTTCGGGGGGCATTTATCTTGGGGTACAGATCCCATGTTTTTCCATATTGCTCTGGGCTGCTACGCCGTAGGCGGCTTTAAGCAAGTGGTCGGCCGAACCCAAGAGCGTTTCGGCCCGTAGTGAAAAATCAGTGGTGTTTTGAAAAAGGGCCTTGTGGCACACTGCATTTTGAAATGGTTGTCGCAACCCCTGTTTGGGGAAATAATGCTTTTTCATACCTAAAGGTCCCATCAAAATTTTAATGTTCCACATCCACGTTTCATAGTGCATTGAGGAAAATCAAGCGTTGAACCCCCCTCCGCCCCGCCCTCAGTGGCATACCTATGTTGGGTTCACAAATAACCATTTTGTATTGAGGGTTTTATGCTGAATGAAACCATCTCCTATTATGGAGTGCCGGTTTGACACTACCCCACACGCTGGTGGTGTGTGGTTGCTTGGTAACCTATGAATCACCTCAAAACGAAAAATGTAAAATGAAAGGTGCTTGCTACCCCTCAAAATGAAAAATGTACGGTAGCAAGCAAACACAGGCAAGGAGTGGACGGTACATGGTACGTTGATGCGAGAAGGCATGCTCAAACAGTATTTTATTGGTGAACAAACAAGGTTCGGTAACTAAAATAATGAACTTTGTGAGTGAATACATTTTGAAGAACACGTAGTCAAACCTCAGACCTGTGTGCACTGTTGATGAGAAATAACATGGAAAAACACATGAATATAGCATTGATGGATACAAATCCGCTCAAGAACGCTCTGCACAGCGTTCTTCGATTGAAAAAAAGAAAAAAAGCATACCATGTCGCAAACCATTGCATGTTGCAACAGGGGGGCCAAAACAGTCAAACCAACAGAAACACACTCCGGCAGCACCAATTACTTCGTCTTACTCGTCGCCTTGGGTTTTGGTTTGGCGGCTGTTGCACCCTTCACCCTAGAACGAATCCAACCTCCCTGGTGGTTTGAGGGGCTTGTTGCAAGCACGAATGCTGGAACTGGAGCGATCATCCCTGTCATCCGTGGCATCTGGCTCTGGGCTCTGTCTTTTCCTTTTTGCTCTTGTGGTTCTCTTTTCAGGCTCCAAGCCATCGTCCTCATCCTCGCCAATTTCATCCACATTGCCATCACTCACCTCGCATTTTACTTTCTCCATCCCAACCGGTACCCCATTGACAATATGCTTCATCCATCTAGCCCAGCCAATGATGTACAAGGCATCTAGTTCTTGAATTGTCTCCCAGCTGTCAGAGATGAATTCCTGCAAACCAGAAAGCTCTCCAATGTATCCCACACCCATGTAGATATTCGTAACCAGCCCATTACACAGGTGGGCATGAAACTGATGATAAGGGGTGCAGCAAAGAATCTAAGGCTGCTCACCGGGGGCCCACTGTGGCCCTGGCACAATACCAATCACTTGCAGCAACCAACCAACAATACCAATAGTGATTTGCTGCATAGGACCCTTGATCAATATTGATGTAGTTTGGGACCTTCACATTCAACTTGATTGGTGTGCCTATCAGTGCCAGACGTTCGGAGTATCGATACACACTATGGCTTGTTGATCGATCGCATATCTAGACTTGCGTCCACTGCCATCCGTGAGTTGCGTCCAGGTCCTTTAGCGAATGACCAATGTCTTTCACATCCCCAGGCTTGCTAGCAATGCAAATAGGTGCGTTCTTCATGAGCAACTTGCCAATGACGGGATGCATATCCTCTGTACCATCTGGTCACAGTTCCCAAAGAAGCTACAATCAAAACACAATTACACAACACCAATTTTAATGGAACCCGGAAGAAGAACACTCTGTAGAGCAATTCGACGAAGGAATCGACAAATGACTCCACGACCGACAAGGAATGGAACACACCGTTATGTGAGGCCTTGCTCGAAGGTAGCTCGCAAACCACGGCCCTGGGCGACTGGTACAATAAGGATTCTTGTCCGTGTATCATCCTCGTCCTCGTTCGTGGCCTCGGTTCTTGTGTTCCGGAGGACAATGACCTTGTCATCAGTGAGTTCCACGTCGGCTGTTGGCACAGGCTTCAACAAGGCGGTCTTCACAGCCTTGCACTCATCTGCACTCCACAGCGGGCATTTTTGCACTGCATCCCATGGCAGGTATGGGGTGGACTCTGACGAACACCAACGGCCTGTATTCAACTTGACCACAAAACCCTCCTCACCATTTTTCAGATACGTGGCATCTCGGATTCATTTTCTGCATGAAAAATATCACAGAAAATGAGGACTATTACTATCATAACACAAGAACGAATGAATGAGTACACAAACATACTTCTGGTCTCATGCACGATAGTGGTCTCCGGATGCAGCCAGATAATCTCCCAAGCTCTGTCCTTCTTCAATCCAAAGTCCGTGGAGTCCATCACAATCGCATCACTGCATATTGGACAGGCCGACTAATCTAGTTTTCCGGCTTTTCGTAAAGCCAGAAGGAGGGCTTCTTTCTCCTCCACTTTGCCAGACGCATTGAGCTTTTCCCGTATGCGGTTTCTAGCTTGTGACAGTCTCAGCAAAGAACAACTGTGCTACCTGCATTGTGGTCCCCTGCGATTTGTTACCTGATGGTAAGCTTCGTTTCCTTTTGATGGTGTTACATTGCACATGGGATAGCCATGCCGGTAACGCCTTGCCAGCCTGGAGGTACTCTGCTTGCAATATTTGAAGGGCCGTACATATGTGTGGCCCACCAAGGACCCAAACCACACCACCTACATGGGAACATTCTTAGAACTAACGCAAAGGATGATTCAACGGTGCTACAGGGTTTGGAGTGCATTACAAACATATTGGACCTGCTCAGACCGAGAAATTTTTGCGGAACGCTTTGCAGAGCGTTTTGTTGACGGAACTACGTTTGTTAAGCACAAAATGAATACAGAACGCTTTGCAGAGCGTTCTTGGTGGGGAAAGGGTTCATGTACCGTCATCTTGCTAGGCGAGAATGGTAATCAACTAGCGGTGATTCTGCTTCAAAGACGCTGGCCGTTTTGCCACCTCCTTGTCATCACACTTCCTCATCTGCCCATGTTGAAGGTGCCCATCCAATTGTAGTTGTTTGATCCGCACTTTGATCGACCCGCGCTCCATGTACTCTGTGAGATCCTGTCCAAGCCATTGCTTCCAAGGCTGCTTGCGGGTACTGTTCCTGGCTTCGGTCCAACTACTGCTTTGTTAAGTGACATGTGAGAACTGTCTGGTTGCAATGCATCATCCGTTGTGAGCACTGGGGTGGTTGTCTGGCTTGCCATGGCAAAAGGGAACAACTTCAACAATTGAAACAGGAGCAACAGGGGAGCATGGAAACAGCAAAACCCAACAAGTGGTTCAACAGGCATGGTGCTTATATTTTCCCACCTCTGAAAAAAAGGGGGGGGCGGGCTGGTGCATGCAGGCTGGTCTATTCATCATGTGGAGAAATGACATATGCCCCCCCCCCTCCCCCCGTCGAAAACCAACATAGACGGCACAGATGGATCACCATAAGGGCATCAAGGGGGGCCTCAACAGCGGAGGTTGCATCATCACCCTCATACAGCTCACAAATTCCTACAAACTCATCTGGAGGGTCATCGAAGTTGTGTGCAGGAGGGGGAGGGGGGGCACGGTTGCGTGCGGGTGCATCCACAGGCACACCCTAGGGCGGATAGCCTCTGGCATGGCCAAGTTCCTACCAACATAGCGCAGTGGTTGGCGTTGATTGGGGATGGTGTGACATGCGGCGATATGGTCAGCTTGTTGTGCCACCAACCGATGGGGCATGCGCTGTTGCAGCGTATCCATGCATCCCGTGATATACTGACAGGGTTCACAAGGGTTTGCAGTGTCCTTTGCGACAGGTCTTGCAAATGATCACTCGGCATGTCATGGTACAAACTAATGGGAAAATGGGGGACTTCAGGCCATTCATCCATAACCATAACAGTCTTCACCTTGGACTTCCACGACACTGGGGATAGCAACTGACCATCACTAATTTGGCGTACAAAGGTATTGAGGTTGCGCCCCGCCAACTTGATTGTGCCATTCTCAATATTGGAGGCATGAAGGACCCGAAGGTTGGTGCGTGCTGCCAGTGTGTGTAAAAAAAAATTAAGAAAGTCATCTAGAGAACTACTGTTGGGGTTCAACCACAGGTTCTCAACCCTACGGGCCAACAAAGCCTCACCCATCTCCCCGGAATTACATTTCCTTGGTGTTGTTTGTTCCCACTGACTCCAAAACAAGAAAGACACCCCCACAGCCCGAACATACTCCGTGGTGTGCTTAGCCCTCCAACGGAAATGGACAACAATGTGGAACGCACAATGAGCGGCCTGCAAGGCATCACGAGTTCTGTTGGTTTGCCCAGTGGCAGTTGCGAACCAGAAAAACCACATAGGAATAGGGCAGGGATGTACTCCATGAGTAATACTACCATGCCTTTGACGAGGGCAATGGTGGTCCGTTATCTTTCAAACATATCAAGACGTGCATCAGCGGTGGACACCTGAAGGCGAACCTAGGCCGGCTTTCATGAACTAACTAGAACCAAGAGAGCAGCCATAATTCTCTCCATATAAATAAGCTTGGGGTGTGGGTAAATCTCCGTACCTCAGGGTAGTCTACCTTGTGTAAGAATACAAACAAAAGGAAAAAGTGCCTGTAGCAAGCGGCAACCGCATACTTATAAAGGTGCCACACCCCGTACAACAATGGACAACGGTTTAAAAAAAAACCAAGATTGTACTCGGAATACGACTTGCTATACATCATCTTACACGAGCGGTAGTGAATGTTTTCTTCCACAAGGATTGGCAGGACTTTGTTACTGTGCTGCTGCACCTCCACCAACAGGTGGACTAAAGTACCAAACCTGGAAAAAAATTGTCCATGGCAAACAACGAACACTTGTTAGTCTGCAATCCAAGGTGGCACAAATATCTTTTGTCTCAATGGGCCCATCGGGCAAAGTCTTCATGGCGTCACACGACTGTAAGAAAGAGTCACGTAAGCTCCGAGCAACCACAGGGAGACGTGGCTTCAACACATCCAACTTAGGGTACCTCGGAAAAATGTCCAAGTCACTGCGCACCTGTAACAAAGCCATGGCAGTACAGCTGAGGCTCCGGTTGGGGCAATGGGGCGAAGGAGCAAAGCGGCGGCGATGGAAACTATCAAACCAAACAATGTATTGGAATTGTTTAATCGGGTCCCAGAGATCCGGAGCCATCTAGCAAGCACGTTGATGTGTGTAGCCCACATTATACGTGCAAGCTACCAAGTGGGACCGTTTCCTCTTTACTAACATAGACATAGGCACATCATCCACGAGACGGAAAGCCCTGGGCTTGTAAGGTTTGTGCATCAAACGCCATAGGTTGAATGCCTCTATGCAAAGGGGGGTGTATCAGTGGGGTGGTGGTGCACCACTCTTTTTTGCCAACCATGTGTGTCGAACATTGCCAAGCGAGCGCCAAGTCCTTGCATCACCCCGAAGCCCACATACCCACTGTACGAAAGCTTCAGGTCCCCCACTTGTTCCGTCGACCTGCACAGCATGTGCAATGAACTCCTCCACACGAGAGTAGTCCGGCAGAGTTGACAGTAACTTGCGGAATGGCTTGGGATCCATTGTGGAGCTGCAAAGGACCCATGACATACAGAAGTACTTGGCTAGGTGTTGCCCCAAAACCCGAGAGTCCATTGACTCCGATACCAAGAAGTGTTTTGGGACAACACCGCTCTACAGAGTGTTCTTGATGTCCAGTGGCCAGAACGGGAGCAGCAAAAGAGATGGCAAGTACGCTAGTAAAATGCGAACATTATTGAGGAGATTCCGCTCAAGAACGCCCTGCAGAACGTTCTTGACCAATGTTCCAATTTTGAATGGTATTCATAATAATATTTGGTGCGGACAAGCACCATACCGTGCGGCAGTTGAGATAATGCAACACCCAAGCAATACATGACCAAGATGCCAAGCCGTAAGATCCCAAAATTGTCTTTGTCAGTTGAAATACCCCTCAGTGGACGGCAACAACACGACATTGGTGCAGGCGTTCACAACATTGAAGTAATGGGTGCGGCAGCTGTTAACCACACTCAATAACAAACCAAACAACAGGGGCAAACGCAACAGTATAGAACCGTTGCATGGGGGGTGTTTGAAATGGATTTTAGTTGAAAGAACGCTCTGCAGAGTGTTCTTGAACACAAACTCCATAAATAATGGTATGAACAAGCAATTTGTACACAGAAGTTAAATTCAAGCAGCGTGGGGTAGTATAGGAGGCCATGCAGCCCACATGGTAAAATATGCAAGTAGTAGAGGAATTTTGGAACAAGAACGCTCTGCAGAGCGTTCTTATTGCCAACATCCATTACAAGCATGCTCGTATTGTGTATATGATAGGTAAATAACAGAGCAAACAGAGCATGTGAAAGAAAAGAGTTATAATGACCTTATGTGGGTGCACAAGTTAATACATGCTCCGTACACTCTGTGTGATGTATACAACTCTCTGCATCAACGTGCTACTATGCAGTGAACTCTTGATTCTACACTGCAACCAAACAGTGTGAAAAAAAAGGGGGAGGGGTTTCATGGGCAAGTTGGGGGGTTCCGGGCCGCAACAGCCCAATTTGGGTGCCTTTTTAGGTTTTTTCAGGGGGGTATTTATCTTACGGTTTGGATCGCAAGTTTTCCTTACTGCTGTGGGATTCTGACTGGCTTGGGCGATGTGTTGTGCTCTTCGTGGAGGCAAAGCAGTGTGTCAGGGCAAAGTGGGGGGTTCCGGGCGTACTAGGCCGAATCCGGGGCTTTTTTTAGGGCCAGACCCCAAGATAAATACCACACAGAAACCCCTACAAAAAAGACCCCAAATTGGCCAGCAACCATGAATCGTGTGCCAAACATCTTCAGGCTTTTTTTTCCACAACTGTCATACTAGAAAAAAGCGCGACTAACGCAAAAAAAAAAATTAAACCACTTACACCTGACACACTTGCGATTCTCACTGAGCCATAGGAGTGGAAATTTCAACCACTTGCTGTGTCTGTTTGGTTTTTGATGGTTTTGTGGTACAAACTGCCAACCTTGGTGCAGACATAAACTTGGTAGCTTTTTGGAGCTGTGCGCTCAAAAGTCAGATGTGCATATGTGTAAGCATGAAATACAATTTTAAGCCACTGCAAAATCCTACTGCGCGCTGCTACATGCTGCAAACCCCCCAGCAGAAGCTGCAAAAGTCTAGTCACTGCAGTCATTGGCGCTTGATTGTGGGGCTGAGGTGTGGCATTCAACATCAATTAAGCAACCAGACTCCTCTAGTCAGAGGAAAATGCCATGCAAGGTATACTGTGAGACATGTAGTCCAGGAAATGGCCCAAAATGCCCAAAATCGGCATGTTTCTAGCAGTTGCAGGCAGTTGGCAGTGTCTGCTGGCAACACACCCTCAAGATGGCAGAAATAAATGGCTCGCTGCATCATGACTCCATAAATACCCGCTGGGACAAATGAAGGCAGGAAATCTCCCCATAATCCTTGGCTTCTGAATGGCTGTGAGTGCATGTGCCCAGAAGAATGCTTCTAGCGCCACAGGTGTACATGCTGTGTTCATGAATGGCTGTCACGTTCAGGTCATGTGGAGGTTCCCTTCTCTGCTCTATGGCTCCAGAATGGTGTTGCTTGCAGGTGGCATGTGGCACTAACCGTCACCATGCACTGTGAGGGCATGCACAGGCAGCAAGGGGTCTCATAGGCAGGTAGGTGGAAGGGTCAGCCACGAGATCAACAGGGGTTGGGGATAATAGTGTAGGCATTTCTGAATTGTGGTGATCCACTGTTCGCCTCTTCAGGCTCCGGAAAAACAAGAAATAGCAGTGTGCTCAACCTCAGAAATATTGCGGGCAACATGGCTTTTTTCTGAAAGATGATCAAGGATCACACAGGACAGTGAGAAGAGAGTTTTGCAGGATGTGAGCCCATTTTTAAGCTTTTTGATGCCTGCCTGGGCCACCTGGGAGCCATCTTGCATGGTTGGTAGGTGGCGGTGGAAACCATGCAGGCATCTGAATGATGTGGGTTGGGATGGAGCCTCTCCCACTTGATTTGATCCAGGGGGGGGATTGCGGTCAGGGAGGGTCCAATCCAATTGCAAAAAATTGTGGAAAACTTCCGGAAAATTGCGGGAAAATTGCAGAAAATGGCGGGGAAATTGCGGGAAAAGTGCGGTGCATCTGAATGATGTGGGTTGGGATGGAGCCTCTCCCACTTGATTTGATCCAGAGGGGGGGGGGGGGGATTGCGGTCAGGGAGGGTCCAATCCAATTGCAAAAAATTGTGGAAAACTTCCGGAAAATTGCGGGAAAATTGCAAAAAATTGCGGGGAAATTGCGGGAAAATTGCGGTGCAACCAAACCAAACTGAACCTCCCGAAGCCTCGCCTCAAATACTCCTCGGCCACTTGTCAGAGATGCGAACGTCAAATGCCTCGTTGGGGAATTGTTCTTTCCTCTGCCACGGAGACATGCTGCAATGCTTTGCCCCTGCACCCCCACGACCAGCCCCACGTTTCCTCTTCAACGGACAAGTCGCAAGAACCGCCTCAGACTGTTGCTCAGGGGAGAGCGTGTCAGATGGTGAGGCCATGTTGCTGCCCACATGAAAAGGGAAAGAAAGTGTGGCACAGCAGCAAATCACGTTCGCTCATTGTCAGACCCACATTGCAGCATGACCCTGTGGCATGGGAAGGAACGATTCACTCTTTTTGGGCCAGGAAAACATTGAAGTGTATTGTTCTGCAACAGTTGTTCGCAAAGGCAACGGCACCAACAAGCACGCAAAGTGGACAGGCCGAAAGCACTTGGGGAAAATTGCCAAAAATTGTGAAAAATTGCGAAATTGCAGAAAATTGCAAAAAAATGCGGACCTCAATCCCCCCCCCCTGTTCAGTCTGGACCTGCTGGGAGGACGCCCAGCGCATCCTAGCAGGATGATGTAGCGCAGTCCCTTTGCTGAAAAGGACTACAGAAGTGGTTCCGTACACCAATGCCTATGCGCATTGGTGGTGGCACACGGTCGTGGAGACGCGCAGGCTCGCACCATGAAACACACCGAGGGCGCGTTGGTGCTGGGTGCTAGGACCCCTAGCCCTAAGGGTGCTAAGACGGAGCCTCTCGCCGTCTTCTAAAGAAATCCAAAGGAGGAATTGTTTTTGGGCCTCCTCTGGAAATTTGTACAGGTAGCCAGCCATTGGTGTTGTGCATGCATGCCCATATCCACGGCACAGGGAACAATGTAGGCATGCGTGACACCTGCAGAAATGGGACGTTCGCATAGACCAATGGCACCAGTCCCAAGCCTAACACCAAGCAGACGCATACGGTGACAATGGCAGCACGAACTGACAGGGCACCTGCAAATGGGAAGAGGTCGGGTAACAAAAATTGCCTCCAAACACAAAATTGCCATTGGAATAGTTGCTTTGGTCTGTATGTCCATCCTTACAGTTGAAGACATTAGTGCAGCAGGCAGGGTGGCACCCCATGGGGGAAAACATCTGCTAGGCCTTGACACTATCAAACCGAACCAATTGTCATCGGTTCCACACCAACTACCAAACTGCAGACTGCCATCCCTCAACTGCTGTCAGTTGAGGGCCACCTCTCATCTGCAGACCTCAGGCTTCCATCAGTCAAGGGACAACCCTGGCCATTGTTCGCGCAAAGGAGACCCCGTAAACAACACCGTTGCAGGAGCGTACCAGATGCTATAGGCAGATATGGCTTGTTGACCTTGTCAATGGCCACATCAGTAATCTGATTGAGTCCAGTGATATAAATATTGATCAGGAACGCTGGCAAACAAGCAGTCAGGCAGGACCACAAGACTGTTGGTGCCACAGCTGCCTGCAAGAAGGCAAAAGAGGGCGAATGGCATGAAAAATGTTGAGTTCACAGCACAGATACTCAGTACTCCTTGATTGGACTCTTATCTGAAAGATTCCTCTGACCCGAGGTGTAACAGAATCTCAATTAATGCAGAGTCTCAGGGCAGTGAGGGGGAGCACGGAGGTAGGGGGAGATGGGGGGCTCTGATATGGACTGAGTACGATTTTGACACGCTGGTGCCAGGGTTTTGGCTATTGCTGGAACTCTCGAAGTTGGAGGGGGCTTGCATGGCGCCTTCCACTTGGCCTCAAAGGCCCGGCATGTACAAAGCGGCCCTGGGAAGGGGTGGCCCGTGGCTATGGTGTAGGTGAGGCCGTGGCAGCCATAGTATTCGGAAAGAATCTGAAACCCGATCTTTGGGGCCTTGAGGGAGACCAACGATTCCCCGGCACCAATGGTTGGGATCAAACATGCTACGCACTCCTTGACGGCAGCCTTTTGTGCGTTGCACACAACGGGGTGGCCGGAGGCGAAAGGGTTGTTCCCCATAGGCCCCCATAGGTCCTCATAGGCCCCCATAGGTCCCCATGAGTCCCCATAGGTACCCATGGGCCCCCATAGGGCCCAATGGGTCCCCGTAGGTCCCCATAGGTACCCATAGGCCCCCAGAGGCCATACGTCCCCATAGGTCGCCAACGCTCACCACAGGCCCCCATAAGTGCCAATGTGTCCCTTTCGGTACCTATAGACCCCCATAGGTCCCAATAGGTCCCCGTAGGCCCCCATACGTCCCCATAGGCCCCCATACGTCCCCGTAGGCCGCCATAAGTGCCAATAGGAACCCACAGGCCGCCATAGGTCGCCATGGGTCCCCATAGGTGCCAATGGGTCCCCATAGGTACCCATAGGCCCCCATAGGACCCCATAGCCCCCCATAGGTGCCAAAGAGCCCATGTAGGTCCCCAAAGGTGCCGGAAGGTCCCCATTGGTGACCATCGGTCCCCCTAGGTCCCCGGGAGGAGCCGCACAGGTCCCCATAGGTTCCCATAGGTTCCCCAAAGGTCCCCATAGGTGCCAATGGGTCCCCATGGGCCCCCATCGGGCCCCATAGGTGGCAACAGATCCCCATAGGTGCCCATAGGTCCCAATATGTCCCCATACGAGCCAATGGGCCCCCGTAGGTCGCCATAGGCCCCCATAGGTCCCCATAGACCCCCATGGGCCCCCATAGGCCCCCATAGGTTCCGAGAGGCCCCCAAAAGTCCCCATAGGTACCAATGGGTCCTCATAGATACCCATAGGCACCCGTAGGTCCCCATAGGTTGCCGTAGGTCCCCATAGGTCTCCATAGGTCCCCATAGGAGCCCATAGGTCCCCATAGGTGCCAATACGTCCCCATAGCCCCCCATAGGTCCCCATAGGCCCCCATAGGCCCACATAGGTCCCCAAAGCTCCCCATAGGTGCCAATGGGCCCCCGTATGTCCCCAGAGGCCCCCATAGGCCCCCATAGGCCCCCATATAGGCGCCCATAGGTCCCCATAGGCGCCCATAGATGCCAGTAGCTCCCCATAGGCCCCCGTATGTCCCCACAGGCCCCCATAGGTCCCCATAGGTGCCAATGGGTCTCCATAGGTACCCATGGACCCCCGTACGTCCCCATAGGTCCCCATAGGCCCCCACAGGCCCGCATAGCTCCCTATACCCCTCATAGGTCCCCAACACTCACCATAGGTGCCAATGGGTCCCCATGGGTACGCATCGACCCCCACAGGTCCCAATAGGTCCGCGTACGTCCCCATAGCGGAGCCAATTCCCATAAGTCCCCAAAGGTCCCCATAGGCGTCAATGGGTCCCCACGGGCCCCATAGGTCCCCGTATGAGCCAATGGGCCCCCGTAGGTCCCCATAGTACCCGTGGGCCCCCATAGGTCCCCATAGGCCCCCATAGGTCCCCATAGGTCCCCGGAGGTCTCCATAGGTCCCCATGGGAGCCCACAGGTCACCATAGGTTCCCGTAGGCGCCAATAGGTCCCCATAGCCCCCCATAGGTCCCCATAGGCCCTATAGGTCCCCAAAGCTCCCCATAGGTGCCAATGGGCCCCTGTAGGCCCCCATAAGTCCCCATCGGTCCCCATAGGTCCCCGGAGGTCTCCATAGGTCCCCATAGGCCCCCATAGGTCACCATAGGCCCCTATCCGGCCCCATAGGTGCCAATAGGTCCCAATACGCCCCCACTGGTCCCCATAGGCCCCCATAGGTCCCCATACGTGCCAATGGGCCCCTGTAGGTCCCCATAGGTCCCCATGGGCCCCCATAGGTCCCCATAGACCCCATAGGTCCCCATAGGTCCCCATAGGGCCCCATAGGTCCCCATAGGTGCCAATGGGTCACCATAGGTACCTATAGGCACCCGTAGGTCCCCATAGGTCCCTGTAGGTCCCCGGAGGTCTCCATAGGTCCCCATAGGAGCCCACAGGTCACCATAGGTTCCCGTAGGTGCCGATAGGTCCCCATAGCCCCCCATAGGTCCCCATAGGCCCCCATAGGCCCCCAAAGCTTCCCATAGGTGCCAATGGGCCCCTGTAGGTCCCCATAGGGCCCCATAGGTCCCCATAGGTCCCAATAGGCCCCGATAGGTCCCCAAAGGCCCCCAAAGGTTCCCATAGGTCCCCATAGGCCCCCAAAGGCCCGCATAGCTCCCTATACCCCTCATAGGTCCCCAACAATCGCCATAGGTGCCAATGGGTCCCCACGGGTACATATCGGCCCCCATAGGTCCCAATAGGTCCGCGTACGCCCCCATAGCCGGGCCAATTCCCATAGGTCCCCAAAGGTCCCCATAGGTGCCAATGGGTCCCCATAAGCCCCCATCGGGCCCCATAGGTCCCCATATGAGCCAATGGGCCCCCGTAGGTCCGCATAGGTCTCCGTAGGCCCCCATAGGTCCCCAGAGGCCCCCATATATCCCCATAGGTCCCCATAGGTGGCAATGGGTCTTGATAGGTACCCATAGGCACCCGTAGGTCCCCATAGGTCCTCGTAGGTCCACAGAGGTCTCCATATGTCCCCATAGAAGCCCATAGGTCACCATAGGTTCCCGTAGGTGCCAATAGGTACCCATAGCCCCCCATAGGTCCCCATAGGCCCCCATAGGCCCCCATGGGTGCCCAAAGCTCCCCATAGGTGCCAATGGGCCCCCGTAGGTCCCCATAGGCCCCCACAGGTCCCCATAGGCCCCTATCCGGCCCCATACGTGCCAATAGATCCCAATAGGCACCCACAGGCCCCGATAGGTCCCCATACGAGCCCATGGGCCCCCATAGGTCCCCATAGACCCCATAGGTCCCCATAGGTCCCTATAGGGCCCCAGAGGTGCCAACACGTCCCCATAGGCCCCCATAGGCCCCCATAGGTCCCCACACACCCCCATAGGTCCCCATAGGTGCCAATGGGTCCTCATAGGTACCTATAGGCACCCGTAGGTTCCCATATGTCCCCATAGGTCCCCATAGGTCACCATAGGTTCCCGTAGGTGCCAATAGGTCCTCATAGCCCCCCATAGGTCCCCATAGGCCCCCATAGGCCCCCATGGGTCCCCAAAGCGCCCCATAGGTGCCAACGGGCCCCTATAGGTCCCCATAGGCCACCACAGGTCCCCATAGGCCCCTATCCGGCCCCATACGTGCCAAAAGATCCCAATAGGCCCCCACAGGCCCCCATAGGTCCCCATACGAGCCCATGGGCCCCCATAGGTCCCCGTAGACCCCATAGGTCCCCATAGGTCCCTATAGGGCCCCAGAGGTGCCAACACGTCCCCATAGGCCCCCATAGGCCCCCATAGGCCCCCATAGGCCCCCATAGGTCCCCACACGCCCCCATAGGTTCCTTTAGGTGCCAATGGGTCCTCAGAGGTACCTATAGGCACCTGTAGGTTCCCATAGGTCACCATAGGAGCCCGTGGGGCCTACGGGGACCTATAAGTGCGATGGGGACCCATTGGCACCTATGGCGAGTGTTGGGGACCTATGGGGACGTATGGGGAGCTATGCGAGCTTTTGGGGGCCTATGGGTACCTATGGGGACCTACGGGGGCCCATGGGTACCTATGGGGACCCATTGGCACCTGAGGGGACCTATGGGGACCAATGGGGACCTATGGGGATCAATGGGGACCTATGGGGGCCTATGGGGACCTATTGGCTTCCATGGGAACCTATGCGGGTGTATCGGGGCCTATGGGGGCCTATGGGGACCTATGGGGGCGTATGGGGATCTACGGTGGCCCATTGGCACCTATGGGGAGCTTTGGGGACCTATGGGGGCCTATGGGGATCTATTGGCATCTATGGTGACCTATGGGGACCTATTGGCATCTATGGGGACCTATCGGGGCCTATGGGGGCCTATGGGGATCTACAGGGGCCCATTGGCACCTATGGGGAGCTTTGGGCACCTATGGGGACCCATGGGGGCCTATGGGGACCTACAGGCGCCGATTGGCTCTTATGGGGACCTGTCTGGACCTATGGGGGCTTGTGGGGGCCTATTGGGATCTATTGGCACCTATGGGGCCGGATGGGGGCCTATGGGGACACATTGGCACCTATTGGGACCCATTGGCACCTATGGGGACCTTTGAGGACCTATGGGGTCCTATGGGGCCGGATGGGGGTCTATGGGGACCCATTGTCACCTATGGGGACCCGTTGGCCCCTATGCGGGGCTATGGGGACCCATGGGGACCTACGCGCGCCTATGGGGGCCTGTGGGGACCCATTGGCACGTATGGAGAGCGTTGGGGACCTATGGGGGCGTGTTGGGTCAATGGGGACCTCTGGAGGCCTATGGGGACGTATGGGGGCCGGTGGGGACCTATGGGGGCCTATGGGTACTGATTGGGACCCATCGGCACCTATGGCGAGAGCGTTGGGGACCTACGTGGAGCTATGCGGGCCTTTGGGGGCCTGCGGGGACGTGCTGGGACCCATGGGTACCTATGGGGACCCATTGGCACCTGTGGGGACCTATGGGGGCCCGTGGGGACCTATGGGGGCCCGTGGGGACTTATATAGGCCTGTGGGGACCCATTGTCACCCATGGGGACCCATGGGGGCCCATGGGGACCTATGGGGGCCTATCGGTGCCTACGGGCACCCATTGGCACCTATGGGGACGGATGGGGGTCTGTGGGGACCGATGGGCACCTATGGGGACTTATAGCTGCCCATTGCCACCTATGCGGGGCTATGGGGACCTATGGGGGCCTATGGGGGCGTGTCGGGGCTATGGGGACCTATGGCGGCCTATGGGGACCTATGGAGGCCTATGGAGGCCTATGGGGACCTACGGGGACATATGGGGGCCGGTGGGGGCCTATGGGGACCTATGGGGGCCTATGGGTACCGATTGGGACCCATCGTCAGGTATGGCGAGAGCGTTGGGGACCCATGGGGAGCTATGCGGGCCTTTGGGGGCCTATGGGGACCCATTGGCACCTGTGGGGACCGATGGGGGCCTATCGGTGCCTACGGGCACCCATTGGCACCTATGGGGACCTATGGGGGTCTGTGGGGACCGATGGGCACCTGTGGGGACTTATAGCTGCCCATTGCCACCTATGCGGGGCTATGGGGACCTATGGGGGCCTATGGGGGCGTGTCGGGGCTATGGGGGCCTATGGCGGCCTATGGGGACCTACGGGGGCCTATGTAGGCCTATGGGGACCTACGGGGACATATGGGGGCCGGTGGGGGCCTATGGGGACCTATGGGGGCCTATGGGTACCGATTGGGACCCATCGTCAGGTATGGCGAGAGCGTTGGGGACCCATGGGGAGCTATGCGGGCCTTTGGGGGCCTATGGGGACCCATTGGCACCTGTGGGGACCTATGGGGGCCCGTGGGGATTTATCGGGGCCTATGGGCACTTATGGGGGCCTATTGGCACCTATGGGGGCCTGTGGGTGCTTGTGGGTCCCTGTGGGGGCCTCTTGGGACGCATGGGGACCTATGGGGGCCTATGGGTGCCTAGGGGGACCCATTGGCACCTATAGGGGCCTATGGGGACCTATGGGGACCATAGGTCACCATAGGCCCCCGTAGGTCGCAATAAGCCGCCATCGGTCCCCATAGGTGCCAATGGGTCCCCATAGGTACCGTCGGGCCCCTGTAGGGCACCATAGGTTCCTAGGGGACCCCATAGGTCCCCATAGCCCCCACATGCCCCCATAGGTCGCCAAAGTACACCATCGGTGCCAATAGGTCCCCATAGCCCCGCATAGGTGGCAATGGGCCGCTATGCTTCCCCATGTGTCCCCATAGGTGGCCATCGGTCCCCATAGGCCCCCATAGGTCCACATATGTGCAAATGGGTCCCCATAGGCACCAATAGGCCCCCATTGGACCCTGTAGGTGCCCATGGGCCCCCATGGGTCCCCATAGGCCCCCATAGGTGCCCATGGGTGCCAATAGATCCCTATAGGCTCCCAAAGGTCCCCACAGGCCCCCATGGGTCCCCATACGAGCCAATGGCCCCAAGTAGGACCCCGTGGCCCCCATAGGTCCCCATAGGCCCCTATAGGTGCCAATGGGTCCCCCTAGGCACCCATAGGCCCCCATAGGTCCCCATAGGTCCCCATGCGTCCCAAGAGGCCCCCACAGGGACCCAAAGGCCCCCATAGGTCCCCATAGGTACAAATAGGTCCCCATAAGTGCCCATAGGCCCCGATAGGTCCCCACGGGCCCCCATAGGTCCCCAAAGGTGCCAATGGGTCCCCATAGGTGCCCATAGGCCCCCAAAGGCCCGCATAGCTCCCCATGGGTCCCCGACGCTCTCGCCATAGGTCCCGATGGGTCCCAATCGGTATCCATAGGCCCCCATAGGTCCCCATAGGCCCCCACCGGCCCCCATACGTCCCCGTAGGTCCCCATAGGCCCCCATAGGTTCCCAAAGGCCGCCATAGGTCCCCATAGACCCGACACGCCCCCAAAGGCCCCCATAGGTCCCCAACGCTCGCCAGACGTGCCCATGGGTCCCTATAGCCCCACATAGGTGGCAATGGGCCGCTATAAGTCCCCATAGGTCCCCAACGGACCCCATAGGCCCCCATCCGTCCCCATAGGTGCCAATGGGTGCCCGTAGGCACCGATAGGCCCCCATAGGTCCCCATAGGTCCCCATGGGTCCCCGTAGGTCCCCATATGCCCCCATGGGTCCCCATAGGTGACAATGGGTCCCCATAGGCACCGATAGGTGCCCACGGGCCCCCATAGGTCCCCACAGGTGCCAATGGGTCCCAACAGGTCCCCAAAAGTCCCCATAGGCCCCCAAAGGCCCGCATAGCTTCCCGTAGGTCCCCAACGCTCTTGCCATAGGTGCCGATGGGTCCCAATTGGTACCCATAGGTCCCCATAGACCCCTAGCGGCCCCCATACATCCCCATAGGTCCTCATCGGCCGCCATAGGTCCCCATTGCCCCGACACGCCCCCATAGGTCCCCAACGCTCGCCATACGTGCCAATGGGTCGCCACAGGCCCACATAGGCCCGCATAGGTCCCCATGGGTCCCCGTGGGTCCCCATAGGGCCCCATGGGCCCCCATAGGTCCCCATAGGTGCCAATGGGTCCCCATAGGTGACAATGGGTCCCCATAGGCCCCCATAGGCCCCCATATGTCCTCAAAGGTCCCCATAGGTGCCAATGGGTCCCAATAGGTGCCACTGGGTCCCCAAAGGTCTCCATCCGGCCCCATGGGCACCAATAGATCCCAATAGGCCCCCACAAGCCCGCATTGGTTCAGACAGGTCCCCATAGGTGCCAATGGGTCCCCATAGGTGACAATGGGTCCCCATAGGCCCCCATAGGCCCCCATATGTCCTCAAAGGTCCCCATAGGTGCCAATGGGTCCCAATAGGTGCCACTGGGTCCCCAAAGGTCTCCATCCGGCCCCATGGGCACCAATAGATCCCAATAGGCCCCCACAAGCCCGCATTGGTTCAGACAGGTCCCCCCATAAGAGCCAATGGGCGCCTCTAGGTCCCCATAGGTCCCCATAGGCCCCCATGGGTCCCCATAGGTCCCCATAGGCCCCCAAAGGCCCCCATAGGCCCCCATAGGTGCCAATGGGTCCCCATGGGTCCCCAAAGGTCCCCATGGTTCCCCATAGGTACCCATGGTTCCCCATAGGCCCCCATAGGTCCCCATAGGCCCCCATCGGTACCCATAGGCCACCATAGGTCCCCATAGGCCCCCATAGGCCCCCATAGCCGCCCATAGCCCCCCGTAGGTCCCCGAAGTCCTCCATCCGGCCCCATAGCTGCCAATAGGCCCCCACAGGCCCCCATAGGTCCCCATCTGAGCCAATGGGCCCCCGTGGGTCCCCATAGGCCCCCATTGGGTCCCCATGGGTCCCCATAGGCCCCCATATTAGCTAATGGGCCCCGTTAGTCGCCATAAGCCCCCATAGGTGCCAATGGGTCCCCATAGGCACCCGTAGGCCCCCATAGGTCCCCGTAGGCCCCCATCGGTCCCAATTGGCCCCTATAGGTCCCCATAGGCCCCCATAGGTCCTGATATGCCCCCATAGGTCCCCATAGGTGCCAACACGTCCCCATGCATCCGCATAGGCCCGCGTACGTCCACACAAGCCTCCATAGGTTCCCATACTTCCCCAAAGGTCCCATTAGGTGCCTATGGGTCCCCATAGGCCCCCATCGGGCCCCATTGGTGCCAATAGATCCCCATAAGTCCCCATAGGTCTCCCCATACGAGCCAATGGGCCCGATGGGGGCCTATGGGGACCCATAGGCACCTATGGGGACCTTGGGGAACCTATGGGAACCTATGGGGGCTTGTGCTGACGTACGCGGGCCTATGGGGACCCATGGGGACGTGTTGGCACCTATGGGGACCTATGGAGACCTATGGGGGCCTATGGGGATCAATTGGGACCGATGGAGGCCTATGGGGGCCTATGGGGACCTATGCTTAGGAGGCCCACAGTGCCCCCTATCGTTTTTTCAAAAAAAAATTCATGTCGTGCACAGAGCCTACCCTTTTTGCTGCGTAGCCAAGCGTAACTGAGGGGTGGTTCCCAGCCTCGGTGTATGCGGAGGAGGAACGACACGCAATTTAGGGGTGCGAAGCAGCAAAAAGGCACCATTTTGGGCCCCCACAGCATGCAAGCGCAGCCACTGTTTTTTCGAAATTTGGAGGCCTGAAATACCGAAAATGGACCAGTCGCACCATAAAACTATGTTTCACGGTCTGATATCACAAATGGAGCACGTATTTGGCAACAGCACGTGCTGCGGTTCTTCTAGCACCCGTGGTATTGTAACGGCAATGATGACGTTATATGCACCGCCTCTAAAGAAGGTGTCCCCTATCACAACAGAGAACAACACCTGTACAAAAGGAGGGTGCCAAGCAGCATTTCTCAAAGGCTGGGCTCTGCAGAGCCCAGAAACATGAAATTCACTAAAAACAGGGGTAATAGTACAGGGTTGTACACCAACACAACAATGTACAGGCAAACAGGTAGTAACAGGGCGTGAAATAGGGAATTCCTACGGGGCGGGCTGTGCAGAGCCCAGCTCGATACAAACATCATAAAGCACCCATGAACTACGCTATTGATAAACAAGCCAGACCACCAGTGTAGTAATGGCTACAATAGGCATCGGACTATATGCCCCCCCCCCCCCCCGGCCGAAAAAAATTTCAGTCCAATAAGCGACACACCACCAGAGCACCAGTCATACACAAGGCATGGAAGCTGTACACACTAGTTGACGAGTCTAAGGCACGAACACACACAAAACAAGGCAAAGAAGTTGTAAAAACCTTTATGTGCGCTGTAGGAGGTCCGCCAGAACAACAAAATTGGATGCTGTACTGACTACACACTGATGTGTCCCCAGATGTGGTTCAGAAGCACGTACTAGAATCTGGCCACACAAAGACTGTTCCCCCTTCTAAATCCCGAGCAAATGTTGAACTATCAATAAATGGTTCACACCAACAACAACCAGCCACAAATCGCACCAAAAAATTAAGCATCGCACAGTAGACAGTGTCAAAGGACTGTCCAACATACGCACTGTCAACCGCTGGTGAAGTGAAAAGACACAGGCCCAACAGATCAATGCCATTGAGCATACATGACACCGCGGAATAAAACGTGGCTCAGCGATAAAAAGCAAACCTGTGCCCAAACTACTCACTTGTCATTGGACTCTGGGCATACCTGGTAAACTTGAAATGACAGACACGTTCATCTGAGCTTTGCAGGGCCCAGGAACAGGCAACAGAACATGTCAGGACCAAATCAGGGGTACCAAAGGCATCTGTCCTTTGCAGCGCATGGACTGGTAAAAAAATAGCAAGAATTAAAGGTTCAGGGGCTCATAGACACAAACCTGGCACCGTATGTGCACCAAAATTGTGAACAAACTCGACGGTTGGCACACTGTGTCAACGAGGGATGTACCAAAAGAAATGCCAGAGCACAATGTTGTGCTGATACACACAGTACTGCATCGTTGAGATGAAAGCAACACTGGATACCACCAGGAGGCATGCAAATTGGCCTGAAAGAGCATGCTGGGCTCTGCAGAGCCCAGCAATACAAAATTGTTCATATTCGGGGGTAAATCAAGCAAATCTGGCAAGCTGGGCTCTGCAAAGCCCAGCTCAGTGCAAATTAAAAAAAAACCGTCAAATTCAGCCACAAACACGTACAGCGCCAAACAGGCACATCATTCACTGTCCCACAACCATTTGGGACTACACAGGACAGGCCCAGTCACATAGGGCGCTCACAAAACCACCACAGTAACACGGTTGCGTCTGTGGTTGTATGTCCGGTATGGTCCAGCGACAGTCATGATCCAGCGGTATTTGGGGCCTCCAGTCACTTGCCGTTGCTCTTGCCGTTGCTCTTGGACAAGCCAACCCGGACACCACGTTGCAGGGTGGCCTACAGGCCCTCAACTGCCCTTTTTTTCTGCGATGGGGACGCCCCAGCGGCTGCCGTTGCCAACTTATCCTCCTCTTCTTTCCTCTTGCGATTTGCTCGCTCGTCCTCTTTTGCCTTTTTCTCCTTCTCCTTCTCCTCCTTCTTACGCTGCTTCTCCCGCGCCTCCTCTTGCTTCCGCAACTCGCGCTCAGCCTTCCCCTGCTCCTTCTGCCGCTGTTTATCGGTGTTTCTCCCCTTTGGCTTGGGAGTTTGCGGATCCGGCACCTCCTCGACTTTTGACTCACTCGTGTCCGCGTCTGCTGCCTGGTCAGGGGACTCCTGCTGGAACAGCGGCTGCCCGGTGCTTGCCCAGTGCATGACACTCCGCCACTCAACATCCTCCTCCGTGTCCCCTTTTTGGACACTCGTCTTCAGCAGGTTCACCACATCGGCTGCATTGTAGGAACCATCAGATAGCACACCCAATGCGCAATTCAACGGGACAGGCAAGTGAATACAGCCCAGACTGATCAGGTCGGGGCGGCGGCCATAGTACAGTGCCCACAGGCAGCGCGATGCATCACCATCCATGTGCGTGTCATCCGAGTCGTCGTTGGGGTCCTCCAGCAAATTCACCAACCACCACAAAAATAGCCGGACCCAGCCACATACCTTCAGTGAACGACTTTTGTGTGAGGAAGTGCGGCACTGCAGGGCCCAGCCCATGGGTCTTCACAAGCAACAAAGTTGACTGCTCGAACAAATATGGCTCTTCTCGGCGCCCCAGGTGGTGCAGAGCCATGCGCAAAGCCGTTGGGTACAAATCTTCCAATTACGACCTCAAGTGTTGTTCCACGGCGACCAAATCCCCATGGTGTCCATGAAAGGCGCCAGGTACCCCTTGAGACAGCGCACGCACGATCTGCGCACCGAGGATCCACCCTCCACGCCGCGGGACTTCAACAATGACGAGATTGTACTTCAGTATTTTGATCTCATTTGGCACTACAGTCACCGATCCATCGTACGCCCAAATTTCTCCAGATTCTGACCCCTTGCCCACATTGACCTTTGCCACCTCGCCACCAGACACCTCAACAGCTGGGTTCAACACTGGTCTCACAAGTAGTGTGCGATGTGCTTCAACATCTTCTCGATCGCTGACCCACAGACCTGCCTTCAACAGCGCCTGGAGCGGTGGCCAGGGCGAGCTCTCGCTGTACTCCCAGTTCCCTTGCCATGCACCAAAATTCGCTAGACGGTGACTAAACTTCTTTGAGATGCGAGCCACTTCAGTATTTGTGCCTGTGTGTACAGGAGCCATAGAGGAGGGCAGGAGGGCAGCGATCCACCAAGTCACATTGATCTGGCAAAGCGTAAATTTGCATTTTGTTGGATCCTGGGCTCTGCACAGCCCAGTACTGTCGAATTGGTAACATGAAGGCTCAAAATGGTCACCGTGGTTCATCTGGGCTCTACAAAGCCCAGCATGACTAAATTGGCAATGGAAGGGGGTGGCCCGGGGGGGGGGGGGGGTCGTGGGACATCAATAGGCAAAGTCGCAGCGGTGGACAGGTCCAGCGTCCAGGAAGCTTCAACAGGTCCAGCGTCTCTGTACATGCAGTCAATTGGCATCCCAGGGGATCTTGGGCTGCACAGAGCCGAGAACTCTCAAGATGGTAATATGGCGTCCGAAATTGGTCAATGTCCTCCAGCTGGGCTTTGCAGAGCCTAGCATGACCAAAATGGTGAATTTGGGGTTGTCCCGGGGGGGGGGGGGGGTGTGGACATCATTAGGCAAGAGTGCACCGGTAATCAGGAGTGAAGTTGCGGAAGTTCCAACAATCCAACAGATCCAGCGTCTCTGTACATGCAGTCAATTGGCATCCCAGGGGATCCTGGGCTCTGCAAAGCCCGGAACTCTCCGGATGGTAATACGGCGTCTGAAATTGGTCAACTTCCTCCACCTGGGCTCTGCACAGCCTAGCACGACCAAAATGATGAATTAGGGGGTGTCCCGGGGGGGGGGGGGGGGCTTGGACATCATTAGGCAAGGGTGCACGAGTCATCAGGAGTGAAGTTGCGGAAGTTCAAACAATCCAACATATCCAGTGTCTCTGTGCATGCAGTCAATTGGCATCCCAGGGGATCTTGGGCTCTGCAGGGCCCAGAACTCTCAAGATGGTAATATGGTGTCCGAAATTGGTCAATGTCCTCCAGCTGGGCTTTGCAGAGCCTAGCATGACCAAAATGGTGAATTCGGGGTTGTCCCGGGGGGGGGGGGGGGGGGTGGACATCATTAGGCAAGAGTGCACCGGTAATCAGGAGTGAAGTTGCGGAAGTTCCAACAATCCAACAGATCCAGCGTCCCTGTACATGCGTACATGCAGTCAATTGGCATCCTAGGGGATCGTGGGCTCTGCAGAGCCCGGAACTCTCCGGATGGTAATATGGCGTCTGAAATTGGTCAACTTCCTCCACCTAGGCTCTGCACAGCCTAGCATGACCAAAATGGTGAATTAGGGGGTGTCCCGGGGGGGGGGGGGGGGCTTGGACATCATTAGGCAAGGGTGCACTAGTCATCAGGAGTGAAGTTGCGGAAGTTCGAACAATCCAACATATCCAGCGTCCCTGTGCATGCAGTCAATTGGCATCCCAGGGGATCTTGGGCTCTGCAAAGCCCGGAACTCTCCAGATGGTAATATGGCGTCTCAAATTGGTCAACTTCCTCCACCTGGGCTATGCAGAGCCTAGCACGACCAAAATGATGAATTAGGGGGTGTCCCGGGGGGGGGGGGGGGGCTTGGACATCATTAGGCAAGGGTGCACGAGTCATCAGGAGTGAAGTTGCGGAAATTCGAACAATCCAACCTATCCAGTGTCTCTGTGCATGCAGTCAATTGGCATCCCAGGGGATCTTGGGCTCTGCAGGGCCCAGAACTCTCAAGATGGTAATATGGCGTCCGAAATTGGTCAATGTCCTCCAGTTGGGCTTTGCAGAGCCTAGCGTGACCAAAATGATGAATTCGGGGTTGTCCCGGGGGGGGGGGGGTGGACATCATTAGGCAAGAGTGCACCGGTAATCAGGAGTGAAGTTGCGGAAGTTCCAACAATCCAACAGATCCAGCGTCTCTGTACATGCAGTCAATTGGCATCCTAGGGGATCCTGGGCTCTGCAGAGCCCGGAACTCTCCGGATGGTAATACGGCGTCTGAAATTGGTCAACTTCCTCCACCTGGGCTCTGCACAGCCTAGCATGACCAAAATGGTGAATTAGGGGGTGTCCCGGGGGGGGGGGGGGGGCTTGGACATCATTAGGCAAGGGTGCACTAGTCATCAGGAGTGAAGTTGCGGAAGTTCCAACAATCCAACAGATCCAGCGTCTCTGTACATGCAGTCAATTGGCATCCTAGGGGATCCTGGGCTCTGCAGAGCCCGGAACTCTCCGGATGGTAATACGGCGTCTGAAACTGGTCAACTTCCTCCACCTGGGCTCTGCACAGCCTAGCATGACCAAAATGGTGAATTAGGGGGTGTCCCGGGGGGGGGGGGGGGGCTTGGACATCATTAGGCAAGGGTGCACTAGTCATCAGGAGTGAAGTTGCGGAAGTTCCAACAATCCAACATATCCAGTGTCTCTGTGCATGCAGTCAATTGGCATCCCAGGGGATCTTGGGCTCTGCAGGGCCCAGAACTCTCAAGATGGTAATATGGCGTCCGAAATTGGTCAATGTCCTCCAGCTGGGCTTTGCAAAGCCTAGCATGACCAAAATGGTGAATTAGGGGGTGTCCCGGGGGGGGGGGGGGGTCCTTGGACATCATGAGGCTCGGTTGCACCAATCATCAGGAGTGAAGTTGCGGAAGTTCCAACATTCCAATGGGCACAGCGTCTTTGTAGATCTTGTCAATTGGCATCCCTGCGGACCCTGGGCTCTGCAGAGCCCAGCAGACCCAAACTATCACACTGAAATCGGTCATTACACTTCATCGAGGCTCCCTGTCGCAGCGGCCCAATCACAACAAAAGGCAGGGGCTTACAAAGCAACAGCATACGCCGTGAAGGGTGGATGCGCTCAACTGGCATGTCGGGATGACCAAAGTGATACCACCACAATTCCCCGGCGCGGAGCTCCTTTACCAGCTTCTAGAAGCCCGGTACCGTACTCTTCGGCGAGGCCATGTAGTTGCATACGCGCCACAAATTGTCGGGTTGCATTCCAGCAAAGCATCGCATTGTATAAAGGGCAATCACTTGCTTGCGTTCCACCATCTTGCCGAGTGCGTCCGTGAAGGTGGCACCACACGTCAAGGCCATATGGGCAGCTGGCCTCATGTGCTTGACGATTGTCTCCGTGTTGCCGGATTTCGCAGTCAGCCCCGCCTCCACGATTGCCTCACACATCAAGGTGACAACTGTCTTCTTGCATTGTGTGTCCTCAGCCGCCAGGTGTAGGAAATTGTTCAACATTTGGGGTACACTGCTCTCACGTCCACTCTGTTGCGCCCTATTGTGTTGTCCAGCCAGCTTTCACCTGATCTTGACGGATGTATCAAACTTGATGATGCGCACGTCAAAGTTAGTCATCCATTCCTCGACCTGGCCCATCCTTGCTGTCACATCCTTGCAAATTTCATCACACGCCGCAACGCCATGTTGGCCTCCAATCACCCACAGGGCTCCCACTGAATACGACAGCATGGCACATGACACAGAGCAGGCCACGTAGCCAATTACGTTGATCAAATTGCGTCGCAACAATCCCATACCTTTGTTGTCCCAAACTAGAAGCTGCAGTCGGCGATCGGGGGGCTTTACCAGTAGGTCCTCCTTCACCTCTGCCACGTGGTCCCAATCAATGCGCCTGGATTGGCCATACTCCATGCACCTGTCAATCTTCTATCTATCAATCGTCTATCTATGGGGGCCTATGGGGGCCTATGGGGACCCATAGGCACCTATGGGGGCCTCTACGGACGTATGGGGGGCTATGGATACCAATTGGGACCGATGGGGGCCTATGGGGACCGATGGGGGCCTATGGGGACCTATGGGGGCCTATGGGTACCTATGGGGACCCATTGGCAGGTATGGGGACCTATGGGGACTTGTGGGGGCCTATGGGGTCTATGGTGACCTATTGGGACCTATGGGGGCCTATGGGGGCCCATGGGGACATATGGGGACCTATGGGGACCCATTGGCACCTATGGGGGCCCATGGGGATCTATGGGGACCCATGGGGGCCTGTGGGAACTTACGGGGGCCCATTGGCTCGTATGGGGACCCATTGGGACCCGTGGGTGCCTATTGGGATCTATGGGCACCTATGGGGCCGGATGGGGGCCTACGGGGACCCATTGGCACCTATGGGGGACTTCGGGGCCCGTGGGGACCGATGGGGACCAATGGGGGCACATGGGTACCTATGGGCACCCAACAGGGCCCGTGGGGACCTATGTGGGCCTATGGGGACCAAATGGCACCTATAGGGGCCTATGGGGACCTATTGGCACCTATGGGGACCTATGGGGGCCTATGCTGGCCCATTGGCAGCTGTGGGGACCTACCAGGGCCAATGGGGACCTATGAGGGGCTATGGGGACGTATTGGCACCTACGGGTATCTATGGAGTGCTATGGAGACCTATGGGGACGTATGGAGACCTACGGGGGCGTATTGGTACCTATGGGGTCTATGGGGACGTATTGGGGGCCTATGGGGGCCTGTGGGGGCCTATGGGGGCCTGTGGGGGCCTATGGGGGCTTATGGGGGCCTGTGGGGGCCTATGGGGACCTATGGGGCCTACGGGGACCTATGGGGACCTACGGGGGCCGGTTGGCTCGTATGGGGATGTATGGGGACCTATGGCGATCTATTGGCACCCATGTGGCCCGATGGGGGCCTATGGGGACCCGTAGGCACCTATGGGGACCTTTGGGGACCTATGGGAACCTATGGGTGCTTATGTTGACGTACGCCGGCCTATGGGGACCCACGGGGACGAGTTGGCACCTATGGGGACCTATGGAGACCTATGGGGACCAATTGGGACCGATGGGGGCCTATGGGGACTTATGGGGGCCTATGGGGACCCATTAGCACCTATGGGGGCCTCTGGGGACCTATGGGGGCCTATGGGTACCTATGGGGACCCATTGGCACCTATGCGGGCCTATGGGAACCTACGGGGGCCCATTGGTTGGTATGGGGACCTATGGGACCTGTGGGGGTCTATCGGGACCTATGGTGGCCAGTGGGGACCTATGGGGACCGATGGGTGCGTATGGGGACCCATTGGCACCGATGGGGGCCCATGGGGACCTATGGGGACCCATGGGGGCCTGTGGGAATTGACAATGGCCCATTGGCTCGTATGGGGACCTATTGGGGCCCATGGGGGCCTATTGGGATCTATTGGCACCCATGGGGCCGGATGGGGGCCTACAGGGACCCGTTGGCACCCATGGGGACCCATTGGTACCTATGGGGACCTATGTGGACCTATGGGGGGGCTATGGGGGCCTACGGGGGTTATTGGGACCTATGGGGACCAATGGGGGCCTATCAGGACCTATGGTGGCCTATGGGGACCCATGGGGGCTTACATGGACCTATGGGGGCCCATGGGTACCTATGGGGAACCATGGGGACCTATGGGGACCCATGGGGACCCATTGGCACGTATGGCAGCCTATGGGGGCCTATGGGGACCTATGGGGACCCATGGGTGCCTATGCGGACCTACGGCGGACCATTGGCTCGTATGGGCATGTGGTTCATTGCACTCTTGCTGAATTGATATACGACAAATATTGTCGTTGCGGCAAAGTCCCCTGTGTGCAGTTGCGCATTCGTTTGATACGGCAATTCTATGTTTTGTGTTCTTGGCTTTTATGGGACGTTCCAAAGGCAAGGCAACTTGGAGTATGAGCTAAGGGCGTTCTTGAAAGGTGGCCGACCCCCCCGACCTACGGGGACCCATGCGGGCCTATGGGCACCTATGGGGGCCGATGGGTGCCTCTGGGACCCATTGGCACGTATGGCGAGCAACACGGACCTATGGGGGCCTATGGGGGCGTGTTGGGGCTATGGGGACCTATGGCGGCCTATGGGGACCTATGGGGCCTACGGGGGCCCATTGGCTCGTATGGGGACCTGTGGGGACCTATGGTGATCTATTAGCACCAATGGGGCCCAATGGGGGCCTATGGGGACGCATAGGCACCTATTGGGACCTTTGGGGACATATGGGAAGTGTGTAGACGTACACGGGCCTATGCGGACGCAAGGGGAGGTGTTGGCACCTATGGGGACCTATGGGGGCATATCAGCACCTATGGGGGCCTATGGGGACCCATGGGGACCTATAGGGGCCAATTGGGACCGATGGGGGCCTATGGGGACCTATGGGGGCATATCAGGACCTATGGGGGCCTATGGGGACCCATGGGGACCTATAGGGGCCAATTGGGACCCATGGGGGCCTATGGGGACCCACGGGGGCCCGTAGGCTCGTATGGGGCCCTATGGGCGCCTATTGGCACCTATGGGGCCGGATGGGGGCCCATGGGGCCCTACGGGGCGCTATGGGGGGCTATGGGGACCTATGGGGACCTATGGGGGCCTATGGGGAACGATGGGTACCTATGGGGGCCCCTGGGGACCTATGGGAACCCATGGGGGCTTGTGGGAACTTACGGGGGCCCATTGGCTCGTATGGGGACCTATTGGGGCCCGTGGGGGCTTATTGGGATCTATTGGCACCTATGGGGCCGAATGGGGGCCTACGGGGACCCATTGGCAACTATGGGGGACTCTGGGGCCCCCCGGGGACCTATGGGCACTTATGGGGACCTATGGGGGCCCATGGGGACCTATGGGAACCCATGGGGGCCTGTGGGAACTTACCGGGGCCCATTGGCTCGTATGGGGACCTATTGGGGCCCGTGGGGGCCGATTGGGATCTATTGGCACCTATGGGGCGGATGGGGGCCTACGGGGACCTATTGGCACCTATGGGGGACTCTGGGGCCCCGTGGGGACCTATGAGCACTTATGGGGACCTATGGGGACCAATGGGGGCCCATGGGTACCTGTGGGGACCCAACAGGGCCCATGGGGACCTATGTGGGCCTTTGGGGGGCAAATGGCACCTATACGGGCCTATGGGGACCTATGGGCACCTATGGGGGCCTATGCTGGCCCATTGGCACGTATCGTGATCGACGGGGGCACATGGGGACCTATGAGGGGCTATGGGGACGCATTGGCACCTACAGGTATCCATGGAGTGCTATGGAGACATATGGGAACGTACGGAGACCTACGGGGGCGTAATGGTACCTATGGGGTCTATGGGGACCTATGGGGACCTATGGGGGCCTTTGGGGGCCTATGGGGGCCCAATGGGGACATATGGGGGCCCACTGGGACCTATGGGGACCTACGGGCGCCGGTTGGCTCGTATTGGGATAAATGGGGACCTATGGGGATCTATTGGCACCCATGTGGCCCGATGGGGGCCCATGGGGACCTATGGGAACCTATGGGGGCTTATGCTGACGTACGCGGGCCTATGGGGACCCATGGGGACGAGTTGGCACCTATGGGGACCTATGGAGACCTATGGGGACCAATTGGGACCGATGGGGGCCTATGGGGACCGATGGGGGCCTATGGGGGCCTATGGGGACCTATGGGGACCCAATGGCACCTATGGGGGCCTCTGGCGACCTATGGGGACCTATGGGGGCCTATGGGGACCAATTGGGAAAAATGGGGGCCTACCGGTATCTATGGGGACCCATTGGCACCTATGGGGGCCTATGGGAACCTACGGGGGCCCATTGGCTGGTATGGGGACCTATGGGGACCTGTGGGGGTCTATGGGGACCTATGGGTACCTGTGGGGGTCTATGGGGGCCTATCGGGACCTATGGTGGCCTGTGGGGACCTATGGGGGCCCATGGGGAACCATGCGGAATTATGGGGACCTACGGTTGGCACCTATGGGGACCTATGGGGACCTATGGGGACCCATGGGGGCCTGTGGGTACTTACGGGGGCCCATTGGTTCGTATGGGGACCTATTGGGGCCCGTGGGGGCCTATTGGGATCTATTGGCACCTATGGGGCCGGATGGGGGCTACTGGGACCGATTGGCACCCATGGGGATCCATTGGCACCTATGGGGACCTATGTGGACCTATGGGGGGCTACGGGGGCCTACGGGGCGTTATTGGGACCTATGGGGGCCTATGGGGACCAATGGGGGCCTATCAGGACCTATGGTGGCCTATGGGGACCCATGGGGGCTTACGGGGACCTATGGGGGCCTATGGGTACCTATGGGGAACCATGGGGACATATGGGGACCCATGGGGACCCATTGGCACATATGGCAGCCTATGGGGGCCCATGGGGACCCATGGGTGCCTATGGGGACCTACGGGGGCCCATTGGCTCATATGGGCATGTGTGTCGACCTATGGTGGCCTGTACGGCCCTATTGGGATCTATTGGCACCTATGGGGCCGGACGGGGGCCTATGGGGACCCATTGGCACCTATGGGGACCTTTGAGGACCTATGGGGGCCTATGGGGCCCGATGGGGGCCTAATGGGACCCATTGTCACCTATGGGGACCCATCGGGACCTATGGGGACCGATGGGGCCTATGGGGCCCTATGGGGGCCTACGGGGACCCATGGGGACCTATGGGCACCTATGGGGGCCGATCGGGGCCCGTGGGGACCCATTGGCACGTATGGCGAGCAACGGGGACCTATGGGGGCCTATGGGGGCGTGTTGGGGCTATGGGGACCTATGGCGGCCTATGGGGACCTATGGGGACCTACAGGGGCCATCCCGGCGAGGATGAGCTGCAACGACGTGCTGGCCCGGGTTGGAGAGGAAGTACTCAAGGAGTACATAAACCTCGCCCACAACCGCGGGCTGCAAGGAGGCGAACACGGTGTCCACCATTGGGTCAGAGGGTATGACAAGGAAGCTGTCATGGACCCTGCGGAAGCCGAAGTGGGCAAAGGTCTCGACAATAATGACAACGAGGACAAACCAGCGGAGACCGCCGTCAGTGCCTTCGTGACCAACAACCTGCATAAAGGAGGCAAACGGGAAAGCTGAAAACCCATTCAGCGGGGTTGGAAGAAGAGGGAAAGAAGGAGCCCCCCGAGTTGGCGATCCGCCATTGTCCTTTGGGGAGTTCATCAGAGCTCACCCTCGGGGCTGCCTTGTCTGCTACGGGCGGAACTTCCGCTTCCAACACGACCACCGGACGCGCCCAACCCACAAGGCAAACTCGGAGGCGTATGGAAATGGCACACGGGTCAAAGAAGCGTGCGCCAGCCCACGTCCGGGAAACCAAGGTGGAAGTGTCCGAGGATGAGCTCGCCAACTGATGATGGTCAGTAACGACCTCGCAAAGGAGATTCAGAATATCAAGAGAGCCTGGGCTCCTGAGCTTGACAAGGACAAGGACAAGGACAAGGACAGGAAGGGCAAAGGCCGCCATAGGAAGCAAGGTAATGCGGTGAACAAGGTTGCCGCGGAGGAGGACCCGTGGACCAGTGACGCCCCTTAGCGGAGCCCCTGCAGCCAACAGCCCCAGCTAGGGCGGTCGTAGGATGGTGCTGTGGTCAATGCCACGCCATCCACGTCGGGAATTGTCGATTCCCTCAAGCGTCTACCAGGCGGAAGGCCAGGGTACACTGAAGGGAGAAATAGTCGAAATGGCTGGGTGACAGCGAGTGCTGAAGGATAAACACCCCAGGCGGATCTTAGTGTCCGACCAAGGTCCCCGGTGAAACCAACAACCCTTGCACCCGGTCATCCTTTGCGACCAAAAATGTATGGGACATACTACAAGATTTTTCCTGAGAGTATTGGACGGCCACCCGGACCGCAGCTGGACGCTGCAGATGGGTTGTCACAACCCATTACACACGACGTGCACCAATCGCGGATTGAGCTTTTGGAAAGGCCGGAGATTCTGAGCTTGCATGCCGTGCGCCGGGTTGGCCGCGAGCGACGGCTTCACCTAAAGATCCGGGCCTTATGCGGGGAAGTGGAAAGGGTCTTCCACGTACAGGTTGACAGAGGCGCCCAGGTAAGTCTGGTCAAGGCCGGCCTACTTGCACCAGAGTGTCTTACCACAAATCGGAGTCCGGTCAGGCTGAAGGTACCCAATGGCCGGTACATGGTGGGAGGAACGAAGGGAGCCGAGATCGCGCTGCAATTTGTGAACCATCGTTAACTGAGCCGCCCGGAGCTCGGCAAGGAAATCGTCCTCAAGGGAAAGTTTTACGAGGCCCGAATGGACTGGGATATGATGTTCGGGTACGACTTCATGATGGAGACGGACTCAGGTGTTCTCCCAGCTGAGGCCTCTATGACTTGTACCAAGAGGACCAACTCTCTTTGCTATCGTCACCTGAACACCACGTGGAGTGCCAATGGATCCACCCTGAGCGCCATCAGCTCAAAGTAGCCTCACTGGGGATCGAGCCCGCAGCGCCGACATACCACGAGTACGGCGTCAAGCCGGAAGTGGCAAACCGAGTGGTCGCTTATCTGGGAGCATCAGATCTGGCCCTCGATGCGTTCTCCTCAGGAACCTCCGCCCATCCCCGGGTGTGTGGGAAGTACTGGAGCGCCGAGCACTCTCCATGGAGGAAACACTGGGGTCCGCATCAAGGAGTGATGCGGATCCATTGTCTCAAAGTGGACATTCCAAGGGCGGTTGCGAAGAGCCGCAAGGACCGTTAGAAGGCAATGCTGGTCGTCCACATGGGGTGTGCCGAGGAGGAAAGTACCGGGCATTGGGTGACCTCACTGACCAAAATGACCCCGAACAAGGTCGTCCTACCGGCTGGACAGAGTGTCTATCAGGACGCTAAGGGACAGCCCATGCCACCCCAGAGATGGCCGACAGAATTCGACGATGCGGATGGGGGTCTGGAACAGGCCAACGCCACGGACTTCATGTGTGTCAGCGGCGTGATAGCGGAGCCCTGGCGGCAAAGCTTCGCGGTTTCCCCAGATGAAATTGGCAAATCGGAGGACCTCCTCTCTTATGAGGAGCTCGAAGTGGTTCGGGGTTATATGGATCGACCCTTTCATGACTGGGTAAGCCAGCGAGAGGGAAAAGGCCAGGACATAGCCTCATGGGAAGTGGACGCCATCTTCTCTGGTTCCTATGACAGGAGTACCTTGGTAAGGAGGGTATTGGACCACATGTCCAGCAAGGACAAGCCGATTGGCGGGAGCCGAACCACCTACCGTGATCTGTTCTCCGGCAAGGCCCGAGAAGGGCCAATGGGCCACTTGGGGAGACCTCTAGAGCCAAAACTCAGTGGGAACAACACCCCTCAAATAAGCTCAGTGGTCCAGGTGCCCCGCAAAGCCAAGGCGGAGTCCAATGAGCGCCCCAAGATCTAGGCATTGAGGGCCAGGCTGAAGCAGAAGTATGGGGATACCTTCTGCAGTGGAAAGCCTGTGTTCCCACCACCGGTGCTTGTACCAAACGGCGAGGCCAAGATACGACTGAAGCCAGACCCCCGTGTGTACCGGCACCGGGAGTTCCCCCTCACGGGTGAGAGGAAAGAGGCCATGGAGAAGATCCTACGGGAGTTCATCGACAGGGGTGGGCTCGAGCCCCGATGCTCCGAGTGAGCCTCCCCCTACTTCGTCGTCCCCAAGAAGGTGGACGGAGGGTGGTGGCTCGTGGTTGACTACCGCGGCCTAAACGCCCAAGCGCAGCATGACAGCTACACGCTGCTCCTCATTGAGGAGGTGCTGCAGAGCAATTCCGGCGCACGATCTTCACGGTGATCGACCTGAAACATGGTTACCACAAGATGCCTCTCGCCGAGGAGTCCCCTGCCTGCCCAGCCATGAGCACCCAACTTGGACCCCTCCAGTGAAAAGTGATGCCCATGGGCGTTACCAACAGCAATGCGGCTTTCCAGCGGATGCTGGTGAAGCTGCTTGAGGCAGTGCGTGACTGTGCGGACCCCGTCGTCGACGACGTAATCATTGCGTCAGGGGACCCCAGCATGAGCTACGATGAGCTAATGGAGGCAGATGAGAGGAACGTCACCAGAGTGCTGGACCTGCTGTTTCGACACAAACTCACGAGGAGCAGTGGTGACAAGGCCACCATCGCGGTAAGCACCTAAGACCTTAGCCCCTAGAAATTCCCGCTAAATTGCAAATTTGAGTGTCAAGTGTTTTACATGTTCTTTGCGGTCATTTTTATGTATAAAAAAACACTATTTGAAAAAAACATTTTTTCGCCCCCCGCACACCCCCCATTCGGGGCCATTTTGGTTGGGCTGACAAGCAGAACCTGCCTAGAAATTCGCGCGAAATCGAAAAATTGAATGTCAAGTGGCTTGCATCTTTTTGGGGGTCATTTTTATGTATAAAAAAACATGATTTGAAAAAAACATCCCCCCCCCCCCCCCACAACCCCCCTTTGGGGCCCTCTGAGGCCAAAAAACTCATTTTTTGACTATAAATGGCCAATTTTGGCCAATTTTTGATGAAAAATGGCACATTTTGCTGCCCATACATGCTGTAATTATGTTTTTGTGATCTCTATGTCCATACTACTTGCAGTTTCGCATCCGGCACCCTCAAAATAGGGGGGGGGGTCTCGGAATTGCTTGTCTGAGGCCAAAAAACTGAATTTTTGACTATAAAATGGCCCAAGGGGACCTATTGGTACTGATGGCGACCTATAGGGGCCCATGGGGGACTATCGGTTCCAATGGGGACCCATGGGGACCTATGGGGACCTCCGGGAAGCTTTGGGGACCCATGGGGGCCTTTCGGGACCTATGGGGACCTATGGTGACGTACTGGCACCTATGGGGACCTATTCGCACCTATGGGGGCCTATCGGGACCCATGGGGGCCTATGGGGACCTATCGGGACCCATGGGGACCTACGGGGGCCTATGGGGACCTGAGGGGGCCCGTCGGCCCATATGGGGACCTATGGTGGCCTTTGCGGACCTATGGGGGCCTATTGGGATCTATTGGCACCTACTGGGCCGGATGGGGGCCTGTGTGGACCAGTTGGCAGCCATGCGGACTTTTGGGGACCTATGGGAACTTATGTGGGCGTGTGACAACCTATGGGGCCCAATGGGGACCTATGCGGACCTATTGGCACCTATGGCGACCTAGGGGACCCATGGGCACCAACGGGGACCCATGGGGACCTACGGGGTTCTATCGGTGCCTATGGGGACCGATGGGTGCCCGTGGGGACCCATGGGCGCCTATGGGGACCTATGGGGACGTTTGGGGACGTATGGTACCTACAGGGGCTCATTGGCACCTATGGTGGCCTATGGGGACCTATTGGCACCTATGGTGACCCATGGGGAATTATGGGGGCGTGTGGGGGCCTATGGGGACCAATGGAGACCTATGGGGACCTACGGGGGGCTATGGGTACCTATGGGGACCTATCAGGACATTTGGGGACGTATGGGGACCTGCAGAGGCCCATTGGCACCCATGGGTGGCTATGGGGACCTATTGGCACCCATGATGACCCATGGGGACCTATGGGGGCCCATGGGGGCGTGTGGGGACCTATGGGGACCTATGGGGGCCTATGGGTAGCTGTGGGACCCATTGGCAACTATGGGGACCTTCGGGGGCCCATTGGCTCGTATGGGGACTTGTGGGGCCCTATGGGGCCGGATGGGGACCTATGGGGACCTACGGGTACCCATGGGGTCCCATTGGCACGTATGGCGAGCGTTGGGGACCTATGGGGAGCTATAGGGGCCCATGGGGACTTACGGGGGCCAATGGGTACCTATGGGGACCCATTGGCACCTATGGGGGCCTCTGAGGGCCCATGGGTACCTATGGGCACTTATGGGGAACTATGGGGTCCTATGGGGAATTTTGAGGACCTATGGGGACCCAACAGGGCCCGTGGGGACCTATGTGGGCCTACGGGGACCAAATGGCACCTATAGGGGCCTATGGGGACCTATTGGCACCTATGGCGACCTATAGGGGCCTATGCTGGCCCATTGGCACCTACGGGGGCCAATGGGAACCTATGAGGGGCTATGGGGACGTATTGGCACCTACGTGTATCTATGGGATGCTATGGAGACCTGTGGGGACGTACGGAGACCTACGGGGGCGTATTGGTACCTATGGGGACATATGGGAACCTATGGGGGCCTATGGGGACCTACGGTTGCCGGTTGGCTCGTATGGGGATCTATGGGGACCTATGGGGATCTATTGGCACCCATGTGGCCCCATAGGTCCCCATAAGTGCCCATAGGCCCCCTTAGCTTCCCACAGGCCCCCATTGGTCCCCATAGGTGCCAATGGGTGCCTCTAGGTACCCGGGGGCCCCCGTAAGTCCCCATGCATCCCTGTAGGTCCCCATGGGTGCCAATGGGTCCCCATAGGCACCCATAGGCCCCCACAAGTCCCCATAGGCCCCTGTACGTCCGCATAGGCCCGCGTAGGTCCCGATAGGTCCACAAAGGCCCCCACAGGCCCCCGTCAGCCCCCATAGGTGCCAATAGGTCCCTGTAAGCCCCCATAGGCCCCCACAGGTCCCCACAGGGCGCCATACGTCCCCATACGACCCCATAAGTGCCAAAGGGTACCCGTAGCCCCCCATAGGTTCCAATAAACCCCCGAAGGTCCCCATAGGTCCCCGGAGGTCCCCAATAGTGCTCATACGTGCCCATAGGCCCCCATAGGTCCCCATAGGCCCCCATCGGTCCCCATAGGTCCCCATAGGCCCCCATAGGCCCCCATTGGTCCCAATTGGTCCCAACAGGTCCCCATAGGCCCCCATAGGTCTCCATAGGTCCCCATAGGTGCCAACTCGTCCCCATGGGTCCCCATAGGCCCGCGTACGTCAGCACGGGCCCCCATAGGTTCCCATAGGTCCCCATAGGTGCCTAGGGGTCCCCTTAGGCCCCCATCGGGCCACATGGGTGCCAATAGATCCCCATAGGTCCCCAGAGATCCCCATACGAGCCATCCGGCCCCGTAGGTCCCCATAGGCCCCCATATGTCCCCATTGGGCCCCCATAGGCCCCCATAGGTCCCCATAGACCCCATAGGTACCAATACGCCCCCGTAGGTCTCCGTACGTCCCCATAGGTCTCCATAGCACCCCATAGATACCCGTAGGTGCCAATACGTCCCCATAGCCCCTCATAGGTCCCCATTGGCCCCCGTGGGTCCCCATAGGTGCCAATGGGCCAGCATAGGCCCCCATAGGTCCAATAGGTGCCAATAGGTCTCCATAGGCCCCTATAGGTGCCGGTTGGTCCCCATAGGCCCACATAGGTCCCCACGGGCCCTGTTGGGTGCCCATAGGTACCCATGGGCCCCGTTGGTCCCCATAGGTCCTCAAAAACCCCCATAGCACCCCATAGTTCCCCATAAGTGCCCATAGGAACCCATGGGCCCTCACAGGCCCCCATAGGTGCCAATGGGTCCCCATAGGTACCCATGGGCCCCCTAAGTCCCCATGGGCCGCCAAAGCTCCCCATAGGTCCCCAACGCTCGCCATAGGTGCCAATGGGACCCCATGGGTACCCATAGGTCCCCATAGGTCCCCATCCGGCCCCATAGGGCCCCACAAGTCCCCATACGAGCCAATGGGCCCCCGAAGGTCCCCATAGTTGCCAATGGGTCCCACAGCTACCCATAGGCCCCCATAGGTCCCCATAGGTCCCCACACGCCCCCATGGGCCCCCATAGGTCCCCATGGGTCACCATGGGTGCCAATAGGTCCCCATAGCCACCCATGGGTGCCAATGGTCCTCTGCAAGTCCCCATACGTCCCCAAATGTCCCGATAGGTCCCCATACGTACCCATAGCCCCCCGTAGGTCCCCATAGGTCTCCATTGGTCCCCATAGGCCCCCACACGCCCCCATAATTCCCCATGGGTCACCATAGGTGCCAATAGGTCCCCATAGGCCACCATAGGTGCCAATGAGCCCCTGTAGGTACCATACGTCCCCAACCGTCCCCATAGGTCCCCATAGGCGCCCATGGGTCCCCACAAGCACCCATAGACCCCCGTAGGTCCCCATGGGTCCCCGTAGGTCCCCATGGGTCCCTATAATCCCCCATAGGTCCCCATAGGTCACCATAGGTCCCCATAGGTGCCAATAGGTCCCCATTGGGTCCCATAGGTCGGCACACGCCCGCATAGGTTCCCATAGGTCCCCAAAAGTCCGCATGGCTGCCAATGGGTCCACACAGGCCCCCATCCGGCCCAGTAGGTGCCAATAGATCCCAATAGGCCCCCATAGGTCCGCAAAGGCCACCATAGGTCCCCATACGGGCCGATGGGCCCCCTAGTTCCCCATAGGCCCCCGTAGGTCCCCATGGGCCCCCATGGGTCCCGATACGCCCCCATAGGTGCGAATAGGTCCCCATAGGTACCCATAAGTCCCCATAGGTGCCAATACGTCACCATAGGTCCCCATAGCTTCCAATGGGCACCCATGGGACCCCGAAGCTTCCCGGAGGTCCCCATAGGTCCCCATGGGTCCCCATTGGACCCGATGAGCCCCCATAGGCTCCTATAGGTCGCCATAAGTACCAATAGGTCCCTTTGGGCCCCATAGGTCCCCATAAGTCCCCATAGGCCCCCTTAGGTTCCCACAGGCCCCCATTGGTCCCCATAGGTGCCAATGGGTGCCCCTAGGTACCCAGGGGCCCCCGTAGGTCCCCATGCATCCCTGTAGGTCCCCATAGGTGCCAATGGGTCCGCATAGGCACCCATAGGCCTCCATAGGTCCCCATTGGCCCCGGTACGTCCGCATAGGTCCGCGTAGGTCCGCATAGGTCCACAAAGGCCCCCAAAGGCCCCCGTAGGCCCCCATAGGTGCCAATAGGTCCCCATAAGCCCCCATAGGCCCCCACAGGTCCCCACAGGGCGCCATACGTCCCCATACTTCCCCATAGGTGGCGATGGGTCCCCATAGGTACCCAGAGGCCCCCTGTGGGCTCCATAGGTCCCCGTAACTCCATGTTCCTCATAGGCCCCCATAGGTCCCCATAGGCCCCCACCCCCCCCCATAGGCCCCCATTGGTCCTCATAGGTGCCACTAGGTGGCCATAGGTAGCCGAGGGCCCACGTAGTTCCCCATAGGTCCCCACGCATCCCCGTAGGCTGCCAAAGGTCCCGGTAGGTCCCCAAAGGTCCCCAACGCTCACCATAGGTGCCACTAGTTCCCCGTGGGCACCCATAGGCACCCATAGTTCCGCAGAGGCCCCCATATGTCCGCATAGATCCGCGTAGGTCCCCATAGCTCCCAAGAGGCTGCATCAGGCCCCCAGAGGTCCCGGTAGGCCCCATAGGCCCCCATAGGACCCCATAGGTGCCAATAGGTCCCCGTACGCCCCATAGGCCCCCATAGGACCCCACAGGTTGCCATACTTCCGCATACGTCCCCATAGGTGCCAATGGGTCCAATTGGTCCCCATAGCCTCCCATGGGTGCCAATGGGCCCCCGTAGGTGCCCATAGGTCCCCAAAAGTCCCAAATGGTGCCCATAGGTGCACATAGGTGCCCATAGGCCCCCATAGGTACCCCCAGGCCCCTTTAGGCTCCTTAGGTCCCCATGGGTGCCCGTAGGCTTCATAGGTCCCCATAGGTCCCCATAGGTGCCAATGGGTCCCCGTCGGTACCCATAGGTCCCCATAGGTCACCATAGGTACCAATAGGTCCCCATAGCCCCCCATAGGCGCCAATGGGCCCCCGTGGCTCCCCGTAGGTCCCCAAAGCTCCCCATAGGTGCCCATAGGTGCCTGTAGGCCCCCATCGGTCCCTGTAGATACCCATAGGCCCCACTAGGTCCCCATGGGTCCCCGCAGGTCCCCATAGGTCCCCATAGGTCCGCATAGGTCCCCATAGGTGCCAATGGTGTACCCTTCGTGAAGAGGTCGTTTGAATTGGGGGATTCACAGATGCGCAAATTGGGCAACTTTTTGCTTTGTTTTGTGCGTAACTTGGTGCCATCGTGTGTGTTTCTCATGCTATCTTCGCCAAAACGGTGCTACAATAATGTGTCCAAATTTAAGGTTTGAACTAGCGGCCTGTTTCCAAATATTCAGTGTTGTTCGGCCAGCCCGGTGCGAATTCACCTAAATTGACACAAGATTCGCTCAAAATTTAAGGTTGTGAACTCCGTACAAATGGATGCTTTTGGGGCAAAACTTTCACTGGATGATGGGTAATGAAGAAGGGGCATGAATTTTACCCCCTCAATTCCCTCAAAAGCAACCAAAAATGTGGCATTTTGCTCTAAAAACCTCAAAATTCGGGTAAATTCACGCGAATTCCAATCCTCCATTCAAGCGACCGCCTTCCCCCGTTCACGAAGGGTCAAGGTCCCCGTAGGTAGCCATGAGGGCCTGTGGGGTCCCATGGGAAACCATGGGGACCTTTGGGGGCCTATGCGGACCTATGGGGACCTATAGGGACCTAGGGGCCCATGCTGACCCATTGGCACCTACGGGGACCTATGGGGGCCTGTGGGGACACATGGGGGCCTATGGGGACCCGTTGGAACCTATGGGGTCCTATGGGGTCCTTTGAGAACCTATGCGGACCTACGGGGGCACAGTGGCGCCTAGGGGGAGCTTTGGAGGCCTATAGACCCCGTAGGTCCTCATAGGTTCCCAAAGGTCCCCATAGGCGCCGACAAACCCTTGTAGGTCCCCATAGGATGGGATAGGTGCCAATAGGTCCCCACTAGTGTACACCTCATGCGGCGAACCCGTGTGGGGTAAGTAGCTTTCAAAGATTCACCGCAGCCCTTGAAGAGTAGTGTAGACCTCATGCAGTGAATCCTTGACGGGTCTACACCCTTCAACGACTCACTGCACCCCTTGTAAAGAAGTGTACCCGGTATGGTGAATCCTTGAAGGGGCTATGGATTGCAAGGATTCACTGCACCCCTTGTAGAGTAGAGTAGACCTCATGCGGTGAATCCTTGATGGGTGTACACCTTTCAAGGAGTCACCCTAGCGCGTATAGATGGGTGTAGACCTCATAGGTTGGAGCCTTGAGCAGACTAAACCCTCCAGGGCAGGGATTGACCGCACCCCTTGTAGACTAGTGCACACCTCGTGTGGTGAATGCTTGAAAAGTCTACGCCCTTGGGAAATTCGCCGCAGCCCTTGTAGAGTGGTGTAGACCTCATGCGGAGCCTCTTTGAGGGGTCTACACCCTTCAAGGATGCATTGCAGCCCTTGTAGAATATTGTAGACCTCATGTGGTGCCTCCTTCAGCGGTCTACACCCTTTAGAAATACACTGTACCCATTGTAGAGTAGTGTAGACCTATGGCGCCGCACCCTCGAACGATTCACCGCCCAACTTGTGGACTGGTATACACCCTTTGCGGTGAAATGTTGAAGCGTGTACACCCTCCAAAGACTCACCGGAGGCCCTGTGGATGGGTGTAGACCTCATGCGGTGAATGTGCAAGGGGTCTACACCCTTCAGCGATTCACCGCACCCCTTGTTGAGTAGTGTAGACCTCATGCAGTGAGTCCTTGAAGGGTCTACACCCTTCAAAGGTTCAGTGCATCCCTTGTAGAGTAGTGTAGATTTCCTGCAGTGAATCCTTGAGGGGTCTACATCCTCCAAAGATTCACCAGACTCCTTGTAGAGTAGTGTACACCTCATGCAGTGAATCCTTGAAAGGTCTACATCCTCCAATGATTTACCGCGGCCTTGATAGAATAGTGTAGACCACATGTAGCGAATCTTGGAGTTATCCACACCCTTCAAAGATTCACCGCATCCCTTGTAGAGTAGTGTAGACCCCATGTGGTGAATCCTTGAGGGGTCTACATCCTCCAAAGATTCACCGCACCCCTTGTGGAGTAGTGTACACCTCATGCAGTGAATCCTTGAAGGGTCTACATCCTCCAATGATTCACCGCAGCCCTGATAGATTGGTGTAGACCTCATGTGGCGAATGTTGGAGTTGTCCGCACCCTTCAAAGATTCACCGCACCCCTTGTAGAGTAGTGTAGACCTCATGCGGAGAATGCATTAGGGGCCTACACCCTTCGAGGATTCGCCGCACTCCCTTCGATGCCTCCAGCCCTCATGCGGTGCCTCCTCGAGGGGTCTACACCCTTCAAGGATTCACCGCATCCCTTGTAGACTAGGGTTGACGTGATGCGGCAAATCCTTGAAGCGTCTACAACATCCAAGGATTGACCGCACCACTTGTAGACTAGTTTACACCTCGGGCGGTGAATCCTTGAAAGGTCTACACTCTTCAAGGAGTCACCGCAACCCCTATGGATCGGTGTAGAACTCATGCAGTGAATCCTTCAGGAGTCTACCCTTGGAGAAATCCCCGCGCCCCTTGTAGACAAGTGTAGATCTCATGCGGTGAATCATGGAAAAGTGTACGCACTCCAAACATTCACCGAAACTCTTGTAAACTATTGTAGAGCACATGCGGTGATTCCTTCACGGGTCTACACCCTTCGACGATTCACCGCACCCCTTTGTACAATAGTATACACGTCACGCGGTGACTACTTAGAGGGTCTACACCCTTCAAGGATTCACTGCACCCCTTGTAGAGTAGTGTACACCTCATGCGGTGAATCTGTGTGGGGTCAACACCCTCCAAGGACACACCGCAACCCTTGAAGAGTATTGTAGACCTAACGCGGTGAATCGTTGAGGGGTCTACACCCTTCAATGATTCACCGCACCCCTTGTAGAGTTGTGTAGACCTCGTGTGGTGAATCCTTGAAGGGGCTACACACTGCACGGATTCACTGCACCCCTTGTAGAGTAGAGTAGACCTCATGCGGTGACTCGTTGAGAGGTCTACACTCGTCAAGGAGTCACCGTAGCTGGTATACATGGGTGTATACCTCATGCGGTGGATCCTTGGGCGGTGTAAACTGTGCAACAATTCATCGCAACCCTTGCAGACTGGTGTAGACCTCATGTAGTGAATCCTTGAGGGGTCTACTACTTCCAACGATTCACCGCACACCTTGTAGACTGGTGTACACCTCATGCAGTGAGTCGCTGAAGGGTCTACACCCTTCAAAGATTCACCGCACCCGTTATAGAATAGTGTAGACCTCATGCGGTGAATCGTTGAGGGGTCTACACTCTTCAAGGAGTCACCGTAGCTAGTATACATGGGTGTATACCTCATGCGGTGGATCCTTGGGCGGTGTAAACTCTGCAACGATTCATCGCAACCCTTGCAGACTGGTGTAGACCTCATGTAGTGAATCCTTGAGGGGTCTACTACTTCCAACGATTCACCGCACACCTTGTAGACTAGTGTAGACCTCATGCAGTGAGTCGCTGAAGGGTCTACACCCTTCAAGGATTCATTGCACCCGTTGTAGAATAGTGTAGACGTCATGCGGTGATCCTTGGAGGGTCTACACAATCCAAGCATTCACTGCAACCCTTGTAGACTGATGTAGACCTCACACAGTGAACCCTGGAACGGTCTACACCCTTCAATGATTGGACGCAGCCCTTGTACACTAGTGTACACCTCATGCGGTGAATCCGTGAAGTGTCTACAACCTTCAAGGATTCACCGCACCCCTTGTAGAGTAGCGTAGACCTCATGCAGTAATACTTGAAAGTTCTAGACTCTTCAAGGAGTCATTGCAGCCCCTATGGCTCGCGCCGTGAATGCTTAAGGGGTCTACAGCCTTCAAGGATTCAGCGCAGCCCCTACAAATGGGTGCACACGTCATGCCCTGAATCCTTTAACTGTCTACACCCTTCAAGAATTCACTGCACCCCTTGTAAACTAGTGGAGACCTCATGCGGAGAATCCTTGAAGAGTCTACACCCTCCAACGATTCGCCGCAGCCTGTGTAGACTACTGTAGACCTCATGCGTGGAATCCTTGAGGGGTCTACACCCTTAAGGAATTCACCGCACCCCTTGTAGAGCAGTGTAGACCTCATGCGGTGAATCCTTGAACGTTCTACACTTTTCAAGGATTCACGGCACCCCTTGTACGGTAGTGTACACTGAATCATTGAGGGGTCTACAGCTTGCAAGGATTAACCGCACCCCTTGTGGAGTATTGTGGACCTCATGCGCTGAATCCTTGAAGAGTCTACACCCTACCGAGATTCACCGCAGCCCTTGCAGAGAGGTGTAGACCTCATGGAGCGAATCCTGCAAGGGTCTACGCTGTTCAAGGCTTCACCGTACCCCTTGTACACTAGTATAGACCTCATGCGGTGAATCCTTGAGGGGTCTACACCCTTCAAAAATGCACCGCACCCCTTGTAGACTAGTGTAGACCTCATGCGGTATTATTTGAAAATTCTACATCCTCCAAGGGTTCACTACAGCCGTTGTAGAGTCGTGTAGGCCTCATGCGGTGCCTCCTCGAGGGGTCTACACCCTTCAAGGATTCACCGCATCCCTTGTAGACTAGGGTTGACGTGATGCGGCAAATCCTTGAAGCGTCTACAACATCCAAGGATTGACCGCACCACTTGTAGACTAGTTTACACCTCGGGCGGTGAATCCTTGAAAGGTCTACACTCTTCAAGGAGTCACCGCAACCCCTATGGATCGGTGTAGAACTCATGCAGTGAATCCTTCAGGAGTCTACCCTTGGAGAAATCCCCGCGCCCCTTGTAGACAAGTGTAGATCTCATGCGGTGAATCATGGAAAAGTGTACGCACTCCAAACATTCACCGAAACTCTTTTAAACTATTGTAGAGCACATGCGGTGATTCCTTCACGGGTCTACACCCTTCGACGATTCACCGCACCCCTTTGTACAATAGTATACACGTCACGCGGTGACTACTTAGAGGGTCTACACCCTTCAAGGATTCACTGCACCCCTTGTAGAGTAGTGTACACCTCATGCGGTGAATCTGTGTGGGGTCAACACCCTTCAAGGACACACCGCAACCCTTGAAGAGTATTGTAGACCTAACGCGGTGAATCGTTGAGGGGTCTACACCCTTCAATGATTCACCGCACCCCTTGTAGAGTTGTGTAGACCTCGTGTGGTGAATCCTTGAAGGGGCTACACACTGCACGGATTCACTGCACCCCTTGTAGAGTAGAGTAGACCTCATGCGGTGACTCGTTGAGAGGTCTACACTCGTCAAGGAGTCACCGTAGCTGGTATACATGGGTGTATACCTCATGCGGTGGATCCTTGGGCGGTGTAAACTGTGCAACAATTCATCGCAACCCTTGCAGACTGGTGTAGACCTCATGTAGTGAATCCTTGAGGGGTCTACTACTTCCAACGATTCACCGCACACCTTGTAGACTGGTGTACACCTCATGCAGTGAGTCGCTGAAGGGTCTACACCCTTCAAAGATTCACCGCACCCGTTATAGAATAGTGTAGACCTCATGCGGTGAATCGTTGAGGGGTCTACACTCTTCAAGGAGTCACCGTAGCTAGTATACATGGGTGTATACCTCATGCGGTGGATCCTTGGGCGGTGTAAACTCTGCAACGATTCATCGCAACCCTTGCAGACTGGTGTAGACCTCATGTAGTGAATCCTTGAGGGGTCTACTACTTCCAACGATTCACCGCACACCTTGTAGACTAGTGTAGACCTCATGCAGTGAGTCGCTGAAGGGTCTACACCCTTCAAGGATTCATTGCACCCGTTGTAGAATAGTGTAGACGTCATGCGGTGATCCTTGGAGGGTCTACACAATCCAAGCATTCACTGCAACCCTTGTAGACTGATGTAGACCTCACACAGTGAACCGTGGAACGGTCTACACCCTTCAATGATTGGACGCAGCCCTTGTACACTAGTGTACACCTCATGCGGTGAATCCGTGAAGTGTCTACAACCTTCAAGGATTCACCGCACCCCTTGTAGAGTAGCGTAGACCTCATGCAGTAATACTTGAAAGTTCTAGACTCTTCAAGGAGTCATTGCAGCCCCTATGGCTCGCGCCGTGAATGCTTAAGGGGTCTACAGCCTTCAAGGATTCAGCGCAGCCCCTACAAATGGGTGCACACGTCATGCCCTGAATCCTTTAACTGTCTACACCCTTCAAGAATTCACTGCACCCCTTGTAAACTAGTGGAGACCTCATGCGGAGAATCCTTGAAGAGTCTACACCCTCCAACGATTCGCCGCAGCCTGTGTAGACTACTGTAGACCTCATGCGTGGAATCCTTGAGGGGTCTACACCCTTAAGGAATTCACCGCACCCCTTGTAGAGCAGTGTAGACCTCATGCGGTGAATCCTTGAACGTTCTACACTTTTCAAGGATTCACGGCACCCCTTGTACGGTAGTGTACACTGAATCATTGAGGGGTCTACAGCTTGCAAGGATTAACCGCACCCCTTGTGGAGTATTGTGGACCTCATGCGCTGAATCCTTGAAGAGTCTACACCCTACCGAGATTCACCGCAGCCCTTGCAGAGAGGTGTAGACCTCATGGAGCGAATCCTGCAAGGGTCTACGCTGTTCAAGGCTTCACCGTACCCCTTGTACACTAGTATAGACCTCATGCGGTGAATCCTTGAGGGGTCTACACCCTTCAAAAATGCAACGCACCCCTTGTAGACTAGTGTAGACCTCATGCGGTATTATTTGAAAATTCTACATCCTCCAAGGGTTCACTACAGCCGTTGTAGAGTCGTGTAGGCCTCATGCGGTGCCTCCTCGAGGGGTCTACACCCTTCAAGGATTCACCGCATCCCTTGTAGACTAGGGTTGACGTGATGCGGCAAATCCTTGAAGCGTCTACAACATCCAATAGGCCCCCATAGGCCCCCATAGACCCCCATAGGCCCCCATAGGTCCCCATAGGCCCCCAAAGGTGCCAATAAGCCCCCATAGGCCCCCAAAGGTCCCCATAGGCCCCTATAGGTCCCCATAGACCCCCATAGGTCCCCATAGAGCCCCATAGGTCCCCATAGACCCCCATAGGCTACCATAGGTCCCCATAGGTCCCCATAGGCCCCCATAGGTCCCCATAGGTCCCCAAAGGTCCCCATAGGCCCCCATAGGCCCCCATAGGTCCCCATAGGCCCCCCATAGGTCCCCATAGGTCCCCATAGACCCCCATAGGCCCCCATAGGCCCCCAAAGGTCCCCATAGACCCCCATAGGCCCCCATAGGTCCCCATGGGCCCCCATAGACCCCCATAGGCCCCCATAGACCTCCATAGGTCCCCATAGACCCCCATAGGCCCCCATAGTCCCCCGTAGGCCACCATAGGCCCCCGTAGGCCCCCATAGGTCCCCATAGGCCCCCATATGCCCCCATAGGCCCCCATAGGCCCCCAAAGGCCCCCATAGGCCACCATAGGTCCCCATAGGTCCCCATAGGCCCCCATAGGTCCCCATAGGCCCCCATAGGCCCCCATAGGCCCCCATAGGCCCCCATAGGTCCCCATAGATTCCCATAGGCCCCCATAGGTCCCCATAGGCCCCCAAAGGTGCCAATAAGCCCCCATAGGCCCCCATAGGCCCCCATAGGTCCCCATAGACCCCCATAGACCCCCATAGGTCCCCATAGGCCACCATAGGTCCCCATAGGCCCCCATAGGCCCCCATAAGTCCCCATAGACCCCCATAGGTCCCCATAGGCCCCCAAAGGTCCCCATACACCCCCATAGGCCCCCAAAGGTCCCCATAGACCCCCATAGGCCCCCAAAGGCCCCCATAGACCCCCATAGGCCCACAAAGACCTCCATGGGTCCCCATAGACCCCCATAGGCCACCATAGGCCCCCATAGGCCCCCATAGGCCACCATAGGTCCCCATAGACCCCCATAGGCCCCCATAGGTCCCCATGGGCCCCCATAGACCCCCATAGGCCCCCATAGACCTCCATAGGTCCCCATAGGTCCCCATAGACCCCCATAGGCCCCCATAGGCCCCTGTAGGCCACCATAGGCCCCCATAGGCCACCATAGGTCCCCATAGGCCCCCATATGCCCCCATAGGCCCCCATAGGCCCCCATAGGCCCCCATAGGCCACGTAGGTCCCCATAGACCCCCATAGGCCCCCATAGGCCACGGTAGGTCCCCATAGACCCCCATAGGCCCCCATAGGCCCCCAAAGGTCCCTATAGACCCCCATAGGCCCCCATAGGTCCCCATGGGCCCCCATAGACCCCCATAGGCCCCCATAGACCTCCATAGGTCCCCATAGACCCCCATAGGCCCCCATAGGCCCCTGTAGGCCACCATAGGCCCCCATAGGCCACCATAGGTCCCCATAGGCCCCCATATGCCCCCATAGGCCCCCATAGGCCCCCAAAGGCCCCCATGGGCCCCCATAGGCCCCCGTAGGCCACCATAGGCCACCATAGGCCCCCATAGGCCCCCATAGGCCACCATAGGTCCCCATAGGCCCCCATATGCCCCCATAGGCCCCCATAGGCCCCCATAGGCCCCCATAGGCCACCAGAGGTCCCCATGGGCCCCCATAGGCCCCCATAGGTCCCCATAGGCCACCATAGGCCCCCATAGGCCACCATAGGTCCCCATGGGCCCCCATAGGCCCCCATAGGTCCCCATAGGCCCCCATAGGTCCCCATAGACCCCCATAGGCCCCCATAGGCCCCCATAGGCCCCCATAGGCCCCCATAGGCCACCATAGGTCCCCATGGGCCCCCATAGGCCCCCATAGGTCCCCATAGGCCCCCATAGACCCCCATAGGCCGCCATAGGCCACCATAGGGCCCCATAGGCCCCCACAGGCCCCCATAGGTCCCCAAAGGCCCCCATATGCCCCCATAGGCCCCCATAGGCCCCCATAGGCCCCCATAGGCCACCATAGGTCCCCATGGGCCCCCATAGGCCCCCATAGGTCCCCATAGGCCCCCATAGGCCCCCATAGGCCCCCATAGGTCCCCATAGATTCCCATAGGCCCCCATAAGTCCCCATAGACCCCCATAGGTCCCCATAGGCCCCCAAAGGTCCCCATACACCTCCATAGGCCCCCATAGACCTCCATAGGTCCCCATAGACCCCCATAGGTCCCCATAGGCCCCCATAGGCCACCATAGGTCCCTATAGGCCCCCATAGGCCACCATAGGTCCCCATATGCCCCCATAGGTCCCCATAGGGCCCCATAGACCCCCATAAGCCACCAGAGGCCCCCATAGGTCTACACCCCCAAAATATTTGACGGATGTATGTCCGTCAAATATTTGGGGGGTCTACACCCCCAAAATATTTGACGGATGTATGTCCTTCAAATGTTTGACGCATGTCCATGCGTCAGTTACGTGGGGGGTCTACACCCCCAAAATATTTGACGGATGTATGTCCTTCAAATATTTGACGCATGCCCATGCGTCAGTTATCTAGGGGGTGTAAATATTCGACGGATGTGGTTCCGTCAAATATTTGGGGGCTGGACACCCCCCAAATATTTCACGGATGTGGTTCCGTCAAATATCTGGGGGCTGTAGACCCCCAAAATATTTGACGGATGTGGATCTGTCAAATATTTGGGGGCTGTACACCCCCCAAATATTTCACGGATGTGGTTCCGTCAAATATTTGGGGGGTCTACAGCCCCCGAATATTTGACGGATGTGGTTCCGTCAAATATTTGGGGGGTCTACACCCCCAACATATTTGACGGATGGCGTTCCGTCAAATCTTTGGGGGATCTAGACCCCCAAAATATTTCACGGATGGGGTTCCGTCAAATATTTGGGGGGTCTACACCCCCAAAATATTTCACTGATGTGGTTCCGTCAAATATTTGGGGGCTGCACACCCCCCAAATATTTCACGGATGTGGTTCCGTCAAATATTTGGGGGCTGTAGACCCCCAAATTATTTGACGAATGGGGTTCCGCCAAATAGTTGGGGGGTCTACACCCCCAAAATATTTGACGGATGTGGTTCCGTCAAATATTTGGGGGGTCTACACCCCCAAAATATTTCACGGATGTGGTTCCGTCAAATATTTGGGGGCTGTACACCCCCCAAATATTTCACGGATGTGGTTCCGTCAAATATTTGGGGGGTCTACACCCCCCAAATATTTCATGGGTGGGGTTCCGTCAAATATTTGGGGGGTCTACACCCCCCAAATATTTGACGGATGTGGTTCCGTCAAATATTTGGGGGCTGTACACCCCCCAAAAATTTCACGGATGGGGATCCGTCAAATATGTTGGGCATCTACACCCCCAAAATATTTCGCGGATGGGGTTCCGTCAAATATTTGGGGGTTCTACAGCCCCAAAATATTGGACGGATGTGGTTCCGTCAAATATTTGGGGGCTGAACACCCCCCAAATATTTCACGGATGGGGTTCCGTCAAATATTTGGGGGGTCTACACCCCCAAATATTTCAGGGAGGGGGTTCCGTCAAATATTTGGGGGGTCTACACCCCCAAAATCTTTCACGGATGTGGTTCCGTCAAATATTTGGGGGGTCTACACCTCCAAAATATTTCACGGATGTGGTTCCGTCAAATATTTTGGGGACTGTAGACCCCCAAAATATTTGACGGATGGGGTTCCGTCAAATATTTGGGGGCTGTAGACCCCCACAGTATTTGACGGATGTGGATCCGTCAAATATTTGGGGGCTGTACACCCCCCAAATATTTCACGGATGGGGTTCCGTCAAATATTTGGGGGGTCTGCAACCCCAAAATATTTCACCGATGGGGTTCCGTGAAATATTTGGGGGGTCTACACCCCCAAAATATTTCACGGATGGGGTTCCGTCAAATATTTGAGGTGTCTACACTCCCAAAATATTTCACGGATGGAGTTCCGTCAAATATTTGGGGGGTCTACACCCCCAAAATGTTTGACGGATGTGGTTCCGTCGAATATTTGGGGGCTGTACACCCCCAAAATATTTCACGGATGTGGTTCCGTCAAATATTTGGAGGCTGTAGACCCCCAAAATATTTGACGGATGGGGTTCCGTCAAATATTTGGGGGGTCTACACCCCCAAAATATTTCACGGATGTGGTTCCGTCAAATATGTGGGGGCTGTAGACCCCCAAAATATTTAACGGATAGGGTTCCGTCAAATATTTGGGGGCTGTAGACCCCCAAAATATTTGACGGATGTGGTTCAGTCAAATTTTTGGGGGGTCTACAGCCCCCAAAATATTTCAAGGATGTGGTTCCGTCAAATATTTGGGGGGTCTACACCCCCCAAATATTTGACAGATGTGGTTCCGTCAAATATTTGGGGGCTGTACACCCCCGAAATATTTCACGGATGGGGTTCCGTCAAATATTTGGGGGCTGTAGACCCCCAAAATATTTGACGGATGGAGTTCTGTCAAATATTTGGGGGGTTTACACCCCCAAAATATTCCACGGATGGGGTTCCGTCAAATATTTGGGGGGTCTACACCCCCAAAATATTTCACTGATGTGGTTCCGTCAAATATTTGGGGGCTGCACACCCCCCAAATATTTCACGGATGTGGTTCCGTCAAATATTTGGGGGCTGTAGACCCCCAAATTATTTGACGAATGGGGTTCCGCCAAATAGTTGGGGGGTCTACACCCCCAAAATATTTGACGGATGTGGTTCCGTCAAATATTTGGGGGGTCTACACCCCCAAAATATTTCACGGATGTGGTTCCGTCAAATATTTGGGGGCTGTACACCCCCCAAATATTTCACGGATGTGGTTCCGTCAAATATTTGGGGGGTCTACACCCCCCAAATATTTCATGGGTGGGGTTCCGTCAAATATTTGGGGGGTCTACACCCCCCAAATATTTGACGGATGTGGTTCCGTCAAATATTTGGGGGCTGTACACCCCCCAAAAATTTCACGGATGGGGATCCGTCAAATATGTTGGGCATCTACACCCCCAAAATATTTCGCGGATGGGGTTCCGTCAAATATTTGGGGGTTCTACAGCCCCAAAATATTGGACGGATGTGGTTCCGTCAAATATTTGGGGGCTGAACACCCCCCAAATATTTCACGGATGGGGTTCCGTCAAATATTTGGGGGGTCTACACCCCCAAATATTTCAGGGAGGGGGTTCCGTCAAATATTTGGGGGGTCTACACCCCCAAAATCTTTCACGGATGTGGTTCCGTCAAATATTTGGGGGGTCTACACCTCCAAAATATTTCACGGATGTGGTTCCGTCAAATATTTTGGGGACTGTAGACCCCCAAAATATTTGACGGATGGGGTTCCGTCAAATATTTGGGGGCTGTAGACCCCCACAGTATTTGACGGATGTGGATCCGTCAAATATTTGGGGGCTGTACACCCCCCAAATATTTCACGGATGGGGTTCCGTCAAATATTTGGGGGGTCTGCAACCCCAAAATATTTCACCGATGGGGTTCCGTGAAATATTTGGGGGGTCTACACCCCCAAAATATTTCACGGATGGGGTTCCGTCAAATATTTGAGGTGTCTACACTCCCAAAATATTTCACGGATGGAGTTCCGTCAAATATTTGGGGGGTCTACACCCCCAAAATGTTTGACGGATGTGGTTCCGTCGAATATTTGGGGGCTGTACACCCCCAAAATATTTCACGGATGTGGTTCCGTCAAATATTTGGAGGCTGTAGACCCCCAAAATATTTGACGGATGGGGTTCCGTCAAATATTTGGGGGGTCTACACCCCCAAAATATTTCACGGATGTGGTTCCGTCAAATATGTGGGGGCTGTAGACCCCCAAAATATTTAACGGATAGGGTTCCGTCAAATATTTGGGGGCTGTAGACCCCCAAAATATTTGACGGATGTGGTTCAGTCAAATTTTTGGGGGGTCTACAGCCCCCAAAATATTTCAAGGATGTGGTTCCGTCAAATATTTGGGGGGTCTACACCCCCCAAATATTTGACAGATGTGGTTCCGTCAAATATTTGGGGGCTGTACACCCCCGAAATATTTCACGGATGGGGTTCCGTCAAATATTTGGGGGCTGTAGACCCCCAAAATATTTGACGGATGGAGTTCTGTCAAATATTTGGGGGGTTTACACCCCCAAAATATTCCACGGATGGGGTTCCGTCAAATATTTGGGGGCTGTACACCCCCCAAATATTTCACGGATGGGGTTCCGTCAAATATTTGGGGGGTCTACACCCCCGAAATATTTCACGGATGTGGTTCCTTCAAATATTTGGGTGGTCTACACCCCCAAAATATTTGACAGATGGGGTTCCGTCAAATATTTGGGGGGTCTACACCCCCCAAATATTTGACGGATCTGGTTCCGTCAAATATTTGGGGGCTGTACACCCCCAAATAATTCAGGGATGGGGTTCCGTCAAATATTTGGGGGGTCTAAACCCGCAAAATATTTCACGGATGTGGTTCCGTCAAATATTTGGGGGCTGTAGAACCCCAAAATTTTTGACGGATGAGGTTCTGTCAAATATTTGGGGTGTCTACACCCCCAAAGTATTTGACGGATGTGGATCCGTCAAATATTTGGGGGGTCTACACCCCCAAAAATATTTCACGGATGTGGTTCCGTCAAATATTTGGGGGCTGTACCCCCAAAATATTTGACGGATGGGGTTCCGTCAAATATTTGGGGGCTCTAGACCCCCAAAATATTTGACAGATGAGGTTCCGTGAAATATTTGGGGGGTCTACACCCCCAAAATATTTGACGGATGGGGTTCCGTCAAATATTTGGGGGCTGTACCCCCCCCCGAATATTTTACGGATGTGGTTCCTTCAAATATTTGGGGGCTGTACACCCCAAAATATTTCACGGATGTGGTTCCGTCAAATATTCGGGGGCTGTAGACCCCCGAAATATTTGACGGATGTGGTTCCGTCAAATATTTGGGGGGTCTACACCCCCCAAATATTTCATGGGTGGGGTTCCGTCAAATATTTGGGGGGTCTACACCCCCCAAATATTTGACGGATGTGGTTCCGTCAAATATTTGGGGGCTGTACACCCCCCAAAAATTTCACGGATGGGGATCCGTCAAATATGTTGGGCATCTACACCCCCAAAATATTTCGCGGATGGGGTTCCGTCAAATATTTGGGGGTTCTACAGCCCCAAAATATTGGACGGATGTGGTTCCGTCAAATATTTGGGGGCTGAACACCCCCCAAATATTTCACGGATGGGGTTCCGTCAAATATTTGGGGGGTCTACACCCCCAAATATTTCAGGGAGGGGGTTCCGTCAAATATTTGGGGGGTCTACACCCCCAAAATCTTTCACGGATGTGGTTCCGTCAAATATTTGGGGGGTCTACACCTCCAAAATATTTCACGGATGTGGTTCCGTCAAATATTTTGGGGACTGTAGACCCCCAAAATATTTGACGGATGGGGTTCCGTCAAATATTTGGGGGCTGTAGACCCCCACAGTATTTGACGGATGTGGATCCGTCAAATATTTGGGGGCTGTACACCCCCCAAATATTTCACGGATGGGGTTCCGTCAAATATTTGGGGGGTCTGCAACCCCAAAATATTTCACCGATGGGGTTCCGTGAAATATTTGGGGGGTCTACACCCCCAAAATATTTCACGGATGGGGTTCCGTCAAATATTTGAGGTGTCTACACTCCCAAAATATTTCACGGATGGAGTTCCGTCAAATATTTGGGGGGTCTACACCCCCAAAATGTTTGACGGATGTGGTTCCGTCGAATATTTGGGGGCTGTACACCCCCAAAATATTTCACGGATGTGGTTCCGTCAAATATTTGGAGGCTGTAGACCCCCAAAATATTTGACGGATGGGGTTCCGTCAAATATTTGGGGGGTCTACACCCCCAAAATATTTCACGGATGTGGTTCCGTCAAATATGTGGGGGCTGTAGACCCCCAAAATATTTAACGGATAGGGTTCCGTCAAATATTTGGGGGCTGTAGACCCCCAAAATATTTGACGGATGTGGTTCAGTCAAATTTTTGGGGGGTCTACAGCCCCCAAAATATTTCAAGGATGTGGTTCCGTCAAATATTTGGGGGGTCTACACCCCCCAAATATTTGACAGATGTGGTTCCGTCAAATATTTGGGGGCTGTACACCCCCGAAATATTTCACGGATGGGGTTCCGTCAAATATTTGGGGGCTGTAGACCCCCAAAATATTTGACGGATGGAGTTCTGTCAAATATTTGGGGGGTTTACACCCCCAAAATATTCCACGGATGGGGTTCCGTCAAATATTTGGGGGCTGTACACCCCCCAAATATTTCACGGATGGGGTTCCGTCAAATATTTGGGGGGTCTACACCCCCGAAATATTTCACGGATGTGGTTCCTTCAAATATTTGGGTGGTCTACACCCCCAAAATATTTGACAGATGGGGTTCCGTCAAATATTTGGGGGGTCTACACCCCCCAAATATTTGACGGATCTGGTTCCGTCAAATATTTGGGGGCTGTACACCCCCAAATAATTCAGGGATGGGGTTCCGTCAAATATTTGGGGGGTCTAAACCCGCAAAATATTTCACGGATGTGGTTCCGTCAAATATTTGGGGGCTGTAGAACCCCAAAATTTTTGACGGATGAGGTTCTGTCAAATATTTGGGGTGTCTACACCCCCAAAGTATTTGACGGATGTGGATCCGTCAAATATTTGGGGGGTCTACACCCCCAAAAATATTTCACGGATGTGGTTCCGTCAAATATTTGGGGGCTGTACCCCCAAAATATTTGACGGATGGGGTTCCGTCAAATATTTGGGGGCTCTAGACCCCCAAAATATTTGACAGATGAGGTTCCGTGAAATATTTGGGGGGTCTACACCCCCAAAATATTTGACGGATGGGGTTCCGTCAAATATTTGGGGGCTGTACCCCCCCCCGAATATTTTACGGATGTGGTTCCTTCAAATATTTGGGGGCTGTACACCCCAAAATATTTCACGGATGTGGTTCCGTCAAATATTCGGGGGCTGTAGACCCCCGAAATATTTGACGGATGTGGTTCCGTCAAATATTTGGGGGGGGTCTACACCCCCAAAAAATTTCACGGATGTGGTTCCGTCAAATATTTGGGGGCTGTACACCCCCCAAATATTTCACGGATGGGGTTGCGTCAAATATTTGGGGGGTCTACACCCTTGAAATATTTCACGGATGGGGTTCTGTCAAATATTTGGGGGGTCTACACCCCCAAAATATTTCACGGATGTGGTTCCGTCAAATATTTGGGGGCTGTAGACTCCCAAAATATTTCACGGATGGGGTTCTGTCAAATAGTTGGGGGGTCTACACCCCAAAATATTTCACGGATGTGGTTCCGTCAAATATTTGGGGGCTGTACCCCCAAAATATTTGACGGATGGGGTTCCGTCAAATATTTGGGGGCTGTAGACCCCCAAAGTATTTGACAGATGAGGTTCCGTGAAATTTTTGGGGGGTCTACACCCCCAAAATATAGCACGGATGTGGTTCCGTCAAATATTCGGGGGCTGTACACCCCCCGAATATTTCACGGATGTGGTTCCGTCAAATATTTGGGGGCTGTACACCCCCAAAATATTTCACGGATGTGGTTCCGTCAAATATTTGGGGGCTGTAGACCCCCGAAATATTTGACGGATGGGGTTCCGTCAAATATTTGGGGGGTCTACAGCCCCAAAATATTTCACGGATGTGGTTCCGTCAAATATTTGGGGGCTGTACAGCCCCGAAATATTTCACGGATGGGGTTCCGTCAAATATTTGGGGGCTGTAGACCCCAAAAATGTTTGACGGATGGAGTTCCGTCAAATATTTGGGGGCTGTACACCCCCCAAATATTTGACGGATGGGGTTCCGTCAAATATTTGGGGGGTCTACACCCCCAAAATATTTCACGGATGTGGTTCCGTCAAATATTTGGTTGGTCTACACCCCCAAAATACTTGACGGATGGGATTCCGTCAAATATTCGGGGGGTCTACAACCCCAAAATATTTCACGGATGGGGTTCCGTCAAATATTTGGGGGGTCTACACCCCCAAAAAATTTGACGGATGGGGTTCCGTCAAATATTTGGGGGGTCTACACCCCCGAAATATTTCACGGATGGGTTTCCGTCAAATATTTGGGGGCTGTACCCCCAAAATATTTGACGGATGGGGTTCCGTCAAATATTTGGGGGCTGTAGACCCCCAAAGTATTTGACAGATGAGGTTCCGTGAAATATTTGGGGGGTCTACGACCCCAAAATATAGCACGGATGTGGTTCCGTCAAATATTTGGGGGCTGTACACCCCCCGAATATTTCACGGATGTGGTTCCGTCAAATATTTGGGGGCTGTACACCCCCAAAATATTTCACGGATGTGGTTCCGTCAAATATTTTGGGGGCTGTAGACCCCCGAAATATTTGACGGATGGGGTTCTGTCAAATATTTGGGGGGTCTACAGCCCCAAAATATTTCACGGATGTGGTTCCGTCAAATATTTGGGGGCTGTACAGCCCCGAAATATTTCACGGATGGGGTTCCGTCAAATATTTGGGGGCTGTAGACCCCAAAAATGTTTGACGGATGGAGTTCCGTCAAATATTTGGGGGCTGTACACCCCCCAAATATTTGACGGATGGGGTTCCGTCAAATATTTGGGGGGTCTACACCCCCAAAATATTTCACGGATGTGGTTCCGTCAAATATTTGGTTGGTCTACACCCCCAAAATACTTGACGGATGGGATTCCGTCAAATATTTGGGGGGTCTACAACCCCAAAATATTTCACGGATGGGGTTCCGTCAAATATTTGGGGGGTCTACACCCCCAAAAAATTTGACGGATGGGGTTCCGTCAAATATTTGGGGGGTCTACACCCCCGAAATATTTCACGGATGGGGTTCTGTCAAATATTTGGGGGGTGTACACCCCAAAATATTTCACGGATGTGGTTCCGTCAAATATTTGGGGGCTGTACCCCCAAAATATTTGACGGATGGGGTTCCGTCAAATATTTGGGGGCTGTAGACCCCCAAAGTATTTGACAGATGAGGTTCCGTGAAATATTTGGGGGGTCTACGACCCCAAAATATAGCACGGATGTGGTTCCGTCAAATATTTGGGGGCTGTACACCCCCCGAATATTTCACGGATGTGGTTCCGTCAAATATTTGGGGGCTGTACACCCCCAAAATATTTCACGGATGTGGTTCCGTCAAATATTTTGGGGGCTGTAGACCCCCGAAATATTTGACGGATGGGGTTCCGTCAAATATTTGGGGGGTCTACAGCCCCAAAATATTTCACGGATGTGGTTCCGTCAAATATTTGGGGGCTGTACAGCCCCGAAATATTTCACGGATGGGGTTCCGTCAAATATTTGGGGGCTGTAGACCCAAAAAATTTTTGACGGATGGAGTTCCGTCAAATATTTGGGGGCTGTACACCCCCCAAATATTTGACGGATGGGGTTCCGTCAAATATTTGGGGGGTCTACACCCCCAAAATATTTCACGGATGTGGTTCCGTCAAATATTTGGTTGGTCTACACCCCCAAAATACTTGACGGATGGGATTCCGTCAAATATTCGGGGGGTCTACAACCCCAAAATATTTCACGGATGGGGTTCCGTCAAATATTTGGGGGGTCTACACCCCCAAAAAATTTGACGGATGGGGTTCCGTCAAATATTTGGGGGGTCTACACCCCCCAAAATATTTAACGGATGTGGTTTCGTCAAAGATTTGGGGGCTGTACACCCCCCAAAATGTTTCACGGATGGGGTTCCGTCAAATATTTGGGGGGTCTACACCCCAAAAATATTTCACGGATGGGGTTCCGTCAAATATTTGGGGGGTCTACACCCCCAAAATATTTCACGGATGTGGTTCCGTCAAATATTTGGGGGCTGTAGACCCCCAAAATATTTCACGGATGGCGTTCCGTCAAATATTTGGGGGGTCTACAACCCCAAAATATTTCAGGAATGGGGGTCCGTCAAATATTTGGGGGGTCTACACCCCCAAAATATTTCACGGATGTAGTTCCGTCAAATATTTGGGGGCTGTAGACCCCCAAAATATTTCACGGATGGGGTTCCGTCAAATATTTGGGGGGTCTACAACCCCAAAAATATTTCACGGATGTGGTTCCGTCAAATATTTGGGGCGTCTACACCCCCGAAATATTTCACGGATGGGGTTCCGTCCAATATTTGGGGGGTCTACACCCCCAAAATATTTCACGGATGTAGTTCCGTCAAATATTTGGGGGCTGTAGACCCCCAAAATATTTCACGGATGGGGTTCCGTCAAATATTTGGGGGGTCTACAACCCCAAAATATTTCACGAATGCGGTTCCGTCAAATATTTGGGGGGTCTACACCCCCAAAATATTTCACGGATGGAGTTCCGTCAAATATTGGGGGGGTCTACATCCCAAAAATATTTCACGGATGTGGTTCCGTCAAATATTTGGGGCGTCTACACCCCCGAAATATTTCACGGATGGGGTTCCGTCCAATATTTGGGGGGTCTACACCCCCAAAATATTTCACGGATGTAGTTCCGTCAAATATTTGGGGGCTGTAGACCCCCAAAATATTTCACGGATGGGGTTCCGTCAAATATTTGGGGGGTCTACAACCCCAAAATATTTCACGAATGCGGTTCCGTCAAATATTTGGGGGGTCTACACCCCCAAAATATTTCACGGATGGGGTTCCGTCAAATATTTGGGGGGTCTACACCCCAAAAATATTTCACGGATGTGGTTCCGTCAAATATTTGGGGGCTGTACACCCCCAAAATATTTCACGGATGTGGTTCCGTCAAATATTTGGGGGCTGTACACCCCCGAAATATTTGACGGATGGGGTTCCGTCAAATATTTGGGGGGTCTACAGCCCCAAAATATTTCACGGATGTGGTTCCGTCAAATATTTGGGGGCTCTACACCCCCAAAATATTTCAAGGATGTGGTTCCGTCAAATATTTGGGGGACTGTAGACCCCCAAAATATTTGACGGATGGGGTTCCGTCAATTATTTGGGGGCTGTACAGCCCCGAAATATTTCACGGATGGGGTTCCGTCAAATATTTGGGGGCTGTAGACCCCAAAAATATTTGACGGATGGAGTTCCGTCAAATATTTGGGGGCTGTACACCCCCCAAATATTTGACGGATGGGGTTCCGTCAAATATTTGGGGGGTCTACACCCCCAAAATATTTCACGGATGTGGTTCCGTCAGATATTTGGTTGTTCTACACCCCCAAAATACTTGATGGATGGGATTCCGTCAAATATTCGGGGGGTCTACAACCCCAAAATATTTCACGGATGGGGTTCCGTCAAATATTTGGGGGGTCTACACCCCCAAAAAATTTGACGGATGGGGTTCCGTCAAATATTAGGGGGGTCTACACCCCCCAAAATGTTTCACGGATGTGGTTCCGTCAAATATTTGGGGGCTGTACACCCCCCAAAATGTTTCACGGATGGGGTTCCGTCAAATATTTGGGGGGTCTACACCCCCAAAATATTTCACGGATGTGGTTCCGTCAAATATTTGGTTGGTCTACACCCCCAAAATACTTGACGGATGGGATTCCGTCAAATATTCGGGGGGTCTACAACCCCAAAATATTTCACGGATGGGGTTCCGTCAAATATTTGGGGGGTCTACACCCCCAAAAAATTTGACGGATGGGGTTCCGTCAAATATTTGGGGGGTCTACACCCCCCAAAATATTTAACGGATGTGGTTTCGTCAAAGATTTGGGGGCTGTACACCCCCCAAAATGTTTCACGGATGGGGTTCCGTCAAATATTTGGGGGGTCTACACCCCAAAAATATTTCACGGATGGGGTTCCGTCAAATATTTGGGGGGTCTACACCCCCAAAATATTTCACGGATGTGGTTCCGTCAAATATTTGGGGGCTGTAGACCCCCAAAATATTTCACGGATGGCGTTCCGTCAAATATTTGGGGGGTCTACAACCCCAAAATATTTCAGGAATGGGGGTCCGTCAAATATTTGGGGGGTCTACACCCCCAAAATATTTCACGGATGTAGTTCCGTCAAATATTTGGGGGCTGTAGACCCCCAAAATATTTCACGGATGGGGTTCCGTCAAATATTTGGGGGGTCTACAACCCCAAAAATATTTCACGGATGTGGTTCCGTCAAATATTTGGGGCGTCTACACCCCCGAAATATTTCACGGATGGGGTTCCGTCCAATATTTGGGGGGTCTACACCCCCAAAATATTTCACGGATGTAGTTCCGTCAAATATTTGGGGGCTGTAGACCCCCAAAATATTTCACGGATGGGGTTCCGTCAAATATTTGGGGGGTCTACAACCCCAAAATATTTCACGAATGCGGTTCCGTCAAATATTTGGGGGGTCTACACCCCCAAAATATTTCACGGATGGAGTTCCGTCAAATATTGGGGGGGTCTACATCCCAAAAATATTTCACGGATGTGGTTCCGTCAAATATTTGGGGCGTCTACACCCCCGAAATATTTCACGGATGGGGTTCCGTCCAATATTTGGGGGGTCTACACCCCCAAAATATTTCACGGATGTAGTTCCGTCAAATATTTGGGGGCTGTAGACCCCCAAAATATTTCACGGATGGGGTTCCGTCAAATATTTGGGGGGTCTACAACCCCAAAATATTTCACGAATGCGGTTCCGTCAAATATTTGGGGGGTCTACACCCCCAAAATATTTCACGGATGGGGTTCCGTCAAATATTTGGGGGGTCTACACCCCAAAAATATTTCACGGATGTGGTTCCGTCAAATATTTGGGGGCTGTACACCCCCAAAATATTTCACGGATGTGGTTCCGTCAAATATTTGGGGGCTGTACACCCCCGAAATATTTGACGGATGGGGTTCCGTCAAATATTTGGGGGGTCTACAGCCCCAAAATATTTCACGGATGTGGTTCCGTCAAATATTTGGGGGCTCTACACCCCCAAAATATTTCAAGGATGTGGTTCCGTCAAATATTTGGGGGACTGTAGACCCCCAAAATATTTGACGGATGGGGTTCCGTCAATTATTTGGGGGCTGTACAGCCCCGAAATATTTCACGGATGGGGTTCCGTCAAATATTTGGGGGCTGTAGACCCCAAAAATATTTGACGGATGGAGTTCCGTCAAATATTTGGGGGCTGTACACCCCCCAAATATTTGACGGATGGGGTTCCGTCAAATATTTGGGGGGTCTACACCCCCAAAATATTTCACGGATGTGGTTCCGTCAGATATTTGGTTGTTCTACACCCCCAAAATACTTGATGGATGGGATTCCGTCAAATATTCGGGGGGTCTACAACCCCAAAATATTTCACGGATGGGGTTCCGTCAAATATTTGGGGGGTCTACACCCCCAAAAAATTTGACGGATGGGGTTCCGTCAAATATTAGGGGGGTCTACACCCCCCAAAATGTTTCACGGATGTGGTTCCGTCAAATATTTGGGGGCTGTACACCCCCCAAAATGTTTCACGGATGGGGTTCCGTCAAATATTTGGGGGGTCTACACCCCCGAAATATTTCACGGATGGGGTTCCGTCAAATATTTGGGGGGTCTACAACCCCAAAATATTTCACGGATCTGGTTCCGTCAAATATTTGGGGGCTGTAGACCCCCAAAATATTTCACGGATGGCGTTCCGTCAAATATTTGGGGGGTCTACAACCCCAAAATATTTCAGGAATGGGGTCCGTCAAATATTTGGGGGGTCTACACCCCCAAAATATTTGACGGATGGAGTTCCGTCAAATATTTGGGGGGTCTACATCCCAAAAATATTTCACGGATGTGGTTCCGTCAAATATTTGGGGCGTCTACACCCCCGAAATATTTCACGGATGGGGTTCCGTCCAATATTTGGGGGGTCTACACCCCCAAAATATTTCACGGATGTAATTCCGTCAAATATTTGGGGGCTGTAGACCCCCAAAATATTTCACGGATGGGGTTCCGTCAAATATTTGGGGGGTTTACAACCCCAAAATATTTCACGAATGCAGTTCCGTCAAATATTTGGGGGGTCTACACCCCAAAAATATTTCACGGATGGGGTTCCGTCAAATATTTGGGGGGTCTACACCCCGAAAATGTTTCATGGATGTGGTTCCGTCAAATATTCGGGGGGTCTACACCCCCAAAATATTTGACGGATGTGGTTCCGTCAAATATTTGGGGGGTCTACACCCCCAAAATATTTCACGGATGTGGTTCCGTGAAATATTTGGGGGCTGTAGACCCCCAAAATTTTTCACGGATGAGGTTCTGTCAAATATTTGGGGGGTCTACACCCCCAAAGTATTTGACGGATGTGGATCCGTCAAATATTTGGGGGGTCTACACCCCCAAAATATTTCACGGATGTGGTTCCGTCAAATATTTGGGGGCTGTACCCCCAAAATATTTGACGGATGGGGTTCCGTCAAATATTTGGGGGCTGTAGACCCCCAAAATATTTGACAGATGAGGTTCCGTGAAATATTTGGGGGGTCTACACCCCCAAAATATTTGACGGATGGGGTTCCGTCAAATATTTGGGGGCTGTACACGCCCCGAATATTTCACGGATGTGGTTCCGTCAAATATTTGGGGGCTGTACACCCCAAAATATTTCACGGATGTGGTTCCGTCGAATATTCGGGGGCTGTAGACCCCCGAAATATTTGACAGATGGGGTTCCGGCAAATATTTGGGGGGTTTACACCCCCAAAATATTCAACGGATGTGGTTCCGTTAAATATTTGGGGGGTCTACAGCCCCAAAATATTTCACGGATGGGGTTCCATCAAATATTTGGGGGGTGTACAGGCCCCCAAATGTTTCACGGATGTGGTTCCGTCAAATATTTGGGGGGGGTCTATACCCCCAAAATATTTCACAGATGTGGTTCCGTCAAATATTTGGGGGCTGTACACCCCCCAAATATTTCACGGATGGGGTTCCGTCAAATATTTGGGGGGTCTACACCCCCGAAATATTTCACGGATGGGGTTCTGTCAAATATTTGGGGGGTCTACACCCCCAAAATATTTCACGGATGTGGTTTCGTCAAATATTTGGGGGCTGTACCCCCAAAATATTTGACGGATGGGGTTCCGTAAAATATTTGGGGGCTGTACACCCCCAAAGTATTTGACAGATGAGGTTCCGTGAAATATTTGGGGGGTCTACACCCCCAAAATATTTCACGGATGGGGTTCCGGCAAATATTTGGGGTCTGTACACCCCCCGAATATTTCACGGATGTGGTTCCGTCAAATATTTGGGGGCTGTACGTCCCCAAAATATTTCACGGATGCGGTTCCGTTAAATATTTGGGGGCTGTAGACCCCCGAAATATTTGACGGATGGGGTTCCGTCAAATATTTGGGGGGTCTACAGCCCCAAAATATTTCACGGATGTGGTTCCGTCAAATATTTGGGGGGTCTACAGCCCCAAAATATTTCACGGATGTGGTTCCGTAAAATATTTGGGGGCTGTAGACCCCCAAAGTATTTGAAAGATGAGGTTCCGTGAAATATTTGGGGGGTCTACACCCCCAAAATATATCACGGATGTGGTTCGGTCAAATATTTGGGGGCTGTACACCCCCCGAATATTTCACGGATGTGGTTCCGTCAAATATTTGGGGGCTGTACGTCCCCAAAATATTTCACGGATGTGGTTCCGTTAAATATTTGGGGGCTGTAGACCCCCGAAATATTTGACGGATGGGGTTCCGTCAAATATTTGGGGGGTCTACAGCCCCAAAATATTTCACGGATGTGGTTCCGTCAAATATTTGGGGGCTGTACCCCCAAAATATTTGACGGATGGGGTTCCGTAAAATATTTGGGGGCTGTAGACCCCCAAAGTATTTGACAGATGAGGTTCCGTGAAATATTTGGGGGGTCTACACCCCCAAAATATATCACGGATGTGGTTCCGTCAAATATTTGGGGGCTGTACACCCCCCGAATATTTCACGGATGTGGTTCCGTCAAATATTTGGGGGCTGTACGTCCCCAAAATATTTCACGGATGTGGTTCCGTTAAATATTTGGGGGCTGTAGACCCCCGAAATATTTGACGGATGGGGTTCCGTCAAATATTTGGGGGGTCTACAGCCCCAAAATATTTCACGGATGTGGTTCCGTCAAATATTTCGGGGGTCTACAGCCCCAAAATATTTCACGGATGTGGTTCCGTCAAATATTTGGGGGCTCTACACCCCCAAAATATTTCACGGATGTGGTTTCGTCAAATATTTTGGGGACTGTAGACCCCGAAAATTTTTCACGGATGGGGTTCCGTCAAATATTTGGGGGCTGTACGTCCCCAAAATATTTCACGGATGTGGTTCCGTTAAATATTTGGGGGCTGTAGACCCCCGAAATATTTGACGGATGAGGTTCTGTCAAATATTTGGGGGGTCTACACCCCCAAAGTATTTGACGGATGTGGATCCGTCAAATATTTGGGGGCTGTACACCCCCCAAATATTTCACGGATGGGGTTCCGTCAAATATTTGGGGGGTCTACAGCCCCCAAATATTTGACGGATGTGGTTCCGTCAAATATTTGGGGGCTGTACACCCCCGAAATATTTCACGGATGGGGTTCCGTCAAATATTTGGGGCTTGTAGACCCCAAAAATATTTGACGGATGGAGTTCCGTCAAATATTTGGGGGCTGTACACCCCCAAAATATTTCACGGATGTGGTTCCGTCAAATATTTGGGTGGTCTACACCCCCAAAATACTTGACGGATGGGATTCCGTCAAATATTTGGGGGGTCTACAACCCAAAAAATTTGACGGATGGGGTTCCGTCAAATATTTGGGGGGTCTACAACCCCGAAAATAATTAACGGATGTGGTTCCGTCAAATATTTGGGGGCTGTACACCCCCCAAAATGTTTCACGGATGGGGTTCCGTCAAATATTTGGGGGGTCTACACCCCAAAAATATTTCACGGATGGGGTTCCGTCAAATATTTGGGGGGTCTACACCCCCAAAATATTTCACGGATGTGGTTCCGTCAAATATTTGGGGGTTGTAGACCCCCAAAATATTTCACGGATGGCGTTCCGTCAAATATTTGGGGGGTCTACAACCCCAAAATATTTCACGAATGGGGGTCCGTCAAATATTTGGGGGGTCTACACCCCCAAAATATTTGACGGATGGAGTTCCGTCAAATATTTGGGGGCTGTACACCCCCCAAATATGTCACGGATGTGGTTCCGTCAAATATTTGGGGGGTCTACACCCCCGAAATATTTCACGGATGGGGTTCCGTCAAATATTTGGGGGGTCTACAACCCCAAAATATTTCACGAATGCGGTTCCGTCAAATATTTGGGGGGTCTACACCCCAAAAATATTTGACGGATGGGGTTCCGTCAAATATTTGGGGGGTCTACACCCCGAAAATATTTCATGGATGTGGTTCCGTCAAATATTTGGGGGGTCTACACCCCCAAAATATTTGACGGATGTGGTTCCGTCAAATATTTGGGGGGTCTACACCCCCGAAATATTTCACGGATGTGGTTCCGTCAAATATTTGGGGGCTGTACACCCCCCGAATATTTCACGGATGTGGTTCCGTCAAATATTTGGGGGCTGTACACCCCCAAAATATTTGACGGATGGGGTTCCGTCAAATATTTGGGGGGTCTACAACCCAAATAATATTTCATGGATGTGGTTCCGTCAAATATTTGGGGGCTGTAGACCCCCAAAATATTTGACGGATGTGGTTCCGTCAAATATTTGGGGGGTCTACAACCCCAAAATATTTCACGGATGTGGTTCCGTCAAATATTTGGGGGCTGTACACCCCCCAAATATTTCACGGATGTGGTTCCGTCAAATATTTGGGGGCTGTACACCCCCCAAATATTTCACGGATGTGGTTCCGTCAAGTATTTGGGGGCTGTAGACCCCCAAAATATTTGACGGATGTGGTTCCGTCAAATATTTGGGGGGTCTACACCCCCAAAATATTTCACGGATGTGGTTGCGTCAAATATTTGGGGGCTGTAGACCCCAAAATATTTGATGGATGGGGTTCCGTCAAATATTTGGGGGGTCTACATCCCCCAAATATTTGACGGATGTGGTTGAGGGGCTGGTTCTGGGGCGTGTAGCCCCCCAAAATATTTGACGGATGTATGTCCGTCAAATATTTGGGGGGTCTACACCCCCAAAACATTTGACGGAGGTATGTCCGTCAAATATTTGACGCATGCCCATGCGTCAGTTATCTGGGGGGTCTACACCCCCAAAATATTTGACGGATGTATGTCCGTCAAATATTTGGGGGGTCTACACCCCCAAAATATTTGACGGATGTATGTCCGTCAAATATTTGACGCATGTCCATGCGTCAGTTACCTGGGGGGTGTAGACCCCCAATATATTTGACGGATGTATGTCCGTCAAATATTTGGGGGGTCTACACCCCCCAAATATTATCGTACAGACACCGCAGGTAGGCCCTGCTGCTGTCTCTCAAGAGCCAGTGCATCCAGACATCCGTTTGCTGCCGCATAGTTTGCCTGCCCTGCACTCCCAAACCCACTGCCGATTGATGAACACAATATGAAGAAATCCAGCTCCATGCCGGCAGTGCACTCATGGAGGTTGCGCGCCCCGTGCACCTTGGGTCAGTACACAGGCTCAAAGGCCTCCACGCTCAATTCACTGAGCGTTTGGTTTGCAAGCACACCAGCAGCATGCACTATGCCTCTCGTATTCGCATACGTCTGCAGTACTGCCTGCACTTGACTCAGGTCGCCCACGTCACACTTCACCACCGCTGGCCGCACTGCACCCTCCCAATCACTGGGCAGCTCCCACCTGCTGGACGACAGCAGCACTACACTCTGCGCCCCGTGTTCGATCAGGCAACCAACTGCCCAACATACCCAAGGCCACCAGTAATCAGATAGGTGGCCTCACGGCACAACAGCATTGGTTGCGTCACCACCACTTTGCCGATGTGTTGGGCCTCTCGCATGTACTGGAATTTTTTTGGGGTTCGGACCTTGGTAAGCTGGCGGGAAAGCACTCTACTAGAAAAAAAAAACCTGAAAAAGAAAAACAGGCATACCCTCCCTAACCTCAACCACACAAGCAGGGAAATGACAGGGTGGGAGGGAGGGAGGGAGGGGAGGGAGGGAGGGAGGGAGGGAGGGAGGCTCTCTTGGGCGGCCGTAGGGGCTGTGTTGTGCTGTGTTGTGCTGTAATATGCTGTGCTATGCTGTATGTTGTGTTGTGCTGTGGTGTGCTGTGATGTGCTGTGCTGTGCTGTGCTGTGCCGTGCTCGAAACCCACTACCCCCCCTCTCCACACTTCCGGCCCAACCCGATGAACCCCCACCCACCCACCCCACCAGCAAAACTGACCCGATTAGCTCAGGTGAGGTTGCTTGGGCCAGACATCAGGATTCTGTTCCCACTTGTCTTCAGTCACATATGAGCCCCCCGATCGGTTTGAGTCAGGGAGATGGGGTGGGGTGGGGTGGGGTGGGGTGGGGGTGCGGGGGGGGGGGGGGGGCACGTACCATCATTGAAGGGGTTGCAAGCACTGGTTGGGTTTCACACGCTAGGGTCGAGACCACAACCCACTTCTACACCTCAAGGGTGTGGTGACAATGGGACAAGTCTGATATTGGGGGGGGGCACGGGGGGGGGGGGGGGCGAAGTCTGACACGGGGGGGGGGGGGGGGTTGAAAGGGTGTTGGGGTGGGGGGGGGGGGGGGGGTTGGGGGTGATGGTCCATAAAAGTCTGATGTCTGATGTCTGACAGCCGACTAGGTCGCTATACACAATCCTGGTGCACCCAACTCCAAAAGGAGCCGTATCAGATAGGGTGCGGGAAAGAGGGCCTCCGCATACGTACGGATGGCCTGCACCTTGGTTTTGTGGACCGCCGGGAGGGGAGCGTGGTCCATTGCCTCCGTAAAACGGGCCCGGATGAGGAGGGACGATGACATCCATTGGGCCAACAGGTGGGAACACTTGCTGTCCCGAAGACTGGTGGCACCACTGAGCCGAACAAGCATCATGTTCAGCTCCGTGAAGACGGAGGGAGGGTAAGACATAACAAAATCTGTGGACAAAGAAGCGTTCACAAAAGCTGTTCATAATTCATGGTTCATATATGAACCGTTCATATATGAAATATGAATTATGAACAATACTACTTTTCATACAGCTACCAAGGGTAGAGCTCATGCTGTGAATCAATGAAGGGTCTCCACCTTTTCAGGAATTCACCGCACCCCTTGTAGAGTAGAGTGGACCCCATGCGGTGAATCCTTGATGGGTCTAGGGGTCTACACCTCTCAAAGGATTCACCGCAGCCCCTATAGATGGATGTAGACCTCATGTTGTGAATCCTTGAAAGATGTACAATTTGCAAAGATTCACCGCACCCCTTGTCAAGTAGTGTACACCTCAGGCGGTGAAGCATTAGAGGATAAACACCCGCCAAAGCGTCAGCGCGCCCCTTGCGAAGTAGTGTAGACCTCATGCGGTGAATCCTTGAGGGGTCTACACCCTTCAACGATTCACCGCAGCCCCTATAGATGGATGTAGACCTCATGTTGTGAATCCTTGAAAGGTGTACAATTTGCAAAGATTCACCGCACCCCTTGTCAAGTAGTGTACACCTCAGGCGGTGAAGCCTTAGAGGATAAAAACCCGCCAAAGCGTCAGCGCGCCCCTTGCGAAGTAGTGTAGACCTCATGCGGTGAATCCTTGAGGGGTCTACACCCTTCAACGATTCACCGGACCCCTTGTACACAAGTGTAGACCTCATGCCGTGAATCCTTGAGGAGTCTACATGCTTCAAAGATTCACCGCACCCCTTGTACAGTAGTGTTCACCTCATGCGGTGAAACCTTAGAGGGTAAACACCCGCCAAGGGGTCAGCGCGCCCCTTGCAGAGTAGTGTAGACCTCATGCAGTAAATCCTTGAACGGTCTACACCCTTCAATGATTCGCAATAGCCCCTATAGATGGGTGCAGACCTCAAGCGGTGAATCCTTGAAGGGTCTACACCCTCCAAGGGTTCACTGCACCAATTATAGACTGGTGTAGACCTCATGTGTTGAATCCTTGAAGCGTGTACACCCTCCAACGAATTCACGGCACCCTTGTAAACTAGTGTAAACCTCATGCGGTGGATGTTTCGTTGGTCTACACCCTTCAGAGAATCACCGCACCCCTTGTGGAGGAGTGTAGACCTCATGCGGTGAATCCTTGAGGTGTCTACCGCGTTCAAAGATTCACCGCACCCCTTGTACACTAGTGTAGAGCTCATGCGGTGAATCATTGAAGGGTCTACACCGTTCAACAATTCACCGTACCCCTTGTAGACTAGTGTAGACCTCATGCGGTGAATCCTTGCACGGTCTACACCCCTCAAGGCTTCACTGCAGCCCTTGTAGGGCAGTGCAGACCTCATGCGGTGACTCCTTGAGGGGTCTACAGTCTTCAAAGACTCGCCGCACCGTTTGTAGACTGGTGTAGACCTCCCACGGTGAATCATTGAAGGTGTGAACCCTTCAAAGATTCCGTGACCCGTTGTACAGTAGTGTAGACCTCATGCGGTGAAGCCTTGAAGGGTCTACACCCTCCAAGAATTCGCCGCAGCGCTTGTAGACTATTGTATACCTCACGCGTTGAATCTTTGAAGGGTCTACACCCTACACAAATTCACCGTAGCGCTTGTAGGGTAGTGGAGACCTCATGCGGTGAATCCTTGAAGCGTCTACAGCCTTCACCGATTCACCGCGACCCTTGAAGAGTAGTGTAGACCTCATGCGGTGAATCCTTGAAGGGTCTACACCCCCCAAGAAATCACCACAGCACTTGTAGACTAGTGTATACCTGACGAGGTGAAGCCTTGAAGGGTCTACACCCTACATAAATTAACCGCAGCGCTTGTAGACTAGTGGAGACGTCATGCGGTGAATCCTTGAAGCGTCTACACCCTTCAGCGATTCACCGCGACCCTTGAAGAGTAGTGTAGACCTCATGCGGTAAATACTTGAGGGGTCTACACCATTCAAGGATGCACCACAGCACTTGTACAACAGTGTAGACCTCATGCGTTGAATCGTAGAAGGGTCTGCACCCTCCAATGATTCACTGCAGCCCTTGTAGAACACTTTGGACCGCATGCGGTGAAACATTGAGTCGTCTACACCCTTTAAGGATTCACCGCAGTCCTTGTAAACTAGTGTAGACCTCATGTGGTGAATCGTTGAAGGGTCTACACCCTCCATAGATATACTAGTGTAGACCTGATGCCGTGAATCCTTGAACGGTCTACACCCCTGAACAATTCCCCTCAGCCCTTGTAGAGTAGTGTAGACCTCATGCGGTGAATCCTTGAAGAGCCTACACACTGCAAAGATTTACTGCAGCCCTTGCAGACTAGGGGAAACCTAATGGGGTGAAACCTCCAGGGGTCGACAGCCCCAAGGATTCACGGCACCCCTTATAGAGTGGTGTAGACCTCATGCGGTGAATCCTTGGAGGTTCTAAACCATCCAAAGATTGACCGCAGCCCCTAGGGATGGGTTCAGACCTGACCACAACCCTTGTTGACTCGTGTAAACCTCAAGCGGTGAGTCCATGAAGGGTTTGCACTCTGCAAGGATTCACCGCAGCCTGGGTAGACTATTGTAAACCTAATGGGGTGAATCCACCAGGCGTCTAAACCCCCAAGGATTCGGCGCACCCCTTGTGGAGTACTATAGACCTCATGTGGTGAATCCTTGAAGGGTGTACAGCCTCCTAAGTCTCACCGCACCTTGTAGACGGGTATGGACCTCATGCGGTGAATCCTTGAAGGGTCTACACCCTCCATATATTCACCGCAGCCCCTATAGATGGGTGTAGACCTCATGCTGTGAATCCTTAAGGGGTCTACACCCTCCAAAGATTCGCTGCATCCCTTGTAAACTAGTGTAGACCGCATGCGGTGAATCCTTGAAGGGTTTACACCCTTCAAGAATTCACCACAACCCTTGTAGATTAGTGTAGACGTCATGCGGTGAGTGCTTGAGGGGTCTACACACTTCAAAGATTCACCGCAGCCCTTGTGGACTAGTGTAGCACTCATGCGTTGAATCCTTAAGGGGTCTACACCCTTGTAGGATTCACCGTAGCCCGTAAAGATGGGTGTAGACCTGATGCGGTGAGTCCTTGGTGGGTTATCACCCTTCAAGAACTTACCGCATCCCTTGTAGACAAGTGTAGACCTAATGCCGTGAACCCTTGAAGGGTCTTCACTGTTCCAGGATTCCCCGCACCCATTGTAGATGACTGTAGTCCTCATGCGGTGATTCCTTGAAGGGTGTACACCCTCCAAGGATTCACCACACCCCTTGTAGAGTAGTGTAGACCTCATGGGTGAATCTTTGAAGGGTCTGCACCCTGAAAGGATTCGCTGCAGCCCTTGTAGAGTATAGTAGACCTCATACGCTGATCGTTAAGGGGTCTACACCCTTCGACAATTTGCCGCAGCCCCTGTAGAGTAGTGTAAACCTCAGGCGGTGAATCATTGAAGAGACTACACCCTTCAAGATTCCACCGCACCCCTTGTAGAGTAGTGTAGACCTTATGCGGTGAATCCTTGGGGGGTCTGCACGCTTCAAAGATTCACGACACCCCTTGTACAGTAATGTAGACCTCATGAGGTGAATTTTTGAGGGGTCTACATCCTTCAAGGATTCACGGCACCCCTTGTAGAGTAGTGTAGACCTCATGCGGCGAATCCTTGAAGAGTCTACACCCTTCCGGCATTGGCCACAGCCCGTTGTAGAGTAGTGTATAACTGATGCAGTCAACCCTTCAAGGCTCTACTGCCTTCAATATCTCACCGCACCTTGTAGACTGGTATAGACCTCATGCGGTGAATCCTTGAGGGGTGTACACCCTTCAACGATTCACCACAGCCCCCATAGATGAGTGTAGACCTCATGCGGTGAATCCTTGAGGGGTCTGCACCCTTCAAGAATTCACCGCAGGTCCTATAGATGGGTGTAGATGGACCGTAGCCCATGTAGACTAGTGTGGCCCTCATGCGGTGAATCCATGAAGCGTCTACACCTCTCAAGGATTCGTCACACCACTTGTAGAGTAGTGTAGACTTCATGTGTTAAATCCTTGAAGGGTGTGCACCTTTCAAGGACTCACCGCAGCCCCTATAGATGGCTGTAGACGTCATGCGGTCAATCCTTGAAGTGTCTACACCCTTGAAGGATTCGGCGCAGAACTTGTAGACCACTGCAGACCTCAAGCCGTAAATCAATGAGGGGTCGAAACCGTTCAAGGATTCACCGCAGCCCCTGTACACTGGTGTAGACCTTTTGCGGTGAGTCCTTGAAGGGTCTACACCCTTCAAGGATTCACCGCATCCCTTGTACAACGGTGTACACCTCATGCGGTGCATCCTTGAAGGGTCTACACCCTTCAAGGATGCACCGCATGAGGTCTACACTGTTGTACAAGGGATGCGGTGAATCCTTGAAGGGTCTACACCTTCAAGGATTCACCGCATCCCTTGTACAGCAGTGTAAACCTCATGCGGTGCATGCTTGAAGAGTCTACACCCTTCAGGAATTCAAGGCACCCCTTGTTGAGTAGTGTAGGCCTCATGGGTCCATCCTTGAAGGGTCTACAACCTTCAAAAATTCACCGCAGCCCCCGTAGAGTGTGGCAGACTTGATACACTAGATCGTTGACGGGTCTACATCCTTCAACGATTTGCCGCGGCCCCTGTAGAGTAGTGTAAATCTCATGTGGTGAATCATTGAATGGTTCACACCGTTCAAGATTTCACGGCAGCCCTTGTAGAGTAGTGTAGACCTCATGCAGAAATCCTTGAAGGGTCTGCCTCCTTCAAAATCTGACGGCACCTTGTAGACTGGTATCGACCTTATGCAGTGAATCCTTGAGGGGTCTGCTCCCTTCAACGATTCACCATGCCGCTCGTAGAGCAGTGTAGACCTCATGAGGTGAATCCTTGAGAGGTCTACGCCCTCCAAGAATTCACCGCAGCTTGAGGGGTCTACATCCTTCAAGTGTTCGCGGCACCCCTTGTAGAGTAGTGTAAACCTCATGCGGCGAATCCTTCAAGGGTATACACCCTTAGATATCTCACCGCACCTTGTAGACTGGTATAGACCTCATGCGGTGAATCCTTGAGGGGTCTACACCCTTCAAAGATTCACCGCACCCCTTGCCGAGTAGTGTAGACCTCATGCGGTGAATCCTTGAATGGTCTACGCCCTCCAAGAATTCACCGCAGCTCCTATAGACGGGTTTAGATTGGACCGCAACCCATGTAGACTAGTGTAGACCTCATGCGGTGAATCCATGAAGGGTCTACACCTCTCAAGGATTCGTTGCACCACTTGCAGAGTAGTGTAGACCTCATGTGTTGAATCCTTGAAGGATCTGCACCTTTCAAAAACTGACGGGAGCCCCTATAGGTGGGTGTAGACCTCATGCGGTGCATCATTGAAGAGTCTACACCCTTCAAAGAGTCACCGCACCTCTTGTAGAGTAGTGTAGACCTCATGGGTGAATCCTTGAAGGGCCTACACCCTTCAAGGATTCACCGCACCCCTTGTAGAGTAGTGTAGACCTCATGCGGTGAATCATTGAAGAGTCTACACCCTTCAAGGATTGACCGCATCCCTGGTAGACTAGTGTAGACCTCATGCGGTGAATCCTTGAAGGGTCTACACCCTTCAAGGATTCACCGCACCCCTCGTAGAGTAGTGTAGCCCTCATGCGGTGAATCATTGAAGAGTCTACACTCTTCAAGGATTGCCCGCATCCCTGGTAAACTAGTGTAGACCTCATGCGGTGAATCATTGAAGAGTCACACCCTTCAAGAATTCACCGCACCCCTTGTAGAGTACCTTCCCCCCCCCCCATGTCCAATCCCCCCAGGGGCGACGGTTCCCCCCCACCCCACCCCGGGGGGAACCGTGGCCAAGCGAGCCATAGACACGACCGCCTACCAACAAATTAATGCCGCATACTACGCAGAATTTATGACCGATTAGTTGCTTGCTGTATGTCGCCCATGGCTCTGAAATACACACTAACATACAGAGATTGCATGGTGCCATGCAAATGATGCAAACAAGCAAAATTATGAACACAATGCATCAGTCCATCAGTTTGCCGCATGCCCGTACTGCTGAACAGGGACAGTGTACTTCTTTTTCCAGTCCCACATAGTCTTGAACAGCTGCACATGCTGCCCATCAGCCACAAAAATGGACGAACTGCGTGCAGCAGGGTTCGCTACAGGCTGGTTTCCACGTTTTGGTGCGGGTTTGGGTGTAGGTTTGGGTGCAGGTTTGGCAAGAACATAGGACACAATAGTGCCTTCAGGGAACATTTTGAGAGGTCTGAGGAGTGCAATGGATTGGCGCAAGGGAGGTACGCACAAGCTCTAACAACGAGCTCTCATAATTATGCAGCCCTGTGCAGTATGACACTGCTTCATTTTTTGTTTGGAACCAGCCGGTGATCGTTCCCCCCGCCCCCCCCCCCCCCTGTGGGGGATGGACACGGGGGGGGGGGGGGAGTGCAGACCTCATGCGGTGAATCCTTGAAACGTCTACACCCCCCAGGGATTTACGGCACCTGTTTTAAACTAGTGTAGACCTCATGCGGTGAATCCTTGAAGGCTCTACACCCTTCAAGGATTTGCCGCACCCCTTGTAGACTAGTGTGGACCTCATGCGGTGAATCATTAGAGGAGCTACAGCCTTCAAGGATGCACCGCACCTTGTAGAGTAGTGTAGACCTCATGCGGTGAATGCTTGAAGGGTCTACACCCTTCAAAGACTCACCGCACCTTGTACACTGGTACAGACCTCATGCGGTGAATCCTTGAGGGGTCTACACCCTTCCAGGATTCACCACAGCCCCTATACATGGGTGTAGATCTCATGTGGTGCATCCTTGAAGGGTCTACACCCTCCAAGAATTCACCGCACCCCTTGTAGAGTAGTGTAGACCTCATGGGTGAATCCTTGAAGATTCTACACCCTTCAACAATTCACCGCACCCCTTGTAGACTAGTGTAGACCTCATGCGGTAACTCCTTGAAGAGTCTACACCCTTCAGGGATTCACTGCAGCCCCTATAGAGGGGTGTAGACCTCATGCGGTGAATCCTTGAGGGGTCCGCACCCTTCAAGGATTCGCCGCAGCCCTTGTAGAGTAGTGTACACCTCATGCGGTGAATCCTTGAAGTGTCTACACCCTTCAAGGATTCACCGCAGCCCCTATAGATGGGTGTAGCTACACCCTCCACAAAGACACCGCACAGTGTGTGTGTGTGTGTGTGTGTGTGTGTGTGTGTGTTTGTGTGTGTGTGTGGGAGCACATATGCCTATACATATGCTAGATCTGTTGGTTTGTTGTACAATGGTTAGGGTTAGGGTTAGGGTTATGGCCTGGTACGGTTGCTATAACCGGCCCTTGCTACACGATGACAAGACAACGGCAGAAGTATACATGTCACAAGGGTGTGCAAATGATGCATATACTAACCCAGTAGCAATAATAATAATAAGCAAAGCATACATACATGCTAAGTAAATTGACCACAAAAAGAAGGGGTGGGGGGAGTTTCCATATTTTCCGGGGTGGCGGCAGGAAAGCACTCATGAGTGGGGGGGCGGAAGGACACAAGGAAGGGTCAACGGGGGGGGGGGCAACCATTGTTGGGGAGGGGGGGCATCTTCCATTGGGGATGTCCAATGTGGGTTTTAGAGGGGGGGGGGGGGGGCTGATGTATTGCATCATGAGGTGGGGTGGGGGCGGTGGGTTTATGGTTGGGTAATGGGGGTCCATAAAAGTCTGATGTCTGATGTCTGGTGGCCAACTTGGTCGCTATACACAATCCTGTCACACTCTCTTCAAGGTGATTTCCCATATGCCATTCTTCCTATCCTAAACCCTCGAGCCCTGTATACCGACATCCTCCAGCTTCCAACTACACAATGTCAAGAATGGCAATACACACCACGGGGGGGCAACTACAACCGGTCCTGATGCGACCCACCCCCCCAATATCTTTCAAAACTGGGGGGGGGGGGGGGGGGCAGTTGGGGGGTCCAGCCGGGGGTCGGGGGGGGGTGTTCCTACCGGGGTCGGGGGGGTCTGGCCGGGGGTCGGGGGGGCGTCCAGCCAAGGGTGAGGGGGGGGGGTTAGGGTTAGGGTTAGGGTTAAAGTTAGGGTTAGGGTCACCGAGCTGGTGGAACCAGTCTTGGTTTTATAACCCTTTTTAGTGTCTAGGGTGGACCTACCAGGTTTAGCAGCAGCAGCAGCAAGCAGCAGCAAGCAGCAAGCAGCAAGCAGCAAGCAAGCAGCAGCACGCGCGAAATGGGGGAAAATCAGATTTCCGTCGTGGTGCTTCAGATTCGGGTGAAATTTTGGTGGATGATACCTATGGGTGTGAAGTACAATCACACAAAGTTTGAGCAAGAAACTCAACGGTGGCGGCCGGGAACGGGATTCGCAAGTGGCGGACCTCAGTTTCAAAAACTGCAGTTTAGGGCCAAAAACAGCCATTTTTGGGCCAAAAAAGCCTTGGAACACATTCAAAACGGCCAAACGAAGGGAAACGGTGGGTACACTGCACATGTGGCTTGACTTCCCCATGTCAACGAGCTCTTTGCGGCCCTCTGACTCCATGATATGTCCCGGAAACGGCCCAAAAAGGCCCCCAGAAGCTCCAAATGCCGACAGCCACAAACCAAGAATAGGCCATATCTTTGGCTAAATGGGTCAAAATGCGATTCCGAGGGCACCTACTCCACCCACAACCCCCCACTTTTTGTGGTTTCCACCCCTCAGAATTGCCTCAAAGGACGCCTAGACCCCAATACCTAGGCCCACTAGGCTGCGGCAAGCTGCAAGCTCAAGCCCAAACATGTGGGCACCCAAATGGGTCAACAGGGTCCAGTAGGGGCAAAAAGATGACTTTTCTCAAAAATGATCCTAGACCATGTGCGATGCTAAAACAAGTGTTTTTGGACCGTTTTGAGCTTGTGGTGGCCCATTTTGGTCCTCCGAAAATCCCAAAATGCCTTGAAAATGGGCTGTTTTGGGACCAAAAATGGGTCAAAAATGGGTCAAAAACACATTTTTCCAAACCTCATCCTAGACCATATGGGGTGCACAAACGGGTGAAATGAGCCCATTTTGAGCCCATTTTGGGGCATTTTGGCCCCTCAAAAGTCCAAAAAGTCTTGAAAGTGGGCCTCGTGGTGATGGGGTTCACTTGCAAGCTGATTTCACTTTGTCAAGAGCCATCAATGTGTGAATGATTCTTGATGTCCCTCACCAGTCATAGCTCATGTTCCCTCCCCCACCAGCTCGGTCCCAATATTCAGTCTTGATTAGGGTTAGGGTCAGGGTTAGGGTTAGGGCTAGGGTTGCTGTTAGGGCCTGCAGCCCTCCTGTAGCCCTCCTTCAAGTCAAATTTTTTTCTTGTTGTTTGAACACAAATATGAAATCTCTACAAAATTTTGAGTATTTTGAGTATAAACACATAGTATAAAAAAAATTGGCGCCTTTAGGGCCGAACAGTTTTCTCTAGGGACACTTGTTGGTGGCCGACCCGGCACCACTAACTTTCAAAACCCAGGGGGGGGGGGGTTGGGGGGGGGGTCGCATACAAGGACCGGGCCCGGCCGCCCCCCCGTGATACACACTCCTGAAAAAATTGACAGAACCTTCTATGCTTGATGATCTTAAACCCCATTCAAACAAGCACCCCTTCAAGGGAAAACCCCAAAGCACAGTGGTAGTCCATCTGAGTTGTGTCCGAATGCTGCTTGTTCACAAAGATGCTTCCTGCGATGCCCCTTCGGCAAGAGGTGTGAAGATTTTGTCTGGGTCAGAATTTAAAAAAACAAAAAACCTCATGATTTTCGGTGCACACATTGGAGGGGAGGCGGGGGGATTCCATTTTTCTTCACCATTGGGCATGGGGTAGAGGGCGTTGTACTCGGGTGACACATATGAGACCTGCAATGTGGGAGCTGCAAAGTAATGTAAGGCTGGTATGCACAGAGCTGAGCCAATAAGTGTGTGCGGCCGCGAGAAATCCCAAAGCGTGGCGAAAAAAGATTGTGTCTGAAGAACAAAGCAGAGACAACATGGACCACTGAGCTCTGCGGAGCCCTGCAGCCAAAGCCCACCCTGAACTGGAAGCTAGTGTGTGTGAGTGAGGCCCAACATGGAGAGGTTGGGATATTCACTTGTGTAAACTTTGGAATACACCTTTGCAACCCACTGTTGGCATCAGATGCGATCAGAAGGCAGGAAACACACAATGTACCTGCAACACGAGCTGGTACACGATGCCTGTGATAGAAAGCCCGCACAGCACAAGATAAATGACGACAACTTGATATACAGGCTGGATACGGACATATTTTATCATTTTTGGGACATGTGGAGTGTACAGCACATGGGGGGGGGGGGGGGTCTGCACAGCGCGCGCACAGCGTGTACACGGCGCGCACATGACTGGTAGAAATTGGGTGTCAGTGCGGGGATCAAAATCAGAAATGGCTACCTAACACCTGCCGTCTTGGGGCCCCAAATGCAGGCAAAATGGTCCCATATCCCCTGCTGTTCGGGGGGGGGGGGGGTCCTTTAAGCGGGGACAAAGCCAAAAGGGGCCCCATAACCCTTGCCGTCTTGGGGCCCCACATGTGGGCGAAGTAGCTACATAACCCTTGCCGTCTTGAGGGTCCCCAATGTGGGGAGAACACAATTTTTTTTATTTTCCGTAACTTAGTAAATTTTTTCTTTTTTTCCTAATTTGTTTATTTAGGAAGAAAAAATTTTTCCACGAAGTTTTTCTACTTCGCAGAAGAAAAAGTTTTTCTGCCAAGTTTTGGAACTGGTGAAAAACCCACCTGCAGAAGAAATAATTTTAGTCACAAAGTAGTTTTTTCATCAAGTTTCAAGACTTACTAAAAACTTTTTGAAGAAAAATTTTCACTCAGTTTTACCACAGAACCAACACCCATACCTTGGGAAGCGGGGACGTCCCCAGTGCCACATCCTCCCGCAGTAAATGATCTGCCTTTCTCTTGGCCATTTTGCTAATGCCGCGCCACAAAGCTCCCACAGCCCATGCAAGTGGCCCAAACAAGGTCAGGAACGGAGCCAACACAGTACCTGAGCAGGGAACAAGAGGGCTGCAAACCCAGAGAGAGGGGGAAGGAGAGAGAGAGAGAGAGAGAGAGAGAGAGAGAGAGAGAGAGAGATTGACAGGCCCCTGCAGTAAGCAGTAAGTGCCACCACAGTTGGATGTCGAAAAATGGGATTTGAAGGACGGGATGGGGGACATTGTGAATCATTGGAAAGCTGAGATGGCAAATGTACAGAGATTCGAGGGGAAGAAAAAAATGGTGGGTGCGGGGGGGGGGGGGGGGATGTGTAACTTTGGGATGAAGTCCCTGATTCCCAGTTCCTTGTCCAAGCCTTAGCATTAGCAATCTTCTCTCAGATTTTTCAGAACCCCATACCACTGCACTCAAGCTGGCCCCTCTCGAACAGTAACTGTTCAAGCAAGTGCAGAGCCAGGACAAGAGATATTTGCGACTCTCGATCTGTGAAGAGACCCTGCATACAGGTTTCGGGTGGGGAGGCAATGTAGCAGCTCGAGTGGGAAGTGAGGGAGCTGAGGCGCTGCAGAACCAGGAAAAAAGCCTCTGTTGGCGCCAGATCGGGGCGCAAACGGGGTATGGGGTGGGCTGCAGATGAGAGGGCCAGAGCATACTTAAGATGCCACGTTGCTCCGGTACAGCTTCGTTTTCGTTGCGATCGTGGGGCAGGTCTGTGTCCAGCATCCCATCTGTAAATACATGTGGCAAATGGATGGCAATGGATGGTGGCACACATGCCGAAGGGTTTAAAAGTGTTACTAGGGATGGTGGCATACATGGGGAAGGGTCTAAAAGTGGTACTGCTGATGGTGGCACACGTGCAGAAGGGTTTGAAAGTGGCACTACGGATGGTGGCACACATGGGGAAGGTCCAAAAGTGGTACTGCTGATGTTGGCACACACGGGGAAGGGTCCAAAGGTGGGACTGCGGATGGTGGCACACATGCAGAAGGGTTTGAAAGTGGTATTGCGGATGTTTGCCCATATGCCGAAGGGCGCAAAGGTGGTAGTGCGCATGGTGGTGAACATGTAGAAGGGTTTAAAAGTGGTACTACGGATGGTGGCACACATGCCGATGGGTCGAAAGCTGGTATTGCGGATGGTGGCACACGTGCCAAAGGGTCCTTAGAACACCGGTTGCACTTCAACCCCAAAACTATGACACTTTTGACGCTTCCATTCGTTTGCTCTCATGTACCTTTTTCCTCTCCCACATCTCGAATGGGTGGTGATGCATGGATGTGCCACTTTGGCCCAACGGCACCCGAGGGCACTTCGCTAGCATTGCCGGTGCTTTGTGTCACTTGCATTCGCTGGACGGTGCACACAGCTCAAGCATACCCAAGTTTTACGTGTGGCGAAGTCCAACGCCTCGTGGGACGGCTGGGCGCACACTTACCATCCGCGGCCGCACATGCAGCCTCGGTCCTTGCACGAGCGCAAGTACCATTGGGGGTCACCACTAGTGCCCTAGCAGCCGCGCCCAGCTTGGCATTGTTTGGGTTTTGCCATTGCACAATGTGCTTGCTGCGGCACAAACATTTGCGGCATCAAGTAACTCGTGCCGCGTCATTTATCCGAACAACTCTGTCCACAGCCACCGAAGAAGAGCAAACGGAAGAAATGGAGGATGAGGACCCAAACGGTGTAAGTCAAACAACGCCTCCGGCTTGAGCATCATCCATTTTCGAAGCTGCCTGCTTCGGCAGGTGGGTTGTTACACACTCCTAAGCGGATTCCAACCTTCATGGCCACCGCCTTGCTATCTCTAGCGGACAATGTCCTTTGTGGATTCTATGTATGAGCCAGCACTTGAACCCTGCAACCGCGCTCTCGGATCATCCCGCATCGCCAGCACTGCTTACCAGTAATGGCCCACATGGGGCTGCACACTGTTCCAGGTTGGGCCGCAGCGGCCTCAGCGGATGCCCGGGTAGAATGCCCCCCCGTCAGAAGGCTGCCACCATCTCTCAAACACACTCACGCACAGAGGACTGCGTGGGGCACGCCGTCGGCCAGGGATGGCCTTTGACGTGCCACACACAGACACTGGATGCAGAGAAGTGTGCCTCCGATGCTTGCCCATTCACATTTTGAGAATAGGTTGAGGACGGATAGACTCCCCAGAACACGGGGAGGGGGATTCTCGGAAATCGGATATCATGCTTAAAACCCCCCCCAAAGCCAAATTTAAATAAGGGGGTGGGGGTTGGGGGGGGATTTTAAGGGGGGTTTTCGCTGTGCGGGGGTATTGTCCGCGGGAAGGGCACCCCGGCCCCCCATACCCCCCCCCCCCATGAAATACATAGTGTCGGGCACCTCCGAACAGTTGGGTATGTGGCCCAGGTGTGATCCGACAATTCGCACCGCCCCTACCAACGTCTATGGTAGGGTTTCATCGGCTTGGGTATTTCCGGCCGTGGGTACCAGAAACCTCGGGACTGTGGGTCTCCGAGGCGGTCATGGGGTTCGAAATACACCATGGGCAGCATGGGGGTTGAAACGCATCAAGGTTGGTCATGGGGTTCGGAATGCATCACGGGTTTAGAAATACACCATGGGGTGAGAAACGCGTCAAGGGGAGGGCATAAAAGAAGGGGTGTGTGTGTGACTATACTGGTCGGCCGACACAACTCGGGAGGCCCTTGGCGGGCCAAGCCTCCCTCCCCGCGCCATTGTGTGGGCCTTCCAGTCCCAGTGTGCATGCTACTGCAAGGGAAGGAGAGGGAGAGGGAGAGCGGGAAGGTGTAGGGGGTGGGGGAGGTGTGTGCATGTAGCTCCGCCTACTTCTTCCGCCCTGATGTCTTCACCGTGCAACGCTTCTTAGCACTTTGCTTGGGAGTGGTGATGGGCCACTTTGTGCCCTTGCCGGGCACAACTTTCTTTTTGGGGAGAACTTCCACCCCGGAAGAAGAGGTAGAAGAGGAAGAAGATGAGGAAGAGGAGGAGCTATTACCGTCTTCGGAAGTTGCGGAACTCTCGTTACCGCTGGACGAATCATGATCTACGGAAGATCCAAATTCCACAGAGCTTGCATCCTCCTCCGGTTTCCACTCCCAATCGGAGCGGCCAAGAGAGGCTTCAGAGAGGGATGCACTCTCGTTGTCGACCAGCTTAGCCACTTTCCAAGTGACCTTGGGCTTCATCACCATGAGGATTTTTTTGGTCACCCCCTTTTTTCTCATCGTCCTCGCTGACAGCAACCCATTCCGTCAAATCAACGGTGTTTGGTGCCACGGTTGGATGGCACCGTGCCAAGTGAGTTTTGATGTTCAAAACCCACGGGGTGCCACTGCACCCGGGAATAGAACATTCACGGTGCATGTTTTCTTGTTTGCGCATGGCCACTGCGAGCTTCAATGGGACCACACACGGGCAGGTGCTACTGATTTTTTTGCGCACAATACTTGTGGTACACGCACGGGGGCGGCCGCCAGCCAATATGTGACCCCGAGGGGTGTTTGACAGTTTGGGGGGCTGTAGGGGGGGGGGGGGACCCCCACCCCCCTCCGAAGGGGGGGGGGGCTTCGTTGACCCAAACCCAGCACCTTTTCCGGCAGGCCCCGTCCAAGCGCGCAAACACATAAAGCTAACAAGACGCAATGTGAATGGTAATTGTTTTGCTGCACTGCAGCACTTTTAGAGCAATACTGAATGTTGCCTTGAGTTCGCCCAAAGGCCTTTCCTGCCCCTTGTCACAAACCGATTCCGATGGCACATAGTCACTAGTGCCTGACGGGGCACTACTGCTGGAGGATGCACTCGTACTGGAGGAGGCATTGGTGGTGGAGCTGCTGCTACTACTACTGCCACTGCTACTACTACCTTGGTTTGGCCCAGAGAGAAGAGCAGGGAGAACAGTGGGCAGGGCCGGCGGCGCAGCAGGCTTCGCCTTCGGTGGCAATGGGGCCCGGAAATTGTCAAAGGCTTGCAACACCTTTGTTTTCTCCTCTTCGCTGCACTCGGCATAGTCATGGGACACACCAGGGTGCGCTTGTGCCATGTGGTGTGGCATGGCGTAGGTGCAATGCCATTTTCGGCAATCAAGCACCTTGCAGCGAACTGGCAAGTTGGTGCTAGGGTTCATCGCTGTTGGGGTTGCCGCGCTGTTTAGCCGTAGCCGATGGTACGCAGAATCAGAAGTGGCCCACTTGTGGGCAAGGTGGCTACATAACCCCTGCCGCCTGGGGGAGCCCCACCGCTGCAGAGCGGGGGGCATAATCAGAAGTGGCCCACTTGTGGGCAAGGTGACTACATTGTGCTTTTTAGCCATTTTTGAATTCTCCACGAAATTCAGGTTATTTTGAGTAGAGACACATAGGGTCGAACAAAAATAATTCCCCATGCCGTATGCCTAAAACAAAATCTCCGGCGCCTCCGGCGGCGACAAAGCACATTGTTCCGTGCGACAATTTTGGGGTCCATAGAGCCCCCCCCCCCCCCCCCCCTTTGGGTTCGGGTCCCGACCAGGAGCACACCCCGTGGGTACACGTTCCTTGGGTCCGTTAGCACCTCTCCTTTCTGCAAGTGCACTGCCACACTTGGGCATCCTTGCCAAAGCAATGGCCGCTCCACGAAACAAACAAAATACTGTTGCTTCCGCGGGCCGCACGCTAGTATGTGCCACACCAGCCGTGTGAACTTGTTACACGAGGCATACATTAAGAAGGGTATTCCGCTACAAGCAACTTGCTAGTGCACTTGCACACCCGAACTGCCCGCCTCATGCCGGGCGCGTCTTGTCGTCGCTCCTACAGCAAGGCCGCAATGTAGCGCATTGTCTTGAGATGTTGCAACGGGGCTACCGTGCCAAGTACACTCAAAACAAGAGGGACTTCGGATTGCTCACCTTGCGCATTGGTGGCCCACGACTCTTGCATGCCGCAAACCATGCAGGGTGTGCCCCAAGCACAAACATTGACCAATCCCGGGTGCTTTATGGATTTTGCATGGAGCATGCAGGTGTTCCGGAAATTCAAAGTGAAAGTGATTTGCTTGCCCTTCGCCGGCAGCTAGAGGCTGGTACCATCCACCGGGCGTCGGTCTGTGCCGTTTGGTTCATTGTCCCCATGCATCGTGAGGTATCCAACCGTGACACATCTTGGATTGCATTTAGTGCCATTAACCGTTTTTGTGTGTTCTTTCGCTTCATATCACGGCAACGGTCAATAACGGGGCCAGAATCAGAAGTGGCCCACAAGTGGGTAAGGTGGCTACATAACCCCTGCCGCCTGGGGGATCCCCACCGCTTCAAAGCAGGGGGGCAGAATCATAAGTGGCCCACAAGTGGGCAAGGTGACTACATGACCCTTGCCGCCTGGGGGATCCCCACCGCTTCAGAGCAGGGGGGCTGTATTAGAGGTGGCCCACAAGTGGGCAAGGTGGCTACATAACCCCTGCCGCCTGGGGGATCCCCACGGCTTTAGAGCGGGGGGCAGAATCATAAGTGGCCCACAAGTGGGCAAGGTGGCTACATAACCCCTGCCGCCTGGGGGATCCCCACCGCTTCAAAGCAGGGGGGCAGAATCAGAAGTGACCCGGAAGTGGGCAAGGTGGCTACATAACCCCTGCCGCCTGGGGGGTCCCCACCGCCTCAGAGCGGGGGGCAGAATCAGAAGTGGCAGCAGTCAGAAGTGGAAGTTCTTATTTTTGGGGGGCCGCGCAACAAAGCATGGATTTCAGAGTGCGGGGACAACATCAAAAGTGGCTGAATTGGGGGCAAGGACAAAACTTTGGATGTGCAGTCCAAAATAATACCACCAAAAAAATTTTCGCAGACTTGGTGTGTCTGCGTCGAAAAACACCCTTAAAACCCCCACACAGACCATTTTAAAAAAAGGGGGGGTTCAAAACCCCCCACGCTATCGGATTTCTCAGAAACCCCCCCCCTGCCCCAGAATGCCTCTCATGCATTGCTTTAACAGACAAAAGCTGCATCACAATCGACGAATTCGGACACAGTCCCAGCCCGAGCTATCCTGAGGGAAACTTGGGCGGAAACCAGTTACTAGATGGTTCGACTGGCCTTTCACCCCTATGCCCCGCTCAGACAACACGATTTGCACGTTAGGAGTGCGACCGGCCTCCACCGCAGTTTCCCACGGCTTCGCCATAGCCAGGTATAGTTCACCATCTTTCGGGGCCCATGGAGGATACCTCGCACTCAGAACCAGTGTCCATAGGATTCAGGCTCAGCAGCTCTTGCATCAGATCGGTTTGCCATTGCATGCCATGGAGAAATATGCGGCATGCAGCACCATAGATCCCGCATGCACCCAAACGGGGCCGGGTGGGACACAGTGGCCCATCGCCCTCAAGAGAAAAAACCGCAGGTCGCGTACTTTTCTTTTCTGCTGTCAGTCTATTAGTCGCATGCACTTCATCTTTGTTTGCTGTAAGTAAAGCGCAAAATGCGTACTTTTGGTTTATATGAGTCGCCTACACCATTACATGACCCACAACATCATCAGTGTTTTCCCCTGCACACGACTTATATAGAAAAAAAGGGCGTATACAACCTATAGGCCTGACCTGTAGGCAAAAAAAGCAACTTACCCTATAAACGATGCGACGGTGTGGTACACACCAAACCAACACAAACAAAAATCCGTAATTTTCGCACCCTTTTCAACACATTAAACCTTTGCACGTGGTTCTATTCGAACCACAAGATGATCCCAAATCGAACGCACACAAGGTCGACACCCATTATAGCTAGGAATAGGGGATAGCCTACAGGACACAGTGTGGCTATGTGGGAGCAGGCAGCGCTGCTGTAGGTCATAGGGGGGCAACAATGTTGATGCCATCCATCTATCACCTAAAAGTACCTCTAAACTTGGTGGACACCACATCACGGTGCACGCCTTCGGCACAAGATCACCATGTCGTGTAGCGCTGTTTTATATATGAACTGAATGAACAGCATGTTTGAAAAAAAAAAAAAGAGGGCATGGGTGGATAGTGTACATCATGGTACTGCATGCTGGGCCACTTCGTCATACCACTTACATCTTGCAATGTCCACCTTGGCAACCAATCCACGTGTGCCCACCTGGGCACTGTGACCCTTCACAGCGGTGGGGGAGTTGGGGTTGGGGGTCATGCAGTAGGGGGAAGCATGCATTTGCTCCAACCATGATTCATAAGAAGGTGGTTGCTACATACCCACATATGCACAGGTTGTCCTAGGGGCGTTGGTCAAGGGGCAGTAACTAAGGGCTCAGGTTGGATATGGCGGGGACATTCAGTCAATTAGAACCAATATAGTAGGCACACAGGAGGGGGGGGGGGCACAGCGACAATAAAAGACTCCCCTCCCTCAATCCTCCAAGCAGTCCTGGACAATTCAGAAACTTTTGCAAAATTTCTGAATCAGAAAATCTCCCATACCAAGGCTCCCGAAAAATTTACTTTGGGGGGGGGGGGCTTGGAGCCCCTTTTCCAACCCCCCCCCCCCCCTTGGAGGGGGCACCAAGGGCCGGCTCTCTTTTTACCTAAGTTTTTGTGCATATTTCAAATCTCCACCAAACCATGATCCTCCTGGTATTTCCTGCTGGGCTCTGGATGGTTCCTGGTATTTCCTGGTGGGCTCTACATGGTTCTTGGTATTTCCTGGTGGGCTCTGGATGGTTCCTGGCATTTCTTGGTGGGCTCTGGATGGTTCCTGGTATTTCCTGGTGGGCTTTGGATGGTTCCTGGTATTTCCTGGTGGGCTCTGGATGGTTCCTGGTATTTCGTGGTGCGCTCTGGATGGTTCCTGGTATTTCCTGCTGGGCTCTGGATGGTTCCTGGTATTTCCTGGTGGGCTCTGGATGGTTCCTGGTATTTCCTGGTGGGCTCTGGATGGTTCCTGGTATTTCTTGGTGGGCTCTGGATGGTTCCTGGTATTTCGTGGTGCGCTCTGGATGGTTCCTGGTATTTCCTGGTGGGCTGTGGATGGTTCCTGGTATTTCTTGGTGCGCTCTGGATGGTTCCTGGTATTTCCTGGTGGGCTTTGGATGGTTCCTGGTATTTCGTGGTGGGCTCTACATGGTTCCTGGTATTTCGTGGTGGGCTCTGGATGGTTCCTGGTATTTCTTGGTGGGCTTTGGATGGTTCCTGGTATTTCCTGGTGGGCTCTACATGGTTCCTGGTATTTCCTGGTGGGCTCTGGATGGTTCCTGGTATTTCCTGGTGCGCTCTGGATGGTTCCTGGTATTTCCTGGTGAGCTCTCCATGGTTCCTGGTATTTCGTGGTGGGCTGTGGATGGTTCCTGGTATTTCCCGGTGCGCTCTGGATGATTCCTGGTATTTCGTGGTGCGCTGTGGATGGTTCCTGGTATTTCCTGGTGGGCTCTGGATGGTTCCTGGTATTTCCTGGTGAGCTCTCCAGGGTTCCTGGTATTTCCTGGTGGGCTGTGGATGGTTCCTGGTATTTCCCGGTGCGCTCTGGATGGTTCCTGGTATTTCGTGGTGCGCTCTGGATGGTTCCTGGTATTTCCTGGTGCGCTCTGGATGGTTCCTGGTATTTCCTGGTGAGCTCTCCATGGTTCCTGGTATTTCCTGGTGGGCTGTGGATGGTTCCTGGTATTTCCTGGTGAGCTCTCCATGGTTCCTGGTATTTCCCGGTGGGCTCTGGATGTTTCCTCGTATTTCCCGGTGCGCTCTGGATGGTTCCTGGTATTTCGTGGTGCGCTCTGGATGGTTCCTGGTATTTCCTGGTGGGCTGTGGATGGTTCCTGGTATTTCCTGGTGAGCTCTCCATGGTTCCTGGTATTTCCTGGTGGGCTCTGGATGGTTCCTGGTATTTCCTGGTGGGCTCTGGATGGTTCCTGGTATTTCCTGGTGGGCTCTACATGGTTCTTGGTATTTCGTGGTGGGCTGTGGATGGTTCCTGGTATTTCCTGGTGCACTCTGGATGGTTCCTGGTATTTCCTGGTGGGCTCTGGATGGTTCCTGGTATTTCCTGGTCGGCTCTGGATGGTTCCTGGTATTTCCTGGTGGGCTCTACATGGTTCTTGGTATTTCGTGGTGCGCTCTGGATGGTTCCTGGTATTTCGTGGTGCGCTCTGGATGGTTCCTGGTATTTCCTGGTGGGCTGTGGATGGTTCCTGGTATTTCCTGGTGAGCTCTCCATGGTTCCTGGTATTTCCCGGTGGGCTCTGGATGTTTCCTCGTATTTCCCGGTGCGCTCTGGATGGTTCCTGGTATTTCGTGGTGCGCTCTGGATGGTTCCTGGTATTTCCTGGTGGGCTGTGGATGGTTCCTGGTATTTCCTGGTGAGCTCTCCATGGTTCCTGGTATTTCCTGGTGGGCTCTGGATGGTTCCTGGTATTTCCTGGTGGGCTCTGGATGGTTCCTGGTATTTCCCGGTGCGCTCTGGATGATTCCTGGTATTTCGTGGTGCGCTCTGGATAGTTCCTGGTATTTCCTGGTGCACTCTGGATGGTTCCTGGTATTTCCTGGTGGGCTCTGGATGGTTCCTGGTATTTCCTGGTCGGCTCTGGATGGTTCCTGGTATTTCCTGGTGGGCTCTACATGGTTCTTGGTATTTCGTGGTGGGCTGTGGATGGTTCCTGGTATTTCCTGGTGGGCTCTACATGGTTCTTGGTATTTCCTGGTGGGCTCTGGATGGTTCCTGGTATCTCCTGGTGCACTCTGGATGGTTCCTGGTATTTCCTGGTGGGCTCTGGATGGTTGCTGGTATTTCCTGGTGGGCTCTGGATGGTTCCTGGTATTTCCTGGTGGGCTCTACATGGTTCCTGGTATTTCTTGGTGGGCTGTGGATGGTTCCTGGTATTTCCCGGTGCGCTCTGGATGGTTCCTGGTATTTCGTGGTGCGCTCTGGATGGTTCCTGGTATTTCCTCGTGGGCTTTGGATGGTTCCTGGTATTTCCTGGTGGGCTCTGGATGGTTCCTGGTATTTCCCGGTGGGCTCTGGATAGTTCCTGGTATTTCCTGGTGCACTCTGGATGGTTCCTGGTATTTCCTGGTGGGCTGTGGATGGTTCCTGGTATTTCCTGGTCGGCTCTGGATGGTTCCTGGTATTTCCTGGTGGGCTCTGGATGGTTCTTGGTATTTCGTGGTGGGCTGTGGATGGTTCCTGGTATTTCCTGGTGGGCTCTACATGGTTCTTGGTATTTCCTGGTGGGCTCTGGATGGTTCCTGGTATCTCCTGGTGCACTCTGGATGGTTCCTGGTATTTCCTGGTGGGCTCTGGATGGTTCCTGGTATTTCCTGGTGGGCTCTGGATGGTTCCTGGTATTTCCTGGTGAGCTCTCCATGGTTCCTGGTATTTCCCGGTGGGCTCTGGATGGTTCCTGGTATTTCCCGGTGCGCTCTGGATGGTTCCTGGTATTTCGTGGTGCGCTCTGGATGGTTCCTGGTATTTCCTGGTGAGCTCTCCATGGTTCCTGGTATTTCCCGGTGGGCTCTGGATGGTTCCTGGTATTTCCTGGTGGGCTGTGGATGGTTCCTGGTATTTCCTAGTGAGCTCTCCATGGTTCCTGGTATTTCCCGGTGGGCTCTGGATGTTTCCTCGTATTTCCCGGTGCGCTCTGGATGGTTCCCGGTATTTCGTGGTGCGCTCTAGATGGTTCCTGGTATTTCCTGGTGAGCTCTCCATGGTTCCTGGTATTTCCTGGTGGGCTGTGGATGGTTCGTGGTATTTCCTGGTGAGCTCTCCATGGTTCCTGGTATTTCCTGGTGGGCTCTGGATGGTTCGTGGTATTTCCCGGTGCGCTCTGGATGGTTCCTGGTATTTCGTGGTGCGCTCTGGATGGTTCCTGGTATTTCCTCGTGGGCTTTGGATGGTTCGTGGTATTTCTTGGTGGGCTCTGGATGGTTCCTGGTATTTCCCGGTGGGCTCTGGATAGTTTCTGGTATTTCCTGGTGCACTCTGGATGGTTCCTGGTATTTCCTGGTGGGCTCTGGATGGTTCCTGGTATTTCCTGGTCGGCTCTGGATGGTTCCTGGTATTTCCTGGTGGGCTCTACATGGTTCTTGGTATTTCGTGGTGGGCTGTGGATGGTTCCTGGTATTTCCTGGTGGGCTCTACATGGTTCCTGGTATTTCCTGGTGGGCTCTGGATGGTTCCTCGTATTTCCTGGTGCACTCTGGATGGTTCCTGGTATTTCCTGGTGGGCTCTGGATGGTTCCTGGTATTTCCTGGTGGGCTCTGGATGGTTCCTGGTATTTCCTGGTGGGCTGTGGATGGTTCCTGGTATTTCCTGGTGGGCTTTGGATGGTTCCTGGTATTTCCTGGTGAGCTCTCCATGGTTCCTGGTATTTTCCGGTGGGCTCTGGATGGTTCCTGGTATTTCCTGGTGCGCTCTGAGTGGTTCCTGGTATTTCCTGGTGCGCTCTGGATGGTTCCTGGTATTTCCTGGTGCGGTCTGGATGGTTCCTGGTATTTCGTGGTGGGCTTTGGATGGTTCCTGGTATTTCCTGGTGGGCTCTGGATGGTTCCTGGTATTTCCTGGTGGGCTCTGGATGGTTCCTGGTATTTCCTGGTGCGCTCTGGATGGTTCCTGGTATTTCCTGCTGGGCTCTACATGGTTCCTGGTATTTCCTGGTGGGCTCTGGATGGTTCCTGGTATTTCCTGGTGGGCTCTGGATGGTTTCTGGTATTTCCTAGTGGGCTCTGGATGGTTCCTGGTATTTCCTGGTGGGCTCTGCATGGTTCCTGGTATTTCCTGGTGGGCTCTACATGGTTCTTGGTATTTCCTGGTGGGCTCTACATGGTTCCTGGTATTTCCCGGTGCGCTCTGGATGGTTCCTGGTATTTCGTGGTGGGCTCTGGATGGTTCCTGGCATTTCTTGGTGGGCTGTGGATGGTTCCTGGTATTTCCTGGTGGGCTTTGGATGGTTCCTGGTATTTCCTGGTGGGCTCTACATGGTTCCTGGTATTTCGTGGTGCGCTCTAGATGGTTCCTGGTATTTCCTGGTGGGCTCTGGATGGTTCCTGGTAATTTTTGGTGGGCTCTGGATGGTTGCTGGTATTTCCTGGTGGGCTTTGGATGGTTCCTGATATTTCCTGGTGGGCTCTGGATGGTTCCTGGTATTTCCTGGTGGGCTCTCCATGGTTCCTGGTATTTCTTGGTGGGCTCTCCATGGTTCCTGGTATTTCCTGGTGGGCTTTGGATGGTTCCTGGTGTTTCCTGGTGCGCTCTGGATGGTTCCTGGTATTTCCTGGTGGGCTCTACATGGTTCCTGGTATTTCCTGGTGGGCTCTGGATGGTTCCTGGTATTTCCTGGTGCGCTCTGGATGGTTCCTGGTATTTCCTGGTGGGCTCTACATGGTTCCTGGTATTTCCTGGTGGGCTCTGGATGGTTCCTGGTATTTCCTGGTGGGCTCTACATGGTTCTTGGTATTTCGTGGTGGGCTGTGGATGGTTCCTGGTATTTCCTGGTGGGCTCTACATGGTTCTTGGTATTTCCTGGTGGGCTCTGGATGGTTCCTGGTATCTCCTGGTGCACTCTGGATGGTTCCTGGTATTTCCTGGTGGGCTCTGGATGGTTCCTGGTATTTCCTGGTGGGCTCTGGATGGTTCCTGGTATTTCCTGGTGAGCTCTCCATGGTTCCTGGTATTTCCCGGTGGGCTCTGGATGGTTCCTGGTATTTCCCGGTGCGCTCTAGATGGTTCCTGGTATTTCGTGGTGCGCTCTGGATGGTTCCTGGTATTTCCTGGTGAGCTCTCCATGGTTCCTCGTATTTCCTGGTGGGCTGTGGATGGTTCCTGGTATTTCCTGGTGGGCTCTACATGGTTCTTGGTATTTCGTGGTGGGCTGTGGATGGTTCCTGGTATTTCCTGGTGGGCTCTACATGGTTCCTGGTATTTCCTGGTGGGCTCTGGATGGTTCCTCGTATTTCCTGGTGCACTCTGGATGGTTCCTGGTATTTCCTGGTGGGCTCTGGATGGTTCCTGGTATTTCCTGGTGGGCTCTGGATGGTTCCTGGTATTTCCTGGTGGGCTGTGGATGGTTCCTGGTATTTCCTGGTGGGCTTTGGATGGTTCCTGGTATTTCCTGGTGAGCTCTCCATGGTTCCTGGTATTTTCCGGTGGGCTCTGGATGGTTCCTGGTATTTCCTGGTGCGCTCTGAGTGGTTCCTGGTATTTCCTGGTGCGCTCTGGATGGTTCCTGGTATTTCCTGGTGCGGTCTGGATGGTTCCTGGTATTTCGTGGTGGGCTTTGGATGGTTCCTGGTATTTCCTGGTGGGCTCTGGATGGTTCCTGGTATTTCCTGGTGGGCTCTGGATGGTTCCTGGTATTTCCTGGTGCGCTCTGGATGGTTCCTGGTATTTCCTGCTGGGCTCTACATGGTTCCTGGTATTTCCTGGTGGGCTCTGGATGGTTCCTGGTATTTCCTGGTGGGCTCTGGATGGTTTCTGGTATTTCCTAGTGGGCTCTGGATGGTTCCTGGTATTTCCTGGTGGGCTCTGGATGGTTCCTGGTATTTCCTGGTGGGCTCTACATGGTTCCTGGTATTTCCTGGTGGGCTCTACATGGTTCCTGGTATTTCCCGGTGCGCTCTGGATGGTTCCTGGTATTTCCTGGTGGGCTCTGGATGGTTCCTGGCATTTCTTGGTGGGCTGTGGATGGTTCCTGGTATTTCCTGGTGGGCTTTGGATGGTTCCTGGTATTTCCTGGTGGGCTCTACATGGTTCCTGGTATTTCGTGGTGCGCTCTAGATGGTTCCTGGTATTTCCTGGTGGGCTCTGGATGGTTCCTGGTAATTTTTGGTGGGCTCTGGATGGTTGCTGGTATTTCCTGGTGGGCTTTGGATGGTTCCTGATATTTCCTGGTGGGCTCTGGATGGTTCCTGGTATTTCCTGGTGGGCTCTCCATGGTTCCTGGTATTTCTTGGTGGGCTCTCCATGGTTCCTGGTATTTCCTGGTGGGCTTTGGATGGTTCCTGGTATTTCCTGGAGCGCTCTGGATGGTTCCTGGTATTTCCTGGTGCGCTCTGGATGGTTCCTGGTATTTCCTGGTGGGCTCTACATGGTTCTTGGTATTTCCTGGTGGGCTCTGGATGGTTCCTGGTATTTCCTGGTGCGCTCTGGATGGTTCCTGGTATTTCCTGGTGGGCTCTACATGGTTCCTGGTATTTCCTGGTGGGCTCTGGATGGTTCCTGGTATTTCCTGGTGGGCTCTACATGGTTCTTGGTATTTCGTGGTGGGCTGTGGATGGTTCCTGGTATTTCCTGGTGGGCTCTACATGGTTCTTGGTATTTCCTGGTGGGCTCTGGATGGTTCCTGGTATCTCCTGGTGCACTCTGGATGGTTCCTGGTATTTCCTGGTGGGCTGTGGATGGTTCCTGGTATTTCCTGGTGGGCTCTGGATGGTTCCTGGTATTTCCTGGTGAGCTCTCCATGGTTCCTGGTATTTCCCGGTGGGCTCTGGATGGTTCCTGGTATTTCCCGGTGCGCTCTGGATGGTTCCTGGTATTTCGTGGTGCGCTCTGGATGGTTCCTGGTATTTCCTGGTGAGCTCTCCATGGTTCCTGGTATTTCCTGGTGGGCTGTGGATGGTTCCTGGTATTTCCTGGTGAGCTCTCCATGGTTCCTGGTATTTCCCGGTGGGCTCTGGATGTTTCCTCGTATTTCCCGGTGCGCTCTGGATGGTTCCCGGTATTTCGTGGTGCGCTCTAGATGGTTCCTGGTATTTCCTGGTGAGCTCTCCATGGTTCCTGGTATTTCCTGGTGGGCTGTGGATGGTTCCTGGTATTTCCTGGTGAGCTCTCCATGGTTCCTGGTATTTCCTGGTGGGCTGTGGATGGTTCCTGGTATTTCCCGGTGCGCTCTGGATGGTTCCTGGTATTTCGTGGTGCGCTCTGGATGGTTCCTGGTATTTCCTCGTGGGCTTTGGATGGTTCCTGGTATTTCCTGGTGGGCTCTGGATGGTTCCTGGTATTTCCCGGTGGGCTCTGGATAGTTCCTGGTATTTCCTGGTGCACTCTGGATGGTTCCTGGTATTTCCTGGTGGGCTCTGGATGGTTCCTGGTATTTCCTGGTCGGCTCTGGATGGTTCCTGGTATTTCCTGGTGGGCTCTACATGGTTCTTGGTATTTCGTGGTGGGCTGTGGATGGTTCCTGGTATTTCCTGGTGGGCTCTACATGGTTCTTGGTATTTCCTGGTGGGCTCTGGATGGTTCCTCGTATTTCCTGGTGCACTCTGGATGGTTCCTGGTATTTCTTGGTGGGCTCTGGATGGTTCCTGGTATTTCCTGGTGGGCTCTGGATGGTTCCTGGTATTTCCTGGTGGGCTGTGGATGGTTCCTGGTATTTCCTGGTGGGCTTTGGATGGTTCCTGGTATTTCCTGGTGAGCTCTCCATGGTTCCTGGTATTTCCCGGTGGGCTCTGGATGGTTCCTGGTATTTCCTGGTGCGCTCTGAGTGGTTCCTGGTATTTCCTGGTGCGCTCTGGATGGTTCCTGGTATTTCGTGGTGGGCTTTGGATGGTTCCTGGTATTTCCTGGTGGGCTCTGGATGGTTCCTGGTATTTCCTGGTGGGCTCTGGATGGTTCCTGGTATTTCCTGGTGCGCTCTGGATGGTTCCTGGTATTTCCTGCTGGGCTCTACATGGTTCCTGGTATTTCCTGGTGCGGTCTGGATGGTTCCTGGTATTTCGTGGTGGGCTTTGGATGGTTCCTGGTATTTCCTGGTGGGCTCTGGATGGTTCCTGGTATTTCCTGGTGGGCTCTGGATGGTTCCTGGTATTTCCTGGTGCGCTCTGGATGGTTCCTGGTATTTCCTGCTGGGCTCTACATGGTTCCTGGTATTTCCTGGTGGGCTCTGGATGGTTCCTGGTATTTCCTGGTGGGCTCTGGATGGTTTCTGGTATTTCCTAGTGGGCTCTGGATGGTTCCTGGTATTTCCTGGTGGGCTCTGGATGGTTCCTGGTATTTCCTGGTGGGCTCTACATGGTTCCTGGTATTTCCTGGTGGGCTCTACATGGTTCCTGGTATTTCCCGGTGCGCTCTGGATGGTTCCTGGTATTTCCTGGTGGGCTCCGGATGGTTCCTGGCATTTCTTGGTGGGCTCTGGATGGTTCCTGGTATTTCCTGGTGGGCTTTGGATGGTTCCTGGTATTTCCTGGTGGGCTCTACATGGTTCCTGGTATTTCGTGGTGCGCTCTAGATGGTTCCTGGTATTTCCTGGTGGGCTCTGGATGGTTCCTGGTAATTTTTGGTGGGCTCTGGATGGTTCCTGGTATTTCCTGGTGGGCTTTGGATGGTTCCTTATATTTCCTGGTGGGCTCTGGATGGTTCCTGGTATTTCCTGGTGGGCTCTCCATGGTTCCTGGTATTTCTTGGTGGGCTCTCCATGGTTCCTGGTATTTCCTGGTGGGCTTTGGATGGTTCCTGGTATTTCCTGGAGCGCTCTGGATGGTTCCTGGTATTTCCTGGTGCGCTCTGGATGGTTCCTGGTATTTCCTGGTGGGCTCTGGATGGTTCCTGGTATTTCCTGGTGAGCTCTCCATGGTTCCTGGTATTTCCCGTAGGGCTCTGGATGGTTCCTGGTATTTCCTGGTGCGCTCTAGATGGTTCCTGGTATTTCGTGGTGGGCTCTATATGGTTCCTGGTATTTCTTGGTGGGCTTTGGATGGTTCCTGGTATTTCCTCGTGGCCTCTACATGGTTCCTGGTATTTCCTGGTGGGCTCTGGATGGTTCCTGGTATTTCCTGGTGGGCTCTGGATGGTTCCTGGTATTTCCTGGTGAGCTCTCCATGGTTCCTGGTATTTCCTGGTGGGCTCTGGATGGTTCCTGGTATTTCCTGGTGCGCTCTGGATGGTTCCTGGTATTTCCTGGTGCGCTCTGGATGGTTCCTGGTATTTCGTGGTGCGCTCTGGATGGTTCCTGGTATTTCCTGGTGGGCTTTGGATGGTTCCTGGTATTTCCTGGTGGGCTCTGGATGGTTCCTGGTATTTCCTGGTGGGCTCTGGATGGTTCTTGGTATTTCCTGGTGCGCTCTGGATGGTTCCTGGTATTTCCGGGTGGGCTCTGGATGGTTCCTGGTATTTGCTGGTGGGCTGTGGATGGTTCCTGGTATTTCCTTGTGGGCTCTGGATGGTTCCTGGTATTTCCTAGTGGGCTCTGGATGGTTCCTGGTATTTCCTGGTGCGCTCTGGATGGTTCCTGGTATTTCCTGGTGGGCTCTGGATGGTTCCTGGTATTTCTTGGTGCACTCTGGATGGTTCCTGGTATTTCGTGGTGGGCTTTGGATGGTTCCTGGTATTTCGTGGTGGGCTCTACATGGTTCCTGGTATTTCGTGGTGGGCTCTGGATGGTTCTTGGTATTTCTTGGTGGGCTCTACATGGTTCCTGGTATTTCCTGGTGGGCTCTGAATTGTTCCTGGTATTTCCTGGTGGGCTCTGGATGGTTCCTGGTATTTCCTGGTGAGGTCTCCATGGTTCCTGGTATTTCCCGGTGGGCTCTGGATGGTTCCTGGTATTTCCTGGTGGGCTCTACATGGTTCCTGGTATTTCCTGGTGCGCTCTAGATGGTTCCTGGTATTTCCTGCTGGGCTCTACATGGTTCCTGGTATTTCCTGGTGGGCTCTGGATGGTTCCTGGTATTTCCTGGTGGGCTCTGGATGGTTTCTGGTATTTCCTAGTGGGCTCTGGATGGTTCCTGGTATTTCCTGGTGGGCTCTGGATGGTTCCTGGTATTTCCTGGTGGGCTCTACATGGTTCCTGGTATTTCCTGGTGGGCTCTACATGGTTCCTGGTATTTCCCGGTGCGCTCTGGATGGTTCCTGGTATTTCCTGGTGGGCTCTGGATGGTTCCTGGTATTTCCTGGTGCGCTCTGGATGGTTCCTGGTATTTCGTGCTGGGCTCTACATGGTTCCTGGTATTTCCTGGTGGGCTCTGGATGGTTCCTGGTATTTCCTGGTGGGCTCTGGATGGTTCCTGGTATTTCCTGGTGAGCTCTCCATGGTTCCTGGTATTTCCTGGTGGGCTCTGGATGGTTCCTGGTATTTCCTGGTGGGCTCTACATGGTTCCTGGTATTTCCCGGTGCGCTCTGGATGGTTCCTGGTATTTCCTGGTGGGCTCTGGATGGTTCCTGGCATTTCTTGGTGGGCTCTGGATGGTTCCTGTTATTTCCTGGTGGGCTTTGGATGGTTCCTGGTATTTCCTGGTGGGCTCTACATGGTTCCTGGTATTTCGTGGTGCGCTCTAGATGGTTCCTGGTATTTCCTGGTGGGCTCTGGATGGTTCCTGGTAATTTTTGGTGGGCTCTGGATGGTTCCTGGTATTTCCTGGTGGGCTTTGGATGGTTCCTGATATTTCCTGGTGGGCTCTGGATGGTTCCTGGTATTTCTTGGTGGGCTCTCCATGGTTCCTGGTATTTCTTGGTGGGCTCTCCATGGTTCCTGGTATTTCCTGGTGGGCTTTGGATGGTTCCTGGTATTTCCTGGAGCGCTCTGGATGGTTCCTGGTATTTCCTGGTGGGCTCTGGATGGTTCCTGGTATTTCCTGGTGAGCTCTCCATGGTTCCTGGTATTTCCCGTAGGGCTCTGGATGGTTCCTGGTATTTCCTGGTGCGCTCTAGATGGTTCCTGGTATTTCGTGGTGGGCTCTATATGGTTCCTGGTATTTCTTGGTGGGCTTTGGATGGTTCCTGGTATTTCCTCGTGGCCTCTACATGGTTCCTGGTATTTCCTGGTGGGCTCTGGATGGTTCCTGGTATTTCCTGGTGGGCTCTGGATGGTTCCTGGTATTTCCTGGTGAGCTCTCCATGGTTCCTGGTATTTCCTGGTGGGCTCTGGATGGTTCCTGGTATTTCCTGGTGCACTCTGGATGGTTCCTGGTATTTCCTGGTGCGCTCTGGATGGTTCCTGGTATTTCGTGGTGCGCTCTGGATGGTTCCTGGTATTTCCTGGTGGGCTTTGGATGGTTCCTGGTATTTCCTGGTGGGCTCTGGATGGTTCCTGGTATTTCCTGGTGGGCTCTGGATGGTTCTTGGTATTTCCTGGTGCGCTCTGGATGGTTCCTGGTATTTCCGGGTGGGCTCTGGATGGTTCCTGGTATTTGCTGGTGGGCTGTGGATGGTTCCTGGTATTTCCTAGTGGGCTCTGGATGGTTCCTGGTATTTCCTAGTGGGCTCTGGATGGTTCCTGGTATTTCCTGGTGCGCTCTGGATGGTTCCTGGTATTTCCTGGTTGGCTCTGGATGGTTCCTGGTATTTCTTGGTGCACTCTGGATGGTTCCTGGTATTTCGTGGTGGGCTTTGGATGGTTCCTGGTATTTCGTGGTGGGCTCTACATGGTTCCTGGTATTTCGTGGTGGGCTCTGGATGGTTCTTGGTATTTCTTGGTGGGCTCTACATGGTTCCTGGTATTTCCTGGTGCGCTCTGGATGGTTCCTGGTATTTCCTGGTGCGCTCTGGATGGTTCCTGGTATTTCCTGGTGCACTCTGGATGGTTCCTGGTATTTTCCGGTGGGCTCTGGATGGTTCCTGGTATTTCCTGGTGGGCTTTGGATGGTTCCTGGTATTTCCTGGTGGGCTCTGGATGGTTCCTGGTATTTCCTGGTGGGCTTTGGATGGTTCCTGGTATTTCCTGGTGGGCTCTGGATGGTTCCTGGTATTTCCTGGTGGGCTTTGGATGGTTCCTGGTATTTCCTGGTGCGCTCTGGATGGTTCCTGGTATTTCGTGGTGCGCTCTGGATGGTTCCTGGTATTTCCTGGTGGGCTTTGGATGGTTCCTGGTATTTCCTGGTGGGCTCTGGATGGTTCCTGGTATTTCCTGGTGGGCTCTGGATGGTTCTTGGTATTTCCTGGTGCGCTCTGGATGGTTCCTGGTATTTCCGGGTGGGCTCTGGATGGTTCCTGGTATTTGCTGGTGGGCTGTGGATGGTTCCTGGTATTTCCTAGTGGGCTCTGGATGGTTCCTGGTATTTCCTAGTGGGCTCTGGATGGTTCCTGGTATTTCCTGGTGCGCTCTGGATGGTTCCTGGTATTTCCTGGTGGGCTCTGGATGGTTCCTGGTATTTCTTGGTGCACTCTGGATCGTTCCTGGTATTTCCTGGTGGGCTCTGGATGGTTCCTGGTATTTCCTGGTGAGGTCTCCATGGTTCCTGGTATTTCCCGGTGGGCTCTGGATGGTTCCTGGTATTTCCTGGTGGGCTGTACATGGTTCCTGGTATTTCCTGGTGCGCTCTGGATGGTTCCTGGTATTTCCTGGTGCGCTGTGGATGGTTCCTGGTATTTCCTGGTGCACTCTGGATGGTTCCTGGTATTTCCTGATGGGCTCTGGATGGTTCCTGGTATTTCCTGGTGGGCTTTGGATGGTTCCTGGTATTTCCTGGTGGGCTCTGGATGGTTCCTGGTATTTCCTGGTGGGCTTTGGATGGTTCCTGGTATTTCCTGGTGAGCTCTCCATGGTTCCTGGTATTTCCCGGTGGGCTCTGGATGGTTCCTGGTATTTCCTGGTGCGCTCTGAGTGGTTCCTGGTATTTCCTGGTGCGCTCTGGATGGTTCCTGGTATTTCCTGTTGCGGTCTGGATGGTTCCTGGTATTTCGTGGTGGGCTTTGGAAGGTTCGTGGTATTTCCTGGTGGGCTCTGGATGGTTCCTGGTATTTCCTGGTGCGCTCTGGATGGTTCCTGGTATTTCCTGGTGGGCTCTACATGGTTCGTGGTATTTCCTGGTGGGCTCTGGATGGTTCCTGGTATTTCCTGGTGGGCTCTGGATGGTTTCTGGTATTTCCTGGTGGGCTCTGGATGGTTCCTGGTATTTCCTGGTGGGCTCTGGATGGTTCCTGGCATTTCTTGGTGGGCTCTGGATGGTTCCTAGTATTTCCTGGTGGGCTTTGGATGGTTCCTGGTATTTCCTGGTGGGCTCTACATGGTTCCTGGTATTTCCTGGTGCGCTCTAGATGGTTCCTGGTATTTCCTGGTGGGCTCTGGATGGTTCCTGGTATTTCCTGGTGGGCTCTGGATGGTTCCTGGTATTTCCTGGTGGGCTTTGGATGGTTCCTGGTATTTCCTGGTGAGCTCTCCATGGTTCCTGGTATTTCCTGGTGGGCTCTGGATGGTTCCTGGTATTTCCTGGTGCGCTCTGAGTGGTTCCTGGTATTTCCCGGTGCGCTCTGGATGGTTCCTGGTATTTCCTGGTGCGGTCTGGATGGTTCCTGGTATTTCGTGGTGGGCTTTGGAAGGTTCCTGGTATTTCCTGGTGGGCTCTGGATGGTTCCTGGTATTTCCTGGTGCGCTCTGGATGGTTCCTGGTATTTCCTGGTGGGCTCTACATGGTTCGTGGTATTTCCTGGTGGGCTCTGGATGGTTCCTGGTATTTCCTGGTGGGCTCTGGATGGTTTCTGGTATTTCCTGGTGGGCTCTGGATGGTTCTTGGTATTTCCTGGTGGGCTCTGGATGGTTCCTGGCATTTCTTGGTGGGCTCTGGATGGTTCCTGGTATTTCCTGGTGGGCTTTGGATGGTTCCTGGTATTTCCTGGTGGGCTCTACATGGTTCCTGGTATTTCCTACTGCGCTCTAGATGGTTCCTGGTATTTCCTGGTGGGCTCTGGATGGTTCCTGGTATTTCCTGGTGGGCTCTGGATGGTTCCTGGTATTTCGTGGTGGGCTTTGGATGGTTCCTGGTATTTCCTGGTGGCCTCTCCATGGTTCCTGGTATTTCCTGGTGGGCTTTGGATGGTTCCTGGTATTTCCTGGTGCGCTCTGGATGGTTCCTGGTATTTCCTGGTGCGCTCTGGATGGTTCCTGGTATTTCCTGGTGGGCTCTGGATGGTTCCTGGTATTTCCTGGTGAGCTCTCCATGGTTCCTGGTATTTCCCGGTGGGCTCTGGATGGTTCCTGGTATTTCCCGGTGCGCTCTGGATGGTTCCTGGTATTTCGTGGTGGGCTCTAGATGGTTCCTGGTATTTCTTGGTGGGCTTTGGATGGTTCCTGGTATTTCCTCGTGGCCTCTACATGGTTCCTGGTATTTCCTGGTGGGCTCTGGATGGTTTCTGGTATTTCCTGGTGGGCTGTGGATGGTTCGTGGTATTTCCTGGTGAGCTCTCCATGGTTCCTGGTATTTCCTGGTGGGCTCTGGATGGTTCCTGGTATTTCCTGGTGCGCTCTGGATGGTTCGTGGTATTTCCTAGTGCTCTCTGGATGGTTCCTGGTATTTCCTGGTGCGCTCTAGATGGTTCCTGGTATTTCCTGGTGGGCTTTGGATGGTTCCTGGTATTTCCTGGTGGGCTCTGGATGGTTCCTGGTATTTCCTGGTGGGCTCTAGATGGTTCTTGGTATTTCCTGGTGGGCTCTGGATGGTTCCTGGTATTTCCGGGTGGGCTCTGGATGGTTCCTGGTATTTGCTGGTGGGCTGTGGATGGTTCCTGGTATTTCCTGGTGCGCTCTGGATGGTTCCTGGTATTTCTTAGTGGGCTCTGGATGGTTCCTGGTATTTCCTGGTGGGCTCTGGATGGTTCCTGGTATTTCGTGGTGGGCTTTGGATGGTTCCTAGTATTTCTTGGTGGGCTCTGGATGGTTCCTGGTATTTCGTGGTGGGCTCTGGATGGTTCCTGGTATTTCTTGGTGGGCTCTACATGGTTCCTGGTATTTCCTTGTGGGCTCTGGATGGTTCCTGGTATTTCCTGGTGGGCTCTGGATGGTTCCTGGTATTTCCTGGTGGGCTCTGGATGGTTCCTGGTATTTCCCGGTGGGCTCTGGATGGTTCCTGGTATTTCCTGGTGGGCTCTACATGGTTCCTGGTATTTCGTGGTGCGCTCTGGATGGTTCCTGGTATTTCCTGGTGCGCTCTGGATGGTTCCTGGTATTTCCTGGTGGGCTCTACATGGTTCCTGGTATTTCCTGGTGGGCTCTGGATGGTTCCTGGTATTTCCTGGTGCGCTCTGGATGGTTCCTGGTATTTCCTGCTGGGCTCTGGATGGTTCCTGGTATTTCCTGGTGGGCTCTCCATGGTTCCTGGTATTTCCTGGTGGGCTCTGGATGGTTCCAGGTATTTCCTGGTGCGCTCTGGATGGTTCCTGGTATTTCCTGGTGGGCTCTCCATGGCTCCTGGTATTTCCCGGTGGGCTCTGGATGGTTCTTGGTATTTCCTGGTGCGCTCTGGATGGTTCCTGGTATTTCCTGGTGCGCTCTGGATGCTTTCCGGTATCTCCTGGTATTTCCTCGTCCCATCCTTCACCCAATCTTGCAAGCACAGATGTGTTGGCTGTCAAAACGCTGAACCAATAAGCAACCCATGTTCCGTGGAAGCGTGGAAACACAGAACAGTTTTGCTTGTACGGTTTGCGGCCCTTGCGGCAACTTTTGCTGTATTGAAGAACACCGCAATGAGATGCAATGGGCCTAGGCAAATGGGCAAATCCTTGAGACGTTAGGTCAGACCCACACACCCTTTGTCCGATTCAGTAGTGCAACTGCACACAGAACCATAATTAGGGTCACTGTCAGAAGACTAGTCAGATGAATCGTCGGAAGAACTGTTGGAGGAACTGGTAGAAGAACTGTCAGAGGAACTGTCCGAAGAATCATCAGAAGAAGTGTCCGAAGAATCGTCAGAAGAACTGTTGGAACTGTCAGCAGTGTCAGAACGTTCTGCGCAAAGCAAATCTGCATTGGAGGATGTAGCAGTGCCAAGGTCTGGCCACAAGAGATGTCATGGGTGGCACACTGAGGCATGCTGACAAGGAACAAATGCACAATCGCAACCACAAACAGGAATTTCAGGGGGTCTCGGTTTCAGTGCAGTGAGTGTAGTGCAGTGTGGTGCGGTACAGTGCAGGGGCTATTCCTAACTAAAGCACCAGGGCAAATCACAGAAAATTGTATTGTCTGCGACATCCCTAACCTGTTAAAGTCCTTAAAAATGTGTGGAAGCCGAAGCCAGGAGGGGTTGGTCCATGTGGACCGCCCAGGCGGGGTGGGTGGAGAGGAACTTACAGGTTTTTATTTTTACATCCCACCCTGCTCTCTCTGACCCCTTGGGTGCCCGGGCGTCCTCTCCTCCCCCCCCCTGTAGGGCAGTGAAGGCAAGCCTGCCTGCCCAGGCACCCCGCCATCAGACACCACCGTTTAACAGGCAAGAAAGTGTTCTCCAAAAATGAAAAAAAAATTTCCGAAAGCGGTGCTGTCAGTGGCCCCCTTGTGTTTAACTGACTTTTGTTTGTGCTGGTGGTTTAACAGAGGGTCGGGGAAGGGGTCGAGAGCAGAGGGGAGGGGTTTAAGGGGTATAGCTGCCCAGCCGATGAGTCCCCCCTTGCAGGGGGACCCAGAGCAAACATACAGACACCCACGCATGCCCACACATACACACATACACACGCATTAAAAACAACATCATGCACCCGCCAGCAATCAACCAACGTTCCCGTCACCGACGTTCTCTAAAAGCGAAGCAAAGGGCAGAATGGGGTAAGATGCAAAAATAGTTCAGGGTAACCCTGTAACCAATGTTCCTTAAAAGAAAAAAATGTTGACCTTTAACTAACTGACAGGGTCCCCCCTCGCAGGGGAACCCGAGCAGCTAAGCACAGGCACAAGCACAGGCAAAAAGAAAGTGGCTCCCGTAGTGGAAAAAAAAAACATAACTGTGACTGTCCTTATAGGACCCCAGAAAAATTCAGGGCACCCTCGATAAGTGATTATGCTGAAGTATGTTGAAAAATTTTGTTAAACCAACAAGTGTAGACATTTGTACTGAGGAAGTAAGCTTGTGGCCCTTGGAGCCCCTTTTCACAACCCCCCCCCCTTAAATTTGGGGGGGCTCCAAGCCCCCCCCCCCCCCCCCCCCCCCCCAAAGTAAAATTTTCACCAGCCCAAAAGTAACCCCCCTCCCCTTGTAGTCCAACAGAGGCCGGCTTTCTCTATGTCTATGCTCAACCAAACAGGGCATAAGGAGTGGATAGCCCTTAATAAACTCCCATGATCAACCTGCACAGCAAATGCGCTGCTCTCACCGAGATGGGGTAATGCAGGGTTCTCTGCAAATTGCCCAAAATGCAAGATGCAGAGGAAAATCCCACAAGCGCACCATATCCTTGCTTGTGGCCACTCTTTCTGTTGCTCTGTTCAGCATACAGGAGCATTCAAGATCATTGTAACATTTGGCGCCAACAAAACAGCGTTTTGAGGAAGTCCATTTACACAAACTATCCCTGACACATTGCCCCCTGCACAACGCCCTGCACACAATATTCCCTGCAGACAGCGCTTGCACGCCACGCCGCCTTGGCACCTGCAGAGATGGAAGCTGTCCGTGGCAGCACAGTGCTTCTGGACACCAACTTGATATCGGGCGTGGTACTATCAGCAAGTCCATGCTGAATACTTTCCCTTGGATGCAGTAGTCTGCATGGCACAGCACAAAGATGAGTGCACAAGGAAACCAAACAAAAGAAGAGAAACAGCTCTATTTCCCCAGAAACATGTTGAACTGGACGACTCCCCTGGAACTCACCAAAATGGGCTACTCTGAGGCTTTTCCTTGGTTGTTGCAGATAGCACGGGTGAGACGCATCCTGTGGAGCACATTCTCTCTTCTGACAACTTGCACATGCACTTTGTCAACAGCTGTGGCTACTGGTGTGATATCTACTGCTGTCACACTGCACATGCATGGGAGGTTTGCAAAGCGCAGCAGGATTTGCAAATGAATGTAATAGAAACACCATGGGGCACCAAAAACTGGAGAACTCATTGCGCTTTGTGAACTGCAATTGGGATTGCATTGGGTTGGATTTTCTCTGCCATACATACCATGGTGTCTGTGATGCTGTATGTGAAATTCTTCACAGCCCTCCCATTGCATGTGCATGCTTCACAGTCTCATACTAGTACTGCCTCCAGCTGCACAAAGAACATTTGTCTGTTCCGATTTTTGTGTATCTTTATTTGGCACATGTTCTTATTTGGAAGAACCTCTGTGCAGTATATCCTCCAGTCAAATGTTGATGACCCCCCTTGTGGATGCACAGATGTTGAAGGTGCTAGAGATGAGGATGTGGTGTAGGTAGATTCCTATGAGGCAGCCATAGATGCCACAGACTATGCTGGCAGCATAGGTGTTTTGTTTAGCTTAACATGTTGTTGCGTCTTAGTGTTCTGTGCTATGCACTTGCCCCTTAGGACTTTTCAGCCATGGATCTTGGTCTACAGCAGTCCTTTTCACTGTCCATCCACCAGGTGTTGGTGTGGTGGATGTCTAAACATGATGCATGTGTTCTGATATCTGCAGTTTGCCCCATTCCAACAGTCCGTCTTTTGAAGTTGTGTGGTGGGCAGGTTGGGCTCCGAATGCATCAATCCAAATGATCAGGCTCTTGGTGGATTTTAGACCTTTGCAGGCACGTGCACCCAATATGACTGTGCAGACCTTTCCCCCCCTGCACGCTTTGCACCCTGGGGCAGAGTGAAAAGTCTGACCCTGACCCTAACCTAGATATTTGAACAGGGCTGGCTTGGTTTGCTGCGAAGAGATGCTTTCAGCTGCATGACACACTCCATGATACGGGTCATACCTGGCCCTGTGCACACCAAACCCCAATGCAGGGCTCGAAGTGCCAGCCGAAGCCAATGGACTGGATCCCATCAGCAGAGTGCCATGAGGTGTTGCTTGAAACGGAAGCAAAGCAGCAGCCACAATGAATATTGCACCAGAGAACAGCCTCAGGCCTAAGTATAATACAGGAGTAACGAGGAAGCGGATAGTTGATAACGATAAAAGGAAGGGCAATACCATGGGATACAGTAAACCCCCTAACAAGGAAAGCACTAGGGTGTCACAGACTCAATGTTGATAAACATGAAAATAGCTGTGCAGCTGTCAAGCACCAGGGTCATGTCAACCGAACTCCGAATGGCCAAATTTCGTGGAACACAAAGGGTGCAATACACAAAACACTAAATGGTCCTACCAACAAGACAAGAATCGTCACTCAGCTCTGCCAGGAGGGTCACAAATACTAGTTCTGCACACACAGGTGCATGCACAGACACAGGAGCACATCGCGCACGCGCGTGCGCGCGCACACACACACACACACACACACACACACACACACACACACACACACACACACACACACACACACACAAACTATGGCACGTCGCACAAACTATGGCACGTCATCTTATTAGTGAGTCACCATGCACAAAATGAATACACAGTCGTCAAAGCCTCCGGTTTCAAAACCAGGGGTCTGAATTGAGCATGGCTTCTGGCACTAGCCCATCCCACCAGCCCACAGCCTGCATGAAGGCACACCCTGCAAACCAGATCCCTCCCCTAAAGGTGCACAATAATACCCAATCTAGACGGCGAGTGCTGTGATACATCAGAATATTGGTTGTCATAATAGCAGGCAGGGGTCCTTGCAAACACCTCACCAAACGTGGACATGGGGCTCTGCAAAAACAAGAGTGCAGGTTAACAAATCACTTACGATCCCGCAAATCTCACTTACTAGTTCATCATTGAGTCTGGAAAAAGAGGAAGCGGGGGAAATGGTGCAAGGCTGGGGGGCCAACAAGCAATTTCAACAATAAGAGGTGGACTGCATCACAGCGCCAACATGTTCGAAATGCAGCTGCTCAGTCCCGCTCAGAAGACTCCCAACTGCTTTCACCTGGTCGCCAAGCAACTGGGGTGAGTCTGTTACAACATGCAACTTAATACCGGAACATTACCATTGATTGCAATGAGGTCAGCCCCTGAACTCAGCACACGCTATGGTTGGTGGCTCACACACTGGGTGAAAATTCTATTACCTTCGGCAAGTCCACCTCCCAGAGAATCTGCCCCAAGCAACACACACCCAAAATAGGGTAAAAACTACATAAATACGGACTAAAACATGCTTTACATATCTTGGATGGTCATTTTGAGTGATCACGATATCAAAAAAAAAGTTTTGAAAACTTCGATTTTTGAGCTGCCCAGGGTGAAAAACTGCACGAGCAGGTTGTGTACCAATCCCTTGGGAGACCACTCCCCCCCCCCCCCCCACGCCCAATACCCAAATAGGGTGAAAAACACATAAATATGGCCTAAAACATGCTTTACATGTCTTGGATGGTGATTTTAGGTGATAACAATATCAAAGAAAAAAGTTTCGAAAACTTCCATTTTTGAGCTGCCCAAGGTGAAAAACTGCATAAGCAGGTGTTGTACCAATCCCTTGGGAGACCACTCCCCCCCCCCCCGCGCCCAATACCCAAATAGGGTGAAAAACACGCAAATACGGCCTAAAACATGCTTTACATACCTTGCATGGTCATTTTGAGTGATCACAATATCAAAAAAATCAGTTTCGAAAACTTCCATTTTTGAGCTGCCCAAGGTGAAAAACTGCAGGTCGTCCAGCAAGCGGGGGTCTCTACTTGTATACTGGCTTTGGCGGTGTATCTCTGAGGCACCAAGGCGAAGCATATGGCAGTCAAAATTGGTCTCCATAGCGCCCGGGGCACTCTATCTCCACCTCCATGTTTCCAGTAGTAGGCATCTGCCAGGAAAGGGCTCAATCCCGCGGCCGGGCGCAAGGCCCAGTCCAGGCGTCCTAGCAGCCTCTCCATTCCTTTTTTTGTTCATTGACCCCAACACTAGTAGAAACCACAGCTTCATGAGGCCTCGCAACATTCCTTGTCTATTTTCGCTCGTAGCACTTTCGAGGTCGAACATTTTCCAAACGAAATCCATCGCCTGACTGGCTTCGTCTCGGATTTGTGACGGATGATGAAACCGACCTTCTTCAGCCCGTGCTTGGTCCTTCGGACCGCTCTCCCGACGAACCTTCGGGTGCCAAGGTTCAAAATGTTGTCAATGGGAATATTGCCATGCAAAGACAAGGGAGTTCCCTATGTACCGGGCGTTCCCAACGCACACGCTAAAGTCACCGACCCATTTTTTAGGCAGCCAAATACCCCACAAACAATTGGATAAATCCAACTTTGCGATATAGAGTTTTCGTCGTCCTCCCAACAGGATTGCATTCCTCAGCTGCTCAATTTGTGGCAGCTTGAAGTTGCGAGACTTCCTTGCGTCGCTCTCATTCTGTTTTGCGCAATTGAGGATGAATGCACATTTCGCACTCGGTTTGGGTCGAGCGTGCGCAGGTAACCCCTCGCGGCGCGTTTTGGAAAATTTCATTTGCGCGCAAAAGGGGTAAACCCCCCCCCTTTTTTAGAAGTGGCTAATTTGGGGCAAAACGGCATGATTTCACATTTCGCAGAAAACGCCCCCCCCCTGGCGCCAGATTCCGCAAGACGAGGCGCTATACAAAAGTCGTTTGTTGCGTGCTGATGATCCACTCCCACACCCGTTTTGGCCCTGCAATTATGCGAAAAAGCCTTGACAATGGCAGGTTGGGAACTAAAAGGTGTCCCCCACGGCAGGGGTATTATTGGGGTCTCCCACACTTGTGCACTAGGTTCTTTCATCAAACCGTCCATGCTGTGAGTGCCAGATTCCGCAAGACGAGGCGCTATACAAAAGTCGTTTGTTGCGTGCTGATGATGCACCCCCACACCCGTTTTGGCCCTGCAATTATGCGAAAAAGCCTTTCCACTCACCACGCCCACCCCATCACGCTTATGAGGGCCCCACCGCGCACTACTCCAACATCTCGCGTACCCCCACACCATCAAAGGGGCCAACCCCTCCTGCCTTCCACTCACGGTACTTCTCCTGGAGGTTTGACGGAACATACAGTGACTAGAGGGTGTTCTGCAGCGGTACGCAACCCATTGGTACCAGACCTCTCGCCGCTATTGTCGGGTCCACACCCTCATGCTCCTCCTCGTCGCTATCATAGCTATCCTCGAGTTCGGGATTGATTCCTTTCTCCGCTAGCTTTGTCAAACAAGCCGCCTCTGGCAGTGTCGCCGTCCCACTGTCCCCCGCCGCCTCATAGACCCCAAGCAGCAGTTGGCGCACGGCCTTATAGACCCTGTAGTTCGTCCTTCCCCACAAGCCGGCACAGGGTGGCGTGCACGGCGAAGAGACAGCCTAAGGGCCTGGTCCAGCTCTCGAAGTGCTTCCAGGCGGCGGTCTTGCATCCATTGCCGCCTACTCCTGCCCACGCTCCCCTGCAGATCGGGCTCTCCTCCTCCTACGGGCGGCCGCCCCAGCGGCTCCCAAGACATTGCCGGCGACTTGCGCTTAGGCCGCTAGTTCTCGGATCTCCTTCCGCAACCATGCCACCCTTGAAATAAACACTGGCCCGAGGCTTTTCGGCTAGTGGCCGGTAGATTGTAAATTTTGGTGCAAAATTTTGTGTTTTCCACCTTTTTTTGAGAGAAATCCAAAAAATATTCTACCATTTTACCTGTTTCATGCCTCTTTCTTCCTACCCATTCCCCAAATGTTTGAGATGAAACAATTAGTCATTCATGCACATGACCTAGACACCACTAACACCACTCTGCTTGAATGCCGTTTTTTACAACTCTGGATGTGTGCTGTTTATTCTGGATTGTCATATGAACATCACTGCTTATTTTTTTACAACTTTGGATGGGTGCTGTTTAGTCCTGATGGTCATATGCCCGTCGCTGTTTATTTTTTTACCTGATTGTCATATGTCCATCGTAGTTTATTTTTTTACAAGTTGGAAATTCCTTGCACCCAAAGCACGGAGCTCCCAAGCTGTGGATGCGCACGGCACGCCTCGCACCACATGAGCGCAAAAGGATAGTACCGCAATCATGCGCGAGTCAACTGCCATGCAGGGGAGAACTTACGTGCTTTAGGAACATGGTGAGGCGACACGGGCTCCCGCGCGGCACACCACGTACAAACACCATCAGTGGTGCAAGTGGGATGCACACGGAAATGACATGGATGACATTCAACATTGTGGGATGCCAACTCTTTCCCACATGCACGGCAACCCTTGGTACACGCTAGAAGACCCAATCTCGTTCTAGGCCAGAACACTCTAGCCTAGATGTTCTAGCCTAGAATAGATCAATACTAGAACGATATAATAGCCTGGGTAGAACACAAAACAAAAATTATCATACACACACACACACACACATGCACGCACACATTTTGACATAGGCACGGGCACTGAGGGGCTGCCCTCCCTTCAAGCATTGGTTGGTTGGGGGGGGCGTCTTTGCTTTTGTCACATTTTTCAGGGGGGGCTTGAGAACTACCTTGGGGGGCCATGAGGCAAGGGACACTGGGCTCGCATACGCCCCCGTGTCGCAGGCGCATGGTCATCACCACACAGTTCAGTGTTTTGCCTTGCTGCCCTGCAGCGCAGACCAGTTCTGTACCACTCCAGGTGGCTGCCGATTGTGCTTTGGTCTCGGCCATCTGTACATGTGGGTCAGCTCGCACCCACAGTGCCGGTTAGTCTCTAACCCTTGCTCTGTGGGACTCTCTTTCTCTCCCTCTCTCTCTCTCTCTCTCTCTCTCTCTCTCTCTCTCTCTCTCTCTCTCTCTCTCTCTCTCTCTGGCCTTTCGCTCTGTGGGCTTCGCTCTCTTTCTCTGTGCCCACTCCCTCTACCTCTGTGTCTCGCCCTCCCTCTCTCTCTGTGTCTCCCTCTCTCTCTCTCTCTGTGTGTGTGTGTGTGTCTCGCTCTCTCTCTCCCTCCTCGCCTTTTCTTTTTCTCCCTCTCCTCACCCTCCCCATCCTCACCCTCCCCAAGGGTTTTTCTTGTGCCTCTGCCTCATCTTACACCCCCCTGCTTGCTGTCCCCTGTCAGGCATATCGCCGTTCGCATGGCGGTGTGCTCAGCAGCGTGTAGAGGAACCGTACAGCGTCTCCGGATACCGGGTCTGTTTGACTGGAGAGCGTTCTTTGGAACAGCCTTAAGAGATCAGCTCGGCCCGTCAGCCACACATGCAGGCAGTCTCCATTTCTGCTCACATAGGAGGGCACCGCTCTGTGTCCCTCTGCCGTCGGACAGTGGAGGATCGCCTCCCATTGGAACGGATGCCACCTGCCTGCACTCTTGGGTCGCCACGGAACCTGCATGTTCGTCAGAGCCTGGGTCTTCAGGGTCCAGTTAATTTGGACCATCACCGAGTAGAGTTCTTGGTTGTTCATCAGCAATGGCTATCCATGATTGTCCACAATTTCACAGTGCATCTTGGTGTTGTGTGGTTGGTCCAGTCGGAGCCAGATTTGCTGATTGCGGGCCCAGGCCATAGAGGTCAGCTCGGCATTGACAGCTCTCAACCCTTCGTCCGCTATGGCATCTAGCTGGCTTAGTGCTTGCACCTTGAAACGCCGGCGTTCTTGCTGGGGCTTGGCCTTCTTTGGGGCTGGATTAATTTGTGTGTAGGGGCCATGTCAATGTTGATGTGGCCCCTGCTTCCATGGCCTTCCCGGCGGCATCACGCCAGGGAGCTCTTCCGCGACAGGACGCGGGGTTTGTGTTTGTGTTGAGCCGTTGCCGTTGCCAAGCCTTTTTGCTGCCGTACTTCGCGACAGAACGCGGAGCTCACGTCAAAGTTCCCCTGCGTCAGAACGCAGATTTCGGGCGTTCAGGCATTTGCAGGTATGAAACCTGTGGAAATACCTTAATCAGGATGCGGGGATCACTGGCACAGGTGTTAGCGACCTTGTCGAGTTTCTGCTTTTCCTGAACTTTCGCCTCTTATGATGTCACCTTGTGTCACTCACATCCGTGCTGAAGGGCAGTGATTCAGCTGTAGACATTTCTTCCCCCCATCCTCCCATTTGCATGTACCCTGCCCCTATTTCCTCACTGCCCGAACTTCACGAGTTGCATGATTCTGTTCCGCGTGGTGCTGGTTCCCCGGAGGCTTCCCCTGTCAGTTCATCACTGTCCATGGGTACCATGCCGAGGGACCACCAGAGCGCTTTGGTGTCCTCTGATTCGGACCCGGACCCTCCTCTCAACCCCACCGTGGATTCTGACCCGGATGACAATTGCTGTGTGACTCGTGACGCGTTGAGACCACAGCGGGCTGGAGCACATGCCTTCCATCGCCAATCCATTCGCCACCTCATTCCCCTGCACATTGACATGTGCTGGGACGTGCTCCCACCTGACTTTTCTTCGTGGCTTTGCCATTTCCTGGAGCAGCATTTCCCAGACGGGCACGTGGACTTGCAGTTTGCCTGATGTTGTCGACCACCCTTTTGACTTCCAGTTCTGTGCCCTGCCGGTCGCTCCTAGTTGCAGATACTGTGAGTCGGTGAGGATTGCCAATTTTGGCACCCAGAACCCCTCTAGGGCTTCTAGTGCTGCCCAGAGCTCCGCACCGTTGTTTGTCTGCTTGTGACGCGTCGGTACATAGCCGCAGAAACGCACTTGTGGCCCTTGCTCATCTTCTGTTGCGAATACGCCGAAGCCACCTCCCCTGCGCATGTCTTTGTGGCTCAATCTTTTTGAAGACTCGTCTGTGTATACAATCCTGTACCCTTTCGCTACCAGCTCTGCAATCAGGTCTTGTACACCTTGAAGCACTCCCGGGCCTCCCTGCCTCGGGCGCTTGGGACCTGATTCAGCTTCCCTTTGCTAGTTGCGTGTGTCGGCGTTCCCATCTTGCGTGAAACAATCCGTGTGTGTTTGCCAGCACGCACTTAATCCCCCGTTTATACGTACTTCCCCTTGTCGTGGCTGCACTCCCGTATCCCGAAGTTGCTTCAGCGACTGCTGGAAACCTGTCCACTGTTCCCTGCGTTCTCCTGAGTAAAACCCAATCCATTCACACAGCTCCCGGAGCCAAGTTGTCAGATATGACGTGAACACTGGTGACGCTCCTGCCTTAACTTCACATTGGTATCGCCAGTGGGCACTTCTTGGCGACCACATTGCCCAGCCTTGGTCCGTGCTCAGCAACCACTCATGTTGGTCGGACTCCATCATGTCCCGGACTGGAGACTTCCCGTCCCCGGTTTCCACTGGGCCATAATAGTGTTGTATTACCGCCGCCGCCGCTTTGAACATGGAGCATTCGACCATAGCGTGTTTGACCGACTCCTTCTGCGAGCATATCGGGCATTTGTCCGTGCCCGACCTCTTGTAGACCCTATGATGTACCGTAAGTTTGTGCCACAACACTCTTTGAGCAAAGTCCTTTACCCTTGGCGGTAGCTGTGCGTTTGCCCAGTGCTCCCACACCTCAGGTGTTTGTGGAGCGCGTACCCCGGGTTGTGAGGCATAGAACTGTAGCAACCACGCCCTGGTCTAGTCTTGAACATGGACCGTGGGGGTATCAAACCCCCCTTTCAACGGGATTTTGTTTAGGAGCCGTCCGCCATGATTGTATACCCCCTTCCATGTTCAAGGCAGTGCATTCAATAGCCTCACATCTTCCAGAGATTGAAAGTGACCCCACGTCGGTACGCCCCGCCGGATAATCTGCATGTTGTAGTAGGAGCAGTTGAACTCATTCCGGAAGTAGACAGAGTGCCACAGCGGTAACTGGTCCCGGTTTTTTCGGGGGAGCCACCTGTGGGGCCACCCGCTGGATATATGAGTGTGCCTTCGCCGACCATCCCCAGAACGGTAGTCCCGAATTTTGGACCATCCCCAGTTGGATATATGGAAGGTTGTCTTTGGACGGTGTAAACCCAATTGACGCTGCCCATGCATAGAAGGTCTCGAATGCCTTGTTGGGATATTTGTGAGGCTCTCCCAAGAGGCTGACCAACGTAGCCACTGCTTGGTGCATGAGAAACAGCCCGGGCTCCGGCAGAGCCGGTCCCCCTTGCAACCGTGGCCGCGAGAGGATTGGCAAAGTGATTCTCCAACTATTAGTGCCCATGGTCATGTGGTAGACTAACTCCAGCTGTCTTATCACCGGGGCTGGGGCGTAGTATGCCTTGGATAACCAGGCCACCACTGGCAAAATCCATGATGTCAGCATGAAAGCGCGCTCGTCCATCGACAATTGCAGCTTGGGCACCACCCTTGCGCGCCCAAAGGCTTCTGGAAGTGCTGGTGTAAAGGCTTGTTCTATTGTGAATTCCCATCCCTGGTCATCTTGATGGTGTCGTATATTCCCCAAGCGTACCCCAAGATACTTGACGAAGTTTTTAACATCCACCCCTATCTCTCCAAAGCACTTTGCCCACGCTTGTCCCCCACAATTTCGAACCATCGCTGCCGTTTTGTTTAGGTTGACCTTCGGTCCAGAAAACTGTCCAAAGCAGGACACCACTGTCCATATTTTCCCCAACAACGGTGGGTTGGCCTGTCCGTCTAGAAAGATGATGAGGTCATCCGCATACATCATGACAGGAAGTCCTGGGTCTAGGTCTTGTAGTGGAAAGATTACAAAGGACGCCACCAGGGAGAATAGTGCTGGGGAGAGGGAGTCCCCCTGGCGCGTACCCGTTCGCGGGTGGTGGTAGGCCCCTGGGACGTATCCTTTGCCCGCGGGGCACAGGTCTGGTGCATGCAGAAGATGCAGGATCAGCCGGATGTACAGGAACGGTATGCACATTAGACCTAGTGCGCCCGCCACCATCTCATGGCATCGTGGGGAACGCATTTTTGAAGTCCACTGACAATGCCGCTCCTTCTTGCAAGCCATCCCAGAGAGCCCGCGAACCATAGACATGTTGGAGGGTACTTCTGTGACGAAGGAAGCCCGTTTGCTGTGCTGGGACGCAGTGGAGAAGCACATCCTCCAGCTGAATCAGGAGGATGTTGGTGAGCCACTTCTGTCGTGGTGTTTGTGATGCGATTGGTCGGAGCGAGTTTGGAGTTTGCATTGCCTTCGTCTTGGGGATCATAGTCACCACTCCCGACGTCCATGTCTCCGGCATGGTACCCGTGTTGAGAAAACGTTTAAGTGACTCAAGCATTCTGTGGTTCGAAAACTGCTGAGAATCTCTTGAAGAACTTTGCCGAAAAGCCGTCAAGTCCCGGAGCACTGTTGCTCTTCAATCTCTTGAGACCCTCATGTACTATGTCACGGGAAAATTGCTTGAACAGCAGTCGACGTGCTTTACGCAGCCGCTGTTCCACTCCTAACACCTTGAGGTAGGCCACACAGTCTTCCTCCGTTGCTCCCGTTGGGGTGGATACTCGGTCCTAGTGTTCAACTAGCTCTTGGGCCACTGTCTTTGCCCCGCGTACTGCAGTGCCCGCCTGAGACACCAGCTGTTGGAGTTTCTTTCTTTCCTGCACCTCTAGCATCAGCCGATACAATTCATTTCTTCGCGTTCTCAAATCCCCGGATGTTGCGTCGGACGCGATCACCCCCTTGAGTTTGGAGAGTGTTTCCATACTCGTTCTGTCACGCTGTGCTTTTTCATACACCCCAACCAGGAGGGTGTAGGCTGTTGTTGCCTCTGTTGCTGCTATTCCCAGTGATGAGAGGAACTCGTACACCGCCAGCGTGATTGAGTCGCTCGTGGAAGCACGTAAGAGCCGCAGCGCCTACAGTTCGACCGACTGCTTCTTATTTTTGTGTTCCCTTTGATAACTGACCGCCTTTTTTTGGATGCAGCCTTCTTGCCTGACCGCGGCGTGATCCGTAGCGCCTGCCCTCTTGGGGGGGGGCGGGGACTAGCACTCTGCCTCTCCGGTCGCGCGAGGCCCTGAGGGGCGTGGCGGCGTGTCCTCGGTGCCAGGGTGGGGCGGGGTGCGTCGGGAGGGTGGGGGGGTGGGGGGTTGCGTCGGCGCCTTGTTCACCCAGCGCATCTTCCCACCATTGGTCTTCAGTCGAGGTAATAGATTTGAGGGATGTCTCAAGCTCTTCCATTGCCTCGGGGTCCTGAAGGATAGCCTCTGGAAAGTAGAATCTTGGGGTGGTGCCCTCTGTTTCGAAGGAGGGGGGCGTGAATTCAGCCAGGATCGCTTTGTGGTCTGACTTGGCAGCAAACATGGGGTACACACTCGTCGCCAAGCTTAACATTTCCGATGTCGCATGGATTCGGTCGGTGCGGCGTAGTCTCTGTGAATCGAGTCGCTCTCTTTCCCGAGGGTAGCCGTACGTGAAGCCTGTCGGACACAATGACTCTTTGTCCTTGATATCCGTCAGAGTTGGACAATGGATGTCCACCCAAACATCATGCAGGCCCGCTTTCGCCAAGGCTGCGACCTCGTGCTCTCTGGCACGGAAAGATGTGTCATGTTCGAACTCTAGGGGCGCAAAGGCGTCCCGATGTTTTAGTATCAAACTATTGTGATCGGCACATAAGATTAGGTGTGGTCCATGCAACTCTTTGGCGATTTCTCTCCACTGCGACTGTCACCGCCGGTGCTTGTGGTGGAAGTGCACCACCACTAGAGTGATCTCCAGAGGACCACTCGACAGTGAGGCTTTCAGTGCCATGGTGGACAGAAAATGCATAGCCTGTAAGGTCCATTTGGATGTTTTTCACGCCAGTGCCACTCCTCCCCATCATATTCATGGAGTGGCCCGTCGAGGCCGTACCTGTACTTCGACAGGCACGGTGCGCCCGCTTGGCGATCCTCCGCCGTGACGAAATGGGGCTCTTAGATGGCAAAGAAATCCACCTCCAAGGACCGAAGTAGCGACCCTAAGGCCACTATCTGAGTTTGCTTTCGCTTTCGCAAGATTACTTTCATTTGAAATCCATTGACATTTTGGGATAACACTCCGAGCGTGGTGCTCACAAGGATACTTGATGCAGGCATCATGGTTGCTGCACCACTGCCACTCCATTGGACAACCAAGCCTCGTCCTCCTTCAAGTCTCGTTTTCTTTTGAGAGAGCTGATGACCTTGTCGAATTGATCGTCCAATTCCATTGCCTTGGCCATTTCACCTGCCGTGATTAGGCCTTGTTTACGTGTTTTGGCATCCAGCTATGGGTATAAAGTCTGAAGTCTGATTTGGCATCTCGTGTCAAGGACATAAAACAGAACACATCTCAGCAAAAGTCTGATAAAAGTGTGGTACCCGCCCCCTCCCTTCCTTCCTTCCTGTCAGAAAGGGACAAGAAAAAGTCTGGCACTCCCCCTCCCCCAACACAACCACCCACCACAAAAAAAACCATCATGAAAATTGAAAGTTGGGAAGAATGGGAGTCCATGCAACACAGGGGAACACCCCCCCCCCAAAAGAAAAAAAAGGGTGGAAAATGGGGCATTGGGGAAAATGGCAGGCTGGGAAAAATATTCCACTAAGGTGGTGTACCCCCCCCCCCCCTGTGGATTAATATTCCATTGAGGTGGTGTACCTCCCCCTCTAGATAAATATTCCACTGAAGTGGTGTACCCCCCCCCCTGTGGATAAATATTCCACTCAGGTGGTGTACACCCCCCCTCTGGATAGATATTCCACTGAGGTGGTGCACCCCCTTGCTATGCGCCAAATCCTATGGGGGTCTGGACCCCCAAAATAATTGACGCGACCCTATGCGTCAATTCCTATGGGGGTCTAGACCCCCAAAATAATTGACGCGACCTTATGTGTCAATTCCTAGGGGGGTCCAGACCCCCAAAATAATTGACGCGACCCTATGCGCCAATTCCTACGGGGGTCTGGACCCCCAAAATAATTGACGCGACCCTATGCGTCAATTCCTAAGGGGGGTCTAGACCCCCAAAAATGATTGACGCGACCCTATGCGCCAATTTCTATGGGGGTCTAGACCCCCAAAATAATTGACGCGAACCCTATGCGTCAATTCCTACGGGGGTCTAGAGCCTAAAAATAATTGATGCGACCCTATGCATCCATTCGTATGGGGGTCTAGACCCCCAAAATAATTGACGCGACCCTATGCGTCAATTCCTAGGGGGGTCTAGACCCCAAAATAATTGACGCGACCCTATGCGCCAATTTCTATGGGGGTCTAGACCCCCAAAATAATTGACGCGACCCTATGGGTCAATTCCTACGGGGGTCTAGACCCTAAAAATAATTGATGCGACCCTATGCATCAATTCGTATGGGGGTCTAACCCCTCAAAATAATTGACGCGACCCTATGCGTCAATTCCTAGGGGGGTCTAGACCCCCAAAATAATTGACGCGACCCTATGCGTCAATTCCTACGGGGGTCTAGACCCTAAAAATAATTGATGCGACCCTATGCATCAATTCGTATGGGGGTCTGGACCCCGAAAATAATTGACGCGACGCTATGCATCAATTCCTAGGGGGGTCTAGACCCCCAAAATAATTGACGCGACCCTATGCGTCAATTCCTACGGGGGTCTAGACCCTAAAAATAATTGATGCGACCCTATGCATCAATTCGTATCGGGGTCTAGAACCCCAAAATAATTGACGCGACCCTATGCGTCCATTCCTAGGGGGGTCTAGACCCCCATAATAATTGACGCGACCCTATGCGCCAATTCCTATAGAGGTCTAGACCCCCAAAATAATTGACGCGACCCTATGCGTCAATTCCTATGGGGGTCTGGACCCCCAAAATAATTGACGCGACCCTATGCGTCAATTCCTAGGGGGGTCTAGAACCCCAAAATAATTGACACACACACAGGGGTCAAATAATTCACGGAGGGGTCAAATAATTCAAGGAGGGTTAAAATAACTCACGGAGGGGTAAAATAATTCACGGAGGGGGATAAACAATTCACGGAGGGGTAAAATAATTCACGGAGGGGGGTAAACAATTCACGGAGGGGTGAAATAATTCACGGAGGGGGGTAAACAATTCACGGAGGGGTCAAATAATTCACGGAGGGGGGTAAACAATTCACAGAGGGGTCAAATAATTCACGGAGGGGGGTAAACAATTCACAGAGGGGTCAAATAATTCACGGAGGGGGGTAAACAATTCACGGAGGGGTAAAATAATTCACGGAGGGGGGTAAATAATTCACGGAGGGGTAAAATAATTCACGGAGGGGGGTAAATAATTCACGGAGGGGGGTAAATAATTCACGGCGGGGTGAAATAATTCACGGAGGGGGGTAAATAATTCACGGAGGGGTAAAATAATTTACGGAGGGGGGTAAATAATTCACGGAGGGGTAAAATAATTCACGGAGGGGGGTAAATAATTCACGGAGGGGTGAAATAATTCACGGAGGGGGGTAAACAATTCACGGAGGGGTAAAATAATTCACGGAGGGGGGTAAACAATTCACGGAGGGGTGAAATAATTCACGGAGGGGGGTAAACAATTCACGGAGGGGTAAAATAATTCACGGAGGGGTCAAATAATTCACGGAGGGGGGTAAACAATTCATTGAGGGGTGGAATAATTCACGGAGGGGGGTAAACAATTCACGGAGGGGTCAAATAATTCACGGACGGGTGAAATAATTCACGGAGGGGGGTAAACGATTCACGGAGGGGTAAAATAATTCACGGAGGGGGGTAAACAATTCACGGAGGGGTCAAAGAATTCACGGAGGGGGGTAAACAATTCACGGAGGGGTAAAATAATTCACAGAGGGGGGTAAACAATTCACGGAGGGGTCAAATAATTCACGGAGGGGGGTAAATAATTCACGGAGGGGTAAAATAATTCACGGAGGGGGGTAAATAATTCACAGAGGGGTAAAATAATTCACGGAGGGGGGTAAATAATTCACGGAGGGGTCAAATAATTCACGGAGGGGGGTAAACAATTCACGGAGGGGTAAAATAATTCACGGAGGGGGTAAACAAGTCACGGAAGGGTGAAATAATTCACGGAGGGGGTAAACAATTCACGGAGGGGTGAAATAATTCACGGAGGCAGGTAAATAATTCACGGAGGGGTAAAATAATTCACGGAGGGGGGTAAACAATTCACGGAGGGGTGAAATAATTCACGGAGGGGGGTAAATAATTCACGGAGGGGTCAAATAATTCACGGAGGGGGGTAAATAATTCACGGAGGGGTGAAATAATTCACGGAGGGGGGTAAACAATTCACGGAGGGGTAAAATAATTCACGGAGGGGGGTAAACAATTCACGGAGGGGTGAAATAATTCACGGAGGGGGGTAAACAATTCACAGAGGGGTAAAATAATTCACGGAGGGGGGTAAACAATTCACGGAGGGGTGAAATAATTCACGGAGGGGGGTAAACAATTCACGGAGGGGTAAAATAATTCACGGAGGGGTCAAATAATTCACGGAGGGGGGTAAACAATTCACGGAGGGGTGAAATAATTCACGGAGGGGTGAAATAATTCACGGAGGGGGGTAAACAATTCACGGAGGGGTGAAATAATTCACGGAGGGGTGAAATAATTCACGGAGGGGGGTAAACGATTCACGGAGGGGTAAAATAATTCATCGAGGGGGGTAAACAATTCACGGAAGGGTCAAATAATTCACGGAGGGGGGTAAACAATTCACGGAGGGGTAAAATAATTCACGGAGGGGGGTAAACAATTCACGGAGGGGTCAAATAATTCACGGAGGGGGGTAAATAATTCACGGAGGAGTCAAATAATTCACGGAGGGGGGTAAACAATTCACGGAGGGGTAAAATAATTCACGGAGGGGGGTAAATAATTCACGGAGGGGTAAAATAATTCACGGAGGGGGGTAAATAATTCACAGAGGGGTAAAATAATTCACGGAGGGGGGTAAACAATTCACGGAGGGGTGAAATAATTCACGGAGGGGGGTAAATAATTCACGGAGGGGTCAAATAATTCACGGAGGGGGGTAAATAATTCACGGAGGGGTGAAATAATTCACGGAGGGGGGTAAACAATTCACGGAGGGGTAAAATAATTCACGGAGGGGGGTAAACAATTCACGGAGGGGTGAAATAATTCACGGAGGGGGGTAAACAATTCACAGAGGGGTAAAATAATTCACGGAGGGGGGTAAACAATTCACGGAGGGGTGAAATAATTCACGGAGGGGGGTAAACAATTCACGGAGCGGTGAAATAATTCACGGAGGGGTGAAATAATTCACGGAGGGGGGTAAACGATTCACGGAGGGGTAAAATAATTCATCGAGGGGGGTAAACAATTCACGGAGGGGTCAAATAATTCACGGAGGGGGGTAAACAATTCACGGAGGGGTAAAATAATTCACGGAGGGGGGTAAACAATTCACGGAGGGGTCAAATAATTCACGGAGGGGGGTAAATAATTCACGGAGGGGTCAAATAATTCACGGAGGGGGGTAAACAATTCACGGAGGGGTAAAATAATTCACGGAGGGGGTAAACAAGTCACGGAAGGGTGAAATAATTCACGGAGGGGGTAAACAATTCACGGAGGGGTGAAATAATTCACGGAGGCAGGTAAATAATTCACGGAGGGGTAAAATAATTCACGGAGGGGGGTAAACAATTCACGGAGGGGTGAAATAATTCACGGAGGGGGGTAAATAATTCACGGAGGGGTCAAATAATTCACGGAGGGGGGTAAATAATTCACGGAGGGGTGAAATAATTCACGGAGGGGGGTAAACAATTCACAGAGGGGTAAAATAATTCATGGAGGGGGGTAAACAATTCACGGAGGGGTAAACAATTCACGGAGGGGTAAAATAATTCACGGAGGGGTCAAATAATTCACGGAGGGGGGTAAACAATTCACGGAGGGGTGAAATAATTCACGGAGGGGGGTAAACAATTCACGGAGGGGTGAAATAATTCACGGAGGGGTGAAATAATTCACGGAGGGGGGTAAACGATTCACGGAGGGGTAAAATAATTCATCGAGGGGGGTAAACAATTCACGGAGGGGTCAAATAATTCACGGAGGGGGGTAAACAATTCACGGAGGGGTAAAATAATTCACGGAGGGGGGTAAACAATTCACGGAGGGGTCAAATAATTCACGGAGGGGGGTAAATAATTCACGGAGGGGTCAAATAATTCACGGAGGGGGGTAAACAATTCACGGAGGGGTAAAATAATTCACGGAGGGGGTAAACAAGTCACGGAAGGGTGAAATAATTCACGGAGGGGGTAAACAATTCACGGAGGGGTGAAATAATTCACGGAGGCAGGTAAATAATTCACGGAGGGGTAAAATAATTCACGGAGGGGGGTAAACAATTCACGGAGGGGTGAAATAATTCACGGAGGGGGGTAAATAATTCACGGAGGGGTCAAATAATTCACGGAGGGGGGTAAATAATTCACGGAGGGGTGAAATAATTCACGGAGGGGGGTAAACAATTCACGGAGGGGTAAAATAATTCACGGAGGGGGGTAAACAATTCACGGAGGGGTGAAATAATTCACGGAGGGGGGTAAACAATTCACAGAGGGGTAAAATAATTCACGGAGGGGGGTAAACAATTCACGGAGGGGTGAAATAATTCACGGAGGGGGGTAAACAATTCACGGAGGGGTAAAATAATTCACGGAGGGGTCAAATAATTCACGGAGGGGGGTAAACAATTCACGGAGGGGTGAAATAATTCACGGAGGGGTGAAATAATTCACGGAGGGGGGTAAACAATTCACGGAGGGGTGAAATAATTCACGGAGGGGTGAAATAATTCACGGAGGGGGGTAAACGATTCACGGAGGGGTAAAATAATTCATCGAGGGGGGTAAACAATTCACGGAGGGGTCAAATAATTCACGGAGGGGGGTAAACAATTCACGGAGGGGTAAAATAATTCACGGAGGGGGGTAAACAATTCACGGAGGGGTCAAATAATTCACGGAGGGGGGTAAATAATTCACGGAGGAGTCAAATAATTCACGGAGGGGGGTAAACAATTCACGGAGGGGTAAAATAATTCACGGAGGGGGGTAAATAATTCACGGAGGGGTAAAATAATTCACGGAGGGGGGTAAATAATTCACAGAGGGGTAAAATAATTCACGGAGGGGGGTAAACAATTCACGGAGGGGTGAAATAATTCACGGAGGGGGGTAAATAATTCACGGAGGGGTCAAATAATTCACGGAGGGGGGTAAATAATTCACGGAGGGGTGAAATAATTCACGGAGGGGGGTAAACAATTCACGGAGGGGTAAAATAATTCACGGAGGGGGGTAAACAATTCACGGAGGGGTCAAATAATTCACGGAGGGGGGTAAATAATTCACGGAGGAGTCAAATAATTCACGGAGGGGGGTAAACAATTCACGGAGGGGTAAAATAATTCACGGAGGGGGGTAAATAATTCACGGAGGGGTAAAATAATTCACGGAGGGGGGTAAATAATTCACACAGGGGTAAAATAATTCACGGAGGGGGGTAAATAATTCACGGAGGGGTCAAATAATTCACGGAGGGGGGTAAACAATTCACGGAGGGGTAAAATAATTCACGGAGGGGGTAAACAAGTCACGGAGGGGTGAAATAATTCACGGAGGGGGTAAACAATTCACGGAGGGCCGAAATAATTCACGGAGGCAGGTAAATAATTCACGGAGGGGTAAAATAATTCACGGAGGGGGGTAAACAATTCACGGAGGGGTGAAATAATTCACGGAGGGGGGTAAATAATTCACGGAGGGGTCAAATAATTCACGGAGGGGGGTAAATAATTCACGGAGGGGTGAAATAATTCACGGAGGGGGGTAAACAATTCACGGAGGGGTAAAATAATTCACGGAGGGGGGTAAACAATTCACGGAGGGGTGAAATAATTCACGGAGGGGGGTAAACAATTCACGGAGGGGTAAAATAATTCACGGAGGGGGGTAAACAATTCACGGAGGGGTCAAATAATTCACGGAGGGGGGTAAACAATTCACGGAGGGGTAAAATAATTCACGGAGGGGGGTAAATAATTCACCGAGGGGTAAAGTAATTCACGGAGGGGGGTAAATAATTCACAGAGGGGTAAAATAATTCACGGAGGGGGGTAAATAATTCACGGAGGGGTCAAATAATTCACGGAGGGGGGTAAACAATTCACGGAGGGGGTAAACAATTGACGGAGGGGTGAAATAATTCACGGAGGGGGTAAACAATTCACGGAGGGGTGAAATAATTCACGGAGGCAGGTAAATAATTCACGGAGGGGTAAAATAATTCACGGAGGGGGGTAAACAATTCACGGAGGGGTGAAATAATTCACGGAGGGGGGTAAATAATTCACAGAGGGGTAAAATAATTCACGGAGGGGGGTAAACAATTCACGGAGGGGTGAAATAATTCACGGAGGGGGGTAAATAATTCACGGAGGGGTAAAATAATTCACGGAGGGGGGTAAATAATTCACGGAGGGGTCAAATAATTCACGGAGGGGGTAAACAATTCACAGAGGGGTAAAATAATTCACGGAGGGGGGTAAACAATTCACGGAGGGGTAAAATAATTCACGGAGGGGGGTAAACAATTCACGGAGGGGTAAAATAATTCACGGAGGGGGGTAAACAATTCACGGAGGGGTGAAATGATTCACGGACGGGGGTAAATAATTCACGGAGGGGTAAAATAATTCACGGAGGGGGGTAAATAATTCACGGAGGGGTGAAATAATTCACGGAGGGGGTAAACAATTCACAGAGGGGTAAAATAATTCACGGAGGGGCGTAAAGAATTCACGGAGGGGTCAAATAATTCACGGAGGGGGGTAAATAATTCACGGAGGGGTAAAATAATTCACGGAGGGGGGTAAATAATTCACGGAGGGGTCAAATAATTCACGGAGGGGGGTAAACAATTCACGGAGGGGTAAAATAATTCACGGAGGGGGGTAAATAATGCACGGAGGGGTAAAATAATTCACGGAGGGGGGTAAATAATTCACGGAGGGGTCAAATAATTCACGGAGGGGGGTAAACAATTCACGGAGGGGTAAAATAATTCACGGAGGGGGGTAAACAATTCACGGAGGGGTGAAAAAATTTACGGAGGGGGTTAAACAATTCACGGAGGGGTGAAATAATTCACGGAGGGGGGTAAATAATTCACGGAGGGGTAAAATAATTCACGGAGGGGTAAAATAATTCACGGAGGGGGCTAAACAATTCACGGAGGGGTCAAATAATTCACGGAGGGGGGTAAACAATTCACGGAGGGGTAAAATAATTCACGGAGGGGCGTAAATAATTCACGGAGGGGTGAAATAATTCACGGAGGGGGGTAAACAATGCACGGAGGGGTAAAATAATTCACGGAGGGGGGTAAACAATTCACGGAGGGGTCAAATAATTCACGGAGGGGGGTAAACAATTCACGGAGGGGTAAAATAATTCACGGAGGGGGGTGAACAATTCACGGAGGGGTCAAAAAATTCACGGAGGGGGGTAAATAATTCACGGAGGGGTCAAATAATTCACGGAGGGGGGTAAATAATTCACGGAGGGGTGAAATAATTCACGGAGGGGGGTAAACAATTCACGGAGGGGTAAAATAATTCACGGAGGGGGGTAAACACTTCACGGAGGGGTGAAATAATTCACGGAGGGGGGTAAACAATTCACAGAGGGGTAAAATAATTCACGGAGGGGGGTAAACAATTCACGGAGGGGTCAAATAATTCACGGAGGGGGGTAAATAATTCACGGAGGGGTAAAATAATTCACGGAGGGGGGTAAACAATTCACGGAGGGGTAAAATAATTCACGGAGGGGGGTAAATAATTCACGGAGGGGTAAAATAATTCACGGAGGGGGGTAAATAATTCAGGGAGGGGTGAAATAATTCACGGAGGGGGTAAACAATTCACAGAGGGGTAAAATAATTCACGGAGGGGGGTAAAGAATTCACGGAGGGGTCAAATAATTCACGGAGGGGGGTAAATAATTCACGGAGGGGTAAAATAATTCACGGAGGGGGGTAAATAATTCACGGAGGGGTCAAATAATTCACGGAGGGGGGTAAACAATTCACGGAGGGGTAAAATAATTCACGGAGGGGGGTAAATAATGCACGGAGGGGTAAAATAATTCACGGAGGGGGGTAAATAATTCACGGAGGGGTGAAATAATTCACGGAGGGGAGTAAACAATTCACGGAGGGGTAAAATAATTCACGGAGGGGGGTAAACAATTCACGGAGGGGTGAAATAATTCACGGAGGGGGGTAAACAATTCACGGAGGGGTGAAATAATTCACGGAGGGGGGTAAATAATTCATGGAGGGGTCAAATAATTCACGGAGGGGGGTAAATAATTCACGGAGGGGTGAAATAATTCACGGAGGGGGGTAAACAATTCACGGAGGGGTAAAAAAATTCACGGAGGGGGGTAAACAATTCACGGAGGGGTGAAATAATTCACGGAGGGGGGTAAACAATTCACAGAGGGGTAAAATAATTCACGGAGGGGGGTAAACAATTCACGGAGGGGTGAAATAATTCACGGAGGGGGGTAAATAATTCACGGAGGGGTAAAAAAATTCACGGAGGGGGGTAAACAATTCACGGAGGGGTAAAATAATTCACGGAGGGGGGTAAACGATTCACGGAGGGGTAAAATAATTCACGGAGGGGGGTAAACAATTCACGGAGGGGTCAAATAATTCACGGAGGGGGGTTAACAATTCACGGAGGGGTAAAATAATTCACGGAGGGGGGTAAACAATTCACGGAGGGGTCAAATAATTCACGGAGGGGGGTAAATAATTCACGGAGGGGTCAAATAATTCACGGAGGGGGGTAAACAATTCACGGAGGGGGGTAAACAATTCACGGAGGGGTAAAATAATTCACGGAGGGGGGTAAATAATGCACGGAGGGGTAAAATAATTCACGGAGGGGGGTAAATAATTCACGGAGGGGTCAAATAATTCACGGAGGGGGGTAAACAATTCACGGAGGGGTAAAATAATTCACGGAGGGGGGTAAACAATTCACGGAGGGGTGAAAAAATTTACGGAGGGGGTTAAACAATTCACGGAGGGGTGAAATAATTCACGGAGGGGGGTAAATAATTCACGGAGGGGTAAAATAATTCACGGAGGGGTAAAATAATTCACGGAGGGGGGTAAACAATTCACGGAGGGGTCAAATAATTCACGGAGGGGGGTAAACAATTTACTGAAGGGTAAAATAATTCACGGAGGGGCGTAAATAATTCACGGAGGGGTGAAATAATTCACCGAGGGGGGTAAACAATGCACGGAGGGGTAAAATAATTCACGGAGGGGGGTAAACAATTCACGGAGGGGTCAAATAATTCACGGAGGGGGGTAAACAATTCACGGAGGGGTAAAATAATTCACGGAGGGGGGTGAACAATTCACGGAGGGGTCAAAAAATTCACGGAGGGGGGTAAATAATTCACGGAGGGGTCAAATAATTCACGGAGGGGGGTAAATAATTCACGGAGGGGTGAAATAATTCACGGAGGGGGGTAAACAATTCACGGAGGGGTAAAATAATTCACGGAGGGGGGTAAACACTTCACGGAGGGGTGAAATAATTCACGGAGGGGGGTAAACAATTCACAGAGGGGTAAAATAATTCACGGAGGGGGGTAAACAATTCACGGAGGGGTCAAATAATTCACGGAGGGGGGTAAATAATTCACGGAGGGGTAAAATAATTCACGGAGGGGGGTAAACAATTCACGGAGGGGTAAAATAATTCACGGAGGGGGGTAAATAATTCACGGAGGGGTAAAATAATTAACGGAGGGGGGTAAATAATTCACGGAGGGGTGAAATAATTCACGGAGGGGGTAAACAATTCACAGAGGGGTAAAATAATTCACGGAGGGGGGTAAACAATTCACGGGGGGTCAAATAATTCACGGAGGGGGGTAAATAATTCACGGAGGGGTGAAATAATTCACGGAGGGGGGTAAACAATTCACGGAGGGGTAAAATAATTCACGGAGGGGGGTAAACAATTCACGGAGGGGTGAAATAATTCACGGAGGGGGGTAAACAATTCACGGAGGGGTGAAATAATTCACGGAGGGGGGTAAATAATTCACGGAGGGGTAAAATAATTCACGGAGGGGTAAAATAATTCACGGAGGGGGGTAAACAATTCACGGAGGGGTCAAATAATTCACGGAGGGGGGTAAACAATTCACGGAGGGGTAAAACAATTCACGGAGGGGCGTAAATAATTCACGGAGGGGTGAAATAATTCACGGAGGGGGGTAAACAATGCACGGAGGGGTGAAATAATTCACGGAGAAGGGTAAACAATTCACGGAGGGGTAAAATAATTCACGGAGGGGGGTGAACAATTCACGGAGGGGTCAAAAAATTCACGGAGGGGGGTAAATAATTCACGGAGGGGTCAAATAATTCACGGAGGGGGGTAAATAATTCACGGAGGGGTCAAATAATTCATGGAGGCGGGTAAATAATTCACGGAGGGGTCAAATAATTCACGGAGGGGGGTAAATAATTCACGGAGGGGTGAAATAATTCACGGAGGCAGGTAAATAATTCACGGAGGGGTAAAATAATTCACGGAGGGGGGTAAACAATTCACGGAGGGGTGAAATAATTCACGGAGGGGGGTAAATAATTCACGGAGGGGTCAAATAATTCACGGAGGGGGGTAAATAATTCACGGAGGGGTGAAATAATTCACGGAGGGGGGTAAACAATTCACGGAGGGGTAAAAAAATTCACGGAGGGGGGTAAACAATTCACGGAGGGGTGAAATAATTCACGGAGGGGGGTAAACAATTCACAGAGGGGTAAAATAATTCACGGAGGGGGGTAAACAATTCACGGAGGGGTGAAATAATTCACGGAGGGGGGTAAATAATTCACGGAGGGGTAAAAAAATTCACGGAGGGGGGTAAACAATTCACGGAGGGGTAAAATAATTCACGGAGGGGGGTAAACGATTCACGGAGGGGTAAAATAATTCACGGAGGGGGGTAAACAATTCACGGAGGGGTCAAATAATTCACGGAGGGGGGTTAACAATTCACGGAGGGGTAAAATAATTCACGGAGGGGGGTAAACAATTCACGAAGGGGTCAAATAATTCACGGAGGGGGGTAAATAATTCACGGAGGGGTCAAATAATTCACGGAGGGGGGTAAACAATTCACGGAGGGGTAAAATAATTCACGGAGGGGGGTAAATAATTCACGGAGGGGTAAAATAATTCACGGAGGGGGGTAAATAATTCACAGAGTGGTAAGATAATTCACGGAGGGGGGTAAACAATTCACGGAGGGGTAAAATAATTCACGGAGGGGGGTAAACAATTCACGGAGGGGTCAAATAATTCACGGAGGGGGGTAAATAATTCACGGAGGGGTCAAATAATTCACGGAGGGGGGTAAACAATTCACGGAGGGGTAAAATAATTCACGGAGGGGGTAAACAATTCACGGAGGGGTGAAATAATTCACGGAGGGGGTAAACAATTCACGGAGGGGTGAAATAATTCACAAAGGCAGGTAAATAATTCACGGAGGGGTAAAATAATTCACGGAGGGGGGTAAACAATTCACGGAGGGGTGAAATAATTCACGGAGGGGGGTAAATAATTCACGGAGGGGTCAAATAATTCACGGAGGGGGGTAAATAATTCACGGAGGGGTGAAATAATTCACGGAGGGGGGTAAACAATTCACGGAGGGGTAAATAATTCACGGAGGGGGGTAAACAATTCACGGAGGGGTGAAATAATTCACGGAGGGGGGTAAACAATTCACAGAGGGGTAAAATAATTCACGGAGGGGGGTAAACAATTCACGGAGGGGTGAAATAATTCACGGAGGGGGGTAAATAATTCACGGAGGGGTAAAATAATTCACGGAGGGGGGTAAACAATTCACGGAGGGGTAAAATAATTCACGGAGGGGGGTAAATAATTCACGGAGGGGTGAAATAATTCACGGAGGGGGTAAACAATTCACAGAGGGGTAAAATAATTCACGGAGGGGGGTAAACAATTCACGGAGGGGTCAAATAATTCACGGAGGGGGGTAAATAATTCACGGAGGGGTAAAATAATTCACGGAGGGGGGTAAATAATTCACGGAGGGGTCAAATGATTCACGGAGGGGGGTAAACAATTCACGGAGGGGTAAAATAATTCACGGAGGGGGGTAAATAATGCACGGAGGGGTAAAATAATTCACGGAGGGGGGTAAATAATTCACGGAGGGGTGAAATAATTCACGGAGGGGGGTAAACAATTCACGGAGGGGTAAAATAATTCACGGAGGGGGGTAAACAATTCACGGAGGGGTGAAATAATTCACGGAGGGGGGTAAACAATTCACGGAGGGGTGAAATAATTCACGGAGGGGGGTAAACAATTCACGGAGGGGTAAAATAATTCACGGAGGGGTAAAATAATTCACGGAGGGGGGTAAACAATTCACGGAGGGGTCAAATAATTCACGGAGGGGGGTAAACAATTCACCGAGGGGTAAAATAATTCACGGAGGGGCGTAAATAATTCACGGAGGGGTGAAATAATTCACGGAGGGGGGTAAACAATTCACAGAGGGGTAAAATAATTCACGGAGGGGGGTAAACAATTCACAGAGGGGTAAAATAATTCACGGAGGGGGGTAAACAATTCACGGAGGGGTCAAATAATTCACGGAGGGGGGTAAATAATTCACGGAGGGGTCAAATAATTCACGGAGGGGGGTAAACAATTCACGGAGGGGTAAAATAATTCACGGAGGGGGGTAAACAATTCACGGAGGGGTAAAATAATTCAAGGAGGGGGGTAAATAATTCACGGAGGGGTCAAATAATTCACGGAGGCGGGTAAATAATTCACGGAGGGGTCAAATAATTCACGGAGGGGGGTAAATAATTCACGGAGGGGTGAAATAATTCACGGAGGCAGGTAAATAATTCACGGAGGGGTAAAATAATTCACGGAGGGGGGTAAACAATTCACGGAGGGGTGAAATAATTCACGGAGGGGGGTAAATAATTCACGGAGGGGTCAAATAATTCACGGAGGGGGGTAAATAATTCACGGAGGGGTGAAATAATTCACGGAGGGGGGTAAACAATTCACGGAGGGGTGAAATAATTCACGGAGGGGGGTAAATAATTCACGGAGGGGTAAAATAATTCACGGAGGGGGGTAAACAGTTCACGGAGGGGTAAAATAATTCACGGAGGGGGGTAAATGATTCACGGAGGGGTAAAAAGATTCACGGAGGGGGGTAAATAAGTCACGGAGGGCGCGAAAAAATTCACGGAGGGGGGTAAATAATGCACGGAGGGGTAAAATAATTCACGGAGGGGTCAAATAATTCACGGAGGGGTAAAATAATTCAAGGAGGGGGGTAAACAATTCACAGAGGGGTAAAATAATTCACGGAGGGGGGTAAACAATTCACGGAGGGGTCAAATAATTCACGGAGGGGGGTAAACAATTCACGGAGGGGTGAAATAATTCACGGAGGGGGGTAAATAATGCACGGAGGGGTAAAATAATTCACGGAGGGGGGTAAATAATTCACGGAGGGGTGAAATAATTCACGGAGGGGGGTAAACAATTCACGGAGGGGTAAAATAATTCACCGAGGGGGGTAAACAATTCACGGAGGGGTGAAATAATTCACGGAGGGGGGTAAACAATTCACGGAGGGGTGAAATAATTCACGGAGGGGGGTAAATAATTCACGGAGGGGTAAAATAATTCACGGAGGGGTAAAATAATTCACGGAGGGGGGTAAACAATTCACGGAGGGGTGAAATAATTCACAGAGGGGGGTAAACAATTCACGGAGGGGTAAAATAATTCACGGAGGGGGGTAAATAATTCACGGAGGGGTCAAATAATTCACGGAGGGGGGTAAACAATTCACGGAGGGGTAAAATAATTCACGGAGGGGGGTAAACAATTCACGGAGGGGTGAAATAATTCACGGAGGGGGGTAAACAATTCACGGAGGGGTGAAATAATTCACGGAGGGGGGTAAATAATTCACGGAGGGGTAAAATAATTCACGGAGGGGGTTAAACAATTCATGGAGGGGTGAAATAATTCATGGAGGGGGGTAAATAATTCACGGAGGGGTGAAATAATTCACGGAGGGGGGTAAACAATTCACGGAGGGGTAAAATAATTCACGGAGGGGGGTAAACAATTCACCGAGGGGTGAAATCATTCACAGAGGGGGGTAAACAATTCACGGAGGGGTGAAATAATTCACGGAGGGGGGTAAATAATTCACGGAGGGGTGAAATAATTCACGGAGGGGGGTAAACAATTCACGGAGGGGTAAAATAATTCACGGAGGGGGGTAAACAATTCACGGAGGGGTCAAATAATTCACGGAGGGGGGTAAACAATTCACGGAGGGGTAAAATAATTCACGGAGGGGGATAAACAATTCACGGAGGGGTCAAATAATTCACGGAGGGGGGTAAATAATTCACGGAGGGGTCAAATAATTCACGGAGGGGGGTAAACAATTCACGGAGGGGTAAAATAATTCACGGAGGGGGGTAAATAATTCACGGAGGGGTCAAATAATTCACGGAGGGGGGTAAATAATTCAAGGAGGGGTCAAATAATTCACGGAGGGGGGTAAATAATTCACGGAGGGGTCAAATAATTCACAGAGGGGAGTAAACAATTCACGGAGGGGTAAAATAATTCACGGAGGGGGTAAACAATTCACGGAGGGGTCAAATAATTCACGGAGGGGGGTAAATAATTCACGGAGGTGTCAAATAATTCACGGAGGGGGGTAAATATTTCACGGAGGGGTCAAATAATTCACGGAGGGGGGTAAATAATTCACGGAGGCGTAAAATAATAAACGGATGGGGTAAACAATTCACGGAGGGGTGAAATAATGCACGGAGGCAGGTAAATAATTCACGGAGGGGTAAAATAATTCACGGAGGGGGGTAAACAATTCACGGAGGGGTGAAATAATTCACGGAGGGGGGTAAACAATTCACGGAGGGGTCAAATAATTCACGGAGGGGGGTAAATAATTCACGGAGGGGTCAAATAATTCACGGAGGGGGGTAAATAATTCACGGAGGGGTGAAATAATTCACGGAGGGGGGTAAATAATTCACGGAGGGGTAAAATAATTCACGGAGGGGGGTAAACAATTCACGGAGGGGTGAAATAATTCACGGAGGGGGGTAAATAATTCACAGAGGGGTAAAATAATTCACGGAGGGGGGTAAACAATTCACGGAGGGGTAAAATAATTCACGGAGGGGGGTAAACAATTCACGGAGGGGTAAAATAATTCACGGAGGGGGGTAAACAATTCACGGAGGGGTCAAAAAATTCACGGAGGGGGGTAAACAATTCACGGAGGGGTAAAATAATTCACGGAGGGGGGTAAATAATTCACGGAGGGGTAAAATAATTCACGGAGGGGGGTAAATAATTCATGGAGGGGTGAAATAATTCACGGAGGGGGGTAAAAAATTCACGGAGGGGTGAAATAATTCACGGAGGGGGGTAAACAATTCACGGAGGGGTAAGATAATTCACGGAGGGGGGTAAACAATTCACGGAGGGGTGAAATAATTCACGGAGGGGGGTACACAATTCACGGAGGGGTAAAAATATTCACGGAGGGGGGTAAATAATTCACGGAGGGGTGAAATAATTCACGGAGGGGGGTAAACAATTCACGGAGGGGTAAAATAATTCACGGAGGGGGGTAAACAATTCACGGAGGGGTAAAATAATTCACGGAAAGGGGTAAACCCCTTAACGGAGGGGTAAAATAATTCACGGAGGGGGGTAAACAATTCACGGAGGGGTCAAATAATTCACGGAGGGGGGTAAATAATTCACGGAGGGGTAAAATAATTCACGGAGGGGGGTAAACAATTCACGGAGGGGTAAAATAATTTACGGAGGGGGGTAAACAATTCACGGAGGGGTAAAATAATTCACGGAGGGGGGTAAATAATTCATGGAGGGGTAAAAAAATTCACGGAGGGGGGTAAATAATTCATGGAGGGGTGAAATAATTCACGAAGGGGGGTAAATAATTCACGGAGGGGTGAAATAATTCACGGAGGGGGGTAAACAATTCACGGAGGGGTAAAATAATTCACGGAGGGGGGTAAACAATTCACGGAGGGGTGAAATAATTCACCGAGGGGGGTACACAATTCACGGAGGGGTAAAATAATTCACGGAGGGGGGTAAATAATTCACGGAGGGGTGAAATAATTCACGGAGGGGGGTAAACAATTCACGGAGGGGTAAAATAATTCACGGAGGGGGGTAAACAATTCACGGAGGGGTAAAATAATTCACGGAAAGGGGTAAACCCCTTAACGGAGGGGTAAAATAATTCACGGAGGGGGGTAAACAATTCACGGAGGGGTCAAATAATTCACGGAGGGGGGTAAACAATTCACGGAGGGGTAAAATAATTCACGGAGGGGGGTAAATAATTCACGGAGGGGTAAAATAATTCACGGAGGGGGGTAAATAATTCATGGAGGGGTGAAATAATTCACGGAGGGGGGTAAATAATTCACGGAGGGGTGAAATAATTCACGGAGGGGGGTAAACAATTCACGGAGGGGTAAAATAATTCACGGAGGGGGGTAAACAATTCACGGAGGGGTGAAATAATTCACGGAGGGGGGTACACAATTCACGGAGGGGTAAAATAATTCACGGAGGGGGGTAAATAATTCACGGAGGGGTGAAATAATTCACGGAGGGGGGTAAACAATTCACGGAGGGGTAAAATAATTCACGGAGGGGGGTAAACAATTCACGGAGGGGTAAAATAATTCACGGAAAGGGGTAAACCCCTTAACGGAGGGGTAAAATAATTCACGGAGGGGGGTAAACAATTCACGGAGGGGTCAAATAATTCACGGAGGGGGGTAAATAATTCACGGAGGGGTCAAATAATTTACGGAGGGGGGTAAACAATTCACGGAGGGGTGAAATAATTCACGGAGGGGGGTAAACAATTCACGGAGGGGTCAAATAATTCACGGAGGGGGGTAAATAATTCACGGAGGGGTAAAATAATTCAGGGAGGGGGGTAAACAATTCACGGAGGGGTAAAATAATTCACGGAGGGGGGTAAACAATTCACGGAGGGGTAAAATAATTCACGGAGGGGGGTAAATAATTCACGGAGGGGTAAAAAAATTCACGGAGGGGGGTAAATAATTCATGGAGGGGTGAAATAATTCACGGAGGGGGGTAAATAATTCACGGAGGGGTGAAATAATTCACGGAGGGGGGTAAACAATTCACGGAGGGGTAAAATAATTCACGGAGGGGGGTAAACAATTCACGGAAGGGTGAAATAATTCACGGAGGGGGGTACACAATTCACGGAGGGGTAAAATAATTCACGGAGGGGGGTAAATAATTCACGGAGGGGTGAAATAATTCACGGAGGGGGGTAAACAATTCACGGAGGGGTAAAATAATTCACGGAGGGGGGTAAACAATTCACGGAGGGGTCAAAAAATTCACGGAGGGGGGTAAACAATTCACGGAGGGGTAAAATAATTCACGGAGGGGGGTAAATAATTCACGGAGGGGTAAAATAATTCACGGAGGGGGGTAAATAATTCATGGAGGGGTGAAATAATTCACGGAGGGGGGTAAAAAATTCACGGAGGGGTGAAATAATTCACGGAGGGGGGTAAACAATTTACGGAGGGGTAAGATAATTCACGGAGGGGGGTAAACAATTCACGGAGGGGTGAAATAATTCACGGAGGGGGGTACACAATTCACGGAGGGGTAAAATAATTCACGGAGGGGGGTAAATAATTCACGGAGGGGTGAAATAATTCACGGAGGGGGGTAAACAATTCACGGAGGGGTAAAATAATTCACGGAGGGGGGTAAACAATTCACGGAGGGGTAAAATAATTCACGGAAAGGGGTAAACCCCTTAACGGAGGGGTAAAATAATTCACGGAGGGGGGTAAACAATTCACGGAGGGGTCAAATAATTCACGGAGGGGGGTAAATAATTCACGGAGGGGTCAAATAATTTACGGAGGGGGGTAAACAATTCACGGAGGGGTGAAATAATTCACGGAGGGGGGTAAACAATTCACGGAGGGGTCAAATAATTCACGGAGGGGGGTAAATAATTCACGGAGGGGTAAAATAATTCACGGAGGGGGGTAAACAATTCACGGAGGGGTAAAATAATTTACGGAGGGGGGTAAACAATTCACGGAGGGGTAAAGTAATTCACGGAGGGGGGTAAATAATTCATGGAGGGGTAAAAAAATTCACGGAGGGGGGTAAATAATTCATGGAGGGGTGAAATAATTCACGAAGGGGGGTAAATAATTCACGGAGGGGTGAAATAATTCACGGAGGGGGGTAAACAATTCACGGAGGGGTAAAATAATTCACGGAGGGGGGTAAACAATTCACGGAGGGGTGAAATAATTCACCGAGGGGGGTACACAATTCACGGAGGGGTAAAATAATTCACGGAGGGGGGTAAATAATTCACGGAGGGGTAAAATAATTCACGGAGGGGGGTAAACAATTCACGGAGGGGTAAAATAATTCACGGAAAGGGGCAAACCCCTTAACGGAGGGGTAAAATAATTCACGGAGGGGGGTAAACAATTCACGGAGGGGTCAAATAATTCACGGAGGGGGGTAAACAATTCACGGAGGGGTAAAATAATTCACGGAGGGGGGTAAATAATTCACGGAGGGGTAAAATAATTCACGGAGGGGGGTAAATAATTCATGGAGGGGTGAAATAATTCACGGAGGGGGGTAAATAATTCACGGAGGGGTGAAATAATTCACGGAGGGGGGTAAACAATTCACGGAGGGGTAAAATAATTCACGGAGGGGGGTAAACAATTCACGGAGGGGTGAAATAATTCACGGAGGGGGGTACACAATTCACGGAGGGGTAAAATAATTCACGGAGGGGGGTAAATAATTCACGGAGGGGTGAAATAATTCACGGAGGGGGGTAAACAATTCACGGAGGGGTAAAATAATTCACGGAGGGGGGTAAACAATTCACGGAGGGGTAAAATAATTCACGGAAAGGGGTAAACCCCTTAACGGAGGGGTAAAATAATTCACGGAGGGGGGTAAACAATTCACGGAGGGGTCAAATAATTCACGGAGGGGGGTAAATAATTCACGGAGGGGTCAAATAATTTACGGAGGGGGGTAAACAATTCACGGAGGGGTGAAATAATTCACGGAGGGGGGTAAACAATTCACGGAGGGGTCAAATAATTCACGGAGGGGGGTAAATAATTCACGGAGGGGTAAAATAATTCAGGGAGGGGGGTAAACAATTCACGGAGGGGTAAAATAATTCACGGAGGGGGGTAAACAATTCACGGAGGGGTAAAATAATTCACGGAGGGGGGTAAATAATTCACGGAGGGGTAAAAAAATTCACGGAGGGGGGTAAATAATTCATGGAGGGGTGAAATAATTCACGGAGGGGGGTAAATAATTCACGGAGGGGTGAAATAATTCACGGAGGGGGGTAAACAATTCACGGAGGGGTAAAATAATTCACGGAGGGGGGTAAACAATTCACGGAGGGGTGAAATAATTCACGGAGGGGGGTACACAATTCACGGAGGGGTAAAATAATTCACGGAGGGGGGTAAATAATTCACGGAGGGGTGAAATAATTCACGGAGGGGGGTAAACAATTCACGGAGGGGTAAAATAATTCACGGAGGGGGGTAAACAATTCACGGAGGGGTAAAATAATTCACGGAAAGGAGTAAACCCCTTAACGGAGGGGTAAAATAATTCACGGAGGGGGGTAAACAATTCACGGAGGGGTCAAATAATTCACGGAGGGGGGTAAATAATTCACGGAGGGGTCAAATAATTTACGGAGGGGGGTAAACAATTCACGGAGGGGTGAAATAATTCACGGAGGAGGGTAAACAATTCACGGAGGGGTCAAATAATTCACGGAGGGGGGTAAATAATTCACGGAGGGGTAAAATAATTCAGGGAGGGGGGTAAACAATTCACGGAGGGGTAAAATGATTCACGGAGGGGGGTAAACAATTCACGGAGGGGTAAAATAATTCACGGAGGGGGGTAAACAATTCACGGAGGGGTCAAATAATTCACGGAGGGGTCAAATAATTCACGGAGGGGGGTAAATAATTCACGGAGGGGTCAAATAATGCACGGAGGGGTCAAATAATTCACGGAGGGGGGTAAACAATTCACGGAGGCGTCAAATAATTCACGGAGGGGGGTAAACAATTCACGGAGGGGTGAAATAATTCACGGAGGGGGGTAAATAATTCACGGAGGGGTAAAATAATTCACGGAGGGGGGTAACTAATTCACGGAGGGGTGAAATAATTCACCGAGGGGGGTAAACAATTCACAGAGGGGTAAAATAATTCACGGAGGGGGGTAAACAATTCACGGAGGGGTGAAATAATTCACCGAGGGGGGTAAACAATTCACAGAGGGGTAAAATAATTCACGGAGGGGGGTAAACAATTCACGGAGGGGTAAAATAATTCACGGAGGGGGGTAAACAATTCACGGAGGGGTCAAATAATTCACGGAGGGGGGTAAACAATTCACGGAGGGGTCAAATAATTCACGGAGGGGGGTAAATAATTCACGGAGGGGTCAAAAAATTCACGGAGGGGGGTAAATAATTCACGGAGGGGTAAAATAATTCACGGAGGGGGGTAAATAATTCACGGAGGGGTGAAATAATTCACGGAGGGGGGTAAACAATTCACGGAGGGGTAAAAAAATTCACGGAGGGGTAAAATAATTCACGGAGGGGGGTAAATAATTCACGGAGGGGTGAAATAATTCACGGAGGGGGGTAAACAATTCACGGAGGGGTAAAATAATTCACGGAGGGGGGTAAACAATTCACGGAGGGGTGAAATAATTCACGGTGGGGGGTACACAATTCACGGAGGGGTAAAATAATTCACGGAGGGGGGTAAATAATTCACGGAGGGGTGAAATAATTCACGGAGGGGGTTAAACAATTCACGGAGGGGTAAAATAATTCACGGAGGGGGGTAAACAATTCACGGAGGGCTAAAATAATTCACGGAAAGGGGTAGACCCCTTAACGGAGGGGTAAAATAATTCACGGAGGGGCGTAAACAATTCACGGAGGGGTCAAATAATTCACGGAGGGGGGTAAATAATTCACGGAGGGGTCAAATAATTTACGGAGGGGGGTAAACAATTCACGGAGGGGTAAAATAATTCACGGAGGGGGGTAAATAATTCACGGAGGGGTCAAATAATTCACGGAGGGGGGTAAATAATTCACGGAGGGGTAAAATAATTCACGGAGGGGGGTAAACAATTCACGGAGGGGTGAAATAATTCACGGAGGGGGGTAAACAATTCACGGAGGGGTCAAATAATTCATGGAGGGGGGTAAATAATTCACGGAGGGGTCAAATAATTCACGGAGGGGGGTAAATAATTCACGGAGGGGTCAAATAATTCACGGAGGGGTCAAATAATTCACGGAGGGCGGTAAACAATTCACGGAGGGGTCAAATAATTCACGGAGGGGGGTAAACAATTCACGGAGGGGTGAAATAATTCACGGAGGGGGGTAAATAATTCACGGAGGGGTAAAATAATTCACGGAGAAGGGTAAACAATTCACGGAGGGGTGAAATAATTCACGGAGGGGGGTACACAATTCACAGAGGGGTAAAAAAATTCACGGAGGGGGGTAAACAATTCACGGAGGGGTCAAATAATTCACGGAGGGGGGTAAACAATTCACGGAGGCGTCAAATAATTCACGGAGGGGGGTAAACAATTCACGGAGGGGTAAAATAATTCACGGAGGGGGGTAAATAATTCACGGAGAGGTAAAATAATTCACGGAGGGGGGTAAATAATTCACGGAGGGGTGAAATAATTCACGGAGGGGGGTAAACAATTCACAGAGGGGTAAAATAATTCACGGAGGGGGGTAAACATTTCACGGAGGGGTCCAATAATTCACGGAGGGGGCTAGACAATTCACGGAGGGGTAAAATAATTCACGGAGGGGGGTAAACAATTCACGGAGAGGTGAAATAATTCACGGAGGGGGGTAAACAATTCACGGAGGGGTAAAATAATTCACGGAGGGGGGTAAACAATTCACGGAGGGGTAAAAAAATTCACGGAGGGGGGTAAATAATTCACGGAGGGGTAAAATAATTCACGGAGGGGGGTAAATAATTCACGGAGGGGTGAAATAATTCACGGAGGGGGGTAAACAATTCACAGAGGGGTAAAATAATTCACGGAGGGGGGTAAACAATTCACGGAGGGGTCAAATAATTCACGGAGGGGGGTAAACAATTCACGGAGGGGTAAAAAAATTCACGGAGGGGGGTAAATAATTCACGGAGGGGTAAAATAATTCACGGAGGGGGGTAAATAATTCACGGAGGGGTGAAATAATTCACGGAGGGGGGTAGACAATTCACGGAGGGGTCAAATAATTCACGGAGGGGGGTAAACAATTCACGGACAGGTAGAATTATTCACGGAGGGGGGTAAACAATTCACGGAGGGGTCAAATAATTCACGGAGGGGGGTAAAAAATTCACGGAGGGGTGAAATAATTCACGGAGGGGGGTAAATAATTCACGGAGGGGTCAAATAATTCACGGAGGGGGGTAAATAATTCACAGAGGGGTCAAATAATTCACGGAGGGCGGTAAACAATTCACGGAGGGATAAAATAATTCGCGGAGGGGGGTAAACAATTCACGGAGGGGTCAAATAATTCACGGAGGGGGGTAAACAATTCACAGAGGGGTAAAATAATTCACGGAGGGGGGTAAATGATTCACGGAGGGGTGAAATAATTCACGGAGAAGGGTAAATAATTCACGGAGGGGGGTAAACAATTCACGGAGGGGGGTAATCAATTCACGAAGGGGTCAAATAATTCACGGAGGGGGGTAAACAATTCACGGAGGGGTAAAATAATTCACGGAGGGGGGTAAACAATTCACGGAGGGATAAATTAATTCACGGAGGGGCGTACACAATTCACGGAGGGGTCAAATAATTCACGGAGGGGGGTAAATAATTCACGGAGGGGGGTAAATAATTCACGGAGGGGTAAAATAATTCACGGAGGGGGGTAAATAATTCACGGAGGGGTAAAATAATTCACGGAGGGGGGTAAACAATTCACGGAGGGGTGAAATAATTCACGGAGGGGGGTAAACAATTCACAGAGGGGTAAAATAATTCACGGAGGGGGGTAAATAATTCACGGAGGGGTGAAATAATTCACGGAGGGGGGTAAACAATTCACGGAGGGGTCAAATAATTCACGGAGGGGGGTAAATAATTCACGGAGGGGTCAAATAATTCACGGAGGGGGGTAAACAATTCACGGAGGGGTAAAATAATTCACGGAGGGGGGTAAACAATTCACGGAGGGGTCAAATAATTCACGGAGGGGGGTAAACGATTCACGGAGGGGTCAAATAATTCACGGAGGGGGGTAAATAATTCACGGAGGGGTAAAAAAATTCACGGAGGGGGGTAAATAATTCACGGAGGGGTAAAATAATTCACGGAGGGGGGTAAATAGTTCACGGAGGGGTGAAATAATTCACGGAGGGGGGTAAATAATTCACGGAGGGGTCAAATGATTCACGGAGGGGGGTAAACAATTCATGGAGGGGTCAAATAATTCACGGAGGGGGGTAAATAATTCACGGAGGGGTAAAAAAATTCACGGAGGGGGGTAAACAATTCACGGAGGGGTAAAATAATTCACGGAGGGGGGTAAACAATTCACGGAGGGGTAAAATAATTCACGGAGGGGGGTAAACAATTCACGGAGGGGTCAAATAATTCACGGAGGGGTCAAGTAATTCACGGAGGGGTCAAATAATTCACGGAGGGGGGTAAACAATTCACGGAGGGGTCAAATAATTCACGGAGGGGGGTAAACAATTCACGGAGGGGTGAAATAATTCACGGAGGGGGGTAAATAATTCACGGAGGGGTGAAATAATTCACGGAGGGGGGTAAACAATTCACGGAGGGGTGAAATAATTCACGGAGGGGGGTAAACAATTCACAGAGGGGTAAAATAATTCACGGAGGGGGGTAAACAATTCACGGAGGGGTCAAATAATTCGGGGAGGGGGGTAAACAATTCACGGAGGGGTAAAATAATTCACGAAGGGGGGTAAATAATTCACGGAGGGGTAAAATAATTCACGGAGGGGGATAAATAATTCACGGAGGGGTGAAATAATTCACGGAGGGGGGTAAACAATTCACAGAGGGGTAAAATAATTCACGAAGGGGGGTAAACATTTCACGGAGGGGTCCAATAATTCACGGAGGGGGCTAGACAATTCACGGAGGGGTAAAATAATTCACGGAGGGGGGTAAACAATTCACGGAGAGGTGAAATAATTCACGGAGGGGGGTAAACAATTCACGGAGGGGTAAAATAATTCACGGAGGGGGGTAAACAATTCACGGAGGGGTAAAAAAATTCACGGAGGGGGGTAAATAATTCACGGAGGGGTAAAATAATTCACGGAGGGGGGTAAATAATTCACGGAGGGGTGAAATAATTCACGGAGGGGGGTAAACAATTCACAGAGGGGTAAAATAATTCACGGAGGGGTAAAATAATTCACGGAGGGGGGTAAATAATTCACGGAGGGGTAAAATAATTCACGGAGGGGGGTAAATAATTCACGGAGGGGTGAAATAATTCACGGAGGGGGGTAAACAATTCACAGAGGGGTAAAATAATTCACGGAGGGGGGTAAACAATTCACGGAGGGGTCAAATAATTCACGGAGGGGGGTAAGCAATTCACGGAGGGGTAAAATAATTCACGGAGGGGGGTAAATAATTCACGGAGGGGTAAAATAATTCACGGAGGGGGGTAAATAATTCACGGAGGGGTGAAATAATTCACGGAGGGGGGTAGACATTTCACGGAGGGGTCAAATAATTCACGGAGGGGGGTAAACAATTCACGGAGGGGTCAAATAATTTACGGAGGGGGGTAAATAATTCACGGAGGGGTGAAATAATTCACGGAGGGGGGTAAATAATTCACGGAGGGGTCAAATAATTCACGGAGGGGGGTAAATAATTCACGGAGGGGTCAAATAATTCACGGAGGGGGGTAAACAATTCACGGAGGGGTAAAATAATTCACGGAGGGGGGTAAACAATTCACGGAGGGGTCAAATAATTCACGGAGGGGGGTAAACAATTCACAGAGGGGTAAAATAATTCACGGAGGGGGGTAAATAATTCACGGAGGGGTCAAATAATTCACGGAGGGGGGTAAACAATTCACGGAGGGGTAAAATAATTCACGGAGGGGGGTAAATAATTCACAGAGGGGTAAAAAAATTCACGGAGGGGGGTAAATAATTCACGGAGGGGGGTAAACGATTCACGGAGGGGGGTAAACAATTCACGAAGGGGTCAAATAATTCACGGAGGGCGGTAAACAATTCACGGAGGGGTAAAATAATTCACGGAGGGGGGTAAACAATTCACGGAGGGGTAAAATAATTCACGGAGGGGGGTAAACAATTCACGGAGGGGGGTAAACAATTCACGGAGGGGGGTAAATAATTCACGGAGGGGTCAAATAATTCACGGAGGGGGGTAAACAATTCACGGAGGGGGGTAAATAATTCACGGAGGGGTAAAATAATTCACGGAGGGGGGTAAATAATTCACGGAGGGGTGAAATAATTCACGGAGGGGGGTAGACAATTCACGGAGGGGTAAAATAATTCACGGAGGGGGGTAAACAATTCACGGAGGGGTGAAATAATTCACGGAGGGGGGTAAACAATTCACGGAGGGGTAAAATAATTCACGGAGGGGGGTAAATAATTCACGGAGGGGTGAAATAATTCACGGAGGGGGGTAAACAATTCACGGAGGGGTAAAATAATTCACGGAGGGGGGTAAACAATTCACGGAGGGGTCAAATAATTCACGGAGGGGGGTAAATAATTCACGGAGGGGTCAAATAATTCACGGAGGGGGGTAAACAATTCACGGAGGGGTAAAATAATTCACGGAGGGGGGTAAACAATTCACGGAGGGGTCAAATAATTCACGGAGGGGGGTAAACGATTCACGGAGGGGTCAAATAATTCACGGAGGGGGGTAAATAATTCACGGAGGGGTAAAAAAATTCACGGAGGGGGGTAAATAATTCACGAAGGGGTCAAATAATTCACGGAGGGGGGTAAATAATTCACGGAGGGGTGAAATAATTCACGGAGGGGGGTAAATAATTCACGGAGGGGTAAAACAATTCACGGAGGGGGGTAAACAATTCACAGAGGGGTCAAATAATTCACGGAGGGGGGTAAATAATTCACGGAGGGGTAAAAAAATTCACCGAGGGGGGTAAACAATTCACGGAGGGGTAAAATAATTCACTGAGGGGGGTAAACAATTCACGGAGGGGTAAAATAATTCACGGAGGGGGGTAAACAATTCACGGAGGGGTCAAATAATTCACGGAGGGGGGTAAATAATTCACGGAGGGGTCAAATAATTCACGGAGGGGGGTAAATAATTCACGGAGGGGTCAAATAATTCACGGAGGGGTCAAATAATTCACGGAGGGGGGTAAATAATTCACGGAGGGGTAAAATAATTCACGGAGGGGGGTAAACAATTCACGGAGGGGTGAAATAATTCACGGAGGGGGGTAAACAATTCACAGAGGGGTAAAATAATTCACGGAGGGGGGTAAACAATTCACGGAGGGGTCAAATAATTCACGGAGGGGGGTAAACAATTCACGGAGGGGTAAAATAATTCACGGAGGGGGGTAAATAATTCACGGAGGGGTAAAATAATTCACGGAGGGGGGTAAATAATTCACGGAGGGGTGAAATAATTCACGGAGGGGGGTAAACAATTCACAGAGGGGTAAAATAATTCACGGAGGGGGGTAAACATTTCACGGAGGGGTCCAATAATTCACGGAGGGGGCTAGACAATTCACGGAGGGGTAAAATAATTCACGGAGGGGGGTAAACAATTCACGGAGAGGTGAAATAATTCACGGAGGGGGGTAAACAATTCACGGAGGGGTAAAATAATTCACGGAGGGGGGTAAACAATTCACGGAGGGGTAAAAAAATTCACGGAGGGGGGTAAATAATTCACGGAGGGGTAAAATGATTCACGGAGGGGGGTAAATAATTCACGGAGGGGTGAAATAATTCACGGAGGGGGGTAAACAATTCACAGAGGGGTAAAATAATTCACGGAGGGGGGTAAACAATTCACGGAGGGGTGAAATAATTCACGGAGGGGTAAAATGATTCACGGAGGGGGGTAAATAATTCACGGAGGGGTGAAATAATTCACGGAGGGGGGTAAACAATTCACAGAGGGGTAAAATAATTCACGGAGGGGGGTAAACAATTCACGGGGGGGTAAAATAATTCACGGAGGGGGGTAAATAATTCACGGAGGGGTAAAATAATTCACGGAGGGGGGTAAATAATTCACGGAGGGGTGAAATAATTCACGGAGGGGGTGACAATTCACGGAGGGGTCAAATAATTCACGGAGGGGGGTAAACAATTCACGGAGGGGTAGAATAATTCACGGAGGGGGGTAAACAATTCACGGAGGGGTCAAATAATTCACGGAGGGGGGTAAATAATTCACGGAGGGGGGTAAATAATTCACGGAGGGGTGAAATAATTCACGGAGGGGGGTAAACAATTCACGGAGGGGTAAAATAATTCACGGAGGGGGGTAAACAATTCACGGAGGGGTCAAATAATTCACGGAGGGGGGTAAATAATTCACGGAGGGGTCAAATAATTCACGGAGGGGGGTAAACAATTCACGGAGGGGTAAAATAATTCACGGAGGGGGGTAAACAATTCACGGAGGGGTCAAATAATTCACGGAGGGGGGTAAACGATTCACGGAGGGGTCAAATAATTCACGGAGGGGGGTAAATAATTCACGGAGGGGTAAAAAAATTCACGGAGGGGGGTAAATAATTCACGAAGGGGTCAAATAATTCACGGAGGGGGGTAAATAATTCACGGAGGGGTGAAATAATTCACGGAGGGGGGTAAATAATTCACGGAGGGGTAAAACAATTCACGGAGGGGGGTAAACAATTCACAGAGGGGTCAAATAATTCACGGAGGGGGGTAAATAATTCACGGAGGGGTAAAAAAATTCACCGAGGGGGGTAAACAATTCACGGAGGGGTAAAATAATTCACTGAGGGGGGTAAACAATTCACGGAGGGGTAAAATAATTCACGGAGGGGGGTAAACAATTCACGGAGGGGTCAAATAATTCACGGAGGGGGGTAAATAATTCACGGAGGGGTCAAATAATTCACGGAGGGGGGTAAATAATTCACGGAGGGGTCAAATAATTCACGGAGGGGTCAAATAATTCACGGAGGGGGGTAAATAATTCACGGAGGGGTAAAATAATTCACGGAGGGGGGTAAACAATTCACGGAGGGGTGAAATAATTCACGGAGGGGGGTAAACAATTCACAGAGGGGTAAAATAATTCACGGAGGGGGGTAAACAATTCACGGAGGGGTCAAATAATTCACGGAGGGGGGTAAACAATTCACGGAGGGGTAAAATAATTCACGGAGGGGGGTAAATAATTCACGGAGGGGTAAAATAATTCACGGAGGGGGGTAAATAATTCACGGAGGGGTGAAATAATTCACGGAGGGGGGTAAACAATTCACAGAGGGGTAAAATAATTCACGGAGGGGGGTAAACATTTCACGGAGGGGTCCAATAATTCACGGAGGGGGCTAGACAATTCACGGAGGGGTAAAATAATTCACGGAGGGGGGTAAACAATTCACGGAGAGGTGAAATAATTCACGGAGGGGGGTAAACAATTCACGGAGGGGTAAAATAATTCACGGAGGGGGGTAAACAATTCACGGAGGGGTAAAAAAATTCACGGAGGGGGGTAAATAATTCACGGAGGGGTAAAATGATTCACGGAGGGGGGTAAATAATTCACGGAGGGGTGAAATAATTCACGGAGGGGGGTAAACAATTCACAGAGGGGTAAAATAATTCACGGAGGGGGGTAAACAATTCACGGAGGGGTGAAATAATTCACGGAGGGGTAAAATGATTCACGGAGGGGGGTAAATAATTCACGGAGGGGTGAAATAATTCACGGAGGGGGGTAAACAATTCACAGAGGGGTAAAATAATTCACGGAGGGGGGTAAACAATTCACGGGGGGGTAAAATAATTCACGGAGGGGGGTAAATAATTCACGGAGGGGTAAAATAATTCACGGAGGGGGGTAAATAATTCACGGAGGGGTGAAATAATTCACGGAGGGGGTGACAATTCACGGAGGGGTCAAATAATTCACGGAGGGGGGTAAACAATTCACGGAGGGGTAGAATAATTCACGGAGGGGGGTAAACAATTCACGGAGGGGTCAAATAATTCACGGAGGGGGGTAAATAATTCACGGAGGGGTGAAATAATTCACGGAGGGGGGTAAATAATTCACGGAGGGGTCAAATAATTCACGGAGGGGGGTAAACAATTCACGGAGGGGTAAAATAATTCACGGAGGGGGGTAAACAATTCACGGAGGGGTCAAATAATTCACGGAGGGGGGTAAACAATTCACAGAGGGGTAAAATAATTCACGGAGGGGGGTAAATAATTCACGGAGGGGTCAAATAATTCACGGAGGGGGGTAAACAATTCACGGAGGGGTAAAATAATTCACGGAGTGGGGTAAACAATTCACGGAGGGGTAAAATAATTCACGGAGGGGCGTACACAATTCACGGAGGGGTCAAATAATTCACGGAGGGGGGTAAACAATTCACGGAGGGGGGTAAATAATTCACGGAGGGGTAAAATAATTCACGGAGGGGGGTAAATAATTCACGGAGGGGTAAAATAATTCACGGAGGGGGGTAAATAATTCACGGAGGGGTAAAATAATTCACGGAGGGGGGTAAATAATTCACGGAGGGGTGAAATAATTCACGGAGGGGGATAGACAATTCACGGAGGGGTAAAATAATTCACGGAGGGGGGTAAACAATTCACGGAGGGGTGAAATAATTCACGGAGGGGGGTAAACAATTCACGGAGGGGTAAAATAATTCACGGAGGGGGGTAAATAATTCACCGAGGGGTGTAAACAATTCACGGAGGGGGGTAAACAATTCACGGAGGGGTAAAATAATTCACGGAGGGGGGTAAACAATTCACGGAGGGGTCAAATAATTCACGGAGGGGGGTAAATCATTCACGGAGGGGTCAAATAATTCACGGAGGGGGGTAAACAATTCACGGAGGGGTAAAATAATTCACGGAGGGGGGTAAACAATTCACGGAGGGGTCAAATAATTCACAGAGGGGGGTAAACGATTCACGGAGGGGTAAAATAATTCACGGAGGGGGGTAAATTATTCAAGCAGGGGTCAAATAATTCACGGAGGGGGGTAAACAATTCCCGGAGGGGTAAAATAATTCACGGAGGGGGGTAAATAATTCACGGAGGGGCGAAATAATTCACGGAGGGGGGTAAATAATTCACGGAGGGGTAAAATAATTCACGGAGGGGGGTAAATAATTCACGGAGGGGGGTAAACAATTCACGGAGGGGTAAAATAATTCACGGAGGGGGTAAACAATTCACGGAGGGGTGAAATAATTCATGGAGGGGGGTAAACAATTCACGGAGGGGTGAAATAATTCACGGAGGGGGGTAAATAATTCACGGAGGGGTAAAATAATTCACGGAGGGGTAAAATAATTCACGGAGGGGGGTAAATAATTCACGGAGGGGTAAAATAATTCACGGAGGGGGGTAAGTAATTCACGGAGGGGTAAAATAATTCACGGAGGGGGGTAAATAATTCACGGAGGGGTGAAATAATTCACGGAGGGGGGTGAATAATTCACGGAGGGGTGAAATAATTCACGGAGGGGGGTAAACAATTCACGGAGGGGTAAAATAATTCACGGAGGGGGGTAAATAATTCACGGAGGGGTGAAATAATTCACGGAGGGGGGTAAACAATTCACGGAGGGGTAAAATAATTCACGGAAGGGGGTAAATAATTCACGGAGGGGTAAAATAATTCACGGAGGGGGGTAAATAATTCACGGAGGGGTAAAAAATTCACGGAGGGGGGTAAACAATTCACGGAGGGGTAAAATAATTCACGGAGGGGGGTAAACAATTCCCGAAGGGGTCAAATAATTCACGGAGGGGGGTAAACAATTCACGGAGGGGTGAAATAATTCACGGAGGGGGGTAAATAATTCACGGAGGGGTAAAATAATTCACGGAGGGGGGTAAACAATTCACAGAGGGGTAAAATAATTCACGGAGGGGGGTAAATAAGTCACGGAGGGGTAAAATAATTCACGGAGGGGAGTAAATAATTCACGGAGGGGTAAAATAATTCACGGAGGAGGGTAAACAATTCACGGAGGGGTGAAATAATTCACGGAGGGGGGTAAACAATTCACGGAGGGGTAAAATAATTCACGGAGGGGGGTAAACAATTCACGGAGGGGTCAAATAATTCACGGAGGGGGGTAAACAATTCACGGAGGGGTCAAATAATTCACGGAGGGGGGTAAACAATTCACGGAGGGGTGAATTATTCACGGAGGGGGGTAAATAATTCACGGAGGGGTAAAATAATTCACGGAGGGGGGTAAATAATTCACGGAGGGGTGAAATAATTTACAGAGGGAGGTAGACAATTCACGGAGGGGTAAAATAATTCACGGAGGGGGGTAAACAATTCACGGACGGGTGAAATAATTCACGGAGGGGGGTAAACAATTCACGGAGGGGTAAAATAATTCACGGAGGGGGGTAAACAATTCACGGAGGGGTCAAATAATTCATGGAGGGGGGTGAATAATTCACGGAGGGGTCAAATAATTCACGGAGGGGGGTAAACAATTCACGGAGGGGTAAAATAATTCACGGAGGGGGGTAAACAATTCACGGAGAGGTCAAATAATTCACGGAGGGGGGTAAACAATTCACAGAGGGGTAAAATAATTCACGGAGGGGGGTAAATAATTCAAGCAGGGGTCAAATAATTCACGGAGGGGGGTAAACAATTCCCGGAGGGGTAAAATAATTCACGGAGCGGGGTAAATGATTCACAGAGGGGTGAAATAATTCACGGAGGGGGGTAAATAATTCACGGAGGGGTCAAATAATTCGCGGAGGGGGGTAAACAATTCACGGAGGGGTCAAATAATTCACGGAGGGGGGTAAACAATTCACGGAGGGGTAAAATAATTCACGGAGGGGGGTAAACAATTCACGGAGGGGTAAAATAATTCACGGAGGGGGGTAAATAATTCACGGAGGGGTGAAATAATTCACGGAGGGGGGTAAATAATTCACGGAGGGGTAAAATAATTCACGGAGGGGGGTAAATAATTCACGGAGGGGTGAAATAATTCACGGAGGGGGGTAAACAATTCACGGAGGGGTAAAATAATTCACGGAGGGGGGTAAATAATTCACGGAGGGGTGAAATAATTCACGGAGGGGGGTAAATAATTCACGGAGGGGTAAAATAATTCACGGAGGGATAAATTAATTCACGGAGGGGGGTAAATAATTCACGGAGGGGTAAAATAATTCACGGAGGGGGGTAAATAATTCACGGAGGGGTAAAATAATTCACGGAGGGGTAAAATAATTCACGGAGGGGGGTAAATAATTCACGGAGGGGTCAAATAATTCACGGAGGGGGGTAAATAATTCACGGAGGGGTGAAATAATTCACGGAGGGGGGTAAACAATTCACGGAGGGGTAAAATAATTCACGGAGGGGGGTCAATAATTCACGGAGGGGTGTAATAATTCACGGAGGGGGGTAAACAATTCACGGAGGGGTAAAATAATGCACGGAGGGGGGTAAATAATTCACGGAGGGGTAAAATAATTCACGGAGGGGGGTAAACAATTCACGGAGGGGTAAAATAATTCACGGAGGGGGGTAAATAATTCACGGAGGGGTAAAATAATTCACGGAGGGGGGTAAATAATTCACGGAGGGGTAAAATAATTCACGGAGGGGGGTAAATAATTCACGGAGGGGTGAAATAATTCACGGAGGGGGGTAAACAATTCACGGAGGGGTAAAATAATTCACGGAGGGGGGTAAACAATTCACGGAGGGGTCAAATAATTCACGGAGGGGTAAAATAATTCACGGAGGGGGGTAAACAATTCACGGAGGGGTAAAATAATTCACGGAGGGGGGTAAATAATTCACGGAGGGGTGAAATAATTCACGGAGGGGGGTAAACAATTCACGGAGGGGTAAAATAATTCACGGAGGGGGGTAAATAATTCACGGAGGGGTAAAATAATTCACTAAGGGGGGTAAACAATTCACGGAGGGGTAAAATAATTCACGGAGGGGGGTAAATAATTCACGGAGGGGTGAAATAATTCACGGAGGGGGGTAAACAATTCACGGAGGGGTAAAATAATTCACGGAGGGGGGTAAATAATTCACGGAGGGGTGAAATAATTCACGGAGGGGGGTAAATAATTCACGGAGGGGTAAAATAATTCACGGAGGGATAAATTAATTCACGGAGGGGGGTAAATAATTCACGGAGGGGTAAAATAATTCACGGAGGGGGGTAAATAATTCACGGAGGGGTAAAATAATTCACGGAGGGGTAAAATAATTCACGGAGGGGGGTAAATAATTCACGGAGGGGTCAAATAATTCACGGAGGGGGGTAAATAATTCACGGAGGGGTGAAATAATTCACGGAGGGGGGTAAACAATTCACGGAGGGGTAAAATAATTCACGGAGGGGGGTCAATAATTCACGGAGGGGTGTAATAATTCACGGAGGGGGGTAAACAATTCACGGAGGGGTAAAATAATGCACGGAGGGGGGTAAATAATTCACGGAGGGGTAAAATAATTCACGGAGGGGGGTAAACAATTCACGGAGGGGTAAAATAATTCACGGAGGGGGGTAAATAATTCACGGAGGGGTAAAATAATTCACGGAGGGGGGTAAATAATTCACGGAGGGGTAAAATAATTCACGGAGGGGGGTAAATAATTCACGGAGGGGTGAAATAATTCACGGAGGGGGGTAAACAATTCACGGAGGGGTAAAATAATTCACGGAGGGGGGTAAACAATTCACGGAGGGGTCAAATAATTCACGGAGGGGTAAAATAATTCACGGAGGGGGGTAAACAATTCACGGAGGGGTAAAATAATTCACGGAGGGGGGTAAATAATTCACGGAGGGGTGAAATAATTCACGGAGGGGGGTAAACAATTCACGGAGGGGTAAAATAATTCACGGAGGGGGGTAAATAATTCACGGAGGGGTAAAATAATTCACTAAGGGGGGTAAACAATTCACGGAGGGGTAAAATAATTCACGGAGGGGTGTAAATAATTCACGGAGGGGTAAAATAATTCACGGAGGGGGGTAAATAGTTCACGGTGGGGTAAAATAATTCACGGAGGGGGGTAAATGATTCACGGAGGGGTGAAATAATTCACGGTGGGGGGTAAACAATTCACGGAGGGGTAAAATAATTCACGGAGGGGGGTAAACAATTCACGGAGGGGTGAAATAATTCACGGAGGGGGGTAAATAATTCACGGAGGGGCGAAATAATTCACGGAGGGGGGTAAATAATTCACGGAGGGGTAAAATAATTCACGGAGGGGGGTAAACAATTCACGGAGGGGTGAAATAATTCACGGAGGGGGGTAAATAATTCACGGAGGGGCGAAATAATTCACGGAGGGGGGTAAATAATTCACGGAGGGGTAAAATAATTCACGGAGGGGGGTAAATAATTCACGGAGGGGGGTAAACAATTCACGGAGGGGTAAAATAATTCACGGAGGGGGTAAACAATTCACGGAGGGGTGAAATAATTCATGGAGGGGGGTAAACAATTCACGGAGGGGTGAAATAATTCACGGAGGGGGGTAAATAATTCACGGAGGGGTAAAATAATTCACGGAGGGGTAAAATAATTCACGGAGGGGGGTAAATAATTCACGGAGGGGTAAAATAATTCACGGAGGGGGGTAAGTAATTCACGGAGGGGTAAAATAATTCACGGAGGGGTAAAATAATTCACGGAGGGGGGTAAATAATTCACGGAGGGGTAAAATAATTCACGGAGGGGGGTAAGTAATTCACGGAGGGGTAAACAATTCACGGAGGGGTAAAATAATTCACGGAGGGGGGTCAATAATTCACGGAGGGGTGAAATAATTCACGGAGGGGGGTAAATAATTCACGGAGGGGTAAAATAATTCACGGAGGGGGGTAAATAATTCACGGAGGGGTAAAATAATTCACGGAGGGGGGTAAATAATTCACGGAGGGGTGAAATAATTCACGGAGGGGGGTAAACAATTCACGGAGGGGTAAAATAATTCACGGAGGGGGGTAAACAATTCACGGAGGGGTCAAATAATTCACGGAGGGGTAAAATAATTCACGGAGGGGGGTAAACAATTCACGGAGGGGTAAAATAATTCACGGAGGGGGGTAAATAATTCACGGAGGGGTGAAATAATTCACGGAGGGGGGTAAACAATTCACGGAGGGGTAAAATAATTCACGGAGGGGGGTAAATAATTCACGGAGGGGTAAAATAATTCACTAAGGGGGGTAAACAATTCACAGAGGGGTAAAATAATTCACGGAGGGGGGTAAATAATTCACGGAGGGGTAAAATAATTCACGGAGGGGGGTAAATAGTTCACGGAGGGGTAAAATAATTCACGGAGGGGGGTAAATGATTCACGGAGGGGTGAAATAATTCACGGAGGGGGGTAAACAATTCACGGAGGGGTAAAATAATTCACGGAGGGGGGTAAACAATTCACGGAGGGGTGAAATAATTCACGGAGGGGGGTAAATAATTCACGGAGGGGTGAAATAATTCACGGAGGGGGGTAAATAATTCACGGAGGGGTAAAATAATTCACGGAGGGGGGTAAACAATTCACGGAGGGGTGAAATAATTCACGGAGGGGGGTAAATAATTCACGGAGGGGCGAAATAATTCACGGAGGGGGGTAAATAATTCACGGAGGGGTAAAATAATTCACGGAGGGGGGTAAATAATTCACGGAGGGGGGTAAACAATTCACGGAGGGGTAAAATAATTCACGGAGGGGGTAAACAATTCACGGAGGGGTGAAATAATTCATGGAGGGGGGTAAACAATTCACGGAGGGGTGAAATAATTCACGGAGGGGGGTAAATAATTCACGGAGGGGTAAAATAATTCACGGAGGGGTAAAATAATTCACGGAGGGGGGTAAATAATTCACGGAGGGGTAAAATAATTCACGGAGGGGGGTAAACAATTCACGGAGGGGTAAAATAATTCACGGAGGGGGGTAAACAATTCACGAAGGGGTCAAATAATTCACGGAGGGGGGTAAACAATTCACGGAGGGGTGAAATAATTCACGGAGGGGGGTAAGTAATTCACGGAGGGGTAAAATAATTCACGGAGGGGGGTAAATAATTCACGGAGGGGTGAAATAATTCACGGAGGGGGGTGAATAATTCACGGAGGGGTGAAATAATTCACGGAGGGGGGTAAACAATTCACGGAGGGGTAAAATAATTCACGGAGGGGGGTAAATAATTCACGGAGGGGTGAAATAATTCACGGAGGGGGGTAAACAATTCACGGAGGGGTAAAATAATTCACGGAAGGGGGTAAATAATTCACGGAGGGGTAAAATAATTCACGGAGGGGGGTAAATAATTCACGGAGGGGTAAAATAATTCACGGAGGGGGGTAAACAATTCACGGAGGGGTAAAATAATTCACGGAGGGGGGTAAACAATTCACGAAGGGGTCAAATAATTCACGGAGGGGGGTAAACAATTCACGGAGGGGTGAAATAATTCACGGAGGGGGGTAAATAATTCACGGAGGGGTAAAATAATTCACGGAGGGGGGTAAACAATTCACGGAGGGGTAAAATAATTCACGGAGGGGGGTAAATAAGTCACGGAGGGGTAAAATAATTCACGGAGGGGAGTAAATAATTCACGGAGGGGTAAAATAATTCACGGAGGAGGGTAAACAATTCACGGAGGGGTGAAATAATTCACGGAGGGGGGTAAACAATTCACGAAGGGGTCAAATAATTCACGGAGGGGGGTAAACAATTCACGGAGGGGTGAAATAATTCACGGAGGGGGGTAAGTAATTCACGGAGGGGTAAAATAATTCACGGAGGGGGGTAAATAATTCACGGAGGGGTGAAATAATTCACGGAGGGGGGTGAATAATTCACGGAGGGGTGAAATAATTCACGGAGGGGGGTAAACAATTCACGGAGGGGTAAAATAATTCACGGAGGGGGGTAAAAAATTCACGGAGGGGTGAAATAATTCACGGAGGGGGGTAAACAATTCACGGAGGGGTAAAATAATTCACGGAAGGGGGTAAATAATTCACGGAGGGGTAAAATAATTCACGGAGGGGGGTAAATAATTCACGGAGGGGTAAAATAATTCACGGAGGGGGGTAAACAATTCACGGAGGGGTAAAATAATTCACGGAGGGGGGTAAACAATTCACGAAGGGGTCAAATAATTCACGGAGGGGGGTAAACAATTCACGGAGGGGTGAAATAATTCACGGAGGGGGGTAAATAATTCACGGAGGGGTAAAATAATTCACGGAGGGGGGTAAACAATTCACGGAGGGGTAAAATAATTCACGGAGGGGGGTAAATAAGTCACGGAGGGGTAAAATAATTCACGGAGGGGAGTAAATAATTCACGGAGGGGTAAAATAATTCACGGAGGAGGGTAAACAATTCACGGAGGGGTGAAATAATTCACGGAGGGGGGTAAACAATTCACGGAGGGGTAAAATAATTCACGGAGGGGGGTAAACAATTCACGGAGGGGTCAAATAATTCACGGAGGGGGGTAAACAATTCACGGAGGGGTCAAATAATTCACGGAGGGGGGTAAACAATTCACGGAGGGGTGAAATAATTCACGGAGGGGGGTAAATAATTCACGGAGGGGTAAAATAATTCACGGAGGGGGGTAAATAATTCACGGAGGGGTGAAATAATTTACAGAGGGAGGTAGACAATTCACGGAGGGGTAAAATAATTCACGGAGGGGGGTAAACAATTCACGGACGGGTGAAATAATTCACGGAGGGGGGTAAACAATTCACGGAGGGGTAAAATAATTCACGGAGGGGGGTAAACAATTCAAGGAGGGGTCAAATAATTCATGGAGGGGGGTAAATAATTCACGGAGGGGTCAAATAATTCACGGAGGGGGCCAAACAATTCACGGAGGGGTAAAATAATTCACGGAGGGGGGTAAACAATTCACGGAGGGGTCAAATAATTCACGGAGGGGGGTAAACAATTCACAGAGGGGTAAAATAATTCACGGAGGGGGGTAAATAATTCACGGAGGGGTCAAATAATTCACGGAGGGGGGTAAACAATTCCCGGAGGGGTAAAATAATTCACGGAGCGGGGTAAATAATTCACAGAGGGGTGAAATAATTCACGGAGGGGGGTAAATAATTCACGGAGGGGTCAAATAATTCGCGGAGGGGGGTAAACAATTCACGGAGGGGTCAAATAATTCACGGAGGGGGGTAAACAATTCACGGAGGGGTAAAATAATTCACGGAGGGGGGTAAACAATTCACGGAGGGGTAAAATAATTCACGGAGGGGGGTAAATAATTCACGGAGGGGTGAAATAATTCACGGAGGGGGGTAAATAATTCACGGAGGGGTAAAATAATTCACGGAGGGGGGTAAATAATTCACGGAGGGGTGAAATAATTCACGGAGGGGGGTAAACAATTCACGGAGGGGTAAAATAATTCACGGAGGGGGGTAAATAATTCACGGAGGGGTGAAATAATTCACGGAGGGGGGTAAATAATTCACGGAGGGGTAAAATAATTCACGGAGGGATAAATTAATTCACGGAGGGGGGTAAATAATTCACGGAGGGGTAAAATAATTCACGGAGGGGGGTAAATAATTCACGGAGGGGTAAAATAATTCACGGAGGGATAAATTAATTCACGGAGGGGGGTAAATAATTCACGGAGGGGTCAAATAATTCACTGAGGGGGGTAAATAATTCACGGAGGGGTGAAATAATTCACGGAGGGGGGTAAACAATTCACGGAGGGGTAAAATAATTCACGGAGGGGGGTCAATAATTCACGGAGGGGTGAAATTATTCACGAGGGGGGCTAAACAATTCACGGAGGGGTAAAATAATGCACGGAGGGGGGTAAACAATTCACGGAGGGGTAAAATAATTCACTAAGGGGGGTAAACAATTCACGGAGGGGTAAAATAATTCACGGAGGGGGGTAAATAATTCACGGAGGGGTAAAATAATTCACGGAGGGGGGTAAATAATTCACGGAGGGGTAAAATAATTCACGGAGGGGGGTAAATAATTCACGGAGGGGTGAAATAATTCACGGAGGGGGGTAAACAATTCACGGAGGGGTAAAATAATTCACGGAGGGGGGTAAACAATTCACGGAGGGGTCAAATAATTCACGGAGGGGTAAAATAATTCACGGAGGGGGGTAAACAATTCACGGAGGGGTAAAATAATTCACGGAGGGGGGTAAATAATTCACGGAGGGGTGAAATAATTCACGGAGGGGGGTAAACAATTCACGGAGGGGTAAAATAATTCACGGAGGGGGGTAAATAATTCACGGAGGGGTAAAATAATTCACTAAGGGGGGTAAACAATTCACGGAGGGGTAAAATAATTCACGGAGGGGGGTAAATAATTCACGGAGGGGTAAAATAATTCACGGAGGGGGGTAAATAGTTCACGGAGGGGTAAAATAATTCACGGAGGGGGGTAAATGATTCACGGAGGGGTGAAATAATTCACGGAGGGGGGTAAACAATTCACGGAGGGGTAAAATAATTCACGGAGGGGGGTAAACAATTCACGGAGGGGTGAAATAATTCACGGAGGGGGGTAAATAATTCACGGAGGGGTAAAATAATTCACTAAGGGGGGTAAACAATTCACGGAGGGGTAAAATAATTCACGGAGGGGGGTAAATAATTCACGGAGGGGTAAAATAATTCACGGAGGGGGGTAAATAGTTCACGGAGGGGTAAAATAATTCACTGAGGGGGGTAAATAATTCACGGAGGGGTGAAATAATTCACGGAGGGGAGTAAATAATTCAAGCAGGGGTCAAATAATTCACGGAGGGGGGTAAACAATTCACGGAGGGGTGAAATAATTCACGGAGGGGGGTAAATAATTCACGGAGGGGTAAAATAATTCACGGAGGGGGGTAAAAAATTCACGGAGGGGTAAAATAATTCACGGAGGGGGGTAAAAAATTCACGGAGGGGTCAAATAATTCACGGAGGGGGGTAAATAATTCACGGAGGGACGAAATAATTCACGGAGGGGGGTAAACAATTCACGGAGGGGTCCACCGGAACTAACTAAAAAACGGAGTAACATACCTCCTATTTTTTTTTGGCGGGGTTCGGACCTTGGTAAGCTGGCAAGCGGGAAAGCACTCTACTATAAAAGAAAACCTGAAAAAGAAAAACAGGCATACCCTCCCTAACCTCACCACACAAGAAGGGAAATGAAAGGGTGGGAGGGAGGGAGGGAGGGGAGGGAGGGAGGGAGGGAGGGAGGGAGGGAGGCTCTCTTGGGCGGCCGTAGGGGCTGTGTTGTGCTGTGTTGTGCTGTAATATGCTGTGCTATGCTGTATGTTGTGCTGTGCTGTGCTGTGATGTGTTGTGATGTGCTGTGCTGTGCCGTGCTGTGCTGTGCCGTACTCGAAACCCACTACCCCCCCTCTCCACAGTTCCGGCCCAACCCGATGAACCCCCACCCACCCACCCCACCAGCAAAACCGACCCGATTAGCTCAGGTGAGGTTGCTTGGGTCAGACATCAGGATTCTGTTCCCACTTGTCTTCGGTCACATATGAGCCCCCCGATCGGTTTGAGTCAGAGAGATGGAGTGGGGTGGGTTGGGGTGAGGGGGTGGGGGGGGGGGGGGGCACGTACCATCATTGAAGGGGTTGCAAGCACTGGTTGGGTTTCAGACGCTAGGGTCGAGACCACAACCCACTTCTACACCTCCTTAGGCCACGCAAACTGCCCGCCCCCGTGGCACACTTTTGCCCGGTTCTATACCCAAAAAGAGCAGTGTAAAAAACTCCCCTTTTTTGAACGTGTATTTTCGCGGCCGATGAAGTTAGGGGTTCAAAACACCCTTTCTACACTACTACTTCATGATGATTGAAAATGCTGATCTCAAAAGTATGTTTCCCATGATTGCAGCTGGGGCCAGCACCTTCCTTGACGAAAAGTACTTGTGGGATGTCCCGCAATTACATTTGTTTGTGATATTCAATCGTGCACATGTTGGTTACTATAGTCACCGCGTATTGGACATGTCTTGTTACTTTGTATCTTTGGTATCAAGTTTATCATTGAAGCAGCTGGGGCCAGCACCTTTGCAAGCAATTTCACCTTTCCTTGGTTCTCTTTGGCAGAAAGGTGCGGGTGCCAGCACCTGCTGACTCAAATGGTCTTCTCGAATCCCTTTTTGGCTCAAAGTAGCTGGTGCCAGCACCTTTCAATGCAATCGAGTCTCTGAGATGATGTTCCGGACTATGAGTGCTGGCACCAGCACCAACTCCAGTGAGCAACCTGGTTAGTACCATTCCCATATCCATTCCACCGATGTTTATCTTCATAAGGTACGTGCATCTCATTGAAGGATAGGGAGTGTGCTGTGTTTTGCCACCATGTGCATCGTGTCTTTTACTTGCATCACCAGACTTTTGTAATGAAATTTTCCTACTCCGTTGTTCGGCATCTACTACGTACTGGACATTATTCAAATGGGTCTTCTTTATTACGTGATGCCCATGCTGGCGAGCCGGGGGTTCTGATGTTAGTGCACCTATTGGCACAGGTCCGCTGCAACCGTCGTACTCGTAAGACTGTACCTCAAATTGTTGTTGCAAGTAAGCAAAATAGGAAGCCTCGTTGGTTGTCCGTTTTCACGAAACAGTTATATATGCTATGGTCTGTCCTGCACAAGGCTGCACGTCCAACTAGTAAGGTATCACGGAAAGACACACTTACAGGTCAACCTTTGACGCAGGGTGTTCGCCGTGTTTTAGCAAACTGTGGTGTTGTTACCAATCGCCCTGTACCACTAACTGCCAAGGCTACCTCGGCTGCACAACAACTGTGGTCGTCCATGTCAAACCACCAAATGGCTATGTGGTTTGATAATTGGTGGTGGAAGAGGTCTACTACTGACCCAGAGCATCCCAATCCCAGCATGAACCTGACAGTGTTTGCAATGTTGCACACTACAGACCTATGTCCCTTCCCTGGGCATCCGTCTTTGGTAACCGTGTTGGGACAGCTGGACTCAGCTGTGCATTCCACTGCTACTGCACTTCGCTCCTTGAACGATGTTACACGGGTTTCGCTTGATGCGGAGCCTGAGTTTATTCGTGTTCCCCTCGATACTAAACGGGACAACGTTAGGTCACTACAATTCCGGCCACTGTTGTTGACCGATTTGACTACCGGTGGGATCCTTGATTTGCTACACATTCTACAAGAGATCCAGGACATACAGCGGCACACCCGGCGCCCCATGCCCCTAATAATTGATATGAAAATACATTTTTATTTACTGCGTTTTTTGTACGGGGAGTCATATGTGCAGTACAATTTCCATGAGCATCTGTCCATGTTGCCTTGTATGTACGGTGCGTGGCACCCTTACAAACACACTGCCCTTGAGGTATACAAGGCCTTCTTTCCTATCTTTGCTGCCTTGGAAAACTGTAATTTGCAAGTGGGTGCCATGGTGTACCACCACCGTAAGCTGCTCCACATTGAGAAAGTGGTAGCAGCACTACTACTTGTAGGTAACTCTGTACGTGTACGTATTCAACGTAAATTGGAATGGTTGCAGCTGGCACCAGCATCTCTCTCATCAGTTCAAGTGGATACAGCTACCCGTTGGTTGCAAGGACTGCAGTCCTTGCTGTTTAGTTATGTCCCTGCGCTTTTTGCGTTAGGCGTACAGGTACGCAACTGCAACTGGTCAGGGCGACAGCCAGGCACTGGTCAGGCAGCCCACACAGTTTTGCGATGGAGCCTGTTGCTACATCTGTTTCTTACTGGCGATTGGGACGCCAAAACAGAATACGTTCGCAGTTTGAGTGTCACACTTGCAGTGTGGCAGGAGTGGATGAGTAATACCCTAGGTTGTCTCTTTGCTGAAGAGATTGGTGAGGCCCTGTTGTCCCGGCTCTCCGCCCGGGTCAAGCTCCATCCAACTGCATTATCGCAACCCGCTCTAATGGACTTGTTCCTCAGCATGCCACACCCGCGCATGGGCACCAAAACCCTTCGCGGCAAGCTACGCACTGGTCTGTGCGATCTTTTTCGAGCACGCCTCCGTCGCTTTATCGCCTGGTGTACCAGTCCCCAGCTTTTGTTTGCCCCATTTACTACAGCTAAAACCACTGCTTTTGTTGGCCTTCTACCTGAAGGACACACGTTTCCCAAGCCCATCCCTGATTCTGTTAATGAGGCTGCTCTGCAAAAGGTTTTTCGCAGGAGTGTGCTGTTATTATTATCCAACCGGTCCCCTCCGGAAGGTGTTACTGAGTACTTGGATCAATGCAATTTTAGGAGAGACCCTGCAGAGGTTGCACAGCTCACTAGCCTAATGGAACGGTTCCGCACACGGAACAGGGGCGGGAAAGGGGGGGGGAAGGGCAAGGGTAAGGGTGCCCCTGATGCTGATGATGCTGATGCACCAGATCGGTTTGTGGGGGTAGAGGATGACCACATATCCGTGTCCAGTGCTGATTCCCTTGGCTCCCTGGGGCATCTGGTAGTTGATGTGGATACCATGAGTGATGCCCCCCCCCCCTTGGTTTTGCTTCAAGAGGAAGACGAATTCAGTTTGCCTCCCAGTGACGAGGAGGAGGGGGCAGTGTTCCAAGAATACCCCCCCCCCCCTGCCTAACTATAGGGTAGGGTTACGCTTGTCTGCATGAGTAGCTGGTGCCAGCATTCCCTCCTATTGTTCCTGCTTTCCTCGCTGCACATTGCACACGCACCGTTGTCTGTTGTCTGTCGCACTGTTTTCTGTTTGGTCTGTTTGGTCTGGATGCAATGGAATCGAAGTCTGGCACGTGTATTGACCAGTCACGGAAACATGATCATTTGAGACGGCCATCTCCTTCCAGGGCTTTGGAACAAGTGCGCAATTTACCAGTGCCATGTCAGTAGTAGCGAAGCGGATGCCGCTGTCGGGGATTAATTGACTGCGATGTGCGCTGCCCTTCGTATGGACAGAGCCACTGACACACCGCTCAATTTGCTCCATTTTCTGCTGAAACTGCTGTTCCATTTCCGATTTCTGTCGATTTGCCACACCATTTCCCTTCAAATGAGACTCTTCGTCATAATGTCAGATGCAACCCCTGCTGAGGGTGCTGGTGCAATGTCACCTCTACCAATGACACCGTCAACGAACGGGGGATTCCTAAGCCAGTCTCAGGATGTGACAGCATCACAGCCAGTTCCAGCGCCATGTGGTAAAGGAGGCAAGAAAGACAGTGCACTGAGGATCAAGCTCGCGGACCACTGTGAAAAAAAGGAGGTGGAAATACCCTTGGAGAAACTGCGATGGGACGAGAAGATGCAGTTTGGGCAGATACGAAAGTGGTCTGAGGATGAGGTACTGAACAAGGTCAAGGACCTGAAGGAGCGACCGCCGACTACCCTTATCCGGATTGTAATATGGGGTGATGGAAGTATGCTGCCTTCTGTGCGCACAGTTTGCTGTTTCGTTACCAATAACATTCGTCGGTGCTGGTGCCAGCATCGCTTGTCCAAAATTGTCTGTTGACTTTGATCATTTGTGACCGGGTGCAATATCAGGTGGGATCTACTGGATACTGTCTGGCCAGCACATAGTGGAGGCTGCTCGGCGCGTGAAACTGGAGCTGGAGAAGCGAAACTTGCCCCCTCCCCGTTGGTGTTCCCATTTCTTGGCGACTGTTGTGCGGCCTGAGACCCCGTTGACCATTCGTGAGTACCTGGCAGGAATCAGTCAAGCCAACCAGACAGCACGAGCACCAACTTTGTGTGAGAGAGTTCAGCGACTGGTGGTGGAATACGAAAGGGATACCGAGGGGAACTTGACTGCCAGAGAGCACCTGACGAATTTGTGGGTGAAAGGTGGATTCAGCGCTCAAGATGGCACACTGGTGTGTGCCTGCCCGTCAGCACGTCCGTTTGTTTGTGGTTTCATCGCCCTGTCAACGTACTCCGCCATCTGTTGCCCGGTGTGAATCCTGTGGTACCCCTTGTAGGCCAATATGATAAAGCAGTGGTCTCCTGTGGCTCTGTTGGTGAGTACTTGTGGACGTGAAGCAGCGTTTGCAGTGCAGATGCTGGAGGCCCGCGGTCATACCATGACTGTGAATCAAATGCGTTGCTTCGAAGGACAGGTGCCCCCCGATATCCGGACAATCTGCAAGTTTATGGCTGACACGGCCAATGGTGGAGCACAGCTCAAGAAGATGGGAAAGCGATTGAAACTGGATCGGTTATGGAGTTGGCATCTGTGTCATCCTGAGAACAATCTCATCCATGAATCTCGCCGTATGTTTGCCCTCCCATAAGGATGCATCTGCGGTGGCTGTTCGATTGCAATTTGTTGTGAGAGGTGCTGGGGCCAGCACCCATCGTTCGGAAATGCCGCTTTGGTGCCTGCAAACACTGGGGTCTCAAAGTTTGTACTATGATTGCTAAGGTGGACTGGGTGAACGAGAAAAGTGTGAATCCCTCCTGGCAAGCCGAAGTGACTTGTATTTCAAGACATACACGTGGCGTTGGACAGAAGAGGACCCTTTTCCACCGTGGAAATACGTTGTTAGTGCGCCGATTTGGAAGGATGTCAGCTATGTTGGTCTGCGAGAATCTTTGTCGAAAGCACTGGTGTTACCAACCGTCCAGGCGAATCAGGACAATTTCTTCACCGTCGACCTGCACATGGGTGCCACTGAGGAGAATTCGCAGGTCTGTGTGCTACCCCGGTTGCAAAGCGATTCACTGACGTCACTGCATGGCCTTCACTCGGAACTTCACTTGGAACATGAATGTGTTGCAGTTGGAAGGGGACTCGGACGGGAAACTACTGGTGCTGCCAGCTGCAATTGGCTCGGCCATCCCAGCAGCAGTGGCTGGTATCTCTTTTACAATGGTGTACATTGAGCCCCCCCGTGGCTTTACCCTGGGCATCCATGCATTGGTCAGTACAGTGCTGCAGCGTGGCGTTCTTGTTGTTGTTGCCGGTGAGCCTGGTGATTGTCGTGGCATTGTGGACAGTCTTCGTGAACAGCACCAAGATACGGGGTTCTGTGCTATTAAGCTGTCAGTGTACCACCTCAACAAGAAGTCACCACAATTTACTATGGGGTGTACTGAAGTGAATCTTCTCTCGAAACATCCGCTGCCACAAAAGGTATCTAGACCACACTGCGACCCTGGTTGTTCGGACACGCGCTCAAAAATCACAACAAAATGGTCGTTTCACCTCGTTGCAGCTGGGGCCAGCTCCTTTCGTTGAAGAATTGCTTTTTTCCCCCTTTAAGGTGCCTCGATACATTACTGTGACGGATTTCCCAAGTGGTGGGTACCTGCCCGTGGAGATTGTTGGTTACTTGCTGACACTGGCTGGTGAAATGGTGGTGTACCCAGAAATATGGCTGCTGCTATTGTCCTCCTCCCACGCATTGCCCGGGGCCCTCACAGTTCGATTTCATATGCCTGTCAATGTGGTGGTTGGTATCCTTGGGGATACGGCAATTCAGGACTTTGTCACACATGCTGTTGCTGGATGCAAGGAAGCTGATGGCCTGCCGAATATTGACTGGACTGGGGTGACAAATCAGATGCTCCATGGGGTACCCATTGATTGCAGGGGAAAATTCCGCAAGCTTGAGGACGTAGAACAGGGGGACGAGGATGAGGATGGAGAGGAAGTGGCCGAGCATGAAGCAGAGCCGTTGGCCCAAAAGCCGAAGCCCAAAAAAACCAGTGCCAAGCGGAAGCAGGATGCGGAGAGCAGTAGTTCGAAACGTGCAACGCCAGGGAAGGCTACGAGCAATGGGGCACAGCAGTCTGCGACTGGCGGGGAGAATTCCAACAGTGAAGGCGCCGCTGGTGATCCTGCTGACACTGTGAAACCCAAACGACTTGGATTTACCAATTGGACTGCCCGGATCAACAGGGCTGCTGCAGCAAAGAAGTAATCATGTTTCTTGATCCCATAAAGACTGGTCCAGTGCTTTGCACTACAGCGCTGTCAGTGTTCGTCTTGCACAGTCATGCACTTGTCCGTTGGTTTTGTTGTTACACAGCACTCACAATACCTCTGCTTGGTTTGCACCTACTATTTCTTTGTTTTCCTCAGGAAGTGCTGGCACCAGCTACTCTTTGCCCAATTGCTTGTCTTCATTGCCATTTTTTCAGGTGTTGGTGCTGGCCCCAGCTGCTCAGCTGGATTTTCATGTAAACAGCCCTGTCTTTCAGGTACAACAATTTACAGGTGAATTTCGCATATACTTCGCAGCGGTGACTCCTATGTATGGTTGTGTATGTGCATATGATACTACTGGTGTATTACAAAGCATACGATTCGAAGTTCCCAATGTGGAAATAGAGACACTGTGTCAGCGTGCTTGTTCGTGTCCACAGTTGAGGGGGGGTCCAGAACAGCGTGATTTTACAGCTTCCTGTTTACATGGTGCAATCAGCCCTACATGTGCTTTTCCTCTGATATCACACCTTCAATCGAGGAAATGGGTACTGGGTTCAATACATGAAAATGAAAGAAACGTGTTTGAGACCCCCCAAAAAGGCCCTGTTTTTGTGCCTACAATAAGACACCATCAAAATGAGCCCACAGACCCCCCCATCTGGTGCTGGCACCAGCACCAGACGAAGATGCTGGTCTGCCACCTATGCTTCCGTGAGGGCGGGCAGTTTGCGTGGCCTAAGACCTCAAGGGTGTGGTGACAATGGACAAGTTTGATATTGGGGGGAGTGTAATGCACTGTGGTGCGGTACAGTGCAGGGGCTATTCCTAACTAAAGCACCAGGGCAAATCACAGAAAATTGTATTGTCTGCAACATCCCTAACCTGTTAAAGTCCTTAAAAATGTGTGGAAGCCGAAGCCAGGAGGGGTTGGTCCATGTGGACCACCCAGGCGGGGAGGGTGGAGAGGAACTTACAGGTTTTTATTTTTACATCCCACCCTGCTCTCTCTGACCCCTACGGTGCCCGGGCGTCCTCTCCTCCCCCCCCCTGTAGGGCAGTGAAGGCAAGCCTGCCTGCCCAGGCACCCCGCCATCAGACAGCATCGTTTAGCAGGCAAGAAAGTGTTCTCCAAAAATGAAAAAAAAAATTTCCGAAAGCGGTGCTGTCAGTGGCCCACTTGTGTTTAACTGACTTTTGTTTGTGCTGGTGGTTTAACAGAGGGTCGGGGAAGGGGTCGAGAGCAGAGGGGAGGGGTTTAAGGGGTATAGCTGCCCAGCCGATGAGTCCCCCCTTGCAGGGGGACCCAGAGCAAACATACAGACACCCACGCATGCCCACACATACACACATACACACGCATTAAAAACAATTCACGGAGGGGTGAAATAATTCACGCAAGGGGTTAAATAATTCACAGAGGGGTCAAATAATTCATGGAGGGGTCAAAAAATTCACGGAGGGGTCAAATAATTCACGGAGGGGAGGCGCCCACGCGTAGCCCTTGTGGCCGCTGTGGGGGTGTCCCAGTGCCGTGGGCGGCTAGGGGGGCGGGGGGGGTCGGTCCTAACCCCTTCCTATCTCTTAGCAGCAGCAGGCAAGTAAGCAGGCAGTACCGGGGGTCATAACCCCGGGGTAACAGTAGCCGGGACTCAACGTGAGTCCTCTTAACCATCAACAACCCCGAATTCCGCCGGGGCTTAACTCCCGAACGAAACGGTATTTGGGGCCCCCGTGGGCCTTATAAGCCCGCGGAGTGTGTTGAGGCGTGGCTACCAGCACTTAAAGTCTGGCCTGCCATACCCATTGCTAGGCTCGCCTCAGCACGGCCGGTCGGGTCCGGCTCTGGGGGGTGCGCACGAAACTAGCCCCGGGAGAAGGGCCTTTTACCCGGTTAAGCATTAATTACAGCAGTAAGCACTATTTATTACGTTAGATGTTTACTAAGCGCATGCTTTTACCCCGCAGACATGCCCCTTCCAGTGGTGCGCTCACCTTTGGGGCTGCCGTTGGGGGGTCCGGGGCTTTTACCCAGACCTCCGGCCCTCCCTGGCTGTTGGCCGGAGGCGTACATTATACAATACTGTGGTTCTTTCAGTAACGTACCTACATTACTTGATACATACACATGTGGGGCCTGGGGGGGATGGCGCCCCCCCTTGGTTCTAAACAATTTCGTCTCCGGGGGGCCTCCCCTTGATTCACTATCGTCTCGGGACCGTTCCGAGGTCGCCCTGCATGGCAGAGGCAAGGACGGGGGGGCCACCCCTTATTTCAGAACTGTATCGGTGCATCAATGTCTTTCAAATATCCCTGTAGACTAAAAGAGTACAAGATTTGTTCGATCTCCCCTGGATAACCACCTTCGTATGGGATGCGAAAATTTGCTTTCTGAGACTGCAACACCCACCAAATCCGGAGTGCAGCCACAACTATGAAAGTTGCTAGATTGATGAACCTGAAAAAGAAAAACAGGCATACCCTCCCTAACCTCAACCACACAAGCAGGGAAATGACAGGGTGGGAGGGAGGGAGGGAGGGGAGGGAGGGAGGGAGGGAGGGAGGGAGGGAGGCTCTCTTGGGCGGCCGTAGGGGCTGTGTTGTGCTGTGCTGTGCTGTAATAAACTGTGCTATGTTGTATGTTGTGTTGTGCTGTGGTGTGCTGTGATGTGCTGTGCTGTGCTGTGCTGTGCTCGAAACCCACTACCCCCCCTCTCAACAGTTCCGGACCAACCCGATGAACCCCCACCCACCCACCCCACCAGCAAAACTGACCCGATTAGCTCAGGTGAGGTTGCTTGGGCCAGACATCAGGATTCTGTTCCCACTTGTCTTCAGTCACATATGAGCCCCCCGATCGGTTTGACTCAGAGAGATGGGATGGGGTGGGGTGGGGTGGGGGGGGGGGGGGGGGGGGGGGCACGTACCATCATTGAAGGGGTTGCAAGCACTGGTTGGGTTTCAGACGCTAGGGTCGAGACCTCAACCCACTTCTACACCTCAAGGGTGTGGTGACAATGGGACAAGTCTGATATTGGGGGGGACACGGGGGGGGGGAAGTTTGACACGGGGGGGGGGGGGGGGGGTTAGAAAGGGTGTTGGGGTGGGGGGGGGGGGGTCGGGGGTGATGGTCCATAAAAGTTGGAAGTCGGAAGTCTGATAGCCCATTTGGTTACTATACCCATAGCTGTTGGCGTCATCAGTGTTCTTGGAGCGGTGTGTGATACGGTTTTTCCGCGCCTGATAGCCTGCCTCCGAGATTACAAAAATTGGGGGCATTCCAGAATCCGACAAGTAGACTTTCCCAACCAGTTGCGACACACTTTCCCCGGTCAGTCACCTTGTGGCCGTGCGCATTTCTCCAACGCTCCACCTGACGCGGTCCGCAATGTACCGGCATTGTACCGAGGGAGCAAGAGCCTCCGTCAGATCCGAGAGGTACCACCAGCGTGCCACATCCAAGATGTATACTGTGCCTACAGCTCCTTCTTCCACGTCGATGGGACAATAGGCTTGAAGATGATGTCTCGTTGGAGGAACGGCCCTCCCTGTCTTCAGGTCCTTGAAAACAGCCCCAATGGCTGCCACCAGTTCACGATACCTGGTCTTCAGCAGCTAGTGCCCAGTTTCTGTGAGACCCAGCAGTAGCTTACTTGGGCCCAACACATGGATTTTCAATGGTGACTGCGATTGCAAGACGCCTGGGCCCGTCCAGAACATGGCAAGAACTGAGGCATACAGCATGGGCGACCATGTTTCCTTGTGTGTCTTCTTTATCCAGACCTCATAGACAGCAGACGTGTTCGTCAACTTGGCCCCACGTTCCCCTGGCAGGATCTGAAACCTTGGCTTGGATCCGAACTGCGAGACCACGGTATTCACTTGTTCCTCGTTCAGCTCTGTGAAGAACAACTTTGAGTTCCGTGGGTCTGTTCCTGGAAGGAGGTGGACTTCATCAGAGTTCAAGCCGATAGCCCCCACAAACCATTGATCAGGTCACTGTGGACCTAATGGCGTACTCGTTGTTCCGCACATCTGGCTCATGGAACACCACTTCATCGACTTCAGCCCCAGGTGTCATGAGTCGCAAAAGTTTGTAGGTTGGAGGCGGCGACATGCTCCTGGAGTCCCTTGTGCTGCTTGCTATCCTGGCATCAAATCGACCGTGTGTACGTATGTGCATGAGAGACCTGTCCGCCATTTGCAGCTTGTCGCACCCGAATGGTAGGTTGGAGTTGAGGGCGAGCGCTCGATTGAGAAACGATGGTTTGTCATCGTCATCGCTAACAGGGTCAAGCAGGATGGCAACAAAGCGTCCCAGCATAGGCAAATCGGTAAGCAGCCTCTTGATTGCATTTTGAATTTCGTCATATTCAATCATTTCCCCAACGAGCACAACGTTGGGGCGACTGCCGTAAAGAACGGCAGCTAGTTTTTCGGACGAGTCGCAGTCCTTGAAGAGGTCGAACAACAGGGAGCCAGCCTTTGTAACTCCACTGTTCAGCACCACTTCGTACCGGATGATGTAATGAGCGTCATCGATGGCTGCCAGACACGTCGATTGTCCGGCGTCGGCAGAGACGATGGCCTCCTCGCTTGGTGGGGCCAGACGGGCGGGGCTGTCCCGGACACTCATGCGGTCAAGGGACAGGGAGGTGACATCGGCGGCCATTTGTCAAGGCCCAGCGGATTGGGCAAGCATGGACAAAAAGACAGCGAAAAAAAATAGACACTCAGAAAGTTGGGGGGTTGGGGTTGGGGGGGTTGAACTCAGGGGTCTGGGAGGGTGTTCTTTTCTTTGTTTTCACAGGTGGTGTTTTATTGGATTTTTATGATATTGGACCGACAAACGCAATTTCAAGTTGCAGGTATGCCAAGCAATGGTGTGCAGTGTTGTGGTGCGTTGTGGTCTCGTAAGGTGTAAAGTGGTGTGGTGTGCTTTGTTGTAGTCTGTTGTAGTGTGTGACCTGCCATGGTGTGTTGTGTTGTGTAGTGGCGTGGTGTGTTGTGTTGTGGTCACATGAGGTGCGTTGTCGTGTGTTGCGGTGTCATGTGGCGTGGTCCGCTAGAGCGCTGCTAGAACGCCGCTAGAACAGTTCCCTACAACGCCGCTAGAACAAAAATAGTAACTACTTATCAGCCCCCCCCCCCCCTTCCTTGGAATGGCAAGAATTACATGGGTACCCACGCAAAATGACATCAAAGAGCATACGGCGGCATACGGCACCAAACACCACAGGGTGCAAACACCGCACAACGTGCCCCAACCAGCCAAACACCCAACAAATAACCCAAGCTGCCAAACAACCCAACCTGCCAAGCAACCAACACACCATTCAAACAACCAGACAGGCAACCCTGTAGCACGATATCCCCCCCCACACCACACCACACCACATGACACCAGACCACACCACATGACACCCAACCGCACCACATGACAACACAGCACACCACAGCGCACGTCATGTGACCACAACACACTACCCCCCCGCCCAGTACAACACACCACAGCAGATCACACACTACAGCAGACCGCAGCAGACCGCAGCACACCACACTACATGACACCACTTTACACCTTACGAGACCACAACACACCACAACACTGCACAGCATTGCATGGCATACCTGCAACTTGAAATTGCAGTTTGTTAGTCTAATGTCATCAAAATCCAATAAAAAACCACCTGTGAAACAAAGAAAAGAACACCCTCCCGGACCCCTAAGTTCAACCCCCCCCCCCCCCACAGGTGGTTCTCAAGCCCCCCCTGAAAAATGTGTGACAAAAGTAAAGACGCCCCCCCCCCCCCCAACCAACCAACCAACGCTTGAAGGGAGGGCAGCCCCATAGTGCCCGTGCCTATGTCAAAATGTGTGTGTGCATGTGTGTGTGTGTGCGTGTGTGCACACATATCACTAGATATGTACCAAATGTGATGATTTGTATGTGTCTATGTGTCATGGAAGCCCCCCCCTTCCCACATTGGTGTCTTTTACTTGCCAAATGTATGTGCATGGTTTTGTTCTAGCCTTGTTCTAGCGAAGCGTTCCAGCGACGTTCTAGCGCCGTTCTAGCGGGGCGGCGCTAGAATGGCGCTAGAACGTCGCTAGAACCGTTGTTTGTACTTGTTGAATTTTGGGTCAAAAATGTGTTTTTCTGAAAAACAAGGTATGGACCCCCTAGTATGGTAATAGGGGTCATACTTGCACCCTTTGTACCCCCGCCCCCCTATGCCCATGGGTCGGGGCAACCACTACTTTTTTTCGTTCTAGCCAATCTAGCGGCGTCTAGGCTAGAATAAGATTGGGTCTTCTAGCGTGTAGCAAGGGAAGTACATGAAAACTATTGTACTAGTCTTTCCACAAGATACATGCATGTCTCATCAACAGCCCGGTGGCACCTGCTGCATGTGTGCTTGGTGCCGCAAATGTTTGCACGGAAGCAAACACATCGGATGGTCGTGAACCCAAAACGTTGACAAATTGGGCGCGGGTGCCGCGGCTGTGCGCTGCGGGTGCACGGGGGAAGCCACCGCATGGGATGATGGTTCATCGAAGGTGAAGGCGTAACCGTCCCGAGTGGCGTTGGCTTTGGGGTGTAGCCAAGGAAGGGTGGCCTAGGAAGCCCCCTCAAAATGACATGGTAGCGCACCGCTAAAGTAACGGACCACACTTATGGGGCGTGTTTTGGGGGTCAAAATAAGCGTATAGGAACTATCACGACCCCGGTGTCGGACCAAGGGAGTCAACTTTTTTCGGGCAGGAACCCCCCTTGGAACCCCTTCGTAGACCCTTCCTGCACCCTTCCTGGACCCCTTCCTGGTCGGAACCCCCCTTCCTAGACCATTCCTACACCCATTCTTGGCAGGAACCCCCCCCCCACCGTGGCCATGAACCCCCCTTCCTATGACCCTTCCGGCCCCTCAAAGGCAGCCCGGTTTTTCGCAATGTCCGCTTGTCCCTTCGCTTGGGATTGGATGGCGGCCGTCACAGGCCCCGCCGGTACACGTGGCTGCTCCTTTCCGGAGATGTAGGCGTTCCACGACACTGCCATCCAAACCAACTCCGCCGTCACTTGGCCGCCGGGCACGACCATTGTCCGGGTGCGCATCACCAAGTCCATCCTCCGCGACAGGGACCCCTGTGCCCTCTCAGACCTCATAGCGGACACGGTGCGCTGCAACCCCGACATCACCGCTTTCCACGTGCGGCACAGCGGAGCGGACTACCCCTCCTTGCCGGAGTCCTTGTCCACCCGCCTGCCCAGGGACCACGCCCGGATCCACAGCCACTACATGGCCGCCCACCCTTTGGATGCCGAGCCGCCCACCACCCTACGCTTCGCTCCCACGAAGCCCAAGCCCGCCACTTTCGCCAAGGAGGGGTGGTACAAGGAGGCAACCAAGAGGAAGCTGTTCCTCTTCGATCCGCGCCAGTCCGGTGAGGAGACCCTCCCCATCTACTCGCTCTCCAGTTGCTCAGCGTGGGAGTGGGACGGCGACGGTCCTGGGCTCACCGTGCCGAGTGCCTATGCGGCCAGCGGGCTGCTTGCCCTCCCCGTCACCTCCACCCCGCTCTTTGTCGCGCACGACGACCCCCTGTTGGAGCTGCCGAGTGATTGCCCCACTACCGTGAACAACGACCCCAACCAGCTTGCCAACCTGCAGCACTTGTTCATCCGGGGTTTTTTTTGCGGAGTATGAGGTGGAGGAGGCGCACAAGGCGGCATTGGCAATCGCCCAGGAGCGCTGGACCCGCATCTTCAACCACAACCACCCAGTTGCTGGCCGAGCTTAGAACCCGCCGGACCACAAGATGGTGTGGAGGAAGCCGGAGAACATGTCCAAGCATCCGGATGGGGAGGAATAGATCTAGCTGTGGGACCTGCCGCGCCTGACGGCCATGGTGACGCGGGTGAAGGCCAAGCTGAAGGCGATCATGGGCAAGACACTGCACGTCATGTCGCAAGGGTGCATGGAGTCCATCACTCACGTTCAACAACTGCGGCACCGAGATTTCCCAGCGGCCCCACTTCCTGTGCATGGCATCGCCCTCTCCTTGTTCTGGGCACTGTCGATGGATATCCCTGACGATGATGTTTGCGCATAGTTCGTCGCCATGTCTGCCGGTGCCTTCCCTCGGCCTTGGATCATCCACCGCATGCCAATGAGAAGGGGTTTCCTGTGGGTGATCTGCTTGACGGTGGTGCATGAAGGAGGCGGCCTGCAAATGGATGCGGAACCGGGGTCCCGCCGTATTATTGGGTTTTGTGGGCTATCGACGCATACCGTGTCCTACGCCACCACCCACGCCATCACCCCCCTGTTTTGGGCGCACAAGGCCTCTGTGAGGTGTGGAGTCTTCGGATGCCGCCGGAAGCCGACAAGTGAGAAGTGTTTTGGGTGTGGAGTTCAAGTCCTTTGCCGCAATCACACGGGGATCGAGTGCAGCAACTGCGACACTGAAGTAGTAGCAGCAGCCACATCCGATCCAAGGAGTGCCGAGGCCGCTGATCCGAGTCGTGTCCCTGCCCTTCAGCACATGGTGACTTGTTTGATTCCATCGGATGGGACGACACTTTACACCGGGCATTACGAGGGAGCGGCCGCACCACATGTGATTCCCACTGACACAACCCCCAAGCCGGAGCATTGCCCACTGGCGGTGCATGCACACGAGAGCGAGTGGCTGCCCTGGCCGAGATCGGAACACCACGCCTTGTTGGTTACACCGCCTGGGAGCATTCCGGTGGTGGTGAACGGTCGCTTTGGAGGATTCGCCCGGGGTACTGAGGAGAGCAGTGACGTTTTGGTGTACCGGATGGAGATGGCACCACCCGAGCCCAAACCCGTGGACCCGAGCTTGTTGATGGCGGCCGGGGCGATCGTTCGCAACACCAAGGTGGCACAGGAGCAGGCCTTTTGGTGCGCATGCTAGCAGGTTGACACTCTGTCCCCTTTGAATCGGAGGGCCTTTGGTTGGAGGGGTTCACAATGCAATGCGGCAAATATATGGTCAGTACTAGTTGCCAAGGGTCATCGGTAGTGGCAATGCAAGGGGAGGGCTGTTTGAGGGCTCCAACTGGGCACAGTGTGTCGGCTGTGGCATGTGCATGCCACTCAGGAACCCCCCCCCCCCTTCCTACACAGGAACCGTCCCAAGAACCTCCCAGGAACCCCCATCCTGCACAGGACCCCCCCCCCCCCTTCGTGCACACGAACCGTCCCAGTAACCCCCCAAGAACCTCCTTCTTGCATAGGAACCCCCCCCCATTTTTGCACAAGAACCCCCCTTCCTAGACCCCTTCCTAGACCCCTTCCTAGACCCTTCCTGAAGAGGACCCCCCCCCCTCGTGCGCAGGAACCCCCTTCCTAGACCACTTCTTGTCCCCTTTCGTCACTGGCATTTTGCGTACTTCTCTTCAGGCTGACGTCAACGTGTACCCGCGGCTGGTCCTGAAGTACGTCGATGAGGAGGAGCGGGCAGCCCCGCTGCCCGTGGTACCATCGGAGGCTGCGCGGGCTGTGGATGGGCGAGCACCAAGTCTTCAAGACCCTCTGACATGGCTGTTGCGATCGACGCTGACCATCACGGACATGCGCAGTCTTGTGACCAGGCAGGGGGGCACGTTCTGGTATCGCGACTGCATGCTGACCGCCCGGAAGGGGAAGGCAGCCACTGCCCTGCAACTGCGGTTGCCAGTGGCATGTACGGACAATCTGGCGGAGGTGCCCAAGGGGCATTCAGGACATGGCAAGACGTACGTGGTTGCGCAGTACTTGTGCCTTGTTGGCCATGCCAAGGCCAGGAACACATGGTCTTTCTTGGTGTACAGCAAGCAGACCAGCTTCAAGACGCTGAAGAGTCTGGCAAGGCTGACGGGTTTGGATGCCGGTGTCCCCATTGAGGTGCACGACGCGGTTGATGAGTGGCTTGAGAAGTACCGCAAGCGGCAAGAACAGGGTCAATTGGGTGGACGCTCAAACGTGAAGAAGGAGCTCGGCACGGACGCAGGTACACAGCCACTGTGGCAACAAAGGGGGCCGAGGTCAAGTCGGAGCAATCAGAGAGGGCGGCGCGGGGATCCGTGAAGCGACTTGCCCCGAGGACCGTCATCACTGACTCCCCCTCCAAGCGGCGCGTACTAGGCAGCCTGGGGCGGGCAAGTCCAATGGCAATGGACACGGTGATCACACAGCTAGCACCTGGGTTGCAGGAGGTCATGCGCACGCACGGCGTTGAAGGAGGTGTTGCTTGATGCCGTTGAGAAGGAGACGGCAAGTGGCGCCAAGACCCGGGCAGAGCGGGCCACGGAACAGGCAACCAAGAAGGAGCGCTAAGCAACGGAACAGGTCGTCAAGCAGGAGGCAACCATTGCAAGTTTGCGGGCAGAAGTGCTTGCCCTGGAAGACCGGTTGGAAGCCGTCGCAGACGCGGCGCGCGAGGTGCATGCAGGCGTGTCAAGGCCGAGTCTCTCCTAGAGGTGAAAGCTGCGGAATGCGACCGGGCGTTGAGCATCCTCAACCGGACGTACGGCCAGGGCCCCAGCCCCAGCAAGCGATGAGGAGTGGCGAGGCACGGTGGCGATGAGAGCGCAAGGATACGGAGTGTCCCTCCGGCCTTGGCGGCTGTTGAGGGGTGCTCGGGTTCTGCCAACCTGTGTGGGCATGAGACGTGGAGAGACAAGCCTTGGTGGCACACTATGAGGGAGTCCCGGTGGTTGCAGTAGACGTGTGCTGTGACCAGCCCACTCCCAAGATTGCACGCATGCATGCAAGGCTGTGTGAACGCGCCAAGGGTTGTGCGACGCAGTGCGCAAAAAAAATACATACCTTAACCCTCAACCAATAACTAGTCCTTTTTGGCGTAACCCTAACTCATGTCTAACCCTTATCTTATTTTGTGCGCGACAGGCGCGTAGGACAGTAGTCCCGTCGTGCCCAAGGCGCGTAAGGTGGTGCCAAGAGCGGGGAGTTTCACATAGCTTCACCCTTGGGGGCACCACCGAGATTTCCAAGCTCTCCAAGCATGGACGCCGTTGCATGGCATGTGTGGTTGGAATGCAGCCAAGGACGCATTGTTTGGCCCCCGTGTGACAACGGTGTTTGAGAGGACCCGAGTAGCATCTGTTGCGGCTGCGGTGGGGCAGTACACCAAATTACCAGGTACAGGAAGGGGGGGGGTTCCTGTGCAAAAAGTGTCTAGGAAGGGGTACAGGAAGGGGGCTCTGGTACAGGAAGGGGGGGGGGGGTTCCTGTGCACGAAGGGGTCCAGGAAGGGGTCTAGGAAGGGTTTTCCTATACAAGAAGGGGGGTTCCTGTGGGGTTCCTGGGACAGTTCATGGCGCGGAAGGGGGGGGGTTCGTGTGCAAGAAGGGGATTCCTGTGGGGTTCCTGTGGCACTTCCTGTGCACATTGTGCCCTCACAACTCTTGGCAGGCTTTCGTTTTAAATGTAATGCAAAAGGCCGTTGCCGATTTCCTTGCCATTGTCGTTCGTGTGACCCCGTATTGGGATCTGGAGGTGGACACACGGCGACAGAGACGGAAATACATTCGCGACGTTGTGGGTGCTGTGCTTGGAGATGACGACATCGTTGTGCGCACAACCGGTAACACTATAGTGATTGAGTCTAGCAGCCACGAGGTGCGCGATGACGACGAACAGAATGTCTCCGAGGAAGTCATCCAAGTGTTGCAAACGGCACACCAAATGAGCCTCTCCACGCGCAACATGTCAAAATTTGAGCGCAATTGTACAAGAAGGGAATTCATGGAGGGGCGCAGCAAACTGTTGCCATATGTCACAACGGCCCTGGAGGTTTCATCGGGGGTGGTATCGCGCCGATCTGCCGCTGTATGTCCACTCCTTGAAGTAGTGCAAAGCCAGCTGACACTGAGTAGGGCGTGCGGTACGTTTAACATCCCTCGCCAAGACCGGCTCTTGATTATCATTTGCGCAGATGCCACACTACTGTGGCAGACCTCGGCCACCAAGTGCGACATCCACGTGACCGTTTGGTCAGAGGGTGTAGCAGCTGCAGGCGACCTGCAACGCTGGCGACGTAGTGGGCGCTTGATGGTCCGGATGAAACGCACTGTCTCCGGGCCATTGACACTAAGGCAAACCTTAATCAGAATGTTTTGGATGTTGTGTCCACTGTGGATGTTTGGCACTTGGGGAATCGCATCCCAAGTGTATGTGCCTTGATAGGTGATGGTATGGCCAAGCTTTCAACCAATTATCACAAAGGGAAATGTTGGGTGGGCTGCCAATGCATTGATTCCTTGGCACGTGCCAATTCTGTACCGGCCCAATGCAGGTGGGGCTCATTTTTGAGGGCGATTGGACCATGCCACCGCGTTGGTGACGTGGAGCATGGCTCGTGTCGTATTGCGAACGCAATTGTGAAGCGAGTCAATGAAACATTGAAAGATTTGATTGAAAACGGTGCTCCCGACGTTGCCCGTAGTGCAAGGGACGCAGGGAAAGCTTTGGTATTGGAGCGTCACAAGCTTTTGGATGAGGTGAAAACCGTTCCGCATGCTGAGCGGTTGGCTCCCCGGCCAACCAAGGCCGGAAAATTTGATATAACAGGTGGCTAAATGATTTTTGAAGGTATTGCATTACATGGCCGAGTTGTGGCCGTATTGCGGGACAACCTACCGGACGTGGCCTTTGGTGGCGTTATATTTTCCCTATTGATGAAGCATGTGTTATTATCAATGCATCGAATGCACGCGCTCCGGCGCAAAAGGGATTGGCTAACAAAGGCCGAACTCAAGGAATTGGAGTCCGCGGGTGACCGTTTAGAGAGTGTTGGGGTAAATTGCAATGGGGTGTGACCGCTTGGGTACATTGGGCATGTGTTCACAGCGCATATTTTGCGCGTCGCTTTGGGAGTTTGTACATTTTTCGCAGTATTCCAACGGAATGCAGAAACCAACCGTTCAAGCGGCATATTAAAAACGCGATGCCCGGTTGGTGCCTTCGGCGACCCCGCATCACACGCCTCGGAACGAGGCACGTGGTGCACACCGACAGATTGAGTGTCGGTTTGCAATTGTACGAGGCGCGACAAGGGCGCGGTTCGGCCGTTGTCAAGCGACGCAAGCGGCATGTGGACGAGTGACACCATCAATGTGGTGGGACAATGCGATTCAAGCCCGAGCGAACGGATTTGTGTGCTATTGCCTCGGGACGGGAAGGGTCATAGGAAGGGTGTAGGAAGGGGGGTTCGTGCCCAGGAAGGGGTCTAGGAAGGGGGGAGTTCCTGCCCAGGAATCCCCCTAGGAACCCCCCTTCCTGGCCATGAAGGGGGGTTCCTAAGGGAGTTCTTGCCCAAAACGGGGTTTCCAAAAACACCCCAAAATTGGGCATCGCCAACCCGGGACCCAACGTCCCCCAAAGTAGGCGCATTGAAGGTGCGGCGTTTGTGTTCAAAGCCTTTGGGTGCCGTTGTAACGTGTAGGAGTAGAAAAACCCTAGGCAGGGGGGGGGGTTCCTAGGCCATCCTTCCTTGGCTGCACCCCATTTGGCGGCCTGCGCGACTTGGGTGTGCTGGATGTGCAGAGACCCTCCGTCCTCCAAACGTAGATAGCGGAGGGCCTCGGCAATGTTGGCGAAATGCATCCAAGCGACACCTTGGGGCGCAATGGGGCCAAGCGAACGCACCCATATGTCAGAACCCATGTCAAGACTAATCAAAAGAAAGGGGGGGGTGTGCAATACCAGCATAGAGGGTTGAAAGACACTCTTGTAAGCTACCTTGTTGTGCCCCCAAGTCTGGGGAGGAGGCCGCCCCTAGCACCGACATTTTTCTACTTTACAATTATTCTTCACTTCTTTCCATACATTTTTCATTACCCTACCCCACATGTTGATGCCAACGTTGTTGTGCCACCAAGTTTGGGGAGGAGGCCACCCCTCTCACCAACCCTCTTCTACCCCCAAGCTTTGCTCTTAACCATTGTCCCTATGCATAGATTACCCTACCTCACCACGCGCGTGAAACTTGCGCATTTACATGTAAATTTGCCATTTGGCCAGCGGCCTTGCTAGTATGTAATTCCTGGGTGAACCAGGCTGCCCACCACATTTTGGACGACCAGTCCGCAAAAAAGGCGGCTTCCATATGCGCCGCACAATGGTCCTGGTTGCCCACCGTACTCCATGAAACACCATGTGTGCTTCGGTTGTGAGCATAGCCACTGATGGCGAGTCTCATCCACCTGCAAGTATGATGATCTGGTTTCGAGCCCATGCTGCCCAGAGTTGCGTTGCCCCACCCCTTAGAAGGCGGTGCCACCTGTGGTGCTCGAGATCCATGTCGGAGACGAGCCCAACCCAGGCCTCTCCCAAATCCGCTGCCGATTGGAATCAACGAGGGCGGCCCAACGCCACCCCGCGTTTCTGTCGTTTCTCCTTGATGAACGGCATTCACCTCAACGGCTGCGGCCCCAAGTCCTGCTCATGGTCTCCCCGCCGTGATTTCTGCCCCACGAAGCATACCTTGCCGTCTGCAGGCGATGAAATTGTCTTGGCTTCGCCGACTCGCATGAGATTTGTGAGGGACAAGACAACTAGTCCCATGCACTTGACTCCTTGCACTCCCATGTGTCCTTGCGCTTTGCAATCTTGTAGATGATGTCGCCCTACGCCCATCGGACGTTGTTCGGAGTTCCGGACAATTCTGGACAGTTCTGAACCTCTCTAGGGATCTCGCAAAGAGCCAGTCTGTTGGCGCAACGACTAGGGAGATGACTGCCATCTTTTCTGCTAGTCGTAAAACTGACAACATGACTTTGACCGGCGTTTCATACTAGCCATCACTGGCCACTTGTAGCAGGCGTCCGTTGGGGGCTTCGCTGGGCAAGAATAACCCATTGATCCTGCTGAATCACAGGATTTTGTACACCGCTCCTATACACTGTGGGCTCATAGGAGTTGCCGAATTCACGATCCGCCTCCTCCGGGATCGACCCCAAGGCATTCCGCATTCGTACCGCTTGCTTGTTCCGCTCGCCCGTTCCATCTGCCCTGTGTGACCCCCCTTCCGGGACTCAGGGGTCACCCGGGCCACCTGAATGAAACCCATATTCGGCGCTATGGAACGCCCCGTGGCGGTTGCCAGAGACTTTGAAGGCTTTAGGGTTAGAGCAGCCTTGCCACGTACCTTTGTTGGTGCGAAAGTGGTTCCGCTCGTTGATCCATCTGAACTCATAGTCCTTGGGCTAGACCCTTCTGGGCTTGACCAAACACTCACTCCCCCCGGCACTGCGTTTTCAATTTCTTGCCATAGCCGGAGGACGACTCGGAGTCACACAATGAGTCACTGGAAGATTCGCCACTGGAGGTACTCGCTAACTCATTTGTGGAGTCCAAACCACGAAACGAATCGGATAGCATTTTTGACGTCTTTGGGTCGTCCTGCTTCCAACGCTTGCGCCCCTTCCGGGCCTTTTTCTTTGCCTTCGCCTTGGCCTTCTTCCTCTTGTCCTTTTGCTGTTGCTCCTTATTCTTCGCCTCATCCTTTAGGAAACATTGTACATCTCTGTGCAACTCCAGGATGACTTTCCACAAATCCTGTGCCACTAATCCTAGCGGGACCTGGTTAGTACTCGCCCTGGTCATAGACTCGACATTCCTGGTCAGCTTTCGAACCCATTTTGGGGCCCTCTTGCGCTATCTCAGCCTTCTCATATTATCTATGGACAGGCCCAATGGCTCCTCATCCAAGGAGAGCAGGTTCAGACAGGGGCAATAACACCTTCCTCCATCGGGGTGGACAATCCACTGGGCAACTATCTCGTGGAGATCGATCCTGCTCCCTCATTGCAGCCAGGGCCCGGCACTTGCTGCTTGGGCGCTCCTGGGGGAGGCAGGGGGCTCCTGCACCTTTGTGACTCCCGCCTGCGTACCTGCTTGGATTGCGGCCCCTGGCCCCCTTTCATCGGGTTGGTCCACTCGCTGCCTCTTCGACGTCAACATCTTCATGCACGCGACCCTGTACTGCTCCAACCTTTTGACCCACATCTCCTTCTTGTCCTTTTCAAGCCCCCAAGGATGAATACCAAATCCAGCACTTTAAATAGGGTTCCAGTGTAGAGTTCATACGCCGCTAGCAGCACTGTTCTCGTGTGTCCATCACTGTCCCCACGACTTGCTGTATAGCATGCTACAAGCGCGGAACGCATCTGTGGCTCTGGTTGACCCTTTGCCGCCCGGTATTCGCCAAATCCTCTATTTGCTTCCGACCAATGTGATCAGACCACGCTTCCTAGTGTTCAGCTATAAATTCTATTGCCTTCGGCAAGTCCACCTCGCACAGATTCTACCCCAAGCCACACACACCCTAAATAGGGTAAAAACTAAATAAATACGGCCTAAAAAATGCTTTACATACCTTGGATGGTCATTTTAAGTGCTGGCAATATAAAAAAAAAGTTTCGAAAAGTTCGATGTTTGAGCTGCCCAGGTTGAAAAACTACATCAGCAGGTTGTGTACCAATCCCTTGGGAGACCCCCCCCCCCCCCCCGTGCGGCCAATACCCGAATAGGGTGAAAAACATGTAAATAAGCCTAAAACATGCTTTACATACCTTGGATGGTCATTTTAAGTGGTGACAATATCAAAAAAACAAGTTTCGAAAAGTTCGATTTTTGAGCTGCCCAGGTTGAAAAATTGCATAAGCAGGTTGTGTACCGATCCCTTGGGAGACCCCCCCCGAGACCTAATACCCAAATAGGGTGAAATATACGTAAATACGGCCTAAAACATGCTTTACATACCTTGGATGGTCATTTTAGGTGATCACAATATCATAAAAACCAGTTTTGAAAACTTCGATTTTTGAGCTGCCCGGGGTGAAAAACTGCATGAGCAGGTTGTGTACCAATCCCTTGGGAGCCCCCTCCCCCCCCCCCCCCCCCGGACGTGATACCCAAATAGGATGAAAAACACGCAAATACAGCCTAAAAAATGCTTTACATACCTTGGATGGTCATTTTGGGTGGTCACAACATCAAAAAAAGAAGTTTCGAAAACTTCCATTTTTGAGCTCCCTGGGGTGAAAAACTGCATAAGCAGGTTGTGTACTGGCCCATTCACTAGGCCATTATTGGTGGAAACTGCCATTTCGCGTCGTTGGCACGGGTTGTGAACGGCCCTAGGCAAGGCTAGAGACTGCAAAAATCGTCCTTCCGTATCCTAGTACACATATATTGTCACAACATCCCCACTCGCACCCCTTAGAGTGGGTACCACGGGGTCACCGAGGTCGCCAAAACCGCCAACATAGCAAAAATGGGGGACAAGTGCACAAACGCCAAGCGCTCGTCCCACTCCGCCCCATACAAACCCCATAGAGTCGGGACCTGGAAACACTTTTTTGGCTCAAAATCGAAAAAAACCAAAAGATTCATGATTTTCAACCCAAAAAAAGGGGGGGTCATTTTTTCGACATTTTTGACCCCCCCCCCCACCTCCCTCAGAACCTCAAAAAAGTGGGTTTCAAGTGGGGGGGGGCCGGGGGGGGTCCGGACCAAAAACTCATTGGGGGATGCGTTTATTGGACAAAATAATGATTTTACAAAGGGTTACACTAACAATTCAACCCCTTGGGGTAGGGTACGGGAATAGGCCCAAAAAGGCCGAAATAGGGGGGTAGGTGGCATTTTCCCCATATATACGCCTGCCTGGCTTTGATCTAACAACCTCTGCGAGGTGATTTCCAAAACTTCGATTTTTGAGCTGCCTAGGGTGAAAAATTGCATAAGCAGGTTGTGTACCAATCCCTTGGGAGGACCCCCCCCCCCTAAAAGGTAATACCCAAATAGGGTGAAAAACCCGGAAATACGGCCTAAAACATTCTTTACATACCTTGGAGGGTCATTTTAGGTGGTGACAATATCAAAAAAACAAGTTTTGAAAACTTCGATTTTTGAGCCGTCCAGAGTGAAAAACTGAATAAGCAGGTTGTGTACCAATCCCTTGGGAGACCCCCCCCCCTTTTAGGTAATACCCAAATAGGGTAAAAACTACATAAATACGGCCTAAAACATGCTTTACATACTTTGGAGGGTCATTTTAGGTGGTCACAACATCAAAAAAACAAGTTTTGAAAACCTCGATTTTCGAGCCGTCCAGAGTGAAAAACTGCATAAGCAGGTTGTGTACCAATCCCTTGGGAGACCCCCCCCCCTCCCCGCGACCTGATACCTAAATCGGGTGAAAAACACGTAAATGCGGTCTAAAACATGCTTTACATACCTTGGATGGTCATTTTAGGTGGTCACAATATCAAAAAAACAAGTTTTGAAAACTTCCATTTTTGAGCTGTCCGGGGTGAAAAAACGCATAGGCAGGTTGTGTACCAAACCTTTGGCAGACCCCCCCCCCCACGTGCGCCCAATACCCAAATGGGGTGAAAAACACGTAAATGCGGAGTAAAACATGCTTTACATACCTTGGATGGTGCATATTGTGTGGTCACAATATCAAAAAAAAAGATTCATGACTTTCGACCCAAAAAAAGTGGGAGCAATTTTTTTTGGACATTTGTGACCCCCCCCCCCCCCTCCGTGAAAACGTGAAAAAAGTGGGTTGCAAGTGGGGGGGGTTCGGCGGGGGTCCGGACCAAAAACTCATTGGGGGATGCGTTTATTGGACAAAATAATGATTTTACAAGGGGTTAAACAACAATTCAACCCCTTGGCGTAGGGTACGCGAATAGGCCCAAAAAGGCCCAAAATGGAGGGGTAGGTGGCGTTTCCCCCATATATACGCCTGCCTGGCTTTGCTCTAACAACCTCTGCGAGGTGATTATGCTTTACATAGCTTGGATGGTCATTTTAGGTGATCACAATATCAAAAACATAAGTTTCGGAAACTTCAATTTGTTAGCTGCCCAGGGTGAAAAACTGCATCAGCAGATTGTGTACCAATCCCGTTTGACCCCCCCTCCCCCCTCTGGCCCAATACCCAAATAAGATGAAAAACAGAAACCACGGCCTAAAACATGCTTTACATAGCTTGGAGGGTCGTTTTACGTGATCACGGTATCAGAAAAACAAGTTTCGAAAACTTCGATTTTTGAGCCGTCCAAAGTGAAAAACTGCATAAGCAGGTTGTGTACCAATCCCTTGGGAGACCCCCCCCCATTCGGAGGTAATACCCAAATAGGGTGAAAAACACGGAAATACAGCCTAAAACATGCTTTACATACCTTGGAGGGTCATTTTAGGTGGTCACAATATCAAAAAAACAAGTTTGGAAAAGTTCGATTGTTGCGCCGTCCAGAGTGAAGAACTGCATAAGTAGGTTGTGTACCAATCCCTTGGGAAACCCCCCCCCCTCGGAGGTAATACCCAAATAGGGTGAAAACACGGAAGTACGGCCTAAAACATGCTTTACATACATTGGAGGGTCATTTTAGGTGGTCACAATATCAAAAAAACAAGTTTCGAAAACTTCGATTTTTGAGCCGTCCAGAGTGAAAAACTGCATGAGCAGGTTGGGTACCAATCCCTTGGGAACCCCCCCCCCCCCCTGCGACCTAATAACTAAATCGGGTGAAAAACACGGAAATACGGCCTAAAACATGCTTTACATACCTTGGATGGTCATTTTAGGTGGTCACAATATCAAAAAAGCAAGTTTTGAAAAATCTATTACCACTTCGCAGAGAATCTACTCCAAGCAAAAGGGAAAAAACGACATAAAGACGGCCTAAGAAATGCTTTATATAGCTTGGATGATCAGTTTATGTGGTCACAATATCAAAAAAACAAGTTTCGAAAACTTGATTTTTGAGCTGCCCGCGGTGAAAAACCGCATAAGCACGTTGTGTACCAATCCCTTGGGAGCCCCCCCCCCCCCCCCCCGAAGCTAATACCCAAATCGGGTGAAAAAACACGTAAATACGGCCTAAAACATGCTTTACATACCTTGGAGGGTCATTTTAGGTGGTCACAACATCAAAAAAAAAAGTTTTGAAAACTTCGATTTTTGAGCCGTCCAAAGTGAAAAACTGGATTAGCAGGTTGTGTACCGGCCCATTCACTTGGCCATCATTGGTGGAAACAGCCATTTCGCGTCTTTGCCACGGGTTGTGAACGGCCCTAAGCAAGGCTAGAGACTGCAAAAAGCGTCCTTCTGTATCCCAGTAGGCATATACTGTCACAACATAGCCACTCACACCCCTCGGAGTGGGTAGCACGGGGGCACCGAGGTCGCCAAAACCGCCAACATAGCAACAATGGCTGAAAAATGCATAAGCTGCATCAGCGCTCGTCCCACTCTGCCCCATAAAAACCCCATAGAGTCGGGACCCGGCAACACTTTTTCGGCTCAAAATCGAAAAAAACCAAAAGATTCGTGATTTTCGACCCAAATAAGGCCATGAGGCAACGGAACCTGGGCTCGCTTACGCCCCCGTGTCACAGGCGCATGGTCATAACCACATTGTTTAGTGTTTTGCTTGCTGCACTGCAGCGTAGACCAGTTCTGTACCACACGAGGTGGTTGCTGACTGTGCATAGGCACTGGTCCTGTGGACATTTAGGTCAGCTCGCACCCACCACCCACCCACAGTGCCGGTTAGTCTCTAACCCTTGCCTTGCAGGTCGTGACCCTGTCATGCACTTGCTCTCTGGCTGGTGAGGACGTGTCATACTCAATCCTCAGGGGCGCAATGGCGCCTTGGTTGGCGCAAGTGCGTCTCGGCATTTCAGTATGTGCTACGTCTGTCAGGCAATTCAACAAATCATTGCTGTTTGGCGTGTGGCGCATACCATTTCAGCTCCCCACCATGCATGCGCATGCCGCCCACACATTCATGCCTACTTACTTCCGTTATCCTCACTTGGGCCGCACTCTCGCCGCCCTAGTCTTGCTTCGGCTGTTCAACACGTGACAACGTGTCGAGCCTGTGGCTCAGGGGCGCTACGGCGCCCTGCTTTTTCACTTCTTGACATTTCTCGGCTGTTCCGTGCCGCCGTGGCGTCCCTTTTACCTTGGTCAGCTCGAACCCACCCCGATCAGCTCGAACCCCGGTCAGCTCGAACCCACCACCTCCCTTGGCGCCGGTTAGCCCCGGTCTCTCGCTCTGTGGGTCTCTCTCCTACTCTCTCCCTTCCATTCTCTCTTGCTCTCCCCTTTTCTTTCTCTCCTGTTGCACCTCTCTGTTCCTTTCCCACTGCGCCCTACCCTCTCTCTCTCTCTCTCTCTCTCTGTTTCTCTCTCCCTCTCTCTCGCGCCCTCTCTCTCGCGCCCAAAAAAGGGGGGTTCGGGTTGTTCGCTGCATCTCTATCCCCCCCGGGGTTCGAACCATCCTCCACGGGACAGAAGAGGTGTGGTGTATCCACTGGGCCACGACCATGGGTTATCTGCACCATGGCACCATGCGCTCCACTCTTCATCTCCTTTTTGTCACCCCCTGTCATGCGTATCTTCTTTCGCATGGGGGTGTGTTCAGCAGTGTGTAGAGGAACCGCACAGCGTCCCCGGGTACCGGGTCCGCCTGCCTGAAGAGCGTTCTTTGGAACAATCGCAAGAGGTCCGCTCGGCCTACCAGCCACACATGCATGCAATCGCCAGTTCTGCCTACCGAGGAGGGCACTGCTCTGTGTCCTTCTGCCGTCGGACAGTGGAGGATCGCCTCCCATTGGAACGGGTGCCACTTGCCTGCACTTTTGGGTCGCCACTGGACCTGCATGTGCGCCAGAGCCTGGGTCTTCAGGGTCCAGTTGATCTGGACCATCACCGAGTAGAGCTCCTGATTGCTCATCTGCAGTGGTTCCCCATGGTTGTCCACAATCTCACCGTGCATCCTGGTGCCATGTGGTTGGTCCAGTCGGAGCCAGATCTGCTGATTGCGGGCCCAAGCCATTGTGGTTAGTTCTGCTTCAATTGCTTGCATTCCTTCGTTCGCAATGGCGTCTAGCTGACTCAGTGCTTGCACCTTGAAACGCTGGCGTTCTTGCTGAGGCTTGACCTTCTTTGGGGTTTGCTGGATGTGGGTGTTTGGGCCATACCGCTGCTGGTGTGATCCCTTCTCCTGCTGTGTCCTCCCAGACGGCATAACGCCTGGGTGCCTTTCCGCGACAGGACGCGGCGTTCAGCTGCTTGATGTTCTCCTTTGCGTGCTGCTGCTCACTGCGGCAGAACGCAGCCCATGTGTTGCAAGATCTACTGCGACAAAACGCAGCTCATGTGATGCAGACTCTGCGTCAGAACACAGGTGTTTCAGACATGCATTGCTGTGCTTGGTGCCTGTGGGATGTCTGTTCCATTGTGCAAGGGCTTCTGGCTCTGGCATTACCGACCCTGTCCTGGGTTCCTGCGTGTCCTGAGCCTTCGCTTCTTGCGCCGTCGCCTGGTGTCACTCACATCAGTGCTGAAGGACAGTGTGTCTGCTGCTGACAGTGCACTCGACAGCACTCCTTGGTGTGTGTGTCCTGGTCTTCTGTCCTCACTTTCTGTATTGCTTGAGGAGTACGGTCCCATCCCACGTGGCGCTGGCTCCCCGGATGCTTCCCCTGTCAGTTCATAACTGTCCATGGGTACCATACCCAAGCATGACCAGAGTGCCCTTGTGCCCTCTGACTCTGATCCCGACCCTCCCCTCAAACCTACCGTGGACTCTGACCCAGATGAGATTTTGGTGCAACATGCTGTGACCACAGTGGGCTTGAACACATGCCTTCCATGGCCAATCCATTCGCCATCTCATTTCCCTGCACGTTGACATGTGCTGGGACATGTTCCCATCTGACTTCTCTTCCCGGCGTCGCCATTTCCTGGAGCAGCATTTCCCAGATTCAGACGTGGACTTGCAGTTTTCCAGATGTGGTTGTCCATCCCTTTGACTTCCAGCGTTGGGCCCTGCCAGTCGCTCCCAGCTGCAGGTATTGTGAGTCGGTGACGATTGCCAGTTTTGGCAGCCAGAAACCCTGTAAGGCTTCCACGGCTGCCCAAAGCTCTGCTCCGTTGTTCGTTTGCCTGTAATGTGTTGGTACGTAGCCACATAAGCGCACCTCTGGTCCTTGGTCGTCTTCCGCCGCGAACACGCCAAATCCCCCAGCCCTGCGCATTTCCTTGTGGCCCAGTCGTTTCCACGATCCATCAGTGTACACTATCCTGTAGCCCTTCTCCACCAGTTCTGCAATCAGTTCTTGCACTCCGTGTAGCACTCCTGGGCCTGCGTGCCTCAGGCGACTCGGGCGTGACTCCGTTGCCCTTTGCCAACTTTGATTGTCCGCTGATTTTTCTTGGGTGAAGCATTCCGTGTGTGTTTGCCACCACGCATTCAGTCCCCCATGTACTTCCACTTCCCCTTGTCGTGGCTGCACTCCGGTGTCTCGAAGTTGTTCCAGTGATTTTTGAAATCCTTTCCATTGTTCCCTGTGCTCCCCTGTGTAAAATCTCACCCGCTCACATAGCTCCCTTAGCCATGTTGTAAGGTATGACGCGAACACCGGCGACGCTCCTGCCTTGACTTCGCATCGATATCGCCAGTGGGCACTTCTTGCTGACCACATCGCCCAACCTTGGTTCGTTTTCAGCAACCATTCTTGGTCGTCGGACTCCATCATATCTCGAACTGTGGATGTCCCATTATGAGTTGTCACCTGGCCATAGTAGTGCTGTACAACCGCCGCTGCTGCTTTGAACATGGAGCATTCGACCATCGCGTGTTTGATCGTCTCCTTTTGTGAGCAAACCGGGCACTTGTCAGTGCCTGACCTCTTGTAGACTCTTGCATGTACGGTCAGTTTGTGCCACAGCGCCTTTCGCGCAAAGTCTTCAGCCCTCGGTGGTAGCTGTGCCTGTGCCAGCTGTTCCCATACCTCCGGTGTTTGCGGGTCGCGGACCCCTGGCTGAGAGGCGTAGAACTGGAGCAGCCATGCCCTGGTCCAGTTTTGGGTATGGACCGCGGGGGTATCAAACCCCCCTTGTGACATGACTTTGTTGAGGAGTCGTCCGCCATGATTGTAGACCCCTTTCCATGTCCGAGGCAGTGCATTGAACAATCTTGCGTCCTCCAAGCCTTGGAATTGACCCCACGTCAGCACCCCCTGCCGGATCAATTTCGTGTTGTAGTAGGAGCAGCGGAACTCATTTCGGAAATACACAGAGTGCCACAACGGCAGGCGGTCCCGGTTTGCCGGGGGGGCCACCTGCGGGGCCACTCGCTGAATGTTGGAGTGTGCCTTCGCCGACCATCCCAGAAATGTGAGATCTGCCGTTCGGACCATGCCCAGTTGAATATATGGAAGGTTGTCCTTGGATGGTGTGAACCCTACGGCTGTTGCCCATGCATAGAAGGTCTCCACTGCCTTGTCAGGGAATTTGTGAGGGTCTCCCAACAGGCTGACGAACGGAGCCGCCGCCTGGTGCATAAGAAACAGTTCTGGTTCTGGCAGTGCCAGTCGCCCTTGCTTTCTTGGTCGTGAGAGGATTGGTAAGGTAATTCCCCAGCTGTTGGTACCCATAGTCACGTGATACACCAACTTCAGTTGTCTGATCACGGAGACTGGGGCGTAATATGCCTTGGATACCCATGCCACGACCGGCAGAATCCATGATGTCAGCATGAATGCTCGTTCGTTCATGGACAGTTGCAACGTGGATACCACCCTTGTGCGACGGAAGGCCTCCTGCAGTGCTGGTGCGAAGGCCTGCTCCATCGTCAGCCCCCATCCTTGGTCGTCTTGTTGGTGCCGAATATTCCCCAAGCGTACACCGAGATACTTGACAAAGTTTTTGACATCCACTCCAATGTCCCGAAAGCACCTCGCCCACTCCATTCCCCCACAGTTGCGAACTATCGCTGCCGTTTTGTTCAGGTTGACCTTCAACCCCGAAAACTGTCCGAAACGTGAAACCACTTCCCATACCCTTTTCAACAGCTGTGGGTTGGCTCTTCCATCAAAGAAAATGATGAGGTCATCTGCATACATCATGACAGTCAGTACTGGACACAGGTCTTGTAGTGGGAAAATCACGAAGGATGCCACCGGGGAGAACAGCGCCGGGGAGAGTGGATCCCCCTGGCGTGTGCCTGCCCTCGGGTGGTGGTATACGCCTGGGACGTATCCTTTTCCAACGGAGTATAGATACGGAGCTCGCAAAAGGTGTAGAATCAGACGGATATAAAAGAATGGTATGCACATTAGACCCAGAGCTGCCGACACCATCTCGTGAGACATCGTGGGGAAGGCATTTCTGAAGTCCACTGATAACGCCGCTCCTTCGCTTAGGCCATCCCAGAGTGCCCGTGACCCATAGACATGCTGAAATATGCTTCTGTGTCGAAGGAATCCTGTTTGCTGTGACGGGATACAGTGGAGAAGTACATCCTCTAACTGGATCAGAAGGATGTTGGTGAGCCACTTCTGCCTTGTAGTTTGCAGTGCAATTGGTCGGAGCGAATCTGGTGTTTGCATCGCCTTCGTCTTGGGGATCATTGTCACCACTCCCGAGGTCCATGTCTCCGGCATTTTGCCCACTTCGAGGAAACGTTTCATTGAGTCATACATTTGCGGTTCGAAGATGTCCGAGAACCTCTTGAAGAATTTTGCCGAGAAACCATCCATTCCAGGGGAGCTGTTGCTGTTCAGCCTCTTAAGGCCTTCATGAACAATGTCCAGGGATAGTTGCTTGAAAAGAAGTCGACCTGCCTTGCGCAACTGCCGTTCCACTCCTAACGACTTCAGATAGGCCACACAATCTCCTTCGGTGGATCCCGTCGGTGTAGACACTTTGTCCCAATGGTCCACCAACTCTTTTGCCACCGCCTTTGCCCCCCGTATCGCCGAGCCTGTCCTGGATACCAGCCGTTGAAGTTTCTTTCGCTCCTGCAACTCCCGCATTAACCGATGCAATTCGTTCCTTTGCGTTCTCGGATCTCCTGAGGTTTCCCGGTCGTGATCACCCCCTTGAGCTTGGACAGTGTTTCCATGCCCGTTCTGTCACGCTGAGCCTTTTCATACACCCCCACCAGGAGTGTGTAGGCTGTTGCTGCATCTGTTGCTGCGATCCCCAGTGATGATAGAAATTGGTAGACCGCTGGTGTGACAGAGTCTCTCGTGGATCCACGCAGGAACCGCAGGGCCTGTAGTTCTACCGACTGCTTTTTGTTATTATGCTCCCTTTGATGGTTGATCGCCTTCTTTTGGATGCAGCTCAGCGCCTCTTCCAACCATTGATCCCCTGTTGACTTGATAGACTTGAGAGATGTCTCCAGATCTTCCATTGCCTCCGGGTCGTGAAGGATGGTCTCTGGGCAATAGAATCTGGGGACCGTGTCCTCCGTGTCGAAAGACGGGGGTGTGAATTCAGCCAGGATCGCCTTGTGGTTTGAGTTGGCAGCAAACATGGGGTACACGCTGGTCGCCAGGCTCAGCAATTCAGATGTGGTGCGGATGCGGTCAATACGGCGTAGCCTTTGCGGGTCGAGTGGCTCTTCTTCTCGGGGGTAGCCGTATGTGAAGCCCGTCGGACACGATGCTTCCTTGTCCTTGATGTCCGTCAAGGTTGGACAGTGAATATCCACCCAAACATCTTGCAGACCCGCTTTCGCCAAGGTCGTTACCTCCTGGTCTCTGGCACGTAAAGACGTGTCATGCTCAAACTCTGGGGGCGCAAAGGCGTCCCTGTGTTTTACAACTAAACTATTGTGATCAACACATCAAATCAGGTTTGGTCCATGTAACTCCTTGGCGATGTCTTTCCATTGCGACTGTCGACGCGTGTGCTTGTGGTGGAAGTGGACCACAACTATGGTGATCTCCAGCGGACCACTCGACAGCGAGGCTTTCAACGCCCTGGGAGACAAGAACTGCATTGATTGCAATGTCCACTTGGATGTTTTCCACGCCAGTGCCACTCCTCCCCTTCCTTCTTCATGAAGTGGTCCGTCCAGGCCATACCCGTACTTTGACAAGCACTGCACGCCCGCTTGACGATCCTCCACCGTGACGAAGTGAGGTTCTTGGATGGCGAAGAAGTCCACCTCCAGGGACCGCAGCAGTGACCCTAGGGCCACTTTGCGCTTTTGCTTACACTTTCTCATGGCTATTTTTGTTTGAAACCCATTGATATTTTGGGACAATACTCTGAGCGTGGGGGGGGGGGGCGTCATTTTTTGACCCCCCCCCCACCCCCCCCACCCCCAGCCCCCCCCAAAACCTCAAAAAAGTGGGTTTCAAGTGGGGGGGTTTGGGGGGGGTCCCGACCAAAAACTCATTGGGGGATGCATTTATTGGACAAAATATTGATTTTACAAGGGGTTAAACTAACAATTCAACCCCTTGGGGTAGGGTATGCGAATAGGCCCAAAAAGGCCAAAAATGGGGGGGTATGTGGCGTTTCCCCCATATATACGCCTGCATGGCTTCGATCTAACAACCTCTGCGTGGTGATTTCCATTTTTGAGCTGTCCGGGGTGAAAAAACGGACAGGCAGATTGTGTACCAATCCCTTGGCAGCCCCCGCCCCCCCCCCCCCCTCGTGCGCCCAATACCCAAATGGGGTGAAAAACACGTAAATGCGGCCTAAAACATGCTTTACATGCCTTGGATGGTCATATTGTGTGGTCGCAATATAAAAAAAATAGATTTCAAAAACTTCGATTTTTGAGCTGCCTGGGGTGAAAAAATGCACAAGCAGGTTGTGTACCGGCCCATGCACTAGGCCATTATTGGTGGAAACAGCCATTTCGCGTCGTTGGCACGGGCATTTGACCGGCCCTCGGCACAGTTACGAACCGCAAAAAGCATCCTTTCATATCCTAGTAGGCATATACTGTCACAATCTCCCCACTCGCACACCTCGGTGTGGGTACCACGGGGTCACCGAGGTCGCCAAAACCGCCAGCATAGCAAAAATGGCTGAAAAGTGCATAAACTACATGAGCGCTCGTCCCACTCCGCCCCATACAAACCCTATGGAGTCGGGAAACAGTTTTTCGGCTCAAAATCGAAAAAAACCAAAAGATTCATGATTTTCGACCCAAAATAAGGGGGGGTCATTTTTTTGGACATTTGTGACCCCCCCCCCCGCCCCCCCCCCCCCCCCCCTCCGTGAAAACGTGAAAAAGGTGGGTTGCAAGTGGGGGGGGGGGGGGTCTGGCGGGGGTCCGGACCAAAAACTCATTGGGGGATGCGTTTATTGGACAAAATAATGATTTTACAAGGGGTTAAACTGACAATTCAACCCCTTGGGGTAGGGTACGCGAATAGGCCCAAAAAGGCCAAAATGGAGGGGTAGGTGGCATTTTCCCCATATATGCGCCTGCCTGGCTTTGATCTAACGACCTCTGCGAGGTGATTATGCTTTACATAGCTTGGATGGTCATTTTAGGTGATCACAATATCAAAAACATAAGTTTCGGAAACTTCAATTTGTTAGCTGCCACGGTGAAAAACTGCATCAGCAGGTTGTGTACCAATCTCGTTTGACCCCCCCCACCCCTTGGCGGAATACCCAAATAGGATGAAAAACAAAAACCAGGGCCGAAAACATGCTTTACATAGCCTGGAGGGTCATGTTAGGTGATCATGGTATCGGAAGAACAAGTGTCGAAAACTTCGATTTTTGAGCCGTCCAAAGTGAAAAGCTGCATAAGCATGTTGTGTACCAATCCCTTGGGAGACCCCCCCCCCCTCGGAGGTAACACCCAAATAGGGTGAAAAACGCGGAAATACGGCCTAAAACATGCTTTACATACCTTGGATGGTCATTTTAGGTGGTCACAATATCAAAAAAACAAGTTTCGAAAACTTCGATGGTTGAGCCTGTCCAGAGTGAAAAGCTGCATAAGCAGGTTGTGTACCAATCCCTTGGGAGCCCCCCCCCCCCCCCCCCCCCGGACCTAATACCTAAATCGGGTGAAAAAACACGTAAACACGGCCTAAAACATGCTTTACATACCTTGGATGGTCATTTTAGGGGGTCACAATATCAAAAAAACAAGTTTTGGGAAAATCTATTGCCTTCGGCAAGTCCACCTCGCAGAGAATCTACTCCAAGCAAAAGGGAAAAAAACGACATAAGGACGGCCTAAGAAATGCTTTATATAGCTTGGATGATCAGTTTAGGTGGTCACAATATCAAAAAAAAAAGCTTCGAAAAATTCGATTTTTGAGCTACGTGCGGGGCCGGTACACAACCTGCTGATGCAGCTTTTCACCCCGGGCAGCTCAAAAATCGAAGTTTTCGAAACGTGCTTTTTTGATATTGTGATCACCTAAAATGACCCTCCAAGGTATGTAAAGCATGTTTTAGGCCGTATTTTCGTTTTTTTCACCCTATTTGGGTATTAGGTCCGCCGGGGGGGGGGGGGGGAACTCTCAAGGGATTGGTACACACCCTGCTGATGCAGTTTTTCACCCAGGGCAGCTCAAAAATCGAAGTTTTCGAAACGTGCTTTTTTGATATTGTGATCACCTAAAATGACCCTCCAAGGTATGTAAAGCATGTTTTAGGCCGTATTTTCGTTTTTTTCACCCTATTTGGGTATTAGGTCCGCCGGGGGGGGGGGGGGGAACTCTCAAGGGATTGGTACACACCCTGCTGATGCAGTTTTTCACCCAGGGCAGCTCAAAAATCGAAGTTTTCGAAACTTGTTTTTCTGATATTGTGACCACCTAAAATGACCATCCAAGCTATGTAAAGCATGTCTTAGGCCGTATGTACATGTTTTTCACCCAATTGTATTGCCTTCGGCAAGTCCACCTCGCAAAGATTCTACCCCAAGCCACAAATACGCTAAGTAGGGTAAAAACTACATATATACGGCCTAAAACATGCTTTACATACCTTGGAAGGTCATTTTAAGTGGTGACATTGTCAGAAAAAAACAAGTTTCGAAAACTTCCATTTTTGAGCTGCCAAGGTTGAAAAGCTGCATAAGCAGGTTGTGTACCAATCCCTTCGGAGACCCCCCCCCCCGGACCTAATAGCCAAATGGGATGAAAAACAGGTAAATACGGCCTAAAACATGCTTTACATACCTTGGATGGTCATTTTAGGTGGTCACAATATCGAAAAAACAAGTTTCGAAAACTTCGATTTTTGAGGTGCGTAGGGTGAAAAACTGTATGAGCAGGTTGTGTACTGGCCCATTCACTAGGCCATTATTGGTGGAAACAGCCATTTTGCGTCGTTGGCACGGGTTGTGAACGGCCCTAGGCAAGGCTAGAGACTGCAAAAAACGTCCTCTCGTATCCAGTAGGCATATACTGTCACAATCTCCCCACTCACACCCCTCGGAGGGGGTACCACGGGGTCACCGAGGTCGCCAAAACCGGCCAACATAGCAACAATGGCTGAAAAGTGCATAAACTACATAAGCGCTCGTCCCACTCCGCCCCATACAAAATCCCATAGAGTCCGGAGCCGGAAACAAAGTCTATTGCCTTCGGCAAGTCCACCTCGCAGAGAATCTACCCCCCAGCAACACACACCCAAAATAGGGTGGAAAACACGGAAATACGGCCTAACACATGCTTTACATACCTTGGATGGTCATTTTAGGTGATCACGTTATCAAAAAAACAAGTTTCGAAAACTTCGATTTTTGAGCCGTCCAGAGTGAAAAGCTGCATCAGCAGGTTGTGTACCAATCCCTTGGGAGACCCCCCCCAAGCCGGACCTAATACCCAAATAGGGTGAAAAACACGTAAATACGGCCTAAAACATGCTTTACATACCTTGGATGGTCATTTTGGGTGATCACAATATCAAAAGAACAACTGTCAAAATATTCTATTGCCTTCGGCAAGTCCACCTCGCAGAGAATCTACCGCGAGCAACACACACCCAAAATAGGGTGGAAACTACATAAATACCGGCTAAAACATGCTGTACATACCTTGGATGATCATTTTAGGTGATCACGGTATCAAAAAAACAAGTTTCGAAAACTTCGATTTTCCAGCTGCCCAGGGTGAAAAGCTGCACTAGCAAGTTGTGTACCAATCCCTTGGGAGACACCCCGCCCCCACCCCCGGGACCTAATACCCAAATAGGGTGAAAAAGATGTACATACGGCCTAAAACATGCTTTACATACCTTGGATGATCATTTTAGGTGGTCACAATTTCGGAAAAACAAGTTTCAAAAACTTCGGTTTTTGAGCTGCCCAAGGTGACAAACTGCATCAGCAGGTTGTGTACCAATCCCTTGGGACCCCCCCCCCCCCCTGGAGCTAATACCCAAGTCGGGTGAAAAACACGTAAATACGGCCTAAAACATGCGTTACATACCTTGGATGGTCATTTTAGGTGATCACAATATCACAAAAACAAGTTTCAAAAACTTCCATTTTTGAGCTGTCCGGGGTGAAAAAACGCATAGGCAGGTTGTGCACCCGTCCCTTGGGAGCCCCCTCCCCCCCCCAACCTCATACCCAAATAGGGTGAAAAACACGTAAATACGGCCCAAAACATGCTTTACATAGCTTGGATGATCATTTTAGGTGATCACGGTATCAAAAAAACAAGTTTCGAAAACTTCGATTTTTGAGTTGCCGGGGTTGGCCATTATTGGTGGAAACAGTCATTTCGCGTCTTTGGCACGGGTTATGAACGGCTCTCAGCAAGGCTACAGACTGCAAAAAACGTCCTCTCGTATCCTAGTAGGCATATACCGTCACTCGCACCCCTGAGGGTGGGTACCACGGGTTCACCGAGGTTGCCAAAACCGCCAACATAGCATAAATGGCTGAAAAGTGCATGAACTGCAAAAGCGCTCGTCCCACTCCGCCCCATACAAACCCTATGGAGTCGGGACCCGGAAACACTTTTTCGGCTCAAAATAGAAAAAAACCAAAAGATTCATGATTTTCGACCCAAAATAAGGGGGGGGGTCATTTTTTCGACATTTTTGACCCCCCCCCACCCCCCCACACCCCCCTAAAAAGTGGGTTTCAAGTGGGGGGGTCTGGGGGGGGTCCGGACCAAAAACTCATTGGGGGATGCGTTTATTGGACAAAATAATGATTTTACAAGGGGTTAAACTAACAATTCAACCCCTTGGGGTAGGGTACGCGAATAGGCCCCAATGGGGGGGTATGTGGCGTTTTCCCCATATATACGCCTGCCTGGCTTTGATCTAACAACCTCTGCTAGGTGATTCTATTGCCTTCGGCAAGTCCACCTCGCAGAGATTCTACCCCAAGCCACACACACCCTAAATAGGGTAAAAACTACATAAATACGGCCTAAAAAATGCTTTACATACCTTGGATGGTCATTTTAAGTGGCGACAATATCAAAAAATAAAGTTTCGAAAACTTCGATTTTTGAGCTGCCGAGGGTGAAAAACTGCATAAGCACGTTGTGTATCAATCCCTTGGGAGACCACCCCCCCCCGAGACGTAATACCCAAATAGGATGAAAAACACGCAAATACAGCCTAAAACATGCTTTACATACCTTGGATGGTCATTTCAAGTGGTGACAATATCAAAAAAAAAGTTTCAAAAACTTCGATTTTTGAGCTGCCCGGGTTGAAAAACTGCATCAGCAGGTTGTGTACCAATCCCTTGGGAGACACCCCCCCCCCCCCCGGGACCTAATACCCAAATAGGGTGAAATATACGTAAATACGGCCTAAAGCATGCTTTACATACCTTGGATGGTCATTTTAGGTGATCACAATATCATAAAAACCAGTTTTGAAAACTTCATTTTTGAGCTGCCCGGGGTGAAAAGCTGCATAAGCACGTTGTGTACCAATCCCTTGGGAGCCCCCCCCCCCCCTCCCCCCCGGACCTAATACCCTAATAGGGGGAAAAACATGTAGATACGGCCTAAAACATGCTTTACATAACTTGGATGGTCATTTTAGGTGGTCACAATATCAAAAAAACAAGTTTCAAAAACTTCGATTTTTGAGGTGCCCAGGTTGAAAAGCTGCATGAGCAGGTTGTGTACCAATCCCTTGGGAGGACCCCCCCCCCCCCCCGACCTAATACCCAAATAGGGTGAAAAACACGCAAATGCAGCCTAAAACATGCTTTACATACCTTGGATAGTCATTTTGGGTTGTCACAACATCAAAAAAACAAGTTTCAAAAACTTCGATTTTGAGCTGTCCAGGGTGAAAAGCTGCATAAGCAGGTGGTGTACCAATCCCTTGGGAGACCCCCCCCCCCCTGGCCCAATACCCAAATAGGGCGAAAAACACGCAAATGCAGCCTAAAACATGCTTTACATACCTTGGATGGTCATTTTGGGTTGTCACAATATCATAAAAACCAGTTTTGAAAACTTCCAATTTGAGCTTTCCGGGGTGAAAAAGTGCATAAGCAGGTTGTGTACCAATCCCTTGGGAGACCCCCCCCCCCCCCCCCGGCCCAATACCCAAATAGGGTGAAAAACACGCAAATATAGCCTAAAACATGCTTTACATAGCTTGGATGGTCATTTTGGGTTGTCACAACATCAAAAAAACTGGTCGCGAAAACTTCGATTTTTGAGCTGCCCGGGGTGAAAAACTGCACAAGCAGGTTGTGTACTGGCCCATTCACTAGGCCATTATTGGTGGAAACAGCCATTTCGCGTCTTTGGCACGGGTTGTGACCGGCCCTAAGCAAGGCTAGAGACTGCAAAAAACGTCCTTCTGTATCCTAGTAGGCATATATTGTCACAACATCCCCACTCACACCCCTCGGAGTGGGTAGCACGGGATCACCGGGGTTGCCAAAACCGGCAACATAGCAAAAATGGCTGAAAAGTGCATAAGCTGCATCAGCGCTCGTCCCACTCCGCCCCATACAAACCCCATAGAGTTGGGACCCGGAAACACTTTTTCGGCTCAAAATCGAAAAAAACCAAAAGATGCATGATTTTTGACCCAAAAAAAGGGGGGGTCATTTTTTGACCCCCCCCCCAGCCCCCCCCCCCCTCCCTCAAAACCTGAAAAAAGTGGGTTGCAAGTGGGGGGGGTCTGGGGGGGGTCCGGACCAAAAACTCATTGGGGGATGCATTTATTGGACAAAATAATGATTTTACAAGGGGTTAAACTAACAAGTCAACCCCTTGGGGTAGGGTACGCGAATAGGCCCAAAAAGGCCAAAATGGGGGGGTATGTGGCGTTTTCCCCATATATACGCCTGCCTGACTGGGCGGGTTGTGTACCGGCCCATTCACCAGGCCATTATTGGTGGAAACAGCCATTTCGCGTCGTTGGCATGGGCATTTGACCGGCCCTCGGCACAGCTACAGACCGCAAAAAACATCCTTTCATATCCTAGTAGGCATATACTGTCACAATCTCCCCACTCGCACACCTCGGGGTGGGTACCACGGGGTCACCGAGGTCGCCAAAACCGCCAACATAGCAAAAATGGCTGAAAAGTGCATAAACTACATAAGCGCTCGTCCCTCTCCGCCCCATACAAACCCTATGGAGTCGGGACCCGGAAACACTTTTTCGGCTCAAAATCGAAAAAAACCAAAAGATTCATGATTTTGGACCCAAAAAAAGGGGGGGTCATTTTTTTTGGACATTTGTGACCCCCCCCACCCCCCCCCTCCGTGAAAACGTGAAAAAAGTGGGTTGCAAGTGGGGGGGGGGGGTCTGGCGGGGGTCCGGACCAAAAACTCATTGGGGGATGCGTTTATTGGACAAAATAATGATTTTACAAGGGGTTAAACTAACAATTCAACCCCTTGGGGTAGGGTACGCGAATAGGCCCAAAAAGGCCCAAACGGGGGGGTAGGTGGCATTTTCCCCATATACACGCCTGCCTGGCTTTGATCTAACAACCTCTGCGAGGTGATTATGCTTTACATAGCTTGGATGGTCATTTTGGGTGATCACAATATCAAAAACATAAGTTTCGGAAACTTCAATTTGTTAGCTGCCGAGGGTGAAAAGCTGCATAAGCAGGTTGTGTACCAATCCCGTTTGATCCCCCCCTCCCCCCCCCGGGCCCAATACCCAAATAGGATGAAAAACAGAAACCACGGCCTAAAACATGCTTTACATAGCTTGGAGGGTCGTTTTACGTGATCACGGTATCAGAAAAACAAGTTTCGAAAACTTCGATTTTTGAGCCGTCCAGAGCGAAAAGCTGCATAAGCAGGTTGTGTACCAATCCCTTGGGAGACCCCCCCCCCCCTCAGAGGTAATACCCAAATAGGGTGAAAAACACGGAAATGCGGCCTAAAACATGCTTTACATACCTTGGAGGGTCATTTTAGGTGGTGACGATATCAAAAAAACGAGTTTCGAAAACTTCCATTTTTGAGCCGTCCATAGTGAAAAACTACATTAGCAGGTTGTGTACCAATCCTTTGGGACACCCCCCCCCCCCCCCCGGACCTAATACCTAAATCGGGTGAAAAACACGTAAATACGGCCTAAAACATGCTTTACATACCTTGGATGGTCATTTTAGGTGGTCACAATATCAAAAAAACAAGTTTTGAAAAATCTATTGCCTTCGGCAAGTCCACCTCGCAGATAATCTACCCCAAGCCACACACACCCCAAATAGGGTAAAAACTACATGAATCCGGCCTAAAGCATGCTTTACATACCTTGGATGGTCATTTTAGGTGATCACAATATCATAAAAACAAGTTTCGAAAATTCCATTGCTTTCGGCAAGTCCACCTCGCAGAGAATCTACCGCGAGCAAAACACACCCAAAATAGGGTGGAAACTACATGAATACCGGCAAAAACATTCTTTGCATGCCTTGGATGATCATTTTAGGTGATCACGGTATCAAAAAAACAAGTTTCGAAAACTTCGATTTTTGAGCTGCCCAGGGTGAAAAACTGCACTAGCAAGTTGTGTACCAATCCCTTGGGAGACCCCCCCCCCCAACCCCGGGACCTAATACCCAAATAGGGTGAAAAAGATGTACATACGGCCTAAAACATGCTTTACATACCTTGGATGATCATTTTAGGTGGTCACAATATCGGAAAAAAGTTTCAAAAACTTCCATTTTTGAGCCGTCCATAGTGAAAAACTACATTAGCAGGTTGTGTACCAATCCCTTGGGAGACCCCCCCCCCCCCCGGCCCAATACCCAAATAGGGTGGAAAACACGTAAATACGGCCTAAAACATGCTTTACATACCTTGGATGGTCATTTTAGGTGATCACAATATCCAAAAAGCACGTTTTCGAAAACTTTGATTTTTGAGCGACCTCGAGTGAAAAGCTGCATAAGCAGGTTGTGTACCAATCCCTTGGGAGACCCCCCCTCCCCCCGGGGACCTAGTACCCAAATAGGGTGAAATACACGTGAATACAGCCTAAAACATGCTTTACATACCTTGGATGGTCATTTTAGGTGATCACAATATCATAAAAACAAGTTTGGAAAATTCTATTGCCTTTGGCAAGTCCACCTCGCAGAGAATCTACCGCGCAGCAACACACACCCAAAATAGAGTGCAAACTACATGATTACCGGCTAAAACATGCTTTACATAGCTTGGATGATCATTTTAGGTGATCACGGTATCAAAAAAACAAGTTTCGAAAACTTCAATTTTTGAGCTGCCCAGGGTGACAAGCTGCATGAGCAGGTTGTGTACCAATCCCTTGGGAGACCCCCCCCCCCCCCCTGGACCTAATACCCAAATAGGGTGAAAAACACGTAAATACGGCCTAAAACATGCTTTCCATAGCTTGGATGGTCATTTTGGGTGTCACAATATCAAAAAAACAAGTTTCGAAAACTTCGATTTTTGAGCTGCATAAGCAGGTTGTGCACCCGTCCCTTGGGAGACCCCCCCCCCCCCCCCGCCCAATACCCAAATAGGGTGAAAAACACGTAAATACGGCCTAAACCATGCTTTGCATAGCTTGAAATGTCATTTTGGGTGGTCACAATATCAAAAAAACAAGTTTCGAAAACTTTGATTTTTGAGCTGCCTGGGGTGAAAAACTGCATAAGCAGGTTGTGCACCTCCCCATTGACTAGGACATTATTGGTGGAAACAGTCATTTCGCGTCTTTGGCACGGGTTGTGACCGGCCCTAAGCAAGGCTAGAGACTGCAAAAAACGTCCTTCTGTATCCTAGTAGGCATATACTGTCACAACATCCCCACTTACACCCCTCGGAGTGGGTAGCACGGGTTCACCGAGGTTGCCAAAACCGCCAACATAGCAAAAATGGCTGAAAAGTGCATAAACTACACAAGCGCTCGTCCCACTCCGCCCCATACAAACCCTATTGAGTCGGGACCCGGAAACACTTTTTCGGCTCAAAATCGAAAAAAACCAAAAGATTCATGATTTTCGACCCAAAAAAAGGGGGGTCATTTTTTGACCCCCCCCCACCCCCACCCCCCCCCACCTCCCTCAAAACCTCAAAAAAGTGGGTTTCAAGTGGGGGGGGGGGTCTGGGGGGGTCCGGACCAAAAACTCATTGGGGGATGCGTTTATTGGACAAAATAATGATTTTACAAGGGGTTAAACTAACAATTCAACCCCTTGGGGTAGGGTACGCGAATAACCCCAAAATGGCCAAAATGGGGGGGTATGTGGCGTTTTCCCCTATATACGCCTGCCTGGCTTTGATCTAACGACCTCTGCGAGGTGACTTTGATTTTTGAGCTGCCCGGGGTGAAAAGCTGCATAAGCACGTTGTGTACCAATCCCTTGGGAGACCCCCCCCCCCTCCCCCCCGGACCTAATACCCAAATAGGGGGAAAAACATGTAGATACGGCCTAAAACATGCTTTACATAGCTTGGATGGTCATTTTGGGTGATCACAATATCATAAAAACAAGTTTCGAAAACTTCGATTTTTGAGCTGCCCAGGGTGAAAAGCTGCATAAGCAGGTTGTGTACCGGCCCATTCACTAGGCCATTATTGGTGGAAGCAGTCATTTCGCGTCTTTGGCACGGGTTGTGAACTGCCCTAGGCAAGGCTAGAGACTGCAAAAAACGTCCTCTCGTATCCTAGTAGGCATATACTGTCACAACATCCCCACTCACACCCCTCGGAGTGGGTAGCGCGCGGTCACCGAGGTTGCCAAAACCGCCAACATAGCAAAAATGGCTGAAAAGGGCATAAACTGCATAAGCGCTCGTCCCACTCTGCCCCATACAAACCCTATAGAGTTGGGACCCGGAAACACTTTTTCGGCTCAAAATCGAAAAAAACCAAAATATTCATGATTTTTGACCCAAAAAAAGGGGGGGTCATTTTTTTTCGACATTTTTGAACCCCCCCACCCCCACCCCCCCCCCCACCTCCCTCAAAACCTCAAAAAAGTGGGTTTCAAGTGGGGGGGGTCTGGGGGGGTCCGGACCAAAAACTCATTGGGGGATGCGTTTATTGGACAAAATAATGATTTTACAAGGGGTTAAACTAACAATTCAACCCCTTGGGGTAGGGTACGCGAATAGGCCCAAAAACGCCAAAATGGGGGGGTATGCGGCGTTTTCCCCATATATACGCCTGCCTGGCTTTGATCTAACAACCTCTGCGAGGTGATTGCATTGTCTTCGGCAAGTCCACCTCGCAGAGAATCTACCGCGAGCAAAACACACCCAAAATAGGGTGGAAACTACATGAATACCGGCAAAAACATGCTTTACATGCCTTGGATGATCATTTTAGGTGATCATGGTATCAAAAAAACAAGTTTCGAAAACTTCGATTTTTGAGCTGCCCAGGGTGAAAAGCTGCACTAGCAAGTTGTGTACCAATCCCTTGGGAGACTCCCTCCTCCCCCCCCCCCGGACCTGATTCCCAAATAGGGTGAAAAACATGCAAATACGGCCTAAAACATGCTTTACATAGCTTGGATGGTCATTTTGGGTGGTCACAATATCAAAAAAACAAGTTTCGAAAACTTCGATTTTTGAGCTGTCCGGGTTGAAAAACTACATAAGCAGGTTGTGTACCTCCCCATTCACTTGGCCATCATTGGTGGAAACAGCCATTTCGCGTCTTTGGCACGGGTTGTGACCGGCCATAAGCAAGGCTACAGGCTGCAAAAAACATCCTTTCGTATCCTAGTAGGCATATACTGTCACAACATCCCCACTCACACCCCTGAGGCCGGGTACCACGGGGTCACCGAGGTCGCCAAAACCGGCAACATAGCAAAAATGGCTGAAAAGTGCATAAACTACATGAGCGCCCGTCCCACTCCGCCCCATACAAACCCTATGGAGTCGGGACCCGGAAAAACTTTTTCGGCTCAAAATCGAAAAAAAACCAAAAGATTCATGATTTTCGACCCAAAAAAAGGGGGGGGTCATTTTTTGACCCCCCCCCCACCCCCCCCCACCTCCCTCAAAACCTGAAAAAAGTGGGTTGCAAGTGGGGGGGGGGGGTCTGGGGGGGTCCGGACCAAAAACTCATTGGGGGATGCGTTTATTGGACAAAATAATGATTTTACAAGGGGTTAAACTAACAATTCAACCCCTTGGGGTAGGGTACGCGAATAGGCCCAAAAAGGCCAAAATGGGGGGGTATGTGGCGTTTTCCCCTATATACGCCTGCCTGGCTTTGATCTAACAACCTCTGCGAGGTGACTTCGATTTTTGAGCTGTCCGGGGTGAAAAAACGGATAGGCAGGTTGTGTACCAATCCCTTGGCAGACCCCCCCCCCCCACGTGCGCCCAATACCCAAATGGGGTGAAAAACACGTAAATGCGGCCTAAAACATGCTTTACATACCTTGGATGATCATTTTAGGTGATCACGGTATCAAAAAAACAAGCCTCGAAAACTTCGATTTTTGAGCTGCCCTGGTGAAAAACTGCACTAGCAAGTTGTGTACCAACCCTTGGGAGACCCCCCCCCCCCCCCTCTGAGGTAATACCCAATTACGGTGAAAAAGATGTACATACGGCCTAAAACATGCTTTACATACCTTGGATGATCATTTTAGGTGGTCACAATATCGGAAAAACAAGTTTCAAAAACTTCTATTTTTGAGGTGCCCACGGTGACAAATTGCATAAGCAGGTTGTGTACCAATCCCTTGGGAGACCCCCCCCCCCCCGGACCTAATACCCAAATCGGGTGAAAAACACGTAAATACGGCCTAAAACATGCTTTACATAGCTTGGATGGTCATTTTAGGTGATCACAATATCACAAAAAACAAGTTTCGAAAACTTGGATTTTTGAGCTGTCCGGGTTGAAAAACTGCATAAGCAGGTTGTGCACCCGTCCCTTGGGAGACCCCCCCCCCCACCGACCTGATACCCAAATAGGGTGAAAAACACGTAAATACGGCCTAAAACATGCTTTAAATAGCTTGGATGGTCATTTTGGGTGGTCACAATATCAAAAAAACAAGTTTCGAAAACTTTGATTTTTGAGCTGCCTGGGGTGAAAAACTGCATAAGCAGGTTGTGTACCTCCCCATTCACTTGGCCATCATTGGTGGAAACAGCCATTTCGCGTCTTTGGCACGGGTTGTGACCGGCCATAAGCAAGGCTACAGGCTGCAAAAAACGTCCTTTCGTATCCTAGTAGGCATATACTGTCACAACGTCCCCACTCACACCCCTCAGGCCGGGGACCACGGGGTCACCGAGGTCGCCAAAACCGGCAACATAGCAAAAATGGCTGAAAAGTGCATAAACTACATAAGCGCTTGTCCCACTCCGCCCCATACAAACCCTATGGAGTCGGGACCCGGAAACACTTTTTCGGCTCAAAATCGAAAAAAAACCAAAAGATTCATGATTTTCGACCCAAAAAAAGGGGGGGTCATTTTTTGACCCCCCCCACCCCCCCCACCCCCAACCCCCTTCCCCAAAACCTAAAAAAAGTGGGTTTCAAGTGGGGGGGGGGGTCTGGGGGGGTCCGGACCAAAAACTCATTGGGGGATGCATTTATTGGACAAAATATTGATTTTACAAGGGGTTAAACTAACAATCCCACTCCTTGGGGTAGGGTACGCGAATAGGCCCAAAAGGGCCAAAACGGGGGGGTATGAGGCGTTTTCCCCATATATACGCCTGCCTGGCTTTGATCTAACAACCTGTGCGAGGTGATTTCCATTTTTGAGCTGTCCCGGGTGAAGAAACGCATAGGCAGGTTGTGTACCAATCCCTTGGCAGACCCCCCCCCCCCCACGTTGTGTACCGGCCCATTCACTAGGCCATTATTGGTGGAAACAGCCATTTCGCGTCGTTGGCACGGGCATTTGACCGGCCCTCGGCACAGCTACAGACCGCAAAAAATATCCTTTCATATCCTAGTAGGCATATACTGTCACAATCTCCCCACTCGCACACCTCGGGGTGGGTACCACGGGGTCACCGAGGTCGCCAAAACCGCCAACATAGCAAAAATGGCTGAAAAGTGCATAAACTACATAAGCGCTCGTCCCTCTCCGCCCCATACAAACCCTATGGAGTCGGGACCCGGAGACACTTTTTCGGCTCGAAATCGAAAAAAACCAAAAGATTCATGATTTTCGAACCAAAAAAAAGGGGGGTCATTTTTTTTGGACATTTTTGACACCCCCCCCTCACCTCCCCCCCTCCGTGAAAACGTGAAAAAAGTGGGTTGCAAGTGGGGGGGGTCTTGGGGGGTCCGGACCAAAAACTCATTGGGGGATGCGTTTATTGGACAAAATAATGATTTTACAAGGGGTTAAACTAACAATTCAATCCCTTGGGGTAGGGTACGTGAATAGGCCCAAAAAGGCCAAAAATGGGGGGGTATGTGGCGTTTCCCCCATATATACGCCTGCCTGGCTTTGATCTAACAACCTCTGCGAGGTGATTATGCTTTACATAGCTTCGATGGTCATTTTTGGTGATCACAATATCAAAAACATAAGTTTCGGAAACTTCAATTTGTTAGCTGCCGAGGGTGAAAAGCTGCATAAGCAGGTTGTGTACCAATCCCGTTTGACCCCCCCACCCACCCCCGCGACCTAATACCCAAATACGATGAAAAACAGAAAAATACGGCCTAAAACATGCTTTACGTACCTTGCATGGTCATCTTACGTGATCATCGTATCAAAAGAACAAGTTTCGAAAACTTCGATTTTTGAGCTGCCCAACGTGAAAAACTGCATAAGCACGTTGTGTACCAATCCCTTGGGAGACCCCCCCCCCCCCCCGGACCTAGTACCAAAATAAGGTGAAAAAGATGTAAATACGTACTGAAAGATGCTTTAGATACCTTGCATGGTCATTTTAAGTGGTCACAATATCAAAAAAACAAGTTTCAAAAACTTCGATTTTTGAGCTACCCAGGGTGAAAAACTGCTTAAGTGAAACTGATGGCATCCTGTTGAGGAGATTATGGCCCACCGACACCGAGCTGACATAGTTTACCGCGGTAGGCTACGATGGTATCTGATCATCTTCGCTCCCCACACTCTCGTTCTTGATCGACGAACATGCTCCGGTGGAACGCTCTTGCCGCAGTTGATCCCACATAAGCAGGTTGTGCACCCATCCCTTGGGAGACCCCCCCCCCCCCCCGGATCTAATACCCAAATAGGGTGAAAAACACGTGAATACGGCCTAAAACATGCTTTACATACCTTGGATGGTCATATTGTGTGGTCACAATATCATAAAAAGAAGTTTCGAAAACTTTGATTTTTGAGCTCTCCACGGTGAAAAACTGCATTAGCAGGTTGTGTACCAATCCCTTGGGAGACCCCACCTCCCGGACCTAATACCCAAATCGCGTGAAAAACACGTAAATACGGCCTAAAACATGCTTTACATACCTTGGATGGTCATTTTCGGTGATCACAATATCAAAAAAGCACGTTTCGAAAACTTTGATATTTGAGCTCTACAGGGTGAAAAACTGCATTAGCAGGTTGTGTCCCGGCCCATTCACAAGGCCGTTATTGGTGGAAACAGTCATTTCGCGTCTTTGGCACGGGTTGTGAACGGCCCTAAGCAAGGCTAGAGACTGCAAAAAACGTCCTTCCATATCCTAGTAGGCATATACTGTCACAATGTCCCCACTCGCGACCCCTCAAAGTGGGTACCACGGGGTCACCTAGGTCGCCAGACCCACCAACATAGCAAAAATGGCTGAAAAGTGCATAAACTACATAAGCGCTCGTCCCACTCCGCCCCATACAAACCCTATGGAGTCGGGACCCGGAAACACTTTTTTGGCTCAAAATCGAAAAAAACCAAAAGATTCATGATTTTGGACCCAAAAAAAGGGGGGGTCATTTTTTTTTGGATATTTTTGACCCCCCCCCTCCGTGAAAACGTGAAAAAAGTGGGTTGCAAGTGGGGGGGGGGGTCTAGGGGGGTCCGGACCAAAAACTCATTGGGGGATGCGTTTATTGGACAAAATAATGATTTTACAAGGGGTTAAACTAACAATTCAACCCCTTGGGGTAGGGTACGCGAATAGGCCCAAAAAGGCCAAAAATGGGGGGGGAGGTGGCGTTTCCTTCATATATACGCCTGCGTGGCTTTGATGTAACGACCTCTGCGAGGTGACTATGGTTTACATAGCTTGGATGGTCATTTTAGGTGATCACAATATCAAAAACATAAGTTTCGGAAACTTCAATTTGTTAGCTGCCGAGGGTGAAAAATTGCATAAGCAGGTTGTGTACCAATCCCGTTTCACCCCCCCCCCCCCTGGCCCAATACCCAAATACGATGAAAAACAGAAAAATACGGCCTAAAACATGCTTTACATAGCTTGGATGGTCATCTTACGTGATCATCGTATCAAAAGAACAAGTTTCGAAAACTTCGATTTTTGAGCTGCCCAACGTGAAAAACTGCATAAGCACGTTGTGTACCAATCCCTTGGGAGACCCCCCCCCCCCGGACCTAGTACCAAAATAAGGTGAAAAAGATGTAAATACGTACTGAAAGATGCTTTAGATACCTTGCATGGTCATTTTAAGTGGTCACAATATCAAAAAAACAAGTTTCAAAAACTTCGATTTTTGAGCTATCCAGGGTGAAAAACTGCTTAAGTGAAACTGATGGCATCCTGTTGAGGAGATTATGGCCCACCGACACCGAGCTGACATAGTTTACAGCGGTAGGCTACGATGGTAACTGATCATCTTCGCTCCCCACACTCTCGTTCTTGATCGACGAACATGCTCCAGTGGAACGCCCTTGCCGCAATTGATCCCACATAATCCATTGTCTACAGAGGGGACGTTTCTGTCCGGAAGCGCTCCGCGCGGCACAATACGTGCTGCGCGTGTTGCTTCAAAACGCGCAGCACGCGCAGCACGTGCAGAACGCAAACAACACACGCATCACGCGCAGAACGCGCAGCACGGCGTTCTAGAGGCAGACTTAGAAGCAGACTTCCGGCACGCGCAAAACGCGGAGCACGCGTAGCACGTCACTATTGCACACGCGCGCACTTTTGGGGGGCTGCGTCCTCATAGTTTGGGTATCCAGCCTACGCGTTTGTCCCCCAGGGTTTGCACTGGTCCCATGGGTAGGGATGGCACAGGCTTGGCGGCCATGAAATTCACGATTCCACCACGTCCGCCCTCCACCACCTTCTCCTTCCTAATCTTCCTCATCCTCCATGTCCTCGTCCTCTTCCCCGTCACTCTCCTCCTCCTCCTCACTCTCTTCCTCCTCATCCTCCTCCCCCTCCTCCTCACTCTCCTCCTCCGTGTCATCCTCACTCTCCTCCCTCTCGCTTCCATCCTCCTCGGCCTCGTCGCCCTCCTCCTCCACATCCGCCTCTACCACCCCGGTCACCCCATGCGCCACGGCAAAGCACCCCACATGGTACCACTTGCCGCACCCACAACAAACGTAGTGGGTCTTGCCCCGGTTGCAATGGGCGCACACCCGGCGGCCCGGCATCCGCACCGGCACGTGGATGGGCTTGGCCACCGCCACTGTACAAAAGCGGCGCCGGATAAGGTCCCACTGCCAGTCAAACATGATACCCGTTCGGGCCCCCCCGAGGGACCGGCAGGTCGCGTATGCGTTGACCACGGCATACCGGAGGACGAACGCACGCACCGCATGCCACCACGTCATCTGACGTCCCATCTGGCGCATCTGGAGAGCCATCTGGTTGACGCCATCTACCCCACGCGATAGTTGGCGGTAGCTGGCGACCACCGGGTTCACCTCATTCCCGCTGCGGCGATGCACGGGTCCGGCTTGTGGGAACTGGACGTTGGTGAGCATCGGCACTATGCGGGGCGGCTTGTGACCCACCTTTGGGTTCTTGAAGACCACCATGGCGTACCTCGCGTCGTCCACAGTGCAGGTGGCGGTTTGTCCTTCTCCTAGAAGCTCTCCTGCCCTGTCCACCCCGTACGTGGAGCGCTTCGTCATCATCAAGAATGCGTGCCCCTCCGCAGCGAGGTCACGCGCTAGCTCGTGGGATCCAAAAAAGGAATCCGCACAGAGGATGGTCCCGGAAGGGAGGAGACCTGCCCACATGGTCATGATCTGCTAGGCATTGTAGTTGCCCGCACTGTTGCCGAACCGCCGCAGGTGCCCGCGTCTACCCGTGTACAGGTACATGTCCACCACGTACCCACTGGTGGCATCGGCAGGGCAATAGAGCTTGATGCCGGTGGAGTGGGGCTTGCGGGCGATGGTCATCCGCAGTGGGCCGGCACGTATGCCTTTGTGCGGCACCACGGACTCATCCCCACAAGCCGCGCCACCCAACCGCCAGGCACCAGCCCACTGCCCATTGCACTCCTCCAGTAGTTCAACAACGTCGGGCCGGATGTTACGGCGCAAGACGTAGTACTGCTTGCGGCTTAGCAATTGTGCCATGAAGGGGTTGTACAGTAACCCGTCCCGTTCCCAGATGCCGTCTACTTGCAAGGGCCGTACCATGCCTAGTAGGAGGATGAAGGCGTTGTACCTACGGAAATGGAAGCCACATCAATTGGGGCAAACACTACAATCGATTGGCCGAACCGCTAGAATCAAGTGGGACACACCTTGGTACTAGGGGGATCAAGTGGGAGAGGTTCGCCTTCCGGAGGGATGCCCGCTGTAATTCCTGGATGGGAGCCAACAAGTGGTCCCACACCTTATCCTCGGTGTACCCGACTAATTCAGTTTGGCGTGGCCGGACTCCATGCATGATATTTGCTGCACAGTCCTCCACGGGGAGTGAACCCGCCCAAAGATTCGTGGGAAATGGCATTTTTGAAGAGCGGTGTGTCTGCACAACACGGAACACGGACTTTTAGGCTCCAGAGGCAGAACCGGAGGCAACGCCGAGAACGCGCAACACGCGCAGAACCCGCCACACGCAGTCCAGAGGCACAGTCAGAGGCAACACGCAGCACACGTAGCACAGGGCACTTTGGGTGTTTTTTTCATGGGGGGGGTGGTTTGAGCCTCAATTCCCCTACCACACAGCAACCTGCAGCGGAGGGGGGGGGTTTCAACCTCGATTCCCCGACCGCAGAGCAATAGGCAACAGGTGTGGTATCTTTTTTTGCGGGACACCACCAGTTCGCTTGTGCTGGGCGCCGGGCACTACGTGTCCGATCGCCATAATACTCCGTTATCGTACAGCCAAGAAACCGGGTATGGCTACCACATATTACGACGCCACCAGTCCGGCGCCTGTTGAGAAAAAGCGCTTGTCTGCGCTGAAACTTCCCAAGGGGGGACCCGCAAAGCGGGCTGCGAACTCTGCCGCCCCCGGGACTCGTCGGGGTGCGGCCATCCCGGACTCGGTTCCCCAAGCGGGGAGAAAAACCCCTGGGACCCCTCCCCCTCCCACCCCTCCTCCCCCTCCCAGCCCTCCCAACCCTCTACACTTCTTGGATATCGCCATCCGTCATCTTGCCCTCGGCTGCCGTCTCCGTATCTGGATCCCCCTCCGGTTCGGCATGGCGTTCCGGGGAGTCGGGGGGCTCCTCCTTCACTCGCACAGGCGCCTGCAGAACGCGGAAAACGGGGTGCTGTTCTCCAAAGGAAGGCCAGAATCGAGACACGTGTAACGTGTAACACGCGCAGAACGCGCAACACATGCCAGGGCGGATTCCAGAGGCACAACAGAACCATACGGGCATGACGCGCAAACAGCAGTGACCCCGCAACGCGCACCTGCTCACCTGCCGGACCACCATCGCCCCCTGCTGAGACCTCCGCGCGTGCGGCAGCGCCTTCTGCAGCGCCTTCTGCGGGCTCCTTGGGTCCTTCTTTGGCCCCCCGACCTTCCGTCTCCGGGGGAGGCTTCTGTAGAACGCGAACGACGTGGTGTCTGTCCTCCAGAGGCACGGCGGAGGCAAGACATGTAGAACGCGGAGAACGCGCAACACGCGCAACACGGGGCGTACCAGCCTCTAGAGGCGACAAAGAAGCACAAGTGGAGAACACGCAGCACAGCGACCTGCTCCACCTCCATCCCAACGGCGCCAGATCCTTCTGTTTTGATGCTCTGGGGATCGTCCCGCGTCTCGCCCGTCTCCTGCGGATCCTGTGGAAACACGAGGGGGGCAACCAAGTGGCAGAACATCGGGGAGACGAGACGGGGGCTCCACATACATGTGACTCACGGCTCCGTACAAACCACGCATTGAAAGCCGCAACGGAGGACGTACGATCGGGTTGGTTCCGCAGCCGCCCACGCACCTTCTTGCTCTCTGCCACATCGGCGAATGGGCCGAGCAGCGCCTTCGGACGAAGCTCCGGCGGCTTGCCCGATGCGCCGGGGGGCGCGCCATAGGGCAGGGGAGGCGGGGGACCCCGCGGCGGCGCGCCATACGGCAGGGGAGGGGGGTGGCCCCGCGGCGGCGCACCATAGGGCAAGGGAGGTGGGTGGCCCCGCGGCGGCTCGCCATGCGGCGGCGGGCCCCGCGGCAGTGGCGGATAGCTGGGCCACTGCGGGTCTTCGTCGTACGACTACTGGTACTGCGGTGGCGGGGTTGGCAGGTGCGGGTACCCGCTCATGTGCGGGGGCGCCCAATCCCAAGCGGCAGTCCGCACAACGTGTAATACGGCAAGTCCTCCTCCAGAAGCGTGCAAGGAATCATACGTGTAACACGCGTAGAACGCGCATCACGCTACCATGGGCCTCCAGAGGCGGCGCGGAGGCACCAGCGGGCACACCACCGAGACCACAAAGCACACGGATACCCGCGGTTTCTTCGCCGCCAGGTCTCGGGTGCGCACCAACGACCATGCTCCAGACGCCCGAAGTTCGAGTTGCCGTTCCTCTTCCAATTCGTACGCCTTCAGGCCGGCCATCTGGACAAACCGGACAAACTTCTCCTGCAGAACGCGGAAAACACGATCGGTCCTCCAGAGGCACAATAGAAGCAAACACGCAGAACGCGCACAACGCGCATGACGCGCGGAGCGACTACGTAGAAACACAACAGAGGACGCGCGCAACACCTGCAAAACATCCGTGTCCATGTCAACGATGTCTTCGATGCCCATTGCGCTCACCCGATCGCTGACCCCACCTCCACGACCACCTCGCAGGCCCTCCATTTTCGGCTTGGCCAAACTCAGGCCCTCTGCCGGCGGGCTGAGGTCCACCGGCCATTGCGGCGCGGCGGCGCAACCCGTACAAACCGAAAGGCCCTTCAAAATCCCCTCCGCCACTTGTCTCGGGCTGCTGGATGGGTAGCGCTTCTCGAAGTGCTCACGGGGTGCTGCAGCCGGCTGGGCGTTCTTGGTCCCGCATCTCAGCACGCTTTGCACGCTCGAGGCCCGCACACTGGTGTGCAGCAGCAGGGCCAACCCGAGCTCTTGCTTGGACTTGGGTTCCTCCGACAGGCACTCCTTGTAGTGCATCACCAGGCGACCCACGGTCGCATTAAAGTCCGTCTCCAAGATTCTCTGCATTGTGTCCAGATCACGGTCGTACCCGCCTTCATGTTGGAACTTCTCTGCTCTTGTCGGTGCGGCGCTGATGCTCTTCTGCGGGCCCTTCCCGCCGATCGCAAAGGACACGTTCCCACGGGCCGGCTTGTCCTTGTCCTTCTTTTTCTTGGGCATCTCGGCCTCGGACTTCTTCGGTGGCACCTTGGGCGGGCTCCGCTCCTCTGCCTTCCGCTTCTTCTTCTCTGCCATTGTGTGCGGCTCCTGCTTGACCTCCAGCATGGTGGACCGTGCTGCTTTCCAGAAGCCTTTGCAGCAGAAGAGGAGTGTTTCTCCGGCACATCATCCGGCTCGTCCTCTGAATGCTCCCTCTTCACTGTGCCTCGGGCCTGCTTCTTGCCATGGGGTGTCAATGGCACGTCGTTGTCTTCCTCCTCTTCCTCCTCTTCCTCCTCCTCGTCTCCATCGGCCGCTGCCTCCTCCTCCTCCTCCTCCTCCTCCTCACTCTCTTCTGCCTCGCCCTCCAACCAGGTCCACAACCGGTTCGCTTGGATCTGCAGAACGCGCAGCACGCGTAACACGGTGGTGAAGCCCCCAGCGGCGGGGCGAGAGGCACACCGGCGGAACGTGCAGAACGCGCAACACGCGCAACACACGTAGAACAGGGGGCAGAATCACGTACAGATGCAACACACAGCACGCTCAAGACAACCTTTGTGTACTCGAACCATCCATCCGGCTTAGCGCGGCAATCTGGGATTTTTGCGGGATCCCAGGGCTTGCTTGGCTTCGTCTTGATCTGCAGGCAGTTGGTGGGGTAAGCAGCTTATCGAAAATGGAGACTAGGGACCGGCACGGTGCGACGAAACGGAACATAATGGCACTTGTCATGCATGCATACTTGATATGCGGTGACGTTGGTGAGGTACATCTCATCTTCTCGGCGATCCTTGCTGCCTGGCTTCTTGCGGTTGACCCAGGCTGCGTGCCACCCAGCTGTGCAGAAATGTGTGGCACGGCCCAGAAACAGAAAAAAAAAAAATGTGAAACGAACGACATCGACGTCGGGGACATCGAAAGGCACAACACCCGTACTCCACCCCATTGAACAATCACATACATGTCTGTTGTTTGATCTGGAACACGATGAACGCGTTGTGCTTCAGCGTGGCCGCATTCCCCCAACTGCCCAGGTGGCCACCCTTGGCGAGCCACTGCTTGTGGCTGGCCGGGAAAAGCGGTGCGGGCATAAAGAAAGGGCTGAGGTACAGGAGGACGAGTAGCTCGCGCAACACGTGGGTTCCGGCCTCCAGAAGCGTGATGTCGGTTACGTGCGGAACGCGGAACACGCCTTGCACGGATATGCGACACGAGTTATTCGAGTTTCAGAGGCACACCTAGAAGCGAACGCTTAGAACACGTAACACGCGTAACACGCGCGGCACACGGAGCACAAAAGCCAAGGTAGAGGCAACGGCACGATACGGTTCTCACATGGAAAACGGTAGAAATGAACAAAACGGATGCTTCCATGACGTCCGGCACGTTCGAAAACCCCCCGGAACAACAAAACTTTATGGATTCATTTTTGACGAACAAAAAACGTTGATTCCGTTCTGCGCGTGGTAGACAAAGGAATAAGCAGGTTGTGCACCCATCCCTTGGGAGACCCCCCCCCCCCCCCGGATCTAATACCCAAATAGGGTGAAAAACACGTGAATACGGCCTAAAACATGCTTTACATACCTTGGATGGTCATATTGTGTGGTCACAATATCATAAAAAGAAGTTTCCAAAAATTCGATTTTTGAGCTCTCCACGGTGAAAAGCTGCATTAGCAGGTTGTGTACCAATCCCTTGGGAGATCCCACCTCCCGCACCTAATACCCAAATCGCGTGAAAAACACGTAAATACAGCCTAAAACATGCTTTACATACCTTGGATGGTCATTTTAGGTGATCACAATCTTAGGCCACGCAAACTGCCCACCTTCACGGAAGCATAGGTGGCAGACCAGCATCTGCGCCTGGTGCTGGTGCTAGCACCAGATGGGGGGGTCTGTGGGCTCATTTTGATGGTGTCTTATTGTAGGCACAAAAACAGGGCCTTTTTGGGGGGTCTCAAACACGTTTCTTTCATTTTCATCTATTGAACTCAGTTCCCATTTCCTGGATTGAAGGTGTGATATCGGAGGAAAAGCACATGTAGGGCTTATTGCACCATGTAAACAGGAAGCTGTACAATCACGCTGTTCTGGACCCCCCCTTCAATTGTGGACACGAACAAGCACGCTGACACAGTGTCTCTATTTCCACATTGGGAACTTCGAATCGTATGCTTTGTAATACACTAGTAGTATCACATGCTCATACACAACCATACATAGGAGTCACCGCTGCGAAGTATATGCAAAATTCACCTGTAAATTGTTGTACCTGAAAGACAGGGCTGTTTACATGAAAATCCAGCTGAGCAGCTGGGGCCAGCACCAACACCCGGAAAAATGGCAGTGAAGACAAGCAATTGGGCAAAGAGTAGCTGGTGCCAGCACTTCCTGAGGAAAACAAAGAAATAGTAGGTGCAAACCAAGCAGAGGTATTGTGAGTGCTGTGTAACAACAAAACCAACGGACAAGTGCATGATTGTGCAAGACGAACACTGACAGCGCTGTAGTGCAAAGCACTGGACCAGTCTTTATGGGATCAAGAAACATGATTACTTCGTTGCTGCAGCAGCCCTGTTGATCCGGGCAGTCCAATTGGTAAATCCAAGTCGTTTGGGTTTCGCAGTGTCAGCAGGATCACCAGCGGCGCCTTCACTGTTGGACTTCTCCCCGCCAGTCACAGGCTGCTGTGCCCCATTGCTCGTAGCCTTCCCTGGAGTTGCACGTTTCGAACTACTGCTTCCTCATCCTGCTTCCGCTTGGCACCGGTTTTTTGGGGCTTCGGCTTTTGGGCCAACGGCTCTGCTTCATGCTCGGCCACTTCCTCTCCATCCTCATCCTCGTCCCCCTGTTCTACGTCCTCAAGCTTGCGGAATTTTCCCCTGCAATCAATGGGTACCCCATGGAGCATCTGATTTGTCACCCCAGTTCAGTCAATATTCGGCAGGCCATCAGCTTCCTTGCATCCAGCAACAGCATGTGTGACAAAGTCCTGAATTGCCGTATCCCCAAGGATACCAACCACCACATTGACAGGAATATGAAATCGAACTGTGAGGGCCCCGGGCAATGCGTGGGAGGAGGGCAATAGCAGCAGCCATATTTCTTGGTACACCACCATTTCACCAGCCAGTGTCAGCAAGTAACCAACAATCTCCACGGGTAGGTACCCCCCACTTGGGAAATCCGTCACAGTAATGCATCGAGGCACCTTAAAGGGGGAAAAAAGCAATTGTTCAATGAAAGGAGCTGGCCCCAGCTGCAACGAGGTGAAACGACCATTTTGTTGTGATTTTTGAGCGCGTGTCCGAACAACCAGGGTCGCAGTGTGGTCTAGATACCTTTTGTGGCAGCGGATGTTTCGAGAGAAGATTCACTTCAAGACACCCCATAGTAAATTGTGGTGACTTCTTGTTGAGGTGGTACACTGACAGCTTAATAGCACAAAACCCCGTATCTTGGTGCTGTTCACGAAGACTGTCCACAATGCCACGACAATCACCAGGCTCACCGGCAACAACAACAAGAACGCCACGCTGCAGCACTGTACTGACCAATGCATGGATGCCTAGGGTAAAGCCATGGGGGGGCTCAATGTACACCATTGTAAAAGAGATACCAGCCACTGCTGCTGGGATGGCCGAGCCAATTGCAGCTGGCAGCACCAGTAGTTTTCCGTCCGAGTCCCCTTCCAACTGCAACACATTCATGTTCCAAGTGAAGTTCCGAGTGAAGGCCATGCGGTGACGTCAGTGAATCGCTTTGCAACCGGGGTAGCACACAGACCTGTGAATTCTCCTCAGTGGCACCCATGTGCAGGTCGACGGTGAAGAAATTGTCCTGATTCGCCTGGACGGTTGGTAACACCAGTGGTTTCGACAAAGATTCTCGCAGACCAACATAGTTGACATCCTTCCAAATCGGCGCACTGACAACGTATTTCCATGGTGGAAAAGGGTCCTCTTCTGTCCAACGCCAGGTGTACATTTTGAAATACAAGTCACTTCGGCTTGCCAGGAGGGATTCACACTTTTCTCGTTCACCCAGTCCACCTTAGCAATCATAGTACAAACTTTGAGACCCCAGGGTTTGCAGGCACCAAAACGGCATTTCCGAACGATGGGTGCTGGCCCCAGCACCTCGCACAACAAATTGCAATCGAACAGCCACCGCAGATGCATCCTTATGGGAGGGCAAACATACGGCGAGATTCATGGATGAGATTGTTCTCAGGATGACACAGATGCCAACTCCATAACCGATCCAGTTTCAATCGCTTTCCCATCTTCTTGAGCTGTGCTCCACCATTTGCCGTGTCAGTCATAAACTTGCAGATTGTCCGGATATCGGGGGGCACCTGTCCTTCGAAGCAACGCATTTGATTCACAGTCATGCTATGACCGCGGGCCTCCAACATCTGCACTGCAAACGCTGCTTCACGTCCACAAGTACTCACCAACAGAGCCACAGGAGACCACTGCTTTATCATATTGGCCTACAAGGGGTACCACAGGATTCACACCGGGCAACAGATGGCGGAGTACGTTGACAGGGCGATGAAACCACAAACAAACGGACGTGCTGACGGGCAGGCACACACTAGTGTGCCATCTTGAGCGCTGAATCCACCTTTCACCCACAAATTCGTCAGGTGCTCTCTGGCAGTCAAGTTCCCCTCGGTATCCCTTTCGTATTCCACCACCAGTCGCTGAACTCTCTCACACAAAGTTGGTGCTCGTGCTGTCTGGTTGGCTTGACTGATTCCTGCCACGGACTCACGAATGGTCAACGGGGTCTCAGGCCGCACAACAGTCGCCAAGAAATGGGAACACCATCGGGGAGGGGGCAAGTTTCGCTTCTCCAGCTCCAGTTTCACGCGCCGAGCAGCCTCCACTATGTGCTGGCCAGACAGTATCCAGTAGATCCCACCTGATATTGCACCCGGTCACAAATGATCAAAGTCAACGGCAGTTTTGGACAAGCGATGCTGGGACCAGCACCGACGAACGTTATTGGTAACGAAATAGCAAACTGTGCGCACAAAAGGTAGCATACTTCCATCACCCCATATTACAATCCGGATAAGGGTAGTTGGCGGTCGCTCCTTCAGGTCCTTGACCTTGTTCAGTACCTCATCCTCAGACCACTTTCGTATCTGCCCAAACTGCATCTTCTCGCCCCATCGCAGTTTCTCCAAGGGTATTTCCACCTCCTTTTTTTAACAGTGGTCCTCGAGCTTGATCTTGAGTGCACTGTCTTTCTTGCCGCCTTTACCGCCTGGCGCTGGAACTGGCTGTGATGGTGTCACATCCTGAGACTGGCTTGGGAACCCCCCGTTCGTTAACGGTGTCATTGGTAGAGGTGACATTGCACCAGCACCCTCAGCAGGGGTTGCATCTGACGTTATGATGAAGAGTCTCATTTGAAGGGAAATGGTGTGGCAAATCGACAGGAATCAGTAATGGAACAGCAGTTTCAGCAGAAAATGGCGCAAATTGAGCGGTGTGTCAGTGGCTCTGTCCATACGAAGGGCAGCGCACATCGCAGCCAATTAATCCCCGATAGCGGCATCCGCTTCGCTACTACTGACATGGCACTGGTAAATTGCGCACTTGTTCCAAAGCCCTAGAAGGAGACGGCCGTCTCAAATGATCATGTTTCCGTGACTGGTCAGTACACGTGCCAGACTTTGATTCCATTGCATCCAGACCAAACAGACCGAACAGAAAACAGTGCGACAGACAACAGACAACGGTGCGTGTGCAATGTGCAGCGAGGAAAGCAGGAACAATAGGAGGGAATGCTGGCACCAGCTACTCATGCAGACAAGCGGGCACCAGCTACTCATGCAGACAAGCGTAACCCTACCCTATAGTTAGGCAGGGGGGGGGGGTTATTCTTGGAACACTGCCCCCTCCTCCTCGTCGCTGGGAGGCAAACTGAATTCGTCTTCCTCTTGAAGCAAAACCAAAGGGGGGGGGGCATCAGTTATGGTATCCACATCAACTACCGGATGCCCCAGGGAGCCAAGGGAATCATCACTGGACACGGATATGTGGTCATCCTCTACCCCCACAAACCGAACTGGTGCATCAGCATCATCAGCATCAGGGGCACCCTTACCCTTGCCCTTCCCCCCCCCTTTCCCGCGCCTGTTCCGTGTGCGGAACCGTTCCATTAGGCTAGTGAGCTGTGCAACCTCTGCAGGGTCTCTCCTAAAATTGCATTGATCCAAGTACTCAGTAACACCTTCCGGAGGGGACCGGTTGGATAATAATAACAGCACACTCCTGCGAAACACCTTTCGCAGAGCAGCCTCATTAACAGAATCAGGGATGGGCTTGGGAAACGTGTGTCCTTCAGGTAGAAGGCCAACAAAAGCAGTGGTTTTAGCTGTAGTAAATGGGGCAAACAAAAGCTGGGGACCGGTACACCAGGCGATAAAGCGACGGAGGCGTGCTCGAAAAAGATCGCACAGACCAGGTGCGTAGCTTGCCGCGAAGAGTTTTGGTGCCCATGCGCGGGTGTGGCATGCTGAGGAACAAGTCCATTAGAGCGGGTTGCGATAATGCAGTTGGATGGAGCTTGACCCGGGCGGAGAGCCGGGACAACAGGGCCTCACCAAACTCTTCAGCAAAGAGACAACCTAGGGTATTACTCATCCACTCCTACCACACTGCAAGTGTGACACTCAAACTGCGAACGTATTCTGTTTTGGCGTCCCAATCGCCAGTAAGAAACAGATGTAGCAACAGGCTCCATTGCAAAACTGTGTCGGCTGCCTGACCAGTGCCTGGCTGTCGCCCTGACCAGTTGCAGTTGCGTACCTGTACGCCTAACGCAAAAAGTGCAGGGACATAACTAAACAGCAAGGACTGCAGGCCTTGCAACCAACGGGTAGCTGTATCCACTTGAAATGATGAGAGAGATGCTGGTGCCAGCTGCAACCATTCCAATTTGCGTTGAATACGTACACGTACAGAGTTACCTACAAGTAGTAGTGCTGCTACCACTTTCTGAATGTGGAGCAGCTTACGGTGGTGGTACACCATGGCACCCACTTGCAAATTACAGTTTTCCAAGGCAGCAAAGATAGGAAAGAAGGCCTTGTATACCTCAAGGGCAGTGTGTTTGTAAGGGTGCCACGCACCGTACATACAAGGCAACATGGACAGATGCTCATGGAAATTGTGCTGCACATATGACTCCCCGTACAAAAAACGGAGTAAATAAAAATGTATTTTCATATCAATTATTAGGGGCATGGGGCGCCGGGTGTGCCGCTGTATGTCCTGGATCTCTTGTAGAATGTGTAGCAAATCAAGGATCCCACCGGTAGTCAAATCGGTCAACAACAGTGGCCGCAATTGTAGTGACCTAACGTTGTCCCGTTTAATATCGAGGGGAACACGAATAAACTCAAGCTCCGCATCAAGCGAAACCCGTGTAACATCGTTCAAGGAGCGAAGTGCAGTAGCAGTGGAATGCACAGCTGAGTCCAGCTGTCCCAACACGGACACCAAAGACGGATGCCCAGGGAAGGGACATAGGTCTGTAGTGTGCAACATTGCAAACACTGTCAGGTTCATGCTGGGATTGGGATGCTCTGGGTCAGTAGTAGACCTCTTCCACCACCAGTTATCAAACCACATAGCCATTTGGTGGTTTGACATGGACGACCACAGTTGTTGTGCAGCCGAGGTAGCCTTGGCAGTTAGTGGTACAGGGCGATTGGTAACAACACCACAGTTTGCTAAAACACGGCGAACACCCTGCGTCAAAGGTTGACCTGTAAGTGTGTCTTTCCGTGATACCTTACTAGTTGGACGTGCAGCCTTGTGCAGGACAGACCATAGCATATGTAACTGTTTCGTGAAAACGGATAACCAACGAGGCTTCCTATTTTGCTTACTTGCAACAACAATTTGAGGTACAGTCTTACGAGTACGACGGTTGCAGCAGACCTGTGCCAATAGGTGCACTAACATCAGAACCCCCGGCTCGCCAGCATGGGCATCACGTAATAAAGAAGACCCATTTGAATAATGTCCAGTACGTAGTAGATGCCGAACAACGGAGTAGGAAAATTTCATTACAAAAGACTGGTGATGCAAGTGAAAGACACGATGCACATGGTGGCAAAACACAGCACACTCCCTATCCTTCAATGAGATGCACGTACCTTATGAAGATAAACATCGGTGGAATGGATATGGGAATGGTACTAACCAGGTTGCTCACCGGAGTTGGTGCTGGTGCTAGCACTCATAGTCCGGAACATCATCTCTGAGACTCGATTGCATTGAAAGGTGCTGGCACCACCTACTTTGAGCCAAAAAGGGATTGGAGAAGACCATTTGAGTCAGCAGGTGCTGGTACCCGCACTTTCTGCCAAAGAGAACCAAGGAAAGGTGAAATTGCTTGCAAAGGTGCTGGCCCCAGCTGCTTCAATGATAAACTTGATACCAAAGATAAAAAGTAACAAGACATGTCCAATACGCGGTGACTATAGTGACCAACATGTGCACGATTGAATATCACCAACAAATGTAATTGCGGGACATCGCACAAGTACTTTTCGTCAAGGAAGGTGCTGGCCCCAGCTGCAATCATGGGAAACATACTTTTGAGATCAACATTTTCAATCATCATGAAGTAGTAGTGTAGAAAGGGTGTTTTGAACCCCTAACTTCATCGTCCGCGAAAATGGACGTTCAAAAAAGGGGAGTTTTTTACACTGCTCTTTTTGGGTATAGAACCGGGCAAAAGTGTGCCACGGGGGTGGGCAGTTTGCGTGGCCTAAGACAATATCAAAAAAAACAAGTTTCGAAAACTTTGATTTTTGAGCTCTACAGGGTGAAAAACTGCATTAGCACGTTGTGTCCCGGCCCATTCACAAGGCCATTATTGGTGGAAACAGCCATTTCCCGTCTTTGGCAGGGGTTGTGAACGGCCCTAAGCAAGGCTAGAGACAGCAAAAAACGTCCTTCCGTATCCTAGTAGGCATATACTGTCACAACATCCCCACTCGCGACCCCTCAAAGTGGGTACCACGGGGTCACCTAGGTCGCCAAAACCGGCAACATAGCAAAAATGGCTGGAAAATGCATAAACTACATAAGCGCCCGTCCCACTCCGCCCCATACAAACCCCATAGAGTCGGGACCCGGAAAAACTTTTTCAGCTCAACATGGAAAAAAACCAAAAGATTCATGATTTTCGACCCAAAAAAAGGGGGGGTCATTTTTTTGGACATGTGTGACCCCCCCCCCCCACCCCTCCCTCAAAACCTCAAAAAAGTGGGTTTCAAGTGGGGGGGGTTTGGGGGGGGGTTCCGGACCAAAAACTCATTGGGGGATGCGTTTATTGGACAAAATAATGATTTTACAAGGGGTTAAACTAGCAATTCAACCCCTTGGGGTAGGGTACGCGAATAGGCCCAAAAAGGCCAAAATGGGGGGGTATGTGGCGTCTTCCCCTGTATACGTATGTATGTAAAGCATGTGTTAGGCTGTATTTATGTGTTTTTCACCCTATTTGGGTATCAGGTCCTTGGGGGGGGGGTCTCCTAGGGGATTGGCACACAACCCGCTTATGCAGTTTTTCACCCCGGACAACTCAAAAAGGGAAGTTTTTGAAACTTGTTTTTTTGATATTGTGACCACCTAAAGTGACCATCCAAGGTATGTAAAGCATGTTTTAGGCCGTATGTACATGTTTTTCACCCTATTTGGCTATTAGGTCCGGGGGGGTGGGAGGGCTCCCAAGGGATTGGTACAAGACCTGCTTACTTAGGTCCGGGGGGCCCCAAGGGACGGGTGCACAAAATGGGGGGGTATGTGGCGTTTTCCCCTTTATACGCGTGCATGGCTTTGATCTAACAACCACTGCGAGGTGATTCTATTGCTTTCGGGAAATCCACCTCGCAGAGAATCTACCCCGAGCAACACTCACCGGTAATAGGGTGGAAACTACATAACTACGGCCTAAAACATGCTTTACATACCTTGGATGATTGTTTTAGGTGATCACGGTATCAAAAAAATGAATTTCGAAAACTTCGATTTTGGAGCAGCCTAGGGTGAAAAACTGCATAAGCCCCCAAGGGGTTGAATTGTTAGTTTAACCCCTTGTAAAATCATTATTTTGTCCAATAAACGCATCCCCCAATGAGTTTTTGGTCCCTATTTTGGTCCCCAAGTTCAAGGGACACCAACAATTGTGGGTTCATTGTCACGAACGTGCCTGTGTTGACTACTATTGAGGTTGAGATTTTGAAAAGATTTGGTGATTCACAAAATCCATCAAACGGCGTCTAGTGGTCAAGCAAGGGTTGAAACTATCAAGGCTTTTGTCAAAAGGAGGGGTATAACGAGTGGTTGGAAGTCTAAGGTCTAATCTTTCCTTTTGCCTTATTTGCCACCGAGCGCGATAACCAGTTAGAGCAAGGTGCTCTAACTGCGTTCTAACTCTGTTCTTACTGTGCTCTAACTCTTTGACCCCCCCCCCCCCGAAAAAAAACCACCCCTACAATGAGGCTTATGTGGGGAAAGAAAGGGGATGGGGGGTTTTTGAGGGTGCTGAATCCATTTTTTTAGGTGGTTTGCCCCAAAATTGAGGGTAGGTGGGTGTTCCAGAAATTGCGTTCTAACTAGGGGTTCCGCACCACGCCCTAGAACGCTGCATCCCATTGTGATTTCTTTGGCGTGTTCTTTGACGCATGCAAAGTTTTACGACTCCCAGGATTTAGATTGTTGGCGAAAACTCACAAATCCCGAGCCATCAAACTCGGTCGGTTTCCCTCGAGACCTATTGTGGGTATGAGCATGGCATGCACCACCACGTGTTCCGTGCTAACGGGAATTGTTAGTCAAATATTGCTGAAAATTGACAGGAAAATGCACCCCCTTGCCACCCCCGTATGTGACACCTACGACCTCCTGGACCGGGTTCGCAAACAACTTACTAAGTTGCAAGCCGATGGGGTAAGCGGGGTAGCACTGTCAGTGTTTGATTTTAATGCGCTGTACACGAGAGTAACCTGGGAACACCTGAAGAGGGCGTTTGCATGGTGGCGTTCGTGGTTTTTGTCTCTCCAACGTGATCAACTGTGTATATCCGATGTGGAGATCGCATTTATCAAGGCGATGTTTGGCCCTGTGAGCTCTGAGGACTTGAATCACCTTTGTGAGCAATTGCCATACATGGAATGCCACAGGGCAGACCAGGATGCCCTGTGTTTGGGATTGGTACTACTGGATGATGTCTACCACCATGGTGTGTTTGTTAACCCTGGTATTGGGATATACCTGCAGCGTGTAGGGTTTACCATGGGTACAAACGCCGCACCCCCCTGGGCCCAATTGGTATTGAGAATGTTTGAAATTCTGACGCCGCTGCCCAGTAACCATTTTTTGAACAGATACATCGACGATGGGCTAATTCTGCACCCCCTTGAACACTCCTCTGAGCCGGAGCAAGCCCTACGACACATCTACCCCCCAGACCTACCGTTTGGTATGGAACATGTGGGTCAAACAACCAAAGTGGTTTTCCTGGACGTATGCTTCATGTCACTGAAACCCCTAACCACCTGTGTGCACTGGAAGGACACACATGCGTGTCAGTGCATTCCCTGGGATTCCAATGTGCCTAGACACATCCGTGTGGCATGGGTCAGAGGTGAATTTATTCGCTACATCCGAATTTGCAGCCACCCACATCTGTACCAGGTATGTTGCAGGAGACTGGTCTCAGCACTTCGCTGCCTGAACTACCCATGGGAAGTAATCCAGTCTAAGCACATCCCCTGGGGGGAAAGGAATAGGTTCAGAACCCTGAGACGTGATGTGGCACCCGCTGGGGCACTCAATCAACCTATGTCGCTGTCCCCATCGGAAGTGATGAGTTCCAGACAAAATGGTGTGATGGGAGGTGGGCGGGAACCTTTTGGACAGGTGCATGTCCTGAAGGTCTCACACCATGGTGCTATTCCTGTGGCGTGGTCACGAGCTATGCATGTGTTGAAAAGACGATTGAAATTTCTTTGTGATTTAAACCTGTTTGCCATCCTCAGGCCTTTACGCAACCTCAAATGTCTGTTCAGGAATTCAGGTCTGATTACCTTATCGAGCCGGCAGCAAGTTTGATTGGCGCGCGCTCTTTAGACAGCGTGGCCGGATTTGGGATTGGATCAGGTTTTTATTTTAATTATCAATAATTTCAGCACGTTTCGATGGAATAATTATCATTTTATGAGCACTTTTCGGTAGACAGATTTCAGCACGGTCCATGTGTTTGAATGTACCATACTCATGTTTTCTCTTGCTCACTTTGTAGCTAATGAGGGGCTGATAAGCCCGAAACGCGTACAAGTTCAAGGGACACCAACAATTGTGGGTTCATTGTCACGAACGTGCTTGTGTTGACTACTATTGAGGTCGAGATTTTGAAAAGATTTGGTGATTTCACAAAATCCATAAAACGGCGTCTAGTGGTCAAGCAAGTGTTGAAACTATCAAGGCTTTTGTCAAAAGGAGTATAATTATTATTTTATGAGCACTTTTCGGTAGACAGATTTCAACACGGTCCGTGTGTTTGAACGTACCATACTCATGTTTTCTCTTGCTCACTTTGTAGCTGATGAGGGGCTGATAAGCCCGAAACGCGTACAAGTTCAAGGGACACCAACAATTGTGGGTTCATTGTCACGAACGTGCCTGTGTTGACTACTATTGAGGTCGAGATTTTGAAAAGATTTGGTGATTTCACAAAATCCATAAAACGGCGTCTAGTGGTCAAGCAAGTGTTGAAACTATCAAGGCTTTTGTCAAAAGGAGTATAATTATTATTTTATGAGCACTTTTCGGTAGACAGATTTCAACACGGTCCGTGTGTTTGAACGTACCATACTCATGTTTTCTCTTGCTCACTTTGTAGCTGATGAGGGGCTGATAAGCCCGAAACGCGTACAAGTTCAAGGGACACCAACAATTGTGGGTTCATTGTCACGAACGTGCCTGTGTTGACTACTATTGAGGTCGAGATTTTGAAAAGATTTGGTGATTTCACAAAATCCATAAAACGGCGTCTAGTGGTCAAGCAAGTGTTGAAACTATCAAGGCTTTTGTCAAAAGGAGTATAATTATTATTTTATGAGCACTTTTCGGTAGACAGATTTCAACACGGTCCGTGTGTTTGAACGTACCATACTCATGTTTTCTCTTGCTCACTTTGTAGCTGATGAGGGGCTGATAAGCCCGAAACGCGTACAAGTTCAAGGGACACCAACAATTGTGGGTTCATTGTCACGAACGTGCCTGTGTTGACTACTATTGAGGTCGAGATTTTGAAAAGATTTGGTGATTTCACAAAATCCATCAAACAGCGTCTAGTGGTCAAGCAAGGGTTGAAAGGGATTTTGTCAAAAAGAGTCGGGACCCGGAAAAACTTTTTCGGCTCAAAATCGAAAAAAACTAAAAGATTCGTGATTTTCGAACTAAAAAAAAGGGGGGGTCATTTTTTGACCCCCCCCCACCCCCACCCCCCTCCCCCCCCTCCCTCGAAACCTGAAAAAGTGGGTTGCAAGTGGGGGGGGTCTGGGGGGGTCCGGACCAAAAACTCATTGGGGGATGCGTTTATTGGACAAAATAATGATTATACAAGGGGTTAAACTAACAATTCAACCCCTTGGGGTAGGGTACGCGAATAGGCCCAAAAAGGCCAAAAATGGGGGGGTATGTGGCCTTTCCCCCATATATACGCCTGTGTGGCTTTGATCTAACAACCTCTGCGAGGTGATTCTATTGCCTTGGGCAGTGCACCTCGAAGAGAGTTTGACAGTCAGCCAACCAGTCAGTTAGACAGACCAGCAGTCAGTCAGACAAAAACACACATTTTGCCTTTTTTGTCAATGGCAGACACAGGTTCAAGCAGTGGGGAGAACAACTGGTCGCAGTATTGGCAGCGATCGAATGGTAATGTAGGAGGCCGCAGCGATTTGGGTCGGCGGTTCGAACCCTGTTGCGGCCAATACGGGAGTGGCGCCGGCGTTTACCGACCGGGATTCGAACCTCCGACCTTAAATTCTATTGCCTTCGGCAAGTCCACCTCGCAGAGAATCTACCCCAAGTAACACACACCCTAAGCAGGGTAAAAACTATATAAATACAGGCTAAAATATGCTTTGCATAGCTTGGATGATCATTTTAGGTGATCACAATATCAAAAACGTAAGTCTCGGAAACTTCGATTTTTGAGCCGTCCAAGGTGAAAAACTGCACAAGCAGGTTGTGTGCATAACAGGTTGTGTACCAATCCCTTGGCCCCCCCCCCCCCCCCCTCCCGAACCTAATACCCCAATAGGGTGAAAAACACGTGAATACGGCGTAAAACATGCTTTACATACCTTGGATGGTCATTTTACGTGATCACAATATCAAAAAAACAAGTTTTGAAAACTTCGATTTTTGAGCTGCCCAAGGTGAAAAACTGCATAAGCAGGTTGTGTACGAATCCCTTGGCAGAGCCCCCCTCCCTCGGACCGAATACCCAAATAGGGTCAAAAACACGTAAATACGGCCTAAAACATGCTTTACATACCTTGGATGGTCATTTTAGGTGATCACAATATCAAAAACGTAAGTTTTGAAAACTTCGATTTTTGAGCTGTCCAAGGTGAAAAGCTGCATAAGCAGGTTCTTGGGAGACCCCCCCTCCCTCGGACCGAATACCCAAATAGCCTAAAACATGCTTTACATACCTTGGATGGTCATTTTGGGTGATAACCATATCAAAAAAAAAAGTTTTGAAAACTTTCACTCTATTGCCTTCGGCAAGTCCACCTCGCAGAGAATCTACCGCGAGCAACACACACCCAAAATAGGGTGGAAACTACATGAGTACCGGCTAAAACATGCTTTACATAGCTTGGATGCTCATTTTAGGTGATCACGGTATCAAAAAAACAAGTTTCGAAAACTTCGATTTTTGAGCTGCCCAGGGTGAAAAGCTGCACTAGCAAGTTGTGTACCAATCCCTTGGGAGACCCCCCCCCCCGGGGCCTAATACCCAAATAGGGTGAAAAAGATGTACATACGGCCTAAAACATGCTTTACATACCTTGGATGATCATTTTAGGTGGTCACAATATCAAAAAAACAAGTTACAAAAACTTCCATTTTGGAGCTGTCCGGGGTGAAAAACTGCATGAGCAGGTTGTGTACCAATCCCTTGGGAGACCCCCCCCCCCCCCCGGACCTAATACCCAAATACGGTGAAAAACACGTAAATACAGCCTAAAACATGCTTTACATACCTTGGATGGTCATTTTACGTGATCACAATATCAAAAAAACAAGTTTCAAAAACTTCGATTTTTGAGCTGTTCGGGTTGAAAAACTGCATAAGCAGGTTGTGTACCAATCCCCTAGGACACCCCCCCCCCCCCGGACCTGATACCCAAATAGGGTGAAAAACACGTAAATACGGCCTAAAACATGCTTTACATACCTTGGACGGTCATTTTAGGTTATCACAATATCACAAAAACAAGTTTCGAAAACGTCCATTTTTGAGCTCTCCACGGTGAAAAAGTGCATTAGCAGGTTGTGTACCGGCCCATTCACTAGGCCATTATTGGTGGAAACAGTCGTTTCGCGTCTTTGGCACGGGTTGTGAACGGCTCTCAGCAAGGCTACAGATTGCAAAAAACGTCCTTTCGTATCCTAGTAGGCATATATTGTCACAACGTCCCCACTCACACCCCTCAGGGTGGGTACCACGGGGTCACCGAGGTCGCCAAAACCGGCAACATAGCAAAAATGGCTGAAAAGTGCATAAACTACACAAGCGCTTGTCCCACTCCGCCCCATACAAACCCTATGGAGTCGGGACCCCGAAACACTTTTCAGCTCAAAATCGAAAAAAAACCAAAAGATTCATGATTTTCGACCCAAAAAAAGGGGGGGTCATGCCTTGGGGTATGCTACGCGAATGACCCCGAAAGAGGGGTGTATACTACGCCCGCGCCTGCGCTTGATCTAACAACATCTCTTCGAGGTGATTTTTTGTCTTTTTACCTTTTTATAAAGAAATTGTTTACAAAAATGGCCATTCTGCTTATGCTTGCCTCCTTCTACCTAATCCTTCCATTGCAAGTTCATGAGAAGCAACTTTGTTCCATGTGGCTGGTACCATTGAGCTCTGTGTAATTCTCTATTACATGTTCAGATATGTACGTTTGTATGTTCATTAAACACGTTTTCCTGGGTGTGGTTTGTTCATGGTTCCTTGCAAGATGTTATTCTTCAATTTTGGTACAAATCAAATCCCATGCTGTTTATTCTTGGATGTTGCCAATCACTGTTTATTTTTGGGACCTTCATTCAACTGAAAATGACCTTTCCTCTGTGCAATGTTGTTTTTCCCCCCGCTATTTGCATTTGCATGCTGCTACTTCCTGGGTGTGGGCCAACTTCGTCAACGCCCCCCCGTTTGGGGAGTGCAGGTACCGGAGGGCAGCCGAGGCATTGTTAAAGTGCATCCAATTGGCACGCTCGGGTGCAACCGGACCGAGGCGGAGCACCCACACATCACCACTCATCCCGAGACGCGAGACAGGAAAAGAGGGTGAGGGTCTGAAGGGTGAACAAACAAGAAGACGAGAGATGATACTTCTTCTGGGAGAATGGAGAAACATAGGAACCACCGAAGTTCAGGTTTTGTCTATTTATTTATGCTACTACGCACGGACATGCACCCAATCTCCTGCCAAAGGCAATAGAACACAACTGAAACAACCCATCAAACAACCCAGGTTGTTGCACAGGGCACTCACTGTGCATGGCAAAACAAACTCACACAGAGCCGAAAGTTGCAACCGGATCACAGGATTTGCATGCCAACATGTTTGAACCTAGCATCCAAATCCAAGTCCCTCATCGTTGTGTGTATGGCAGTGGGCAGGCCAAGGTTGTTTGGTATGAGGTTGACTGAGGATTGACAAAGTGTGAGATATTGGTGTCACAACTGACACAACTCTACTGCAGAGATTTTGCATGGCTATGGAGGTGTGGTGCGGGGCCCTGTTGCACTTTTGCATTGGTCACGTCAAATGCAGGTTGAAAAGCCTATTGGGGATGTTTAAACACCGTAAATGCATTCCTGCACCTTGGTTCACTGTGATTCCAGTCCCAAAGATTGTAAACACTCCGTGAAAATGGGGGGCCCTTGCACTGCGTGACGGAATTGGGGTTGGGGGCAGTGCCACGTCATTGCTGGGGTCGTACGTGTGGGACTCCACACGGCAGAAGGTGAAATCGAGGGACAAATGCAACGCCACCCGGAAACGGAAATGCGTAACCGAGTGTCAGAGTGACCCAGTGTCCCATTCAGCGCACTGCTGAAAAAAGTCAGATGGTCAGGAAGATGTCCACCGTATCCGGCTCTTCCGTCGTATCCGGCTCTTCCGTCGATACACTGGGTTTGGCGAAAATCAGCTGTGCTTTAAAAAAGGACCTCTTACACACGCCACAGCGAAATAGCGCAACAGCGAAAAAATGCACCTCTGCAACACCATTCAACAGTGGGGGGAAACAGCATCCTCAACACCCCCTTCTCCCCCAACGCACCGTCCCGGTTTCCCATGGAACCAGGTGCCTGGTCAGAAAGGTCAGGCCAGGTTCGAAAGGGCAACGTCCTGATCCATTTCACCCCACTACCCTCTTCGAGATGGCAGCCTCCTACTGAAGCGAATTGACAAACAGGATAGTGACCACTCCGATGCCGATGAAGACGGGAACGGCGCTCAGGAGGTAGAGGAAAGTGTACCCGACGACGCTGGACCCCTCCTCCTTGTCACCCGCACTCCCTTGGACGGCAGCAGTCTCCTCGTCCTGGGAGCTCAGCAGGTAGTCGAGCTCCCACACAGCTGGCCGCTCAGCCGCCTCGGTGACTAATTCATAACGGCCTGGCACATCTGGATCGTCGCGGAAAATCTGCCAGGGCGCGGGGTATGCTCTGAAAACCGCCCCCATCCCCCGAACATATCGCATGCTGTAGGTCGTGAGGAAGCTCTTCAAAAATGTTTTTTCGGCCTCACCTTTGCCGACGTTGTAGTCGCCGATGCGGGGGTTGTACAGCACCGTGGCGACAGACGGTTCCAGCCCTTCTGATATCGCGCGGATCCTTTCCACACTGTTGTCGTCTGGGCCTACAAAGACTACAACCTTGGTTCCCTCCTCGAACTGTCGGCTATTAAAAGCTTGTGAAACTGTGGTGATGGAGAAGGGTGACTCCGGAAACCTAGACTGAACAAGCGTTGCGTTTGCCAAATTAGGGAACACTGCTGTCACTTTCCCAGCGCCGTCCCGCACCAGGAATTCAAGGAAGTCGTGATTTAAGGCCAACCAACGGTCCCCAGCCCCCTCATCGCTGAGGTAGGTTCCAGATGAGCTCTCCAGGTTGACGTCCGCAATACATCTCTGCTGACCTTCACGTAAGGCAAGTAAGGTTGTCTGGCTGGCCCGGTTCATGGCGTCCACCACGTCATCAGGCAGGACGTCATCCTCTCGGGCGGTTGTAGTTGCCAAAATCCAACATTCTTTGTCAATACAACTATCCTTCCCAGTGTTGAGCTGTCGTCCTGCCAAAAATCCGACAAGTATCGCGGCCGTCAGCAGACACCCTCTGATCAGTGTTCCATCTGGTGTCTCAGCTTGGAGGCGAGACCCAGACAGACGCTCCCCATTTCCAGCGCGATCCCCAAGCCCAGAATGAACGTAACGACTCTGCGTTTCTTCTTGGGTTGGAGCCCGCAAGCTATACAGAAGGGCAGCAGATTCCGGGCCCCTTGAACGCCCCAGTCTCAGTGGCGGCTTGGGGGCCATCAGATCATACACAGGTGACGACGTGGTAAACAGTGCTGCGGATCGGGCCGTCCGAGACACAGACAGAGCGATCGCCGAACCCAGGACCATAGCAAAGCAGCTGATGAGGACAGATACCTTCTCTTGGCGTTTTTTGGACCGCATGCCGTGCCAGTTGTGGTTGCGTTTACACAGCGACACGGGTTGTGAAGTAGTAAACAACGGCTTCATGCTTTCGCCAGAAACATGAGCTTCAGAAGCAGCAAGGAGCTGTATGGGATCAACAGCAGTTGTAGCTTCCTTTCTCGTATATGCCTGAAATCGTAATATGTGACAGTTGGCATCAGCGTATTAGTTTAATAGGTGTTGCAGAAAATGAAACTGATTTCGTGACTGTTGGAAGAAGGATCTTACTGTCGGTTAGTTGAAGTGCACTGATGCCCTTGTGGTTCGTGACTGTTACACTGCTTAGGTTCCGGTACTTGCTGGCCCCTCAGAGTGGGTAGCAGCACGGGGTCACCAAGGTCGCAAAAACCGCCGACATAGCAAAAATGGGTGAAAAGTGCATAAGCTGCAATAGCGCTCGTCCCACTCCGCCCAATACGAACCCCATGGAGTCGGGAGCCGGAAATGCTTTTTCGGTCCAGGTCAGTCGGCTTTTTCCTCTGTTGTCATGTAGTATCTTCTGGTATCGTGCAACACAAGTTTGGGAAAACGAAGGTTGCAGTTGGGGGTGCAGTGTTCACGGAATGCCAACTGACAAGATTGAAATCAACTGATGTGATGCCACCACCCACTCAGAGTGGAGAATGCGTGTAACCTTGTGGTGACCCCCGTGTAAAGGGCTGACTGGCTAAAACAAAGCACGGGGACTTGGTTTTGGGCTGTTTCGGGTCCTATTTGGGGTTGGGTGAACTTGACTGCGCACACTTAGTAACCCCGCCTGGGGCACCAATACGCGACTTTTGGCACTTTTGCCACATTTTTGGCAGTTTTTGGCAGGTTTTCTGTCACTTTGGCAACCCCACCCCGCCCATTCTTCTCCTCAACCCTCTCCAAAAGCCATCAAAAGGCAGGCAAACAGTATGTAGGCACAAGGAAAGGCTATGAGGGTTCAGCTTTGCAACCACTCGTCCACTTGGGACATCTACTGAGGCTTCTTCACAAGGGTGCATAGGATGTCGTGGAGCTCTGGAGAGTAATCTCGCATCCGTTGATTGGCTTGCTTAAACGCATCTACGGTTAGCTTGTAAGCTCCTCCCTCGCCTTTACTCGCTAGTTTGCCTGCTTCGCACGTGTGCATTTCGCAAGTCCTGTCAAGGAGCAAAACTGATCCGCAGTTTGCACTGTCTCCCTTCACACTACCCCACCACATGGACACATGGAAGTCGATTCGCGTTTCTGCACGATGTGTGCATAGAATTATGTACAGAATTGTAATGCGGATCGATCAGTGAGAAATTTCCAGCACGTTCGAGGGCATTTTGAAGGAGTTCCGAATTTACAAAATTGTCGAATCTCCAATTTTTTGTGTCCATTGTATCAATGACTGTTAGTTGTTTGCAAGTATTTCCAGCACCAGTCGTCTTTTTTTTTGGGGAATGGCTGAGGGAAAACCCCGCGCGTTAGATTACCCCGCCTGTTGGACCCGCGGTGAGGTGATGGATGGTATGCAGACTGCTCATTCAGCAGACTGCGGAAGACTGGGCATGAACAGGCGACACGCGTAACTGCCCAACCGCTCCAACCGCTACCAGCGAAAATTCTATATTTTGCTGCTATTACCCTGTTACCCTCATTTCAGGACTGCTCCCCCATGTTATTATTGGGCTCTGTTATCAAACGGCCTTCGGCCTGTGGAACCTCGAGCGTCAAACGGGATGTCAAAGAAAATTGTGAAAACCAAATCCGCAAACTAACTCATATATGTTCCAATTTACTCTCCAATGTATCCGGCTAAACCCATTACTCTGCCCAAAGGCTGGGTACCTTTGCTCAGATTGTAGGTAGGTACGTATTGGCACCCAGATGGGCACACAATAGTTGCTCTAACAATAGGCACACACACCCAAATTTCAAACATGATGTCGAAGAATCTTTTGAAATGAAAATACGTAAACTAATAAGTATGTTCCAATGTAACCCGGAAAACTCATTTTACATTTTACTATCTATTGTTGTTCACTCTTTTTGGCAAAGGGGCCTTCGGCCCCTTTGCACCCAACCCTTGTCTACAACATCTTTAGGCTAGGATGTTGTCCGCAATATGACACCAACAATGTGAAGTGGAGACAGCTTTCCTTTTCAACGTTTGTGCTCCCAACCTACGTGGCAAAAGGAGGCCACAAGGGCCAACATTCATGTGTTGCAAGTCATTTTGGTGCAAAGGAAAGGTAGTGGGTTCAATGCTTGAGCCATGGTGTATGACCATGGGCATGGCAAGCTAGCATGTTAAGCGGGCTGAGCTCTAAGCTGGCATGTTAAGCGTACAAAATGACTAAACTTGGTGAAATATTTTAAAATCCGAAAAATTTAGATCTCTGGCCTACCACCTCAACGTCGAATAACCCGAAAGTTGAATGAATCTAGCTTTGGACCTTGTTCATGATTTTGGCATCCAAACTTGAGCACTGTGCATCAAGATGCCAAAATTGCGGATATGCACCGCTCATCAAGAAATCGCGCTGTTTCGCCCATGATAATTTCACAGGTGCTCATCTGTATAAATTGTCACATAGCAATGCATTCAGATCAATTTCTGGCGGCAGAAATCGAAATCGCAAAATCCGCCAGATGCCAGACGATACGCGCGCGCCCCGCCTGTTCGCGATATAGACGGAAGCTGTATCATATACCTGAAAGTGTCCCACATTCGCAGCGTTTCTCGGGGTGGAACCTCAAGCTTACGCTCTTCGGTAATTATTACTATATTTATGATTATTTTCAGAGTTCTGCTAAGTCCTCACTGAAATCGAAAAACCCCCCCCCAAGTGAAAACCACCTCCCTCTAGGTGAAAACACCTCTCGCCAATGGAAAAAAAATTGAAAAAGACCTCCATACAATTGGAAAAAACCTCCATCCAAGTGAAAAACAACCCCCTCCAAGTGAAGAAACCTCCCTCCTAAGTGAAAAATACCCCCCTCCATGAGCTTCGGGTCTCCTCCCAAGTGAAAAACCACTCACAGAAAGTGAAAACCCCGTCCCTTGAAGTGAAAAACCCCTCCATCCAAGTGAAAAACTCTTGTCTCCATAAGTTTTGGCCAACCTCGAATTGAAGAACACCTTCTCCTAAGTGAAAAAGCCCTCCTTCCAAGTGAACACCTGACCCTTGCATGAGTTTTGGGTGTCCCTCCAAGTGAAAAACCCGTCCCTGCAAGTGAACCCCCCCACTTCCCCAAATTAAAAACCCGCTCTTAAATGCAAAACCCGTTTCTGCATGATTTTTGGGTCTCCCTCCAAGTGGAAGACACCTCCCTGCAAGTGAAAGGCACCTCTCTCCAAGTGAAAAACACCTCCGTGGAAGTGAAGAAAACCCCTTTCAAAGTAAAAAATCTCTTTCTCCAAGTGAAAAACACCTCTTTTCATGAGTTTTGGGTCTCATTTGAGGTTAAAAACACCTCCCTCTAACTGAAAAACACCTCTCTCCAAGTGAAAAAATTCCCCTCTCTATGTGAACAACACTTCGTTTTAACTGAAAAACTGTTCTCTCCAAGTGAAAAGCACCTCGCTCAATGAGTTTCGGGTCTCCCTCCAAGTGAAAAACAGCCCTCTCCGAGTGATGAACACCCCTTTTCAAGTGAAAAGCACCCCTCCCAATGCATGTTGGGTCTCTCTCTAAATCAAAACACCCCGGTCCAAGTGAAACAAAGTAGATAGTAATGATGCATATGTGGCCATGTGCTCATATCCAGGTTCATTTTTATAGGTAAAAGTATCTTCATGGAGGCCAGGAAAGCTCCAAGAGTACGCTGACACTCCAGTGCAGATGTCAGCTAATCTGTAGTATCAGGAAATAGCTCCAGCTTGGCCTGGAAATAGCTATTCTAGTCATTTTTTCAATGTTTTTGAAGTTTCCAAAACATTTGAAAGTTCATTGAACCTTCAAAGTAATTAGAACCAAGTCGCCGTCGCCGTCATTTTTACGACATTATTTTCTTGACGGAAAATGTCATAAATGTGCGTAAAAGCTCTAGAAAAGCTGTTTTGATATCAACTTTTAATGAATTATTGTGGATTTGTAGTGTATTTTATGGCATTTTTCATGAAAATGCACTATGTTGCCAATTTTCCACAGACGGGCTGCTGCGACGGCCGTTCCCTCCCCTATGGGAAACATTAAGTATAAGTCCATAGGTTTTCACAAAAAATATCATATGGCGCCAGAATGCCCTAAGGCCTCTAGGCTGGCGCATGGGGGGAGACCCATGTTTCAAGTTTTAACCATGTTTTCAACATGTTCATGACATTGTTTGACATGTTTGACCTTGGTTTGACCCAGAACTGACTTAGACATGTTGACCACAGCACAGGGCCTGTCGACGACAGTCGTTGACAACCTGAATCTCAGGTCACAGGGCTTGTGGTGCCCTGATTTACTGTGATTTTTCCTAAAAATCTACCCCTAGCACATGGTTTGGTACTTAGGTATGTTTACATGTGTATTGTGCTAAGTTATTGCCTTGTTTGCCCTCTCTTCCTCTTTCAGGACACCAGATTGTGTCATGGGGCGAGCAAAGCTCCTAGAACAATTTGTATGTGCGTGGTATTACAGAATCTGTTGTGCTTATTTGCTCTTTTAATGTCTCTTGAAGAGTGCTCACATAGCCTCTAGAATGAGTGCTCCATATGCCTCAAAAAAGAGTATAAAAATGGGTTTGAAAGACCTCCAGCTCTTCCCCATGGAGCAGATTTCAGTAACCAATTTCCAGGGGCGTACCAATACGCGTCAGTAACAACGTCCAAGAGTAACAAAGGGTTTATTAGTACGCTTCTCAAAAGTCAAGGTCCTATGAGCTGTCATCACGTTCATAGTCCAAATTACGTTCAACACTGTCACAATCGAGTATATTGTGAATGTGCGCGTGCAATTGGTTACTGTATGCGATCTGCTACTGACTGAGGCCCCAAGGAGCGTGTTCCACGGTGGCCCATGCATCAGCAAAGTCAATAGCCGTGTTTAACTTTTCTTTCACGGGCTGACCGGTTCCTGACGGGGTTCATGTGTTGTTTGTAGGATTTTTGGATAACAGCATGGCTTTTCCGAAACAACAGGTGGAGATCAGCGGAACAAACATGGATTGAACAAGTCCACGTGCGAGAGGAACAATCAATTTCAACCCAAACAGGTCCCAAAGGGAAACGGGTAGGTATCGAACTCCAACACTGGACAGACCCAACCCTCAAGGAGCCGCCGGACAACTCCAACTTCCAAGAAATGGCCGTCAGACACCAAGAACAGGAGAACCCAAGGGGCTAGGGCTGTGGCCCTGCTACAAAAAGCAAGTTTTCACCACTGCAATGGAGGAGCAAGACATTAGGACAAGTTGTAAAGAGTATCTTTGGTGGAGAAACACTCTTATGTACGGCGTCCCTGGACGATCTCTTTCATCTTGCGAACTCGTTGAACGCCATGATCAGGACAAGGCGGGTTCCAATGACATTGCGCACAGACAGCACGTCGTTGTGCAACCATATTTATTTGAAGAAACCAGTTTCGGAGAAGAGATTGCTGGTGGAGTTCTCACTGATCGGAAAATACTTGGAAGCTGGTGACATACAGAATTTGGAATGGATTGATACGTCGAGGCAACTGGCAGATGAATTGACTAAAAGTAAGCCTCCGGTCTTACTGACACTGACATGTTTAAATTCTCAAATTCTACCATGATCGTTGGTTATGGGCATTTGATATATTATGTTTGGCACGATGCATTCTGTTTAGTTTACCGCAGAATTCGGGTTCTAAAGTTGCACTAAATCGCGTATATCGATGTGAAAGCGACTTGATTTTGGGTTTCATGCGATCGCAAGGAATTCTAGTAAGTTACCGTTTACTCATACTGTACTGTATTCGCGAAAAAAAAAGCATGGTAAACTGTAACCGTATGAGTGACTGTTGACAGTGATTTTTGAATCAATTTCTATCTTTGAATGTTTAGAAAAAGACTTGATGTTAAAAGAATTTTTAGGACAAAAAGGATGTTTTTAAAGGTTTTTCATGATGAACATGGTGATTGCTACTTAGCCAATTGCATGAAACTGAAAGTTTCAAATAAACACGGTAAATCCTAATATTTGGAGTCACATACAAGTAAGAAAAAGTGCTTTTCCAATGCTTTAAGGTATACTTTAGTTGTATTAGAGGTGCTCTAAGCACTCTTGCATTTTTATCTTAGTATTGGCCTAGCCAAAATGGGTGATAACACATATGGAACCAAACACTAAATCAGGATGTTGTGTGGACTCCTTATTCCCCAAGCAATGTGCATTGAAACATCTTTTGCTGAGTGACTGAGGCACTGATATACTGAAGGCAGAGCCTATGAATTTATCTATGTTTTCTCATGAATTCTTAGCTATCCTAGTGGTATGCACCCTAGGGGGCTGGGGCACCTCTTTTTGAGAGGTCCTGGCTTCAATTCCCAGTCAGCCTAGCTGAGTAGGAATATCGCATGTGACATGGCAGTGACCTCAGTGCCACAAGCCATGCCACCTCAGCACCTATGGGACCCAAAAACAAAGAGTGCACATCTCAAGATGGCACTAAGGAAGAGTGTGAGCCCTTGGGGCAGTTTTCCAATCAGTTTTTCTCAAACATGTAAAATATTTCATCCTGAGTTGCTTTGAATGTTAATTGCTGTGGTATATTGTTTTTTTTTTTTTTGGTGCATGGGAATTGCCCCCTGGCGAGCATAACACAAAAGCTGTGGTCTATTGTTGATAGCTCTCTTTATCTAACTCTTTGTGACTGCAGCCCTTCATGCTTTGATCCTGTTTATCTTCTACTTGCTTATCTCTGGCTTGGGTTATCCTGAATTGTTTGTATTTCAACAACAAAACATTTTCATCATCAAAAACAAGCAGCAGGAACGTGACACCAGTAGCAAGCAGCAGGAGAGGCACATCAAAAACACAGTGCTGAAAACACTATAAAACTTTCTGGTAGCAAGAGGCAAATAGTCTCTGCGTACCGGCAGCAACCCCGTGCCGTACACCCAGTGCGCCGAGTACTGTCCTGAGCAAGAAGGGCGAATATGGACACAATGAAGGAGGACACCGACGCGAAGGCGGCGTCTGAGGCACCAGCAAGGCCAGCCCCTGATGAGCCTGGACCTGGACCTAGCGCTGCACCTCCGTGCCCTTACATGGGCCAGTGGACGTGGTTGATGACTCGCTGGAAGGACTGCAGTCGGCCCTCCGGGCCCTCTCAGTCGAGGAGGTGGACACCAATCCTGTGAAGAGAAAGAGGGAGACAGAGAAGGATGCAGGAGAAAGCATGGCAGACGAAGGAGTGGACCATGGGCACGACCCGAGGAGCGAGTCAACCTTCGAGGGCGCACCAAGCGCCTCTGGCCTCCACGCATCACCCTCTCCTACAACCACCACATTCCCAACTCCGAACCCAGCAGCTGCAACATCCACACCCATAACCACCCCGCCTCTGGCTGAGGGCACAGGCTTTACTGGCATGCCTACCTACCCTGCCTATGGTGTGGACCCATCCACCACTGCGTTTCCAGAGGCAACTACTGCCAGTGAACCAGTGGCCTCCAGTTCTGCGCCGCGCTGGTATGCGGCGGACTATCACCATCCTCTACCCGCTACGAGAGCCTATGTGGATGTTCCTGGGTATGCAACCCTGAGTGGGCTGAGGAGAGGCCCTGAGTCATGCAGGAGCAGGAGTAGAGGATCGGGGAGATCCTCCAACAGGTCCCTGACGCGGTCGGAGATCAAGGAGGCACTCCGAGGAGCCACCTCTGAACTTGTTGGTGAGCTCACTCAAGAGATTCGGGCTAAAATGGAGCCCCTGATTCCTCCCCAAGCCTCACCTACCATCGTGGGAGTTTCACCCCACCGAGTACAAGCCAATCACCTGGTGGCGGGGTTCACAAACACCCTGGGGAGCCTGAGAGGCCGACCGATGCCGACCCCTGCTGTGATACCCAGAAGCCCTTTCATACCAAGAACGGCCCAGCCTCCCTACAGCCACGTGGAGAATTCCACGAGAGCCGAGCTGGACCGGCTGGGGCTGACAGCCCTAAGGGCAATGGTTGACGTGGAACCCTATGGCTCTAGTGACCTAGGCGGAGACCCCTCTGACGATGAGCCGCTGTCCATGACTTCTGCTTCGCCCTCGGAGGACGACGACCCTGAGGACCCCGAGAACCCGAGTGGGCAGAAGAAGAAGAAGAAGAGGAAGACCAAGCGCCCTGAGGGACGCAGGTCTCAGGAGGCTAAGGCAATTGCCACCTCCAAAATTGTGCTGAACTTGCCTGAGTTCACAGGCAACGATCTCAGCGAGTTCGCTGAGAACTTTGGCCGGTTCCTCCGAATGACCGGCCAAACCCATGCTAGTGGGCGAGTCAAGTGCGATCTGCTCCTGCAGTGCTGCAAGACCAAGTACCCGGAGAAGCAGGTCAAGCAGATCGTGACGAAGATCGCCACCTTTGCCGACGTGTTGGTTGCCTTAAAGAGGCAGTACCCTACCTACGAAACCGACCTCTCCATCAGGGCCGAGATCCAGAACGTGGCCGTGCTGCCCAGCAACCCCAGACCAGCCAGGATCTCCGAGCTACTGGCGGACCTGAACCACTGGGTGGGACGATTGACGCCCGGTTCCTACGGCAGCGACGAGCTGCTCTTCTGGTTGGTGGCTAAGCTCCCTCAGAAGCTGTGGGACGAGTGCCGGTCAGCGGCAGAGCGCAAGGCGACAGCCCTCACCTGCGAGGATTTGTCCGTGCTACTCTTGGAGCTGGCGCTGGAGAAAGAAAGCGACCAGCACCTGAACGCCTACCGTCCTGGAGGAGGACGCTCTGGGAGCTGTAAGTGGCAGCAGCTCAGAGCTAGGATTTGGCAATAAGGCAGTAGGATCGGCCTGACGATTCGGCAATATTTAATAGTCAAGAAGTGTTGAGTAACACCGATTTACGTTGTAGAATTACGAATTACGATCTGTGAAGTGTGCAGTTATTTTGGTTATCCCTCTGAATTACAATGATCTCTGCACAGGGTCCTTTGGAACAATGATTTAATGACCGTTCAACGCTTTTAGTGATTGTGCTGCTGCATGGGGTGAGATCCTGTTGGAGCCCATTACATCTCTGCATTTTGGGTATCTTGGCATTTCCGAAACAACTTGCATTTTGGAGATAGTTGCAATAAAGGATATTTGAGCCTTGAAGACCCATAGCATGGTAGCATCGTCTAGTTCATCCCATGCGACAATGGCTTTACAACACGGTAGTATTCCATGTCAACAAGTAGCACGTCTACATGATCCGCCGTGTTCACCGGTTCGTGAATTTTTCGCCGGCGAGCATCCTCAACTTGAGGGCATGGACCTTGACATTCAAGCCGACTGGCGAGTACACATTGAACGTGAACGGTGGGTCGATTCCGCGGGGTTACCTCATGAATTTGTGTAGTTCACATCCGAACCTGCGGCACAACTTGCTCAATTTCAACAATTAGTTCATGAAGTTCAATTGCAAGGTCACATTAATTCGGTTTTACACGGCGGTATTCAAAACAGTTATGGGAACTTGGAGACCATCACACGAGGATTGCATGATGCATATCAAGATGACTTGGCTACTCGTCACAATTTGAATATCTTGAGCTCTAATTTTAATGACCATGTCCGTGGTTTTGATGAAGTGTTGCGCCCATACCTTGCGGGCTTGGAACATTCAATACAATCTCGCGTTCATTTTGACGACTATAATGCTCGCATTGCTTCCGTTGAGTCACGCTTGGGTCATTTTGCTTTAGTTGATCGCCAAATTTCATGGGTTCGCCGTCATATTTATGGGATGCTTGGGGATGATCCTCCACCGTCCACGCCGTTAATTAATGACGCGAATTTTGTTCCTCTTACTCGTTCGCTTACCAACCGTCTTGATGCGTTGGAGATTGGTTCTTCACAACTTCGTGCATCCCAATCTCTAATGGATGAGTCCTTGGAGTTGCGGTTAAACGAGTTGCGGCTCCAGTTTAGGGAACAAATTGCATTGGTGCGCACCCAAATTTCTTCCCATCTTCCCACACCCGCTTCGTGCCCAACGGGTGATTCTAATGAGTGGCGTACATGCTTTGAGCAATTTCGATCACAACTTCTTGGTGACTCTGAGTCTTTTAAACAACATGTGAATCAAGGCAAGAGGACACACGTCTCTTCGGTGTGTCCCGACACTTGTTCATGTTTTGCGGTCATTAGTGCTCTGCGAGAGCAAGTTTCGGATGTAAAGGTAGAAGTCACCAAGCTCCAAGAGGCGTCACGTCATGGGAGTGCCCATGCATGTTCGTGCTCGTGTGATGCGCGCGTTCGTGAACTCTCTGATCGCCTCTCTGCGGAATATGAGGCATTAAAGAAGTTACAATTGGGGCTTTCCTCTTTGCGGTCGACGCGCACACCTTCGGGTGTGTGTGTTTCATGTTCGGATACTTGTGCATGTTATGTGGCTCTTGCTACACGTTTCGATGAATGCACACGCAAAATAGATACTCAAACTACGGATTATGTAGCTTTTAAGGCTTCGGTGTTGCAAAAAGTAGCCGCTTTGGAGGCTTTGGAGTCTTCTCCATCGAGGAGTGCTGCATCTTTCGATGCACGTTTGATGTGTGATCGTCTCTCGGCGTTGCAAACTATTGTGGACGAAGTAGGCACACGCTTATCCGATACTCAGGATGCGGACCATTTGCAAGAGCGAGTGGCTGCACTTGAGATTGCGATGAGCGAATGGGATGTCCACAATGGGAGCAATGCCGATTTGGAGTGTGCATCGCAGGTTTTTCCCACACTCATGGGCTCTTCATCGCATGCTCACGTGTTTCATCGTGATTGTGGGTTGAACAAGGAGCGCCTTCGCTCCCATTCTGTTGATTCTAAGTTGCGGGCGTTTGAACCGAAGGAGCGCGCTTCTTCACGGCGCTCCCGCTCTCAACCGGTGCGCTTTGGCGGTAATGTGCAAGCATTACATTCAACAGGGTGTAAGGATGATTTTGATTGGGGAGATGGGACATTGAGGGCCCCTAAGGCTAGCTTGCTTCCCATGGCGTTCTCCTCGTCTGACGGAGGGGTTCGCCTGCAAACTTTGAATGTGCAAGCCCCTTCTATCTTTGGAGGACACGGTGAGCAAGGGGATTTTGAAGATGTGCCCCCTTTGCTACCTATGTACGAGGATCAAGAGGAGAGTCTCCATGAGATTTCTTTGGCGGGTGTGGGTATCTCTGCAGATTTTCCGGAGGTTGAGGATTTTTTTGGTGCGGTGCCGGAAGCCCGCCATGACTACGACCCTAAGCTTCACACCAAAGGACCCGATAAGGCGAAGCTTAGGCGAGTTTTCGGTAGAACGGGTAATGAACGACCCGACATGGAGGCACTGGATGACGACACTAGGCGAGAAGTCACGAAAATATTGAAGTGCCCAAAGTGGAGTGGAGATTACAATCATTGGGTTGCTTTTGAACTGCAATGGCGCAATTTTCATAATTATTGGTATCGGCGGTGTGGCGCGGATATAATGGCGAAAATATTGCTCACTACATTGCCCGAGGCTAAAAGGGCTTTGTACACCCAACTACACATGTCACTAGGGTGGACTTACCAGAAAATTTGGCTTGATTTGGCGGGCAGTGGGCGGGGGTTGCAGTCCCGAAAAGTGCTGCTTAAGCAGTGGGAAGCCAGTACCCCCCCGAAGGAGAAATCATTGGCTGCTTATGGCCTTTGGGTTCTCCAATGGTGCTTGCTGGCCCAGAAGGCCGCACCGGTTACGGCGCTGCAGGCTAAGGATGCGTACATTGAAGCCCTCCACAGACATGGTGGTTATGAGGCTGAGCTAGATGAGATATATAAATATGAACGTGTTCATCACGTTGAGCTCAGTCATGAGGGTGCGCATGAGCTGGTGGTGTACGAAATGGGTTGGCGTGAGGACAGAGATGCGGTCAAGCGTGCTGAAGAGGCCTCGCTCCACGTGTTGCGTGGGCAAGGTCAGAAATTTCAGGGTGCGTGCAATTATTGTGGCATCAAAGGTCACAAGGAGGGTGAGTGCCGCAAGAAGAAAGAAGATGTTGCGGCAGGAACCCCAAACAAGAGACGTGTCCGACCCTCTGGTGGGCGAACTGGGGGGGGGGGCAGGACGCGACAGGCAAAATGGCGATACAAATCGGAAGCTGGGAGATAACGTCGATCAGCAGGGTAAAGGCGCGTCCCTGTTGACAAATGCTCAGCGTCAGGTGCAGCAGTGGCGTAAGGAAGGAGCCTGTGTTCGCTGTGGCTCCAAAGACCATTGGGCCAATGACGGCCCGAAGAGTAAGGGCAAGGGCAAAGTCAAGGGTGGAGATGGAAAAGGCGGGGGCCGGGGCGGTGACCGAAACAGGAATCGTAGACATCGCCAGGTAAAAGAGGAAGAGCCTGCCCAGGGGAATGCAGATCCCAACCCGTCTCCAGATGCGACTCCTGAACCTTCAGGTGGTTCGCCTTAGAGAGGTCGGAGACACAGGAAAAAGCGAACACGAGGTCCGATGAGAGTGAGTCGAAAGACGGGAGCCCCTGCTCCGCCTACCACTGTGGGTGTGTCCTCCTCCCTCCAGTCAGAACCTGTGCCTACTGCTCCGGTGGCCTTGTCTCCTGCAATGGTGCCGCCGGGGCATTCTGAATTACCTTTTACTGAAGAATTGAGATTGCCAGTCACGGTGAGTCTCAGGGCTATTTCTAGCTCCCCTGAGCGCATGCCCTTTGAGCCTCAGCGCACTGTGCGGCGGCAGAAAGTTGAGCGGGTGCGTCGGCGTCGCGCTGAATTGCCGGAAGACGCAAAAACAGAACTTCTGGTTGCAGCCAGTGTGAAGTATCGTGACTGCCAGGCCTGTGATCGACAGGCTCCCATGTTAGTGGATTGAGGTTCCATGTGTTTTGCCATTGCTCCCCGATCTTTTTTTCCGGAGGGGACATTGGTGCCTGCCACTCGTCCGCTGCGAATTTCTGTAGTGAATGGAACGCGGTTGGAGGGTGGTACCCAGGGTGCTGTGGTTGACCTGGGGATCGCAATCGAGGGTTGCGATGGCGGTGTTGTGGAGGTGGTCTGTGAGGGTGCGTTCGTGTACATGGCCGAGGTACAGGAACAGCTAATCGTAGGCTATCCTTTCTGCAAGGCCTATGGCCTTATTGTGGACCCTGTCCGCGATTGTCTTATGGACGCTCTCTGTGCGTCTGAGTGTGGTTGTCCGGCACAGGTCAGGACATTGCTACAGGTGTCTGGCGCTGGTTCAGCACCACAGAGCTCCAGTGGGTCTGTGAGTGTTGTACACTCTGGTGGTCGTCAGCGGCGCACAAAGAATTACTGTCGCCGCCTGATTGACCTTGCTACTGATTCTGATAGCGAAGGGGAAACCGCTTCTGGCGTGCCACGCATGGCCGGGGCACCAGAGTTGATTCTTTCCTTCTCTCGTTTGATGCCAGCAGTCACTGCGGTCACAGCCGCTTCGTTGGCTGCATCTCTCATTTCTGTGGTTAGCATGATCCCTACCCTATCCTCCCTGTCTTCTCCTGCCTCTCAGGATTCATCATGTGCGATGCCGTGCAATGCTGAGATACCGACTTCGTCAGAGCAACAGTGCCATAATTCTGACAGGTTGTGTACTTGTGCTAAGGACTGCTTCTGTGTGAAAGAGTGTATGGCAAGGCGTATCAGACCCACTTGGCGTATTCCCTTGGCGCCTGGACGCACCAATTCATTTGAGTTTATCAACCATGCTGACGAGGGCCATTGCTGCCCCTGTAAATTGCCATACGAGGACACTGATTCGGAGCAGGGCATCAGCGATGCAAACTCTGAGGAGGATACCCCGACACCGGCAGTGCGAACCCTTCGGGAGGCGGAGCTACCTCCTGATAGTTTTGCTGGTGACTGGGGTCGTTTCAAGCAACATACTGGGGTGTGGGATTCACAAGCAAAGGATGGGGAGTGGCGCCGCTCAGAGGGCCCCCCCCAGGTACACACTTCAGCAGCCCCCGTATGTTCGTGTGTGGTGGATGAAGTCTGCCAGCGGTGTATATCTGTGGAATCTGAATCTGAATTGACTTCCGACCCCCTGTTGGAGGCAGGGCTATGTCCCACGCCTTTATTCTCACGCCAGATTCGTCAGCAGTATGATAAGACTTTTCGCAAGGTTATGGCTTTTCCTCGGCATGAGCGAAAGGCCTGGATGTCTCAACGTGTTCGTCAGTCAGCTAAGTCTGTATATAACAGGGGCAAGCAGATCCTTTTGCCCAAGGTGCGCGATGCTGTCCTGAAGTGGGCAGGTCTGCAGCATCAGCCTTTTGTTGACGCCTTCTCGTCCAGAAGGTCCCGCCTATTTCATAGCTACTGGGATGCTGAAGACAACGCCTTGCAGCAAAACTGGTCCTATGATCCTAGTTCCAAACGGAATGACAAAATGCTGTGGCTGCACCCTCCCGGGCACCTGCTTTCTGAGGTCGTGCAGAAAATTCTGCTTGATGAGGCCTGCGGCATTTTGGTTGTTCCAGTGCAAAAACAATTTTCGTGGTTTTGGAGTTTGGGGGAAGCAGCACTGGACTGGTGGGACCTGGACCCCTCCGTTCCTATTTACAAAAATGAGCAAGGGGTTGTCTATAAGCAGCCGAACTGGACCACTCGGGTTGTTTTGTTTGACGCGCAGGGTTCGGCATCCCGGGCTTCAGGGGGCAGGACTTGGGGAGACGTGGATGAGGCGAAGGGTTACTGTGATCCGGATAATAGGGAATGGGAGGACGAGGATCAGCCTGTTCGGCTGGACAATTTGCCCTCTACACATTACCTGCTTTCTGACGATCAGTATGAAGCTGATGATGAGTGTGCGGGGCGGCGGTCTCGCTGTGTGACCTGCCCTGCGCCCTTTTCTGTGCGTGAAGCACGGCTGCGCATGTTGTCTGAGGGGTCACCACAATACAGGGCGCTGCAAGAGAGAAGTGTTCGTTCGGTGGTCGAGGGTGACAATGCCGACCCTCGATGTCAGCCCATTCGTGTCCGGTTACAAGAAGAATTTTCGAAAGTTTTTACTTTTCCTGATGATATACGCACAGTGAATCCCAGTACACGGGGTAAGTATGGGGTGGCCTCTATTTCACTGAAATCTGGGGCTAAGCCTCAGCCGGTCACACCATATCGGGCGGTGGGGCTACGTGATGTGGCGTTTCGTGAGCTCATCACCAAATTTTCACAACGGGGTATGCTGGAGCCCTCCAGCTCAGTTTGGGCAGCCAGAGCTTTTTGTGTGCCCAAACCGGGAGGCAAGTGGCGGCTAGTCATCGACTACCGCTACTTAAACTCACAAATTGATGACGAGCAGTTTCCACTGCCCGTCATCGATGATATGTTTTTGAAGCAGTCCAAAAATGCCATTTGGTCCATCTTCGATTTAGAAGATGGTTTTCACCAGATGCATTTGGACGAGGCCTCCCGCCCCCTGACTGCTTTTGTCACCCCGTGGGGCCTGTTCCAGTGGACAGTGCTCCCCATGGGGCTGAAAACGGCCCCCCAAATGTATCAGCGCATGGTCTCTGACTGCCTTAGTTCTTTGGGCCTAGAGCCATACATTGATGATTTATTATTGGGCACCCCTGATACTGAGGATAATCCTGATTTGGACGCACTTGTTACTGATTCCTGCCTTCGGCAGCATGAGTCTGAGCTGCGCAGATTTCTGCAGCGTATGGATGACTGCGATTTGACCATTAAGCCGTCCAAGATGCTGCTTTTTGTGCAGCGGGTGCGTTCTTGTGGTCAAATTCTGTGCAGGGGTCGGAGATGTCCTGATCCTGAAAAAACTGCATCGGTTCAGCGATGGCGTTGGCAGGACATCCACACGCCGACCCAGCTTAAGGCATTTTTAGGATTTGCACAGTGGTATGCACTTTATATAGACAGGTTCGCGGACCTTGCTGCACCTTTGACGGATGCACTCCGTGGCCTGGACTTAACAAAAAAAGGCAAGAGTAAGTCGGCGCATCCGCCACTTTCTGCGAGGGCCAAGAGGGAGTTACAGGACAGACTGAGGCAGCAACATCCTGGTTTGTCTGCTGCCCAGAGAGAGCGTTTGCTGTGTCAACATGTGTGCCAGCGGGAGAACCGCATCCATTGGAGTGACCACATGGTTCGATGCTTCGAGCAACTGAAAAAAAGTCTCTGTCAGGATGCTGTGTTACACTTGCCGGATACCACCAGGCAGTTCTGGATCCGGTGCGATTCCTCCGAGTATGCAGTGGGGGGGGTATTGGAGCAGAAGGGCTGCTCCTGTGCTGAAGCTGATTGCAGTTACCCGTTACGCCCAGTCGCATTTTTTTCCCGCAAACTGCAAGGCACGCCTGGCAAGGGCCAAAGGGCCTGGCACATCCGCGACAAGGAAACCTACGCAATTGTGGCCACTCTCTTCAAATTTCGTAGTTGGCTGCAGTCAGCACAGGTCAATTTGCGTTATCCGGTCACAGTTTTGACCGACCACCGAAGCCTGGAAAGTTGGACCCGGGAGGACTTCGACACTGTGTCCGGTCCAATCAGGAGGCGAGGCCGGTGGCATCAATTTTTGGCCCGCTTCAAAATTGAAGTGGTGTACACAAAGGGGGAAAATCAGGAGGTTCCTGATGTTTTGTCGCGGTGGGCCTACCCCGCCATGCATTATGCGCCAGATGTGTCGCTGCATGGTTCTGAGCAGGACCAAAGGGGATGGGACAACGATGACCAGGAGGTGCGGCAGTGGGCAGATCAGCTAGCAGAGCTGCGCTCTGTGTGCGTTAATGTGCGCTCCATTTTTTCTGATTGGTGCGCCAAGCAGCCTTCCCTGCAAGGCTGCCCTGATTCGTGGCGTCATGTCAGCGATTGTGTTTGCATGTCTCCTTGTTTGCAGGATTCAATCAGTGCTGTGGAGGAAGATGATGTACAGTTTTCACTTGCTGAACGCCGATTGAGACAGGTTTACAGCACTTCCTCACCCCTTTCCCGGTCTCTTAGGAATAAAAAGTTTAGGACAGTCAGGCGTAACATCCGTCAGCAGAACTGGTCTCCTGCAGCGATGGTGGCTGCCATGCAGTGTGCCCCTGGGGCCAATGTGGCTGAGGGTGCTGATGGTGTTTCAGATCTGACGTGGGCCAGTGTCCGTGCGAACACTGTCCCGCCTGATGTTTCAGCTTTGTTTGCTGATTGGGAGCCTGAGTATCGGCAAGATCCTGAGTGGCAAGGGATTTTGGCGTCCCTGCAACAGGATGACCCGCATCTCAGGGCTCCAGGGTGCTGCATATACCGTCCCAGTCCTGGGACTTTGCGTATTCGTAGGGACGGGAAGCATGTTGTCCCTCGGAGTCTGATTACCAAGGTTTTTGCAGCATGCCATACGTATATACATGGGGGAGTGGATAAGACGTATCATATCTGCCGCCGCAAGTTCTCCTTTTCTGGGTTGACGGATCGCCAGCTCTGGTTGGAGGTTAAATCTTTCTGTGACTCCTGTGAGGTCTGTCAACAGACCAAGCCCAGAACGGGGATTCAACCGGGGGAGGTGGAGTTCTATCCTGTTCCAGATGAAATTTTCAGTAGCCTGGCAATCGATTTTGTCGATTTGCCTACGACAAAGGTCAATGACGTGGTCTTCGACTACGCGATGGTGGTGGTCTGCAGGTTTACAGGCTACGTGCTGGCCATCCCCACTACCAAATTGGGGATGGACAGCAGGAAAGCAGCCACACTGTTTTTAGAAAGGGTTGTCTTTTTTATGGGATTACCCAAAGAGGTATTCAGTGATAATGCCTCTGTTATTAATTCTGATTTTTTGAATGACTTGTTCGATTTGAGCGGGATAGAACACCACACGAGTGTGGTTTACAAACCATCCACAAACGGCAGGGCGGAGGCCGCGGTCAAGAGTGTGGTCATGGCCCTCCGCAAATTTTTAAACCAGCGGCCACGTAGCTGGTACCATGCACTGCCGCTGGCACTGTGGGGGTTGAATGACCTCCCTGGGCTGGTGGCCCCCTATTCCCCCCACAGATTGGTTTTTGGGAGGGATCCTGTGGGATTTGGGGAGTGTCCGCCCATTGTCCCTGGCGAGGGGGCACAAGAGGCGCAGGATTTTTTTGATCGCCTGGCCTCTGAGCGCAAGCAGGTGCATGACCATCTGGTCAAGTTGCACCACGACGCTTCAGCCAAATTGACTGCCAAATTCAGGGACATACCCTTCCGGGAGGGGGATAGGGTGTGGGTTCGTGACCTGCCGCGCAAGGACCAGCCCAATTTCAACAAGTTGAAACGAATTTGGCAAGGTCCCTACGAAATTTTAAGGTGGATGAGGGGGGGCAGATATTTGGTACAGACCAACAGTGGACCCACAGGTCAGCAGGTGTTGCAGCGTGAGAGGCTGAAGTATTACAGGTCCCCTGATCCCAAAACCAAGGTGCCTCTCAGCTACTACTCTGACCGACAGCTTCCACCGAGTGATGACACTTATAATGTTGAGCAGGTTTTGGACCACAGGGGTTCTGGCCCCAAGAAAAATTATCGAAAGGTGGAGCTGTGTATAGCATGGATGGGACATCCTGATCGGACCTGGGAGGATATCAGGAAGTTTGTTGGTCGCAATAATGACAGGGTTGAGGATTACTGTCGCCGTCATGGCTTGATGAAATATTTGCAGTAATTATCCTGTGTTCTCCTTCTGTATGTCTGTGTGTTAGGTTTGCTGTGCTGGTTCGAGTATATGCTTCGGCATACTCTATGACCCGTAACTTCTACACCAATTTGCTGAGTACAGAGGGCAGCGCGGCTCTGTCATGCCCTGTTGGGTCAGGGTGCAGTGATGGACACCGGCTGCGCCGGCACAGTGACCATTTGCCTGTTTCCCGATCTGTTTCAATTTTTTCTTGTGTGTTTGGACGGTCATTGATTGCTGAGTAGTCATTTCTTGCTGCTTTACTTCTCAGGTTCTCGCCAAGCCGACAGCCAATCCACAGAGACAATCGTACGAGCTCAGTCTTTTCCGGGTGTCTTCTGCCATTAGTTGCTTTTAATTAATTGGCCTGTCACAACCACATGGTTTGCATGCAGGGCAGTGCTGGGTGGTGCTCTCTTTGAGAGCACACTGACTCCTCTTTCGCTGGGCTGCCACTGCAGTACTGGATTTTTGGCCCGATCATCCAATTTTCAGACGCTCATCACTTCCACTGATGTGCTGAGAGTCTTGGGAGGGGAGTGTAAGTGGCAGCAGCTCAGAGCTAGGATTTGGCAATAAGGCAGTAGGATCGGCCTAACGATTCGGCAATATTTAATAGTCAAGAAGTGTTGAGTAACACCGATTTGCGTTGTAGAATTACGAATTACGATCTGTGAAGTGTGCAGTTATTTTGGTTATCCCTCTGAATTACAATGATCTCTGCACAGGGTCCTTTGGAACAATGATTTAATGACCGTTCAACGCTTTTAGTGATTGTGCTGCTGCATGGGGTGAGATCCTGTTGGAGCCCATTACATCTCTGCATTTTGGGTATCTTGGCATTTCCGAAACATCTTGCATTTTGGAGATAGTTGCAATAAAGGATATTTGAGCCTTGAAGACCCATAGCAGGAGCCATGGCAAAGGGTACTAAGGACCCAGACCTGGACAGGAGACTACCCCCAAGCACGCCCGTATCATGGGCAATGTCCAGGAGGTCTTCTGATGTGACGCCAGAGATGAGCATGGTCACCTGCAGCACGACCTGGACTGCAATCAGCGCGATTGCTTCGTGGTCCAGGGGAAAAAGCAGGAGACCAACACCGGCGCCAAGCCTAAGATGCCGGATCATTACAGGTGCACCATCACCTGTGCCTTCTGTGGGAAGAAGAAGCACTACGAGGATGAGTGCTACCACAAGCAGCGCCTGTCGGCGAAGCTGAAGGGCGAGGATCCTGGCAAAGGCTCTGGCAAGGGCGGTGGCAAGGGCAACGGCAACGACTCCGGCAAGGGCAAGTCGAAAGGTTGTGGGAAAGGCCAAGACAAGAGCCAAGGCGGACGAGGAGGAGGCGCAAATCGCGGGCCAGACAAGGACAACAAGAACCAGGACAAGAACGGAGGCAACCCCAACCCTAATCCAGGAGGGAACTCTGAGCCCTCTGGAGGGCAGTCTGGTCCTGCCACACGCTGGCAGACTCAAGCCCAGCGAGAACAACGAGTCAAGCGTCAGCATGAAGGTGGTGATGACGGCAACGCCAAAAAGAGAAGCCGTTTCATGAGGATGGCCCGCAAATTGCGGAACAAGGGGTTCGAGGTGACCTGCCCCGCGGAGTTCTGACGGGGACGCTCCGGTGGGGCCCTGGACCTGGTGCTCTGGGTACGTATCCGACTAGGGGGACGCGACTACCTGGGGGTATTGGATACTGGAGCCACCGTATCTATGGTGGCCAGAAAAATTTTACCTTTCGGGAGCCTGACGAACACCATGCCCACCGCGGCTATACAAATGGGGGATGGGCATGTGGTGCACAGCTGCGGGGACTGTGAAGTGGAGGTACCAATGGGCTCCCGAACTATCGCCCATCGGTTCTATGTAATGGACACTGAGGCCTTTGACCTTGTATTGGGGACTGACTTCTTCGTGCAGCACTCCAAGATACAATCCCTGACGCTGCAAGCGCCCTACCTCCTCTACGTGGACCACGGCAGTGGCAGAGAGTCCGTGCCACTGGAGCAGTAGGAGCACACCTCGAGCTACCTGAGGGTATCGAAGGAGGAGCCCTCGAACATGACGGCGGCCTCCAAAACGGAGGACTATCAACTATTGGGGCAAGTCCTAGACCAAGGTCTGAAGGAGTTGGGTTACTCCAGAGAAGACCTGAGCGTGGAGTTGTTCGCCAGCGACAAGCAACATGTATTGGATCACTATTGCAGCAGGAGATAAAACTGCTGCTACAAATGTTACTGGCCCTCTTTCGGGATGGCCTACCAGAACCCAAGGTTCAGTGAACTGGGGAAGGTCTTGACCAAGGTGGCCCTGGAACGTTCCCGTATGGTCCCGTGTTCCCCTTATTGGGGAGCCCATGGGGGCAACGAGTATTGGCGAACCCTCCTGGACAGGCTGACTATCAGCTCTGTTCGGTTACCTGATGAGGCCATCCACGTGGCCCTGGCGCGCAAGACGCCCATCGGGAAACCTGGATGGGGAACCATGCTCAGCGTGGTGGACGGAGGTCTTACCTACGTCCCCGGGGAGGACCTGGACTCGACTCTCGTCCAGGCTATACAACGAGAAAGCGATGGACTCACCTTGGGCGACTTGAAAGATGGACTACGACCTCAAGATGCTATTGAGACTATACCCGGGGGAGATGAATACGTCCTGACTAACACCAATGCCCCCAACTCTCGCTGCCATGTACTTGTTCCTGATGCAGTCTCTGAGTGTGGACTATCCGAGCTCCCCAGCTCTATCCACTCTGATGACCAAACTGAGCATGACGCCTTCTTCGTGCAGACATGGGTGGAGGAAGTGGAGAACGCCCAGTACGTCGCCCCATTGAAACCCCTACTCTCCATGAGGGTGGAAGACCCCGTGGACGAGGAGCTGGACCCCCGATCCAGGCTAAGGGAGAACGTGGACTTTGAGAGGAGGTTGGTGGCAAAAAAGCTATGCTACGCTAAGCCTACCCGCAGCTCATGGCCACTGAAGCAAGGACGTATGAAAGATCTATCCCAACTGAAGTAGGACCTGGAACAGAAGATCACCACCTGGCAAAGGGAGGTAGATCTTAAGCTCATGAAGAGCGTATGGGGTGCCCATGTGAGAACCCCAGAGGAAGACGACCTCTCGGAGGAATGTGTATGTGAACCCCCTCGAGCGTTCCTATGTTGCCATCGTCCACCGGAGATGGTTGAACGAGACCTACTATATGCCTACCAAGGGTTGAAGGATACTACCAAGGGCGAAGAGTCGGTGGAGGATAACCTGCCGGCGTCTATTACTCAGGGGGTAAGCAACGTACACTCTGACGAGGATATGGAGGACAAGATCAAGCTATTGGACCCGCGGGTGCAGAAGCTTATAAGGACCTATCTGGAGGTGTTTTGGGAACTACCACCCCCAGCCTCATGTGACAAGCTGGTACAGATGGACCTCAAGCTGAAACCCGAGTTCGTGGGCCATAAGACCAGAAGGAGACCCTACCCAGCGCCTAAAGAGCAGGCCGACGAGATTGAGAGACAGATACAAGAGTGTATCGACGCTGGCCTAGTCCTGTAGTACAAGGACAGGGACTACCCCCAACACTGCAGCCCCTTTTTACTGGTGGCTAAGCCTGGGTCTACAGCCAAACGGCTGGTAGTAGACTATGGGGAGCTGAGAAAGAAAACGTTGAACCACTCAGGGTCAATTCCTAACATGGAATCTACCCTTGAGAAGATAGCCTCCTGTCGCTACAAGACCAAGATAAACAAGAGAAGTGGATTTTGGCAGGTGGACCTGACGCCCAACGCCCAGGAGCTACTCGCCTTCATCACCCCTCAGGGGAGGGTGTTCAAGTGGAAGGTCACGCCCTTTGGCGTGGCCAACGCACCCGCTCCGTTCCAAGAGCTGATGAACAAGATCCTGTCCATCCTACGGCGAAGACCCAAGGTGCAAGAACTCATATCCCGTGGGGCCCAGATGGAAGCGCACATCGACGATGTATGCCTCGGGACCAATACCCAGGAGGATCACCCAATCCTCTTTGGTGAGTTCTTTGCGGTGTGCCAGGAGAACCACACACGACTCAAGCTGGAGAAGTGTGAGCTCATGCAGGAGACCATGCAGTACCTGGGGTTTGACGTTGGCTATGGGTGGTGGACCCCAGCGGCCTCTAAGGCCAAACCCCTGATGGACGCTAAGGTACGACATGAAGACCCCAAAAAAGGACTCCATGATGTACGCAGTTTCATCGGGGCGTGCAACTTCTACCGCCGCCATATCAAAAACTTCATCTACACCAGCGCCATTCTGACGGACCTGATCAAGAAGAGTACTACTTGGCGCTGGGGCCCACAAGAGCAACAAGCGTTTGACGAGCTCAAAGACAAGGTGGCCAACGCTAAGTGCTTGGGCGTGCCTAGGGCACAAGGGGGGATTATCCTGGTGACCGACGCCAGCAATGTGGGCGGTGGTGGAACGTTGTTCCAATGGCAAGCACTAGAGAAGGAGGAGTTCGACTCGGCTTTTTCTCAATGGGGGACTGAAGGTCTCAACCGAGATGGAACTCTCAAGCACAGCTACCCTGACGACAAGTGGGTCCTAGTACCCCTGGGCCACTGGGACTGGAAATGGAACCAGGCCAGGGGGAACTACTCCACCTATGAGCAGGAGCTGCTCGCGGGTATCCTGGTGCTATCCTCTCAGGCACGCCTGTTGGGGAGTAAACCTGTGGTCTGGCTGTGCGACCAAGAGCCGGTCCGCACTTTTCAGAAGGGTCCCCCACCTGAGAAGGCCAAGCTACGGCGCTGGTGGACCTACCTCAGCCAACTACGGCTGACGGTACACCATATCCAGGGAGTGAAGAAGGAGTGTGCAGACTACATCAGCCGCAACAACTTCGATGCCCTGATTGGTGCCCGGTCTGAAGCGTTGGTTAAGGAGGCGTTCAGCCGTATGGACGTGCAGTTGGACCTCAACATGACTATGATACGCCCCCTAGATGGACTCCAACAAGCGGAATACCTGAAGGAGTTTGGGGATATCTACAAGCGCCTGGAGAAACGCCTTGAACCCCTCCTGGTCAACGAAGAGCAGTGGAAGAGGGACAAGAGCTACCTCTGGCACGGGGACCGCATCGTCGTACCCAGTGACAGAGTCCCAGCGCTGCTGAAGTGGACCCATGAGTCCAGCGGTGATGTGGGTGCTCACCGTACCCTGAGGCTATTCAAGCAGTGGTTCCACACTACGTGGACTGACGACTAACTGCGGAAAGCCCTCCAGCCTATCGTGGACAAGTGCCCGTGTAGGTCCTGCAAACCTGGGGATATCAGGGACAGAGGTCTCTACTCGACTCTGCCCATCCCCCACTGTGCTAACAGTGTTCTCTACGTGGACTACACGGAGATGCCGACCACGACGCCACCTGGGGCACCGCCTGCACCACCCTCACCAACAGCATCACCAGCAGCCCAGGCCACCTACTGCACACCCTCCCAGACAGAGCCACAGGAACCAGCCAACGCCCACCCCCGAACAGAGGCCACTGACCACCCACACACAGATCCACACCAACCACCAGCAGCATCAGCAACATCAGAGATGCCGTAAACCATAGCAATGCCCGGAACGACCTCACCACCGGCATCACCGTCGGCACCACCGACAGTGCGACCTCACCAACAGTAACCCGGAGCGTCAACGACAGCCACCACGGCGACACCACCCGGTACGACACCATCGGCAACAGCGACACCAAAAGGGGCCAGGGCCAACACACCGGCCAGCAAAGCCCATGGGAACCTCCACCAGGAGTGGCGAGGTCCCGCCCCCACGGTCAGAACACCACCATCCACCAGGGCATCACCTACAACGCCCTACAACGCCAACACCCACAGCTCCCCCGGCGGCGCCCTCACCAACACCATCACCAGCACCACCGACAGCGGCAACACGGCGACACCGCCACCCACCCACAGCATCGACACCCTCGACTACAACCGATGAAACACCTACCACTACAGACCCAAGGACAGCTGAAGGTAATAACCCAACACCAGAGACAACCGGCACCACCAGGACCACAACCCGGCCAAACACCAGCCACGAGTGGCACGCTTGGAACCGCCGACCACCCAAACGCAGGCGGCGCCCAGCACCAACACCAACAACACCCACACCATCAGACCACCACGAGACACGCCAACCACCACCGTGACACCCCCACCGTCGGCAACACCAACGCTGCCAACACCCACGGCACTATCCGCACCACCACCAACCCCACCAACAACGTGCCGAGGTGCCGTCACCTACAACATCCCTACCACCACCACCACAACCCCGGCACTGAGTAACACCTAGGGCGCCCCCACCGACGGCATCACCAAAGACGCCAGCACGGTTTGAGGTTTGAGGTTTGATTTTGCGGGGACTACACGCCTTTCGGCGCCGGGGGGCCACCTGGTCGGGCCAGGTGATATCCTCCCCACGGGGTCCTAGTGGGGGGCCCTCCAAGACGCACCTCCTGCCTGGTGGCGGAGTCCCCCGGGTTTCCCAGGGCTCGGAGCCCCATCCCTCCCCGGCTTCCCCGTTTCGCCACTCCCCGGTCAGTGCATCAATTCGCAGCCGTGGCTGCAGGCGCTTACCCACCGCGTCGCCCCCCTAATGCGTGGTCGCCCGGGGCGCCGGCGCCGCCGGGCCCGGGCTACTGGCTTGTCGCCAGTGGGACCCCCTTGGGCTGACGCGGAGGCTGCCTAGGGGTTGGGGCGTGGGGCAGTGCGCCACTACTCCCTTGGCGGGTGCAGTGCCCCGTCCATGTGTGCGCGGCGCTTGCGGCCGGTTCGGGGGGCTCGGGCCGGTATCTGGTGTTATGTCTCTCCCGTTTCCTCCTTCCCACCCCGCGTGTCCCGCGCTGCGTGTGGCGGGCCGTCCCGTCTTGGTGTCCCTTACCCTCGCTCGCTGGTACGCCATTCCTCGCGGTCTGTGCTTTCCGCGAGCTCGCTCCGGTTGCCCTTCTGGTAGTCCCCGCGTGCCCTTTGTGTGTGTGTGCGCTCGCGCTCCCGCGGCGTCCGCTCCCCCCCCCCTGGGTGGTGTGGCGTGCGCACCTCGCGCGGTCCCGGCACTGGGTGCTGGTAGTGCCGTTCCACCTGGTCCGTGCCCGTCCGCGTGTCCTGCCCCGGTTCCTTGCTCTGTCTGGCGTGCTTGGGGGGGGGCGGTCCGGTCCCGGTTCCCCCCTACCTGGCTTGGGGCTGTGCGCCCCCCTCGGGGCGGGTCCGTGGCGTATGTCCTGTGGGGGCTGCGTGCCACGGGGGTGGCGGGGGGCCGGCCCCGGGGGGGGTGGCCTGCCACCGTTGTGAGGGGCGTCTGGTGTCAGGCGCTGTCCCTCCCCCGGCCGCCCGTCCTCTGGAGCGGGCAGCCAGAGTTCCGCGACCCGTGTGTCCCGGGTGCGGTCGGTGCGGGCGTGGGGACCGGGCACCGGCCCCACAGCGTGCGCCCTTGCGGGCCGGCGTTGCTCGCTGTGGGGGTGGCGGGGGGCCGTCCCCGGGGGGGGTGCCTTCCACCATTGTGAGGTGCATCTGGTGTCAGGCGCTGTCCCTCCCCCGGCCGCCCGTCCTCTGGAGCGGGTAGCCGGGGTTCCGTGACCGAAGTGTCCCGGGTGCGGTCGGTGCGGGCGTGGGGCCCCAGCACCGGCCCCACAGCGTGCGCCCTTGCGGGCCGGCGTTGCTTGTTGTGGGGGTGGCGGAAGGGCGTCCCCGGAGGGGGTGCCTTCCACCATTCTGAGGGGCGTCTGAGGTCATGCGCTGTCCCTCCCCCGACTGCCCGCCCACTGGGCGGGCTGTTGGGGTCCGCCACCCACGTGCTGTGGGCGCGGGTGTGTGGGTGTGGGGGCCCAACACTGTCCCCTTGGCCTGCATGCCTTGTGGGGGCTGCGTGCCGCGGGGGTGGCGGGGGGCCGGCCCCGGGGGGGGTGGCCAGCCACCGTTGTGAGGGGCGTCTGGTGTCAGGCGCTGTCCCTCCCCCGGCCGCCCGTCCTCTGGAGCGGGCAGCCAGGGTTCCGCGACCCGTGTGTCCCGGGTGCGGTCGGTGCGGGCGTGGGGACCGGGCACCGGCCCCACAGCGTGCGCCCTTGCGGGCCGGCGTTGCTCGCTGTGGGGGTGGCGGGGGGCCGTCCCCGGGGGGGGGTGCCTTCCACCATTGTGAGGGGCATCTGGTGTCAGGCGCTGTCTCTCCCCCGGCCGCCCGTTCTCTAGAGCGGGTAGCCGGGGTTCCGCGACCGAAGTGTCCCGGTTGCGGTCGGTGCGGGCGTGGGGCCCCAGCACCGGCCCCACAGCGTGCGCCCTTGCGGGCCGGCGTTGCTTGCTGTGGGGGTGGCGGAAGGGCGTCCCCGCAGGGGGTGCCTTCCACCATTGTGAGGGGCGTCTGAGGTCAGGCGCTGTCCCTCCCCCGACTGCCCGCCCACTGGGCGGGCTGTTGGGGTCCGCCACCCACGTGCTGTGGGCGCGGGTGTGTGGGTGTGGGGGCCCAACACTGTCCCCTTGGCCTGCATGCCCTGTGGGGGCTGCGTGCCTCGGGATGGCGGGGGGCGTGCCCGGGGGGGGGGGTGGCCTGCCACCGTTGTGAGGGGCGTCTGGTGTCAGGCGCTGTCCCTCCCCCGGCCGCCCGTCCTCTGGAGCGGGCAGCCAGGGTTCCGCGACCCGTGTGCCCCGGGTGCGGTCAGTGCGGGCGTGGGGACCCAGCACTGGCCCCACAGCGTGCGCCCTTGCGGGCCGGCGTTGCTCGCTGTGGGGGTGGCGGAAGGGCGTCCCCGGGGGGGATGCCTTCCACCATTGTGAGGGGCGTCTGAGGTCAGGCGCTGTCCCTCCCTCGACTTCCCGCTCAGTGGGCGGGCTGTTGCGGTCCGCCACCCACGTGCTGTGGGCGCGGGTGTGTGGGTGTGGGGGCCCAACACTGTCCCCTTGGCCTGCATGCCCTGTGGGGGCTGCGTGCCGCGAGGGTGGTGGGGGGCTGTCCCCGGGGGGGGTGGCCTGCCACTGTTGTGAGAAGCGTCTGGTGTCAGGCGCTGTCCCTCCCCCGGCCGCCCGTCCTCTGGAGCGGGCAGCCGGGGTTCCGCGACCCGTGTGTCCCGGGTGCGGTCGGTGCGGGCGTGGGGACCGGGCACCGGCCCCACAGCGTGCGCCCTTGCGGGCTGGCGTTGCTCGCTGTGGGGGTGGCGGAAGGGCGTTCCCGGGGGGGGTGCCTTCCACCATTGTGAGGGGCGTCTGAGGTCAGGCGCTGTCCCTCCCCCGACTGCCCGCCCACTGGGCGGGCTGTTGGGGTCCGACACCCACGTGCTGTTGGCACGGGTGTGTGGGTGTGGGGGCCCAACACTGTCCCCTTGGCCTGCATGCCCTGTGGGGGCTGCGTGCCGCGGGGGTGGTGGGGGGCCGTCCCCGGGGGGGGTGGCCTGCCACCGTTGTGAGGGGCGTCTGGTGTCAGGCGCTGTCCCTCCCCCGGCCGCCCGTCCTCTGGAGCGGGCAGCCAAGGTTCTGCAACCCGTGTGTCCCGGGTGCGGTCGCTGCGGGCGTGGGGACCCAGCACCGGCCCCACAGCGTGCGCCCTTGCAGGCGGGCGTTGCTCGCTGTGGGGGTGGCGGAAGGGCGTCCCCGGGGGGGGTGCCTTCCACCATTGTGAGGGGCGCCTGAGGTCAGGCGCTGTCCCTCCCCCGACTGCCCGCCCACTGGGCAGGCTGTTGGGGTCCGCCACCCACGTGCTGTGGGCGCGGGTGTGTGGGTTTGGGGGGCCAACACTGTCTCCTTGGCCTGCATGCCCTGTGGGGGCTGCGTGCCACGGGGGTGGTGGGGGGCCATCCCCGGGGGGGCTGGCCTGCCACCGTTGTGAGGGGCGTCTGGTGTCATGCGCTGTCCCTCCCCCGGCCGCCCGTCCTCTTGAGCGGGCAGCCAGGGTTCCGCGACCCCTGTGTCCCGGGTGCGGTCGGTGCGGGTGTGGGGACCCAGCACCGGCCCCACAGCGTGCGCCCTTGCGGGCCGGCGTTGCTCGCTGTGGGGGTGGCGGAAGGGCGTTCCCGGGGGGGGTGCCTTCCACCATTGTGAGGGGCGTCTGAGGTCAGGCGCTGTCCCTCCCTCGACTGCCCGCCCACTGGGGGGGCTGTTGGGGTCCGCCACCCACTTGCTGTGGGCGGGGGCGTGTGGGAGTGGGGGCCCAACACTGTCCCCTTGGCCTGCATGCCCTGTGGGGGCTGCGTGCCGCGGGGTTGGTGGGGGGCCGTTCCCGGGGGTGGTGGCCTGCCCCCAATGTGAGGGGGAGTCTGGTGTCAGCGCTGTCCCTCCCCCGGCCGCCCGTCCTCTGGAGCGGGCAGCCAGGGTTCCGCGACCCGTGTGTCCCGGGTGTGGTCGGTGCGGGCGTGGGGACCCAGCACCGGCCCCACAGCGTGCGCCCTTGCGGGCTGGCGTTGCTCGCTGTGGGGGTGGCGGAAGGGCGTCCCCGGGGAGGGTGCCTCCACCATTGTGAGGGGCGTCTGAGGTCAGGCGCTGTCCCTCCCCCGACTGCCTGCCCACTGGGCGGGCTGTTGGGGTCCGCCACCCACGTGCTGTGGGCGCGGCTGTGTGGGTGTGGGGGCCCAACACTGTCCCCTTGGCCTGCATGCCTTGTGGGGGCTGCGTGCCGCGGGGGTGGTGGGGGGCCGTCCCTGGGGGGGGTGGCCTGCCACCGTTGTGAGGGGCGTCTGGTGTCAGGCGCTGTCCCTCCCCCGGCCGCCCGTCCTCTGGAGCGGGCAGCCAGGGTTCCGCGACCCGTGTGTCCCGGGTGCGGGCACGGCTGGCGAACAAACGCCACCAGCGCCACCCACCGGGCCCCCAGCCAGGGGTAGCAACAGCAACAGCACACACCGTCACGCCCACCGCATCGACATCACCCGGAGCATCGTCAACATCAACCAGGGGCCCCGCCACCCAAGCAGCACAAAAAACCGCGGTAACACCACCACATCCACCACCCTCACCACCAGCGACACCAGCGGCACCCTCCGCCAGGAATGGCGAGGAGAAAACCCAACAACGCGGAGCCACCCAGAGTCCCCGGCACCCTCACCATCGAAGCGCCACCACCGGCACCAACCCCCAACGCACCACCGTCACCGTCACCAACGCCACCGACCCCTGACACAACAACCACACAGCCCGCATCAACGGTACCAGCCGAACAGTCACCGACCCCATTTGGACCAACCTCACCAGCGACAAAGCCGGGTCAACCACCTACGACCACGAACCGCAGGCACTAACAACCAGAGCATCGCCGACTCTACTCCCGGCCAACACCCGCACCGCCCTCAAGAACACCACCGAAAGCAGCACCGTCGACGGATAGCCACAACACCCTCACAAACCACCCGGATACGGGTCTCCCTTCCCAGCCCCCCCCCACGAACAACAACGGCATCGCCCACATCCCCCACCATCTGCACAACCAGCGACACCATCACCAGCATCAAACGAAACACCGACGACGGCAGCCTCACCAACAACCGACACCCCCACTACCGCTGCCACCAGTGCCACCACCACCAGTCACGCCACCCACCGTCGGTGCCACCCACCAACGCCGCACCCTAAACAACACCTACACCCAAAACGTGCAGCAACACCAGCGGACACCCCACCAGCGACATCACCCTCCGCCAGCAGAAGATGATCAGCACCAGCAGGAAAGCCAGCCCCTAGCGCCCAAAACAGCCCAAAGACCTCCCACACCCGGACCCACACCCACCAGCAGCGCCTACGCCGACCCACCATCAGTGTCACCGACACCCGGAAAGACACAAACCTCCATGAACTAACCACCACAACACTGCCGCCACCGCACCCACACCGTCAGCATCACTGCCAGAGCACCCACCCGGGCTGTCAATGGCACCGCCGCCCATGGCACCACCTGCACTCACCAGTGCCACCACCACCCCGCGCGAGGCCAGGAACCCCTGGCATCGCCAACGGCCTCAACGAACATCGACACCACCAACACCACCACCGCCGGACGGGGTCTACCCACAAACCAAGAACAGCTCCACCACCAACACCCAATACACCACCCGCGGCACCCCACCGTCGCCAACACCACCCTCACCACCACGGCACCTATCACATCTCCACCACCGGCGGCGGCGTGGGCCACACCAGCCGTCATCTACAGCACCCTTGCCACCACCGCGAAATCCGGCCCACAAACGTTACGCCCCAACGGCCAGAGACAATACCCTCACCATCGACACCACCGGCAACACCACATACGCCCCATACGTCACCCTCGCCATGCTTACCAACCATCACCCTCACCATCAGTGTCCACGACATCAGAGGCACCATCACCACCGGCGACGATGACAGCGACAACAGCTGATGCACCAACTAACCACCATCAACTAGCCCAGCACCAACCTCATCTACGCTAACGCCCATACCACCCTCGCCAACGGTACCGCCAGCGGCACAATCATCCACTCCGACACCCACATCACCCTCACCACCAACATCACCACCACCCCCCAAGGGTCAGGGCTCACGGAGAACGGAACGGCAGAGCGAGCACGCCACCACCCGCACGCGTCGCCCACCCTATCGTACACCGCTCCGCAACACGCCCCCCCGCTTCCCCCGACAGGACGTGCGCTGCAGCCCACTGCTGGGGCCACAACTACAATGTCCCCCCGGCCATCCGACACCTACTTGCAGCCACGGCCCCGCGCCCACAAGCCCACCAGCAACCCACTGAACCGCAGGAGCCCGACTACCCCATGCCACCACGCTCCATATCCCCCGCGTCCACCGCAGACCAGAACGCGGAACACCAGCGAGAGGAGCAAGACCCCGACGGCGCCGCCACGCCCCCACCGCCCCCCCCCCCCCCCAAAGAACATCTACGCCACACTGGCCAGCACCCTAGCCCCCATGGACGCCGAGCAGTACTACCAGTCCATCCAACGAGACCTCCCGTAGAACCACGCGACCCTCCAGGGGTGGAAGCAGGAGAAAAGGAACGACAACGAGTGGGGCACGGAGGAAGACCTTCTCTGGGAAGACACATGGAAAGGCACCAAGGACGCCTTCCTGGAAGCAGCAGCCGAAACCTACCCCCGCCCGCCCGGGGACACTAGGCACGGCCTCCACGCCCTCCTAGCGTTCCACAGCTGGAAACACCGCCACACCATCACCCTCCACCCCCTCGACCACAATCCACACCAATGGACACCTGAAGACGACGCCACCGCCGCCATCACCGTACAGCAAAGCCCCGAGAACCCGTAGGAATACCACATCACCTGGAACGATCCGGCACCCCAACCCCCCGCTTCCCCCACCCTCCCAGATGTCTTCGCCACCATCAGCGTAGAACTGCACGAGGCGAAAGCCGCACAACAACCGGACGAAGAGATGCCCCAGGCACCATCACCACCAGCCACACAAGAAAACCCCCGCACAGAGCCCCCCACCCACCCCATCACCACAATGGAGCTCCCCCCACAGCACCGCACCACCCCGGACCGCAACGGGATTTGAGACCTGCCACGGGAATGGGCGGTCCACAACGGCACACTCCGATGGGACGAAATCACACCGGGGCTCCAGGCCATCTGCCTCCACTCGATGACCGAGCCCACCACCACCCTGGCACTACCGACGGGCCGCCACAACCTCCTCCTCACCGTCCAAGGGTATGCCACAATCACACCAACGGAGGGAGACCCCGTAACAGCAGCCCCTGCCCACGCCGTCCACATACCCCCGCAAGCATCGTCGGCACCTATGACGGTACACCCAGGCTCCACCCCATGGCAAGCCATCGTCATCACCTACCCCACCCCCAACCACCACACACACACCTGGCAGCAACGGTGGGAGGACATCCGGGGGGACCTCCTCCAAGAACACGTAGGGCTCACGCGCACCCACCACACCCTACACCCGATACGAGGAGTAGGCCAAGCACCACACGGCATACACACCCCGGGATTAGCGGCGTACGCCACACCCATAAACCCACAAGCAGCAGAGGACATCAAGACCACCCTCTCCATCCAGCAAGCCCAGACCCAGACCCCGCACCGCAACACCCAACGAGGCTGCACCATTTGGTGGGCATACCAACACCACAACACCCTCATCCCCCAACCAGCCCCCCCCCCCTCTAGACACCAACACAACCGATCTCCTCTAAGCCGCAGCAGCGACAGCCACACAGGTAGGGGCATCAGAAACCTGGGGCCCACAATACCTGGTCGAAACCAAAGTGGCGCCCCACGCGAAGGCCCAAGAAAAGCCCCCAACACGGAAGCCGCTCCACCCCCCAATCAAGCTGGACGCGACGGAACACACTCCCCAGGACGAATGGGCGACCCACTACATCATCCCCAGCACCACCACTTGCAGGAACAACGCCGCCAAGATCAGGGTCACCCGCCACCTCCCCCACACCACACAGGTGTATGAGCTGACGGCCCCCAACGTCCTCGTCACCCGTCGCCGACACGACGAGCGATACACCATACAGGCGGAAGGGCCCGCCGCGGCCACCCTGTACACATGGGCAACACGGGGGGACCTCCCACACCCCTCCCTCCACCCCCCCCTCCTGGCCCACCCCCTTCCACACAGCAGACCGCCCCAACAAGAAGCCGCAACACACAGGTATGCACACCCCCGCCCAGGAGGCCCAGCACCGACACGATGCGAGGCGCAAGGCCCGCACCCTCCACGACGACCATCCCGTCCCCCGCATCAGCGCCCCCCCCGCCAGAGTGTCAGATGCCACCCACAACCGCACGATCACGGGCATCATCACGGATTGCCTGAACCCAGCGGCGTCGCGGGCAGACGCCCTGTGGATCAGCGAAGGGCGCTCCCACACACGGGCGGTGGCGCGCCTCCACAACATCCAACCCCACAAACTCCAGCGCGCCGTCGGACCCTTTGCCGTACACGTCACCCCGTACGGCATCCACCACCCCCGGTGTGAGCACCATGACCCGCCCTGCTCCACCCCATGCACCTCGCCCCTGCGCCAACCGCTGCCGGCCCCCACCATCACGGGCAACATGTACCTGGGCACCATACCGGGAGACCGGGGCATATACATCCTGCCAAACAGGTCCAGGGAACACGCCATCCCCCTCCACGAAGTAGAATGCCTCGCCCTGGGACCGCCCCCACCAAAACACCAACAACAGCACATCCCGGGCGACAAACGGACGCAGGCGCCAGACGGGGGAAAAAAGGCCCACCAACGCGCCAAAGCCCACATCACCGTCCACCCCGCAGCCCACCTACCAAAGGACTTCGGCACGGAGCGCCACATTGTCCTGGAGGGGCAAGCCCACCACATCATCACCGCCGCCCTATACACCCTCGCCGCCCACGAACGCCACTGGGACCCCACAACCATCCCAGCGATGCCCCCACCACCGCAGGGCCCCAAAGATCCCGTCAACCCCTTCCACATCGATCAACTCCTAAGCCGCAGGGCCACCCCACACCTCCACCCCTACAGGATAGAACTAGCCATCGCATCGTGGGACACCCTGGACACACCCCCCGTACAACCCGCCATCCACATCCTCAAAGCGGACGCCCAATGGTGGGTCCTCCACTGGGCACACGGAGTCCTCTTGGCGGCCCAGGCTTATACCCCGGAAATAGACCCGGAAGACGCCCCACAGGGCCGGTAGCGACTCCTCCAGGCCACCACCCTCACAGGCCGCGAAGGCTCCCCGTGGGAAGCCCTCCACACAGCACTCTACTGGGCTCAAGGCTCCCCCAACAGCCCAGACACACCGGAACCCACGGAGGCCTGGGTCATGCAGGCCAAGGCCAAGAGGAAGTACCACCTTCACCACCCCTTGGACGACAGCCCGGCCGCACTGCCATGGCCATCCCATCCCCGGGAGACCGTGCGCCAGCTCGCCAACCTCATGCGCAGCCACGCGAAGGCGAACATGCAAACGCCGGCAGAACCCCCACTAAGGGATGCGGGCCAGCAAACAACGCACCCCTTCTTCAAACCACACGCCCCCCCAGCCCCGCTACCTCCAGTCCCACCCAAGCGAGCGCGACAAAAAAGGGGCGCACCCGCCCCCAACCAAGCCGGAAAGGGCAGCGACCTCCCGACCCCCCGCACCCCACCCGACCCATCCGGCAAACCCGGACCAAGCATTCTCGTCATCCTCCCTCCCATCATTACCACCACCCCACCCGGACCAGGCATCCTCATCATCCTCCCTCCCGCCACCAGCACCACCCCCGCCCGAGGCGTACCCAGGATTCGAAAAGGGCGCGAAGGTCCAGCAGCCCTTCCGCAACGACCACACGGGTGACTGGATCTGGTGTGAGGGCACAATGCAGTACCGCCTCCGCGACCCGGGGGACAATGGGGGGCCACAGATCTGGGTGGTCTGGCACCGTTAAAAGGAGCTAGACCAAGGCAGCAGCGCCCCGGACAAGCCAGAAGGCCACACCCTGGAGCTCACCAGCGCCCACCCCATCCGGCTCCGCAGCGACGAGAACACGGCCCACAGAGGCACCAAATACACTGGGGAGCTCCCCCCGGAGTGGAGCCAAGGCCTCCCCCCGCCGCGCCTACCCAAGCGCCCACCAACCGGCAAAAAGTCCCCGAGCCCCAGTGCCCCTCCCTGACGGGGCAAGGGCCGAGGGCACAACCCTCCACAGCCCCGGCCCGCCCCCACCGAGGCCACCGTCAACCTCCTCGACCTCAACCACCCGTCCGTCACATACTCCAAGGACGCCACAACCGCCCTCCAGGAGCTCCCGATGGCACAGGGGCCGGGGTGGGTTCCCCACCTCCTCGCCTTCCAGGAACAAGGCCTACAACGCGACGACCCCCCAGAAACCACCGCCATATATACCCCGGACCGGAAAGCGTACAAATGCTACTGGCACAAGGGGACCCCCCTGTACGCCCGAACCGGCATCCACGTCCACCTCGTCCACCACATCACCGTCCCAGGGAGGCTAGGTGTCTATGAGGTCGTCGGGGACGGATGGCAACTCAACGTCATCAACGCCCACGTCCCCTTTGGCGACACCACGGAACCCTTCCTGCAAGCCCTGGCCGAGGAATACCGCCAGATGGCCATGCTCGCCCCCACAATCATCATCGGCGACATGAACGCGGCCCCCACCCCGGCGGACCGAGGGGGACAGGCCACACCCCAGGACCATGCAGTCCGCGACACCATCGAAATGCTGGGGCTCGTGGACCTGACGGCCAACCTCGAAGGCCAACCATCCCACTTCCCCCTCCAAACAGATCCCGCCCCACCCCGCATCGACGTATGCTATGGCGACCCCACCACCATCATCCGGGCGGAGGCCCGATATGGACCCCTCTCGCTGGGACCCACAGGCCATAGCCCCCTGCACATCCGCCTCACCATCCCCAACCTTCCCACCAGCCCCCCAGAGGATGCGGACCAAGGCCTACCACCCCCTCTGAAGATGCCCCGACTGCATGACAAGCATGCCTGGTCCCAATATCACAGGGCCATAGACCGCGCCCGGCGCATCCAACCAGACCCCACCGACCTACTCACGGCCATGTGCACGGCCGCCGTCGCCTGCGGCTTCCTGCAACACCCCCACACCGACGACGACCAACCACCCACGGCCCTAGGGGACATGCTCCATGACCTCTGGCATGCAAAGCAACAACTGGCGACCCTCCTCCACACCGACACCCCCCAAAACCCGCCCCCAGATACACCACAGCAGGACGCAGATAGCCCACATCAGGGCAGAACTGCAGCGGTGGCACATCCACAGGCAACAGCGCATCGCCCAGGAAAACGAGCGGTATGCGCAACATGAACTCCCCTACAAGGCCATCCGCCACCTCAACGATCCCATGACCGACACCGGCCACCGCACCATCACCACGGTCCGGCAGGAGGACGGCTCCCTCACCAACAACCCAGCCAAAGTTCTCCCAGCCACCCAAGACAGCTTGCTTCGGCAACACACGCCCACCCAGGACACACTGGACGCGGACACCCAAGCCAAAACTCGACCGCCTCCCTCGGGTTTTCAACCACGCCCAGAGGAGGCAACTGGAAAAGCGCCCCTTCACCATCCACGAAGTCCGGAAGGCCATCCACAGTCTCCGGCAACACAAAACCCCAGGCCACGACGGCCTCCCTGCGGAGGCATACTACCACCTCCCCGCCCACCTCCTCCGCATCCTCGCCCACCGCCTCTGGGACATCCTCACGGGGCAGACCCCCCTGCCACCAGACTGGGCAAACGTTGTCCGCCCCCTCTACAAAAAAGGGGACTGGGCAAACCCGGACAACTGGCGCCCCATAGTCTGTGCAGTCACGGAGGTCAAAATCGTCTGGACCGTCCTGCTACGCCGCATCCGCCCCCACCTGGACCCCCACATACCAGCCAGCCTCTGGGGGGCCATCCCAGGCCGGTCCCCACACGAGGTCATCTTCACCCAGGACACCATCGCTGACATGGACCCGGTAGACCTCATCATCGCCTCCCTCGACGTCAAAGGAGCCTTCCCGAACACCCCCTGGCTCCTACTAGCAGTGGTGTGGAAACGCCTAGGCCTCCCCTTCTACAACTTCGCGTCCGGCTACATCCGCACCCGCAAATACACGGTCCGCACTGGAGCAGGCCTCAACCCCTTCCTGGAGCCAGGCAGCGGGGTCCCCCAAGGAGGAGCAGAAGGCCCCTTCCTGTACCTTCTCGTGACGCTCCCCCTGGCCGTCGCAATTGACCAGGATTACCCGGCCTACGCACCCTACCCCCTCCTCTCCCCCCTGGTGGGCTTCGCGGACGACACCAACCTCACGGTCGCACACAGCCCAAACGAACCCCATGCCCCGGTCCCCGGGCCGACGGTCACCAAACAGGCCAATGACTTACTGGACGTGACTATCTCCTACTTCTCCCACAACAACCTCATCGTCCACCCCACAAGGTCAGTGGCCATGATCAAGGGGTCTGCCACACCCCCCACCCTAGGGCCAAAAGGGCCCCCCATGCAAGCCGTGACAACCACCACCCACCTGGGGGTAATGCAGGCCGCCAACCCTGAGAACGCCACCCCCCCTCCCAAGTTGCAATCACACCTCGCCCATCTCCCCAGATATGCGTCCCCGACCACCAAGGCCCTCTTCCTGTCCTACCAGAGCCTAGCGTACTACCTCACCGGGGTCTTGAGCGACTCGATAGGCTTCCAAGCACTCCACCTGACACACCCCACCACCGCCCTCCAGCCGGCCACACGCGCCGTGACCAAGGCATGGGCAGCACACGGGGACTGGCCCACCTCCATACCCACCCGCGCCATCGCAGCGGCATGGCCCCACTATGGGGACGCCATAGGGGACGAGGTGAAAGCGGCCTACACCAGACACACAGCCCTCCTCCTTCACCGCATGACCCACAACCACTCACCGGAGGTCCGTGAGGTCACCACGATCCGCCTCCAAGCCGCACAACGGCCGCGCAACACATGCCCACGCTGGGTACTCCACCAGACAGGCATACCAACCGACATGAACACGCGCCTGTGGGGCCACCTGCAGCTTCTCCTCCCATCCCCACACCACGCCATACTCACCAACCACACGTGCCCAGAGGAAGGGCCTCTAGCGGTCCTCTGCGGGGACCTCCACCATTACCCCAAGGGCACCATCCACACCATAGACCTGGTCGGGGCCTCCATCACCGTAGTATATGTCACCCTCCCCCAAATGCGGGTCCTGCACCACAGCGGGGCACACCACACCCCCTATCTACAGCTTCCCAAAAGGCCTCAATGCCGCCTCCTCCACCAGTACCTCACGCAGACGGCACGAGCAGCGGGACACACTCTGCCGGGAAGCAAACACATGCGAGCAGCCTACCGGGATTTCAAAAATAAACACCCGCGACCCATCCCAGCGACACCGCCCTACGCACCCACCGGCTCGAAACACGAACCCGTCCCCCCGGTGATGGGCCCAGTCCGACCACTAGCCCTACTACTGGCCCCGAATGAAGCCAAACTCACGCAGACCACTGTCATCCACCAGAGGGCAAAATGGCGCATGCCGAAACACCACATGACCGCCCGAGACCTACCACGGGTCCCCCATGACTCCCAGAGCATGCAACGCACATGTTGGGCTTGTGACCCCGAGGCACCAACGACACCATGGCCCGTACTACACCTCATAGCACACCATCACACCCACCCTGCAACCCACCTACCACCACAGGCCTACGCATGGGTAGGCCCATGGTTGCACCGCACCAACACCAACCCCACGGTAGCGCGGAACCCCGACCACGCGCCCAAATGGCTCTTCACCACTACACCCACCTGGCCCCGCCCCGACCCAGCAGGGGTCGCCATCCGTTACAGCATGTACGAACCAGGCAGAACGGGCAAGCACGAGCACCCCTACTATCCGCTCCACCACTCCTGCCACACAGCGGAGCACCGAACGCAAACCCTCACATGCCATGACCGAAACCCAGACACAGCCTACATCCTCCACTACATCTACTCCTACCTCACACAAGGACAGCCGGAGAAGGGACTGATAGCCATGTCCCCCCCAGCGAAACGCATCATCTCCAAAGGAATAGGGGTGTACGCCACCCCCATCCTGCAGCCCACAACCCCAGTAGCCCACCTCACCAGGGGCCTGGCCATATACGCCTACCTGCCCATGAACCCAAGCCGCCTCCCACAACCATCACCGGTGGACCGGCTCTTCTTCACGGACGCCTAGGGCGAATCCGCCCTCACGCCCATCACCGGGGGGGCCACCCTGCAGCTAACCCACACCGGGGGACACTAGCACATGGACCACCAAACGGGCCACACCACCTACGGGGCCTCCTCCCACGGGGAGCTAGGGGCCATGGTCGACGCCATCGCCGAGATCGCGGCCCACCTTCCCGCCCACCTCCCGCACATCGTCCGGGTCTGGTTCGTGGTAGACGCCACTGTCGACACACACCTGCTCCTCCGCATAGCAAGGCAACCACTTCACAAAGCCACCGCAACGAGCCTCGGCACCCAGGCACTGCTGCTCTGGTAAGCCCTTCGCGGCCTTCCACCCTACGTCCAACTCCCATCGTGAAACAAGAGTCCCACAGACACCAATACGGAAATGGAAAGGTCGACAACCAGGCAGTACACCAGCGCACAACGCACCTACCACCCCTCCAGATCCCTGACCTCGGCCGAAACCACACACTCCTCCAACACATACCCCCCGTACCCGAGCCCCATCAGACCCCGGACTGGGTACCAGAGGACGCCCCCTATTCCTCCCACGACAGAGCATACCACTACCCCAACCCCATCAAACATGTCGCCCGCGTGCTCGGCGACGCAGACAGCCAGGCGCACATCCAGGAGCTCCAGGACAGACTGCAAATCCCCCTCCACCACTCAGCACTGCGCCCAGCAAACTTCCCAGCCCACCTCCAAAAACGAAGCATCCAGCTCCTCGGGGAGCAACTACCATTCCTCACCAGGGTCGCCAGATGGCTCGCCCGCAAGCACATCCGAGTCCCTGAAGAACACACCTGTTGCCTGTGCGACCACACCACCCCGGAGGACGCAGAACACTCCAAGAAATGCTCCCTCCATACAGGTAGGGACACGCTAGTGGGCTGGTCCCCGGCGGAAGCCCTACGACAACACGAAGGATGGCCAACCCACAGCCACGCACATCAGGCCACCGAACACCTCTTCCGGGATCCCCTGGTCAAAGAAGCCACCATGAGAGGTGTGGTGACACAGGCCCTGCACCGACCCCTCACCGAACACACGGAAAGCCCCATGGAGACAGCAGCGCACCTCCAGCTAGAAGCAGTCCGCAGAGCAGTGGCCCAAATGGTACACCGCAAACACCTCCTGTTAATACACGCGGAGCAACTCACCGACCCCACCGCCAGGGAATACATGCAGCGTCTCATCCATTACCATGCCGTGCATGACCCAGATGTCCGCTAACCCACTGCGCGCCCCGCACGCGCCCTCCCTCTCCATCCGCAGGCCTCCAAGACACCACCACAGCGCCCTGAAGCCCATCTGTCACCCAAGAAGCCACCCGGCACCGCCCAGCCCGCCCGAGCCCAACCAGAACCAACCATACGTCAACGTAGACGCGCAAGACCCCGGCAACCCGTCCAGCCCACCCCCCCGGACCCGGGGCACCCCCCCCTCACACCGGCCACCATCCGCGACCCTGACCTCCTCCGAGCAACCCTCCAAGGCAGGGCCCCGACCGGCCCCCTAAACTGGTACCGCCTACAAGAGGACTGGACCAAGCTCACCGTCAAAGCCCTCCAGGACCTGACCACCCCAGGCAACGGCCTCCACGAGGCCATCGTGGACCTGGTACTCTGGCGAGCCCGCAAACACACCCAGGGCCAGCACGTCTGGATCCCCCCCATCGAGTGGGGCCAGGCCCTGACACATTACACCGACGTCAACGTCACCCGTCGAGGGACCGTACGCCTACGACGGGCCCCAGCGGAGAAGGACCACCCAGCGGACCCGAACCGCCTGGAGCAGTGGGAACAGGCCACCGCACCAACCCGCGACACCGCCCTCTGCGCCGCCGGTCTCCGCACCCCAGACGACGACCCCCCCCCCTCACCTACAGACAGTGACCACCCCCCGCCGGAGGTCTGAGTTACAGTCCTCGAGCGCGGGCACTACTACGTGATAGCCGCTACGGCTACGTCCCCCAGCCTGCAATGGCTTGTCAAAGGGACAGACACCATGCTCGCCCCAGGGGCCGGCCCCCAGGGGCAGTAGGGGACCCCAGCACCCAGCACAGGGTCCTCAGGGGCGTCCTCCAGCCAGGGGACAAGGCCCCAGCCCGCGCCCCGGCCGAAGTCACCTCAGGGAAGGCGGGCTACCACCTGGGACTGGCCATGCTCTGCCTGACCCACTGGATCCAGCGCCGCTGGCCACCCACGGGGACCGTGCCCTGGATTTGGGCCATCCCCACTGCCCACACACAAATCGAGGCGGGCCCGGACACGCGGCCCAACCCCCTCCCCAGAGCGCAGCAACCCCTCACCTGCGGGTACCACGCCATCCACAGGGTCCTCAGCCGCGTGGGTCTTAGCCCAAAGCTAGCATACCTCCTTCCCACCAGTGAGCAAGAGGTCCACCAGATACGCAAGCTCGTCTGCGAAATCCTTGCCGCGGCAGCAGAAGACGGCAAGCTTCTCCTCCAAACCGCCCGGCCTACAACAGACCACGCAAGCGCGCCGCGGCGAGCGGACACATACACTGACACAACAAACCCCACCGCACAATCCCCGCCCATGCCCCTCCCCTCTCGCTGCTCACCCAGAGACCCACACATCCCCACCATCGCGCGCACCCCCGGGCCCCGCGACACGGGCCTCCCCCACCCGCCCGAACACCAGCACACGCCCGCCACAGACCCACCCGCCGGACACCCCTCACCACCCCCGACACTCGACAACCCGCACACACCCGCCAAGAGGAGCCCCGCGCCCCGCGGCACGCCCACTAGGGCTTGGAACCGGTTTTTCAGGTATTGCCAATAACCGGTACCTGTTTGGCATGGTTGTTTGAAACCAATAACCGGTTTCATTTTCTGCACACAAGCCAATAAACGGTTTTGTTTTTTTGCTAAACATCCGGTATGGGCAATTAAATCATAAATAGTTACGTGGTTCTGTATTGTCCAAACCACTTGTACAACTGACAATTGGACACCCAAATTCTCAATAACCGGTACCTGTTTAGATACATAAGTCGAAACCAATAACCGGTTTTTAATGTGATGAAAAAACCAATAACCAATTTGGATTTTTGGAGTGAGCAACAATAACCGGTTTTGGATGTCAAAAAAGGTTCCAAGCCATAACGCCCACCTCACCCAGTGGCCCGCACACGCCCCCCACGCACACCCCAGAAGACCCAGGCCCACCCCCCCCGGCCCATGAATGCAGCCCACGCGAACTGTTCCCCCCCGCGGACGCCAGCCCACACAACCTCACACATTGCAGGACCTCGGCCCAGCCAAGCCCGGAAGGAGAGGGCCACAACCCCGCGCCTCCCTCCCCCGCCGCTGCTGACCAAATCGGCCCGCCGGGCCGCCAGGTCACGACCGGGCCCCCCCAGCTGCCCGCCCGCAACCTACCGCCCGAGGTCATGCGCTCCATCCTCCCCGCCGTGGCCGCAGCAGAAGCCGCCGCCCACAAGCCCGCCCGCATCACAGCCCAACCCGCGTCCACCACCTCCTCCTCATCCTCAGCCTCATCCACCTCCTCCACCTCATCCTCTGACCCCCCCCTCCCCGCCGCCCTCACCCTCAAGGCCACGGCAAAAGCCAAAGCCGCGGCCGCACGCACCGACCCCCCGACCCCCACACAGGCGACTCAGGCACCCCGGCAACGCATTGGGAAGACCCCCAACCCGACATCGGCGCCCTCACACCTCCGGACAGAGGTCCTCCTCAACCTGGAACCGGACCCCAACCCCAGACCCGACCCCAAATGCAAACCGGCACCCAAGCGAGCACACACAACACCACAAACGCAACGACACAAACCCAACCGACACCGCGCTAACCCAAACCCTCACCCAAGCCAGGACCCCCCACCCACCACAACCCACGCCCCCCTCCCACCGGCAGCCACCGCCACCGTAGGGGCGGCTACCCAACACGACCCCGTCCAAACCCGTGTCAACATCCCCATCACCAAGCGCCCCGTCATCCATCCCCCAGAAACCACCACCACCGCCGGCAAAACCGACCCAGGGACGTGGGACCCCTCGACCACCGTCACCGTCAAGCCCGGCTACCGACCCGCCCCCCCTGCCCACCACATAGTACAGCCCCAGGGGCTGCGCACGATGCCCGACCCCCCACCCCCAGAAGGGGGACCGGGATACCCACAAGGGGTCCAAAGGCCATACCCGCAACGCCAACCCCACCACTACCAACGCAACCACCACAAGCAGCCCCACCACCACCACCCCGAACACCACCCCCACCACTACCACTGCCCACTAGCCTAACCCACCGGGCCACAACCCCCCGTTCACGAACAGCACCAGCGAATGGGATGGCAGCCACCGAGCGCTCCACTCGCATATCCCACCTACCACCAGGGGCCACCCCCCCGTACCAGCCACCCCCCCCGTACCAGGAACCGTATCCCCCGGGCCACCACGTCCACGCCGAAGTGGCCCCCCGGGCCCAACCCCGCCAGGGACAGTCACTCGACCCATACCACCAGCCGCTGCCGCCACCACAACCCTACGTGGCGGATCCATGGACGACGGGGGACCTCCCCCCCCCCCCAGTTACCAGGCGGCACCACGCGAGGCCACCCAGGACCCGCCGACGCCTCCGGACTGGCCGGACTCGAGCGATGAGGCCCGGTCCCGCAAACGGCCGCGCTCCCGCTCCCCCCCCGCACGACACACTCGCCCCCGGCGCCCACACTCCCCACACCGCCACCGCGCCTCAACCACCCACTCGCGCCGCTCCCGCTTCCCCAGGCGCCACCACGACCCCCCGGCACCGCGCTCCCGCCGCTCCCGCTCCCCCGGGCGCCACCACGAACGCCACCGCCGGCCCATGTCCACCTCCCCCTCCCCCCGCCGGCCGTACATGACCCCCACCCCGAGCCCCCGCCACCACCAATCCCGCTCCCCCCGGCGCCGCCAGGCACGCCACCGCCGCCCCACGTCCACCTCCCCCTCCGCCCACGTGCCCCGCCGCCCATACCCGTCCACCACCCCCAGCTTCCGCCACCACCACTCCTGCTCCCCCAGGCGCCAGCAAGCGCGCCACCGCCGCCCCATGTCCACCTCCCCCTCCCGTTCCCCCCTCCGCCTGTACCCGTCCTCCACCCCCAGTCCCCGCCACCGCCGCTCCCGCTCCCCCAGGCACCGCCACCCCCACCACCATCGCAGGTCCACGTCCTCCCCCCGCCGCTCCAGGACCCCGGGCACGGACCCCTCCCCCCCCCAGGCCTCCGCCCACCTCGCCTGGTGGTCTGGCCCCGCTTTGCAGGAGCTCCGCCGCTGGGTGAAATGGGCCGGGGGAGCAAAAAGGCGAGAAGGGGTGCACATGGTGCACACCTTGGAGCATATGCACAACCGCACCCCCGCCGACCCGAACGAGGCCGCCCCGGAGGCCATCATGCCGCAAGCGGCATGAGAGGCCCTCCTCCGCGATGCGGTCCAGGGCCTCCGCCCCCCCTGCACCCCCCAAGCCCTCCGCCAATGGCTCCAGGCCACCCACCCCCAGGCCTGGGCCATCGGCGCCCCCTCCCCACCCCGCCACCACCACACCAGGAAGGGGAAGGACAAGGGCAAGGGGAGGGCAAGGGACAGCAAGGGGCACTCAGGCAAGAGGGCACGGAGGGGCCCCAAGTGAGGATAGGCACCCATAGGGACAGGGTGCCGGAAGAGACACAACATGGGGGCAGGAAACCACCCAACAACCAGGAAGGGGCAGGAGCGGGGACCAAGGCACAGAGGAAAAGGGCACCACGGCAAACGCCACGACCCACACCCAGGAAGGGCATACCACGACGGGGGGACCAGCACCACCCCAGCCCGACCAAACGCCGCACGACTCCCGGCGGCGCACCCCCCAACACGCACCGCAGAAGCAAGCATCAGACGCCGTACGGATCACACCAGCGCACACCCATCAGCCACCGGAAACCACACGGGGGATGGAGGGCACACCTACACGGAGTGAACGGGCCAAAGCCACAGAGGAAGCCGCAGGGAACGCCGCCGCGTGGCGCACCACCACGACATCACCGCCAGGCGACGACCCCGGCCACCACAAGGGCCACCTCAAAGGCACCGGAAGAGGACGAAGGCACGGCCACAGCAACCAGGGCTAGGGACCGGGACCCCAAGAGGACACGGGACCAAGGCACAGGCCCCCAGGGAGGGCAACCCCACGGACGCCTACCCGACCCACCAGCCCGAGCGGCACGCCCAGCCCCCACAGCACAGACCCAGCGAGACACCCACACCTTACCGCACCCCCCAGCCACCAGCCAGCCACACTCCGGCCTGCACTCCGCACCACGACACAGGCCAGGCTGACCTCCCCTGACCCACCACGGCACAACGCGAGACCAAGGCACACCGCACCACAGCGCGCCACAGTGCAACGCGCCACAGCACGACGCGACGCGACGCGGCACAGAGCGGCTAAACACGGCACGACTAACCCTAACCTGAAGGATGAACCGAAACAAGCCACCGCACACCCCGGAATGCGCCGCACCAGCACGCCACACGTCGGCCCCGCAGGCCACACACGGGGCCACCGCGCGCCCGGCAGCAACGGTGGCGGACCACCCAGAAGGTTAAAACCGGCACCGCAGAGGAGAAGGAACACGGACAATCCCAGCCCCCTAACCCTGAGCCATACGCAGCCGCCTGGCGCAGCCGCCCAGCCGGCAGAGCCAGGACCTGACCCGGCAGGAAGGGGCGCCGAGCCCAACGTGTACATAGCCCACCCGACCCATGGGGCGGGAACGCGGCCAAGCAGAACGCAACCGCCAACAGCAGCCCGGAAGACCACACTGAATGCGGGCAAGTGCGTGCGCCAGCCCAGGGAAGGCAGAGGGAGGAACAGGCAGCCCCCCCCCCGAAAAGAAAAAACAGGGGGGGAGGGGGGGGGGCGAGAGAACAGCCCACAGCCACCAAACCACCCGCCAACACCACAAGAGGCGCCCAAACCCCCCACCCAGAAGGCACCGAAGACAGGACCCCCAAAGAGGCACAGGGGGACCACTTAGCCAAAACGGGCAACACCAAGCCAGGAACAGCGGCCCAACGGGAAAAGGGACACCGAAAAATGCAGACAGACACCACGCTGGACAAAAAAAAACAAAAAGAGACAGCAGCCCAGCCCGAAAGAAAGGGAATGGGGGGACAGGGACCACAAGGCCCAGGACAGGGACAGCCAGCAACCGACACCACAAAGCCCAACCAAAACACGCAAAAAAAAACGAAACAAACACACCCCGACAACCCATCCAAGAAGGACGGGGCACAGCCGAGACCCGGGCCCAGCACGCAGGCCCATACACCGCACCCCAGCCAGGAATGGCGGGGAACAAGCGGGGCGCGCGCACAAACATGCACCCCCGCACAGCGACCCCAGCCAGGAGGTGCAGGGGACCACGCAGGACGGGCGCACGAGCACACACACGACCCAACACCCCCCCAAGGAGAGGCGGGGCGCAGCCGAAACCCAAACCCCAGCACACACGCCCACACCGCACACCGGAACCGGAAACGGCGGGGGGCAAGCAGAGCGCGCACACCACCACACACGTCTGATAAGCAGGCCGAAACCTAAGCCCAACCACGAACACCACAAACAGCCGGCAAAAGAGGGACAACACCACAAACCGTGCCCAAACACACCCAGCCAAGACCCCAGCCAGGACTGGCGGGGTTAACTAAACCCACACCCAACCGCAACCCGGACCCAAAAACAAACGCTGCACAACAGTGGGAAACCCAGTGTCCACAGCCCAGGCACTGAGGCAGCCCGTGCCATGCAGCTGACTCGGCCAAACGAGATCCGGAGACCGGGGGTGAGGCTGCATCCTAAGACCTGCGCTGCTTTGGGACTCGAGGCGGAGCGTGCGACACCCAAGCGCCTCGGAACCCTAGTACGGAGAACGTGCATGCATGCCTTGGGAACGGGATACGCCAGGAACTCCGGTGAACCTCTAGGGTTCCGCCCAAAGGAGGGGACATGCGCAAGCACGGGGGCACACCCTCCCAGCGAGACAAGCACGTCACGCCGGCGGCAAACAGCTCTCCCGGTGTTGCCCGGGGCCGCTTTGTTGGGGGCCAACAGTCAGGTCTAGCGGGATGTAAGCTGCCTCCCCTCTTCACGTGCGGAGCCTCTTCCTGTTCGTCACAGGGGCGACGCCAGGGGGAACCATGGGGCGCCTCTCCACGACCAAGTGCACATACCTACCTACCGACACGGAGATGCCGAAGTTTGAGAACTACGACTTTGCCCTTGTGGTGACCTGTGGATTGACCAGGCTTACTAGGGTGTTCCCATGTACCAAGCACATTACCGGAGAAGAGACTATCAAGATACTCCTGGAGGAGTGGTTTTGCGTCTATGGGGCGCCCAAGGAGATCAACTCCGACGAGGACGTAGGAGTACGCTCAGATACCGGCTGGTACAAGAGGGGCCTGAGATCCCTCAATGTCCAGGTGTCTACGGGGATCCCCTACTCTCACACGAGGAACCCCCTATGTGAGCGACAGATTCGGGTCCTCAAGGAGAATGTAAGGATATGGTGCAAAACTGAACGCGCCAGAGACTGGGTGAGACTACTCCCCGTCATATCCTTGATGATGAACTCCCAAGAGAGTTCAGCCACTGGATACTCGCCCCATGAAATATTCACAGGGCGCCCGGCGTGGTTCTTACTTGCTCCCTATCCAGAGGATACCCATTCTTCTGTGGGTGAGTGGGTCCAGGAGCAACAAGCGAAGGTGGACAAGGCCAACGCTATGCTCCAGAGAGTGAGGGAGCGTCAGTGGAACAAGAAGAACAAGCACCGGGTGCCTGCTACCTACCAAGAGGGAGACTGGGTGCTGGTGCACCACAGCCAACTACCCGCCTGGCCACGCTCTACCAGCAATGACCCCTACTTCGGGCCGTACAAGATTCTATCTGTGGATGGACACCGTATCACAGTGCGGTGTTATCCCCGTCTAGGGGGGACCCTGGTGTGCGCTGCTCAACACCTGAAGCGCTATTATGATCCTGAACACCTATGTGGGGAGGAGTGGGAGCTGAACGACGAGGAGATCGCCGCCCTTGACCTACAGGGGGCTGCCAGTTCTATGGAAATTGAAGGGGACCTCCCCGACATGAACGCCGAAGAGATGGCTAAGGAGGGCTTCTACCTGGTGAAGTCTGTCCTACGCCACCGCTATCGCCAGGGTTGGCGCTTCCTCACCCTCTGGGGAGGGTTTGGAGTCGAAGAGGCCACCTGGGAGCCCTTCTCAGCGTTTGTTCTACCTGACGGACGCCTAAACTCAGTTCTGGTAGACTACTTGTCCCAGAACAACCTTGGTGAGTTGCTGAGGCTCGTTGAGACGCTTGCCTCCATGACTAAAGCTAGGGACTGAACCTTACCACCCGTTTCCTGCGATTTTAGCGGGGTTGGTGGGCAGTGGCAGTGGTTAAGCTAGATTTTGGCCATCTTAGCAAACAGGCGTTTTCATGCCTTCAGAGCCTTTGGCCACCCCTCCCCTGTAGTAGGCAGGTAGGTAGGAAAAACAATACCTGGATTAGTATGCTGGGTATATGGGACAGTGACACAGGCGCTACAGGTCCTACACACCCTGCGATGGCACCATCCTAGTGGGCGAGCGCTTGTTCAACTGGCTCACGCCCCCACTCAGGACTACGACTCCTACACGCACTCTCTACAGAAAGTCTTATAGTGATTTCAACACTGTGTTTGTGCCTCTCCTGCTGCTTGCTGCTGGTGTAGGGTTTCCTGCTGCTTGTTTTTGATGTGTAAAATATTTTATTTGCTGAAATACAACCAATCCAGGATAGCCCAAGCCAGAGATAAGCAAGTAGAAGAGAATCAGGATCAAAGCATGAAGGGCTGCAGTGTAAACAGTGAAAGAGGTTAGAATATTCACAGAAACTGCAACTAAGGGCAAATCGGATTGCATATTCACAACGATAGCTGAAATGCTTTGGAAAAAGAGTTGGAAAACTGCCCCATGGTCACTCAATCTCCATAGTGCCATCTCAGGAGATGTGCACTCTTTGTTTTGGGTTTCATATGTGCTGAGGTGGCAGGGCATGTGGCAATGAGGTCACTGCCATGTCACATGCGATCTTCCTACTTAGCTAGGCTGACCGGGAATTGAACCCAGGACCTCTCAAAAAGAGGTGCCCAGCCCCCTAGGGTGCATACCACTAGGATAGCTAAGAATTCATGAGAAAACATAGATAAATTCATAGGCTCTGCCCTGGATATGTCAGTTGTCAGTCCAATCAGGAAAAGATGAATTGCCTCACATTGATAGGGGATTAAGGGGTCCACTCCATAACCTGATTGGGTGTTAGGTTCCATAGGTCAAAATGTGTTATCACCACTTTTGGTTGGGCCAATACTAAGATAGAAATGCCTGTGTGCTTGGAGCACCTCTAATACAACTAAAGTATACCCTAAGAAAGTTTCATAGTGGTTTCAACACTGTGTTTGTGCCTCTCCTGCTGCTTGCTGCTGGTGTAGGGTTTGCTGCTGCTTGTTTTTGAAGATGAAAATGTTTTAGTTGCTGAAATACAATCAATCCAGGATGGCCCAAGCCAGAGATAAGCAAGTAGAAGAGGATCAGGATCAAAGCATGAAGGTCTGCAGTGTAAACAGTGAAAGATGTTAGAATATTCACAGCAACTGCAACTCAGGTCAAATCGGATTGCATATTCACAAAGATAGCTGAAATGTTTTGGAAAAAGAGTTGGAAAACTGCCCCATGGTCACTCCATCTCCATAGTGCCATCTCAGGAGATGTGCACTCTTTGTTTTGGGTCCCATATGTGCTGAGGTGGCAGGGCATGTGGCGATGAGCTCACTGCCATGTCACATGGGATCTTCCTACTTAGCTAGGCTGACCGGGAATTGAACCCAGGACCTCTCAAAAAGAGGTGCCCAGCCCCCTAGGGTGCATATCACTAGGACAGCTAAGAATTCATGAGAAAACATAGATAAATTCATAGGCTCTGCACTGGGTCTGTCAGTTCTCAGTCAACTCAGGGATAGATGAATTGCCTCACATTGATAGGGGATTAAGGGGTCCACTCCATAACCTGATTGGGTGTTTGGTTCAATAGGTCAAAATGTGTTATCACCACTTTTGGCTGGGCCAATACTAAGAAAGAAATGCCTGTGTGCCCAGTGCATCTCTAATACAACTAGAGTATACCTCAAAGCATTGGAAAAGCACTTTATCTTACTCCCCCCTTGTGCTGTGGTGGCCACCACTGTCGCATGTTAGGAAAAAGGGATTTTTTCTTGGCCTTTCCTTGGTTTCCACATCTACATTAAAATACCTATAGTTTCCCTCACACAGAAAAATGGGCGCTCACCATGGCTGGCGCCTTTTTGCTGCTTCGTTCGTAACATTTCCTACAGGAAGCTCAGCGCTCATGGTGCTGCCGGGGTTCCTGTGGCTTGGTTGGGTTAGTTTGGGAGCATGTCAAAACATGTGCATGTGCATCCCTCCCTCCAAGACGCAGCGCGACATGAACCCAACGCAAGACACAATATACACAATCGCATGGGTTCTCGTCAACGTGCTGGCGACCTGTGACCTGTTTTAGGGCGAAGGGAGTCGTTAAAAAAATTGAATTGCCCCTTGGTGGGGTCTTGGGTTCTGCTCAGTCTCCTGGATGCTGCTTTTCGGCCCGAACACGGCCTACTCAGCAACGCCTTCGCGAGGATATCTGCAGAGGCAGGAATGGGAGAATTATGGACGAATCCACGCAAACGCGAAGCGACAACACCTAAATCCGTCAAATGACGGCCTAGAATTTTTCTAAGACAACACACCTGAGCAGAATCCAATTGTGCATCAGAAGCACATTTTTATAAAAATTGTAGTCATCTCTCGATTTTTTAAATCAAGAAATTCCTACGCATAAAAAGTCGGCGCGCAGGAGCGGCTCCTAGCGAAGCGCCGGAAAATACAGAAATAATGAGTTTAAAAACGTATGTCTCACGTAGACTGGAAAATGACGAGACACACATTAATAAATAAACATACAGATTCCGACCACACTGATAGAAGAATCAAAAATCCAAGAATTCGAAAATCAACGAAAAGACTTCAATGAATCAGGTATAAACTACAGGTGTGCTCGTCTCGTATGCAGCATACACATTGCTCGTCTCGTGTCTCCGTGAACGAGTCTTGTAGCAGCGCTAACAAACGATAGAGGGCTAGATTAGAAAGATTGCAGATGATTAGAGGTCAGATCAGGGTGATTAAGCATACACACAAGTGCATAGCGACGTTCGTCGCTTGCGCCTCGTTTTTCTCCTCACCTTGCTTCACTCTCCAGCGGTAGGTAAGGTAGGTAAGCCAGGGTGGGGCCACCCCCCGGTAGAGTTCGTGATTGTGGGTCAGGTTGGTAGGTGTGCCAAACACACCTTGTCCACTCGTGCATGCTCGTGCATTCACACACGCATTAAAGGGTAGGCCACGCAAAATGCGCACGGTAAACCTTGTTTGGGTTACCCAGGGGCTTCTCGGTACGTTCTTTAAGAGAACCTGAGGAGTCTCTTAACGCTTGCTTGCTTGACAGGGCGTGTTTGCGGACAGTGTATTATAGGTCACACTGAGAAGCGTATAATACGTGGAGTGTGGCTTGGTTCCTCCTCCGCAAACACCCCTTCATTTGCCTTTGCTTTACAGGTGGGCAGGTAGGGTGATTGGTGCAGCAGCATACCATTTTTTCTTGCCCTGCTAAACAAGGGCGCTGATCACACAAACAGTTGACTGCACCTCCGCCAGGAGTGGCGAGGGCAGTTCGACTTCATCAACATCCACGCTGTGCACGCAACAAGAGCACCCCTTCCCTCCAAGCCCTAGCAGGGGAAACGCGTTGTGGCGTCCCCGGTTAGGCCACAGTTGCTTAGCAGCGCTGTGTTCTCTTGTCTTCTTCACAGGGGGGTCATTAGGGCCCACGACATGATCTTCAACCACATGCAGTAGAGTGTGCGTGTAGGAGTGGTAGTCCTGAGTGGGGGCTTGAGCCAGTTGCAGAAGTCCTCGCCCACCAGGATGGTGCCAATGTAGGTAGGGTGTGTAGTGTAGTGGTGTTTCCTGTCCCGCGTGCTTTTCCTCGTGGGCAGGGGAGTGCGTTAGCTTTTGGCCTTTAGCAAAAATGGGCGTTTTGTATGCCCTTAGCACACTTGGCCACCCCTCTCCTGTAGTAGGTAGGGCTTTTGCCGTCTTCCCCAAGGATAGGCACCAGCACAGAAATTCGGCGCCAAAGGAGTGGTACCAGTACCTGACTAGGACCTTCGGTCCGACATCAGCGAAGCCCGGTCTCCGGGAGCCACGCCCGGGAGAGAAGTGAGACACACACAGACATACGTAGCACACTTAGGGGTAAGGTTCAGTCCCTAGATTTAGTCTTGGAGGCCAGCGTCTCAGCGAGCCTCAGCAACTCACCAAGGTTGTTCTGGGACAAGTAGTCAACCAGAACTGAGTTGAGGCGTTCCTCAGGTAGTACAAACGCAGAGAAGGGCTCCCAGGTGACCTCTTCGACTCCAAACCCTTCTCAGAGGGTGAGGAAGCGCCAACCCTGGCGATAGCGGTGGCGTAGGACAGACTTCACCAGGTAGAAGCCCTCCTTAGCCATCTCCTCGGCGTTCATGTCGGGGAGTTCCCCTTCAACTTCCATAGGGCTGGCAGCCCCTTGTAGGTCTAGGGCGGCGATTTCCTTGTCGTTCAGCTCCCACTCCTCCCCACAGAGGTCTTCAGGATCATAGTAGCGCTTCAGGTGTTGAGCAGCGCACACCAGGCCCCCCCCTAGACGGGGATAACACCGCACTGTGATACGGTGTCCATCCACTGATAGAATCTTGTAGGGCCCGAAGTATGGGTCGTCGCTGGTAGAGCGTGGCCAGGCGGGTAGTCGACTGTGGTGCACCAGCACCCAGTCCCCCTCTTGGTAGGTGGCCGGTACTCGGTGCTTGTGCTTCTTGTTCCACTGACGCTCCCTCACTCTCTGGAGCATAGCCCTGGCCTTGTCCACCTTCGCTTGTTGCTCTTGGACCCATTCACCCACAGAAGAATGGGTGTCCTCTGGATAGGGAGCATGTAGGAACCATGCTGGGCGCCCTAGGAATAGCTCATGGGGCGAGTACCCAGTAGCTGAACTCTCTTGGGAGTTCATCATCAAGGATATGACGGGGAGTAGTCTCACCCAGTCTCTGGCGCGTTCAGTTTTGCACCATATCCGTACATTCTCCTTCAGGACACGGATCTGTCGCTCACATAGGGGGTTACTCGTGTGCGAGTAGGAAATCCCCGTAGACATCTGGACATTGAGGGATCTCAGGACCCTCTTGTACCAACCGGTATCTGAGCGTACTCGTACGTCCTCATCGGAGTTGATCTCCTTGGGCGCCCCATAGACACAAAACCACTCCTCCAGGAGTATCTTGATAGTCTCCTCCCCGGTAATGTGCTTGGTACATGGGAACACCCTGGTAATACTGGTCAACCCACAGGTCACCACAAGGGCAAAGTCATAGCCCCCGAACTTCGGCATCCCCGTGTAGTCCACGTATAGAACACTGTTAGCACAGTGAGGGATGGGCAGGGTCGAGTAGAGACCTCTGTCCCTAATATCCCCTGGTTTGCAGGACCTGCACGGGCACTTGTCCACGATAGGGTGGAGGGCTTTCCGCAGTTGGTCGTCAGTCCACGTAGTGTGGAACCACTGCTTGAACAGCCTCAGGGTACGGTCAGCACCCACATGACCGCTGGACTCATGGGTCCACTTCAGCAGCGCTGGGACTCTGTCACTAGGCACCACAATGCGGTCCTCGTGCCAGAGGTAGCTCTTGTCCCTCTTCCACTGATCTTAGTTGACCAGGAGGGGTTCAAGGCGTTCCTCCAGGCGCTTGTAGATATCCCCAAACTCCTTCAGGTACTCCGATTGTTGGAGTCCATCCAGGGGGCGTATCATCGTCATGTTGAGGTCCAAGTGGACGTCCATACGGCTGAACGCCTCCTTAGCCAGCGCTTCAGACTGGGAACCAATCAGGGCGTCGAAGTTGTTGCGTCTGATGTAGTCTGCACACTCGTTCTTCACTCCCTGGATATGGTGTACCGTCAGCCGTAGTTGACTGAGGTAGGTCCACCAGCGCCGTAGCTTGGCCTTCTCAGGTTGGGGGCCCTTCTGGAAACTGCGGACCGGTTCTTGGTCGCACAGCCAGACCACAGGGTTACTCCCCAACAGTCGTGCTTGTGAGGATAGCACCAGCATACCCGCGAGCAATTCCTGCTCATAGGTGGAGTAGTTCCCCCTGGCCTGGTTCCACTTCCAGTTCCAGTGGCCCAGAGGTACTAGGACCCACTTGTCGTCAGGGTAGCTGTGCTTGAGGGTTCCATCTCGGTTGAGACCTTTCGTCCCCGAATGGGAAATTGCCGAGTCAAACTCCTCCTTCTCTAGTGCTTGCCATTGGAACAACGCTCCACCACCGCCCACATTGCTGGCGTCGGTCACCAGGATAATCCCCCCTTGTGCCCTAGGCACGCCCAAGCACTTAGCGTTGGCCACCTTGTCTTTGAGCTCGTCAAACACCTGTTGCTCCTGTGGGCCCCAGCGCCAAGTAGTACTCTTCTTGATCAAGTCCGTCAGAATGGCGCTGGTGTAGGTGAAGTTCTTGATATGGCGGTGGTAGAAGTTGCACGCCCCAATGAAACTGCGTACATCATGACGTCCTTTCTTGGGGTCTTCATGTCGTACCTTAGCATCCATCAGGGGATTGGCCTTAGAGGCGGCTGGGGTCCACCACCCATAGCCAACGTCAAACCCGAGGTACTGCATGGTCTCCTGCATGAACTCACACTTCTCCAGCTTGAGTCGTGTGTGGTTCTCTTGGCAGACCGCAAAGAACTCACCCAAGAGGATTAGGTGGTCCTCCTGGGTATTGGTCCCGAGGCATACATCGTCGATGTGAGCTTCCATCTGCGCCACACGGGATATAAGCTCCTGCACCTTAGGTCTCCTTCGTAGGATGGACAAGATCTTGTTCATCAGCTCTTGGAATAGAGCGGGTGCGTTGGCCACGCCAAATGGCATGACCTTCCACTCGAATACCCTCCTCTGAGGGGTGATGAAGGCCAGTAGCTCCTGAGCGTTGGGCGTCAGGTCCACTTGCCAGAATCCGCTCCTTTTGTCCATCTTGGTCTTGTAGCGACAGGAGGCTATCTTCTTCAGGGTAGACTCCATATTGGGAATGGACCCTGAGTGGTTCAACGTTTTCTTGTTCAGCTCTCCGTAGTTCACTACCAGCCGTTTCGCGGTAGACCAAGGTTTAGCAACCAGGAAACAGGGGCTGCAGTGTAGGGGGCAGTCCCCGTCCTTGTACTCCAGGACTAGGCCAGCGTCGATACATTCTTGTATCTGTCGCTCGATCTCGTCGGCCTGCTCTTTAGGAGCTGGATAGGGTCTCCTCCGGATCTTGTGACCCACGAACTCGGGTCTCAGCTTGAGGTTCATCTGTACCAGCTTGTCACATGATGCTGGAGGGGGTAGTTCTCCGAACACCTCCAGATAGGTCCTTATAAGCTTCTGCACCCGCGGGTCCAATAGCTTGATCTTGTCCTCCATGTCCTCGTCAGAGTGTAAGTTACTTGCCCCCTGAGTAATAGACGTCGGGAGGTGATCCTCCACCGACTCTTCGCCCTTGGTAGTGTCCTTCAACCCTTGGTAGGCATATAGAGGGTCTTGTTCAACCATCTCCGGTGGACGGTGGCAACATAGGCACGCTCGAGGGGGTTCACATACACATTCCTCCGAGAGGTCGTCCTCCTCTGCAGTCCTCACATGGGCACCCAACACACTCTTCATGAGCTTAAGATCCACCTCCCTTTGCCAGGTGGTGATCTTCTGTTCGAGGTCCTCCTTCAATTTGGATAGATCTCCCATACGTCCTTGCTTCACCGGCCATGAGCTGCGGGTAGGCTTAGCGTAGCATAGCTTTTTCGCCACCAACTTCCTCTTGGAATCCACATACTCCCTTAGCCTGGATCGAGGGTCCAGCTCTTCGTCCACGGGGTCTTCCACCCTCATGGAGAGTAGGGGTTTCGGTGGGGCGACGTACTCGGCGTTCTCCACTTCCTCCACACAGGTCTGCACGAAGAAGGCGTCGTGCTCAGTTTCGTCATCTGAGTGGGTAGAGCTAGGTAGCTCAGATAGTCCACACTCAGAGACTCCATCAGGAACAGGTACATGGCAGGGTGAGTTGGGGGCGTTGGTGTCAGTCACCACGTACTCATCTCCTCCTGGTATAGTCTCAATAGCATCTTGAGGTCGTAGTCGATCCTTCAAGTCACCCAAGGCGAGTCCATCGCTTTCTCGTTGTATAGCCTGGACCAGATTCGGGTCCAGATCCTCCGAGGGGATGGGGGTAAGACCTCCGTCCACCACGCTGAGCATACTCCCCCATCCGGGTTTCCCAATAGGCGTCTTACGCCCCAGAGGCACGTAGATGGCCTAATCAGGTAAACGAACAGAGCTGATAGTCAGCCTGTCCAGGAGGTTTTCCCAGTACCCGTTGCCCCCATTGGCTCCCCAATCGGGGGAACACAGGACCATACGGGAACGTTCCAAGGCCACCTTGGTCAGGACCTTCCCCAGTTCACTGAACCTGGGGTTCCCGTAGGCCATCCCGAAAGAGGGCCAGTAAAACTTGTAGCTGCATTTCTTCCCCTTGCTGCAGTAAAGGTCCAGTACATGCTGCTTGTCGCTGGCCAACAACTCCACACTCAGGTCTTCTCTAGAGTAACCCAACTCCTTCAGACCTTGGTCTAGGACTTCCCGCAAAAATTGATAGTCCTCAGTTTTGGAGGCCGCCATCATGTTTGAGGGCTCCTCCTTCGATAGTCTCAGGTAACTCGAGGTATGTTCCGATTGCTCCAGTGGCACAGACTCTCTGCCACTGCCGTGGTCCACGTAGAGGAGGTAGGGCGCTTGCAGCGTCAGGGATTGTATCTGGGAGTGCTGCACGAAGAAGTCAGTCCCCAATACAAAGTCGAACGCCTCAGTGTCCATCACATTGAACCGATGGGAGATCATCCGGGAGCCCATAGGTACCTCCAGTTCACAGTCCCCGCAGCTGTGCACCACATGTCCATCCCCCATTCCTATAGCCGCGGTGGTCATGGTGTTCTTCAGGCTCCCACAAGGTAAAATGTTCTTGGCCACTATGGATATGGTGGCGCCAGTATCCAATACCCCCAGGTATTCACGTCCCCCTAGTCGGATACGTACCCAAAAAACCAGGTCTTGGGTGCCACTGGAGCGTCCCCGTCAGAACTCCGCGGGACAGGTCACCTCGAACCCCTTGTTCCGCAATTTGCGGGCCATCCTCATGAAACAGCTTCTCTTCTTAGCATTGCCGTCATCACCACCTTCGTGCTCCCGCTTGGCCCCTTGTTCTTTCTGGGCCTGCGTCTGTGAGCGTGTGGTAGGACCAGACTGCCCTCCAGAGGGCTCGGAGTTCCCCCCTGGATTAGGGTTGGGGTTGCCTCCGTTCTTGTCCGTGTTCTTGTTGTTCTTGTCTGGCTGGCTGTTAGCGCCTCCTCCTCGTCCACCTTGACGCTTGTCTTGCCCTTGTCCACATCCTTTCGACTTGCGCTTGCATGAGTCGTTGCCTTTGCCTTTGCCTCCACCTTTGCCTGAGCCTTTGCCAGGATCCTCACCTTTAAGCTTCGCCGATAGGCGTTGCTTATGGTAGCACTCATCCTCGTAGTGCTTCCCCTTCCCACAGAAGGCACACGTGATGGTGCACCTGTAACGATCCGGCAGCTTTGCTTTGGCGCCGGTGTTCTTCTCCTGCTGCTTCCCCTGGACTACGAAGCAGTCTCGCTGCTCGCAGTCAGGGGCATGCTGCAGGTGGCCCTGCTCGTCTCTGGCATCACACCAGAAGAGCTCCTTGACATTCTCCATGATACGGGCGTGGGCGTGTTTGGGGGTAGTCCCCTGCCCAGGTCTGGATTCTTGGTACCCTTTGCCATGGTTTCCAGAGCCTCCTCCTCCAGGGCGGTAGTTGTTCAGGTGCTGATCGCTTTCTTTCTCCAGCGCCAACTCCAGGAGTTGCACGCATAGATCCTCCTAGCGGAGGGATCTAGCCTTGCGCTCTGCCGTCCAACGGCACTCGTCCCACAGCTCTCGAGGGAGCTTAGCCACCAACCAGAACAGCAGGTCATCGCTGCTGTAGGAACCGGGCGTCAATCGTCCAGCCCAGTGATCCAGGTCAGCCAACAGCTCAGAGACCCTGCCAGGTTTGGGGTTGTTGGGCAGCACGGGCAGGTTCTGGATCTCGGCCCTGATGGAGGGGTGGGTTTCGTAGGTTGGGTACTGCCTCTCCAAGGCAACCAACACATCGGCAAAGGTGGCGGAGTTAGTCACGATCTGCCTGACCTGCCTCTCCAGGTCCTTGGTCTTGCAGCACTGCAGGAGCAGATCGCAGTTGACCCGTCCACTAGCGTGGGTTTGGCCGGTCAATCGGAGAAACCGGCCAAAATTCTCAGCGAACTCGCTGAGGTCCTTGCCTGTGAAGTCAGGCAGGTTCACCACGATCTTGGAGGTGGCAATAGCCTTCGCCTCCTGAGACCTTCGTCCCTCAGGGCGTCGGGTCTTCCTCTTCTTCTTCTTCTCCTTCCCACTTGGGTTCTTGGGGTCCTCCGGGTCATCGTCCTCCGAGGGCGAAGCAGAAGTCATAGATGGCGGCTCATCATCGGAGGGGTCTCCGCCTAGACCACTAGAGCCATAAGCCTCCACATCCACCATTGCTCTCAAGGCTGTCAGCCCCAGCCGGTCCAGCTCGGCTCTCGTAGAGTTCGTCTCGTGGCTGTAGGGCGGCTGGGCCGTTCTCGGTACGAAAGGACTTCTCGGTATTGTGCAGGGGTCGGCATCGGTCGGCTCCTCAGGCTCCCCAGGGTGTTTGTCAGCCCTGCCACCAGGTTGTTGGCCTGTCCTCGATGGGGTGACACTCCCACTGTGGTAGGTGAAGCTTGGGGCGGTATCATCAGGGGCTCCAGTTTCTCTCGGATCTCCTGAGTGAGGTCGCCCACGATTTTAGAGGTGGATCCTCGGAGCACCACGTTGATCTCCGACCGCGTCAGGGACCTGTTGGAGGATCTCCCCGATCCTCTACTCCTGCCTTCAAGAGACTCAAGTCCTCTCCTCAACCCACTCAAGGTTGCATACCCAGGAACATCCACATAGGCTGCCGTAGCGGGTAGAGGATGGTGATAGTCAGCCGCATACCGTCGCGGCGCAGAACTGGAAGCCACCGGCTCACTGGCAGTATTTGCCTCAGGAAACGCAGTGGTAGGTGGGCCCAAACCATAGGCAGGGTAGGTAGGCATACCAGTAAAGCCTGTGCCCTCAGCCATAGGTGGGTTGGTTATGGGTGTGGATGTTGCAGCGGCTGGGTCTGGAGTTTGGAGTGTGGTGGTTATAGGAGAGGGTGATGCATGGAGGCCAGAAGCGCTTGGTGCGCCGTCGAAGGTAGGCTCGTTCGTCAGGTCTTACCCTTGGTCTTCTCCTTTGTCTGCTATGCCTTCTCCAGCATCCTTCTCGCTGTCTCTCTTCCTCCTCACAGGATGAGTGACCACCTCCTCGACTGAGAGGGCCCGGAAGGCCGACTGCAGTCCTTCCAACGAGTCCTCCGCCACGTTCACTGACCCATGTAAGGGCTCCGAAGGTACAGCGCTAGGTCCAGGTCCAGGTTCACCAGGTGCTGGCCTTGCTGGTGCCTCAGGCGCTGTCTTCACATCGGTGTCCTCCTTCTTTGTATCCATCTTTGTTCGCCCTTCTGCTTATATGTGACTTATCTCGGCGCACTGGTTGTATGACACGGGGTTGCTGCCGGTACGCAGAGACAGTCTGCCTCTTGCTACCAGAAAGTTTTATAGTGGTTTCAACACTGTGTTTGTAGGGATGCAGGTTCGCAGCGAATTCAATTTGAATTCGCCGAATTCGCTGCGAATTCGTTCGCAGCGCGAATTCGCTGCGAATTCGGCCTGAAATTCTTAGTACTGCGAATTCGGGGCGAATTCGCGCTGCGAATTCGCAGGCGACGGCAAAATGATCACGCGTGCGCCGTCTTTTCTCCAGATGAAAAACTAACTTTGAACTGTGCAATGCAATAATTTTTTTGACTTGACAAAATGAAAACTATGATGACTCCGCTTCGATTGACCCGTTCGTTTTCTTGTGCGGTGCCTGGGTACCCGTTTTCGAAAACAAAATTTACTTTTTAGTCTTGAACACACCGCTGTGTCCGCCTAGCTCCACCGAACACGGCGGTACCCTCCATTCTCCCCAGAAGTTCACCAGTTTGAAGAAAACCCCGTCCCGAACTTTTGAGTTTCGACTTTTTTTTTCTAATATTTGACAGTCAAAACGTGTTGCCCCTTGGCAACCACGCACTGTCGGGCGTGTGTGGAAGGAGAAGCAGCCGAGAGCAGCCCGACGTAGCCGCAGTGAGGCCCTGGGCACCCACAACGATGTGCACGGAGCTAACGACGTGCACCGAACTGCACCCAGCCAGCGCACCTGCTCCAACCTCCCTATAAGCTATGTACGTAGCCCCGTGTAGCCCTTGCGTATCCTTGACAGCGGTACCCTCCTTACCTTTCCCGGTGCCGTGTATGCTCTCTCTTAGATTACTTCAAGTCCAACGATTCAATTCAAGAGTGCAATGAATGAAGGCCCAACAAGGGCAACAAGTGGTTCACATGTGATGGTTTGTGTGTGGATTGGTGATCTTGCATGCTTCGTTCCTGCTTCTTTTCCAAAAGGCATTTGAAAGAAGCAAGGAACTTTGGAATTCTTGGTTTTGATTTGCTTTATTTCTGTCAAATCGTCAAATCGTTTCAGCATGGTAAATGCAAGCAACAACAAACAACAAAAAATGCAAGGTTACGGAAGCTTTTGGGAAATCTTTTATGCGATATGGTACCGGGTAGTGGCATACCCATATGTAAACAGGTGAAGTGCAACCTAGAAGGTAAATTGTAGGTGCCTATGGATTCAATCAAGCGAATCAGGGAGGATTCGAATTTGAAGTTGCGAATTCGAATTCGGAGTGGTCCACGAATTCGTGCGAATTCGGGGCGAATTCGAATTCGAGCGAATTCGTGCGAATTCGAACCTGCATCCCTATGTGTTTGTGCCTCTCCTGCTGCTTGCTGCTGGTGTAGGGTTTGCTGCTGTTTGTTTTTGAAGATGAAAATGTTTTAGTTGCTGAAATACAATCAATCCAGGATAGCCCAAGCCAGAGATAAGCAAGTAGAAGAGAATCAGGATCAAAGCATGAAGGGCTGCAGTGTAAACAGTGAAAGATGTTAGAATATTCACAGCAACTGCAACTCAGGTCAAATCGGATTGCATATTCACAATGATAGCTGAAACGTTTTGGAAAAAGAGTTGGAAAACTGCCCCATGGTCACTCAATCTCCATAGTGCCATCTCAGGAGATGTGCACTCTTTGTTTTGGGTCCCATATGTGCTGAGGTGGCAGGGCATGTGGCGATGAGGTCACTGCCATGTCACATGCGATCTTCCTACTTAGCTAGGTTGACCGGGAATTGACCCCAGGACCTCTCAAAAAGAGGTGCCAAGCCCCCTAGGGTGCATACCACTAGGACAGCTAGGAATTCATGAGAAAAGATAGATAAATTCATAGGCTCTGCCCTGGATATGTCAGTTCTCAGTCAACTCAGGAAAAGATGAACTGCCTCACATTGATAGGGGATTAGGGGGTCCACTCCATATCCTGATATAGTGTTTGGTTCCATAGGTCAAAATGTGTTATCACCACTTTTGGTTGGGCCAATACTAAGATAGAAATGCCTGTGCGCCCAGTGCATCTCTAATACAACTAGAGTATACCTCAAAGCATTGGAAAAGCACTTTTTCTTACTCCCTAAAGCATTGGAAAAGCACTTTCTCTTACTCCCCTCTTGTGCTGTGGTGGCCACCACTGTCGCACCTTCAGGAAAAAGGGATTTTTTCTTGGCCTTTCCTTGGTTTCCACATCTATTTTAAAATACCTCTAGTTTCCCTAACACAGAAAAATGGGTGCTCACCACCGCTTTGTTCGTAACATTCCCTACAGAAAGCTCAGCGCTCATGGCGCTGCCGGGGTTCCTGTGGCTTGGTTGGGTTAGTTTGGGAGCATGCCAAAAACATATGCATGTGCATCCCTCCCTCCAAGATGCAGCGCGACACTAACCCAACGCCAGACTCTGTATGGACATCCGCTCTGGTTGTGAAAACCTGCTGGCGACCTGCTGTCCTGATCTTAGGGCGAAGAAAGTCGTTAGGAAATTAAATTGCCCCTTGATGGGGTCTTGGGTTCTGCTCAGTCTCCTGGCTGCTGCTTTTCGGCCCAGAAAGCGGCCTACTCAGCGACGCTTTTGCGAGGATATCTGCAGAGGCAGGAATGGGAGAATTATGGACGAATCCACGCAAGCGCGAAGCGACAACACCTAAATCCGTCAAATAACGGCCTAGAATTTTTCTAAGACAACACACCTGAGCAGAATCCAATTGTGCATCAGAAGCACATTTTTATAAAAATTGTAGTCATCTCTCGATTTTTTAAATCAAGAAATTCCTACGCATAAAAAGTCGGCGCGCAGGAGCGGCTCCTAGCAAAGCGCCGGAAAATACAGAAATAATGAGATTATAAACGTATGTCTCACGTAGAGTGGAAAATGACGAGACACACATTAAAAAATAAACATACAGATTCCACCCACACTGACAGTAAGAATCAAACATCCAAGAATTCGAAAATCAACAAAAAGATTTCAATGAATCAGGTATAAACCACAGGTGTGCTCGTCTCGTATGCAGCATGCACATTGCTCGTCTCGTGTCTCCGTGAACGAGTCTTGTAGCAGCGCTGACAAACGATAGAGGGCTAGATTAGAAAGATTGCAGATGATTAGAGGTCAGATCAGGGTGATTAGACATACACACAAGTGCATAGCGACGTTTTTCGCTTGCGCCCCGTTTCACGTTCCCACTTGCTCTCTCTCTCCAGCGGTAGGTAAGGTAGGTAAGCCCAGTCGGGGCCACCCCCTGGTGGAGTTCGTGATCGTGGGTTAGATTTGTGGGAAAAACAGTGATTGGAACAGGTTGTTCGCAAACTCGTGCATGCTCGTGCATTCACACACGCATTAAAGGGTAGGCCACGCGAAATGCGCACGGTAAACCTTGTTAAGGTTATCCAGGGGCTCCTCGGTACGTTCTTTAAGAGAACCTGAGGAGTCTCTTAACGCTTGCTTGCTTGACAGGGCGTGTTTGAGGACAGTGTATTATAGGTCACACTGAAAAGCGTATAATACGTGGAGTGTGGCTTGGTTCCTCAGCCGCAAACACCCCTTCATTTGCCTTTGCTTTACAGGTGGGCAGGTAGGGTGATTGGTGCAGCAGCATCCCATTTTTTTCTTGCCCTGCTAAACAAGGGCGCTGATCACACAAACAGTTGACTGCACCTCCGCCAAGAGTTGCGAGGACAGTTCGACTCCATCGACATCCACGCTGTGCACGCATCAGGAGCACCTCTTCCCCCCAAGCCCTAGCAGGGGAAACGCGTTGTGGCGTCCCCTGTTAGGCCACAGTTGCTTAGCAGCGCTGTGTTCTCTTGTCTTCTTCACAGGAGGGTCATTAGGACTCACGACGTGACCTCCACAACACCCATTAGAGCGTGAGTGTAGGAGTGGTAATCCTGAGTGGGGGCTTGAGCCAGTTGCAGAAGTGCTCGCCCACCAGGATGGTGCCACTGTAGGTAGGGTGTGTAGTGTAGTGGTGTCTTGTGTCCCGCGTGCTTTTCCTCATGGGCAGGGGAGTGCGTTAGCTTTTGGCCTTTAGCAAAAAAGGGCGTGTTGTATGCCCTTAGCACACTTGGCCACCCCTCTCCTCTAGTAGGTAGGGCTTTTGTCGTCTTCCCCCAAGGATAGGCACCAGCACAGAAATTGGGCGCCATAGGAGTGGTACCAGTACCCGACTAGGACCTTCGGTCCGACATCAGCGAAGCCCGGTCTCCGGGAGCCACGCCCGGGAGAGAAGTGAGACGCACACAGACATACGTAGCACACTTAGGGGTAAGGTTCAGTCCCTAGCTTTAGTCTTGGAGGGAAGCGTCTCAGCGAGCCTCAGCAACTCACCAAGGTTGTTCTGGGACAAGTAGTCAGCCAGAACTGAGTTTAGGCGTCTCCCAGGTAGAACAAACGCAGAGAAGGGCTCCCAGGTGGCCTCTTCGACTCCAAACCCTTCCCAGAGGGTGAGGAAGCGCCAACCCTGGCGATAGCGGTGGCGTAGGACAGACTTTACCACGTAGAAGCCCTCCTTAGCCATCTCCTCGGCGTTCATGTCGGGGAGTGCCCCTTCAACTTCCATAGGGCTGGCAGCCCCTTGTAGGTCTAGGGCAGCGATTTCCTCGTTGTTCAGCTCCCACCTCTTCCCACAGAGGTCTTCCGGATCATAGTAGCGCTTCAGGTGTTGAGCAGCGCACACCAGGGTCCCCCCTAGACGGGGATAACACCGCACTGTGATACGGTGTCCATCCACTGATAGAATCCTGTGCAGCCCGAATTACGGGTCATCGCTGGTAGAGCGTGGCCAGGCGGGTAGTCGACTGTGGTGCACCAGCACCCAGTCCCCCTCTTGGTAGGTGGCGGGTACTCTGTGCTTGTTCTTCTTGTCCCACTGACGCTCCCTCACTCTCTGGAGCATAGCCTTGGCCTTGTCCACCTTCGCTTGTTGCTCTCTGACCAATTCACCCACAGAAGAATGGGTGTCCTCTGGATAGGGGGCATGTAGGAACCACGCCGGGCACCCTAGGAATAGCTCATGGGGCAAGTACCCAGTAGCTGAACTCTCTTGGGAGTTCATCATCAAGGATATGACGGGGAGTCGTCTCACCCAGTCTCTGGTGCGTTCAGTTTTGCACCATATCCTTACATTCTCCTTGAGGACCCGAATCTGTCGCTCACGTAGGGGGTTGCTCGTGTGCGAGTAGGGGATCCCCGTAGACACCTGGACATTGAGGGATCTCAGGACGCTCTTGTACCAGCCGGTATCTGAGTGTACTCGTACGTCCTCATCGGAGTTGATCTCCTTGGGCGCCCCATAGACACAAAACCACTCCTCCAGGAGTATCTTGATAGTCTCCTCCCCGGTAATGTGCTTGGTACATGGGAAAACCCTGGTAAACCTGGTCAACCCACAGGTTACCACGAGGGCGAAGTCATAGCCCCCGAACTTCGGCATCTCCGTGTAGTCTACGTATAGAACACGGTTAGCACAGTGAGGGCTGGGCAGGGTCGAGTAGAGACCTCTGTCCCTGATATCCCCTGGTTTACAGGACCTGCACGGGCACTTGTCCACGATAGGCTGGAGGGCTTTCCGCAGTTGGTCGTCTGTCCACGTAGTGTTGAACCACTGCTTAAACAGCCTCAGGGTACGGTCAGCACCCACATGACCGCTGGACTCATGGGTCCACTTCAGCAGCGCTGGGACTCTGTCACCAGGCACCACGATGCGGTCCTCGTGCCAGAGGTAGCTCTTGTCCCTCTTCCACTGATCTTGGTTGATCAGGAGGGGTTCAAGGCGTTTCTCCGGGCGCTTGTAGATATCCCCAAACTCCTTCAGGTACTCTGACTGTTGGAGTCCATCCAGGGGGCGTATCATCGTCATGTTGAGGTCCAAGTGGACGTCCATACGGCTGAACGCCTCTTTAGCCAGCGTATCAGACCGGGCACCAATCAGGGCGTCGAAGTAGTTGCGGCTGATGTAGTCTGCACACTCGTTCTTCACTCCCTGGATATGGTGTACCGTCAGCCGTAGTTGACTGAGGTAGGTCCACCAGCGCCGTAGCTTGGCCTTCTCAGGTGCGGAGCCCTTCTGGAAACTGCGGACCGGTTCTTGGTCGCACAGGCAGACCACAGGGTTACTCCCCAACAGTCGTGCTTGTGAGGATAGCACTAGCATACCCGCGAGCCATTCCTGCTCATAGGTGGAGTAGTTCCCCCTGACCTGGTTCCATTTCCAGTTCCAGTGGCTCAGAGGTACTAGGACCCACTTGTCGTCAGGGTAGCTGTGCTTGAGGGTTCCATCTCGGTTGAGACCTTCCGTCCCCCAATGGGAAACTGCCGAGTCAAACTCCTCCTTCTCTAGTGCTTGCCATTGGAACAACGTTCCACCACTGCCCACATTGCTGGCGTCGGTCACCAGGATAATCCCCCCTTGTGCCCTAGGCACGCCCAAGCACTCAGCGTTTGCCACCTTGTCTTTGAGCTCGTCAAACGCTTGTTGCTCTTGTGGGCTCCAGCGCCAAGTAGTACTCTTCATGATCAAGTCCGTCAGAATGGCGCTGGTGTAGGTGAAGTTTTTGATATGGCGGCGATAAAAGTTGCACGCCCCAATGAAACTGCGTACATCATGAAGTCCTTTCTTGGGGTCTTCATGTCGTACCTTAGCATCCATCAGGGGATCGGCCTTAGAGGCCGCTGGGGTCCACGACCCATAGCCAACGTCAAACCCCAGGTACTGCATAGTCTCCTGCATGAACTCACACTTCTCCAGCTTGAGTCGCGTGTGGTTCTCCTGGCAGACCGCAAAGAACTCACCCAAGAGGATTAGGTGGTCCTCCTGGGTATTGGTCCCGAGGCATACATCGTCGATGTGAGCTTCCATCTGCGCCCCACGGGATATAAGCTCCTGCACCTTAGGTCTCCTTCGTAGGATGGACAAGATCTTGTTCATCAGCTCTTGGAATAGAGCGGGTGCGTTGGCCACGCCAAATGGCATGACCTTCCACTTGAACACCCTCCCTTGAGGGGTGATGAAGGCCAGTAGCTCCTGAGCGTTGGGCATCAGGTCCACTTGCCAGAATCCGCTCCTCTTGTCCATTTTGGTCTTGTAGCGACAGGAGGCTATCTTCTTGAGGGTAGGGTCCATATTAGGAATGGACTCTGAGTGGTTCAGCGTTTTCTTGTTCAGCTCCCCGTAGTCCACTACCAGCCGTTTGGCTGTAGAACCAGGTTTAGCCACCAGGAAACAGGGGCTGCAGTGTAGGGGGTAGTCCCCGTCCTTTTACTCCAGGACTAGGCCAGCGTCGATACATTCTTGTATCTGTCGCTCGATCTCGTCGGCCTGCTCTTTAGGAGCTGGATAGGGTCTCCTCCGGATCTTGTGACCCACGAACTCGGGTTTCAGCTTGAGGTCCATCTGTACCAGCTTGTCACATGAGGCTGGAGGGGGTAGTTCTCCGAACACCTCCAGATAGGTCCTTATAAGCTTCTGCACCCGCGGGTCCAATAGCTTGATCTTGTCCTCCATGTCCTCGTCAGAGTGTAAGTTACTTGCCCCCTGAGTAATAGACGTCAGGAGGTGATCCTCCACCGACTCTTCGCCCTTGGTAGTGTCCTTCAACCCTTGGTAGGCATATAGGAGGTCTTGGTCAACCATCTCTGATGAAGGATGGCAACATAGGCACGCTCGAGGGGGTTCACATACACATTCCTCAGAGAGGTCACCCTCCTCTGGGGTCCTCACATGGGCGCCCCACACGCTCTTCATGAGCTTAAGATCTACCTCCCTTTGCCAGGTGGTGATCTTCTGTTCGAGGTTCTCCTTCAATTGGGATAGATCTCCCACATGTCCTTGCTTCAGTGGCCATGAGCTGCAAGTAGGCTTAGCGTAGCATAGCTTTTTCGCCACCAACTTCCTCTTGGAGACCACGTACTCCCTTAGCCCGGATCCAGGGTCCAGCTCTTCGTCCACGTGGTCTTCCACCCTCATGGAGAGTAGGGGTTTCAGTGGGGCGACGTACTCGGCATTCTCCACTTCCTCCACACAGGTCTGCACGAAGAAGGCGTCGTGCTCAGTTTTGTCATCTGAGTGGATAGAGCTAGGTAGCTTGGATAGTCCACATTCAGACACTCCATCAGGAACAGGTACATGGCAGGGTGAGTTGGGGGCGTTGGTGTCAGTCACGACGTACTCATCTCCTCTGGGTATAGTCTCAATAGCATCTTGAGGTCGTAGTCCATCCTTCAAGTCACCCAAGGCGAGTCCATCGCTTTCTCGTTGTATAGCCTGGACCAGAGTCGGGTCCAGATCCTCCCAGGGGATGGAGGTAGGACCTCCGTCCACCACGCTGAGCATACTCCCCCATCTGGGCTTCCCAACAGGCGTCTCACACCCCAGAGGCACGTAGATGGCCTCATCAGGTAACCGAACAGAGCTGATAGTCAGCCTGTCCAGGAGGTCTCGCCAGTACTCGTTGCCCCCATGGGCTGCCCAATCGGGGGAGCAAAGGACCATACGGGAACGTTCCAAGGCCGCCTCGGTCAGTACGTTCCCCAGTTCACTGAACCTGGGGTTCCCGTAGGCCATCCCGAAAGAGGGCCAGTAAAATTTGTAGCTGCAGTTCTTCCCCTTGCTGCAGTAAAGGTCCAGTACATGCTGCTTGTCGCTGGCGAACAACTCCACATTCAGGTCTTCTCTAGAGTAACCCAACTCCTTCAGACCTTGGTCTAGGACTTCCCCCAATAATTGATAGTCCTCAGTTTTGGAGGCCGCCATCATGTTCGAAGGCCCCCCCTTCGATAGCCTCAGGTAGCTCGAGGTATGTTCCGACTGCTCCAGTGGCACAGACTCTCTGCCACTGCCGTGGTCCACGTAGAGGAGGTAGGACGCTTGCAGCGTCAGGGATTGTATCCGGGAGTGCTGCACGAAGAAGTCAGTCCCCAATACAAAGTCGAACGCCTCAGTGTCCATCACATAGACCCGATGGGTGATAGTCGCGGAGCCCATAGGTACCTCCACTTCACAGTCCCCGCAGCTGTGCACCACATGTCCATCCCCCATTCGTATAGCCGCGGCTGGTCATGGTGTTCTTCAGGCTCCCACAAGGTAAAATGTTCTTGGCCACTATGGATATGGTGGCGCCAGTATCCAATACCCCCAGGTATTCGCGTCCCCCTAGTCGGATACGTACCCAAAACACCAGGTCCTGGGTGCCACCGGAGCGTCCCCGTCAGAACTCCGCGGGACACGTCACCTCGAACCCCTTGTTCCGCAGCTTGCGGGCCATCCTCATGAAACAGCTTCTCTTCTTAGCGTTGCCGTCATCACCACCTTCGTGCTCCCGCTTGGCCCCTTGTTCTTTCTGGGCCTGCGTCTGTGAGCGTGTGGTAGGACCAGACTGCCCTCCAGAGGGCTCGGAGTTCCCCCCTGGATTAGGGTTGGGGTTGCCTCTGTTCTTGTCCGTGTTCTTGTTGTCCTTGTCTGGCTGGCGGTTAGCGCCTCCTCCTCGTCCACCTTGACTCTTGTCTTGCCCTTGTCCACGTCCTTTCGACTTGCCCTTGCCGGAGTCGTTACCTTTGCCTTTACCTCCACCTTTGCCTGAGCCTTTGCCAGGATCCTCACCCTTAAGCTTCGCCGATAGGCGTTGCTTGTGGTAGCACTCATCCTCGTAGTGCTTCCTCTTCCCACAGAAGGCACACGTGATGGTGCACCTGTAATGATCCGGCAGCTTCGCTTTGGCGCCGGTGTTCTTCTCCTGCTGCTTCCCCTGGACTACGAAGCAGTCTCGCTGCTCGCAGTCAGGGACGTGCTGCAGGTGTCCCTGCTCGTCTCTGGCATCACACCAGAAGAGCTCCTTGACCTTTTCCATGATACGGGCGTGGGCGTGTTTGGGGTAGTCCCCTGCCCAGGTCTGGATCTTTGGTACCCTTTGCCATGGCTTCCAGAGCGTCCACCTGCAGGACGGTAGTTGTTCAGGTGCTGGTCGCTTTCTTTCTCCAGCGTCAGCTCCAGGAGTAGCACGCATAGATCCTCGTAGCGGAGGGATCTAGCCTTGCGCTCTGCCGTCCAACGGCACTCGTCCCACAGCTCTCGAGGGAGCTTAGTGTAAACGCTGCATAGTGGCGGATCTTTCTTGTAATTGCAAAGCCTGTAGCCTTGATGCCCCAGGGGTCGTAACGCCCGACACTGCCCCTGATATCTCCGAACCCAACTGACCCTCTTCAGACCCATATCCAGCCTCTGGGAGCGACATATGCGAAGCACTTGTGAGCCCATTGAACTCCATGGTGGAATATGAATAGTCAGAAAACCCGGTCTACAAAAATGGACCAGACATAGAATCTCATTGTGCATCCATCGCACATAATGACTCAACGTGAAATCATTCGAAATAATTTAAATAAATCCGATTGGGAAATCACGAAAGACCAATGAGACTCGACGCGCGCTCACAGGCGACATCTGGCGGCGAACGGAAAACATGAAAACAAGCGGAAAATTTACTGCACTAATGTACATCTGAGAGTCATTGAAATTCTGATCACATTGATGTATAAATTGAGTGCTGTCACTGCTGCCGTTACACTCCCCCTCTGAAAACATACGCCAGTATGTCAGGCCGGGTCAAGTGAAGTGAAAGAAACGGCAAAAGTGACCAAAAACCGACTCATCTATGACAAAATGCGAGAAACTGAGCTGAATTGAGCAAAATTGTGCTGAGATCTGTGTTTCGCGATGGCCATCGACTTGAATGAAACGCATAGGTACGCAGGGCACACAGAAATAGCTTCGATCAAGGTCGAATAATCGAAAATTGAAAGTCTGAGTGAAGAATGTACAGGCATGATCAAGATCCATGATCCATGATGAAATCAGGATCTGACATCCCACTTCCAGAAAACAGAAAACGAGTGTCGCCATGTCGTCGAGCGTCCAAAAAATAGGGTATCCCTTCATGGAGTCTAGGATATGTGAAACTGGTCAGTGTCATTCGCAGTCATGAGACCAGATGCCAGATTATGGTACAAAATGTGACTGAATTGAGACCAGAATCAGTGAATCGCACACAGATTGAAGACGGCGAAGTCTACAGCAAGCCAACATAGCTCCAATTCATTGTCGATAGATACTGTGTGTTGTGCTGAAGGGATATCCAGTTCTCATTCATAGCCAATCCAGGTCAAATCCTCATGATGATGATGATTCCCATGATGGAAATTCATTCAGGTAAGTAATGATAGCCAAGAAAACCCAGTGAGTGTACACCACACTGTCAGTATTGTCTCCAGGGCTTCATGTTTAATCCAGTATGAGCCAGAAGGGGTAATTGACTCATTATAGTCCCAGAATGTATAAGCATCCAATGCTTGGTACCAGGAATTTGCCAAATTTGAGCTGATTCTGAGGGGGATTCCAACACAATCCACAGATGAGCAGCGAGTCGACACAAGTAAGAACACCATCGTCCTCACTTGGTCCTAATAAGCCCTTTGACAGCGGTCGATTGGAAAACAAACCAACAGTCTCAATGTAAGAGCTGATTGAAATAACATTCCCAGCAGATTCGTCAAACACATGAACTGCATCAGACTTAGTCATGTGCCAGAATCTCTGCAATGAGCACGAACTCGAACGAGTCCTTCCCAAGGCGAGTAGAGGTGCACAGTCGACAGCAAAACACGAGAGTGTCGTCGTGGTTGAGGATAAAGGCCTTTCGGAGCTTCCGATGGGAATCATCTACAATGAAGCACATGATTCACATGATGACCATGATGAGAATGATGGACATGATGACCAGGATGATCCCAGAATGTCCCATCATCTGTTCATCGAACCACATAGACGATGCGCCAGGACTGTTTTGTCTCAATGCCAAGGGTATATGTAGACCGTAAACCTTTTCGAAAGTTTCGGCGATTTAAATTCTGATCAAATCTTGTCTCGAATGGATTCTGCCACGATTGGAGCTTCTTCTTGTGCTTGTAAGTCTTCCTTGGTGATACAATCTTTGATCAGCGAGAGCTCATGGTCAATCTCAGGGTGCTTCTTCAGGAACTTGATGAAAGTGTCCGTATACCCATGGATAAAGCTGGAAGCTGGCTCCCATTTGTCTTCTTCTGGACCGAATCCTTTCCATCTGCACAGAAAGTACCACTTGTTTCGAGCATTTTTCTTGTAATCGAGGATCTTCTCCAACTCGAAACTGCTGGTGACCATCTTCCTGTCGCTCAGGTACTTAGAAGTCCAATAGAGAGGCTTGAACTTTCCTTTGGGGCAGGGTACTTCGGCCTTCAAACGGCCCCGATGTACTTCTTGATGTCTGCCCGGTTCAACCTCAAGGTTGAATGTAGTCTCACTTAGTTGACCACTGACTTGGAATGGGCCTTCCCACAGGTGTAACAATTTGTTGTCGTCCTTCAGGGTCGCGTCTGACTTACGAAGCCAAACTTGCTGGCCTTTCTCGAAGGGTTTTCCTCGTGTTCTCGACTGATTTTCGAATTTCAACCAATCTGCTTGACTCTCCACTTTGGCTTGGATCCACTTGGACTCCAAATCCTTGATCCTCTCAAACCATTGTGAGGCGTCGTAGCACTGCCTTGGATGATACATCACTGGTCCTGGACCCATCTTCTCACGACCAAAAACAAGCTCATTGGGACTAAATCCAGTGTAGTTCTTGGTCCGATGGTATCTCCTCAAGACACAGTAAATTGTCTCCAACCAATTGTAGTCTTTTTCAGTCGCCAGGAATTTTCTCAGAATGTTGATAAGAATTCTTCCAGCGCGTTCAGCAGGGAGGGCTCGCTGGTCGTAGACTCGGGCACGAAGATGATGAACTCCCAATAGAGCACACATGTTCTCCCTCCAAGTCCCAATGAACTCCTTCCCACTGTCCGTCAGAATTTGACTGGGAACATCCCAGTTACTCATCCACTGACTTGCAGTCCACTTGGCAGCCATTGCAGAGGTGAGATGCTTCGTGTTGCAAGGGAGGACCTGGATGTAGCCACCGTGGCGGTTTTGAATTAACAAAACCCCATCAATTGGCTTCCTCGTGTAGAGACATTCCTCTTGGATTTGTCCCAACCCGAAGACATCTGCCGTCACCTTGTCGAACAATCTCTCAGGAATTGGCAGTCCCTTCAATACTCCTTCTGCCTTTTGATTCTTGGGGATGTTCGTCTGACATTGCTTGCATCCTTTAGCAACTTGCTCACAGGCACTCTTGAGGTCCCGTGTGTACACTCTGTGTCTTACCTCCTGCTCCAGTACACTGGAGTGTCCGTGGGATGTCTCATTCCGATGCCAATGTCTGACATATTGGTCAATTAGACAATCAGGAACACAAATCCGTCCTTGCCAAAATAACTTGTCGCCTTGGATCTTGAAATCAGACATCTCTTCAGAGTCGTAAGGCTTGTCCCCTTTCAACTTGTGGTATACAGACCCAAAGAACCTGTCCTCCTTGTACATCTTCGTCCAATCCACATAGAGGAAGGAAGTTTCCTTGTCCTTTTGTTGTGGAGGGAGCCTGGATTTCGCCTTGGATCTTGTCACTGGAAACACATTCAGGAGCGGCAGCGATGACTCAGAGTCAGAGTTAACCCTTTCAGTCTGATCTGCCTTGGTAATCTCCTTGCATCTGACCATTTCAACCTTCATCCAATTCTTAATCGAACATTGAAGACAATGTTTCTTGATCAGTGCTTGTTCCTCCTTATCAAACTCGATCAACTTCGGCTTTATCCGTCGCTGTCCCATGAAAACTCACTTCAGAGTAAGCCTCTGAGGCTGGGTAGGCCCAGCGACTCAGGGCGTCCGCCACTGTATTGTAGCGCCCTGGAATGTAAGTCACATGGAGGTCAAATCTGCTGAGAGTTTCATGCCAACGGCCTCTCCTCCCAGCTGGTCCACCAGGGGTATCCACATGTTCTGTCCTCCAGCTCTCCAGTGACTTGTGGTCAGTCAGTACCTCAACGCGATGGCCCAAGATCCAACCTTCATAACGCCGTGAGGCACAAAGGATTGCGTAGGCTTCTCGTTCCCTTGGACTCCAATTTCGCTATCTTGTTGTAAGCTTGCGAGACCAGAAAGCCAGAGGATGGTGGTGACCTTCGTCATCGACTTGTTCGATCGTAGCACCAATGGCGTAACGACTGGCGTCTGTATGAATATAAAAAGGTCCTCCATCCAACCACGGAGTCTTTAATGTAACCACATTTGCCAGTGTTTCCTTGAGACCAGTAAAGGCCTCTTCACATTCTGGCGTCCACTTGAGCTTGACTTGAGATCCCTTCTTTCCTTCTTTTTTGCCAACCCTGAGTAACTCTGTCAATCAACCAGAGAACTTGGCGTAGAGCGGAAGGAACTCGTGGTAATAATTGCAGCAGCCTAAAAAGGCACGAAGCTGCGTGATGGTTTTAGGCCTTTCCCATAGCTGCAGGGCAGCCATTTTTCCTGGGGCCGGTCTTCTTGTCCCATCTTCCAAGACAGAGCCACAAAATTGCACGCTCTGGAGGAAAATGTTGCCCTTCTTGGGTCCACACACGAGCTTCTCTTGTCGAAGGACTTCGAGAACCTTGCGGACTTGTTCTTCGTGCAACTTCAGGCACTCATCAAAGTTTTTTCCCAACGGCGTGGCAATCAGAAGGTCGTCAATGTAGATGCTGCAGAATTCTTGTAAATCCAGAGACTTGTGCTTCTGAAATAAAATAGTCTCCATCATCTTCTGGAACATCGACGGCGCATTCTTCAGACCCATCGGCAGTACAGTCCACTGGACAGTGCCACAGGGCATGCACATTGCCGTCAAATGCCTATCCTCCTTTCGAAGTTGCATTTGGTGAAAGCCATGGCGCAAATCCAGCACAGTAAAGAGCTTACCTTTGGCTCTCGCGGTGATCTCCTTCTTGATTAAAGGAGGGGGATACGCGTCAGGTACCGTGGCGGCATTCAGAGCTATGTAATCCACCACTAGACGCCAAGCATCCATGCTGGATTGGTCAGCAGGTGGGGGTTTTGGCACAGTAAATGGTGCTGAACACCACTCAGAACTCATGCAGCCCTCCAACCAACCGAACTCATAGAGATTGCGCTCAATAATCTTTCGCAGGGCATCTGCTTTGGTCCCGTGAAGGTAGAATGGACGTTGTTTGTGCACCTTTGAGCCTTGGATTATCTCAATCTTGGCTTCCCCATTTTCACATCGAATTGGGGGGTTTTTCCACAACTTCCCAATCAGCACGTCATCTTTATAACCTTGGAACACTGCGTCCCTTCTTGCAGATATCTTGTCTCCGTCGACCTGATTCCCACATTTAATCACCGACATTATGTCCACCAATTTGCGAATTGTTGGTCGTGGTCTCATATTCTTGGCCACTTCATTCCGAACTTCTTCGTCGCATTGTTGGCGGATGAAGCTCACCTGAGCTCGCTCCTCTGTGGGATCCCACCAATTAAGGGGGTCCACAAATGTCTTGAAGGGATGGTCGGACGAATTCAGCTGCATTCCTGTCAATTCAGGTGAAAATCTTGGAAATTTGTCGTCATTCTTGCTTGAAATCCGGACATTTTTGGCTTGATTCTTGTCTGATTGGGACGAATTGGAATGGATGGAGGCGTTCTCTTGAGGGACGCCGATTGTCCTTCCCTCCTTCCGCGACGATATGTCGGGATTCCGCTCTCGATCGTCTCGATCCACCTCAATTTCGTGGATTCCTGAGGAATTTGAAATGACCTCTTCTGTTCCCATTTCACTGTCATCTCGCCAATAATCTCCGAGATTCCCGTCAACTAAGCACGCCAATGTGGTCCACGAACGCTCTGGCAAAGGCTTGCCATTGTCTTCGCAATACAGCTTCACTCCCTTGTGAGGTAGCTCGACAATGTCGATTGAAATGTCCATAATATCCTTGAACCAAGATCGTTTTGGCCAGTTGGGGACAATTAAAAATCGCCTTTGCGCCGGATTGCTTCAGCTTCTTCACCACACGAGGAAAAACGTCCAAGGGCGGATTGATCCACATAGGTTCAGACCAGTCCTCACTCCAGGCATCGTCGTAGAACTTTGGAAATCTTTTATTTCTGTTGTTTGCAAAGGCATCAACTTGCGGACAAAAATTGTGGTTCTTTTCGAAGTAATCCACCAGAATGTCCCGCCTTTTGTCATCTACACGCTAGCAAACTGACTTCCACTTCTTGCAGTTCAATGATTCCACCTTTCCTTTGTCGAATTCTTCTTGATTCCCTGTCCATTCCTGCCCATCTCGCTGAATATGCAGCTTATTTCGCTCCTTGAATTGGTGTATACTCTTGGTGTATGGGTGCAGATAATACAGGTCGGACGGGTCGCTGGTCGACGGATCCTGGAGGAAGCATGTCCTGTGTCCCATGGGCGACACACGGTGAGCGTGAAGCCATGGTTGACCCAAGAATAAATCATACTTAATGGTGGCTTCATAGAAATTTGCAGAAAACCACTCCTCCGTCACTGTCTCCTCCACGCTCCAGACAGATTGTTTCACCAATCTGACCGCCAACTCTGCCTCTCTGTCGCCATCTTCAAGGCGATGTCCGCTCACTCCCTCCAGCTGGACAGGTGCTGAGGACATCTTCGCCTCGTCCTCCTGCAGAAAGCCTCTCCTCACCAGATTGACCTCTGAACCATTGTCAATCAGACATTTGGCAAGTTTAACCTTACCATCTGTCGTCCTGACCTGGATCCAGCAGACAAACTGGCGCTGCTTGCCCCGCCGGACAGCGCTGAGGACCCAGGCAGGGTAGAGGAGGCCGGAGGAACGCGCCAGCCGATCCCAGCAGCGTCCATCCACCGCCCCAACTACCCTGATGGGCTTTGTTTCCTGCCACTCAACACCAATGTTGGGATTTGGGTCAAGTTGGCTTCCCTATTGCCATTCTTCTTCAACGTTTGGCTGCACGTCCTGTACCCCTCCTTCGTCAACCCATTCTTCTCCTGCTTCAACGGCATTGACTCCTTTTCCACGTCCACGACCACCAAATGACTTTGCACCACGACCTTTCTTACCTCCTTGGCCTTTGTTGTTGGAGGTGTTGGAATTGGGGTTGGATTTGTTGGATCTGCCCTTGCCCCGACCTCCAGTATCCTTGTTGTTGCCGAAGGTCTTGTTTGCTGGCGTCTCCGTATACAGGGGGTTGCCATTCACCTTGGAATCCTCTTGATTCCCGGACTTTCCTTGTCCCTTTCCACTCTTTTCGCCAGATTTTCCACCAGATTTTCCACCAGCATCGGTCCATCTTGAGCCGCTTGGATCTCCGCCTTGCTGCGAGCAATCTTTTGGTGTCCAATCCCTGTTCTTTCCTTTGGACTGCCCCTTACCCTTTCCCCTTCCATGCTGGTCAGCATCTTGTGCTCCATCCTGCTGGGGATTTTTGGGAGAATTTCCCTTTCCATCCATTTTGGACTGAATGGTCTTGATATCTGAGGGCGTCCGCCTGTGATCTGCGGTCGTGTGAGTCACCGCTCGACCTTCCTTTCCAAGGGCAATGCACACGGAGCATCCCTTCTCACCAACGGCACTGACCTTGCCTCCGAAGCCTTGTGCATCCTGTGACTTCTGGCGTTCTAAGTTTGCATACTTTTCAAGTTGGTCCCAGATCTGCTGGACTCCATACAAGAAGATCCACGGCCGCACCTTCAAAACTGTCCCCTTATACTTCACTTTTCCATCCACCATGCTACAGAAAAACTCCGACTGTTCAGAATCATGGAAACCAACTCTCCATCTGCCCTCACGAATGGTGATGTCTTTCAATCCCGTAGCACTGATAGAGTGTAGCAACTCACGAACTGCCATTTGTCCCATAGTCTCCGGCAATCCTCGGACTTCAACCCAGTTGCCCAGGACTTTTTGGTCCGCCTGGGAGTCCCTGATCTTCTGCTTGGTCTCCGGCGTGAGCTTGCTCAGGAGAATCTTCTTCATCTCGCCTTCAGAAAGGCCTTCCCCCGACTTCTCCGCCTCCTGCACCAAAAAATCCAAATCCTGCTTTGCTATTTGGATCTCTTCAAGAAACAATTTCTTGATCGCCCTGAAGTTCTCAAGACGGTTCCTGTAATGATCCTCAGGGAGTCGAGAGCCTTTTCTTTTGAGACTTCGCCACAGCTCTTCATAAGTCAGGGGGTCTCCTTGATTCTGCCTTTCAACATAAAGATTATATGTTCCTTCCCTGAGTTTGCCAGTCAAACAGTCCATCAACCCGAGAATCCAGAGTTCCTTGTCCAGTTTCTCCGTCTGCAGCCAAACCATGAATTGTCTTTCGAGGGACGCCCAGTAGTTTGGGTGTCCTGAGAACTTTGGCTGCTTCATCACTGAACCTCTAAGCCTCATGTGCAAAGGGTTGAGCAGGTGGTTCAGGTTGAAACCTGTGGACGTGCCAACAGGATCGAAAAGAACTGGGTTGACGGCGGCGCCTCCCATTGCCTGTGCTTGAGCAATTGCGGCCGCCAGCAACGCCTGATCCACAGTAGGCTGTACAAACGGCGTTGACTGTGCTTGATGATACCTCATCTCCTTCAATTTCTTCTGTTTTTCCTTCGTTTTGGCTTCATTTTCCTTCTTTTACTTGCCTTTCTTCTTCAAGGCTATTGATCTCTCCTTCACAGTGGTCCTTGCTCTCCATCAATATCACCAATGGTACCAACAGAAAGTATAGACCTCTCTGACGAAGATTCCCCTCCTTCAGTATGCAGATTGAGGCCAATAGGACTTGTAATTCCAGTAGGGGGAATACCAGAATTTCCAGTAAAAGCTGGGAGTGGGCCAGTAAAAGCTGGGGGTGCCGGAGAATGTGGAATGCCGTAATGCGTGGATGCAGGTGCAGCTGAGGAGGTAGGTGCTTGGTGAATTGCCATTGTAGGCGCTGGTCCAGTGAGCCCAGTAGTGCTCAGATTTTGTACCAGATTGGTCAGCTTTTCCAGCTTCTGCTGCCTCTCCTTCCACGTGCTGGCATCATCCCGCTTTTTCTCCTTGGCAGCCTTCCTCAGCTCCTTCACCCTGTCTTCCAGCGACGAAATCTGGCGGCGACAGGAGCAGTCCTTGGCACACTCACCACAGGATGGGCATCTCGTACCTTTTCCTTTCCTTCTTACCTCATCAACCCAAGTATCAACACCCAAGTTGGAGTTGGGAAGCTTGGACAATTGCTCCCTGGAGAGGTGAGAATGTGTCGAATCACACCTCATTTCGTCGACCTCTTCGTCGTTCGGACCCCAGGCGCCCGACGGACCAGCGTGCGGATGCACATTCTGGCGTCTCTCCTCTGCAATGAGGGCCATTTGAACCATCACGGCAGCCTGGTGGTCGAACTGGTTCATCAGCTCCTCCCAATCCTCTTGTTCCTGCAAAGTGGCGTCAAATCGCAGGCGGCCACTGTCCCTGATGAACTGGCACGACGCCCTGAACCAGTCCCTCAGACGGCCTCGAAAGCCTGCCTCCGCCAGTAGCCAATTTTGGCGGTGCAAGAACTCCTGATTTCAGATTTCCTGGAAGTGGTTTTCCCAGTATTCACTGGAAACCTCATCAATTCCAGTATTAGACGGCTCTCCTTCGCTGCTGCTGTCTTCAAGATCAGGTAGAGCGTGAGAGCTGGAACCATATTCACTTGAGGAGGGAGATTCTCGACCGGGTTTAAGGTTAGGTGGGGCGTTCATACAACAATCAGCACAAGTAACACGGCCTTTGGTGCATTTTGGAGCAGGGTCACAGCCCCTGAGTTATTGTACATATGGCTGCTGTCCTTTGATGAACTTCGGCTCGCCATGAACGCTCACTTGCCCGTGGTTAGGCCGCTTTTGTGTTATGCTCGCCGGGGGGCAACCCCCATGCACCAAAAAAACAATCAGCACAAGTATGAACTCCACCCCAATGTCTATGGCCACGGTAAGGACACTCTGAAGGTTGATCCTCGGTCTGCTGGGGAGAAGCCACGAATGTAACCTCAGGGGGAACACGAAGTGACCCAGGATGGATGATAGCCCCGCTAAAGTCCGATGATCTCAAGGTATCCGTGGAGATTCCAGAAGCAGAGTCATGATTTCCTCTGCTACCATGTAACCGCTGCATAGTGGCGGATTTTTGTTGTAATAGCGAAGCCTGTAGCCTTGATGCCCCAGGGGTCGTAACGCCCGACACTGCCCCTGATATCTCCGAACCCAACTGACCCTCTTCAGACCCATATCCAGCCTCTGGGAGCAACATATGCGAAGCACTTGTGAGCCCATTGAACTCCATGGTGGAAAATGAATAGTCAGAAAACCCGGTCTACAAAAATGGAGCAGACATAGAATCTCATTGTGCATCCATCGCACATAATGACTCAACGTGAAATCATTCGAAATAATTTAAAAAAATCCGATTGGGAAATCACGAAAGACAAATGCGACTCGACGCGCGCTCACAGGCGAAATCTGGCGGCGAACGGAAAATATGAAAACAAGCGGGAAATTTACTGCACTAATGTACATCTGAGAATCATTGAAATTCTGATCACATTGATGTATGAATTGAGTGCTGTCACTGCTGCCGTTACACTTAGCCACCAACCAGAAAAGCAGGTCGTCGCTGCTGTAGGAACCGGGCGTCAATCGTCCAGCCCAGTGATCCAGGTCAGCCAACAGCTCAGAGACCCTGCCAGGTTTGGGGTTGTTGGGCAGCACGGGCAGGTTCTGGATCTCGGCCCTGATGGAGAGGTCGGTTTCATAGGTCGGGTACTGCCTCTCCAAGGCAACCAACACATCGGCAAAGGTGGCGGAACTAGTCACGATCTGTCTGACCTGCTTCTCCAGGTACTTGGTCTTGCAGCAGTGCAGGAGCAGATCGCACTTGACCCGTCCACTAGCGTGGGTTTGGCCGGTCAATCGGAGAAACCGGGCAAAATTCTCAGCGAACTCACTGAGGTCCTTGCCTGTGAACTCAGGCAGGCTCACCACGATCTTGGAGTTGGCAATAGCCTTAGCCTCCTGAGACCTGCGTCCCTCAGGGCGTCGGGTCTTCCTCTTCTTCTTCTTCTTCTTCCCACTTGGGTTCTCGGGGTCCTCTGGGTCGTCGTCCTCCGAGGGCGAAGCAGAAGTCATCGACGGCGGCTCATCATCGGAGGGGTCTCCACCTAGATCACTAGAGCCATAGGGCTCCACGTCAACCATTGCCCTCAAGGCTGTCAGCCCCAGCCGGTCCAGCTCGGCTCTCGTAGAGTTCGTCTCGTGGCTGTAGGGCGGCTGGGCTGTTCTCGGTACGAAAGGACTTCTCGGTATCGCTGCAGGGGTCGGCATCGGTCGGCTCCTCAGGCTCCCCAGGGTGTTTGTCAGCCCTGCCACCAGGTGGTTGGCCTGTACTCGATGGGGTGACACTCCCACAGTGGTAGGTGACGCTTGGGGCGGTATCATCAGGGGTTCCAGTTTATCTCGAATCTCTTGAGTGAGGTCGCCCACAATTTTAGAGGTGGCTCCTCGGAGCACCTCATTGATCTCCGACCGCGTCAGGGACCTATTGGAGGATCTCCCTGATCCTCTATTTCTTCCTCCAAGAGACTCAGGTCCTCTCCTCAACCCACTCAAGGTTGCATACCCAGGAGCATCCACATAGGCTCCCGTAGCGGGTAGAGGATGGTGATAGTCAGCCGCATACCATCGCGGCGCAGAACTGGAGATCACCGGCTCACTGGCAGTAGTTGCCTCAGGGAACGCAGTGGTAGGTGGGCCCATACGGTAGGCAGGGTAGGTAGGCATACCAGTAAAGCCTGTGCCCTCAGCCATAGGCGGGTTGGTTATGGGTGTGGATGTTGCAGCGGCTGGGTCTGGAATTGGGAGTGTGGTGGTTATAGGAGAGGGTGATGCGTGGAGGCCAGAAGCGCTTGGTGCGCCCTCGAAGGTAGGATTATTCGTCGGGTCTTGCCCTTGGTCTGCTCCTTTGTCTGCTTCGTCTCCAGCATCCTTCTCTCTCTCTCTCTTTCTCTTCACAGGTTGAGTGTCCACCTCCTCGACTTAGAGGCCCCAGAAGGCCAACTGCAGTCCTTCCAGCGAATCCTCCGCCACGTCCACTGGCCCATGTAGGGGCAACGAAGGTACAGCGCTAGGTCCAGGTCCAGGTTCACCAGGTGCTGGCATTGCTGGTACCTCAGGCGCTGTCTTCACGTCGGTGTCCTCTTTCTTTGTGTCCATCTTCGTTCGCCCTTCTGCTTATATATGACTGATCTCGGCGCACTGGTTGTACGGCACAGGGTTGCTGCTGGTACGCAGAGACAGTCTGCCTCTTGCTACCAGAAGGTTTTATAGTGATTTCAACACTGTGTTTGTGCCTCTCATGCTGCTTGCTGCTGGTGTAGGGTTTCCTGCTGCTTGTTTTTGATCAGTAAAATGTTTTACCCGCTGAAATACAACCAATCCAGGATAGCCCAAGCCAGAGATAAGCAAGTAGAAGAGAATCAGGATCAAAGCATGAAGGGCTGCAGTATAAACAGTGAAAAATGTTAGAATATTCACAGAAACTGCAACTCAGGGCAAATCGGATTGCATATTCACATAGATAGCTGAAATGTTTCGGAAAAAGAGTTGGAAAACTGCCCCATGGTCACTCAATCTCCATAGTGCCATCTCAGGACATGTGCACTCTTTGTTTTGGGTCCCATATGTGCTGAGGTGGCAGGGCATGTGGCGATGTGGTCACTGCCATGTCACATGGGATCTTCCTACTTAGCTAGGCTGACCAGGAATTGAACCCAGGACCTCTCAAAAAGAGTTGTGCAGCCCCCTAGGGTGCATACCACTAGGATAGCTAAGAATTCATGAGAAAACATAGATAAATCTATAGGCTCTGCCCTGGATATGTCAGTTCTCAGTCGACTCAGGAAAAGATGAATTGCCTCACATTGATAGGGGATTAGGGTGTCCACTCCATAACCTGATTTAGTGTTTGGTTGCATAGGTCAAAATGTGTTATCACCACCTTTGGTTGGGACAATACTAAGATAGAAATGCCTGTGTGCTTAGAGCACCTCTAATACAACTAAAGTATACCCTAAAGCATTGGAAAAGCACTTTTTCTTACTTCTACTGGGTGGCGTTGAGGAAGAAGTCACAAGCCCTACCGGCTCACCTGTGAGATTGCAAGAGAACACAGAGCTGCCAAGCGTCTGTGGCCTAAAAGGGACTCCACAACGCGTTTCCCTGCTAGGGCTTGGAGGGAAGGAGTGCTCTTTGGGCGTGCAGAGCGTGAATGTTGAAGATGTCGGACTGCGCTCGCCACTCCTGGCTGAGTCGCAGTTTGTTGTTTGTGTGATCAGCGCCGCATAGTTTAGCACGGCTTGGAATTGCACCAATTCATCCTGACCGTCCCACCTGTAGAGCAAACGCAGATGACTTGGGTTTGCGGCTGAGGAACCAAGACTACCTCCACGTATTATACGCTTCTCAGGTAGCCCTATAATATACTGCCCATGAGACCCACCGCTGGGGGTATTTTCTTCGAACGAAACATTCGAACGAAGATTACTTCTCTGAACAGAGAAAAATTTTGAACTGTTCGAACGCCTTTGGGGTGGCCGTTTTGCTGCAAACATTGTGATTAAATGCTCAACACAGGTTTGTTTGAGGGTTTGGTTCTTTGGATTCAGCCTGCAACCACCTAAATGCCCTGAATATGTGTTTTAGAAATGTGGTGGACTTTTCTTCGAACGAACCTTCGAATGTTCCAACGAAGATATTTTTCGAAGAAAACAACGCGGCGTCTACTAATGCGCATACAGGCAACAACAGCACCGCACAACCACCAGTGTCCCTGTCCAATGTACCTTTCTCAGTCCTGGCTCACGACTCACTGCCTGACACTTGTACTGCACCCTCGTCTTTCTTTTCCGTATCCTCTTTGTCTCCCTCTCCGGCATCTTCTTCTTCCGGCTTGCCACCACTCTTTGTTAGCGTCTTCCTCTTCTTCTTTGGCCTCTTTGCCTTCACTTTCCTCTTCCTGGCACTTGGAACTGGCACGCCACCGGTTGCCGACGCCACTGCCGCCGCGTTTTTGCAGTCCTCCTCCGTTGCGTAGCTTCGGGCCGCGACACAATACTCTCCCACGGAATGCAACAGGGCAGACTTGTAGTCTGAGAAAGATGTCCTTGATTAGTGTCCTATAGATTTTGATGAAATCCTGCAGGTTTTTGATGGTGAAATCCCAAAACCAAAGGAGCAAGTAGAGCAAGAACGGGATGTGGATCGAATCAATGAATAGTTTGAAATCCAGTGTAATACAGAAGGGCTGCAGATAGACAAAGCAGGTATAAACACAAAGGTTCTATCACAAATGGATAATATAAAAGATTTTATATGAAACCTGGACTGACTCCAGCCTCCAAGATATCATCAAGCACTTCATCTGCACTCTTTTGGGTGTAATGGTGCTGGTTAGGAATGTGGGGCATAGGTGTCAGGCCAGACACAGAATATGACTTGGCCAAGCAACTGAATTCAGAAACAATTAAAAAGTAGAACCACAATAAGTGGTAGAAACAATTGAGTATAGGGGTCTTGGGGTGGGAGACCACTAGGCTTAACCTCCAAGGCCTAAAGCATGAAATGCCTATTATACTTCGGTATATCCTCCATGAAGGAAGATACCTCCGCTCAGTTGAGTGGTAGGGGTGAACTTCATGGGGGGGGGGTAGGGTTATAACCCTAGTTACCTTGAGAAAGTGTACTGAAGGCCTAAAAAGAGTGACAAAAATACTTAAGTTAGTCCTAGCATCAACAAAAGGGTTTTAAAGGGGGCTTGGCCTGGATCAAGCCCTCCAAGAAAGACAAGGCAGTGACGTTTTCTTACTCCCCCCTGGAGTACTAGTTAGCTAAGCTAGTAGGACCAAGGAAAAAGGCTAAACAATTCCCAACATTACCCCAGAAAATGCATTAAAAAAATGCATTAAACTTACAAGAAAAGTCTCATCAGTTCATAGAAGCCTATCACACTGTAGGTACCCTTGAAAAACAGTGTAACATACCGTGAATGATGTCCCTTCGATGGGGCATTCCTCAAAAGTCGCCAGTGTGCGACGAAAACTTTTGGTAAAATTTTGGGGGTAGTGGGGTTTGAACCCAGGACTCCCTCCCTAGAGCACATATGCTTGCCCACTAGGGTACAGTCTAAGGCTCTAATGCGGACGGCTATCGCTGCATAAACAGCGTTTTAGTATACGTCCTGACCAAGGACCAGGGCGGAGCAATACCCCCAATGGAGGACACAAATCTCCAGAAGCTGAAAAAAAATGGAAAATGTAACCAACAGGGAGTGATTCCTGCGGTTTAGCGAAAGGTGTAGCGATTTAAGAAGTCAAATTGCTAAAAATTGATGAAATCACGCGAGAAATCGTCATTTTTACGCCAAAACTCAAAGTCGCAGACAAGCGCAACGGAAGCGGACTTCAAAAACAAGGTTGCGCAAGCGTAAACGGCTTTTGAAAAAGAAGGTATGAGCCGTAGTTTTTGAGGTTCTAAAGGAAATTTTTGCACAGTTGCATCAAAATTTTTATAAACTTTAGGGAAAAGTATTCGAACTCAACCCACACCACAGAGCAGGTGGACAACCCACCTGTCAGGTATGCCAGTGTCATTTCACAAGCATGCATTGCGTTCGTGCTGGTTGCTTCGTCAAAACGTTGGGGTTGTCAACGCTGTGTTCGTTGGGGGTCCGGGTTCTCCTCTTCCTTGCTCTGCACAGGTCAAAACAGGAATGAAAGGTATGCGATGCGAATGGAGCGCGCAGCGCGCACGTAGGGTTAGAATATGCGCTGTGCTCGCGATGCATGTGCCTAATTGAGGCATTCACACGCTGTGGCGCTTTTCACTGTACCCCAATTCACCCTTGTTCTCTCTTCACAGGTAAGAAAGGAAAGTGCCTGCTCGTGTTTGTGTAGCCGTAGCGCTAAAGTAGGGTTGCTTAAAACGCTTAGGCTTGTTTCGCGCTGTGCAGTGCGCCACTCTCTCTCCGCTTTCTGCAGGAAACAAGACAAGAATAGCATGCATGACACACAGTGCATTAATCGCTTAGGGTGGTTTATACTTCGCCGTAGGTTGGTTTAAGCGAGTAGGGTTGTTTTGCGCTCGTGTTTTTCCCGGCATTCACAGGATGCGTGGTGAGTAAGGTAGGTAAGCCCAGGAGGAGCTCACCTCGTGGTTGAGTCACGCTTTGATTGGTTAAGTTGTGTAAGATTAGGCAATAGAAGGAGAAATTGGGAAATCTGTGCATATTTGTGCATGCATATGACGCATTAAAGGGTAGGCCATGCGGAGTCCGCAGGGTATAACTCTTGTTTAGGTTATCCAGGGGCTCCACCCTACGTTCTTATAGAGATTGGGTGCAGTTCCTTAAGCTTGCTTGCTTGTACTGAGGTTCAGGAACAGCGTATTCTAGGGCAGCCTGAGAAGCGTATAACACGTGGAGGCTGTCTTGGTTCCTCAGTCTTGAACCTCAGTCATTGGCCTTTGCTTTACGGCTGGGAAGGTAAGGGCGATTGGTGCAGTCCCTCTTGGCAGCGCTAAAATATGCTGCGCGGATCACCAAAACAAATAACTGCAGCTCAACCAGGAGAGGTGAGTGCAGTCCGACTTCACCGCCATCCACGCTGTGCACGCACGCTGAGCACTCCCTCCCTCCAAGCTCTGACAGGGAAACGCGTAGTGGCGTCCCTATTAGGCCACAGCCGCTTAGTAGCGCTGTGTTCTCTTGCTTTCTCACACAAGGGTCAATAGGACCCGAGACCTCATTGACAGCAACACCAAGTAGCGTGTGTAGGTTTTAGGGTCAGCAGGTCTGGCAGGAGTTGAGTGCAGGTGATGCGTGCTCACCCTGCCTTCGAAGGCCCGTGCTGGCGTTAGTGAGTGTAGTGTAGTGGTGTCTCCTGTCCCGCGTGCTTTTCCACGTGGGCAGGGGAGTGCGTTAGCTTTTGGCCTGTAGCAAAAATTTGCGTTTTGTATGCCCTTAGCACATGTGGCCACCCCTCCCCTCTAGTAGGTAGGGCTTTTGCCGTCTTCCCCCAAGGATAGGCGCCAGCACAGAAATTGGGCGCCATAGGAGTGGTACTGAACTGACTAGGACCTTCGGTCCAACATCAGAGAGGCCCATTGTGTTGGGAGCCACGCCGGGGAGAGAGGTGAGACACACACAGACATACGTAGCACACTTACGGGTATGGTAAACCCTGTAAGGAAGGGTAGAACCCCACGGATCTGGACCAGTCAGGGGTCCTAACTGTGGGCTCAGTTGTCCCCAAGGAGGGAAGGCACACCTTGCCTCATAACACCTTGCTTGTCATTTGCCCCCTGGTGTAGTAAGCCACCGTTCTTCGTTGGCTCCCAAAGGTCATTACATCAGGGCAGTCCCCATGCAACACATGGTCAACAAGGCAAACACTCGCTGGGTGGCTGCTAACCTGATAAGCGGCCACCTGGCCCACGCTGGAAACCAGAGGCATGGGACTGCAGGGCACAGACAGGGTCAGTGCAGTGCTCAGTAAGCAGTGGCCTGTGAAAAACCAATGGCCATCGGCCAGGGAGTGGTTGTCACGGGGGGCTACCGGTCCTGTCCTGTGATGCAATGTAGGGCTACTGTGACAACTGCTCTTACATCCATACACAGGCACGTCTGCACAAGAGTGCTGACTGCACCTGTGAGGTTAGTACGCAGTCAGTAGACTGACACAGGGGAATTAGTTTCGCTTTTTACGCTGGGACATAGTCTCAGCACGGGTTAGTAGCTGCCCCTCGTTGTTCTCAACGAGGTAGGAGCGGAAGATGGGGTCGATACTCCCATCTGGTTGTATGAAGGCTGAGATAGGTTCCCAGGTCGCCTCAGATAACCCATAGCCATCCCACAGGGTTGGAAATTTCCAGCCCTGTTTATACTTCTGGCGAGCAATACCTGCAACCACGTAGTAACCATCGACTGCCATCTCATCGGCAGTCATCTCTTTGAGTTCGTCTGCCTCCTCTGGACTGGCAGCGTTCTCTAGGTCTATACGCTCCACCTCACTGTCGCTGAGGCGCCACTCATCCCAAGACAAATCGTCAGCGGAGTGATAGTGCCTCAACTGTTTAGGTGCACACAGCAGTTCACCACCTAGACGTGGACTGCACCTGACATGGATCGTGGATCCATCCATCCTGATGATACGATAGGGTCCAAAAAAAGGGTCCTGTAGGCAGTTACGTGGCCAGGAGGGTAGGCGTGAATGGTGAACCAAAACAAGGGTACCAACCTTGAAGCTGGCAGGTCGCCGTAGGCGGTTCCGTCAGCTCAGTTCACGGTCACGAATGTGTCTCAGGTTAGTCCCGGCCTGGTTAGCCGGAGACTGCTTGTGTTCCAGCCAATCTCCCACAGGGCTCTTGAAGTCCTCAGGGAAGAGGGTTTTGAAGAACCATGCAGGTCGTCCTCCATGGAACAGTTCGTGGGGGGTGAAACCCGTAGAGGACCTCCGCTGTGAGTTCATGGTCAGCACTGCCCAGGGCACTAGGCGTACCCAGTCCTTGGTACGCTCCTGTTTCATCAGGATTCTTAAGTTTTGCTCCACCACACGGTTCTGTCACTCACGGAGAGGGTTAGACGTGTGGGTATAGGGCACACCTGTGGTTACCTCCACGTTGAGGGCATTTAGCACTCGTTTGTACCACCCAGTGTCACTGCGGATGCGTACATCCTCATCAGAGTGCACCTCCTTAGGTGCTCCATAGGGTTCAAACCATTGTTTGACCAACATTTTCACAGTCTGCTCACCTGTGATTTTCCTATTGCAAGGGAACACACGGGTGAAGCGAGATAGGCCGCAGGTGACCACTAGGCAACTATCATAGCCGCCGAAGCGTGGCAGGTTGTGGATGAAATCCACGTAGAGAAGAGAGTTAGCACATTAGGGTATGGGTAAGCTGGAAATAAGGCCCCTATCCCTACTGTCGCTCTGCTTGCTGGCATGACAGCCACAAGCATCCACAATGGTCTGCATACGCGACCTCAGTTCAGTCAGGGTTAGACTAGAGTAGAAACACTCAAGGAAGAAGTGCACTGATCGATTAGCGCCAGTGTGACCAGAACTGAGATGGGACCACTGTAGGCACCCATCCAGTTGTGCCTCAGACACCGCAATTTGGTCCTCGTAGAAGAGGTACTGATTGTTTTTATACCACTGGTGCCCGTCAATGACACGGGGTTCGAGACCAGTGCTGAGGGTTTGGAGAATTTCTTTATACTCTGACTGATAGTCGGTTAGACTCCAACCCTCCGGGATTCCCGCAGTGCGCATGGACAGGTCAAGCTGGACATCCATACGCTGGAAAGCCTCTCTGGCGAGCGCCTCAGAGCTCTCACCTATAAGCGCATCGAAGTTGTTGCGCGATATATAGTCAGACAGTTCATTCTTTATTCCGGGGATATGATGAACTGTCAAGCTGAACTGGCTAGAGTAAGTCCACCACCGCTTTAGCCTTGCTTTCTCTGGTGGTGGGCCCTTCTGAAAAGACTTCACAGGTTCCTGGTCACACAGCCAGACAATAGGGTTAGATCCCAGGAGTCGGGATTGTGACGAAAGCACCAACATACCGGCCAGAAGGTTCCTGGTCATAGGTGCTGTAATTGGAACGCGCTTGGTTCCATTTCCAATTCCAGTGTCGCAGTGGCACCAGCCGCCACTCACTGGTAGGATAGTCATGTTTCAACGAACCATCACGGTTCAGTCCACTAGTACAATAATGGCAGTGGGTTAGTTCAGCGGGGTTAAGCTCCTGCCATTGGTAGATCGTACCACCGCCCCCTACATCACTGGCATCAGTGATCAGGACTATCTCGCCCTTAGGGCGGGGTACTCCGAGGCAGTTGGAGGAGGCAATTTTCTTCTTCAAATCCTGGAAACACTCTTCCTCTCTGGCGGTCTACCTTCAGGGAGTAGTTTTCCTGATTGGGTCAGTGAGGGGGGCAGAGGAGTAAGTAAAATTGTGGATGTGACGCCGATAGAAATTACAGGCGCCCACAAAACTCCTCACGTCGTGTAGACCCTTCTTAGGGTCATCGCGAATCTGCATGTCCTGTAGGGGCTGCATCTTAGACGCGGCTGGCCACCACCAACCATACCCCACGTTGAAACCCAAATATTCCATCTCCTGTTTCATAAACTCACATTTTTCGAGTTTGATTCGGAGATGGCTTTCTTGACAAACAATGAAAAACTCACGGAGGAGAAGGACATGGTCCTCTTTAGTATTAGTACCCAAACTCAAGTCGTCGATGTGGGCCTCCATTTCTGCACCGCGAGAAATCAACTCCTGTACTAGAGGCCTGCGCCTCAGAATGTACAAAATTTTGTTCATTAGCTCCTGGAAGAGCGCTGGGGCATTAGCCACCCCAAAAGGCATGACCTTCCACTTAAAGACACGACGCTTAGGGGTTATAAAAGCGAGCAGCTCCTGAGCTGCGGCGGTTAGGTCCACCTGCCAGAAATCAGAGCGTTTGTCCATTTTGGTCTTGTACCTGCATTTGGCAATACGCTCCAGGGTATTTCCCATGTTAGGAATGCTCCCTGAGTGGTTCTGTGTTTTCTTGTTGACCTCACCATAGTCAACAACAAGTTGTAGGGCAGTAGACCCTGGTTTAGCAACCAGGAAACAGGGACTGCAGTGATGGGGGTAGTCCCCCTTCTTATGTTCTTCAACGAGGCCAGCATCAATACATTCCTGGATCTGGCGCTCGATTTCCTCAACCTGTTCCTGTGGAGCGGGATAGGGACGACGCCTCACTCGCGTTCTTTCAAATTCAGGTTTCAGTTTCAGGTCCATCTGGACCAGTTTTTTACAAGAGAGGGGGGGCGGCAAGGCGCCGAATACCTCCTCATAGGTTATCAGCAGTTTCTTCAGTCGTGGGTCAAGGTTAAGACTCTCAAGTTTCTGCAGGAAGTCCTCCTCAGCATGGAGGTTGCTCTTTCCATGTTCTTTCTTTTTCTGCCAATCAGCAGTTTCAGCAGGCACAGAACCATCGTCCCCCTCAGGGGAACATTGCTGCCCATAGTGCAGAGAATACACTAGCGGTATCTCAGGATCAGGCAGCGTATAGGAATCATCGTCCTCCTCAGACCAGATGGAGGGTTTTGAGGTCTGTCTGAGGTATTGCAGCCGCTCTTGGCGCTCAATACCTTCGGCCCTCAGATACAACAGCCGCCGGAGCTCCTGAGTGTCATGCTCAGACAATCGCATGTTATTAGAAGCAGGCCGCGCCAGAGCATCAGCACTCCGGGCCACGGGTTCACCTGTGTGCACAGGCTGCATGTGTAGCACTGGCTTCCCAACAGGGGAAGCGGGCTCAGAGGTTGACTCTAGATCTACCTCCTCCAGCAACAGCTGGGCTAGGAAGGCACTGTGTTTTAGGTCAATACAGCTGGGATCAACAGGAGGAATAGTGCTGGCGATCTCAGACAGTTGGTCGTCAGCATCCTTCTTTACAGCTGCAGGTTCCAGATAGCCATCGGGAGACTCACACCCTGTACGTGTGGCAGATAGGTGCTCAGGAGATCGATTTTTGAGATCCAAAAGGGTCAGGCACGATTTTGGGCCAATACCTCTTTCAGTAGCACCTGGTCTAGGTCACACAGGGGTACAGGATTGAGAGATCCATCAACGATGGACAGGAAACTGGCCCACTCAGGGGCCTGCATCGCTGTGTCTGAGTCCTCAGACACATAGATGGGGTCGTCGGGGAGTTGCACTCTTCCCAAGGTCATTCGATCTAGCATATGGCGCCAGTAAGCATGTTCACCAGAGCAGCCCCAGTCAGGGGTGCACATGACAAGCCTTCCTCCCTCATAAGCGATTTTGGTTAGAACCTTTGCGAGCAGGGAGAAGGGAGGGTTAGCATACGCTAGGCCCATTGCTTTCCAGAAGAAACGGAAAGCATTGTTCAATTGTTTCGAGCAGTACAACTGCATGATGTGCTGTTATTGGCTCGTAAACAATTCCACCTGGATCTCATCCAGGTTTACCTGAAGGGCCGTCAGTCCATTTTCGTGAACGTGACGGGCTAATTGGTAGTTTTCTGTACGATAGTTAGTCTTGGATGCGTAGCGCAGCCCAGACTCTTTTCGTCCTGACAGCTCCAAAGGTACAGAGAATAGCCCACTGCCAAACCCGCAGTGCAAAGAATAGGGGCGCTAGAGAGACAGCATTTTTACCTCGGGGTTTCTTCGTAGGAAGTCTGTACCAATGTTGATGTCAAAGGCATCGGTGTCCAGCACTCTGCAGTGTTGGGTCACGGTTTTGTCGCCCAGGCATATAGTCAAATGAACCCCCTCCAAGGAATGGATGGTACGCCCATCCCCTACTCTTCTGGCCACGGTCTTAGTTTTCTTGAAAGTCTTTAGCAGGCGCCGGGCCACTATGGAAAGTGTTGCACCGGTGTCAAGCACCGCTCGAAAAACTTGATCCCCGATTTTCACGAGGATCCAGAAAACCAAGTCCTCCTCTTCAGAGCCGCCCCCATACTCCTCATCAGGGAACTTGACATCCACCCCTGCAGCTATGAGGGACCTGGCCATCCAGGCCAATCGCCTCTTCTTGGAGCTATTCCCCTCAGGGGTAGCGTTATCCCCCTGTGGGCGCTTCTTGGGATCACCTGCGGCAGGAGGGGGTGTAGCAGCAGGAGGGGGTGTAGCAACGGGCGCTGATGAGCGCCTCTGGGGGTTAGGGGGTCCACCTTTGCCACCCCCTTTGCCACCTCCTTTACCACCTTTATCCCCATTCTGAGGGTTTTTGGTGGGTGTTTGCGTCTTCTGGCGTTCAGCCCCCTGCCGCTTGAGTTTATCACTCTCGCGTTTCTTTATGTGACATTCGTCTTCGTAGTGACGACGTTTGCCACAATACCCACAGGTGATGGTACACCTGAAATGATCCTGATGGGTCACAGGCTTCCCATCCTTGGTATGCTGCTGTCGTTTCATCTGCAGCATACAGCTACTGCGGTGATCGCAGTCAGGGGCATGACAAGGCTCCCCCTTGTCATTGACAGGTTTGCAGTAGAACAGAGGGGGTGTACCTGCATCAGGTTTAACCTCATTCATGGAACGTAGGTGACCCTTTCCTTTACCACCTCCCTGGTTGGCGTTAGTTGGATTTTTAGGCCCTTTCCCTTCGCCACGTTCAGGGGTAGGGTTACCCCCTCGACCCAAGTGCTTCTTCAGGAATTTCACCATGTGGGAATCATTCTCCCTCCCAAGAGCTAGCTCAATCAGAAGGTCCACCAGTTCATCGTACGAGTGGGTCCGACTTTTCCTCTCAGAGGTAGAGCGGCAATCATCCCACGTACGTTGGGGGATCTTACTCATGAGCCACAGGTGGGGCTCAGTGGCTCCGTAGGAGCCCACGTTCATTCGTGAAAACAGATACTCCAGGTCGCACACGTATTCAGAAACTCGCGCAGCGGAAGGAAACTCAGGGAGCATAGGTAGCTCCTCTATCTGTGTGCGTACACTGAGGTCAGTCTCATAGACTGGGAATGTTTTCTCCAGTCTTTGGAGTACCTCTGCCCAGGTGGAACAGGTTTTCACAATCTGTTTCACCTGTTTTTGCAAAAATTTCTTTTTGCATGAGCGTTTCAGCAGTGAGCATTTGGTGGCCACATCCACATGGGATTGGCCAGTCAGCAAAAGAAACTCAGCAAATTCTTCTGCCCATTCGGGCAGATTTTTGGGGTCGAACTCTGGCAGTTTCAGCTGGATGTTCGCCTGGGCAATAGGTCTGCCCGTCTTCCCACCCCCCGGAGTTAGGCCAGAAGGTGATACGCCGGCAAGAGATACCAGGGCTGACAGCCTTGTTTTCTCAGTCTTCGTCACGGGCACGTCCTGTAGTTGAGCAATAGGGACTGTCCTGGCGCGAGGATGAAAAGGGCTGGGGCAAGTGACCTTAGGTAGCAACCTGGACACCCTTGATCTTTTGGGATCATCAGCCAACGTGCTCAATCCGGCCGAAGGTGAGAGTGGCGCTGGCTTGGGTAAGGGTTCAGTGATACCCAATTGAGCTTTGACAGCCTCCGACAGAGTAATAGTTCGGCCGTACGATCCAGAGCCCCACGGATGGGCTCTGGGCGAGGTGGATCCATTATCGGCAGGTCTGGATGCCTTGCTCTCGGGTGTTCTTGTACTCTCGGTCGTCTCGGTAGTGATACTGTGTCTGCTATGTCTGTAGATGTCCCAGAATAGAGGAAGGAGCCAATCTCAGTTTGGGGCGGCGACCCAAGGGCATCAAGAGGTAGTTCTCCATCTACTCCTACGGTGGACAGGTGGTACTCTTCGTGGAGCATGAACTCGTCCATCCTCCTTCGTTGGTCCTTTTCTTCTTCCGGACCAACTCCAAGTTTTGAGGAAGACGAAGCTGGACAAGCCGAACGGGCGATGGAAGCTTCGACACGCCTGCGGAGCCTTTGCAGGCTGTCTTCACCATGGGCCGCTAAGGTTTCCATGGTTGATGGGATTGTTCTGGGCGTATTCAGTTCCGCCCTTCTGTGCTCTGGATCTTCCCCGAGACCCAGATGCTGCTCTGAGTGGCGGTTCACTCAGTGGGTGGGATAGTTGGACTTGTACAGTTCAGATCGGCCAGGTTCGGTAGGACATGTTCAGTGTGTTTTTCTTGTGCTTCTGCTCGGAGTCGGTTCGAAAGGTTCTCAGGGTTTGCCTCTGCTACCAGAAAGATGTCCTTGATTAGTGCCCTATTGATTTGAGTGAAATCCTGCAGGTTTTTGATGGTGAAATCCCAAAACCAAAGGAGCAAGTAGAGCAAGAACAGGATGTGGATCGAATCAATGAATAGTTTGAAATCCAGTGTAACACAGAAGGGCTGCAGATAGACAAAGCAGGTATAAACACAAAGATTCAATCACAAATGGATAATAGAAAAGATTTTATATGACTGACTCTAGCCTCCAAGATAGCATCAAGCACTTCATGTGCACTCTTTTGGGTGTAATGGGGCTGGTTAGGAATGTGGGGCATAGGTGTCAGGCCAGACAGAGAATATGACTTGGTCAAGCAACTGAATTCAGAAACAGTTAAAGCGTAGAACCACAATAAGTGGTAGAAACAATTGAGTATAGGGGTCTCGGGGTGGGACACCACTAGGCTTAACTTCTAAGGCCTAAAGCATGAAATGCCTATTTTTTTTTCGGTATATCCTCCATGAAGGAAGATACCTCCGCTCAGTTGAGTGGTAGGGGTGAACTTCATGGGGGGGGCCAGGGTTATAACCCTAGTTACCTTGAGAAAGTGTACTAAAGGTCTCAAAAGAGTGACAAAAATACTTAAGTTAGTCCTAGCATCAACAAGAGGGGTTTAAGAGGGGCTTGGCCTGGATCAAGCCCTCCAAGAAAGACAAGGCAGTGACTTTTTCTTACTGTTTGCAGGGACCCAATAGATTGTACCGGCACGGCCCAGTTTGGTCTTCTGCTGCAGGATGTCTCTGGGTATCTCCGTTCGCCAGGGGCGCCACTTCAAAATAGGCACTCCTCTCCACGCTCCCCACTGGTCCTCTTGTTGGAGGGGAAGCCATGCCCACGGCAGTGCCCCTCGATCTGGAATCTGTGTCTTCTGAGTTTCGTCATCATCGTCATCTTCTCCGGAAGGCAGCTCCTCCTCCTCATCTCTGGTAGGCGGCTCCTCCTCCTCATCTTCTTCAGTCTCTTCGAACTCCTCACTCTCCGAACTCTCACCCGGCAGCAGCTTTGTCTCTTTCTTCGGAGGTTGCTTAGCCGCTGGCTTCGCTCGTGGTCTCTTCTTCGGCTTCTTTGTCTTCTTGTAAGACGAGAGAGTCTCGGCAAGGTTCTTTGCCCGTCGTCCGGACACAACGGGTTGTGGATCTTTGCCCCGCACACCAGCACTGGTCGTCGACGCTTTTTTTTCGGTTGCCTCAGGGGAATGCAACGTGGAACCACCCTGGCTCAGGTTGACCCACGTTGGCATCGACTTCACCTTTCTGCGACCTTCTTCATGGTTTCGGAGTGCTCCGAGTACCGTCAGTGCTCTCGCAGGCTTCGTTAGGAGGTCGTTGAGCAGGCTGCCCGCAGTCACGGTCGTCTCAATTCCACGACTTGGTAGCTGAAGCTTCCACCTGACGCCAACGGCGCTGGTTTGGGTTGCTGCAACCTGTGGGCAATGGAGCGGTAAAAGACTTCGAATACAATCTTCGTTCGAAGATTCGAATGTTCGAACCAACGTTTTTTTCTTCGAACGAAGAATGGTTTTCGAAGAATAACGTACAGGACGCATGCATGGTCAAAAGCGCTCAGCTACAAGGCAAATGCGGTACCTCCCATTCAGGAATGTCCCCTCCCATGTAGCCATGCTGCACTCCTGCTGCGACTGCTGCCTGGAGCACCGTCTGCCACTTGACGGTGTTGTGCTTTGCAAATGTTGTACTCCCTTGGCTTGTTGCGCTCCTTCGTCCGACTGGGCTGCCTCACCACCACCCCGCGCCTGAGCGGTGACCTTGACGCCTTTCAAGCGGCCCGTTGATGTACATTTGCCCCACCCTGGGGGCTCTGAGGATGGGAATCTGAGCATCACGGTACGGTCTTCACGCCAGCTCTGCACGGCGCCGTAGGCGTGCCAAACAGGCGCAAGCAGACGTATAATCGGGGTTGCGGTGCCTTTTTTATTCGGGACTGCGAAAGGGAAGGCGCGGGCAACCAGTGCACAAGGCAAGTCCCTCTCCACAGCCACATCTTTGCAATCGGCTGATAAACACTTTCCGAAACAGCGCCCATAGGTTTTTTTTTGGTGCATGGGGGTTGCCCCCCGGCGAGCATAACACAAGAGCGGCCTAACCGCGGGCAAGTGAGCGTTCATGGCGAGCCGAAGTTCATCGAAGGACAGCAGCCATATGTACAGTAACTCAGGGGGTGTGACCCTGCTCCAAAATGCACCAAAGGCCTGGTTACTGTGGGCTGTGGCTTCGCCATTAGCCCTGTGGTTGGTGTTATGACGCAAGACGAATCGAAAGTAAAAGGGACTCTATATATATTTATATATATATATATATAGAAGTCAGAAACAAACAAATATCCCGGCCTTAGAACATCAGGGGTATCATTAAAAAAGACCTCCAGTTAAGCCGAAACCACTGACTTCAGAAGCGTTCGGAAAGCTCTGAGAACCGAGTGATGGCTGAGGTGTTCTTACCGTAGTAATTGAGCTGTTGCCGGTTTCAAATTGACCTCACAGGCTAAGGGACTCACAGGCCAACTTCAATGTTCAAGGAGACGGGAAAGAGGATCTCAGGGTACTTTATCAATCTGTTGGCATGCAGCGTAAGGGCAAACGCCGTATGTGAGCGGGCTCGGAGCACTGGAATGCTGTGTTCTTTTTATCTGGGTACCACAGGACTTCCGGGGACGGCTCGCGAGGTTCCGGTATCCAGAACCAGCAATGATAGTATCCAAAACCTTCTGGTTCATACCAGCAGTGAATGCCGAGTTACCACATGACAGCAGTGGCTGGGGAAAAAGGCTGTAAATTGGATGATTGATTGGAAGGTGTGCGAGACGGAGCTGGAAGGGAGCATCAAAAAAGTGCTGACGTGGTCCCATCTCATCGATCTGCCAACTGGTGTCAGGGGGGGGGGTGCAGATCGCAGGTGGTGAAGATGAGGAGGACGGAAAGAAAGACAAAAAGAAAAAAGAAAAAGAGGGGGGGAGAAAATTGTCACCCGGAGACCAGAGCGGGGCAGAAACCCCCCAGTCGCTTGCGGAGCATAGTTTCTTTTCGCGATGGCTTTTTTAGGGTAACGTGTTCCTAAGTGTGTAGTTACTGTAAATTAAGTAGTTGGGATGTGGTTTTTTTGTTTTCGCCGTGAACGTGTCTGTGTTTGTGGGGGTGTTTATTGGTGACTGTTGTGTTTATCCTTTTTGGGTAGGTCAACAAGGTGGGGTTGTGAGACGAAGTGCTGTAGATGGAGTATTGGTTGTTCCATGGGTTGTCTTCGGAATCTGGTTGGAGTAAGTGCAGATCGTTAATTGGGTTTTGTCTGAGCCAGGTTTGTGTCTCTTGCAGTGCTGTTTTGAGTCGTTTTCTTCTGTTTTTAAAGGCTGTTTTCAGGTTTTGTAGGTGTTGGAAATAGGGAGTGTTGGCTGGGATTGCTCTTAGTGAATTACTGAGTGAGTTGGGAATGAGCGTGCGGATGTAGTTTCTTCTTTCTCCTTTGGATGCATGTAGCCACCAGTCGATGACTGTTTGTTTGAAGGATTGTTGCCAGACCTCAAAAAAGAGGTCACGAACAGGTTTCGCTGTGCCGCACTCGGTCACCGTTGTTATGGGGTCGAGGGGGTGATGAGTGTGGCATTTGGGGCATTGATATGTGTTGAGTTTGTAATGGGGAAGAAAACCAGTGCAGCAGTACAGTCCGTTAGTCCATTTAAAAGGTAATCTGGAAAACCACGATGTGTGGGCGTAGAAGTCGGTGCTAGAAGGTAGGTAGGTGTATGTTGTTGTGTTCATGGCTTGGAAGTAGGTGTTTGACAGTTTCCCGTGTAATGCGTCCTGGCAGTGGTGTATGATTGTGGTATATGAAGTGAAAGGTGTCGGGGTTGTGGTGTTCTGGGTGTTGCTGGAGGTTGAGTGATATCCATTTGGAGATTTTGTCAGAGTGCTCATTGCCAGCGAAGTCAGCGTGTCCTTTGATCCAGGTGAAGATTATGTGAAGGTGGGTTTTGTGAAGAAATTCCCAAATATAGTTGTACCATAGAGCGAAGCAATTAGCGTTAGAAGCGAAGGGTTTAGTTTTGAATTGTTGTATTTGGTGGAGTGTGGAGCAAACCGACAGGTTGTCAATGGCAAAAATGATTGGTTGAGAGAGAGTGTCGAGGTGTTGGAGGTAGGTAAACAGTATAATGGCATAAATTTCTGCTGGGTAAGATCCTTTTACGGGTGATGTGTTGCAGATGGTTGTTGGCGGTGTAGTGTTGAAGGTCATGGCGGCGCCCGATGGCGTGTTAGCTGTGGGGTCATCTGACCCGTCGGTGTAGGCAATCGTAGCGTTAGGGTAGGCGTCGAGTGCGTCTAAAAGATCGTGGCACCCCCAGTAGTGCAGCTGTTGAGGGTTTGGGGGAGGAAGATTGTTTTTCAGGGTAAATTGAATGAAATTTTGAGTGGTTGTGGCGCTAGTGAAAGGAAAAGGGAAGTTGGCCGTGTCGGGTATGGAGAGAGACTTGGTAGGTTTGGAAATATCTTGGGATGTGGGGAGAGTAAAGAAGCGAAACTGGTGGTTGGGGGTGAGGATTGTGGACATGTCAGGGAAAGTAACTGTGGTTTTCTGAGGCGTGGGGTGGTCGACTGTGCCTCAGAACCACTGGGTCGTTTTTGTGGTATGGGTGGCATTCTTCGTAATGGAATATGTTGGTGGGTGGCTGTTGGATTGGTAGTAGAGAAAGGCGACTTCGATTGTTGTGTGTGTAGGGATTTGAGAAGGGAGACATGGGTTGACTGTGGGTATGTTGTGCGTGTGGAAACCTAAAAAGCTAGCAGAGTGGGCAGTCATGCGTTGCATGGTGTTGGGGTTAGTGGCCTTGTAGCGCAAGGTGTACTTGACTCTTTCGTTGGTGTGGGAAGGTCCGTCGTTGTGTGTGTAGCGCAGTATATGGTTGATGGCTTGGATGTGGGTTGCGATAGAAATTTTCGTGATGTTTAAACCTAGTGTGTGTGGGGGGGAGTATTTGGTTTTATTGGGGGTACGAAAGGATAGTTTGCCTAACTTGGAGATATGACTCCAAATTGTGGTGTCCAGTTTGTCGAGGTCCTGTTGCGGGAGTGAGTTGTAGATTAAACGGTAGGTGAGGGTAGGTATCAGTTGTATGTTGGATAGTTTTATGACTTCGTTGTGTGTGAGAGGGAGGGTGGATATGCTGGCGAAAAAGGCGTGAATGGTGTTAAGTAGAAGTTGGAGCATGCTGGGGTTTTGTTGTTTGTTGAAAAAGTAGGTGCCCAGGTATTTATAAAAAGCCCTGGGGTCGCCGTCATCGGTAAAGGTACTGAAATGTTGGGTAGGGCCAATACGAATGGTGATGTGCGTGGCGTTGTTGAGGGCGTGGAGTTCGGATTTAGTCGTGTTAAAAGAAAGGCCGTATCGAGGCCCTTGGACAAAAAGGAAGTGAAGCACTTTGTGTAGAGTGGCATGGGAGGTTGTTTGGAGGGCGACGTCGTCGATGAAGGAGAAAAGGTCGTTGAATTCGTGTTTAGGTAGGAGAGATTGTATGTGGTTAATGATGGGGTCGACAAAGAGGTTAAAGAGTATGGGGGACATGGGGCATCCTTGTCTAAGTCCCCTTATGCAGTGGGCTGCAAAGAGGGCGAAGCCGTTGACGACGGGGAAGTCGTGGGGGCAGGCGTAGAGGTTTTGGATGAGGTTGATGATGGAGTGAGGTATGTTATAGTTGGAGAGTATTTGCCATAAGGCTCCGTGAGGAACGGAGTTAAATGCTTTATTTAAATCAAGATATAAGTGGTACATGTCTGGGTGCAGTGATAGGTTGGCAATCATAGTGTATATGTGGTCTGCGGTTCTGTGGTTAGGAAGTCCGCCATACTGTGTGTTGTTGGTGAGGTGGTATGTTGTGGCGTAGTAAGTGAGGGTGTGTGCACCGTAAGAAGCTATGATTTTGTAAAGTGTGTTAAGTAGTGCTATTGGTCTGTAGTTTGTAGGGTTATGGGGGTCGCCTTTTGTGTAAAGTAAAAAAATGTTTGCTTTAAGCCAGTGAAAAGGTATGTGGTCGGCGATAAGGAGGGAACACAGGCTGTAAATGTAGGTTTGTATATCAGGGGGGCAGACGGAGAAAAGGTAGAGAGATGTGTCGTCGAAACCAGGTGCGGTGTGTGGTTTAGCGTTCGACAAAAGAAGGTTGAATAAGTCTCTGGTAAAGTGTGGTAGTGGAGCGTCGTTGGGTGTTTTTGGGGAGTTAGTCATGAGTGTGTCGATGAAGGCTGGGTCTGTGTCGAAATCTGGGGGGCCTCCCAGGGAAGAGAGAGCGTGTCCCATAGATTTGCACATTTCGTAAGGGTCGGTGGTGAGTTGACCAGTTTGGTCAAAGAGAGAGATGGGGGTGGTGTTTCTGGGGTTGAGAATGTTGTTGATTGTCTTTTTTATGCGCTTGTGAGAAATGAGCGAGTGGTGGAGTTTCTTGTGAGCTTGTGCTTGTTTTTTTGAGGTCCAGTCATTGAGTAGTGTTTGAAGTTTTTTTGATTTGTGTGCACTGGAGGTAGTAGAAGGTAGATTTTTTACAGCGTCAAGGAATTGTTTCTCCACACTGGTTGGTTTGTGTTCGTGTGCTTGATGAGTGACTTTTTTGTAGGTGGTGACTAGTTGGGTGAACAGGAAGTCGGTCAGAGGAATAAGTTGTTCAACGGGTTGTTGGAAGAGAGTGTCGTGATGTTTGGAGAGCCAGTCGTTAAGAGGTTTACTGAGGGACGTAAAGTGTGACTTTTCTTCTTTACTTAGGGGGCGGTAGTGAATGGAATTGTGTGGGATGTTGTATATGTTTATCGGATTGGTAGGGATGGCTATGGAAGTGGATACGGGTCGGTGGTCGGAGATTTCGTTGTGAATATCAATGAAGGTGTTAAAAAGTTGGAAAATGGTGTTGGAAAGAGGAGAGGAGAGAATCAAGTCGATGCGTGTGTGAGACGGGAGCCTTTTGTTTGCAGGGCGCGTCCACTGTTTTGTCTCTGGGTGGTCCTTACGATACAGGTCAATGAGGGTTGGTGTGGTGGTAGGATGGGTGGGGTGTACCTTGTCGTGGAGCCAAGGCCAGTATTTATTGTGTTTGATATTAGCCGTGTCTAGAGAAGGTTGGAGATATGTGTTGAAGTCGCCGAGCATGATGTGGCACGGTTGGTCTTGTTGGAGGGCGGAGATTGTTTTCTCTAACCTGTGTTGGAGATGAGCGTGATGTGATTTGTACACGTTAATGATACGCAGTGTGTGGTAACCTGGTATAGTAAGGTCGATGGCAGTAAGGCATCCATTGACCTTGTCGTGTTTGATTTGCGTGACGAAAGGAGATAGGGAGGAGTGAATGATAATCGCTGTGCCGTTGGATTTGTCAGAAGATATGTTTGTGAAAGTGTGTAGGTTTAGGAGTGAATGTAAGGAGGGGGCGGTGGGTATTTCCTGTAAACAAAGTATGTCGGTTCCTTGTTGTTGGTGTCGTAGTATAATGGCGTCTAGGTTGTCAATGTTTTTGGCAGTGTTGTGAGTAGTGAGTGTTAAACGTGTTTTAGAGTGGATTAAGTTGTCTGTTGGTGTGGTAGGTTTAGGTGCTTTGTGAATGTTGGTACCGTAACTTGGTGGTTGGGGGACTCCCGGTGGGAGGGGGATATCCATTGACGGCGTCATGATGATGAGAGAGATGGGACCACGTGTACAACACTGACCACTTCCGAGACATTCCTTGATCTTGACGAGTCCTCGAGTCTAACGTGGGGCCGTTTTGGCAATCGTAACCCGACTGGGTCAAGAAGGAAGCACTTGCAAAAAGATAAACTCTTCATCCGGTCATGACAGAAATCAGTCAGGCCACTTGCTGGCGACTGGTAGGGCAGAGTGACACTAGGCGTGCAAACGAGTACCCGATCGTGGCTTAGATGAATCAAAATCTTGACGCCCCGTAGATGAGTGAGCGAAATCCACACGGCATGCAGGATGCATTGTGAGGAAAGTGTACGTTCCAGTGTGTTCGCATTGTTATCGATGCGTGGCACAATATCTTGCGAGGTGATGCATCGCGGATGGTTAGATGTTATCGCTTCGAGAATCGGCAGCATGATAAACAGATCATACCGTTGGTATTGAAAGTGAGGACGGAGGGAATCCGCATCTCTGAGTAATGACTTAGTGAAGACATAGAGAACTGAATGAGAGAAAGAGTGTGGGTGGGTGGGGAGTCATTGGGGCTTGGCCACGATCAATCGCTCATTGATGGAGCGCAATTGTTTCTCGGAGCCAAATTCTTTGGCGGCCAAGAGTGTGGCTTCCCATTTAGAAGTGTCATGGTCTTTCACAATTGAATCAATGATGTTTTGTTTTTTCAAGAGGTTGGGCGAACCGGATGTAAAAGTGATGCCTTGAACTTTTTCTTGGTGTGCTAGGATACTGGATCCCAAGTTTTGGAAGAGCGCTTCAAAATATTGGTGTGATTTGGCACTAGGGTTGGATTCCAGCGGTTGGATGGGGGTGAAGGTACCAAAAAGTGAAGTTGCTTTGTTGATGTCTCTAAAACTTATGGAGCGTGGAGCACAAATGACCACCGATTTGGCGTTGGTTGGTGTATAGGAGGGTTTAGCACGATAGCTTAGTGGAGCGTCGGACAAAACTGCATATGTGTTATCGTGATTGAAAAAAGTGAGGCCGGCTTTCTTGCATTGTTCGTTCGTCCATTTGAGTTTTGAAACTCGTGTTTCGGTGTTGCTTGGAATAGAGTGGACATCCAGATGCACCAATACCGAGTATTTGGTGCGTAGAATTGCGAATTGCAGAATCGGATTCATTTTTTCAAGAGAGGCCACTCGATTTAGAAGCTCCGTGGGTTCAAGCTTGACTCCGTTTTTCGCGGAGCTCTGTGAGGCGGAGATCATGAAAGTATTTTCATGGGCGGAGAGGTTGTAGGGGAAAGCCATAATGAGTGGATTCCTGTCTAGTGGGTAATGGGATTGAACGGTTTTGGCAATTTGGGAGGAGAGGGCTGAGTTGGTTTCGATGTCGAAACGAGCGTGGGTGCTGCCAATGGGCGAGCCCCTTTTTTTTATCTCACCGCGGTAGTGTGCGCAATTGGTGGAGGTAATGGATGAGGCATCTTGGAGGTCGGGTTTGATTAATTTGTTGAAAAATTGGAAAGCATTTTCCTCGGTGAGGACTTCGAGGTCTCGCGAAATGTCAATTCTGACATAATCGGTGATTGGTGGTGTGTGACGGGCTTCTTGTTGTGGAGAGATGAAAGCCTCGGCTTGTGCTAGGTCATGGCCCGGCAAAATAGGAGAGAATTTGGGCGGTGTGTATTGGAATTCGGAAAGGTTGTCCAAAGTAATCATAATATATCCCTCAGGGTGTGGGGCGCAGCAAGTGTCAAAAAGTTTTTGATCATTCTTGAGGACCATATTCAACGGAACAAAGTTTTGGGAGATTTTTTGGTCAACCATAAACCTTCTTGCTTTGGCATAGGCTTGAGAGTAATCTCAAATCCCGGTCGTGGCTTCACACACTCGCGGGTCTGACACCAAAAGAATTAGCGTACCCCTTACATGTATTTTAGCACGCGCGAGCGACGCTAGAGCATTGAGCAACATGGACACGTGTGCGGATGTGTTGTGCGAGGCGTCCTTGTTGAAGTCGTAATTTGTAGTGGGAGTGAAGATGAAAGCTCTTGTTTGGGACTCGTAGAGGTTGGCCATGATGTTGAGGGTCGTGATATTTTGGGGAGTGACCAATTTTGCATTTTTGATGGCTCGTGCATCATCTTCCATTGGATACGGGGCGGAATACTCGTACTTCTCGTTGAAATAGTGTTGGTAGTCGGTGCCCCCAAAATGTATTTCATGAGGTTGTTTGTGGAATTGGGCGATGATGTCCTCGGTTGGTAACATGGTAATGTAGTCGGAGTATACTCGGTTGTCTTGAGATTGGAATTGATAGACTTCCGGAACTTTTTCATCTTGAAGGTCTTGGTGGAATTGGGATGGAGAGTTGCCATTGGGGTCGTTCACAAAAATGTTGGTGGTTTGGTGGGTTTCCAAGTCTTCCATGGGGATGAAAGTGAAACTCTTGTTGCGCTTTTCCGAAAGTTTGGCAAAATCCACCGTTGGCTTTTCATTGTAATGAAGTTGGGTGTTGATGACGATGTCGTCGTTGACAGCCTCTTTCGTTTCACGGTTTGGTTGCGGGGTGGTTTTTTGAATCCATTTTGTCTTGTGGCGCTTGGACTTGCCGTTTGGGCTTGAACTCGCATTTTGCCTTCCGAATTGCGTCTGGAGTGTTTTTCTCGGCGTTTGTTTTCTGATTTGATTTGGGAGTTTGGGGTTGTTGATCATTCTCCTTTCCTTTTTCATCTGTTCTGCTTTCCCGAAGAGCCGCGTTGCGTCTGTGATCCCTCAGCTGTTGGTCGCTTTTCTGGAATTGCGCCACGCGATTTGCGACGGACTTGCTCGGATCTGCGGCTTTTGGCACGGTGCGATCTTTGCCCATGATCGATTTTTTGGACAGCTGTTGTTGAAATTGTGATCAGCGTGTGCGCCAGGAAATTGCGGATCGAGTGATACCTAATATGTGGGCAGAAATCAGTGATATGGGAAAAATTCAGGAAAAGATTTTATTGTAGTCTGTCAACCTGAAATTAGGAATTTCCCACGGAGGAGCCTCTCAACAGCGCCCATAGGTTGACAGTGGCGTAAGCCAATCGTATTTCAGGTCCCCGAAAATGGGCGTATGCGGATTGGGTACCGATTTCCCTAGAATGAGGTCAAGGTAGGGGCGGGTGACTCTGGATTCTACGATGACCTGGCGGCAAGTGTTGAACTCGGCGCTGACATCGAACACTTCGTTCACCACCACGTAATCCGGATCATATTCTTCTGAATCCTGGGATCCAAAATCTAGCGGGTCATCCGAACGGCGAGAAGGGGATGGTGACGGCTCCAAATGCGCTGAACGCTGCGGCGCTGGGTGCTGAGCCAGTTGTGTACTACTCTGAGGAGGTGTTCCTGGCGATGATCGTGACGCTGGGGCAGAAGTTGAGTGCGCCTGAAGCAACACCTGAGCACAGCGCGAAAGATTCGAAAAATGTCTTCGAACGAAGATTTGAATATTCGACCGAAGAAAAATCTTCGAACGACAGTTCGTTCGAGGATTCGAGGATTAGAACGAAGACTAAATTCGAAGAACTACAACGCATGCCTGCAGGGCTTGGATAAAAACACATACCGCCACCAGTCTTGCGACATTGGCCTTGTCTTCCTTTGTCAGCACCATTGAGCGGCATCGTCTATTAAAGATTCGACCAATGCAGCGTTTGGGCAAGAGATCGGGCGCGTTGTACCGTGAGCTACAATATGGGAGTGCGTGTACATGAAGGCATGCTCCATGGTTTGTAGTACAGCAGAGAGCTGGTAGTCATCTGTGGTGCTGCCCCCTCTGTTTGTGAACCGCAAGTAGGAATCCTTTAGCTTGGCATTCGTGGTTTCATCCAAGTCCTGGCAGTACGCATCCCAAGCCCGTAAGGTGCTATCGCCTCTAGGATTCTGGGCACATCGAACTCCAAGATTATCAGATAATGAGAACGGGTATCGGGGAAAAAGTGTGCGGGAAATTCCCAGGCCGCCTGCCGACAGTCCGCTGGGAGGTCAATGTTGATGCGCTGATTGGTGCGATAGAGCCGGTGCATCACGTCCCGCAACCTCATGACAGCCTTGGTACCCAAGTGCCCGTTGGCCAACCCCAAAACATGAGCAATACCATCCCGTATAAAAAAAACGCTTCGTTTCTAGTCCAACAGGTCTACAAGTTCCACCTAGCTGCCAACCACACAGAACACTCTTCAGCATGTTATTGATAGCGTTGCGTGCTTCCCTGCTGGCATAGCCTTTCCAAGTATTCCCCAAGCAAAGCACCAATTTGCATAAGCATATGAAGAACACAAATAATGGCATGGTGTCGTGGTACTTGAAGCAAAGGTTTTGAAGCGCAGGCACGAGCTCCCTTGCAGACAGGGGTCTTGCCAAGTTGGGACGCATCACAGGTGCGCGTTCTGCGCCGGTGACAGCCCAGGTACCGCCTCTCCAGAGGGTTCCAAAGGCCCAAGTTGTGAACTGACGGTATATACCAATGCTCAGTAAGTCCCAAAAAGTTCTTCAAAAACGGTAAATCTCCGCCCAGCATAACACTTGCCGCACAGCGTGCACCCTTCACAACGACGGATCGCGTAGTTATGATCCGCTGCAGGACGTAGTAGCGTGCAAAGTGGAATCAAAATTTTGTTCGAAAAACACGTTCGTTCGAAGGAAAAGCTTCGTTCGAACGGTCGAAGGTTCGAACGAAGGCAATATTCGAAGAAATAACACACCCTCAGATTCTTTTTCCAGACCCGGCGCAAATCCTTCAGACTGGAGTCACCACAGTATGCCAGCTCTAAAACTCAAATATGTGCTGCATTGCGGGCTGGATGCTCATGATTTCGGATGCGAATGGTAAGCTGAGTGCAGCTTACACCCGCTACAGGATAATCATCGCCACTCACAATGAAAATCAACGCATCTTTGCTGGGCTGTAGAGTTTCAAAGAGGGAAGGCTGTGTGAAAACGTAGTTGATCCAGTGATCAAACGGCCAGGAGACATTTCGGATGCCAGTTTTCTTGTCGATGTGGCCAACAAGGTGCAGGGGCTCCTTCATCCTCTTCCAAGCCAAGTTGACTCTCCGGCGGCCTGGCATTGGTTTCCCAAACCTTAGGCCAGTCTGTTTGTACCATACGTCCGCACGCTTGGAAAAAAAGCACTATAGAACCCGAAGGCGGTGTCTAGGGATTCCCAAATCAGGAAGCAAAGCGACTGCTTCTTCAGGCGAGCATTGAGCATCGCTGTGCCAACGTAGAAGTTGATTCAATCTCTGCTCGTCAGCGCCTGGGTTGACTTGTGTGAAGATTGAATGTAAAAGCTGGCGTCCCAGACCGGAGGAGGGGAAAAATTGCACAAGCGCGTCCTCAACGTCCTGGCTATAAGCATTCGTCGTGCCCACCGCGTTTTTGAGCTTAATTTCAAGTTGCACCATTGGTCAAACAGTGACACCCTTAAAAAATAGAACAAATCAATTGAAAAAACCAAAAACCTTTCTTTCTGGCACAAATCTGCGTCTTTCTGGCACAAATCTGCGTCTTTCTGGCACAAATCTGCGTCAATCGCCTGTCAATCTGGTGCGGGCGCTGCTGTCGCTCCGCTTTTGCGGCAATTCTCCCCAGCAGCTTGGATTCGATTGTATTTAATTGAATTGCGATTAAAGCAAATACAATCTTCGAATTCAAATCTTCGTTCGAAGACTCAAGTTCGTTCGAAGAAAATACCCCCCCCAGTGGGTCTCATGGGTTCCTCAAACCCAAGTACAAGCAAGCAAGCTTAAGGAACTCCACCCCTTCTCTTATAGAACGTGGGGTGGAGCCCCTGGGTAACCTAAACAAGGGTTGTACCGTGCGCACCACGCGTGGCGTACCCTTTAATGCGTGTGTGAATACACGAGCATGCACGAGTTTTCCAACAACCTGGTCCAATCTTTCTCTTTCCTACCAATCTTATGCACAATCACAAACTCCACCAGGGGGTGGCCCCACCTGGGCTTACTTACCTTACTCACCGCTAAAGAGCAAAACAAGGGAAAGGAAAAAGCGAACCACAAGCGAGCAAATTGTCTATGCGTAGGTGTGTATGTTCTAATCAGTGCAACAAAAAGGGTGGTTGTGCTGTAAGAGCAGTTGTCACGGTTGCCCCGCATTGCACCGCAGGGCAGGACCGGTAGCCCCATGTGAGACCCACTCCCTGGCCGAAGGCCATCTGTTTTTCCCCTAATCTCACCTCTAATCGCCTGCAATCTTTCTAATCTAGCCCTCTACCGTTTGTTAGCGCTGCTACAAGGCACGTTCACGGAGACACGAGACGAGCAATGTGCATGCTGCATACGAGACGAGCACACCTGCGGTTTTTACCTGATTCATTGAAGTCTTTTCTTTGATTTTTGAATTCTTGGATTTTTCATTCTTTCTGTCAGTGTGGGTGGAATCTTTATGTTTATTTATTTATGTGTGTTTCGTCATTTTCGTCATTATACGTAACATACGTTTATAATCTTATCAATTCTTTGTTTTCCGGCGCTTCGCTAAGACCCGCTCCTGCGCGCTGTCTTTTTCTGCGTGGGAATTTCCTGATTTAAAAAATCGGAGATGACCACAAATATTATAAAAATGTGCATCTGATGCACACGTGGATTCTGTTCAGGTATATGCTTTCAGAAAAATTCTAGGCCGTCGTTTGACGGATTTAGGTGTTGTCGCTTCGCGTTTGCGTGGATTTGTCCCTCATCCTTCAATCCTTCTGTTGTACAGATATCCTCGCAAAGCGTCGCTGCGTAGGCTGCTGTTCGGGCCGGAAAAGAAGCAGCAGGAGACTGAAACAGAACCAAGACCCCTCCAAGGGGCAATTCTAGTTAAACCGTCGCACCCTCACCCCAGTACCAGGACAGGTGTCTCCATTAGATTCCATGAGACTTAGATCGAGCGTCCTATGAGAGTCTGGCGTTGGGTTGTGTTGCGCTGCAGCTTGGAGGGAGGGATGCATATGCATATGGTCTTTGCATGCCCTATTCTAACCCCACCGAGCCACAGGAACCCCTGCAGCGCCAAGAGCGCTGAGCTTTCTGTTGGACATTGTCATGAACAATGCAGGTAGGTAGGTAGGTCGACTCGGGACTGGGGTTGCCCCGCAGGGGGGACTTACCAAGGGGCTTTTGCTCACTCACCCACGGCCCTACTGCACATGCCCCCACAAAGCGGCTCCCCCACATGGGGGGAGGGCGCGGTCGCCGCGAGCAGTTCCCTACAGCGGGTTCTGCTCAGAGAGGTAACCCATGTTCGGCCGAAGTCTCACATTCCTCTCCTTCGGGCGGATGATACGTGGGGGAGGGTCCCATCGCACATCCTCATCAACCTCCGCATTCTGGGGCCCAGGGACCGGGAGCTAGGCCAAAGGCCCTGTCCTGCAGGCACCCCCACCTGGGTTGGTTTTCAGTAGGCGTGAGGCGACTTGAAGAAGCACGTGCTACGGGACTCGCATGCCGTGGTGCACACTCATGCCTCCTGACTCGGTCGAGCTTGCGCTCTCCCGGGGGGCAGGGGGTTCGAAGTAGGTCGTTGTGGTTGGTTGGTTGGTTGTTTAACTGTTCGGCGTAGTTTGTTAATGTTGGTTGGTCGGTTGCGTGATGGTAGAGTCACGATTTTGTTCGTGGGTATGGTCGTCGGCGGGCGTGGCGCACCACGGTGTAGCCAACCCGTTGGACGCCGTTCCCGTTTCGACCCGTGCACGCCTGGCTGGTTTGGTGTTGGCCAGCTTGCGTGTGGTCTGATTACGGTCAAGTGGCGGCTGCAGCTGCGGCCTGGTTGGTGCCCGGTTGTCTTGGCCGCCTCATGGTCGGCTTGGTTTGCGTGGGTTGCATCGCGCTGCTGCCAGTGGGTGTATCGCCGAATGTTGTTTGTGTAGCCGGCACGTCTGTGTCGGTGCTGGTTAGTTGCATCTTGGTTTGTCCAAGTGTAGTGTTGCGTAGTTTGTTAACATTGGTTGGTCGCGTTCGTAATGGTAGAGTTGCGGTGTTCTGCTGTGTTCGTGGGTATGGTGGTCGGCGGGCGTGGGGCACCACGGTGTTGCCAACCCGTTGGACGCCGGTCCCGTTTCGACCCGTACCTGCCTGGCTGGTTTGGTGTTGGCTGGCTTGCGTGTGGTCTGTTTACGGTCAAGTGGCGGCTGCAGCTGCGGTGTGGTTGGTGCGCGGTTGTCTTGGCCGCCTCATGGTCCGCTTGGTTTGCGTGGGTTCCGTCGCGCTGCTGCCGGTGGTCGTATCTCCGAATGTTGTTTGTGTAGCCGGCACGTCCGTGTCGGTGCTGGTTAGTTGCGTTTTGGTTTGTCCAAGTGTAGTGTAGTGTAGTTTGTTAACGTTGGTTGGTCGCGTTCATAATGGTAGAGTTGCGGTGTTCTGTTGTGTTCGTGGGTATGGTGGTTGGCGGGCGTGGCGCACCACGGTGTCGCCAACCTGTTGGACGCCGTTCCCGTTTCGACCCCTGCATGCCTGGCTAGTTTGGTGTTGGCCGGCTTGCGTGTGGTCTGTTTATGGTCATGTCGTGGCCGCTGCAGTGGTTTTGTTGGTGCACGGTTGTGTTAGCCGCCTCAGGGTCGGCTTGTTCGGCGTTGGTTCCTTGGCGCTGCTGCGGGCGCTTGCGCGGTCGGATGTTGTTCGTGTAGTTGTCCTGCTTGTCTCGGTGTTGCTTGGTCGTGCCCGGGTCGGGTTGCGGTTGGGGCTGTGCTGTTTGCTTGGCCGGGGTTGGTGTTGTGCTGGTGCGTGGCCCCCCTCTTGTTGAGGTTTGCTACGTGGGTGCGTGGCCCCCCCCATGGTAGGGCCTGCTGTGTTGGTGCGCGCCCCCCGCCCACTGTGGGGCGTGCTGTGTCGGTGTGTGGCCCCTCCCAAGGTGGGGCGTGCTGTGCTGCCGTGCGGCCCGCCGCATTATCGTCCGTGCTGCTTTGCTGCATGGCCCCCCTCACGGTGGGGCGTGCTGTGCCGGTGCGTGGCCCCCCTCATGGTGGGGCGTGCTGTGTTGGTGCCTGTCTGCCGCGGTGGTTGTGCGTGGTGTGGTGGTGCTTGGCTTGGGTTGTCGTCGTGTGTGCCGCCTGGGGGCCGGCGTTGGGTTCGGGTTGGTGGTGCTTGTGGTGGTGTTTTAGCCGGCGCCATGCGCGGCTTGTTTTCTTCGCTCGGTGTTGTCTTCGCCACCTTACGGTCGGCCTGTTTGGGTGGGTGTGGTCAGCGGTTGGGTTGCGGCTGTGGCTGTGTTGATCGCCTGGCCGGGGTGCGTTCTGTGCTGCTGTGCTGCCCCCCTCATGGTTGGGCGTACTGTGTTGGTGCGTGCCCCCCCCCATGGTGGAGCGTGCTGTGTTTGTGTGTGGCCCCCCCCATGGTGGGGCGTGCTGCGTTGGTTTGTAGTCCCCCTCTTGGTGGGGGGTGCTGTGTTGGTGCGTGCCCCCCTCATGGTGGGGCGTGCTGTGTCGGTGTGCCCCCCCCCTCCCGTCGTGGGGCATGCTGCGTTGGTTTGTGGCCCCCCCCGTGGTCAGGCGTGCTGTGTTGGTGCGTGGCCCCCCGCTCGGTAGGGCGTGCCGTGTCGGTGCCTGCCCGCCGCGGTGGTGGTGTGTGGTTTGGGGTGTCGTCATCTGTTGGGTTGGTTGTTGTCGCGGTTGCGTTGTTGGCTTGGCCGGGGTTGGTGTTGTGCTGGTGCGTGTCCCCTCCCTTGTTGGGGCATGCCTTGTTTGTGTGTGGCCCCCCCCTTGGTGGGGAGTGCTGTGTCGGCGTGTTCGGTTTTCGGTTCCTGGTGTTGTAGCCGGCTGGATGCCCGGCTGGCTTTGTTGGTTCACTGTTGTCTCTGCCGCCGTACGGCCGGCGTTGTCGGGTGTTGGTTGTCTGTGGTGTTTGCCTGGCCGGGGTTGCCGCTGTGCTGGTGCATGCCCCCCCCCCCTGTTGGGGCGTGCCGTGCTTGTGCGTGGCTCCCCCCTTGGTGGGGCGTGCTGTGTTGGTGCGTGGCCCCCCTCTTGCTGGGGCGTGCTGTGTTGGTGGCCGCCTGCCGCGGTGGTGGTGTTTGGTTTTGGTTGTCGTCATCTGTTGGGTGGGTTGTGGTTGCGGTTGTGTTGGTTGCTTGGCTGGGGTTGGTGCTGTGCTGGTGCGTGCCTCCTCCCCTGTTGGGGCGTGCCGTGTTTGTGCGTGGCCCCCCCTTGTTGGGGAGTGCTGTGTCGGCGTGTTCGGGTTTCTGTTCGTGGTGTTGTAGCCAGCTGGATGCCCGGCTGGTTATTTTGGTTCGCTGTTGCCTCCGCCGCCGTACGGCCGGCGTTGTCGGGTGTTGGTTGTCTGTGGTGTTTGCCTGGCCGGGGTTGGTGCTGCGCTGGTGCGTGCCCCCCCCCCCCCCCCCATGGGGGGGCTTGCTGCGTTGGTTTGTGGCCCCCCTCATGGTGGGGCGTGCTGTGTTGGTGCGTGCCCCCCCTCTCGCTGGGGCGTGCTGTGTTGGTGCCCGCCTGCTGCGGTGGTGGTGTTTTTGGTTTGGGTTGTCGGGGCCGTTGGGTGGGTTGTGGTTGCGGTTGTGTTGTTGGCTTGGCCGGGATTGGTGCTGTGCTGGTGCGTGCCCCCCCCCCCCCCCTGTTGGGGCGTGCCGTGTTTGTGCGTGGCCCACCCTTGGTGGGGCGTGCTCTGTCGCCGTGTTCAGGTTTTGGTTCGTGGTGTTGTAGCCGGCTGGATGCTCGGCTTGTTTTGTGGGTTCGCTGTTGTCTCCGCCGCCGTACGGCCGGCGTTGTCGGATGTTTGTTGCCTGTGGTGTTTGCGTGGCCGGGGTTGGTGCTGTGTTGGTGCGTGCCGCCCCCCCTGTTGGGGCGTGCCGTGCTTTTGCGTGGCCCCCCCTTGGTGGGTTGTGCTGTGTCGGCGTGTTCGGGTTTCAGTTCGTGGTGTTGTAGCCGGCTGGATGCTCGGCTTGTGTTGCTTGTGTGCTGTTGTCTCCGCCGCCGTACGGCCGGCGTTGTTGGGTGTTGGTGGTCTGTGGTGTTTTCCTGGCCGGTTCACCGGGACGGACGGGCCGGCCTCCAGAGCACGTGTGGTGCGCTTCCTCTTTGTCCTGGCCGGGTCAGACGGGCCGGCCTCCCGAGCGCGTGCGGTGCGCCACCCCGTGTTTTCGTTGTCGCCCTGCCGCTCTTGGTCCCTTGCTCGCTCGTGTCTGTGTGGTTTCTGGCCTTGCGCTGGTGTTTGTCGCCGCCTGCTGCTGTGCCTCCCCCCCCACCACCCCACCCCACCCTTCCGCCTGTTGTCTTCCGCCCCTGCCTTTGCTTCTTGGTGTCCCGCGCCTGCCTGCGGTTGTGCCCCCCCCCCCCCCAACCGGGGGTATGCCTTTCACCGCTGGTGGTGTCCTGCTCGGCGTTTACCCTTGTTGCCTCTGTGCCTTGTGGCTGCTCTGCGCTGCTTGGCTGTTTGTCGGCGCCTCCTTTTGCCCCCCCCCCCCCTCCCCCCCGCGGGTCGTGTCTCCTGGGTGTTGGCCCCTGCCGCTCGTTTTCTTTTGTCCTCCTGCTTCTGCCTTTTTTTTCCCGTGCCTTTGGCCTTGGCACCTGTTTGGTTGGGTTTCTTTTTCCCCCCTGGGCTCGCGCTGGTGCCGTTCCCCCTCCCCCCCCGGCGGTTGCTCCTGTTGGTGTGCGGTGCCCCGTGTCCTGTTCTGTGATGCTGCGGTTGGGTGTGGGCTGTTGTGTGCGGCGCGCGGTGTTTTGCTGCGCCGTGCTGTGCTGCTGTGCGGGTGCCTTGCTGTGTGGTTCGCTCGTCTGTTGTGCCGTTGGCCGTCTCCGGTTGGCGTTGCCCACGCCCTTTCTGTTGCTGTCGCTCGGTGGTCCGCTTCGCCGTGCGGTTTTGTGCGGTGTTTCGTCGTGTGTGGTTCCGTCATGCATTGTCGCGTGCTGTGGTGTTTTCCTTGTTGCTGTGTGGTGTCGTGGTTGTTCTCTCTCTGCCTTCTCGGTTCTGCGCACCTGCGGGTTTGCGCCGGCTGGTGCTGCCCCCCCTCCCCCCCTGGTTTGTGTGTCGTGCCTTCTGCTGGTTTGTGTTGCCGCGGTGTGCTGGCTTGTTCTGCCCTTTGTGGTGCTGTGTTGCTGCTTGCTGTGTTGTGTTGTTCGGGCCGCGGCGTGTCGTGTCGTGTTGTGCCATGTCCCGTTGTGCTCCGTGGGTGGCGTGGTGGTGCGCTGCGTTTCCTCGTGCGGCTGCGCCCTGCTGCGTGCTCTGCCGTGCTGGGTGGCGCTGTGCTGTGTTGTCGCGCGTTGCGCCGTTCGCCGGGGTGCTGCGTCCTGGTGCTCTGTCCTGTGCTGTCCCGCTGTGTGCTGTTGTGGGTTGCTTTGTGCCGTCTGGTGTCCGTTGGCGTTTTGCGGTGGGCTGCGTGCTGTGCTGCGCTGTTGTTTGCTGCTTTGTGCTGTGCTGCGCCTTTGGGCGTGGTATCTGGTTGCGCTGTGCTGTGCTGTCCTAGTTGTGGCTTGCTGTTTCGGTTTGGTCGCGCTGCTCTGTGCTGTGCTGTGCCTCTTCGTGCTTTGTTGGGCTCCGTCGCGTCGTGTTGTGCTGTGTGGTGCTGTGCTGCTGTGCACCGCGCTTTGGGGGTGCCACTGTGCTGTGTTGTCTCGCGGTCTGTGGTGCCGCTTCCTGCTGTGGCGTGCCCTCGGGTTCTGTGCGGTGCCTCGGGTGCTGTGTGCTTTGCTGCGTGCTGTGCTGTGCTGCTGTGTTTTGTGCTGTGCCCTGGGGTATGGTGTCTTGGTGCGCTGTGCTGTGCTGTTTGCGTGGTGTCATGCTGTTTGGTCGGGGTCTGTGTTCCTGTGTGGTGTGCTGTGTCTCTTGGTGCTGTGGTGCTCTCCGTTGCGTCTTGTTGTTTCGTGCGGTGTAGTGCTGCTGCGCACTGTGCTGTTTGCGTGGTGCTGTGCTGTTTTTGCTCGCGCTGTTTTGTGCTGTTGCGTGCTGTGCCCTGCCCTCGGGTGTTGTGCCGCGCTGTGGGGTGCTGTGCTGTTTGGTGCGGTGCTTTGCTGTGTTGCCCCGTGCTGTGCGCGCTGCGCTGTGTGTGTTTTGCCGTTGTGTTGTGGTTTGTGCTTTTTTTGCTGCTGTCCAGTGTGCTGCTGGCGCCCTGTGGTGTTACCCCGTGCATTTTAAAAACCAGAAAAAACTGTTTCCTATTTTCGAAAACAGACAAAATTGTTTCCTGCTGGTTTGCCTTGTGTACCCTGTCCTCCCTGCATGTAACAATACCACACACTGAAAAAAACAGCCTGCTTTATTTATTTATTTCCTGGCCTTGGGCTGGTGTGCACCGCAGGTCTCGGTCTCGAGTCTTGCGGCTGCGTCCTCGGGGTGTTTGACACTGTGCACCTGCAGCAAAAGGGGGGGCAAACGCGACGGGGATGGGGCAGTAGCGGGAGGCTTCTGTTGTACAGATATCCTCGCAAAGCGTCGCTGAGTAGGCCGCTGATCGGGCCGAAAAGCAGCAGCAGGAGACTGAAACAGAACCAAGACCCCTCCAAGGGGCAATTCTAATTAAATCGTCGGACCCTCGCCCCAGTACCAGGACAGGTGTCCCCATCAGGTTCCATAAGACTTGGATCTAGCGTCCTATGAGAGTCTGGCGTTGGGTTGTGTTACGCTGCAGCTTGGAGGGAGGGATGCATATGCATATGGTCTTTGCATGCCCTATTCTAACCCCACCAAGCCACAGGAATCCCTGCAGCGCCAAGAGCGCTGAGCTTTCTGTTGGACATTGTCATGAACAATGCATCAAGAGTCGCTGGCGATTGTAAAGCGCTCTTTTCCAGTGTTAAGGAAGCTATAGGTATTTCAAAGTAGGTGTGGAAACCAAGGAAAGGCCAAGAAAAAATCGCGTTCTCATGAAAATGCGACAGTGGTGGCCACCACAGCACAAGGGGGGAGTAAGAAAAAGTGCTTTTCCAATGCTTTAGGGTATACTTTAGTTGTATTAGAGGTGCTCTAAGCACTCTTGCATTTTTATCTTAGTATTGGCCTAACCAGAATGGGTGATAACACATTTTGACCTATAGAACCAAACACTAAATCAGGATGTTGTGTGGACCCCTTGATCCCCAAGCAATGTGCATTGAAACATCTTTTCCTGAGTGACTGAGGCACTGATATACTGAAGGCAGAGCCTACGAATTCATCTATGTCTTCTCATGAATTCTTAGCTATCCTAGTGGTATGCGGCCTAGGGGGCTGGGGCACCTTTTTTTGAGAGGTCCTGGGTTCAATTCCTAGTCAGCCTAGCTAAGTAGGAATATCCCATGTGACATGGCAGTGACCTCAGCGCCACAAGCCATGCCACCTCAGCACCTATGGGACCCAAAAACAAAGAGTGCACATCTCAAGGTGGCACTAAGGAAGAGTGTGAGCCCTTGGGGCAGTTTTTCAATCAGCCTTTCTCAAACATGTAAAATATTTCATCCTGCGTTGCTTTGAATGTTAATTGCTGTGGTCTATTGTCAATAGCTCTCTTTTTCTAACTCTTTGTGACTGCAGCCCTTCATGCTTTGATCCTGTTTATCTTCTACTTGCTTATCTCTGGCTTGGGGTATCCTGAATTGTTTGTATTTCAACAACAAAACATTTTCATCATCAAAGGCAAGCAGCAGGAACCTGACAGCAGCAGCAAGCAGCAGGAGAGGCACATCAAAAACACAGTGCTGAAAACACTATAAAACATTCTATACGTGTCAAAGCTTTATTGTGTAAAATAAGTTTTGAGCCTTGACCCATATCATTCTATGTTATGTTTGTTTTATGGATTGGGTTTTTCCTTTTATTGGAGAACCAAGACTGCTCACTGGAATGCTCAGTGGTTCGAAAGCCTTCTATGGATTTGCTTGCTGATCCTGCTCATTCGAATTCAAAAAGGTTTGAAAATACCAGGGAACTTTAACAGGTGGCACACCTATATAAGTATGAACGACAATGTCACCGAGACGGAGATGAAGACTTGGCAGACTTACCGACCTCTTTGCCATAAGTAACCGTCCCAACCTAATTCCGGGAACCAAGGTTGTCTTTGAGGTGAAAAAGAGTGATTCCAGCTTGACAACCAACTATATGAATTGTGCACACTTTTTGTGCCTGTTCGGTTTACTTGTGGAGGGTAACACGTATACGCAGCTTTGGTGCACTTGTGGCCGCGCAATCTGGGCGGAGCATCCATGTCGCCACTATTTAACCGCTTTGCACCAGCGTTCAGCTTTGTTAGCCTTCCATCGTGGATTGTTCAATCCAATTTTCATTTCAAAAAGCTTTGATGCCTCAAGTGACGTCATTATCATTTCTCAGCGCAGCACGGAACGGCTCTCCCTTCCTTGATTGCTGCGGAGGATGATGATGATGTGGTTTTGGCAGAGAAGTCTTGTTGCGTAGATTTACCAGCGGACACGAAAAGCGAACGTCATCTTTACTCGATTAGGAACTTGTAGTCCCAAGTGCGTCAGCATATAAACAATGTTGAGCGCGTTGCAACTGATCTTTCTGACCACGGAAAGGATGCAGAGGCTTTTGTTGAAGCACAGGAAAGGCACCTAATCAAAATTTTCAGCGTGCGAGCATCTTTCATAAACGTTCATGTGACGGGCGCACAGCCCGTACAACGTGTTCCACTGCTAGTAGCCTTGAGGCGAACTATGGTTCCAACTGTCCGTTAGCACACTAAGCGAAGAGGTGGTATGACCGGTGGTAGGGGTAACGGTAACATTAGGGGTAGGGAGTGGCATGTAAGCTCAACACGCTTCATGTCGTCTTTTGCGTCCTTCCTTATGACGTTCATCCATACCCATTGTACGAAAGATTCATAGACCCTTGCCGGGCCTCAGCACTGGCGCACACCTGCAGACACATAACAAACAAAGAACGGGGAATGGCCCTTGCCCTTTTGTGAACGATCTACTCTACAACATTCGAGAATCGTCTTTATAAATTCGGGCATTCGCAATAATTATAACCACAACTTGCAATAGGCTTTTTCTACTATAAAGCTATGAGTTTCATAAACTCTTCTAGTCAATGCTCACGGTCATCTCTCTGATCTGGCGACCGCGACTCGCGCTCTGCGGCGTGCTCTGTATTGAAGCTCCAAAAAAAAAGGGTAAAATATGCAACAGCATATATAGAAAAAATCGAAATGTTAAACACGGCGCTGACCATTACGAGGTATGTGCCAAAGACGGTCGTGGGGCAGCCTGAACGGCTTCAGCCCCCTTCTCGAAAGTGAACTGACGGTCTTGGGAGCGGCCCTGCATGCACCTGCACTCCATCGCCACTTGTACGTTGCTTCGCCGCCGGCACGCTTTTACGCCCCTTTCCCGAAGTTGAGTACTCGCTCCCCAGGATTGTCGAATTTCCTTTGGCGTGGGATGTTGTGCTTGGTCTGTGTGGCTCACGAAGACTTTGCTGGCGACGGCCTCTCTCTACCAAGGCTTCCGCAACGGATATTTCGATGGCAGGCACATGTAGAGCAGATCTGGACCACATATTTTGCAGTGAGCCACCGCATCACAAATAGGCTGCTGGTCCTCCGCAATTCCAGAAATTTGAACAATAGGCGCCCAAAGCGGCACCGTCATAGATGGGCGTTTCATTGCGTCTGCTGCATCTTCAACAGAGTCTGAACTCGCTGATCCTGCTTCACTCGCCACGCAAATCTCCATGGACTCCCTTGGACTGGTTTCGAAGAGCTCCTGCACCGTTGCTCCATCCAATCCGTCCACCACGGGTCTCCTTCGGCTGCGCTATCGTTGGACTGGCGCCCATACTGTACATGGTTGAAGCTGTCTTAGCTTTTGTCGCCGTTGCTTAGCGCGTGAGCAGTACTTGCGGTGCCGCGTGACTCCCACTCGCTACGCGATGATGGACTTGTTGCACGGGATCCTGAGCTGCGCAGTGGAGAATGAAAGTCACCATCGCCGTCTGACATGCAGTGCGGCCTGGGCAAGGTGAGGGCAGGACATGCAAGACCAATTATGGATCTTTCTGTAACAGAGCCACATCCCCAGCCTCTTGGGTTCTCCTGTTCCTGATGTTTGACGGCCCTTTCTTGAAAGCCCGAGTTTTCAGGCGGCTTCTTGAGGGTAGGGTCTCTCCGTTGTTGGAGTTCGATACCCACCCATTTCCCTTTGAAACCTGTTTGGGTTGAACTTGATTGTTCCTCTCGCACGTGAACTTTTTGACTCCATGTTTGTCCCGCTGTTCTCCAACTGCTGTTTTGGAAAAGCCATGCCTTTATCCCAAAATCTCACGAACAACACCTGAACCACGTCAGTGGCATGCGAACTCAACATGCTTCATGTCTTCTTTTGCATTATTTTTTTGGGAGTGGGTCATCCCTACCCGTTGTACGATAGATTCATAGACCCTTGCTGGGCCTCACCACTGGCGCATACCTGCAGACACGTAACATACCAAAAACAGGGTATGCACCGGGCTCTTTTGTGAACGATCTACTCTACGACGTCCGGGAATTGTCATTGTAAATGAGGGTATTCGCAATAATTAACACCACAAGGTTCCAAAGGCTTTTTATACTAAAAGGCTACGAGTTTCATAAACTCCTGTAGTCCATGCTGATGGTCATATCGCTTATCTGGCGACCGCGACTCGCGCTTTGCGGCACGCTTTGCTCCAAAGCTCCAAAACAATAGTGAAATATGCAAAATCATGTATAGAACAAATAGAAATATTAAACGCGGCGCTGACCATTACGAGGTCTCTGCCGAAGAGACGGTTGTGTGGCAGCCTCATCGGCTTCACTTTCCCAGACGCATCTTTTGCTGATAATACTCAGATGCAATGTGCCACGGTACGACCATGTTCTGCATTTCTTCAACGGCTGCCATGATATCCAATGAGCCGGAGCTCACCTGTCAGTTGTGGATACCGTAACACCAGAGCTTGCTTCTTCATGGTATTCAATAGTTTGTTCGCGTGAATAGCGTGTGTCTCCGTTGGTGCTCCAGTCTGCTGATAAAAATTTGCTCATTTTATATGCATGATCAAGCCGCGTTCAGGTCGACGCCAAGAGCAGTGCACGCACGAGTCTTCGATAAGCTGAATGTTCTTGTCGTTCAAGACAGCGATCCTGTGATCCAGTAGAGTGAGAGATCTCCATCGGTATGATCTTGTCCACGTATGTCCGGTGATCCACCAAAATGGATGTCATCTGACCGTTCTCAGGGAGTCCTGTTGATACTTGAAGTCCACTTTAGATAAAATCTCCCCTCTTTTCTTTCTCCACACGAAACAACGCCCGTAGCTTGACCAACAACGAATCTTCAATCGATGGATTAGCAAAGCAATACACGTCATCCACATGCGCACACAACATCGCCAATACGGAATCATCTTCCGCATACCACATCCATGTACACTTGTCATACGGCAGCCGTACACCACCCATCGCCACAATGCCCTCGTTGGGAGCTTCATACCATTGCAACGGCCGATCCACTAAACCATAAACGCTTTTGTTCAATTTCATAACCATGAGTAAGAAACAGTCACTGCCATGTCTTTCTTGGGGTACTTGATCCAGGCCAAGCCCCCCCTAAACCTTGGGATGATGTTGAGACTCACACTTAATCATTTTTATCACTCTTTTGAAGCTTTAAGTACACTTTCTCAAAGTAACTAGGGTTATAACCCTAGCCCCCCCGTGAAGGTCACCCCTACCACTCAACTGAGCCGAGGCATCTTCCTTCATGGAGGTAATATCGAAATAATGTAGCCAAGTCTTGTCTAGGGGGTTGTAGGTTAAGCCTAGTGGTCCCCCACCTCAAGACCCCTATACTCAATTGTTTCTATCACTTATTGTGGTGCTACGTCTTAACTGATCCTGAGTCCAGTTGCTTGGCCATGCTGGCCAAGGTATATCCCGTGTCTGTCCCAACTCCTTTGCCCCAGATTCCTAACCAACTCCATTGAACCCAAAAGAGTGCACATGAAGTGCTTGGGACTATCTTGGGGACCTGAGTCATGTCAGTGTTCACACATAAAATCATCTATTTTGTTTATAAATCATTGGAGCTGTGTATTTATATCTACATTTGTTTATCTGCAGCCCCTCTTTGCTACTTATGCTTTGATTTGGACCGATTATCACCTGACGTTGATTTTGATCCGGTATTTGGGCTGCTTTGTACCTGTCCTTTGTCATTTTGCAGTTTGGGAAAATGCAACAAGGTTTTCATCAATCAAAAATCAGCAGGCAGGAACACCAACACAGGCAAGGCAAACCAGAATACCTTTTCTGGTAGCAGAGCTCAGTCCCAAGAGCAGAGCTAAAGCAAGTCGAGTAAATCAACAACTTCTCCATGTCTGTCACTCTGAGTGCAAAAAACCTGCCAATCAGTTCCCAACCAATGGGGGAACCTGTCACGGGGCCTTCCAGGGCACTATCCTTGAGTGGGGTATGTACAAGAGAAGTCATCCCTCGAGCACCTGGCCCTCGTGGAGAGCACAGAGCGAGAGGGGCGGAAAAAGAAACAAGTTTAGAAGGATATTGCTCGAGCGCTGAGGTGCCTGGCTTCACACAGGCGAACCTCCAACGCCTCGAAGGCAAAGACCCCATGGCTGCCGCCGTAGCTTCCGTGGTGTCCTCATTGACCCCATCTGAATCATCGCCTACTCCCGATTTCGAAGATGGCAAAGGTAGCCAATACTAAGGTCAAAGCGTGGAGGAGAGCGGCAAGGAAAGGCAAGGGGAAGGAGACGGGGATGATGAGCCCCATGTTCGGAACAGCGTGGGAGGAGGAGTTCGAGATACATCACCGCGAATGCGCTGCGTTGGCCTTGGCCCACTCATCAGAGTGGGAGCACGACTGGATACCGAGGGAAACTACACCTAGGAAAGAACCTGTATGCATGGAGCGAGAACCCTCTCCATGTGCTCCAGAGCCCGTATGCGTAGAGCGAGGTTTGCCCCCATGCATGGCAGCGCCCAAGCTCGGCCTCGATGAGACCATGGAGCTGCTCTCTCGGGTCCTGGGTGCAGGTGAAGAAGACCCTGATCTGCGTGAATTGTTAGCTGCACTCAAGGCAAAACTGGGGCTCTCCGATTTGAGAAAGCCCCCCCCTACCATGTCCCCTGGTGTGGAACTGTGAACCAGGGATGTGAAGATCTGCAGAGGCATCAGCAGCTCCCGAATGTACACCCGTCCCAGCCCTTTCCACACTCGTGTGAGGACTGTGCCTGTCTGCAGTGTAGGTGACACCGGAGAGGCTGAGATGAAGGGCTATGGCCTGGCAGCACTTGCGCCACTGGCCACAGTGTACCTCCCAGCACCTTCAGGTGGAGCAGGTGACCCAGGTGTACCAGGTAGGGGAATGAAGGCCATCGCTACGGCGAACCTTCAGATCGAACTCCCCGAATCTAATCCCAAAAACCAGCCCGACTGGGCTGAGGAGCTTTCCCAGTTTTTGCTCCTCACGGGTCACCAACATGCTGATGTCTGGAACACGTGCACACTCATCAAAAAATCGTGCAAAAAGAAATTCCTCCAGCGGCAAGTCAAGACCACTATCAGGAAGAGCTCCACCCTGGGGCGACTTCCTGAAAAGACTGGAGCAAATGTATCCAGTCTACGAAACGGACCTGAGTGTCCGAACGGAGATTGAGGAGTTGCCTCCTTTCCGCGAATTCCCCACAGCTGCCCGCATCTCCGTTTTCTTGGCGCAGCTGGAAGAGCTCATAGGGTGTATGAACCCCTCGTCCTATGGGCCTACTGAGCCCCATCTTTGGATTGTGGCGAAAATTCCTACCAGGACATGGGAGAACTGCAGAGAGACGTCCGGGAGGAAATCTCGTACGCACTCTTACGATGACCTGGTCGATCTGTTGCTCAAAATGGCCATGCAGAGGGAGAATGACTCCCACATGGACAAGCATCTGCGCAAGCATCTGCGAAGGGAGACCCCTGCTGAGAAGGCTTCTGGAGGGAGGTCACCTCAACCCCACTCTAACCCTGGGAAGGGCCGTGGTGGGCAGCTGAAGCACATGACTGAGAACCCCCCCCCTCCAAAGGTAAAGGGGCCCCTCATCTTTTCTACTGTTGTTCTACGGACGATAAAAGTGGACCCTGCAAATCGCCCGACTGTGATGAGCGAAGTGCGTGCATGCTCTAACTGAAGCGCACGCAGAAAACCAAAGATGGTCAGGAGGTGAAGCACCAAGACTGTTTCCGCTGCACAATAACGTGCGGATATTGCGGCAAAAGGAGGCATTATGAAGATGAATGCCGGATAAAACGCCGCGAATCCAAAAAACTAAAGAAAGCAGAGGAGGAACAGCGTAAAAACGCCGGTAGGGTGGTAAACCCAAAGGGGGGGGCCCTGAGCCTGGAGGTTTTAAGGCCAAGGGTAACCCTGGTGGAGGACGAAGGTCCTCAGCCCCTCCCACTGGTGGAAGAGGAGCACCCAACCCCACACCTATGGGTGAGCCGTCAAGTGAAAAACGGCCTGCCCCCTCCTCCCCCAGCGCTGGTGGTGCCGACAAGAGCAGCTAGAACGCCAAGAAGTGCCGCCTCAACTGGGACTCTAAGTGCCTGCAGGCCGCTGGGGTTGAAGGGAAGTTCCCTGAAGAGGGATAGGGCGGCGGCTCCGAGGATGAGGATTTGCTTTTCTGGATCACCGTAAAAGTCGGTGATCAGGTTTACAAGGCTGTCTTAGACACGCGCGCTACACTTTCAATCGTGGCCCGCAGACTGCTGAAGGAAGCCAAGATTCAGAAAACCAAAACCGTGGCCATAAGGGCTGGGGATGGTCGGACCATCAATTCACTGGGGGGGATGCATGTGACCGTTTGTCTGGGCGATGAGCAGGTGACTCAGCACTGCAAAGTGCTCGACAGCGACGCCTTTGACATTGTCATAGGCGCAGATTTTCTGCGCTGTAACCCCCAGGTGAACCTGTTGTCTTTGCAACGTCCCTATGCCCTTCACAGCGACTTTGGCAGTGGCCTTTTCCCTGTCCCTCTGGAGCAGTGAGGAGGAAAAGAATCTCGTCTACGCTACGTGAACCGATCTTATGGAACCGAAAACTATCAGTTGGAGCGGCCCATCTTGGAAAATGCACTGGCCGCCCTGCAGGTAGACCTGAATGCAGTTCAGTTGGAATTGTTTGCAAGTAAGGAGTAGCATATGATGCAGAACTGATGCAGCTCTACTGCTCGCGGTATTTCAATGACGCCTATCGCTTCTATTGGAGATCGATGGGGTTGTGCTATGCTAAACCCCCACTCTCTCAACTCGCTAAGGTGCTTACCAAAATTGCCCTTGAAGGAGCGAGAGTGATCCTGTGTACCCCCGACTGGGGTACCACAGGCGAACACGCCTATTGGAGACGACTGTTGGACCGTATGACAGTGGGAAGAACTGAGGTAGGTAGGTAGGGCACGCTCTGCCTGGAGTCCCAATGCAGCACAGGACTTAGGATGCAGCCTTACCCCCGGTCTCGGGGTCACCTTTGGCCGGGCCACCTGCATGGCACGGGCTGTCTCAGTGCCCCGGCTATGGACACTGGGTTTCCTACTGTTGTGTGGCGCTTGTGTTTGCGTCTGGGATTCGGGTAACGCCGCCATTCCTGGCTGGGGTCTAGGTTGTGTGTGTTTGGGTATGGGTTTTGGCTTTGTCCCGCCATTCATGGCTGGGGCTCATGGCGCGTGTGTTTTGGTTTGGGTTTTGCCTGTACCCCGCAAATCCTGGCTGGGGCATTTGGGCGTGTTCATTCATGCGCATGCTCCGCCCGTACCCCGCCACTCCCGGGTGGGGCCCTCTGCGGTGACGGGTTGGGTGGGGGTTGCCGTGGGCGGCGTCCCCCCCCCCCTTTTCTTCTGTGGATGTTTGTTCTCGGCCTTCCTTGCTGCGGGGGGAGGGGTCTGTGTCTGTGGTTCTTGGCCCTGACGTGTTGTGGCTCTGTGGTGGTCGCTGTCGCCTGTTCCGGTCTTGGCCCCCTTGGTCCCCGCTCCACCTCCCCCCTTCGTTTGGGTTTTTTTTTTTGATTTTTCTGTGTCCGTGTGGCCTGCGGCCTGCCACCTCACCGGCGGTGGTGTGCGCCGGTGTGTCCGGAACGTCTTTTCCCCCGGCCCTTTTGGCGGCTGTGTGGTCGTCGTGGGCCGCTTTTTCTGGCTGGGCGTCTTCAGGCAGGGCGGGGTGGTCCCTCGGTGTCCTATCGGCGGGTCCCGTGGGCGTCGCCTTTGGTGTTGCCTGGCTAGGGTGTTGCCCGCCTCGGTGGAGTGGGTGTGCGGCTTTGCAGTTGTGTGAGTGTCCCCCCGGCTTTCCTCTTTCCCCTTGGCCGGCGGGTGTGCGCTCGTGGGTGGGTGGGGTTTCCCCCCTTCTGTGTTCTTTTTCTGGGGGGCTTTGTAATAGACTCGGTCAGATCGGCTAAAAAACCGTCATGATTGCGAATAATTCCGAATCCGAATTCTCAGAGCGATCATCGCAATCGCGATCGCAATCGCCCCAGACTGCCCCGTGGACCGGAGAATGTCATAGCTTTTCCCAATACATGAATCAGATCGCTCTTTCTTCATTTTACATTATATGTGGGAGATATAATCATAGGAAAATTTTCGTTCATGAGTTGACTTTAAGAAATCATACCTCGAATCATTTGTTAGCAGATTCGTTTTTGAGGTATGGGTTGGAATCGCATTGGTCTCAGTGAATTTTCAAATCCTACGGATGTTAACGGATACACTTGATTTCATGAGATCATTGACGCTAGATCAGACAAGCGTTCATAATTTTGTCATGGGTGCATGTCAAAATATATGAATGTTGTATCGTCTCATGAGTGTTGGCTTTCCATCGCAACTTTTCTTTAGGGCAATAGTCGTTGTACATAGTGCATGGTGCATTGCGACCTTATGGCTCATCTTCAATAAAGGTTTGTATGACATATGGCTTTGCATATATGTCTTTGTTTGGATATCTTGTGTGATCTATTTTGTAGTTCTATGATGCAAGAGTATAGGTTGATATAGGTGTAATATCATTTGCATTTTGCCCATTTGTTGTGTATGTTTCCCTTTCTCAGGACGTTTCTCCATTCTCAAATTGTATGATACAAGAGGCCGCTCAAGCAAGAGCCGTCTAAGGAGCCGCTTAACATAAGCCGCCGACACAAGCGAGCCGAACAAGCACGGAGCGGAGTACCACAAGTGGGACCCACTCCATAGTAGTCTTTTGTTGTTTTGTGTCTTGTTTGGGATTGGTTCTATTGTCTTGTTCTTATCGTTGCCATAAATTTTGGCCTCTCATCACTTTGTTGGTAGTTTTACTTTTACGAGCTCAACCTTGTAAAGCATTGCCCAAGGCTTTTTCAATAGTTCAAGCTTTAACTCTGCCAGTTTTATTTTTCGAAGAATCCAAATCAAATACAAGGTTCAAAATTGAGTGCAAGGGCAAGCTCATTTCATGGTAGCAGTACGGTGGATCCTAATCCTATGTATGCCGCCCAAGTGATCACACCCCTTAAGTCTTTTGGTCACGTTCCTCGCGATGAGGATTTTGATCAATCATTGGAGGCGATGCCCCCGACGCCAATTAAGTCGTTGTCCGTTCGATCCGTTGCTTCACCGTTGGGTGTTGAGGAACCAGGGACAAGAGTTAGTTTTGGTCCACCGGTAGCGGTTGAGGCCGAACACGCAAAGGCCAAGGCAAAATTACCGTTGAAGAGACGGGAACGTGACGAGATGGACGACGAGCAAATCTTAGCACGCCAAGGGCGCGGAAGTATGGACGACGACCAAAATTTCGACGACCAGGCCATTGTCTACAAGATGGTTCGTACAGCCATGCGCGCAGCCAAGGCCGTAAGGCCTATGCAAGGCTCTGAGAGCACTGGAAAATTGACTTCCATCATGAACGCTATAGAGGAGCTTCAAATAGGCCACGAAGAACTCAAAAAATTGAATGAGGGCGTATCACGTTTGCAAGCCGCCTTGGACACGGTCGCCACGATGCAAGAGCGCGTTGAATCGCTCCAAGGACAACAGAAGTCACTACAAGTAGAGCACGAAGAACTTAAAAGGTCCAGCGGGACCGAAGCACGCTTGCAAGCCGCCTTGGAGACAATCGCCACGACACGGGTACGCATTGTGGCGCTTCAGGGACAACACAATGCGCTGCAAGACCAACAAAGAGGACTTCACGAGCGACAACAGAGCCTCCAAAAGCGTGCGGATGCGAATACGACGCGCGTTGATGCAGTCCAAAGGCAACAACCCAAGTTGCAAAGGAGTGTGTCCGCTAGCGCGGCGCTACAGGAGAGCGTTGATGGGCTCCAACAACAACATCATGAGCTTCGTCAACGCGTGGAGACGGACAGGGCCTCGAAGGAACGAGTGGAGACTCTTCATCAGCAGCAGCGGGAGCTCTGGCAACAAATGGACTCAAGTGCTGCTTTGTGAGAGGAGCTCTGCCAGACCGTGAAGACCATTGAGCAGGAAGTGGACCACGCCAAGCGGGCTGTGCAAAGTCCACGCTCCCAAGCCAAGATGGCCGACTGGACGACCAGGTGCGGATGTTGCAACAAAGGTCCGGGTCCATGGATCGTGAGGCCAAGCGTGAGTTGGAAAGGATGGAACGAGACGCCAAGCGATCCCAACAGCGTCAGGATCAGTAGCTCAAGGGTCTGGAGACGGCCATGGAGGGCATCAAGTGTCAGTTTGACAAATTGGACGATGCCATGGTTCCTATTGAGCGCCGGATCGACCTGGGAGCACAGGAAGGCGCTGCTGACGGAGTACCACGACTCGCCGATCCGGTCCAGGACACGCGCCGTGAAGATCGCCTCAGACAGTATGCTCAGCAGGTCAAGGAGAGCGAGGCACGCGTGCAGAAGGCCCTGAGGGACGCCATGGCACAAGTCCAGGAGGTCAGGATGTTCAGGGACAGCGCCACAACAATGGTGGCCGACGCCAAGGTCCACATGCAGCAGCATGCCGCCGGTATTGAGTCCTCCAGGATGTCGGTTGAGACCGCTCGCCAGGAAGTTGTGGCCCTCAAGGCGGCGCCAGAGTTGCATTCACGCCTGGTGCAGCTGCCCTGAGCAGCGCCCGGTGTATGCATTTCGGGAGGACGAACAAAGCCAGCTGCGGAGCCATGACACAACCCTGGCTGACATGGGGGTAACGCTTCGGTCGCTCGAAGAGCGCTGGCCGGGAACGCAAGACCCGATCGAGCAGCAGATCAGTGCTGTGTGTACGTGGCTCGAGACACTGCTGAAGGGCAACGGGGATTCACACCGAGAAATCCAGATCCTGCAGGGATCGTCTCAGGAGGACAAGGCTGACCGCCAACGACGTGAGGCACGGATCAGGGACATTCAGAACGAGTGGGAGGCGGTGAGGGACGCAGCAAATAACGGCGTGACCAACGAGTCTGTGGATCGGGTTGTCGGAGTTGTCAGGAAGGACTTGGAGGTGTTGCAGCATGCGTTGGATGAGGTCCTACAGCGCTGTGTCCAGCGCCGCGACGAGACAACCGCCGGAATACAGCGGCTGAGTTCTGTCGTGCAGTCGGACTTGGCGGATGAGAGAGTGAAGAACGCCAAGCGATGGGCCACCCTTGAGGGACGGATGGACAGCGTTGAACAAGGAAACGGAGGAGAACGTCCGAGCCCCGTTGCCGTGTCCTCAGAGGGGCAGTGTGACACTCGTTGTTGCTCCATCCGGGACCGCCTAGAGGCGTACGACCGCAAAGTCGGGAGTCTAGACGACAACGAGCTGCGTCGAGTGGAGCTGGACAGGAAGAACATTGAGGACATCCAGCAGCTCCAGGAGTGTGTGTAAGAAATGACCCGCCGGACTAAGCGAATCGAGCACACCTTGGAACATGCGCACCACACGGCTTCAAGTGCATCGTTGTCTTCGCCACCGCCACCGCCTCCACTGCATGCTGCGCCATATCAGTTGCAGCCCCAAGACCCTGCGGGACAACCTCCAGGACACCCTCAGGGACAGCCCGAGGGACAGCAGTTCCAGCCGGGACAGGGACGAGACCAGGTTCAAGAACCATTCCTAGTACCCGGAGGTGGGCTGCGAGGGAACCGTGAACACCAACAACATCATCAGCAATATGGGGCACAGCAGTATGGTGAGCAGCGGTACGTGGCTACCCGACAGCCGCCAGTACCGAAGTTCCTGCCGCCGGCACCACACTGGCTCGTCCGTACTTAGGCGGCTCAAGTTGCATGGTATAAAACGACAGAAAGTGTCCCAAATACAGGGCCTCAAAAAACACCAAAAAAATAATTGTTTGGCTCGCAAAAAATCAAGCCGTTTCTGAAACACGAAAAGACCTCTTATGTCAGGTATTTTGGCCCTTTTTTGGTCCTGATGGGTCCAAAAAATGCAATTTTTGGAGCAATGGACTGCTCCTTGCGCGAGGCCTCGCGCAAGGAGCAGTCCATTGCTCTCCAAAGCCAGGTAATGATGGTAGAATTTCTGAATCAGGCAGGCACCTACACTGGAGTGACATTACAGGCCCCGTTGACTGGATCACATGGTACCATATGTTTACGCGGGCGGACATTCAGCGCTTTAAACAAGCCTTCCAAATCTAATTGATGATTCAAGAAATCATTTCTAATGTTGTTGCCTTCCTAACAAAAGGAGCACATACGTTGGAGGTCTTGCACAGGGTGCATCCTTCGGTATTGCTGATGATGGACACCTGCCGAAAAGTATGCAGCGGGTCAAGCAAAAAATCGAATATCACTGGTGGAAAATGACGCATGTCCACTCAACAGAGGACGCTGAGCTGGACAGGGACCACCCCTGTAGCTTTGGCTGAAAAAGAATTGATCCTCCCGTTGTTGACTATAACCAAAGTAAATTGTGCAAGTAAAATACAAAATTCGCCATGCGTGGTACTTTTTTGAGCGTGTTTTTCGGCTTAAAAAATTGATTTTGTGGAGAGTAAAATGCAAGAATGCCACAAAAATTGTTCTTTCTGTTGCTGACTATGAATCAAAGTAAAGAAGGTGCCCTGGGGGAAGCAGTCTGCCAAGCGCAGGGGCTGACCAAGCCCAAGAAGAGTTTTTCTGCCTCCGGGGGTGCCGGTCTCTGGGAAAGTTCAATGACTCAATGACAATTTAGGTACCCGTTGTGACCAGTTGCTTCAGTGAAGTTTGTGCAGCAGCGCTATCAGATGAGAACCCATCAGATCGATACAACAAATATAATTTCTGGGCTTTTTTTTGCGCGACGCCTCCCGCTAGGGGACTGCAATGCAGTCGCAGAACTTGAAAGTCACAACCTATACCTCTTTTTTCGGGCAGTGCAAATCAAAAATCAAACCCTGGGCTGGGTGGCAAGACCACTCGACCCTGAAGCTGTCTTTCCAAAGGAAAATAAATTGATTGAGGTTTGTGCTTTATCAAGTTATGCGCGAGGCCTCGCGCATGGAGCAACCCCTGAAACACATGTTGCATATGCTTTGCACTAATATTCAATCCACCATGCATCTGTTTTAATGTTCTTTGGTCTTGATTGCGCGAGGCCTCGCGCATAAGATTTGATCAATAATGCCTTTTTCTAGGTATGCAAGGAACATGAAGAACACAATTTGATTTTGCAATCATTTTCTCGGCAGACCATGTTCATCCCACAAACAAGGGGAGCACAAAATGCATTTATTGGTTAATTTCCGCTAAAAGAACATCATTATCCACTGAAATAATAAGTTTTCTTTTGTTCTCCGCTGTCAAAACAAAGGCACAAAATGGCACAAATGGTAAGAAAAAAACTTTCTTTCGACTAATATTTTGTTTTCAAAAAACAGAGCCTGTGAAAAGCTATTTTTTTGCATGGTCCAGATTGGGTGCACTTGGTGTGATTTTGACCATGCAACTTGAGACGCCTAAGCCCTACTCAACCGAGATGGGCGCCGGATTGTTCGCACGAGTATGGCGAAGTAGATCTGAGATGGGCTCAGATTCAGCCATATTGCCCAGATGGTTACTTCATCCCCAACCTGGCCCGCACCAGCTCGGAGGAGTGGAAGAAAGGGCGCCGCACGCCACGAGTGATTCACATGGGAATCCCTGAAGGAATGGCATTCAACGAGGTGCGACCGCGGGTCAAGCCTGACATCAGGGGCGTGGTGCCCCATGAGGTCCAGACCACTGGCATGGGTGGCGTGTATGGCAGCCGGAGCCAATGGGTCGACCCCACTTCGGAGGGGGTGATCCAAGAGATGGCAACCGTGCCCCGGTGGGATGGAGACCCGTCCACCTTGGACGACTGGGAAGAACGGTACCACCGCTTGCGTGAAGGGTACGGCCCCCGCTTTGATGAGCGAGAGCAAATGGACTTACTCTTGCGCGCCATCAAGAATGAACAGACTCGAGTGCGGCATGCCAAGAACCGCCACTGTCAGCGGTTCACGTTCAGGGAGCTGTACCAGGATCACTGGCAGGAAGATCCGGAACATACATGAACCGGGTGCGCGTTTCAAGAGGCGCCAGATTCCAGCACAGCCGTTGGTTGCTGTGACCTGGGCGGACTTCATGTCCAACTGGCCTGAGGAAGGCGCCGAAGTCACGGACGGGATGACAAGTCAGCAGTCTACCGACGCGCTGGTGGTTTTGCAGCCGCAGCACTGCGCCGAACGTCTGGAGGACGGATGCGCCCATCGGGCGTATCAAAAGATTTGGGACCAGCAGTCAGAGAATGGCAACGAGTACCGTTACCTGGAGGTGTATCTCCTTTTAATGCGGATGTTGCTGCAAGAGGAGTATGCAAAGACGAGCGAGCGGTTCCTCCTGGAGGCCCACGGCATCGGCAAGCAGGTGCAGGCCATGCAGTCGCGCCCGGACTTCCGTCCTGGCTCGAATTCGCGACGCTCAGGCTCACATTCTGGACGCCCTGGTTCCAATTGCCGCTCTGGTTCACCGACGAGACGGTCTGCATCGCGAAGCGCACGAGACGGTCATCAGCAGCGTTCTGGATCTCCTGGACGCCGCAATCACGACCAACAGCGTTCTGGCTCTGGTGGACGCCACGATCGCGACCAGTACCATCCGCGGTCGACTACGCCGGGAGGCATGCGGATGGAGGGACGACCGAGGTCTGATTCGCAGTCCTCGTACCGCCAGCGTGCGGAGGAAATAAGACGCCTTGTGTCTTCGTCCGGCACGTGCCACACCTGTGGCAAATCAGGGCAGCTGGCCCGGGACTGCCGCATGAGTACCTGTGCCATCTGTGGACGGCAAGGACACACCGCCCCGTACTGTCAGCGACGGTCAAGCGAGCGACCAAGAGATGACTCTGAGCGCCGACGAGCACCGCCAGGATTCCGGAGGTCGGCCAGTGGCAACAGATTCAGGCCAGGGATCCTGGAACGGTTCAGACGATCCAAATCCGGTTCGTTCAGGCAGAATACGCCGCCGAAGGGGACGCCAGGTGGGTTGAGACCGTCATCCCCGCCACACCATGGTCGCTCCGGATCTCAAGGCCGAAAGTCGCCCGGCGCCTGCCACAAGTGCGGCAAGGAGGGCCACTGGCAGGCCGAGTGTCCTAATACGGCACAGGTCTACGGACATGGCGAGCCCCTGCAGGACAGACAGCTGTTGTTTTGCAGGAACCGCCGCGCTGTCCGAGCCGCCCATAGGCTGAGCCATCCCCAGGCCAGTCGTCGCAATCGGGCGGTGAAAGCCCTGCACGTCGACGCAATTAAGATCCTCCGCAATCAGCAAGTATTCGCTCTTGACGTGTGCACAGTGCAGCTGAAGGACATTACGGAGGAAGTCCTAAGGTCGCCGAGACGATTGAAAACAGCGACAGCCATTCAAGCCAGAGAGATGACAGCCCAGACAAGGCTTCAGTTTGCTGATGGTCTGCAGTTGCCAGACTTGACCATTACCGCCCTTGCGGACACTGGTTGCGAAGTGGCGGGTGTCATCCGGATAGCGTTGCTGCGAGCGTACTTGAAGCTGCTCCACAGCGCAAAGATTCCAGTCATTCTCCTCACCGCGGGCAAACCAGCACTCGCGGGAGGAACTCAGGGACTTACAGTTACGTTGTCGTTGCCTGTCATAACCCCTGAGGGTTATAAAGTTTTTAAATGTCTAAATGTCTTTTTGCATTTTGCAGCAGTTGGTCCCCGGCTCATTTCGGCTAACCTTTTTTTGCTTGCGTTTGGGTTGCCTGTTGTTCCAGGGCAGGAAGCTCTGGTGCAGGTTCCAGGGTGTTTCAAGGGTTTTCGCGTGCCTCGTTACCAACATGGCAACCTGCACGCTGTTCAACACTCTGCGCCCTCTCTGCAGAGTTCTGAACTTGGGCAGCTCACCGCCGTATCGACGATTGAGCATGAAAGCCGGGCAGACGTACCAGAAGCAACGAACGCAGATACCCAAAATGCAGGTGTGCACCTTGCACACCGTGTGCAGTTTGCGCCTGACGTCTCGTGCCAATTGTGTGTCATGTGTGAGGACCCCTGCAGTCGGGTCGGTTTCTTATATGCTGCGCAACAGCCAGCCACCTGTGAACAATGTGGCCCAGTATATACGCCAGGAGGGGTCTTCAACAAGCGTAGGGAGGGCGTGCGCAAGAATGTGCCGCCCTGCCATGCGACTTGGACGATGAGGCGGCCATTCTTTCCCCCCCTGATCCACCCAGCCCTCGAGGCATACCTGGCACCAGGTCACAGGACACCAAGAGGGCAGACGGACTACATGTATACCCATACCCTTTGGTGTACGAAGATCAATCCCTCCCCTCAAGTACCGTAGTGCAGCCAGCAGCTCAGGAAGTGACGCTGGCGTCTTTGATTGAAAAGCACTCGGCCGCGCACCCTCTGAAAGTTAAACTGTTGAGTCAGCATGCGGTGTTGCCAACAAGAGGGAGTTCGGGTGCAGCAGGGTTCAACTTGTATGCGCCGTGTGCCGTTTCTATTGCCCCAGATCAACAGGAAAAGATCCTGGTTGATTTGGCTGTGGAGCTACCCCCCGTCACATGCGGGTAAATTTCAGATCGCTCAGGGAACGTGATCAAGCATCGTCTCAGGGTTGGTGGGGGTCTTGTTGATCAGGACGTTAGAGGGAATATTGGGGTAGTGTAAAAGAACGAAGGGTCAAAGCCTCACGTGGTTCATCCTGGGTATAAAATAGCTCAGATGACCATAGACCTGTGTTTGTAACCTGCAGTCATGGTGGTCGAAGAGATGAGCAACACAGACAGGGGCTCAAAGGGATGCGGATTGACTGATGTCAGTCGCACTGTTCCCCCCTGCCTGCCAGTTAGTTCTGTTAGTTCTGTTAATCCAGTAATTCCATGTACTGAGGACGTCCCCTTGATCCATCCCCATTGCCCGCCTGCAATGTCATGGCATAATCAATTTATGCCTCCATTGTTTTTATACTCCCTGTATGTACTCAGTGGAAGAAAAGAGCAGAAGCAGGCGACGTCTGCGATGAACAGCCGAGAAGGCCCCGTGACACGGGCAAGCTTGCAACAAAAACGAAAAAGTACGGGTATTTCGTTAGGTGTTGATAGTGCAGATGGTATGTTGCTGAGTGAGAATAGTTCTCCGGAGTCTAAGAAGTCATCAGGGACCCGACTCTGGCCAGCCACGGATGATGTGGTTGTGGCATTGCTGGCATTTTTCATGCCGGTAATTGTGTCTGTGCACGTCTCAGGTGACAGGACCGCCAGGAGTCCGTCCCTGACTTCGGACGGAGATCACCCCCCGATACCGAATCAAAAATCCCCCTCGTTGATCCCTCGTGGTCATAGGAGGTCTGTTGCTCCGGGACTAACCTTTGAGAAAGCGGCCCTGTTGGAAAATTTGCTACAGCGCACCTTCCCAGGAAGGTCCAGCACTGAGTGCTGTGACAGTCTTGAGATAAACACCAGAGTATCCAGAGTCAGTAGAGGATAGTGACCAGTATGGGTTAACGTTCGAGGCTGAGTCAGACTGTACACCTGCTCAGGCTATAGGGCGCCGCGTGTGGAGTGAGCCCCGCATGTCGCCTGGCAACTCAGAGTGCCAGACGATACTGGTTGAACGGGAGTACTGCAGTCTGCAGCAATTGGATCTATGGGCGGACTCATTAGAGGACGCAACCGGGGACGCCCCTAATCGAAGTCTCGATCAAATTTGTGTGAGGAAGGTTCGTGAGGAGCTCAGTTCAGGATCCTGCAGGGATCCTGTTTTTAAAGCACAGGCACGGAGAAAGAAGTTTCGGAGTAGAAGGTATGAGGGTGAAATAGCGGTCAGACAGAGTGTGGTGAACCGAATAAGACGTTGGATTCAATCTAGTACAATGTGGGGTGAGTGTCCCCCCTTGATAGATGCGTTCGCGAGTAAACATTTAAAGCGTTTTCCTTATTTTTGGACTCAACAACAGAATGCATTGTTCCAGCCATGGAATGATGCGTATCTGTGGATGCACCCCCCCAATGACCAGTGGGAACAATGCGTTTCCAAGTTACCGTTCCATGGAGCGCGGGGGATGGCTATTCAACCGGTCCGGAAAGACGCTGATTGGTTGTGGGACTTCGGAGAAGTTGTCCTCGATTGGATTGATATCCCAGAAGGATCCCCTCTTTTTGAGGATGCTCAGGGCACGGTACACACAACGAAGACGCCGTACGGTATTGCCTTGTTTGATGTGGTTTGCGGCGACGCTGAGGGTGAAGGTTGGGGTGATCCTGATTCAGAGGACATCGAACCCACCCATACAAGACCTGCGTATCGTACAGACAAAAATGCTGATAATTGGGACCCCCCTCCACAGAGGTGGTCCAGTCACGATTCAGCCTTGGTACCTCGGGAAGGATCCCTCACTTCCCCGATGAGCAGTTCCCTCACACCACGCGACTTGTTATGTGCATCTCATTCTGAATCTGACTCTGATCTGCTGACTGATACTGAACCTGATTAGCTTCTTTTCAAGGAGTGCCGAGCGATGAAGCGCCGCAAGCGTCAGGAGGAGGCCAAGCGTGAGAGGTGCCAAGGCCAGTCTCGTTCTGCTGGTATGCCTTCATCTGATCCACAGGGTTCTGTACCTTCTCCCCCTCAAGTACATGGAATCAAAACGAAGCAAAAATCCCTTAAAGAGATGTTGGTTAAGCCGCAAGAACATCATGGTGCGTCTTTTGGTCATCACAGGAAGCCCAGGGAGGATACCCAGTTGAACTCAGGCTGGGAATCTCAGGCCGAAAGGCACATACGCTCAGTCATTTCGGCTGACGAAGACCGGACAGGATGCGAGGACCTTAAGGAAATGATCATGCAGAAGTATCAGAAAAGCTTTTTTGAAACAATGAATACTCCTGACGTCACCGAGGAGGCTCAGGCTGCCCTAGGACCACATGCACGGGTCAAGTTGACTCTAAAGGAAAAACATGCTGGACCCAGGGCTGATAAGCCTATCAGAGTGGTTGGGCCTAAGGGGTTTGCCCTTTATGATAAAGTTATGGGTTTGAAAAAGGAAAGCATGCTCCGCAAGGCTGAGGGAGACCCACAGTGGGTGGCAAGAGCATTTTTAGTGCCGAAGCCTGGTGGTAAGTGGCGGTTAGTCATTGTGTACCGTCACTTGAATTTCTGCATGGAGGGGAAATTTTTTCCCCTCCCTGTAATTGAGGACCAGCTGGCCGATGAGCAGGGAAACAGTTTGTTTTCGCTCATTGATTTGGAGGATGGATTCCACCAAATGCATCTGGAGGAGGACAGTAAGCATTCAACTGCTTTCTGCACCCCTTTTGGAGTATTTGAGTGGAATGTCCTGCCCATGGGGGTAAAAGTGGGCCCAGCAGCGTACCAGGAGATGATGCAACACGTAACCCATAATTGCCCATCCTCCAAGCCATATATTGATGACATTATGTTGTCTAATGGCAAAGAAATTTTGGACCCAGGAAAAACCACTTTGGCTGAGAAACAGGAACCTGCAATGCTCCGCAGGTATTTTGAGGCACACACAGAAAAAGCTTGCACATTGTTTGATGCGTTAGCCGCAGCGCAGCTTACTGTCAGGCCCCAGAAATGTCACCTTCTCAAGATAAAAGGACAATATGTCGGGCATATTTTATGGAATGGCCAAAGATTTCCCTCCCCGGCCAAGACGGAGGCAGTGAAAAAGTGGGATCATAAAACGATCACCACAGCGAAGCAGCTTAAGGGTTTTCTTGGGACTTGTTGGGTGGTACCAAGTGTAGATCCCCAAGTTTGCTGAGCTGGCCACCCCCCTCATGGAGGCACTGAAGGGGAAGTATCAGTACGCCCGCCCCTGACCCCACAAATGAGAAGACTCATACTAATGTGCCCAAAAAGCGCAAACGCACCCCTAGGACCCTGTCATAAGTAGGGCTGTGTTAAATTCAATCCAACTGAATTTATAGTTTCGATTTAAGAAGATTTAACACCGATTTAACATTGTTAGATTTAACACCGATTTGCGGCGCTTGCCGCATGTGCATCAAAAACGTCAACTCAACAAATTTGGTGAAACACCACTATTGAGGCCCTTTACACTCATAGTAAATGTTGCTTTCCACATAGCTCCTTACATTCATGCATAGTGCAATGTTTGGAAAGTACACCACATCTCTATATAGCACCTTGTGCCTCCATGTGTGTTTCCTTCTTAGAATTGCATTCAAGGCATGGACCGTAGTGCTATCTTTGATCCTCTTGGATTAGAGCAGTTCCTATTTCAAGCGACTCAAAGTACTTCACTTACATCTCCTAGTGTTGTGGACACATTGGCCAACTGTTTTGTAGGATCTCCAAATCGACGCCACCTCTTATCACTAGTAAATGAAAAAGTTTACGGTTCTACCCACCACATCAATAAAATGGAACAAGAGCTGAAAAAGAAGCAGCAACTCTGTACCCCAGAGGAAGCCGTGAAGTTGGTTGTGGACCTTAGGGTACCACGCCGCCGTTATCCAATTCTACAAAAGTTTATCACCACATTTGGTCAAGCTTTCCGCCATACCACTGGTGTGCAATGGTACCCCCAACTACCCTCCAGGGAGAAGTTTTCGGAGGCATGGACTCTTCTAGTGGGCCGTATGCAGTTGGATCAAGGGGTCATTTGCCAGGAACAAGGGGCTATTGGTATTTCATGGCCACTCCAGAAAGCCCTAGACTATATTGCTGGGCAACCAATTTTTCACAAGGACTTGGACCATTCGCTGCCTCTATCCCTTATAGTCCGTGGGGATGCATTCCCCATTGCAGGAACCAACTGGAGCCAAATCAGTATTACTATGGCAAATTTCGGGGACATGGCCCGCAACCTATCCCATACATTCATCATATCAATTGCCTATACTGGTGACAAGAGCGCCACCCTACTTGCCAAACTATGGAAGAGAAATATAGAGGTTTGTACTGTTAAACTGAACAAGTTGCATTCAATTTGCTAAATTTAACACCGTCCACTAGACACAACAAAGCATTCTCAAAAGCACAACCATAGTCATTTTCGCCTGTTTCAGAAGCTTCAAGAGATTATTGACAAAAAGGAAGCTCTCTGGAATGGACAAGTTGTTCCTGCTGATGTCTGGTGGGGAGGAGATGAGCCATGGTTACGCCGTTGGCTAGGGCTTTCTGAAACATGGCAAGTGGGGTCTATATACACCTTTGCTTGGTGGAACCGTCTAACCTCCCAATGGGAGGATAAACAAGCATGGCGTTCATGGCAACAGGAGGCCCGCTACAGGGCAAATAACCTACCAGTGGTGCAGGGAAAGCGGGGGTGTATAAGTGAACCAGAAATCCGTAGTCAAAGGGGTCGCATGGTGCAATGCATCTTGCATGGTCTCATGGGCATAGGGAGGTTGGTTTGTACATTTGTCGAGGACCAGGTGGATGACTATGGTTCATCAAAAGGGAAGGCAGTAGCAAAAATTCTTAGAGTGTGTCGTGTGAGGTGGCAACTTGGCCGTACGCCAAAGCCAACTGGGGAAGGGACATGGCGGTTGCTTCTTTTTGCGTGGCCGAAGTTGGTAAAGTGGTTTGGCCTTGAGGGTGCACCAGCAGATATAGCAGTGCGGGACATGACAAGCCTTTTGAGAAGGCTATATAGTACATGGGCAAGTGATAGTGCAATGGCAGAATGTAAAGAGATTTCAGGTAGGTTCCGCCAAGAAATTGCACCGCGGTCAGCTTCTCACTATCTACTCTTCTTTGAAGAGATTTGCTCTATTCTCTTACCCACCCTTGGAAAGTTTGGTCTTGGCCTGTTTGCACAAGATGCAGCAGAGTCTTTGAACCATCTTTTAAAGGTTACCTTCTTAACCATGACAAATAGGGGTGGGGGCGTTGTGAATGAGGAAATAGTGGGCACCGGCCATGCGGATCGTCTCCACCGTGAGGCAAGTGCCATGCGTCAAACCATGGAATATATATTCCTTTACTTCTCAATCCCCTTGCACATGTCCGGGTACACAAGGTGGCATGCATCCTCCAATAAGGAGATTAGTGACGAGGTACAAGGTTGGCTTGACGGTGAAGAAGAGAATAATTCCAGCGAAGAAGACGAGGGTTGAAGTGGTCGAATATTTACTTCATGTGCGCAGTGCTCTCTATTTTACCATGGAAACAGAAGCCTTCGTCCGAGCTTTCCGTGCTGCCCTGCACGAGACCACACCCACCAAAGCTGCACCAGCACCAGTCACACCAGAGCTGCCCATGGTCAACGGATATCCCAGCCAGGTATGGATGGTTTCTGTGGTTCATGAAAAATAGGTGCCTGCGGCGGGAAATATGGCAATTAGCGTTGCAGTTTAAATTTAACGAATTTAGCGTTAAATTGCATCCTCCTGTTTTCAACTTAGCGGATTTAACGTTAAATTGAAGCGATCTGGCGCGATCTGGCGACATCGTAAATCTCTGGCCTTCTGCAGTGTTAAACTGAACGTAAATCGATTAAATTGAACCCCGATTCCGGATTTGCGGCAATTTAACACCATTTGCCACAGTCCGATTTCCTACATTTGTGTGCATGATTTGCGCCAGGAAGAAATGGATACTCAGGTGCTGTGGGATGGATGCAACACAGATGACAATGAAATAGCATTACTGGGGAATCAGGCTGTGCTGAAGGAAGAGCTGACAGATCTTGCTGACAACGCTGGTGTTCCTGAGTTGGCGGTACCTGAGTTGGCGGTACCACAGCTGCCGGAACCATTCGTGCCTATCAACTCCTTCCCTTTCAGCCATGGCATGGTTACAGGGGAATGGCCCCATCCATCAGTGCCCATTGTAAGCGTAGCCCACGGAGCGCACTTAACGCTGCGCACCATTTATCAACGGGCCTTCCAGAAGCTCGTGAATTCGCGTGGAGAGTGGACATCGACGTGGGTACCATTGGAGGCTCGTCAGGCCCAGACCGCCCACGTTTTTGCGCTCAGCGGTTATCCAGCACCGTGTACAAAGGTGTGGGCACGACTGTTTGCTGCCTGGGAAAGCTACGGTCTTGGAACGTATTTGCGGGCCGGCAGCCATGGCGCAAGGAGTCCCGCCAATTTTGCCTTTGGTCCCCCGCCCACAGAATGGTGGAACCCTGACCACACACATCTCTATCAAGGCAAGCTGACTGGTGTCACGCTAACACGTGGGTGCGGCGCGCGCAACAGCTGCCAGCTGGATACAAACACGGCAGGAAACACGGCAGCTCCAGATGCACGGGATGTGTTCGCAAGTTGTTTGCAATCAATGTCAAATCAAGAGGACCCGGCCTGGATAATTGAAGACATATGGATCAGCCCGAGAGGCCTGCAGTTCTCAATGAGTCATCCTCAAACGAAACCACAAACAGTCAACGTTGGTGACCTGCTCGGACTCCTTCATTCACAGCCACCATGGGGTTTGAGGATCCTGAAGGCTCTGGAGTGCTATGCGAAGGAAGGGCGTGCAGAGGTATGTAGATCAGCGTGAACGGCACTGTCAGTCCTGTACCAGGTTCTCCTTACCACATTGTGTTCCCTAGTGCATGAGGTTTGAGCGTGACAACAAGAGACCACTGGGGAAAGCAGCATGGTGGCGCAGCATCAGCGAGTTCGTGCAGTTGCCCAGCAATGAGGAGCAGATGAATTGGACAGAACGGAAACTGGCCAAAAAAGGTATGCTCCGTGCGCACACGCCGACCGCCATCGCCGACAGTCACGTATCACGTACACATGTTCTGTCTCCTGTTGGTAGCCCGCAAGGCGGAGAAGCGGAAGCGGCAACAAGAGGAGATGTGGCACGAGGAGGAGACGCCAGACGTTGTGGTTCCGGAAGAAGAGGCCACCGGTGACACACATGAGCCAGCACACAAGAAGAAAAAAGGTGTGGTGGACTTTCATGTTCAATTGAAGTAAATCCGGTGAAATCGGTTAAATTTACAATGTTGCTGTGCAATTTAACATGTTAGGAAACTCGAAAATTCCGTGCAAGATGTCAAAGAAGGGACTAAAGGAACTCATGGAGCTGGAACCACCGAAAGCATCGAAGGCGTGCCCCGCACCGAAGGAACCGAAGCAGAGCAAAGCAAAGGAGTCGCCAGCTACCAAGGTCCGGTTGCTGTCTGAGGAAGGTCTGGGTGAGAGCGTATTGAATCGTCTGCGACTAATCCCTGCGCACGAATGGACGACCGAGGATCGGTTTGGGGCATCGTTTCAAAAGTTGATTCTGGGGGTCACCAGTAGCTTCCCAAGTTTCAAATTTCCCACAATAGCAGCCGCAACTACTAAGCATCAGGTGTTAACAAGGGCGTTAAACACATTTGGTCAACTGAGGTTGCGTGGGAGGCTAGCTACATGGACTGCCATTGCAGTTGTTAAAGGTAGCGGGGACAAACCCATGGGTTTGCATGCCCATCCAAATGACCAGGGGTGGCTCAGCGGTGTAATCACCCTAGGTGACTATACTGGGGGCGAGTTCTTTGTTGAATCTGGCATGCCTTGCACTCCAGATCCCCTTAAATGTGGTGACCCATGTGTAAAGCACATGTCAGATGGGACTGCCGTCTTTGGACATGATTTGAATGCTTCCCAAGGAGTCGTTTTTCAGGGTACCAAAATCCATGGCCCACTCCAGTGGCATGGTGAAAGATATGCTCTTGTCTTCTACAGCAGATTCACAGCTGCAAACACCTCAACCCACATCAGGGAGGAGCTCCTTCGGCTCAAGTTCCCCTTGTAACAAGACACCAGTGCACTTGGAAATTTGGTGTTGCATCCATTGCTACGTGTTTCCTGTAGGACGAACCCAGGGCCCCAGCCAAGGAGCGACCTGAAGTGGAGTTGAAAGATTTGGTGAAATACTACGTGCCGATGCGCATGCAAGGCAGCTCTCCACCAAACTGGGAAGTGGTTTTTGGCTATGACATTTCGAAATTCAAGGGCTACAATGTGGACGAGGGCAGTGCTGGTGAATGGAAACGGGCAAAGAAGAGTGGCTATCTGATGCTTCTAATGCCTCCTCAGTTTCCCGAGGAAGTCAGCAACGCCTTTGTTGCATGCCGCAGAGCAGACTGTGAGGACACAGAGGCAGAAGCTACAGCGCGCTGCAAGAAGTACAAAGAGGAGTACTCGTTGAAAGTAAAGATTCCGAGTCCAGCAAAGGAGAATGGGGAGTCCTTGAACAGCGCTGATGGTGATGAAGATGGGGTTGATAATGAGTAAAATGGATTAATGTAAAGATTTCATATTGTTTTAATATGTGCATTTCTGTTTTGCGTTTTCTTTGTGTTCCTAGACACATGGAAATAGTGCATTCAATGTGAGGAACACCATGTTCAATTGAACGTTCAATCTGCACCGCCATCGATAAACAACGTGGTGTTTGGACTGGGTGTTCCGTGACTCCTGGGCTTGAGGCTTTGCTTCGCTAGGACCAAAGAGGACAAGAGCATAGTCAATAATTCTGATTTTGAAAAGGAAATTTGGTGAAAAATGGGCACATTTTGGGTTTTTTTGAACCTTTTTAATGTATGCACAATAGCTTGATAAATTTAACATTTTTGTTAAATTGAACTGGCCTGTAGTTGCATTGAATTTAACACAGCTCTGGTTATCACAAGGTCCCAGGGAATTTACAGCAAAGGAAGCAGGCATTGACTGGTCTGATGTTAAGGTGAAAGATTTTACCGCACTTAAACAGCCTTTGGTGGATGTTACAGGTCTGTATCTACGAAAACCAGGACAGCCGCTGTGATGTGTCGCTTTATGCAGTGGGCGGGGCCCTCGAGCAACAGCAGGAGGATGGCGAGTACCATCCCGTTGCCTTTTTCAGCCGTGAGCTCTAGGGCCAACGTGCTGGCACGGGGGCTGGCAAAAAGGATTCGGGGCAGTATGCCAGGACCCCCCGGGAAAGGGATACCTATGCGGTTGTGGCCTGTTTGCTCAGGTTCCAGGCCTGGATAGGATCCCAGGAGGTTCTGGTGCAAACAGACCACAGCTCCATAGTGAAATGGTACAAAGAAGACCTTTGTACCATTTCAGGGCCGCTTGGCCGCCGTGGGAGGTGGCAAGAGTTTTTGAGCCGATTCAATCTTACGATTGAATATCGGCCGGGGGAGGGCAACGACGGGGCAGACGCCCTCAGTCGCTGGGTATATCCCGCAGGGGAAGCCCAGGACACAAATTTTAATGCCAGTGACGCCATTGTCGAGGGATGGCGTCACCATGAGAGGGATGAGTGGCACAGAATACGCTCTGAGCTAAAGTCTCAGAAGCCATTTCAGTTCAGGGAGGAACAGGCCATGGTTTCCCTTCTTCAGTCAGCCAGAGTTCAGGTCGTTAAATCTGTTCATTCACCTTTCTGTGTCCTGCCTGATGGATCTGTTTGTGATTCGTCAGACGATTTGTGCCGCAGGATATTTTCCATGCATTTTGTCAATGATCCTGACTTGGGTCAGGGTCTGCCTGATCTGTCTTGGCACATGCCAGGGGTTGAACGTCTGTGTCAGGACATTAAGTCCATTAAGGTGCCACCAGCCATCAGCATACTGAGTGAAGACTCGGAATCACATTATGCTGATGACCCATTTATGGCTGACCACTGGGACGTATTGGACAGGGATAAGGCCATTTCGGTAAAGGGCGAGGATTATGCCTTATACCAAGGTAAATTCAGGGTTGATGGCCGTATCTATGTGCCTTTAGTTCTGACTGACCAGGTTCTCTGAGCTCAGCATAGTTATGCTCATCCTGGTGTTCAGTAGACGCTTGAGATGTTCCGACGAAGGTACGTCTTGGGGCATACTGATGCAGATCTTCGTGCAAAGATTTCTGCCATGATAGGGTCCTGTGCTGTCTGTGTGTCGTGGGCTGCAGCCTGAGAGCTGCCATTCATTCCCAATACCAGAATATCCTTTTTCCAGCGTTTCGATGGATTTCTGTGATATGGGTCAAGAAAGTGCCACAGCAGTCCGGGGAGTCACATACGACTATCTTTCCGTTGTTGTATGTAGGCTCACTGGATATACTATGGCTATACCTTGTTCAAGGACCATCAACGCCCCCCAATTGGCTGAGCTGTACTTGGAACGTGTAGTTGCGCTCATGGGGTTGCCCAACAAACGTTTTTCAGATCATGACCACCTGATCACAGCGGATCTCTTTATGACCCTCTGTGATCTGAGTGGAGTACAGCAGAAACAGTCGCCAATATACCGCCCCCGATCAAATGGGAGGGCTGAGAGGGCTGTCCAGTTGGTTCTGGACATTTTACGAAAGTTTTTGGCCCAAACAGGGAAGCAAGATTAGGTACGGTTACTGCCACTTGCCCTTTGGACCATCAATGATGTGCCGGGGCCAGTGTCAGGGTATTTCCCCCACCTGTTGGTTTTTCGATGCCAGCCCATCGGCTTCGGTGATTGCCCTCCGGTTATCCCCGAGCATGGGTCTAAGCATGCCGTTTGGTTCTTCAAGCGTCTGGTGGAGGATCGCAAGTATGTTCAGACAACGCTTCAGGACATACATGACAAAGCCTCCAGAATACTTTCACAGCAGCATCCCCCTCATGTGTACCAGGATGGTGAGCGTGTGTGGTATCAGAACCACAAGAAGAATAGCAACAAGGCAAGTTGCATCGCCTGTGAAAGGGACCGGGTGAGGTATTGGGAAGGGCGGACACCAGTCAGTACTTGGTGGCTACCGATAAGGGAGAAATGATCCTTGACGCGATGCGCATACAGCCATACATACCTTCTTCCCTAAATGAACAAACACCACTACATTACTTTACAGATCAGGAATTCCTGATCGAAACAGATACATACATAGTAGAACAAATACGGGACCATCGTCGAGTGGGAAAAGGGAATAATACAGGTATTGAATGGGAAGTCAAATACCGTGGCTATCCCAGCTACGAGTGGCAACCAGCCTTGTCCTTCATGAACAATGTGACGGACGTGTGGCTGCCGTATAATAACAAACATAACATAGATGTAAGTGTCAAGGATCTCAGGATCCTCGCGTCCCAGGAGTTCTGTCCATGTATGGCACAGTCATGCTATGACTCCGTGTGTGTCGAGGAGAGGAGGAAATGGAAGGAGCTGAAGTGTTTGGAGAAGGTGTCCAGGCCATGACAGCCCCCCCCCCCCTGTTGGTATTGCGAGTGCTGATGTGATTCCCCTTTCGCTTGTTGATGTATATGGCAGGCGTTGATGGTTTGGACAGTGTTTCCGGGCCGCAACACCCCCCCCCCCCTTCATATCAGGATGAACAGTTGAAGATGACTGGTTTTCTGCTCAATTCAGTAACCACCCTGATTTGACCACAGTCCAGGTCCCCCAGGAGCCTGTTCTGGGAAATTCTCATCGCCACCGATCATACCCCCGCTCCCACGGTGATGCCTTTTGCCTCTCCTTTGAACACCACGCGTTCACTTTAAAAGCGCCTGAGGGGTGGACAACTGAATTTTGGACTGGGCTGTGTACTTTCTTTTGGCTATTGGTACCCCGCCTGTACGTCGCTATGGGGCCTAGCCCACATCCACGCCACAGCAAGTTCCTTTTATCAGCCTCTTCGGGTGAAGTTGAGATGATCACTCTGATGTGGATGCTCATCGTGTTGTGAGTGTCCCCCACATCACGGCAACCACACCTCCGCCCCCTGCCGGCTGTGGGCTGCGTACCGTCAGACCCCTCTGTTCCCCTTCTGTCATCTTTTGCTATCCTCTCAACCCCCTTCTCAACTGCTTACTGTCTTAGGTGGAGTTGTCAATGGAAGAGTCAATAAAGAAGGCAGCTGAATCCAGGGCCTCAGAGACTCCTTATAACCACTTGGCTCAGGTTTGCAGTCGGCTGTGTATATACCCATCGCTTTGCTTTGTAAGGTAGTGCATGGCAGTTGTGCATTTGGTCTGATCATCTGCACATCTGTTTTCAGGATTTCTGGACGACGTGCTATGACAGCCCCCCCCCCCCCTGGTGGTAGACATCTGTATCACTGCTATCGCACTGTTATCAGTATGGTATGCACTGTTTTTGGGCTAATGCAGTGTAGCCTTGTAGACCTTGTCTATTTGTGGGCCAATTGGGGCCAGTCCCATTCCCACTATCAGCCATTGGCCTTTGGCTCATAGCTTAGGGAGGGAGTGTAATAGACTCGGCCAGATCGGCTAAATAACTGTCAGAATTGCGAATAATTCCGAATCCGAATCCTCAGAGCGATCATCGCAATCGCGATTGCAATCGCTCCAGACTGCCCCATGGACCGGAGAATGTCATACATTTTTCCCAATACATTAATCAGATCTCTTTTTCTTCATTTTAGATTATATGTGGGAGATATAACCATAGGAAAATTTTGGTTCATGAGTTGACTTTAAGAAATCATACCTCGAATTTCATTGTGAGCAGATTCATTTTTCAGGTATGGGTTGGATTCGCATCGGTCTCAGTGAATCTTTGAATCCCTCGCATGTTAACGGATACACTTGATTTCATGAGATCATTGACGTTAGAGTAGACAAGCGTTCATAATTTTGTCATGGGTGCATGTCAAAATATATGAGTGTTGTATCGTCTCATGAGTGTTGGCTTTGCATTGCAATCTTTCTTTAGGGCAATAGTCGGTGTACATAGTGCATGGTGCATTGCCACCTTATGGCTCATCTTCAATAGAGGTTTGTATGACATATGGCTTTGCATACATGTCTTTGTTTGGATGTCTTTTGTGATCTATTTTGGTAGTTTCATGATGCAAGAGTATAGGTTGATATAGGTGTAATATCATTTGCATTTTGCCGTTCCCACAGCTGCCCAGGCGCGCGTGACCTCACCGTGGTGTGGGGGTGAAACCGGTGGGGTCCTCTCCAGGCTAACACGCAATCTGGGGGGTGCCCTGGTCCAGCCGCGGCGGCCAGGGCACGGGATCGCGCGCCCCACCCCTCGCCGGCCACCGTGGGAAAGCCACGATGGCACAGGGCGGGCTCCACCGGGGGGTGGCGGTATGCGGGAGTAACCCGGGTCCCCCTGTGACCCAGCCCTCTCCAGGGCTCGTGTGCGCTCCCCTGCCCCAACCAACTGCACCTTGTGTTCTGCATAGGTACATCGTGGGCTGGGGATATCGTCCTATCCGACGCCCGTCCGGGCCAGGGGCACAACCAGTATGGCCTTCGGCCAGGGGCCTGATGTCACGGGGGGCTACCGGCCCTGCCCTGCGATGCAATGCGGGGCAACCGTGACATCAGGCCTCACAGCCATGCGCCCTGCTGCACCCGGCGGGATGCCTGGACCGGAGCTGGGCGGTGGTGGAATAAAGGGGAGACAGCATCGGGGCGGAGGTAAGGGCCAGTGCCTGCCGCTACGGTGCTCACTACGCCGGCGCAGTGGCACCTGCCGGCAGCTCCGGCAGTCAGTCTCCCCATGAATTGCTTTGAAATAAGGGGAGCCCCCCCGGTCACAGGTCATGGGGCGATTTGCACCTGGCCTGGCTGCGCAACTGTGTCTGTTGCATCCAAGGCAATACACTTCTCTATGTATTTCACAGAATGTTTCGTGTTTCGGAATTTCAGGTTGTTCCTGCACCACTGTGAACCGCATGTACGGCCATGGCTCCTTGTCATGGCCGGAGAGGGATAGGGACGCCCCGTGGGTCCGACGGGTATGTTTCCTCCCCCAACACAGCGGCGGTTACACCTGAGTCCCTCTGGTCCAGCCTGGGCTGTGGAGGGATAGGGACCCCCCGTGGGTTCGCCAGTTATTTTTCCTTCCCTGACCCAGCGGCGGTTACGCCCGAGTCCCTCCTGTCCAGCCTGGGCCGCGGACGGATAGGGACGCCCCGTGGGTTCGTCAGGTATTTTTTCTTCCCCCACACAGCGGCGGTTACACCCGAGTCCCTCCGGTCCAGCCTGGGCCGCGGGGGGATAGGGACGCCCCGTGGGTTCGCCAGGTATTTTTCCTTCCACCACACAGCGGCAGTTACACCCGAGTCCCTCTGGTCCAGCCTGGGCCGCGGGGGCATAGGGAGGCCCTGTGGGTTCGTCAGGTATTTTTCCTTCCCCCACACAGCGGCGATTACACCCGAGTCCCTCTGGTCCAGCCTGGGCCGCGGGGGGATAGGGACGCCCCGTGGGTTCGCCAGGTATTTTTCCTTCCACCACACAGCGGCGGTTACACCCGAGTCCCTCCGGTCCAGCCTGGGCTGCGGAGGGATAGGGACGCCCCGTGGGTTCGCCAGGTATTTTTCCTTCCCCCACACAGCAGCGGTTACACCCGAGTCCCTCCGGTCCAGCCTGGGCCGCCGAGGGATAGGGACGCCCCGTGGGTTCGCCAGGTATTTTTCCTTCCCCCACACAGCAGCGGTTACACCCGAGTCCCTCCGGTCCAGCCTGGGCCGCCGAGGGATAAGGACGCCCCGTGGGTTCGTCAGGTATTTTTCCTTCCCCCACACAGCGGCGGTTACACCCGAGTCCCTCCGGTCTAGCCTCGGCCGCGGGGGGATAGGGACGCCCCGTGGGTTCGTCAGGTATTTTTCCTTCCCCCACACAGCGGCGGTTACACCCGAGTCCCTCCGGTCCAGCCTGGGCCGCGGGGGGATAGGGACGCCCCGTGGGTTCGTCAGGTATTTTTCCTTCCCCCACACAGCGGCGGTTACACCCGAGTCCCTCCAGTCCAGCCTGGGCCGCGGAGGGATAGGGACGCCCCGTGGGTTTGCCAGGTATTTTTCCTTCCCCCACCCAGCGGCAGTTACACCCGGGTCCCTCCGGTCTAGCCTGGGCCGCGGAGGGATAGGGACGCCTCGTGGGTTCGTCAGGTATTTTTCCTTCCCCCACACAGCGGCGGTTACACCCGAGTCCCTCCGGTCCAGCCTGGGCCGCGGAGGGATAGGGACGCCCCGTGGGTTCGCCAGGTATTTTTCCTTCCTCCACACAGCGGCTGTTACACCAGAGTTCCTCCGGTCCAGCCTGGGCCGCGGAGGGATAGGGACGCCCCGTGGGTTTGCCAGGTATTTTTCCTTCCACAACACAGCGGCGGTTATACCCGAGTCCCTCCGGTCCAGCCTGGGCCGCGGAGGGATAGGGACGCCCCGTGGGTTCGCCAGGTATTTTTCCTTCCCCCACACAGCGGCAGTTACACCCGGGTCCCTCCGGTCCAGCCTGGGCCGCGGAGGGATAGGGACGCCCCGTGGGTTCGTCAGGTATTTTTCCTTCCCCCACACAGCGGCGGTTACACCCGAGTCCCTCCGGTCCAGCCTGGGCCGCGGAGGGATAGGGACGCCCCGTGGGTTCGCCAGGTATTTTTCCTTCCTCCACACAGCGGCTGTTACACCAGAGTTCCTCCGGTCCAGCCTGGGCCGCGGAGGGATAGGGACGCCCCGTGGGTTTGCCAGGTATTTTTCCTTCCACAACACAGCGGCGGTTATACCCGAGTCCCTCCGGTCCAGCCTGGGCCGCGGAGGGATAGGGACGCCCCGTGGGTTCGCCAGGTATTTTTCCTTCCCCCACACAGCGGCAGTTACACCCGGGTCCCTCCGGTCCAGCCTGGGCCGCGGAGGGATAGGGACGCCCCGTGGGTTCGTCAGGTATTTTTCCTTCCCCCACACAGCGGCGGTTACACCGGAGTCCCTCCGGTCCAGCCTGGGCCGCGGGGGGATAGGGACGCCCCGTGGGTTCGCCAGGTATTTTTCCTTCCACCACACAGCGGCGGTTACACCCGAGTCCCTCCGGTCCAGCCTGGGCCGCGGGGGGATAGGGACGCCCCGTGGCTTCGTCAGTTATTTTTCCTTTTCCCAAACAGCGGCGGTTACACCCGAGTCCCTCCGGTCCAACCTGGGCCGCGGAGGGATAGGGACGCCCCGTGGGTTCGCCAGGTATTTTTCCTTCCCCCACACAGCGGCAGTTACACCCGGGTCCCTCCGGTCCAGCCTGGGCCGCGGAGGGATAGGGACGCCCCGTGGGTTCGTCAGGTATTTTTCCTTCCCCCACACAGCGGCGGTTACACCCGAGTCCCTCCGGTCCAGCCTGGGCCGCGGAGGGATAGGGACGCCCCGTGGGTTCCCCAGGTATTTTTCCTTCCCCCACACAGCGGCTGTTACACCAGAGTCCCTCCGGTCCAGCCTGGGCCGCGGAGGGATAGGGAAGCCCCGTGGGTGCGCCAGGTATATTTCCTTCCCCCACACAGCGGCGGTTATACCCGAGTCCCTCCGGTCCAGCCTGGGCCGCGGAGGGATAGGGACGCCCCGTGGGTTCGCCAGGTATTTTTCCTTCCCCCACACAGCGGCAGTTACACCCGGGTCCCTCCGGTCCAGCCTGGGCCGCGGAGGGATAGGGACGCCCCGTGGGCTCGCCAGGTATCTTTCCTTCCCCCACACTTGGCTTTCGGACCATCGAGGCTCCGCCGCTGAGGCGAGGGGGCCTCCTTCGCTTTGGGACCACTGAGGCCCCTGCCGCTGAGGCGAGGGGGCCTCTTTGGCTTTGGGACCATCGAGGCCCCCTCTGCTGAGGCGAGAGGGCCTCCTTGGCTTTGGGATCACCGAGGCCCCCGCCGCTGAGGCGAGGGGGCCTCCTTTGCTTTGGGACCACCGAGGCCCCCTCCGCTGAGGGGATGGGGCCTCCTTCGCTTTCAGACCATCGAGGCCCCCGCCGCTGAGGCGAGGAGGCCTCTTTCGTTTCCGGACCATCGAGGCCCCCGCCGCTGAGGCGAGGGGGCTTCTTTGGCTTTGGGACCACCGAGGCCCCCGCCGCTGAGGCGAGGGGGCCTCCTGGGCTTTGGGAACACCGAGGCCCCCGCCCCTGAGGCGAGGGGGCCTCCTTCGCTTCGTGACCACCGAGGCCCCCTCCGCTGAGGCGAGGGGGCCTCCTTCTCTTCGGGACCACCGAGGCCCCCGCCGCTGGGGCGAGGGGGCCTCTTTGGCTTTAGGACCACCGGGGCCCCCTCCACTGAGGCGGGGGGGCCTCCTTTGCTTTTGGACACCGAGGCCCCCGTCGCTGAGGCGAGGGGGCCTCCTTTGCTGTGGGATCACCAAGCCCCCCGCCGTTGAGGCGAAGGGGCCTCTTTCGCTTTGGGACCACCGAGGCCCCCGCCGCTGAGCCAAGGGGGCATCCTGGGCTTTGGGAACACCAAGGCCCCCGCCGCTGAGGCGAGGGGGCCTCCTTCGCTTTGGGACCAATGAGGCTCCCTCTGCTGGGGCGAGGGGGCCTCTCTGGCTTTGGGACCACCGGGGCCCCCTCCGCTGAGGCGAGGGAGCCTCCTTTGCTTTGCGACACCGAGGCCCCCGCCGCTGAGGCGAGGGGGCCTCCTTCGCTGTGGGATCACCAAGGCCCCCGCCACTGAGGCGAAGGGGCCTTTTTCGCTTTGGGACCACCGAGGCCCCCGCCGCTGAGGCCAGGGGGCCTCCTATGCTTTGGATACACCGAGGCGGGGGTTTGCGTGTCCCCTCCGCACACGTGCGGCACTGCGGATTGGGGGGACACGACCGGAGGGTTAGAGGATGGCCCCGCGCACGGACACCTTCGGCAGAAGTGCCGTGCGCCTGGTGAGGGGGGTGGACCGGGCCACGGACCAAGCCCCCGTGATCTGCCGGCCAAACGCCGCCCAGTCGGTAGTACCTGGCGGCTAAGGGCCCACACCCGTGAGACTGCGTCCCCCCTCCCTTGGGGGGGTGGTGGACCGTGCCGGAAGTGGAGCCGGCGCTCCGCCTCGCCCCCCATTCCGTGCCCCTGGAAGGGGATCCGGCTACGTGTAGGGCGGGTGCATGCACGTACCGCGGGCCAGGGGACAAGGGGAGGAGACGAAGAGGAGAGCAGCCGCCATGATGATTAGCCGGACGAGTTGGGGTGAAACTTCCCTCCCGGTCGCTTTCCAGACCGTGGGGGGCCGGCGGGCACCATGGGGATGTGCTGCGGGGGCGCCCTACCGGGGGACAGCATCTCCTCCTCCTCCTCCTTTACCCATTTGTTGTGTATGTTTCCCTTTCTCAGGACGTTTCTCCATTCTGAAATTGCATGATACAAGAGGCTGCTCAAGCAAGTGCGTCTAAGGAGCCGCTTAACATAAGCTGCTGACACAAGCAAGCCGAACAAGCCAGGAGCGGAGTACCACAAGTGGCACCCCACTCCATAGAGTCTTTTGTTGTTTTGTGTCTTGTTTGAGATTGGTTCTATTGTCTTGTTTCTATTGGTGCCATAACTTTTGTCCTCTCATCAATTTGTTGGTATTTTCTTTTTAACGAGCACAACCTTGTAAAGCATTGCCCAAGGTGTCTTCAATAGTTCAATCTTTAACTCTGCAAGTTTTCTTTTTTGAAGAATCCAAATCATATACAAGGTTCAAAAATGAGTGCAAGGGCAAGCTCATTTCAGGTTTTTGCCTGTTCCTTGCTCTGGGCTGGTGCACGCACTGGTCAGTGATCGATGTGGCTAATTGGGTCGCTCTTGGCGTTGTGGGTGGCCGCGGGCCACGCCCCGGCTCTGTGCGTGGATTGGTATATGTACACGCATGGGCTCGCGGCCCCTCCTGTTGGGTTAGGCTCCGGTGTTGCCTGCTGGGCGGTTGCTCCAGCCGGTTTCGTGGGGTCATGGGTTAGGCAGTGGGGTTGCCAAGTGTCCCCCTGCCCCTGCGGTGTCGGTTTGGTGGTGGGGGGTGTAACTTTCCGGTGGCAGTTTGTGCGGGCGGGCCGACGCTGGAGGGGGGGGGAGGGGGGCTGCGTCCTGTTCTCCCGGCGTCGCCGCTGGGGGGGAGGGGTTGTACCATCTGGCGTCTGGTGGCCTTTAGCCCGTGCGTGGTGGGCTGGTGTGGTGTTGTCCCACGGCTGCCGGCGTGTTTCTTTCCTTTCTGGGGTATGACGCGGCTTAATCGGCTTAGACGTACGGTTAGCGTCTCTTGGCTTGGTGCTGTGATGTGCTTTGGTGTGCCGTGCTGGGTTGTGCTGTGCTTTGCTGCGCTGCGCCGCGCTGTGCTGCCGTGCGCCTTCCTCTGCCGTGCCGTGCCGTGCCGTGTCGTGCTGTGGTGCGCCTTGCCGTGGCGTGGCGGGTTGCGCCTTGCTGCGCCGTGCCGCGCTGTGTCGTGCTGTGCTGTGGCCTGTCGTGGGGTGCCATGTCGCGTTGCGCTGCACGGCGATGTGCTGTGATGCCGTGTGCTGTGCTGCGTCGTGTTGTGCAGTGCTTTGCTGCCCTGTGGTGTGTGGTGGGTCAATCGCACCTCCGGCCTAGCGTGCAGTGGCGTCAGCGCTGGTTAGACTGGTGGCTTTGTTGTGTGGGACGCGGGCTGAGGTTATGTAGCTGGCTGGTGGCCGGTGGGCTTGGTCTGGCGTGGTGCGGCTCGCTGGGTCAGTGTTGCGGGGGTCTGGGTGTGCCGTTCGGTCTGGTGGGTCAGGCGGGTAACTGCGGGGTTGCCCTTCCCTGGGGCCTGTGCCTTAGTCCCGTGTCTTGTCGGGGTCTCTGTCCCTAGGGGTGTGCCGGGTGCCTTCGGGTGGGTTGGTGTGGTCCCCTCGGCTTTTTTTGGTCCCCTCCCCTCCTGTCTCTCTGCCTCCGTGTCGTCTCTCGTCCTTGGTGTCGTGGCCGTGTCCCCTTCCCCCTCCGGTGTCCATGCCGTTGCGTCTGTGCGGTGGCCCCTGCAGTGGAACGTGGCCGGGGTCGTCGCCTGGCGGTTAGGGTGCCGTGCTGGGTTATGCGATGCTCTCAGTGGTTCCCTGTGCCGGTGTACTCCCCCCCCCCTGTGTGGGTGTACCCTCCTCCGCCTGTGCGGGGACCGGTGTTCGGTGGGCGGGACCCGGTGTGTCGCGTCTTGGGGGGCGTGTGCCTCCGGGCTGGTCCGTCTTGTGCCTCCGTGTGGCTGTGCCCCTTGGGGGTCCCTCGGTGTCAACTGGGTGCGGGGGCCAGGGCGGTGCCGGTACCTCTGGCGTGGCGCGCCCCTCTTTCGTGGTGCGCGTCCTGGTGCCCGTCGTCGCGTCCTCACCCCCAGTGCAGTGGCGCCTGCCCTTTCCCTTTCCCAGTGTTGGTGGTCCTCGGCTGGTTCCTTGCCTCTGTGTTGTGTTGCCCCCGGTGCCGTGTCCTTGTGGGCGAGTGCCTGTAACCTTGGGCCTCTCCTCGTTCCCTTGCCGCGGGCCTTCCCTTTGCCCTTTACTTTCCGCTGTGCTGGTGGTGGGGTGGTGGCCAGGGCTGTGGGGCGCCGATGGCCCATGCCGGGGGCTGGGTGGTCTGGAGCCACCGGCGGAGGGTTTCGGGGGCCCTGAACCGCGTTCCGGAGTAGGGTTTCCAATGCCCTCTGCGGCATGGCGGGCTCGGGGGCTGGGTCGCCGGGGTCCCCGGGGGTGCGGGTGAGGATTTCCTCGAAAGTGCGGAAGGACTGGCGCCCTTCACGCCTGCCCGTTCCCCCGGGCCACTTCACCCAGCGGCGAAGCTCCCGCAGGGTGGGGGCAGACCACCAGGCGAGATGGGCGGGGGCTAGGGGGGGGGGAGGGCGCCGAGCTTCAGGTGCTGGAGCGGCGGTGGCGGGGGCTTGGTGTGGGGGACTTGTATCGGTGGCGCGGGGAACGTGAAGCGCGGTGCCGTTCGTGGGGGGGGAGCGGGGTGCGGACATGGGAGGGAGGTGGCCCGCTTGGTGGCGCTTGGGGGAGAGGGAGCGGCGGAAGCTGGCCCGTCGGGAGTCATGGCAGCGCCTCGGGGAGCAGGAGCGGCGCGAGTGGGGCCTGGATGCTGGTCAGGCGCGGTGGCGCTCCGGGGAGTGGGAGAGCTAAGGGCGGGAATGTCGTGCGGCTGGGGAGCGGGAGCGTTGCTGTTTGCGGGATCGGGCTCCGTCGTGGGGCAAGTCGGGCCACTCGGGAGGCGTCAGTGGGGCCCTGGGGGGCCCCGCGTGGTGCCCCCGCGTATTTTTTGGGGGGGGAACTTCCCCGCCCCCCATGGATCTGCCATGTGCGGGTGTTGCGCCGGGTGAGGTGGAAGGGGTGGCGGTGACGGCAGGTGGTACGGGTCGAGTGGTTGTTGGGGGGGCTGTCCTGGGTGGGGGTGGGCTTATGGGGCCCCTTTGGCGTGGACGTGGTGGTCGGGCGGATAAGGTTCCTGGTAGGGGGCGGGCGGTCCCTGGTGGTAGGTGGGGTAGTGGCGTTGAGCGCCTGGTGGGTGGTGCGGCCATCCCATGTGTTGGTGGTGTTCGTGCACGGGGGGTTGTTGGCCGGTGGGGTGGGGAGGTGGGCAGTGGTAGTGGTGGTGATGGAGGTAGTTTTTGGGTTGGTGGTGGTGGTGGTGGTGGTGCACGTGGTGGCGGGGGCGCTGGTTGCGGCGGCGGTGGTGGTGGGGCTCGTGGTGTTCGTGGTGCTGTGGGTACGCCCCCAGGATCCCCTGGCGTTCCGGTGGGGCGTCGGGGTCGGGCATCGTTTGCAGCCCTTGGGGCTGCGCGGCTTGGTGGATAGTGGGGGCGGGTTTGGGGCCGGACTTGGCGGTGACCGCGGTCGAGGGGTCCCACGTCCCCGGGTCGGTCTGGCCGGCGGCGGCGGTGGTTTTTGGGGGCCGGATGACGAGGCGCCTGGAGATGGGGATGTGGACGAGGGTTTGGACGGGGTCGTCTTGTGTTGCCGCCTCCGTGGTTGCGGTTCGCGTTTGGGGCAGAGGGGCTCGGGATGCGGTGGTTTCGGGGTCCTGGTTAGGGTTTCGGTTAAGGTTTGGGTTAGGGCGGCGGTGTTTCTGGTGCTGCTGCAGTTGTGCGTGTTGTGATTGTTGGGGCTGTTTATGGTTGTACGGGTGGTGTTGGTGAACCTGTTTTTTGCGCTGGTGGTGGTTGTGCTGTTGTGGGCGGTGCCGTCGTTTGGCCTCTGGTTTCGGTTTGGGGTCGGGTTTTGGTTTGGGGACCGGTTTGAGGTTGAGGAGGACCTCGTCTTGGAGGTGTGAGGGGTCCTGCGCTGGGCCAGGGGGGTTCGTGGCTTGCTGCCGGGGTGCTGGGGTTGCCTTTGTGGGAGTTAGGAACCCTCCGGCAGCCTGGTGTCCGGCTGCAGCTTTGGCTTTCACGTCCCCTTGTGGATGAGGTTGGCGGGGAGTGGGAGGTCTGAGGAGGAGTTTGAGAACGTCGACGAGGATGAGGACGAGGAGGAAGTGATGGTCCTCGGGGATGCGGGTTGTGCCGCCATGCGGGCGGGGGCAGCTCTGCGAGCCGCGGCGGACTCTGCGACGGCTAATGCGGGGAGGATGCAGGGCATCTCCTCGGGCTGCGGGTAGGGGGCGGCTGGCTGGAGGGGCCCAGCTGCAACCTGGGGGCCCGCTGGGCCGATCTATTCGGCAGCAGTGCGCGAAAGAGGAGTGGGGCTGTGTTCTCCGCCTTCCGGGTCCGGATGGGCCGGGCTCCTGCAATGTTGGAGGGCGTGCGCGTCGGCGTCTGCTGGGGGGGAAACAGTTCGCGTGGGCTGCATTCGGGGGATGGGGGAGTTGGATCCGGGGTTTCGGGGCTGTGTGTGGGGGGCGTGTCTGGGTCACTGGGCGCGGTGGGTGTGCCGTTGGACGTGGGGCGCTTTGCGGCGGGTGTGTGTTGGTTGCCAGCTGTGGGGGATGGTGCGGGTCGCTCGGCGGGAGGGTCTTTGGCGGGTGTGTGTGGGAGTTCGGGCGGGGGGAGGGAGGCCCGTGTCGCGGTGCCCGGGGCTGTGTGGGATGGTGGGCGTGTGTGGGCCACTTGGTGGGGAATGGGGAGGGAGGGGTGTGGGGCTGGGTTGGCGTGCGTTATGTTGGTGTACGTGTCTGCTTGCAGCGGCGCGCTCGTCTGGTCTCGTGTAGGCCGCAACGTTTGGAGGAGACGATTGCCGTTGTCCGCGGCCGCGGCGAGGATTTCGCAGATGCGTGTGCGTATTTGATGCACCTCTTGGTCGGTGGTGGGAAGACGGTACTGCAGCGGTGGACTAGAGCCCATGTGCCGGAAGACCCTGTGGACGGCTTGGTACCCGCAGGTGAGGGGGTGTAGTGGCCTCAGGGGGGGTCTTTCCGTGTGTGGGGGCCCACGTCCACGTGTGTGTGGGTATTGGGGATGGCTCAGATCCAGGGCCGGGCCCAGTGGAAGGCCAGCGGCGCTTGATCCAATGGGACAGGCAGAGCGTGGCCACTCTCAGGTTGTAGCCCGCCCGCCCTAAGCTGATTTGGGCCAGGGCGCGGGCTGGAGCTTGGTCCCCCGGCTGGACGACGACCCTGAGGACCTTGTGCGGGGCGGTGGGGTCCCTTATTGCCTCGGGGGGCGCGGCCCCTGTGGGGAGCATGGTGTCGGTCCCCCTGATCCACCCATTGTGGGCCGGGGGACGCTGCTGCGGCGGACAGTACGTAGTAGTGCCCGCGCTCGAGGACTGTACACCAGACCTCCGGTGGGGGGTGGTGACTGTCTGTAGGTGGGGAAGGGAGGTCGTTGTCGGGGATGCAGAGGCCGGCGGCGCCGAGGGTGGTGTTGCGGTTTGGTGGGTTGGCCTGTGCCCACTGTTCCGGATGGTTGAGGTCTGCCGGGTGATCGTTCCCCGCTGGGGATCGTGGTAGGCGTGTGGTTCCTCGGCGTGTGACGTTCGTGTCCCTGTCGTGTTTTAAAGCCTGGCCCTACTCGATTGGCGGGATCCGGATGTGTTAGTCTTGGCTGTGTTGGCAAGCCCTCCAGAGGACGAGGTCTACGATGGTCTCGTGGAGACCTTTCCCCAGGTTGGCTATGTCTCGGAGGGCCTTTACGGTGAGCTTGGTCCAGCTCTCCTATAGGCGGTACCAGCCCAGAGGGGTGTGTAGGGGCCTGCCTTGGAGGGTTGCTCGGAGGAGGTCGGGGTCGCTCACGGTGGCCGGTGTAGGGGGGGGGTGCCCTGTGTCTCGGGGGGTCTGGCGGGTTGGCCTGTCGAGGTCTGGCGCATCCACGTTGATGTGTGCGTGGTCCTGGGCGGGCTTGGCTGGGCTGCACGGTGCCAGGTGGTCCCCTGGTTGAGAAGCAGGTGGTCCTGGGGTGTCACGGGTGCTTGTGGCTGGCGGGTCTTGTGGTGGGTGTTCCTCTGGGGTGCGCTGGCGGTGTCTTGGAGGCCCTTGGACGGAGACGGGGGTTGTGTGTGGGGCGCGGATCAGGTTAGTGGACCTCTTGGTCATGCACGGCATGGTATTGGATGCAACGCAGCATGACCTCCCTGGCGGTAGGGTCGGCGAGTTGCTTTGTGTGTGTTAACAGGAGGCGCTTGCGGTGTACCTTTTGGGCCGCTGCTCTGCGGACTGCCTTTAGCTGGAGGTGCGCTGCTGCCCCCATTGGGTCCTCCGCGTGTTTGGTGAGGTGCCGTTGCAGGGCCTGTGTCACCGCCCCTGTCATGGTGGCCTCCTTGATCAGGGGATCGCTGAAGACGTGTTCGGTGGCCTGGTGTGCGTGGCTGTGGGTCGACTAGCCTTCGTGTTGCTGAAGGCTCTCCGCCGGGGACCAGCCCGCTAGTGTGTCCCTGCCCGTATGGAGGGGGCATATCTTGAAGTGTTCCCAGTCCTCCGGGGTGGTGTGGTTGCATGGGCAGCGGGTGTGTTCTTCTGGGACGTGGATGTGCTTCCGGGCGAGCCATCCGGCGACTCTGGTGAGGAATGGTAGTTGCTCCCTGAGGAGCTCGATGCGTCGTTTCTGCAGGTGGGCTGGGACGCACGCTGGGCGTAGCGCCGAGTGGTACAGGGGGACTTTCAGTTTCTCCTGGAGCTCTTGGATGTGTGCTCGGCTGTCCGTGTCGCCGAGCACGCCGGCGAGATGTTCGATATGGTCGGACCAATGGTATGCTCCGTCGTGTGAGGCCGCGGGGTAGCAAGTAGCCTGAAATGGTCTTGCTGCCTGCCTGCGTGCGTGCGTTGGGTAGAGTATAGTTTTATCTTTATTTTCCTAAACCGAAAATGGTTTTTCAAGGATAAAGGAACACCCGCAGCAAAGCAGAACACAAAGCACAGCCCAGGAGCACGGCACCACAAGGCAACACAGCACCACAGAACACAGCACCGGACAGCAAGACACCACGACACACCACGCCACGCAACATGGCAGCACCACCACAGCACAGAACGCCAAGGGAGACACCACAACACACAGCGACACACCACAGCACGAGGCACCAACAACAGCACAGACCAAACCGGCACCGAACAACACGACGCGCAACACAGCACCAGGCACACAGGGAAAAGACACAAACCAAGACCACCAGCAAAGAAAAACAGACAGCAGGGCACGTCAGCCCGGCACCACGCGGCAACAAAGCACCACAGAACACAGGACACAGCACAGGCGAGCGGGGCACCACAACAGACCACATCACACAGCAGGGCAGCAAGCCACACGGTCAGGCAGGAACACCCAGGACAAAGCACGCCAGCAGAAAACAACAACAGGGAACCAGACCCGGGAACGAACACCCAGCAACCACAAGCACAACAAACAGCACCAGCCAGCGCGAACGAAACAACAGAGCACCACCAGCAAGAAACGACGTGGACAGCAGCACATCGCACGACAGGCGGCATAACAGAACAACACAGCACCGCACTGCCCGACAGAACACAACCACGGGCAACGACAGAGGACCAGGCAACGGTAACAGGGGGCAGCAACACAGCACCAGAACCCAGTCGGACACAAGCACGCCACACAGCACCGGGCAAAACACGAAACACACCACAGACCGCAGCACCACACGACACGACGAACAACAACGCACAAGACAGGGCACCATAACCAGCCGGGGGGGGGCAGGACAACCAGGACACACCCGAAAACAAAAAAAAACAGCGCACAGCACCCGGGGGGGGGCGGGGGGGGGCCAACAACACCACACCGCACCCCACAATGGGGCAAAACACCACACCAAAGGGACCAACACAACACACATCAATGCAAGGCAGAAAAACACGACAAGACCCGGCGCAACAGGCCAACCCCACCACAGCACCGAAGGGCAACTAGGGATGCAGATTCGCTCCGAATTCATTTTGAATTCGCTCAATTCGGCCCGAATTCGTTCGATTGCGAATTCCGGGCAAAATCGGCCCTAAAATCCCCGAATTGCGAATTCGGGCCTAATTCGCCTTGTGAATTTGCAGGCGACAGCTGTCAAGCCGTGGCCCCACTGCAGCTGCCCGATCGGCATATTTGCGACTTTTGTTTCACGATTTCTCGAGAACCCTGAAGGTTTGAAAGCTGATAATTGGTGTGATTTTTTTTTATACCAAAAACCAACTATCGATCCATTTTGTTTCTTCTTCGGTGCAGTTTTAAAGTGCCAGATCTGTAACTCAAAAATCGCATCGGACAGGAAACTCATTACAAGGAGAGTTAGTTTTTATTATGAATAAAATTTGTGCAAAGTTTCAGCTTCCAAGCCTTCAGCGTTTTGAGAAATCGTAAAAACAAAAGTCGATAAAATTGGCGATCGGGCAGCGGCGGCGGCGGCGGCGCCGGCGCTTTAGCGGCGATTGTAATTCACCACTTAAACTGCGAATTCGAATTCAAGGGGGTCTAGCAATTCGCCCGAATTCGCACCAAATTCGAATTCGGCGAATTTGCACGAATTCGCACCTGCATCTCTAAGGGCAACGACAGGCCGCAAGCGCCGCAGAACAAGACCAGAGGACAAAGCACACAAGCTGGGCACCAGAGGCAGCACAGGGAAGAGAAACGCCGCCAGCACGGGGCAACCGGACAAGCGCAACACGACAGGCAGCAACACACAGAAAACAGGAACAACAAGGGAGCACCAAACGACACAGCGCGCGCAAGCGCAAACCCGCCCCCGCCGGGGCACAATGCCCACAGCAACATGCACCAGCATACCCCACAGCCCAGGATACACAAAGGAGCCAAAGCACCGCACAACCGGCACACCACGGCAAAAAAAAAGGAAGCGAAAAAAAAGGAAACAAACAAAAAGCAAAAGCAGGGCAAAAAAAGGGGGGGGGGAGGAGTGCGGGGGGGGAGAAAGAGGGAAAAAAACGAAGGAGGGGGGGCGGGCGGGAGGACCACAAGACGCCAAGGCCCAAGGCAACCCGGACGGGAAGACACGGATCGCCAGAGACAAAGGGGGCGCGAAAGAAGAAAGAAAAAAAATCACAGCAACAACTACAAACAGGGCGACCCAAGCCCGGAGGGGGCCGAGCAAACAAAGAGCGCACCTAGACCGGCCAAGGGAAAAGGTGAGGCGCACCGAAACGCGCCCGGGAGGCCGGCCCACCCGATCCGGCCAAGAGGGGCACGCACACGCACACACACACGGGACCCGGGCGTGGCGTCCTCCGACCCGAAAGGGGCGCTGCCGGCGTCCACACGAAACAGCCCCGGTGCAGCGGCCGAGTCCCCAGTCAAAAGACGGGCCGTACGGGAAACGGGACGCGTCAGTGACCTGGTTCACACACGCAAACCAGCGCAGCGCACGCAGCCCAAGACAGATGCCGGAGAGACCCTCCAGGGACAACTCTATCGCGGGGCCCCGAACGGGTACAACCCAGAGCGAGCCCAGCGCCCCTGCCTCGGCGGGGGCCGGCGGCAGGCACAAAGAGCGCGGTTTCCGGCCGGCCTCCACATGACTCGCGCAGCCGCCAAGTAAATCCGGGGGCGCAAGCCCCCGGGATGGGGAAAGGCACCACTGCGTAGGGAAAGCAGACGGGAGCACCGAGAACGACCAGACAGGACTGGGCGCGGCGCACGGACGCGGGGCCACGAGACACGCCAGAGAGGCACGCCGGCGGCCACAACCAAGGCACACGGACAGGTACCAAGCAACAACGGCGACCTGGTGCCGCAAACCCGGGCAGGGGAGCACAACCCGCAACCAACCACGGCACGGGAACAGGAGCCAGGCCACACGCAACCCACACACCACAAACCCCAGACAGGAATGGCGGGGTAAAGGCAGAGGGTGAACACCGACACAAGGAATTTTTTAAGAGTCTTTCAGCTCTTGTTGTGCCTCTCATGCTGCTTGCTGCTGGCGTAGGGTTCCTGCTGCTTGTTTTTGATGGAGAAAATGTTTTGCCGACGAAATACAACCAATACAGGATAACCGAAGCCAGAGATGAGCAAGTAGAAGTCAATCAGGATCAGAGAATGAAGGGCTGCAGTCAGAAAACAGTTAGATAATAAGAATATCATCAATAGACTACAGCAATAGACAATCAATGCAACTTGGATCAAAATATTTTACATCATTGAGAAAAACTGATTAAAAAACTGCCCGGAGGGCTCACACTCCTTATGGTGCCCTCCTGAGATGTGCACTCTTATGTTTTGGGTCCCATAGGTGCTGAGGTGGCATGGCTAGTGGCGCTGAGGTCACTGCCATGTACCATGGGATATTCCTACTTAGCTAGGCTGACTGGGAATGGAACCCAGGACCTCTCAAAAAGAGGTGCCACAGCCCCCTAGGGTGCAGACCACTAGGATAGCTAAGCATTCTGTCTATCTCGTTATCAACCATCATTAAAATCCCACGATTTTGTTATAAAATTCCTTGTGTTTTGAAATACCCCACAGGATCTCAACCACGAGAGGATCAAGGCAATGAACACGGCTGAAAGTCGAAGCATACCCATCATGACATGTGTGATCATAATTTCATTTAATACATATTGCAAGAACCCTGAAATGCAAGTGGTTGTCGAACTCAGGGCTTCATTTCAAGACAGAATGTTTATCTACACCAGCTGAATGCGATTGTACCTCGTAATCATCAAACAGTCGAATTCTGAACTTTGTAAAAAATTCTATCTCCGCAACACTGGCATATACATGCAGCACTGGCGACCTGTCTATAATTCCGCTCCGCTGTACTCCCGATCTGCGAACGGATGTCTGTTGCTGTCCCTCTGCACCCTGAGCCCCGAGCCACTTACACTCCCCTCCCTAGACTGTTGCACCAGTGGGGAAGCAACTGTCTGATACCTGGGTTGCGCTGCCCAAACATTCCCGCCCCACAGTGGCGAGACAGGTGAAGGATTGTGCAGGGTGCATGAGCAGGAACTCCTGGCACCACCCCCTCTCAGTGAACGAGTAAAAAAAAATGGCAGACCATGCCCACTGTCGCAAAACCATCAAAACAGGCACCCACTGGCCTACACCACCTGGCTGACATCAGCAGTCACTGTGAAATCGCCATCAAGAACGAATAAAATGGATGGCCGGAAGCTGGCCCTGACCTGAAGTACACTGGACCTGCAACTGACACACAGAGCAAAAGCACAACGTCCCAGCAGAAGAACAGTCTGGCTGCAATGCCCACACAGCGACCACACAATGCATGATGGCAGTGAAATTAATTAACTGACATGCTTTACTCCCTTGACTGGACTCAAGATTCACTCTGGACGCTCCACTTGATTGAGCATCCTGCAAAAGAGAGGAAAGCAGACTGATGAGGGGGGAGACAGCACATACAACATACAACATGAATATGTACATGTCTCATCGATGGAACCACTTGCCCAGTCTATGCGTATGGATATATTCCTCCACTCGTTCATTACCCTTACCAACGAACCCAGATGCGTCCTCGTCTGTCAGATCTGAATAACCTTTCCATGCCACAACAAGAACCAACTTTCTGCCCCGTCCCCGGCCCACAAAGTGATGATCCACCACCTGTTGGACTACATATGTATCATCCGTGGGTGGAATAGGCTTCTCCGAATAATAACCACAGGGCACGGAACGGCCTTCCAAATCCTGAATGTAAGGCTTCAGGCGTTCAGTCTTGAGGATCTGGAACCCACTGGCTTCTCGCCCTTCATTGGTAATGACCTCATACCTGTCGCCTCCCACCCACCGATGAACCTCGTATGGCCCTTGCCAGATGCGTTTCAGTTTGTCGAAGCGACGATCATCCGGGCGCACCTTGACCCACACTTTATCCCCCTCCTGAAATCTCTGGGCCTTATACTTGGCTTTCAAATCCTTGGTGAGGCGATCATGAATTGCTGTCAGACGGTCACAGACCTCTTTGCGTTCAGCAGCCACCCGCTGGAAAAATTGAATAGCGTCTTCCGCCAGATCCCCCGGCACGAACGGCGGCACATCCCCAAAGCCCAGTGGATCCCTCCCAAAAACAATGCGATGGGGAGAGTAGGGGGCGATGAGGCCTGGCAAATCGTTCAAACCCCATACCGCCAGTGGCAAGGCCTGAACCCATTTGCCTGGTCTCTGACTCAAAAATTTGCGCAGTGTCATCACAACTGCTTTCACCGCCGCTTCCGCCCGCCCATTGGAGGAGGGGTAGTAAATAACGCTCTGGTGCTGCTCAATGCCCGACAGCGCACACAGATGTCTGGTGAATTCAGAGGTTATGATACTCTGATTATCAGCAAATATACGAGCAGGTAGACCCATAAAAAATACCACACGCTCCAAAAAGAGCTCAGCTGCTTTACGACTGTCCAACCCACTTTTAGTAGTGGGTATGGCCAACACGTAGCCTGACAGTCTACATACAACAACCATACAGTAGTCGTATTTTACAGTATTGTGCTCAGTCTGGGGAAGATCAACAAAATCAATGGACAGGCTGCTAAAAACATCAAAAAGCACAGGAAAATGATCAACACTCCCAGGCTGTTTCCCCGTGCGTGGCTTGGTTTGCTGACATACTGCACAGGCCCCACAGACCTCTTTAACCTGCTCTTCTAATGCTGCCTTAGTTCACCCATGGAAATGAAATTCTGCGATCAACCAACAGTAAAGTCTTCTCCACGCCACCATGCACGTATGAGTGGCAGGCCAGAATGACTTGCTGAATCAGGGAAGCTGGGACTGCATATTTACCCTTGTAGCGGATACGTCCCTTATACAGCCCAAAGCTTTCAAGCGCAGCAGGCGGTCGAACCGCTGGGTCATCCTGGCGGAGGGCGGCGTAAACCTCAGACCAATACGGATCTGCCTGATACTCAGCAGTCCAATCTGAAAAGAGCACACTCACTTCAGGGGGCACTGTTAAGTTCCGCACCTGTGTGAGGTCAGGGGACAACGGCCCTTCAAAAGGTTGCGCGTTGACCCACAGCGCATCAGAGACACAGGCATAAGCAGAGAGCAACCCCTGATGGGACCAATCTTGCTCCCTGAGATTTCTGTACATGGCTTTTACCTGTTTTTTCTGACTGCGACACATGCGGCAGGGAACAGCGAACCTGTCTCGCAGATTTCGCAGCCGGCTGTCCTGAATATCGCTGGAAATCTGCTCCTCCTGATAGACCCTGTGAAGAGCACAACGAACAAATGGGGCTGAGGAAGTGCGTGGGTGCAGACAATCATGCGCAGGAAACGCATTCCTGAACTGTCGGTACCATATACCATACTGCTGGCAAACCTCAGCACTGATGCCCCGTGCCATCTGTGAATCTGCCCATAAGCGCTCCTCATGCCCATCGGCCTCCCTACCTGCAACATCCTCTTTACTGCCCATTATGGACACATCGGGCGCTGCATGCGCCGCAGGATATGCCCACCTGCTCAGGACGTCTGGCACAGTCTGATCCTCACCCCGGATATAAACAATTTCTAACTGAAACTTCGCCAGAAACTGGTGCCAGCGTCCTCTACGTCCAATGGGGCCAGAATCTGTATCAGAATCCCCCCTCGTCCAAGTCTCTAAACTTTTATGGTCTGTCAGAACCTTGACTTTGACCTGCTGTCCCGCCAGCCAGCTACGAAATATGTAAAGCGTAGCTACAATCCCAAAAGTTTCCTTTTCCCTAATGTGCCATGCTCGCTGCCCCTTACCGGGATCCCCTTGCAATTTTCGCGAAAAAAATGCAACCGGGCGCAGCGGGCAGGAACATGTCATTTCATCAGGGCAAGCACAGGTTTTCTGCTCCAGCGCAGCACCTATTGCATACTGCGAGCTGTCACACCGGAGCCAAAACGGTCTGTCCAGCCTGGGCAAAAAAAGGTCCGCAGCCGACTTCAGCTGCTACACTATCTCATGAAAGCAGGCCCGCATCTCATCAGTCCAAAAAATTTCATTTTTGAACTTGCAGATGTCCTGCGGTGTCATGCCCTTCCTGTCCTTCGCTGGAAACTGCGCCCTCAGAGACTGGGCCATATGTTTTTTTCCCTTCTTCGTGAGTTCCAGGCCCCTGAGTGAATCAGTGAGAGGTGCTGGAAGATGACCAAAACGGTCAATGTAAACTGCATACCATTACACAAAGCCAAGAAAGGCCTTCATGTGCGTTGGCGTGCGGATCATCTCTGGGGTCCAGCGTGCAATGGCTGCAGTTTTAGCTGGATCCACAGTACGACGACCCTTCATCAATATCTGTCCACAAAACCGAACCCTACGTACAAATAACTGAAACTTGGAAGGCTTGATAGTGAGACATGCACGTTCCATGATCTCAAAAAACTGCCAAATCTCCCGAAAGTGCCTATCCAAGCACTCCTCCGTAGGGGGCACATCAAATTCAGGATTATCCTCACTATCAGGTGTCCCATGGCAGACATCATCTATATAAGGCTTAGTGCCATGCGCATCCATAAAATCCTGCAATACTGGACAAACCATCCGCTGATACGCCTGTGGGGCTGTTTTGAGACCCATGGGGAGTACCGTCCATTGGTACAAACCCCATGGCGTCACAAATGCTGTGTAGGGGCGGGAGCTTTCAGCCAAATGCATCTGGTGAAACCCATCCTCCAGATCGAAGATGGACCAGATGGCATTTTTGGCTTGTTTTAAGAAAATATCGTCGATGACGGGCAGTGGGTACTGCTCCCCATCGATCTGTGAATCTAAATAGCGGTAGTCGATGACTAACCGCCATTTACCCCCTGGCTTTGGCACACAGAAAGCTCTGGCTGCCCTGCCGAGTGGGATCGCTCCAACATGCCCCGTTTAAAACATTTTGCAATCAGCTCCCTGAAGGCTGTATCTCTTACTCCTACAGTGCGATACGGCGCCACTCGCTGCGGCACTGCACCCTGTTTCAGGTGTATAACTGCTATGGAGTCCTCTGGGCTACCTCTGAGAGAGGGATCTACATCCAAAATGTTGTCTGGAAACTCGAAAATATTTTTAAAGCGTTCCATCAGGCGCTCCCGAAAATCAGCACACCTTGGGTCTTGCATATCAGATTCAACAACTGATTGCAGCGACCTCTCTTCCAACTGGAAAAGATCAGGAGATTCAGGATGCAAAACAGAAAGGCGCGCAGCCTTGATATTCTGCACTCCCCTCATTAATTCCCCCTTCCCGTTGCGAGCAAAGCGCCTGTATTTCCTGCCCCTGCTGGGCAAAACTGCATGAGAACCCTCTACATCTGAGGTGCCACTGCTCAACTCAGGCAAGTCTGAGTTATCCTCCCCAGAGACCTACTCCAGACCAGTCTGCGAACACTGCTCACAGTGTCCACATGCCTGGGAACACACCAAGTGTCTGTGTTTGCCTTCACCTACTGGGCCAGAATCATCCTCCCATCGTTTGTCATGGGATTTAGCATCACGCAGGCCCATAGCGTCAAACAGGACGACCCTAGTCGTCCACTTGGCTGGCTGCTTATATACAATGCCACTGTCATCACAATATATTGGGATGGGGGGATCCGAGTCCCACCAGTCCACTGCTGCCTCCCCCATCTGCCAGAACCAGGACTGGTCTTTCTGCACAGGGAGCAACATAATGCCCCTGGACTGGTCGAGCAAAATTTTATCGACAGTCTGCTGCAGCAAAAAATGAGGGCAGTGGATCCATAAAAAAAAATCAGTGTGGTCTCCCTTGTCCTGAGAACCATATGACCAATCCTGAATCAGGGCATCGGCCTTAACATCCCAATACTTTGGAAACAGTGCTGTTTGCCTGCTCGAAAAGGCATCAATAAACTTGGAATCCTGCAGACCTGCCCATGCCAATATTTCATCACGGACGCCCGGCAACAACATCTGTCGCCCGGCTGCATACATGTACGAAGCGTGCTGCCGTACCCGCTTACGGAGCTTAATACGGCGCTGCATGGGAGTAAGATGCACTTTGTTACATTGCTCAGAGAAACGGGTACGCAATTTTTCAGATAGCAGGGACGTGGTGCCAGCTGCTCTGTCCGACAGAGGATCAGGCGTTGCATCAACTCCCCCCCCCCCAGCGACAGAGCGGGCTGCTGACAACAATGCCCACACAGCTCATCCAAATCACACTTGCAAAAATGGCGCAGATTCCGCGAATGCTCTGCCAATGCCTCTGTAGGCTGTTGATTCCACTCCAGCTCATTATCTCGGGCCTGCCAGGGCCCTGAGTACTGCTTGCGGTGACCCCACCCCGCAGCGAACGAGTATGGGGGTATGTCACCACTCATGGACTGGACTATTGAAAGAGGGAGCCCAGAATCAGACTCCTCGTCACTAACGCCTTGCTCTGATGCCTCATCCCCTGAGTAGTGCTGCTGTCGCACCAACGCAGGATCAGGCAGACCGCCATCCGCACTCCGCGCACACACACACACACATGAACGCACGCTGTGCACCTGTCGCGTCTCTGAGCATGCGTCTGTTGTACCCCACGTGGTTGCATTCTCGTCTGCTCGTCTGTTGGACCTAGATCCAGACAGAGGAGAGCTGCAGAACAGGACACAGCTGCAGCAGCCGCAATGGCAGGCAGAAAACGTGTGACATACATGGCCGCGACAGAAGCAACTGTCGTGTCCTGTGTGTGTACCGAAGGTGGTGCCTGTCGTGGCAGCGATTCATCCTCGCTGTCAGACGCCAAATTAATAAGACGTGCCACATAAGACTTTGTCCTGCTGGGCTTCTTGCCGCTAACCGCAAGGGCCCTGCAGGCACATTGTATTGATGTACACGAACAATGCTGGGCCGTGCGGTTCATTGTACCACACAGCGCATCAACCAATAGATCCCTCGTGGGATCCAGCATCAGGCCATAGGCCTTACAAAACGGGTAGCCTACAATTAGGTGTTCATGCACATCCGCCTTGTACACAAATACCGGTTCACAGACCACCTGCACAGGCTGATCGCTACAATCCTGTATCTGCACACTGAGGTCTACCACAGCCCCATGTGTGCCACCATTTATGCGCTCCCCATTCGCCACAGTGATGCGTAAGGGACGACGCGCCAATTCAAGGGCCCTGCCCTGAAAAAAGGCCTCTGGCGCCAGAGCCAGAACCTCAGATCCCAAATCAATCAGCATGGAACTACTCAACTCCTGCGATGTGCACCCAGAAAATTTAACCCTGACGGGTACCACTAACTCAGTAAGAGCCTGTCCCACATCAGCCTGTGTGCGGCGCCTGACATGCTCCTGCTTGCCGCGCCTAATTAGAGCCACTGGCTGCCACCGATCCCGGCATGAGTGCAATGCCCTGGTCCAGGTGGACAGCGTCACAGAGGTAACAGACCGCGTCCCAGTGGACTCAGGCTCCGGTGTTAAACTGTCATGAGAAAAAGCCACCGAAGCCAAATCAGCAAAAGAAGGTGCAGTGTGTGAATCAGTGGATGTCGCCACACTGCGTACCCCCCCCACCCCTTTAGCCATACTTTTCCCCTGACGCCTCTAACTTGTAGTAGGCTGTGGGTTGGGGTTGGGGGACTGTGCGCCCGCGCCACTACCTCCAGTGGTCTCCTGACCCTGCAGATTGCGGTGCTGTGCTGACTGAGACACCAGCTTTGGACAGTCCGTAAACCTGTGGTCAGGGGCACCACAAGAGACGCATAGTCCCTTGTCTAGCCGCGCCCTTGCCTCGGCAGCAGCTTTTTCAAGGGCATAATTGCGACCACCCTGACCACCATTTTTGGCACCATTCCCGCCATTCTGTTTATCCTCCTGACGGTTACCGCCACCAGCTTGCCGACGGTCAGTGCCACCACCATTGCGCCTGTCAGAACCACCTCCAGACCCATTCTTGCCGCCGCCAGACTTGCGATCGCCATTATCAGGTTTTCTGGGCCACTGTTTTCGCCTTTTACCAGGCGTCCCATTTTTCTGGTCCGCCTGTTTTATCCTGCAGTCTGCGGCTCGGTGTCTTTTATTTCGCAATACAAGCAGGCGTCTGCGGGCACTTTGGAAAAATCAATAGGCGCAGAACGCGACCTATTGCCTTTATTTCGCTCTGTCCCCCTGCCGCGCATCTGTCGCAAGTCTGCCTCAGACTCCCCTTTGTCAGCCTCCATAGTCACATCCCTGTTAGAGCGCCAAGAAAGCTGATACTGGATGAGCTGGTGCGCTCCCTGATGCGAGAGCTCCACCCCTTTGAGTTCTTCATATTTATAGAGCTCGTCGAGCTCGTCCTGGTACCCGCCGTGCCGGTGCAGTGCGTCAGTGAAGGCTTCCTTTGCTTCCAGCGGGGTGACAGGGGCTGCTTGCTGTGCCAACAGGGTCCATTCGAGGACCCATAATTCATATGCCTCCAGGGTCTTTTTTTGCGGTGGCTGTGACTTACGCCATTTTTTCCTATACATGCGCCGGGAAACATTTTTCATGGGTTTCATGATATCCGTCCAGATATCTTTATAACTCCATCCCATGAATAAATGAAGTTGGGTGTAGAGGGAGCGTAGGGATTCCGGAAGTGCGGTCAGCAGAATTTTGGCCAGGGTGTCGGAGCCACAGCGTTTATACCAATATTGGTGAAAACCCTGCCATTGACGTTCAAAAATGGGGCGTGAAATCTGCTTACCATCCCAGCTCGGTCTCTTCAATATTTTCATCACTTCCCGTCGCGTTTCATCATCCAATGCCTCTACATCAGGCCTATCCTTCCCTATTTTCCCAAACAATCCCCGCAGTTTAACATCGGGTTCTTGCTCTGGGGAATCGTTACCTTGGGAAATGGCTGCCAAAAAATCAGCCATGGGGAAGTCCACTGAAGCCTGTGTAATTCCCGGCATATCAAACGTAGCTTCCGTGCTATCATCCTTAAAGAGAGAGGGAATGGGTCGACCACCTTTCCCATATGAGCCCATGGTGGAAGCATCCAGCGTGTACGAGCTGGCATGCATACAAGAGGCACCTTTGCCCTTGACCCAAGAAAGATCAGAGAAAGGGTCATCACTAGGCGACCCACGTGAAACACCATCCCAACGTGATGGCGGCTTGCGGTCCTTGGCCGCCGACTTTACTTCTTCATCTGAATCGGACTCCCCAGAGCGAAAGCGCACACCTATGTGACCGTCATCATCACCGTCCGTTTCGTCCTCTTCCTCGTTAGCCACCGTTTCGCCGGCGACCCACTTCTCATATACCTCCTCGAAAGCCGCGACCTTGCCTTGCAAAGGTGCAAAACTCTGAGAAGATAATGGTGAGAGGGCATCCAGCTGCGATCGCATTGAAGAAAGGGTGGATTCGAACGACGAGGCACGATCACTTGTGCAAAATTCCTGCGGGATTAAATCAAGACGATCCCGTAACTCATCAAGAGCCATGCCCAATTGACGAATGTGTGTGTCATGCTGTGACAATTGCACCCGACACGAGCAATAAATACTACAATCAGGGCCATGAGAAGTGTGGACACCTCCTCGCGATTCCACTTCAGCCAATTCACTCTCGACCCTCGTAACTTGGGTTTGCAACCTCTCTAAAGAATCAGAAAAAACTTTCCGATCAGCTCTCACTCAATCCACCTCACGCTGCAAAAAGGCAATTGATGCCCGGCATGAACATGACAAATCACAATCATGATTAGCATGCACTGATTCTCGAAGGTTCGCGACTTCCCTTTGAAATGATTGAAATTTAGGAAGCAATGGGAGCAGTGTTGCAAGCGCTGTTTGGGCGCGTCGCACCGAGGCCTCAACGCTCTCAAACCTTTTAACCGAGTCATGCACGGGCGACTCAACATGCATACAAAGCGTGTGAGCTCGTGAGGAGAGGGATTCCATGGCGATCCTTGTTTCATCCCAACCACTCTCAAGCTTAGAAAATCGAAGTTCCCATTGTTCGACCATCGAATTCACCTTGTTCTGAAAACTTTGAAAAATCAAATCATGTTGATCGTTTTGACGTTGCACCAACTCCATGTGTAACTTGGTGTCATATTTTCGTGACATCCGTTCTTCCATTTGTTGTATCATGAGTGTTACCGTGTGTGTCGTGAGAGGAGTTGCTTGTTGAATTTCTTGACGCAAAGAGGCATTCTCCCTTTTCAAACACTCATCCTCCTCATCCAACAATTGTACTTGTGTGGACAAAGTGGCCCCCGTGCCATCAATAGCCACAAGGGCAGGCAGTAGTGGCGCCAAATGCATCAAAGCTTGAACATGTTGACAAACATTCTCATATTCACGCCAATCCTTCTCAAAATGTGAAACACAATCCCAATTCTCCGTGAGGCCGTGCACGCGAACTTCAAGTGGGCCAACACGCTCAATTGTTTGATGGATAGTCTCAATTCGTGTCGCCAAGTAACCCAAACGTTGCTCCACATCACTTGCCGTCCTACCATAATCTCCAACTCGTGCCAATTGTTGATTGACGGCCTTGATATCCTTCTCCATTTTCACCAATGGCGGATCGAGGAGACTATTACTAGGGATCCCCGTCAAGGATTTCCCGGTGAACTCCTTGAAATTAGTGTACAACCAAAACATTTGCTTGGCATGTGTGTCAATACACTTGCCATGTGTGGTGAGGTCTTGAGTTATTCTCCGCAAATCATCATCATGAGAAGTCAACATTGGGACAACAAGTTCACGAAGGCCATGCATGTGACCATTCCACGACCGCATGAGAGTTTGGTATGCCTCACACAATTGGCGATCTCGAACATTGCATTCATGCGATCCATGAGTTATTCGTGCCATGTAGTCAAAGGCGGTGTCCATTGTGGCACGCATTTCATCATGAACTTGCTCATGTTGCGACACTCGATGATTTACCTCACTGGTAAGGACCACCAATTCACCACGGCATTGCTCCATGATTTGTATCATTTGATGTGAACGATCCGGTACGCTCGAGAAGTGAAAAAATTCATGAGGATTGCCACTCTTGTCGAACCACCTCTCTTGTTCTCTCACCACCAAGGCATGTTGGGTAATTTTGGATAGTTGTTGACGAATTTTTGACCATGTTCCATCATCATAATCATCATGAATCGTCAACTCTCCCGGTAATGCAAACTCTACTGCCGGCGCCAAAGCTTTTAGTTCCTCCAAGGTGTTACCTCGCGCTACGATGTCTATCTTGTTATCCACCATCACTAAAATCCCACGATTTTGTTATAAAATTCCTTGTGTTTTGAAATACCCCACAGGATCTCAACCACGAGACCAACAAGGCAATGAACACGGCTCAAAGTCGAAGCATACCCATCATGACATGTGTGATCGTAATTCCATTTAATACATATTGCAAGAACCCTGAAATGCAAGTTGTTGTCGAACTCAGGACTTCATTTCAAGACAGAATGTTTATCTACACCAACTGAATGCGATTGTACCTCGTAATCATCAAACAGTCGAATTCTGAACTTTGTAAATAATTCTATCTCCGCAACACTGGCATATATATGCAGCACTGGCGACCTGTCTATAATTCCGCTCCGCTGTACTCCCGATCTGCGAACGGATGTCTGTTGCTGTCCCTCTGCACCCTGAGCCTCGATCCACTTACACATTCATTAGAAAACATAGATAAATATATAGGCTCTGCCTCAGCATATCAGTGCTTCAGTCAGTCAGAAAATGATGTTTTAGTTCACATTGCTTGCGGATTAAGGGTTCCACACATCATCCTGGTTTAGCGTTTGGTTCTATAGGTCAAAATGTGTTATCACCTATTTTGGTCAGGCAAATACTAGGATAAAAATGCAGGATAACTAAGAGCATCTCTAATACAACTAAAGTCTACTCTAAAGCAATGGAAAAGCACCTTTTCTTACTCTCCCATTGTGCTGTGGTGGCCACCACTGTCTCATTTCAGGAAAAAGCGAATTTTCCTTGGCCTTTCCTTGATTTCCGCATCTACTGTAAAATACCCATAGCCTCCCTTGCACTGGAAAAGAGCGCTTTACCATGGCCAGCGCCTTTTGCTCCATTTGTCGTGACAATTGCCTACAGAAAACTCAGCGCTCTTGGCGCTGCAGGGGTTTCTGAGACTTGATGAGGTTAGATTTCGGTATGCAAAGACCATATGGATATGCATCCCACCCTCCAAGCTGCAGCGCGACACAACCCAACGCTGACTCTCACAGGGCGTTCGCTCTGAGTCTCTTGGAATCTGCTGGTGGCACCTGTCCTGGTTCTAGGGCGAGGGGGCGACGAAAAAAATTAAATTGCCCCTTGGTGTGGTCTTGGGTTCTGGTTCAGTCTCCTGATGCTGCTTTTCGGCCCGAACAGCGGCCTACTCAGCGACGCTACTCCAGGATATCTGCACAACAGAGCATGGGAGGATGAGGGACGAATCCACGCAAAACGCGAAGCGTAACACCTAAATCCGTCAAATGACGGCCTAGAATTTTTCTAAAGGCACACACCTGACCAGAATCCAATTCTGCATCAGATGCACATTTTTATAAAAATTGTGGTCACCTCCTGAATTTTTCGATCCAGGAATTTCCACGTTGAAAAAAGCGGCGCGCCGGAGCGAGTCCTAACAAAGCGCCATAAAAACAAGAAATAATAAGATTTTAAACGTATGTAACATATAATGACGGAAACGACGAGACACACATAAATATGTAAACATAGGTATTCCACCCATGCCCAAAGGCAATATCAAAATTCAAGAATCGAAGAATTCGAAATGACTTCAATAAAACAGTATAAACATGCAGGTTTGTCCTCGTCACGTATGCAGCATGCACATTGCTTGCCTCGTGTCTCCGTGAACGAGCCTTGTAGCAGCGCTAACAAATGATAGAGGGCTAGATTAGAAAGATTGCAAATCGTTGGAGGTGAGATCAGGTGATTAGAACATACACACGATTGCATAAACGCTTGCCTTGCTTGTGTCTCGCGTTCTCCTTCCCTTGCTTCGCTCTCCAGCGGTAGGTAAGGTAAGTAAGCCCAAGAGGGGCCACCCCCTGGTAGAGTTCGTGATTGTGATATAGATTGGTAGAAGAAGAGGAGATTGGCGAAGGTGATTGCAAACCTCGTGCATGAACGTGCATGGATACGACACATTAAAGGGTAGGCCACGCGTGGTGCGCACGGTAAAACCCTTGTTTAGGTTACCCAGGGGCTCCACCCTACGTTCTTTAAGAGAAGGGGTGGAGTTCCTTAAGCTTGCTTGCTTGTACTGGGGTTCAGGAATAGCATATTATAGGTCAGCCTGAGAAGTGTATAATACGTGGAGGCTGTCTTGGTTCCTCAGTCTTGAACCCCAGTCATTGGCCTTGGCTTTACAGGTGGGAAGGTCAGGGTGAATTGGTGCAGCTGCAGTTGCCTTCGGCGACTTTTGAATTTTCAGCCCAAGCCAAAACGGACGCTGATCACACAATCAATAAACTGCCCCTCAGCCAGGAGTGGCGAGGGCAGTCCGACCTCTTCAACATCCACGCTGTGCACGCAACCTGAGCACTCCTTCCCTATAAGCCCTAACAGGGAAAACGCGTTGTGGCGTCCCTGTTAGGCCACAGTCGCTTAGTAGCGCTGTGTTCTCTTGTCTCTTTCACAGGTAGGCCACTGGGGCCTTTGGCACATTCATCTACAACACCAAGTAGCGTGTGGGTGTAGGTGTGGCAAGCCAGGGTGAGGGCTTGGGCCTCAGAGCCAGCTCATCCTTCGATGGCTGGTGCCACAGTAGTGAGTGTAGGACCTGTAGTGTGTGTGTCACTGTCCCGCCTGTTTCCTGAAATTTTATTAGCCTTTTGGTGGGCAGTGACAGCGTTTAGTCCAGGTTTTGGCCATCGTAGCAAACAGGCGTTTTCATGCCTCATAGCTTTTGGCCACCCCTCCCTTGTAGTAGGCAGGTAGGTAGGAGAACAATACCTGGACTGACGTGCTGGTTATTCCCCAAAGGCTTTGCGCCATCACAGAAACTGGGCGCTTAGGGGCGGAGAGACCCGGGGCGTACCCCGTGGCACCTGTAAGACATCCGCGGGGTTCAGCAAGGGTGCAGACTTGGGTATAAACAGGACACCATTTCTGCAGCTTGTTCGTAGGACCTCAGGAATAGCACACTCACACACACACCTAGGCAGGTAAGGGTAGGGTTCAGTCCCTAGCTTTAGTCTTCGAGGCTAGCGTCTCAGTGAGCCTCAGCAACTCTCCAACGTTGTGCTGGGACAAGTAGTCTACCAGAATTGATTTATAGGCGTCCCTCAGGTAGTAAAAACGCAGAGAAGGGCTCCCAGGTGGCTTCCTCAACCCTGAACCCTTCCCAGAGGGTGAGGAAGCGCCAACCCTGGCGGTGGCGGTGGCGTAGTATAGACTTCACGAGATGGAAGCCCTCCTTAGCCATGTCCTCGGCGTCCATGTAGGGGAGTTCCCCTTCAACTTCCATAGGGCTGGCAGCGCCCTGTAGGTCCAGAGCGGCGATCTCCTCGTCTTTCAGCCCCCATTCCTCCCCACACAGGTCCTCAGGATCGTAGCAGCGCTTTAGATGCTGAGCAGCGCAGACCAGGGTCCCCCCTAGCCAGGGAGAACACCTCACTGTGATACGGTGTCCATCCACTGAGAGATCCTTGTAGGGCCCAAAGTAGGGGTCATCGCCGGTAGAGCGTGGCCAGGCGGGTCGCCGACTGTGGTGCACCAACACCCAGTCTGCCTCTTGGTAGGAGCCGGGCACCCGGTGCTTGTTCTTCTTGTTCCACTGTCGCTCCCTCACTCTCTGGAGCATAGCCTTGGCCTTGTCCACTTTCGCTTGTTGCTCCTGGAGCCAATTGCCGGCAGTAGAATGTGTATCCTCTGGATAGGGAGCATGTAGGAACCACACCGGGCGCCCTACGAATAGCTCATGGGGCGAGTAGCCAGTCGCCGAACTCTCTTGGGAGTTTATCATCAAGGATATGACGGGGAGTAGTCTCACCCAGTCTCTGGTGCGCTCCGTTATGCACCATATCCTTACATTTTCCTTGAGGATAGGAATTTGCCGCTCACATAGGGGGTTGCTCGTATGAGAGTAGGGGATCCCTGCGGACACTTGGACATTGAGGGATCTCAGGACCCTCTTGTACCATTCGGTGTCTCAGCGTACTCGTACGTCCTCATCGGAGTTGATCTCTTTGGGCGCCCCATAGACACAAAACCACTCCTCCAGGAGTATCTTGATAGTCTCCTCTCTGGTAATGTGCTTGGTACACGGGAACACCCGGGTAAACCTGGTCATCCCACAGGTTACCACGAGGGCAAAATGGTAGCCCGCAAACTTCGTCATCTCCGTGTAGTCCACATAGAGCACACTGTTAGCACAATGGGGGATGGGCAGGGTTGAGTAGAGACCCCTGTCCCTGATATCCCAAGGTTTGCAGGACCTACCTGGGCACTTGTCCACGATAGGCTGGAGGGTCGCAGTTGGTCGTCAGTCCACGTAGTGTGGAACCACTGCTTGAATAGCCTCAGGGTACGGTCAGCACCCACATGACGACTGGACTCATGGGTGCACTTCAGTAGCGCTGGGACTCTGTCACTGGGTACCACTATTCGGTCCTCGTGCCAGAGGTAGCTCTTGTTCATCTTCCACTGCACTTGGTTGACCAGGAGGGGTTCCAGGCGCTTCTCCAGGCGTTTATAGATATCTCCGAACTCCTTCAGGTACTCAGCTTGTTGGAGCCCATCTAGGGGTCGGATCATGGTCATGTTGAAGTCCAGGTGTACATCCATATGGCTGACCGCCTCCTTGGCTAGCGCTTCTGACCTGGCACCAATCAGGTCGTTGAAGCTGTTGCAGCTGATGTAGTCCGCACACTCGTTCTTGACTCCCTGGATATGGTGCACTGTCAGCCGTAGTTGGCTGAGGTAGGTCAACCAGCGCCGTAGCTTGGCCTTCTCAGGCGGGGGACCCTTCTGGAAAGTGCGGACCGGCTGTTGGTCGCACAACCATACCACAGGGTTACTCCCCAACAGGCGTGCCTGTGAGGATGGAACCAGCATACTCGTGAGCAATTCCTGCTTATAGGTGGAGTAGTTACCTCGGGCCTGGTTCCATTTCCAGTTCCAGTGACCCAGGGGTACTAGGACCCACTTGTCGTCAGGGTAGCTGTGCTTGAGGGTACCATCTCGGTTCAGTCCATCTGTCCCCGGATGGGTAATGGCCGAGCCGAACTCCTCCTTCTCTGGTGCTTGCCATTGGAACAACGTTTCACCACCGCCCACATTGCTGGCGTCGGTCACGAGGATTATCTCCCCTTTGTGCTCTAGGCACGTCCAAGCACTTAGCGTTGGCCACCCTGTTTTTGAGCTCGTCAAACGCTTGTTGCTCTTGTGGCCCGCAGCGCCAGGTGGTACTCTTCTTGATCAAGTCCGTTAGGATGGCGCTGGTGTAGGTGAGATTCTTGATATGGCGGCTGTAGAAGTTGCAGGCCCCAATGAAACGACGTACATCATGGAGTCCTTTCTTGGGGTCTTCATGCTGTACCTTAGCATCCATCAGGGGTTTGGCCTTCGAGGCCGCGGGGTTCCACCACCCATAACCAATATCGACCCCCAGGTACAGCATGGTCTCCTGCATGAACTCACACTTCTCCAGTTTCATTCGTGTGTGGTTCTCCTGGCAGACCGCAAGGAACTCACCAGAGAGGATTAGGTGATCCTCCTGGGTATTGGTCCCTAGGCATACATCGTCGATGTGCGCCTCCATCTGGGCCCCACGAGATATGAGTTCTTGCACCTTGGGTCTTCGCCGTAGGATGGACAGGATCTTATTCATCAGCTCCCGGAATAGAGAGGGTGCGTTGGCCACGCCAAAGGGCATGACCTTCCACTTGAACACCCTCCCCTGAGGGGTGATGAAGGTGAGTAGCTCCTGGGCGCTGGGCCTCAGGTCCACCTGCCAGAATCCGCTTCTTTTGTTCCTGTTGGTCTTGTAGCGACAGGAGGCTATCATCTCAAGGGTAGACTCCATGTTAGGAATGGACCCTGAGTGGTTCAACGTCTTCTTGTCCAGCTCTCCATAGTGCACCACCAGCCGTTTGGCTGTAGACCCAGGTTTCGCCACCAGGAAACAGGGGCTGCACCGTTTGGGGTACTCCCCGTCCCTGTACTCCAGGACTAGGCCAGCGTCGATACACTCTTGTATCTGTCACTCAATCTCATCGGCCTGCTCTTTAGGAGCTGGGCAGGGTCTCCTCCGGATCTTATGGCCCACGAACTCGGGTTTCAGGTGTAACACAACCGATCACGGACCCAAACACCGTGTTGATCCAAGTCATGTTTTCATTGAAATCTCGAACTATTCTTGATCCCAAAATTTTCCTCTCAAATCGTCAAAATCTTTGATCCCGTCGTAACCCTTTTCCAAAACTCCAAAATGTCGATAGCTCTGTCATACACGTAAAGCACGTACAAGAACGCAAACACCAAACCCCAAAACATACACCCTCTTGTGGGAGTCCATCACCGGAGTCCACGATGTTGTTGTTTCACCCGCATGACTGCAGGGCTCGTCAGGGGGACACAGTGGTGCTTGTCCCCTACATACTATATACACTGTGCACAACAGAGCGAAGACTTGATGCTACAAACCCACAGCAAACACCTCGACATTCGACCATAACCGCAACCCAAACCAACAATTACGATAGATCAATAATAAGCTAAACTCATGAATCTACAATCATTTCACTCCAAAACATCGTAAATCCTAATCTTCATAATTATTCGGCCACGCTGGCAAAGCGCCCTTGCGACGCGACGCGACAAAGGCGCGCACGCTGCAAGGCCTGTCCTAGTTGCCCCTGCTGCCCATTACACACCCCTCCTAAGACCTGACAGGAGACTGAGGGTCTGATACAAAGACAAATACCAATATATTGGCAGCAGGTACAACACAACGTATTGCCATACTAAATCTCTGGGGGGGGGTCATGCAGCGGTGGGGGACCCAGTACAACAGGACCACCCCACATACATATTCCTTGACAGAAAATGACCCCCTTCCCTGACGGGAGCATAACTGGGGGGCGAGGGATCCGTCAACGCTGCACGGCTGCCCAACAGTCGCAGCCCATGCCAAGCATGGTGGCCCCTCCTGTGCAAAGGGGGAGGCGCGGCATTCCTGCGGGCTGTCCTAAGCCCTTGCCTTACCCCCAAGAATAAATATACAGGCGTCCTGCCTGAACTTGCAGAGGCATGCCACACCCCAACTACACCCGACGCTGACCAACACTGCCTCCCATGGACACATGCAACGTCAGTGGATAGCTGCTCTCAGCTGCCGAACAGCGACACACAACCCCAACAGACACCCACCCAGCTCGCACAATACCCGCCCCCGCCAGACCTTGTGCCTCACACGATGGACCAACCACAATGTGACCCACCACGCACTTTCACAGATACAAATAGAAAATAATAAGATCCGAAACATAAAATTTACTCTGCGACTGAGATCGCCATGGTCGGCGTTCGTCACTGCCGACTTCCAGTTCGCCAATGGGCAGCAGCTCTTAGGACCCCAGAGTTCACCTCCCCTCCTCCCATGCTGGATGAGGCTCCTTCGTTCCTTCGAACTTCACTTCTCCACTCCACCTTGGTCGTGGCTCCATCCTCGGCTGCCCGCGTGTAAGAACTGCAAACCTTCTTGGGGACCCACAGCTCTTCGCCAAATGCTCCTTCGCTGAACGTTGATAATGCGCTCCTTCGCTGAGCGCTCCTTCGTTGCGCTCCTTCGCTGAACGCACCTTCGCTCCTGCGCTGAGCGCTCCTTCGTTGCGCTCCTTCGCTGAACGCTCCTTCGCTCCTGCGCTGAGCGCTCCTTCGTTGCGCTCCTTCGCTCCTGCGCTGAGCGCTCCTTCGTTGCGCTCCTTCGCTGAACGCTGAGCGCTCCTTCGTTGCGCTCCTTCGCTCCTGCGCTGAGCGCTCCTTCGTTGCGCTCCTTCGCTGAACGCTGAGCGCTCCTTCGTTGCGCTCCTTGGCTGAACGCTCCTTCGCTCCTGCGCTGAGCGCTCCTTCGTTGAACGCTCCTTCGCTGCACGCACCTGCACTGCCGCTGCGCTCCTTCACTGAGCGCTGCTGCTGCTTTTGGCCTCACCGCCAGTTCAGTAGGTCTACAGGAAGTCTTAGATGACGATTTTGTAACACAACCGAACACGGACCCAAACAGCGTGTTGATCCAAGTCATTTTTTCATTGAAATCTCGAACTATTCTTGATCCCAAAATTTTCCTCTCCAATCGTCAAAATCTTTGATCCCGTCGTAACCCTTTTCCAAAACTCCAAAATGTCGATAGCTCTGGCATACACGTGAAGCACGTACAAGAACGCAAACACCAAACCCCAAAACATACACCGTCTTCTGGGAGTCCATCACCGGAGTCCACGATGTTGTTGTTTCGCCCGCACCACTGCAGGGCTCGTCAGGGGGACACAGTGGTGCTTGTCCCCTACATACTATATACACTGGGCACAACAGAGCGAAGACTTGATGCTACAAACCCACAGCAAACACCACGACATTCGACCATAACCGTAACCCAAACCAACAATTACGATAGATCAATAATAATCTAAAACTCATGAATCTACAATCATTTCACTCCAAAACATCGTAAATCCTGATCTTCATAATTATTCGGCCACGCTGGCAAAGTGCCCTTGCAACGCGACGCGACAAAGGCACGCACGCTGCAAGGCCTGTCCTAGTTGCCCCTGCTGCCCATTACATCAGGTTGACGTCCATCTGTACCAGCTTATCACATGAGGCTGGGGGTGGTAGTTCCCCCGAACACCTCCAGATGGGTCCTTATAAGCTTCTGTACCCGCGGGTCCAATAGTTTGATTTTGTCCTCCATGTCCTCATCAGAGTGTAAGTTGCTTGCCCCCTGGGTAATAGACGCCGGGAGGTGATCCTCCACTGGCTCTTTGTCCTTGGTAGTCTCCTTCAACCCTTTGTAGGCATATAGAAGGTCTCGTTCAACCATCTCTGGCGGACGATGGCAACATAGGCACGCTCGAGGGGGTTCACATACACAATCCTCTGAGTGTTCATCCTCCTCTGGGGTCCTCACATGGGCACCCCACACGCTCTTCATGAGCTTGAGATCCACCTCCCGTTGCGAGGTGGTGACCTTTTGTTCGAGGTCCTCCTTCAGTTGGGAGAGGTCTTCCATACACCCTTGCTTCAGTGGCCATGAGCTGCGGGTCGGCCTAGCGTAGCATAGCTTTTTAGCCACCACTCTCCTCTTGGAGTCCACGTACTCCCTCAGCCTGGATCTGGGTTCCAACTCCTCGTCCAAGGTTTCTTCTCCCCTCATCGAGAGTATGGGTTTCAGTTGGGCGACGTACTCGGCGTTCTCCACTTCCTCCACACAGGTCTGCACAAAGAAGGGGTGATGCTCAGTTTTGTCGTCAGAGTGAATAGAGCTGGGTAGCTCGGATAGTCCACACTCTGTGACTCCATCAGGAATAGATACATGACAGGGAGAGTTGGGGGCATTGTTGTTAGTCACGACGTACTCGTCTCCCTCCGGAATAGCCTCAATAGCATCCTGAGGTCGTAGTCGATCCTTCGGGTCCCCCAAGGCGAGTCCATCGCTCTGGCGTTGGATAGTCTGCGTCAGGGTTGAGTCCAGGTCCTCCGGAGGGATAGAGGTCAGACTATGGTCCACCACGCTGAGCATACTTCCCCATCCAGGTTTCCCGATGGGTGTATTGCGGCCCAGGGGCACGTAGATAGCCTCATCAGGTAACTGGACAGAGGTGGTAGTCAGCCTGTCCAGGAGGGTTCGCCAGTACTCATTGCCCCCATGGGCTCCCAAATCGGGGGAACACAGGATCATACGGGAACGTTCCAGGGCCACCTTGGTCAAGCCCTTCCCCAGTTCACTGAACTTGGGGTTCCCGTAGGCCATCACGAAAGAGGGCCATTAAAATTTGTAGCAGCAGTTTGTCCCCTTGCTGCAGTAGAGGTCCAAGACATGTTGCTTGTCACTGGCGAACAACTCCACGCTCAGGTCTTCTCTGGAGTAGCCCAACTCCTTCAGACCTTGGCCCAGGACTTCCCGCATTAGTTGATAGTCCTCAGTTTTGCAGGCCGCAATCATGTTTGAAGGCTCTTCCTTCGATATCCTCAGGTAGCTCCAGGTGTATTCAGACTGCTCTAGTGGCACAGACTCCCAGCCATCACCATGGTCCACGTAGAGGAGGTAGGCGGCTTGCAGCGTTAGGGATTGTATCTGGGTGTGCTGTACAAAGAAGTCGGTACCCAGTACAAAGTCGAAGGCCTCGGTTTCCATCACATGGAACCGATGGGCTATAGGCCGGGAGCCCATAGGCACCTCCACTTCACAGTCCTTGCAGCTGTGCACCACATGTCCATCCCCGATTCGGATAGCCGCGGTAGGCATGGTGTTCGTCAAGGTCCCACGAGGTAAAATGTTCTTAGCCACTATAGATATAGTGGCTCCGGTATCTAGTACCTCCAGGTATTCACGTCCCCCAAGTCGGATACGTACCCAGAACACCAAGTCCAGGGCCCCACCGGAGCGTCCCCGTCAGAATTCTGCGGGACATGTCACCTCAAACCCCTTGTTCCTCAATTCGCGGGCCATCCGCATGAAGCGGGTTCTCTTCTTAGCTTGGCCATCGTCACCAACTTCATGTCCGCGCCTGGCCCCTTGCTCCTGTTGGGCCTGAGTCTGCAAGCGTGTGGTCGGCCCGGAACCAGACTGCCCTCCAGAGGGCTCGGAGTTCCCCCCTGAATTAGGGTTGGGGTTGCCTCTGGACTTGTCCTGGTTCTTGTTATCCTTATCTTGCTGGCGGTCAGCGCCTCCTCCTCGTCCAACTTGGCTCTTGTCTTGGCCTTTCCCACGGCCTTACGACTTGCCTTTGCCAGGGTCGTTCTTGTCCTTGCCACCGTCCTTGCCGGAGCCCTTGCCAGAGCCCTTGCCAGGAACCTTCCCCTTGAGCTTCACCGACAGGCGTTGCTTGTGCTAGCAATCATCCTCATAGTGCTTGCGCTTCCCACAAAAGACACAGGTGATAGTACACCTGTAATGATCCGGCATCTTAGGCTTGCTGCCGGTGTTGGTCTCCTGCTTTTTCCCCTGGACCACGAAGCAATCGCGCTGATCGCAGTCGGTGGCGTGCTGCAGGTGACCATGCACGTCTCTGGCGTCACACCAGAAGAGCTCCTGGACATTGCCCATGATAGGGGCGTGCTTGAGGGTAGTCCCCTGTCCAGGTCTGGGTCCGTGGGGGCCCTTTGTCATGGCTCCCTGAGCCTCCTCCTCCAGGACGGTAAGAATCTAGATGCTGGTCGCTCTCCTTCTCCAGCGCCAGCTCCAGGAACAGGACAGACAAGTCCTCGTAGATGAGGGTCCTTGCCTTCCTCTCAGCCGTGGCTCGGCATTCATCCCACATGGAGGTAGGGATCTTGGCCACGAGCCAGAACAGCAGCTCGTCGCTGCTGTAAGACCCTGGGGTCAGCCGCCCCACCTAGTGGTCCAGGTCCGCGAGCAACTCTGTGATGCGGGCTGCCTTGGGGTTGTTGGGTAGCAATCCTTGGTTCTGTATCTCCGTCCTGATGGAGAGGTCTGTCTCGTAGGAGGGGTACTGCCTCCCCAGGGCCACCAGAACCTCGGTGGAGGTAGCGGACTTCCTCACTATCTGTTTTACCTGCTTTTCCAGGTATGTTGTCTTGCAAAATTGCAAGAGCAGATCGCATTTGACCCTGCCACTGGCATGGGTCTGGCCGGTCATTCTCAGGAAGCGCCCAAAGATTTCGGCAAACCCGGATAGGTCCTTCCCGGTAAACTCTGGTAGGTTGACCACGATCTTTGAACTGGCAACTGCTTTGGCATCCTAAGAATGATGACGTCGGCTCTTCTTCCTCTTCTTCTTCTTCTTTTCCCTCGGATAGTCGGGGTCCTCAGGGTCATCATCGTCTGAACGGGAGGCTGACGTGAGGGAAGGCGGCTCATCATCGGAGGGGTCGCCGCCTAGGTCACTGGCTCAACGTCGACCATAGCCCTCAAGGCTGTAAGTCCACGCTGGTCCAGCTCAGCTCTGGTGGAGTTAGCCACGTGGCTGTATGGCGGCTGGCCGGTCCACGGTACAAAGGGGCTCCTGGGCACCACTGCAGGCGTAGGCATAGGCCGGCTGCTCACTCCTCCAAGAGTGTGGCTCAGCCCAGCCACCAGGTGGTTAGCCTGCAGGCGATGGGGAGAGGCTCCCAGGGTCGTAGGTGACCCTTGGGGCGGGATCAGGGGCTCTAGCCTCTCTCTGATCTCTTGGGAAATGTCCCGAACCAGGTCCTTGGTCGCTCTGCATAGGGCTTCTCTCAGTTCAGACCTGGTCAGGGAACGGTTAGAAGATCCCCTCGATCCCCTACTCTTGCTCCCGCACGACTAAGGACCTCTCCTTAGCCCACTCAGGGTTGCATACCCTGATGCTGGCATAGGAGAGCCAGGCTTATACGCTGCATACCCAGGGACATCAGCAATATAGGCTCCCGTAGCGGGTAGAGGATGTGATGGTGATAATCCGCCGCATACCAGCGCGGCGCAGAACTGGAGGCCACTGGCTCACTGGCAGTAGTTGGATCTGGAAACGCAGTGGTGGATGGGTCCACACCGTAGGCAGGGTAGGTAGGCATGCGAGGGAAGCCTGTGCCCTCAGCGATAGGCGGGCCGGTTATGGGTGTGGAGGTTGCAGCAGCTGGGTTTCGAGTTGGGAGTGTGGTGGTTGTAGGGGAGGGTGATGCGTGGAGGCCAGAGGCGCTTGGTGCGCCCTCAAAGGTTGGCTCGCTTGTCGGGTCGTGCCCATGGTCTACTCCGTCTTCTGCCATGCCTTCTCCTGCATCCTTCTCTCTCTCCCTCTTTCGCTTCGCAGGGTTGGTGTCCACCTCCTTGACTTAGAGGCCCCTGAAGGCCAATTGCAGTCCCTCCAGCGAATCGTCAGCCGCGACCACTGGCCCATGTAAGGGCACCGAAGGTACAGCGCCAGGTTCTCCAGGTCCAGGTCTTCACGTCGGTGTCCTCCTTCGTGTCCATACTTCTCTTCGCCCTTCTTGCTCAGGACAGTCCTCGGCACGCTGGGTGTACGGCATGGGGTAGCTGCCGGCACGCGGAGGCTGTCTGCCTCTTGCTACCAGAACGTTTTTAAGAGTCTTTTAGCTCTTGTTGCGCCTCTCCTGCTGCTTGCTGCTGGTGTAGGGTTCCTGCTGCTTGTTTTTGATGGAGAAAATGTTTTGTTGATGAAATACAACCAATACAGGATAACCCAAGCCAGAGATGAGCAAGTACAAGTCAAACACGATCAAAGCATGAAGGGCTGCAGTCAGGAAAGAGTTAGATAATAAATATATCAACAATAGACTACAGCAATAGACAATCATTGCAACTTGGATCAAAATATTTCATATGATTGGGAAGAACTGATTGGAAAACTGCCCCAAGGGCTCACACTCCTTATGGTGCCATCCTGGGATGTGCACTCCTTTGTTTTGAGTCCCAAAGTTGCTGAGGTGGCATGGCTTGTGGCGCTGAGGTCACTGCCATGTCACATGGCGTATTCCTACTTACCTAGGCGGACTGGGAATTTAACCCAGGACCTCTCAAAAAGAGGTGCCACAGCCCCCTACGGTGCAGAGCAGTAGGATAGCTAAGCATTCGTGAGGACACATGGATAAATCTATAGGCTCTGCCTCAGCATGTCAGTGGCTCAGTCAGTCAGAAAATGACGTTTTAGTTCACATTGCCCGGGGATTAAGGGGTCCGCACCTCATCCTGGTTTAGTGTTTGGTTCTATAGGTCAAAATGTGTTATCACCCATTTTGGTGAGGCCAATACTAAGATAAAAATGCAGGATAACTAAGAGCATCTCTAATACAACTAAAGTCTACTCTAAAGCAATGGAAAAGCACTTTTTCTTACTACACACACTCGCGAATACCCCTGCCAGGAGTGGCGGGGCGCAGCCGAAACCCGAGCCGAAACACACACACCCACAGCGCACACCCCAGCCAGGATTGGTGGGGTACAGGACAAGTGGGCACACAAACACACAAGCCCCCAACACCCCAGCCAGGAGTGGCGGGGCGCAGCCGAGACCCGAGCCAAGGCACACACACCCACACCGCACACCCCAGCCAGGAATGGCGGGGTACAGGAGGAGCACGCACACAAACACACACAGACCCCAACGTCCCAGCCAGGAGGGGCAGGGCGCAGCCGAAACCCGAGCCGAAGCACACACAGCCAGGCTGCACACCCCCGCCTGGAGTGGTGGGGTACAGGAGGAGGGCGCACACAAACACACACAGCCCCCTACTCCCCAGCCAGGAGTGGCGGGGCGCAGCCGAAACCTGAGTCCAAGCACACACACCCACACCGCACACCCCAGCCAGGATTGGCAGGGTACAGGAGGAGCGTGCACACAAAGACACACAGACCCCAAAACCCCAGCCAGGAGTGGCGGGGGGCAGCCAAAACCCGAGCCCAAGCACACACACCCACCCCGCACACCCCCGCCAGGAGTGGTGAGGTACAGGAGGAGGGCGCACACAGACACACACTGACCCCAACACCCCAGCCAGGAGTGGCGGGGCGCAGCCGAAACCTGCGCCCACGCACACACACCCAGACCACACACCCCAGCCATGATTGGCAGGGTAAAGGAGGAGCGCGCACACAAAGACACAAAAACCCCAACACCCCAGCCAGGAATGGCGAAGCGCAGCCGAAACCCGAGCCCAAGCACACCCACCCACCCCGCACACCCCAGCCAGGAGTGGTGAGGTACAGGAGGAGCGTGCACCCAAACAGAGGCAGACCCCAACACCCCTGCCAGGATGGGCCGGGCGCAGCCCGAACCGGGGCCAAATACACACAACTACACCGCACACCCCAGCCAGGATTGGAGGGGTACAGGAGGAGCGCGCACATAACCACACACAGACCCCAACAGCCCCGCCAGGAGTGGCGGGGGGCAGCCGGAACCCGAGCCCACGCACACACACCCACACCGCACGCCCCGGCAAGCAGTGGCGGGGTACAGGAGCGCGTACAAAAAAACACACCGACCCTAATACCCCGGCCAGGAGTGGCGAGGCGCAGCCGAAACCAGAGCCCAGGCACACACGCCCACACCACATCCCAGTCCAGAGTGGCGGGGTACAGGAGGAGCGCGCACGGAAACACACACAGACTCCAACACCCCAGCCAGGAGTGGCGGGGCGCAGCCGAAACCCGAACCCAAGCCCAAAATCCCACACCGCACACCCCAGCCAGGATTTGCGGGGTACAGGAGGAGCGCGCACACAAAAAGACACAGACCTCAACTCCCCAGCCAGAACTGGCAGAGGCGCAGCCGAAAAACGAAGCCCAAGCACACACACCCACACCGCACCTCCCAGCCAGGCGGCGGGTAACAGGAGGAGCGCACACAGACACACACAGACCCCAACACCCGAGCCAGGAGTGGCGGCGCGCAGGCGAAACCCTAGCCAGAGCACACACACCCACACTGCACACCCAAGTCAGGGATGGCGGGGTACAGGAGAGGTGCGCACACAAAAACACACAGACCCCGAGCATCCCAGCCACAAGTGGCGCGGCGCAGCCGAAACCTGAGCCCAGGCACACACACCCACACCGCACACCAGGGCGAGGATTGGTGGGGTACGGGTAGAGGGCGCACAAAAACACACACAGACCCCAACACCCCAGCCAGGAGTGGCGGGGCGCAGCCAAAACCCGGACCCAAGCACACCCACCCACACCGCACACCCCAGCCAGGAGTGGCGGGGTACAGGAGGAGCGGGCACACCAATACACACAGACCCCGGAACACCCCAGCCAGGAGTGGCGGGGCGCAGCCAAAGCCCCAGCCCAAGTGCACACACCCACACCGCACAGCCCAACCAGGAGTGGCGGGATACAGGAGGAGCGCGCACACAAACACACAGAGACCCTGCTCCCGCTGACGACACTGAGCCGACAGTCGCGCGATCGCAGCAGAACAAAATAAAAAACCAAGAAGAAGACGCACAGCCAGAAAAGAAAACGCGACAAATCGTCTTTTCCGACCTCAGAAACTCGCTGAATAATTTTACGCCGCTGTTTGGAGAGGTCGCAAAATTTAGGACACTCACAAAAAAAAGAAGAACAACAGGGTCGCGACGGCGAAGAAACTGAGCGTTGCGCGTTGCTTGCCCCAAAACACCTGGCAAAGTGCGTGCCCCAGGCGCTAGGGACTTGTGCGCGCCCCAACCACGATGAAAGGGAACACACACGCAAAGAAGAACACAAGAAAGCAAGCAAATACAAAACACACGCAAACAACAGCAACGCCATCGGCCGCCGAAACACAAGTATGTTATATGCCACGCAACGCTAAATAACGCTGCAGCAAGCACGACACGGTAAGCAGTAAGCAAGGAGAGAGCAAGTATGTTACAAACCGCGCCACGGTGGAGACATACCGCAAGTATGAAACCATGCATGTAGGATGCAAAACCCCCGCCCCCGCACGCCCCTTTGCATAGGGAGTACGACGGCGCCGTTACACGCAAAACACGGAAAGAGGTGGGTAAGGAGGGAGCCACACAAGTATGTTACATGTCGCGCCGCGCACGCGGGAAGGACAAAGAACAAAGGTGGCCAAAGAGGTGTGTGGAGCCGTGTCCAGTGCAAGTATGATATAAACCGCACCACGGTGAGGAAAGCCACACAACGCTAACATACGCCGTAACAAGCACAACACGGTAAGATATAGGAGAGGAGAGAGCAAGTACGAGGCATAAGTAGGTTACATACCACACTACCGGATGCAAACCCCCGGCCGCCGCACGCCCAATTGCATAGGGAGTACAACGGCGCCGCGACACACGAAACACGAAAAGATGTGGGTGAGGTAGGTATGTTACACCCACGCAAGTATGTTACATGCCACGCCGCGCACACAGGAAGGGCAACGAGCAAAGGACACCAAAGAGGTGTGTGATCGCTAGAGCAAGACAACAAAGGTGTGAACCAAGGCCAGCCCAACGAGGAGTGTAGGAGGAAAAACCCCCAGCCCCGCACGCTCGCTTGAATAGGCAGTACAACGGCGCCAAGACACGCAACACACGACAAGATACGGGTAAGGAGGGAGTCGCGCAAGTATGTTGCATGCCACGCCGCGCACGCGAGAAGGATGACGAACAAAGGTAACCAAAGAGGTGTGTTGAACCATGCCGGACGCAAGTAAGAAGTAAACCGCGCCACAGCGCAGAAGAGCACGCACACGTGCACGTGCAAGGGCAGGGCAGGGCCGCAAGGGCCCGCGCCAACAAAGGTGTGAACCAAGACCGGCCAAACGAGGAGAGTAGGAGGAACAACCCCCGCCCCCACACACTCATTTGTATAGGGAGTACAACGGCGACAAGACACACATCACACGAAAAGATAAGGAGGAAAATGAGGGAGTCACGCAAGTATGTTACCATGTTATGCCACGCCGCGCACACGAGAGGAGCAACGAGCGAAAAGTACAAAGGAAAGAGGTGTGGGCACATACCAGGCCGCGGTGCAAGTGCAAGTATGTTACGCACCACGCTCGCCCGACCCGCGCCACCAACCGAGACCAACAAAGGTTTGGGACCAACCAGGGAGCAGGGAGAGGAGTAGGAAGGAGGGCCTTTGCCCACGCAGGCCCCTTTTTGCATAGTGAGTACAACGGCGCCACGACAAGCAACACACGAAAAGGTGTGGGTACGGGGAGAGACACATAAGCACACCATGGTACGGCGCCACGGGGGAGGAGCGTGCGCACACACGTAGACACAAGTGCGAAGACAGGTATGTTATATGCCGCGACGCGGTAACGAAGGTGGTGCCAACGTTGCACGACGACCGCACCGAGCCGCCGAAGGCCCACATACCCCCATCCTTCCTTTGTCTCACAGGGCCCAACGAGAGAGAAAGACGAGCCGGGCGGGCAGTCGGGGGAGGGGGAGCGCCTGACCTCAGACGCCCCTCACAACGGTGGAAGGCACCCCCCCCCCCGGGAAGCCCTTCCGCCACCCCCACAGCGTGCAACGCCGGCCCGCAAGGGCGCATGCTGTGGGGCCGGTGCTGGGTCCCCACGCCCGCACCGACCGCGTCCGGGACACACGGGTTGCGGAACCCGGGCTGCCCGCCCCAGAGGACGGGCGGCCGGGGGAGGGACAGCGCCTGACACCAGACGCCCCTCACAACGGTGGCAGGCCGGCCCCCTCGAAGAGGGTCCCCCACCATCCCCGCGGCGCGCAGCCCCCACAGGGCATGCAGGCCAAGGGGACAGTGTTGGGCCCCAACACCCACACGGCCGCACCCACAGCACGTGGGTGGCGGACCCCAACAGCCCGCCCAGTGGGCGGGCAGTCGGGGGAGGGGGAGCGCCTGACCTCAGACGCCCCTCACAACGGTGGAAAGCACCCCCACCGGGGACGCCCTTCCCACCCCCCCACGGCGAGCAAGGCCGGCCCGCAAGGACGCACGCTGTGGGGCTGGTGCTCCGTCCCCAAGCCCGCACCTACCGCAGCCGGGACACACGGGTCGCGGAAACCCGGCTGCCCGCCCCAGAGGACGGGCGGCTGAGGGAGTGACAGCGCCTGACACCAGACGCCCCTCTAAACGGTGGCAGGCCAGCCCCCCCGGGGACGGCCCCCCACCACCCCCGCGGCGCGCAGTCCCCAAGGGGCATGGAAGCCGAGGGGACAGTGCTGGGCCCCCACACCCACACACCCGCGCCCACAGCACGTGGGTGGCGGACCCCGACAGCCCGCCCAGAGGGCGGGCAGTCGGGGGAGGGGGAGCGCCTGACCTCAGACGCCCCTCACAATGGCGAAAGGCGCCCTCCCCGGGCTACGCTCTTCCGCCATCCCCACAGCGTGCAACGCCAGCCCGCAAGGGCGCACGCTGTGGGGCAGGTGCTGGGTCCCCACGCCGGCACCGACCGCACCCAGGAAACACGGGCCGCGGAACCCCGGCTGCCCAGCCAAGAGGACGGGCGACCGGGGGAGGGACAGCGCCTGACACCAGATGCCCCTCACAACGGTGGCAGGCCACCTCCCCCGGAGACGGCCCCCCACAAACCCCCGCGTCGCGCAGCCCCCACGGGGCATGCAAGCCGAGAGGACAGTGCCGGGCCCCCACACGTGCACACCCGCGCCCACAGCACGTGGATAGCGGACCTCAACAGCCCGCCCAGAGGGCAGGCAGTCGGGGGAGGGGGAGCGCCTGACCTCAGACGCCCCTAACAACAATGGAAGGCACACCCCCCGGGGACGCCCTTCCGCCACCCCCACACAAGGGCGCACGCTGTGGGGCCGGTGCTGGGTCTCCACGCCCGCACCGACCGCACCCGGAACACACGGGTCGCGGAACCCCGGCTGCCCGCCCCAGAGGACGGGCGGCTAGGGGAGGGACAGCGCCTGACACCAGACGCCCCTCACAACAGTGGCAGGCCACCCCCCCCGGAGACGGCCCCCCACCATCCCCGCGGCACGCAGAGCCCGCAGGGTATGCAGGCCAAGGGGACAGTGATGGGCTCCCACACCCGCACACCCGAGCCCACAGCACGTGGGTGGCGGACCCCAACAGCGCGCCCAGCGGGCGGGCAGTCGGGGGAGGGGGAGCGCCTGCCCTCAGACGCCCCTCACAACAGTGGAAGGCACCCCCCCCGGGGACGCCCTTCCGCTAACCCCACAGCGAGCAACGCTGGCCCGCAAGGGCGCACGCTGTGGGGCCGGTGCTGGGTCCCCACGCCCGCACCGACCGCACCCGGGACACACGGGTCGCGGGACCCCGGCTGCCCGCCCCAGAGGACGGGCGGCTGGGGGAGGGACAGCGCCTGACACCAGACGCCCCTCACAACAGTGGCAGGCCACCCCCCCCGGGGACGGGCGCCCAACCACCCCCGCGGCACGCAGCCCCCATAGGGCATGCAGGCCGAGGGGACAGTGCCGGGCCCCCACAACGGCACACTTGCGCCCACAGCACGTGGAGGACGGACCCCAGGATCCCGCCCAGAGGGCGGGCAGTTGGGGCAGGGGGAGCGCCTGACCTCAGACGCCCCTCACAACGGCGAAAGGCACACCCCCCGGGGACGCCCTTCCGCCACCCCGACAGCGTGCAACGCCGGCCCGCAAGGGCGCACGCTGTGGGGCCGGTGCTGGGTCCCCACGCCCGCACCGACCGCACCCAGGACACACGGGTCGCGGAACCCCGGCTGCCCGCCCCAGAGGACGGGCGGCTGGGGGAGGGACAGCGCCTGACACCAGACGCCCCTCACAACAGTGGCAGACCACCCCCCCCCGGGGACGGCCCCCCACCACCCCCGCGGCAAGCAGCCCCCACAGGGCGTGCAAGCCAAGGGGACAGTGCTCGGCCCCCACACCCGCACACCCGCGCCCACAGCACGTGGGTGATGGACCCCGACAGCCCGCCCGAAGGGCGGGCAGCTGGGAGAGGGGGAGCGCCTGACCACAGACGCCCCTCGCAATGGCGGCAGGCACCCCCCCCAGGGGAAACCCTTCCGCCACCCCCACAGCGTGAAACGCTAGCCCGCGAGGGCGCACGCTGTGGGACCGGTGCAGAATCCCCACGCCCACACCGGCTGCACCCAGGACACAAGGGTCGCGGAACCCGGACTGTCCGCCCCAGAGGATGGGCGCCCAGGGGAGGGACAGCCCCTGACCCCAGACGCCCCGCACAACGGTGGCAGGCCAGCCCCCCCGGGGGCCGCACCCCACCACCCCCGCGGCACGCAGCCCCCACAGGGCATGCGAGCCAAGGGGACAGTGCTGGACCCCCAAACCCGCACACCCGGGCAGCCGGGAGAGGGGGAGCGCCTGGCCGCAGACGCCCCTCACAACGGTAAAGGCACCCCACCCGGGGACGCCCTTCCGCCACCTCTGCAGTGCGCAACGCCAGCTCGCAAGGGCGCGCGCTGTGGGGCCGGTGCCGGGTCTCCACACCCGCACCGACCGCACCCGGGGCATACGGGTCGCGGAACCCCGGCTGCCCGCCCCAGAGGGCAGGAGACCGGGAGAGGGACAGCGCCTCACACCACACGCCCCTCACAATGGTGGCAGGCCACCCCCCCGGGGACGGCCGCCAACCACCCCCGCGGCATGCAGCCCCCACAGGGCGTGCGAGCCGGGGGGACAGTTGCTGGGCCCCCACACCCGCACACCCATGCCCACAGCACGTGGGTGGTGGACCCCGACAGCCCGCCCGGAGGACGGGCAGCCAGGAGAGACCGGGGCCGGTGCTGAGTCCCCACGCCCGGACCGACCACGCCCGGGGCATACGGGTCGCAGAACCCCAGCAGAGGGCGGGCGATTGGGGGAGGGACAGCGCTCAGGGACACCCGACGCCCCTCACAACGGTGGCAGGCCACCACGGAACGGCCTCCCACCACCCCCGCGGCACACAGCCCCCACAGGGCGTGCAAGCCAAGGGGACAGTGCTGGGCCCCCACACCCGCACACCGCACTCACAGCACATGGGTAGCGGACCCCGACAGCCCGGCTGGAGGGCGGGCGGTCGGAGTAGGGGAAGCACCTGACCTCAGACGCCCCTCACAACGGTGAAATGCGCCCTCCCCAGGGAGGCCCCTCCGACACCCCCACAGCGCACAACGCCGGCCCGCAAGGGCGCACGCTATGGGGCCGGTGCTGGGCCCCCACGCCGGCACCGACCGCACCCGGGACACACGGGACGCAAAACCCCGGCTGCCCGCCCCAGAGGACGGGCAGCCCGGGGAGGGACAGCGCCTGACACCAGACGCATCTCACAGGGCATACGGGCCACGGGGACAGTGCCCTCCCCGTACCCGCACACCCGTGCCCACAGCACAAGGACAGCGGGCCTCGACAGCCCCCAGGAGGAGGGCAGCCGGAGAGGGGAGAGCGCCCGGCCTCGGACGCCCCTCGCAACGGGGTCACCACGGACGGCGGGGGGAGAGCACCTAATGGCCATATGCGCACACGAATGCCAGCCCGCGGTACCAGCGTACGATCTCCCCCACCCAAGCCCCGCCGCGCCCACAGCACGTACACCAGCCACGGGAAATCCACACCCCAGCCCCTGCTCTTTGGCACAGCGACACAACAATGGCAGAACGCGCCTCCCCACGCAAAACACGCCCCTGATCTCGGACGCTGGCCGCAGCACACGAGGTCATCAGGGCGCTGGGACTCAGAGGCGGCGAAGAAGACCCCCGACAAGAGGACGCGGGCAGGGACTCTGACCTTGAGGAAATTACAGAGCCCTCCACGCACAGCACGCCCGCGGAACCTGCACTGCCGGCGGGCAGCGTGCCCACCCTCTGCCCCGCGTGGAAACGGGGCCACTGCACCGGCGAAGGCCGGGGTTCCAAGCAGCACCTCCAGCCCGGCACCGATGACGGAGCGCTGCCCACGGTGGGACACGCCGCCGCACGCGCCGCCCTGCGCTACGGGCTGGCGCAGGGCTGGATCTGGGATGAGACCGCACACGGCAGCGTGAACATCCAGGAGGCCGTTGACCGAGTCACCCACACGGGCCAAGCAGGAGTGGCCTTGCACACCCGGGGCCGCCACGGTGGGCCCGCGGAGGGGATTATTGTTGAGCCCTCGGGAATGGTGCTGGTCCTGGCGGTGGACATGGTCCGAGGGGTGCTCCACGCATCCCGCGTGCGGCGGGCGCGCCCATAGTGGACCATCCAGGTATACACTCCTCCACGGGCGTGGCCCTTCTCCACATGGGTGGTGCTCGCCGTCATGTGGCACCTTGTACCGGAGGACGCCTCCACAGGAACCGCAGAAGAAATCGCCCGGGACCTCTGCACCTGGCCGGGCGACCAGGATTTCTCCTGGCGCAGGCCCCAGGGGCGGCCTCCCAGTGGCACCCGCAGCAGAGGGGTTCAGCCTCGCGGCAACCCTCCAGCGGCACCCCGACACGAGGGCACGCCACTTCCTGCAGACGGGCACAACGCTGCCGCCCCGCCAGACTCCGAGTGGCGATGGGACGCGGGGGGGGCGCAGCCGCTGCCGGGCCCCTGGGGCCTCCCTTTGGGGTATTTGCTCATGGGCACCCTGGCCCATGCCACCCAGGCCGTCAAGGGGGCCTTCCCACAGCCGCTCCTCCCCGGCGTGGCCCTGCTCCGCAGCCTGCAGGCGGGGGCGGCCTGGGTACGGTGGAGGGAAGAAGGCGGGCGCCCGAGCCCGTATTTCCCCCTGGTCCAGGGCCAGGCGCTACTCCACGCCGAGGGCATGGGGATGGGGGGCGTGTAAAGGGGGGCGATCGTGCCTGGCACGGCGTGCAGGTGGATCGCTGCGTCCGCCCCACAACCTATGCGATCGCCGCCGGCGTGCCACCGCCTCCTACGGGCGGTCCCCTCCTTGGCCCCCCAACACGCCCATACAAGGGACGTATGGAGGGCCATGCTGAGCCACACCAGGGAGTGGCTGACAAACCCAGGTGCACGGTACCCGCCGGGGCCGGTGCTCGAACAGCTCACGGCCCCCACACCCGGGGTCCGCCACGCCCTGCACAGGGCGCTGGCCCTCACGCAGCAGCTCACCCACGAGGTGCTAGACGTGGCGCTGGAGCCGCTGCGGGTAATCTACCCGCAGACCCACATCCCGCCCGCGGGCACGTCCAACCGCCTGGGCCGCCTGGGTTTGCAGCGCCGTGTCGAGGCCGCGCACCCAGGGGGCGTGGTGGAACAGTGGCTGACGCTCCGCAACCCGTCAACCGCACAAGGCCACTGGTACCTACACCAACTCCTATTCCTACCCCAGGCGGCCCCGGAGCACCGCCGGCAATACCCGTACCACATGAACCTGGAGCGCCGGGGCGCGCAGAGCGTCCCTCGGCTGGCCCCACCCGCCCTCTCGCCGGGGCAGGGCCCGGAGGCACTGCAGCATGGCCCCCTGCTCGACACGGCCGCCACGGTACAGCAAGGGGGAAGCAACGGCGCGGATGGGACCGAACTGGACTGCACGAACTGCGGAGCGGTGGCCTTGACGGCGGCCTGCAGGCACCTCGCCCGAGATACCACGGGGCTCAGGCAGTACAGGCCAGCGAACGGCACGGCGCTGGCGTCCGCGGTCGCGGCGGTCACCATGGGTCTCGTGGCGGCGTGGCCAGCGCAACTGCTGCCCTACGTCCCCTGCTGAGACACGCAGCCCCGTCAGCCAGCTGCAACGCACACGCCGAAGGCACCCCTCACGGCATAGCAGCTATACGTCGTCGCGGCGGCGCTGCTGGCGGACGGCGGGGAGAGTTTTGTCCACCACCACGGCCCGGTGCAGATCGCGGGAAGCATACACGGGCCGCAGCGCGATGCACCCCACCCGCGGCACGCCCCACTCCGCGGGCGCAGCCCGCTTCAGGGACGCGGGCGGCGGCACACCCCCTCCCGGGCCCCAGCAGGGGGAGGCACTGGTGCTGCAGACAGCAGGCTGCCAGGCCATCCTACACGGCCACGCCAGAGGGTACCGGTTGCACGTCCTGACCGGGGGCTGCTGGACCGTCTGGCACAGCACCGCCAGGCAAGGAGCATTCCCGCCCCTGCCCCATGTCGACTGGCAGCAGGGGCCCACCCAGGCCTACTATATGTCGGCGGACCCCTGGCCGCTAGCAGTCCTGCTACTGAAGCGGTAGCGAGAGGGCCTCCCGACCGCTACCCTCATTGGCTCGCACGTGCGCTGAAAAGCGCAATTTATGACGTAAAATGGGATTACGAAGGCTACAGAACAGCAGCGAGAATTGCCGTTTCTTATGTAAGAATAGCAGTTCTTTATACTAAATTTCCGTTTTTTTGCCCCAGTTTGTAATAATTCGCGAGATTTCACTGTACTCTTGTGTCCTCACAGGCATCTATGTAGATTTGGAAGGCCTGTGGCTAACGCCTTAGAACAGTTTAAGCAACTTAAATCGACTCACGAAATGTTCGATTCTTGCAGAATTCCGGTGCTTTGCAAGAGGTCCACGGAAACGCTTCAAAACTATTCTAATCACCCTGAACAGGGACAGCCGCCAGCCGCAGGACCGAGCAGCGCCAAGGAGCGGCGCTAACAGGCGCTGAAACCAGAAGGCGCTGAGCGCAGCGCCAGTCATCACCGCAACGTGGCCGTCAGCCGCAGCAAGCGGCCAGAGGAGAGGCAGCAAGTGCCTCTGCAGCGTCCTGGATGAGCAGCAGCGACAGCAGCGGCGTCAGGACGTGGAGACTGCAAAATGGCGGCTACAACCTGGACAGCTACAGCGACGCGTTAGACTGGAGTCCGGGTTCAAGGCCAAGTTCGAGCCGCAGTCCCGCGGTCCAGCAACAGAGAAGTGCCCCTTCCAGCCGTCAACCCTATGGTCGTGGGAACCAGTACGGCGGCAGCACTGGCCGTCCCAAGAGCGGCAGTTCCAGCCGCAATCTAAACTATCGTGACGGCGACCCAGTCGTCGAAGGAGAACTCTTCCGCAAGCCGGACCATCGTCAAGCAGCGTGGGAGCGCCAACCAGCATCCTGGAGAACGCCGGAGCGCCAATCAGCGCTCCACCGAAGACAAGGTCCAAGCCGTGGTCAAGCAGACCGTGGCCAAGCGTCGAGGGAGCGCCTACCTGCAAGCCAGAAAGCGCCGGAGTACCGACCAGTACCCCAACGTGGAGGAGATATCACCGGAAATCCACGCAACCCCAGTCCCAGTCCGTTAAGCTCGGAGCTCGCCATCCTACCAACCAAGACGCTGGAGTTGAAGGCCTGGGCCGCAGAGATGACTGCGTGGGCGAGGAATGCAGCAGCGGAGATCCGGACCCTGAAGTCAGAGGTGGAAAGTCTGCAAGAGCGAGTGCGCTGCCTGGAGAGGACATCCAAGTCCGCTACGGGCGAAGCAGAGAAAAGGGCGGAAGTCGTGGAGGACTTCCAAACGCCGAAAAAGACAGCCGCCGCCAGCGGAGCGACGAACCAAGACAGTGGGACGCAGACGCCGGGCAGTGGCATCCGTCGTTGGAGACGGTGATAATTGAAAATTCCGTTTGTTGGAGAGGCTGCAGTCTTAGCAAACCAACTCCTGTGCCTTTGGGCAAGCCCAGTCTTGTCAGACTTGCCGTCATGAGAGCCCAGTCTTGTCAGGCTCCACCACTGAGTATATATATGGGACATATGACCCATGTATATATGAGGGACCTCAGTCCCCGGCACACGCACCTGCACCTGTTCAGTACAGTGCACGGTGCCTGGGTAAGGCACGAACTGACGCAGCAACATGAGTGTCAGTACTGAATTATAGTGCCTTATGTGTGTGTCTGTCCTGTTGCTTTGTTTTTGAAAGCATGGAGGTTTTCGGGAAACTGGAAACTTTTACCAGGTTTTCAAAACAAACGGGGCAAGTCACCCTTTTCCTTTTCCTTTCCTAGTGTGGCAAAGAAGGCAGGTTTTTGCCTGAGGGTAGTATTGGTGCTCCCCACCGGACACCTAGGTAGAGGCTACCTTTGGGGTTTGTTCTTCCCCTTGGGGGACAAACAAACCTTTAAAGAGGGGGGTGAAGCGGTAGCATGAAGGGCCTCCCGACCGCTACCCGCAGTGGCTCGCAGGTGCGCTGAATAGCGCAATTTATGACGTAAAATGGGATTACGAAGGCTATAGAACAGCAGCGAGAATTGGCGTTTTTTATGTAAGAATAGCAGTTGTATATACTAAATCTCCGTTGTTGTGCCCCATTTTGTAATAGTTCGCGAGATTTCACTGTTTTCACGTGTTTTCACAGGCATCTATGTAGATTTGGAAGGCCTGTGGCTAACACCTTAGAGAAGTTTAAGCAACTTAAATCGACTCACGAAATGCTCGATTCTTGCAGAAATTGCGGTGCTTTGCAAGGAGTCCAGGGAAACGCTTCAAAACTGTTCCAATCACCCTGAACAGGGACAGCCGCGGGCCGCAGCGCCGGGCAGCGCCAAGGAGCGGCGCTAACAGGCGCTGAAACCAGAAGGCGCTGAGCGCGACGCCAGTCATCACCGCAACGTGGCCGTCAGCCGCAGCAAGCAGCCAAAGGAGAGGCAGCAAGTGCCTCTGCAGCGTCCTGGATGAGCAGCAGCGACAGCAGCGGCGTCAGGACGTGGAGACCGCAAAATGGCGGCTACAACCTGGACAGCTACAGCGACGCGTCAGACTGGAGTCCCAGTCCAAGGCCAAGTTCGAGCCGCAGTCCCGCGGTCGAGCAACAGAGGTGTGGCCCTTCCAGCCGTCAACCCTATGGTCGTGGGAACCAGTACGGCGGCAGCACTGGCCGTCCCAAGAGCGGCAGTTCCAGCCGCAATCTGGACTATCGTGACGGCGACCCAGTCGTCGAAAGAGAACTCTTCCGCAAGCCGGACCATCGTCAAGCAGTGTGGGAGCGCCAACCAGCATCCTGGAGAACGCCGGAGCGCCAATCAGCGCTCCACGGAAGACAAGGTCCAAGCCGTGGTCAAGCAGACCGTGGCCAAGCGTCCAGGGAGCGCCTACCTGCACCCCAGAAAGCGCCAGAGTACCAACCAGTACCCCAACGTGGAGGAGATATCACCGGAAATCCACGCAACCCCAGTCCCAGTCGGTTAAGCTCGGAGCTCGCCATCCTACCAACCAAGATGCTGGAGTTGTAGGCCTGGGCCGCAGAGATGACAGCGTGGGCGAGGAATGCAGCAGCGGAGATCCGGACCCTGAAGTCAGAGGTGGAAAGTCTGCAAGAGCGAGTGCGCCGCCTGGGGAGGACATCAAAGACGAAGTCCGCTACGGGCGAAGCAAAGAAAAGGGTGGAAGTCGTGGAGGACTTCCAAACGCCGAAAAAGACCGTTGCCGCCAGCGGAGCGACCAACCAAGACAGTGGGACGCAGACGCCGGGCAGTGGCAGCCGTCTTTGGAGACGGTGATAATTTAAAATTCCGTTTGTTGGAGAGGCTGCAGTCTTAGCACACCCACTCCTGTGTCTTTGGGCAAGTCCGGTCTTGTCAGACTTGCCGTGGTGAGAGCCCAGTCTTGTCAGGCTCCACCACCGAGTAGATATATGGGACATATGACCCATGTATATATGAGGGACCTCAGTCCCCGGCACACGCACCCGCACCTGTTCAGTACAGTGCACGGTGCCTGGGTAAGGCACGAACTGACGCAGCAACATGAGTGTCAGTACTGAATTAGAATGCCTTATGTGTGTGTCTGTCCTGTTGCCTTCATTTTGAAAGCATGGAGGTTTTCGGGAAACTGGAAACTTTTACCAGGTTTTCGAAACAAACGGGACAAGTCACCCATTTCCTTTTCCTTTCCTAGTGTGGCAAAGTAGGCAGGCTTTTGCCTGAGGGTAGTATTGGTGCTCCCCACCGGACACGTAGGAAGAGGCTACCTTTGGGGTTTGTTTTCCCCCTTGGGGGATAAACAAACCTTTAAAGAGGGGGGTGAAGCCGTAGCGGGAGGGCCTCCCGACTGCTACCCGCAGTGGCTCGCACGTGCGCTGAATAGCGCAATTTATGACGTAAAATGGGATTACGAAGGCTACAGAACAGCAGCAGGAATTGCCGTTTTTCATGTAAGAATAGCAGTTTTTTATACTAAATTTCCGTTGTTGTGCCCCATTTTGTAATAATTCGCGAGATTTCACTGTACGCAATTTCTGCAAGAATCGAACATTTCGTGAGTCAATTTAAGTTGCTTAAACTGTTCTAAGGCGTTAGCCACAGGCCTTCCAAATCTACATAGATGCCTTTGAAAACACGGGAAAACAGTAAAATCTCGTGAATTATTACAAAATGGGGCACAACAACGGAAATTTAGTATAAAAAACTGCTATTCTTACATAAAAAACGGCAATTCTCGCTGCTGTTCTGTAGCCTTCGTAATCCCATTTTACGTCATAAATTGCGCTATTCAGCGCACGTGCGAGCCACTGCGGGTAGCGGTCTGGAGGCCCTCCTGCTACCGCTTCACCCCCCTCCTTAAAGGTTTGTTTGTCTCCCAAGGGGAAAAACAAACCCCAGAGGTAGCCTCTTCCTAGGTGTCCGGTGGGGAGCACTAATACTACCCTCAGGCCAAAACCTGCCTACGTTGCCACACTAGGAAAGGAAAAGGAAAAGGGTGCCTTGCCCCGTTTGTTTTGAAAACCTGGTAAAACTTTCCAGTTTCCCGAAAACCTCCATGCTTTCAAAAACAAAGCAACAGGACAGACACACACGTAAGGCACTATAATTCAGTACTGACACTCATGTTGCTGCGTCAGTTCGTGCCTTACCCAGGCACTGTGCACTGTACTGAACAGGTGCGGGTGCGTGTGCCGGGGACTGAGGTCCCTCATATATACATGGGTCATATGTCCCATATATATACTCAGTGGTGGAGCCTGACAAGACTGGGCTCTCACCACAGCAAGTCTGACAAGACTGGACTTGCCACAAGGCACATGAGTGGGCGTGCTAAGACTGCACCCTCTCCAACAAACGGAATTTCCAATTATCACCGTCTCCAACGACGGATGCCACTGCCCGGCGTCTGCGTCCCACTGTCTTGGTTGGTCGCTCCGCTGCCTGCGGCGGTCTTTTTCGGCGTTTGGAAGTCCTCCACGACTTCCATCCCTTTTTTCACTTCGCCCGTAGCGGACTTTGTCTTGGATGTCCTCTCCAGGCAGCGCACTTGCTCTTGCAGACTTTCCACCTCTGAGTTCAGGGTCCGGATCTCCGCTGCTGCATTCCTCGCCCACGCTGTCATCTCTGCGGCCCAGGCCTTCAACTCCACCGTCTCGGTTAGTAGGATGGCGAGCTCCGAGCTTAACCGACTGGGACTAGGGTTGTGTGGATTTCCGGTGCTCCCTCCTCCACGTTGGGGTACTGGTCGGTACTACGGCGCTTTCTGGGGCGCAGGTAAGCGCTCCCTCGACGCTTGGCCACGGTCTGCTTGACCACGGCTTGGACCTTGTCTCCGGTGGAGCACTGATTGGCGCTCCGGCGTTCTCCAAAATGCTGGTTGGCGCTCCCACGCTGCTTGACAATGGTCCGGCTTGCGGAAGAGTTCTCTTTCAACGACTGGGTGGCCCTCACGATAATCCAGATTGCGGCTGGTACTGCCGCTCTTGGGACGGCCGGTGCTGCCGCCGTACTGGTTCCCACGACCATAGGGTTGACGGCTGGAAGGGCCATACCTCTGTTGCTCGAACGCGGGACTGCGGCTTGAACTTGGCCTTGGTCCGGGACTCCAGTCTGATGCATCGCTGTAGCTGTCCGGGTTGTAGACGCCATTTTGCAGTCTCCACGTCCTCATGCCGCTGCTGTCGCTGCTGCTCATCCAGGACGCTGACGAGGCACTTGCTGCCTCTCCTGTGGCCGCTTGCTGCGGCTGACGGCCACGTTGCGGTGATGACTGGCGCTGCGCTCAGCGCCTTCTGGTTTCAGCGCCTGTTAGCGCCGCTCCTTGGCGCTGCTGGGCGCTGTTGCCGGTGGCTGTCCCTGTTCAGGGTGATTGGAACAGTTTTGAAGCATTTCTGTGGACCCCTTGCAAAGCACCGCAATTTCTGCAAGAATTGAACATTTCGTGAGTCGATTTAAGTCGCTTAAACTGTTCTAAGGCGTTAGCCATAGGCCTTCCAAATCTACATAGATGCCTGTGAAAACACGGGAAAACAGTGAAATCTCGGGAATTATTATAAATTGGGGCACAAGAACGGAAATTTAGTATAAAAAACTGCTATTCTTACATAAAAAACAACAATTCTTGCTGCTGTTCTGTAGCCTTCGTAATCCCATTTTTTGTCATAAATTGCACTATTCAGCGCACGTCCGAGCCACTGCGGGTAGCAGTCGGGAGGCCCTCCAGCTACCGCTTCCCTACACACGGTCGGCGCCCCCACAAGAGGCAGGAACCGGGATGGGTCAACCCCCCCGCACTGGTCTGGAACCCCGAACAGGAGGAGCATCTACGGGCCGCGTGGCAGGGAGACACCATCAGGGCCACGGACGTCCTGGACCTCCACGCGGGGCCAATCACGCACGCCCGCCCGGCGGCTACCCTAGCGGTGGCCCAACGGGAACAGCAGAACTCGCAGTGGGTGGTCTGCATGTTCAGCCCGGCGGTTGCGCACATCGTCGTCTGCGACCCCGAGCGCCTGCCAGGGCCCGAAGCCGTAGTACGCGTGGCGGACTGTACCCGCATGATCGTCAAGGCGCTACGGGAGGGCGAACACCATGCCCTCCTGCTCCAGGTTTGGCACAAGGACAACGCCAGGGCAGCGAGGCCGGGACTGTGGCCGGCACCAGCACAGCCCGCCGACCTAGAGCTCCAGCTGGCGGTCTCGACCACAGTGTACCACTGGCTACAAGCCTTCCACGACCTGCGATGGAGGAGCAAACCCGACCGCCAAATCAGCGCCACCCACTGGCAAGCATGGCTGCAGATAGACACGCAGTGCGATGCCGTCCGGAGTCTCGGGCCCGCGCCCGCAACACGAGCCCTTGATGCGGCGGCCCCGGGCCGCGCGTTGGCGCGACACACGGTTCCACTGGCCAACCTGCCCTTCGAACCAGCAACAGAGGGCGCCATCCGAAAGTCGGTGCCGCTCTTCCCGGCGCGAGGGGCCACAGAACCAACGAAATGCCCCCTGTGTGCAGATAAGTACTACACAAGCGGGGCGATGCTGGAACACCTGGCGTGGCACGCAGTGCACGCTGCAGCCCCGGTGGACGACAAGGAGGCGGCCTCCAACATCCTCCAAGGGAGGGCACGGAGGTCCCCGGAGGTACGCCGGGCGCCTTCCGCTCCAGGCGGCCTACCACGCAGACAGCGAGGAGGAGGCACCCAGAGCGGCCCCGGGGACCGGCGGTGCGGCCCAACAAGGCTCCATCCCCGCGGGGCTGGCCCCCCTTGCCCCCCTCTGGGCCCCGCGGGGAACGGGCTCCCCGCACCTCATAACCCCGGCGCACCCAGGAGCCCTGGCAGCCCCAGCGGACCCAGCGGCGATGCCGATGCGGGACGGCTGACTCCAGGAGGACACGGCGGACGACACCTTATGGCTCCTCTCATGGAACCTGCACAACGGCCTCGTCCCGCCAGACCGGTCCCTCCCGCACACGCTCCGGCGGCGCCGGGGACCGGCGGCCTGTACCGACAAGGAGCACCTCATCACCGGCATGCTACCCCGGGAGGGGGGCTTTGCCATCATGCTCCAGGAAACAGGGATCGCCACCCGGGCGCAGGAGATGCACGTGGCCGTGGCACTCTGGGACAAGGGGTACACCCCCTTCTTCAGCAGCGAGCTGCCGGAGACGGGAGCCACTTCCACTTCGAGAGGGGGAGGCCTCCTCACCGCGGTGAGCAGCAAGTACGTGGCAGAGCACGAGGTGCTCAGTTTCACGGAAATCGTCCCATGGGAAGGCCGCGGCCCTGGAAATCCGCACGGACGGGGAAGGCCTCACCCTCATCAACGTCCCTGGGCCACAGGCAGGCTGTTCCCCGTGGGCGGGACGGGCGGCGTTCTGAGCCGACATACAAATGTATGCCACGGCGCGCAGCCTCAGTGGGAGACACCCGGTGGTCATCGCAGGTGACACCAACGTCTACATGGATGCCACCTCGAACCCGGCCACAGAGCACCTCCGCGTGGGCTGGGAGGCCTGCGGTTTCCGGAGGGCCGCGGCACGCGGCGAGGAGGACATGACCCCCACGCTCCACCCGTCCCGGCACAGGGTGGACACCTTCCTGGTCAACGAACCCCTCCTGCCGTGGTCCCTGAGGGAAAGCGTCTGGGCCCGCAGCATGGCACACCCCCAGGTGATCGGTTCGGACCACCTCCCGGTCCGCCTGGCCTTGCCGGGCCTACTCAACGCGGCGGGGCGCGCGGCGATACCCACCCCCTACAGCTACATTGAGGGCTGCCTCCTCCCGTACGACGCCCAGGCCGCGCCCTTCCAACACTGCCTGTGGGCGGCGGTCACCGCCGCGCAGGATGAACCCTCCCTGGCGCCCTGCCTGGGTCCCGCAGAGCAGCAGGCCTATGGGTCCATGCCCGCGGCCGCAGTGGACAGGGTGTTCGAACACCTCCACGCGGCGCATGACGCCCTGGCACGTGTGGTGGGACGTCGGCAGCCGTCCCCGGCGGGGACAGACCCGGCGGGGGGGGACCCCCGGGAGAGCAGGAAACGGCTCCAGGCGGCGGTCCTCCGCTATGACACCCTGGCAGCGTGCGCGCAAGCGGCGTACCAGGCGGACGCGGCACGGCATGGCATCCGGTCCGAGGCGGCGCTCTGGCTCGCAGAGGAGCTGCGGGGTGCGTCGCCCGGGTTCCGCCCCGCCACACAGGGCCAGCTACAGGAGGAGCTGGAGAGGCAAGCAGCCGCCCTGGAAGAGGACATCCGCCAACTCCACGCACTCCTGGCGGCAGACCGCAAGCGCGCCATCAAGGATTTTTGGCGCCGCCACGCCCCCGACATCGCCCAGCGGTGGAAAGCCGTGCGGGGAGCCATAGAGGTAGAGGCCCCTGGCCTGTCAGGCCTCTGAAACGTGCGGGTCCCCAACACCCAAACGCTTCTCACGGAGGCCCACGACGTGATGTTCGCGGTTCGCGCCTTCTGGCGGGAACTGTATGACAAACGCCCAGTGGACCTCCCAGGCTTCCAGGCGGTCCTCAGCCGCCACGTACCCCGGGTCCCTGACGGGCCCTGGACACAGATCCAGCAGTACTCCATGCAGGACCTCCAGTCCGCCCCGGAAGAGGCCGATGGCAAGGCCCCGGGTCCCAACCACGTGGAGGCCCGTTTGATCAAGGCCCTCCCGGCACCTGTCCAGTGGCTCCCGGTCCACTCCTACCGGGCCATCCTCTGCGGCGCCCCGCCACCGATGCACTGGGGGGATGCGCACATCTGGCTCAGCCCTGAAGGTACCGGGCTCCGCCAGACTGGATGACTACAGGCCCATAGCCCTAGGGCAGCTGGACATGAAGCTGCTCACGGGCCCCCTCACCCAGCGCATCACGGAAGTGTTTACACGGCACGGAGTGGTCAGCGACTGGCAGCAAGGGGCCATTTCTGGCTCCAACACAGGCCCCCCACTGTTCATGGCGCAGCGGCAGCTCGAACGGGGAGGGCCCAACTACGTCTTCTCCTTCGACGCCCGCAAGGCCTTCGACACCGCCCCGCACGGCGCCCTCCACCTCATCCTGCGCCACCCGTCCGTGCTGCCGGAGATCATCGACCTCCTGCTCTTCCTCCACACGTGCGCCAGGCTGCGCATCCTTACCGCACAGGCTAACGCAGCACGGGACATTTTCAACCTCTTATCCACGTTTCGGGAATCGGTCGGTAGCTACAGCCTCTACATTGATTTCAATAAGGCTTTTAACTCCGTCCCCCACACCACCCTCTTCACAGTTCTATCCCGCCTGAACTTTCCTACGCCCCTTGTAAACCTCATTCAATCCTTGTACCGTGCCCCTCGCGACTTCCCAGTGGTGTCAGGTCAAACCCACTCCTCACACCTGCAAACCAGAGGCGTTCGGCAAGGATGCCCCATGTCACCAATCCTTTTCTGCCTCTACCTGAATGTGCTCCTCTTCGCCTTGCCGTCCCACGTCACTGCACCCCCCTCCCCACACGAATCGGGCCACGCCTTTGTTGACGACCTCCTCTATCGATCAGAGAATGGGGACCGCATACAGCAAGTTTTAAACTTCTTCGACACGGTCGCCAGGGAGTGGGGTCTAGACCTTAACCTCAGCAAAACCGAGATCCACGCTATGGGAACAGCTCCCCCCAGAACCTTCACCTCCCCCTCGGGCACCCCCCTGTCGACAACAAACCAAAAGACGGGGCAACCACACAATTGCTACAAATACCTAGGGGTATACATCTTCACCGCCAACCATGAGGCACAAACACTGGCATTGGCCAAGTCGGAAATACGCTCATTTTTCACAACCCTCCAACCCCTCCAGCTCACCCTTTCGGAATACATTCTCTTGGTGAACGTCCAACTCATCCCTATTCTTTCCTACCGCCTCATGGCACACCCTCTGGCCCTGAACGAGTTGGGGGCCCTTCAGGCCATGATCTGGCAAAATGTTGCGCATGACCCCTCCCCGGACAGAGCCAACAGGATCTCCCGCCTCGTCTCCCCTAAGGCCCGCTACACCCCTCGCCACCAGGGAGGCTTAGGACTCCGCCACTTCACTTTTTCAATTTGCATGGCCCTGGTAAACACCGCAATAAGGTACCTCAACGGAGACGGCCCGGCCTCGACAAACGAATCTTTTTCCGAAGCAATGCTCTCCACCACACGCAACCCAATCCAAGACACCATCATGGACGCATGCCACGCCATAGGCTTCCGATACCACAGCACCGGCCTCTGGGCCTCCTGCCCCCCCTCCCTTTTCCTCCCAAAAGAAAAAGTCCAGGTCCGGTTCCTAGCCACCAAGCCGGCACCACAATACAGCAAGTTCGGCAACAGATTAAAACGGACGCCCCAGGACCTGGGGTTCCACCTAGGTACAGTCACGGAAGTGCACTCAGAATCGGCCACACTCCAGTTTTCGGACGGCACCACCCACACCATCAAAAACCCCGGTCTCCGCCGCAACGAGAAAGAATACACCTTTCAAAACCCAGCCATTTCTGTCCTCCCTCAACTGGCGGGGCGCCACGAACTGCTCACCCCCCCCCTTCTTCACCCTCAAGAATACATCCTCAACCCCCCCCCCGGGCCATACAGCGGGGTCCTACTCGACTCGTCACTGCATGGCGAGCTGTACCGGCTCCCAGATGAACCTCACTCCCTTGACCCCGACGACCTCGAAGAATGGGGTTGTGAAGCAGCCCTTGCCCTCCTCCTCGCATCGTCCCCCGGCACGACATGGGTGTACTTGGATGGCTCAGCGGGCGCCTTGGGCTACGGATCGGCGGCCACCCTGTTTTTTCCAAATGGCTCCAGATGGGTACTGTGCCAAACGTCCCCGTACCAGTCATCAGAGGGATCGGAGTTCTGGGCCGCTATTATGTTCCTACGGTGGGCCCTTGCATCTCACCCGCACCTCACCTTCGCCGTACTAGGGGACAACCTCCACGTTATCACTGTTCTCTCTCCGAACACCCCCCCAGGCCTCCCATCACGCTCGCCAGCCGGCACGTGGGAATCCTCTCTCCAGTCCATTCAGGCCTCCCTACGCCCAGGGATGATCCAGGGTTGGGGGTGGATCAAGGGGCACGCCGGGTTCGTGGGGAATGAAATCTCAGATGCTTACTCAAAGTGGGCCGCCCACGTGATGGTCTGGGACCCCTCCCTCCTTCCCCCCCCCCCGATAGGGTGCATATCCAGGGGCCCCCTCCCAGTCATACACAAATTGACTACAACCTCAATCAAGCATCTCCTCCCTCGCCACAAACACGAAAACATCCACGCACCGTCCAGCTTCCATTTTTACAATCACACTTCGTGGTTCAAAGGCCTCCCTTTCAAATGGTCCTCCGGAAATTTCAACATGGCGCCATTTGCTTTCCACGACGACTTGCGCCCTCGCCATTGCCACGCTTGCCCCGACCCGCACCCGATGGATGTTATCTCTTTCGTCTCACACTGCCCAACGTGCGAACACCTGGTCCAATCCTACATTCAATGCTGGCGCCCCCCCTTCACCACGGTGGTGTCCCAATGGTGGTCCGCGACCACACACGTGGGGGAGAGACGCAATTTCGTCCGAGGGCTTGTTCCCATGACGCTGTACACCAAACTCACAACCCCCCCCTCCGGCCGAAGAAAACCAGCACACTGTCACGACTTAAAACTCGCCCTGAAGGATCGTGTTCCCCTGCTCCTCAGCGCCCTATACCGCACGCTGGAATGGCTAAAAGACCACCCCCCCCCAGCCCCGCTCACCCCCCCTACGGGCCCCAACTCATGGGGACGCCCCTGGTCGCCCTACAGCACGTCGCACACCGCCCAACAACGCCCCCCCCCCGCCTACCACCCTCCCCCCCCCCTCCCGGACAAAGTTGCACACAAGCCCCCAAAACGCCCCCGCCCCCCATCTCCTGCGGCACACACCAAAACTCGAAAACACGGCCGCCAGCCCCCAAGGCCCGTCCGGCCTCTATCACTGAAACGCGGTACCGCAAGTCAACCCCAGCCAGAGCCTCCGCCCCCCAAACGGCCGCTCACAATCAGGGACATGTTCAACCTCTCCCCCCCCCCTAGACCAGCACCCCCCCTCGCCGCCTCCGCCCCCATTTCCGCCCCTTCTCCTCGCATAACAAGGTACTTCGCACCAGCCCCCCCCTCCCCCGCGAGTACAAACTCACAATCGTCCTCACACTCGTCCAACGTGTCATCTCTTTGAAAAAGCCACACTTACACATTTTCTCACGCCGACCCTCGACAGCCCTAGCGGCGCGATCAATCAGTACTACCACACTGGCACTCACCAGTCACTTCTGCAAATGAATCCCTCCCCCAAGCCACCCCCCGTGCTCAAGCCGTCATGCTCTAACCCCCAATCCGCAACCACACCGCCTTCGGGTATCAAGCGGAGACCCCGGCCTGCGGTTGTCTATAACGGGGCTGCCGAGTCTCTTTGAGATGAAGCAGACGAGGACAGCAACGTGCAGCGGTACTCAGCCCGCGATTGAACTTGATTTCGGGCTCCCGCCCCTCCCCAAAAAAGCTTGGCGCGCAAGAGCCTTTCTCCCCGGCCTGGCCAGCCACAAAAGGCGCCGTTCAGTGCAAAAACGGCTAACGCAGCACGTCCACATGCTGCGCGGTGTCCGGCAGGGCAACCCCGAGTAGGTAGGTAGGTAGGTGCACTCGGTCGTGGAGAGGCGCCCCATGGTTCCCCCTGGCGTCGCCCCTGTGACGAACAGGAAGAGGCTCCTCGCGTGAAGAGGGGAGGCGGCTTACATCCCGCTAGACCTGACTGGTGGCCCCCAACAAATCGGCTCCGGGCAACACCGGGAGGGCTGATCGCCGCCAGCGTGACGTGCTTGTCTCGCCGGGAGGGTGTGCCCCCGTGCTTGCGCACGTCCCCTCCTTTGGGCGGAACCCTAGAGGTTCACCGGACTTCCTGGCGTATCCCGTTCCCAAGGCATGCATGCACGTTCTTGGTACTGACGCGTTCCCGTGGGGGGCCTGGCCACGGGACGCTGCGGTGGACACGCGCAAGTGAGCAGGCAGGCAAAGCACTACGCTCACAGGGGCATCATTGCGCTCATGTCATGTGACAAAGCGTTTTAGGATCCTTGCCACTCTGAAACAAGGGAACAAAAGTATGTACAGCAACACATCAGGATATGTACACATGAGGTTAAGACTGGACTGAGGTAAGGGCATCACAGGACAATAGACACTCAGTCCCAACTCATATCCCAATCCCAGGTCCGACCCTCCCACTGGCTGGTGGGGGCGGGGGCTCAAACACAACGCATGTGTAAAGGGAAGCTCAGGACAGGACAGAACAAAGTTGGTTTCTTCTGTGGACTTCTGCATTTGGCAGGGTCAGGATTACAGCAATTATGTCTAATTTTTGTTTGTTGTGCATGACATAGCCCCATATAAGTTATTTGCTGTGGTGCGTCGCAGATGCCGCTATTTGGGCACTGCAGGGCACGCGTGCGCACTGATTTGTGCATTGTTTTCTTTCTGAGAAGCACTGATTTCTTTTAGAAAAAGATCTGATTTTGTAGGATTTTAGCATGTTTACAGTGTATGTATTGTGCTGAGCGTCCATTATTGTTTAGGCCATGAAACGGCTTATCTGTTGAATCACTCCGTATCACCAAGTCAAGATTGATCAACTCATTTGATTTATTGCGTGCGGCAATTACAAGAAGGGCGTCGTTTCAAGGCTTTCAAAATGGGACTGCAGGAGATTCAAAATGAGAGGTTTGAAAATTCTGAGTACTGGCCGAAACAAGACTCTGAGGTCTTGAAATATTCAACAGATAAGCACGACGTTTCTTTGCCTTTGCCTGTAGCTGCAGATGAGATCAATAAGAGTGAGGAGTGCAATCACAGGAGTCTACGGCCCGGCCGAGCCGTCAATCAAGACACCATCAAGGCGCCGACCAGACCAGCGCCAGCCCCGCCCAGGACAACACGGCCGCCGCAGCGCCTTTCAAGTGGAGTAACAGAAGTGCCACGATGTGCTGAAGCCGCCGCCATCACAGCAGTGCAACGACTCGTCGCACAGGAAGAACGAATAAGGCAAAGTCTCAGGTATGAGCAACAAGTCATCTGCGCGAAGAGGTACGCGAACTTTGGCCACGTTTTTCAAAAGCTCTATTGCCGGTTGTTCCAGCCTTCGTTGAATTCGGGGCAGACAAGTACGCCGCCGAACGAACTGAAGGAGCCAGGGAAGCGCTCATTGAAGGAGCTGGCGGATTCCAGCAAGGCAACGCCAAAGAAGAACACCGCAAAATCGAATGCGCCGCCGAACAAGAACAAAGCGTCTGAGTACTCAGGTGTGTTGGCGAAGTTGGAGACCTCGTTGGAAAATTCCTTGAAGCGATCCTTAAGTGACCTCCGACGAGTTGTGGAACTGTTGGGTAACTGTTCGCCCTCTGTGTCCGTCAGAACGAACAAATGGAACAAGTTCGTCGAGAAGCAAGAACCAAGGCCCGTTTCAAGTGTGACGAAGCGCCGGCAGAACGAATCCCAAGTGACTGAGTGCCGAACGGACGAGTTACAAGCGAGTTTGGATGATTTTGACACGTGGACAGTAACTTCTGGAGATCCTGGTGGAGTTCAGCAGCGGAGAAGCTCCACAAATGAGTCGTCGAACGTCGCGAGGCCCAAACAAAGGAGACAGCGAGCAGGACGAGCTGTGCAGCGTCGCCGCGCTATAGCCAAGTTCTTTGAGGTATTAAACTCAATCCAAGGTCGCGCATGCCGAGGTACAAGCGAGAAGAAGACCGAGTGCCCTACGCGAGACATGTGGGGGCAGTCTGTTGTGAACTCCAAGGAGAACCAAGGGAATCCCTTCTTGGACTGAGCAGTGCTCTTTAAAGCGCGCTGCTTTTGCCGTTGGCGCGCTGGCTGAAGCGCAATGCCTTTGGTGTGCTCAACAAAGGGAGAGGCCTCCGGAAAATAGTGGATCATAACCATCAACAAAACGATCAACAAGTTCGGAAACTTCACCAAGACCTCATGGGGTTTCATACTTCGTTGAAGCAATCATACGACAGACTTGTGGAATGCGCAAGCAATGTAGACAAACAAATGGAGACCATCACCAACTCAATTTCGACATCAACAAGCATGCTTTGGCCATGATTCAACTACAAGAGGAGCAACAACAAGCCAGCTCTTCACATCAAGGGCCATTGGTTCAATATGGTGGAAATTTTCCACAAACACCACAAGATCAATTGATACCTCATCGAGAAGGGCCCCAAGAGTTACCACCACATCAAGATAGTGCAGTGGATAATATGGGAGTGCAACCGTGAGCGTTGTTCAATTTGCGAGCGCTTGCAGCGCTTTCTTTGTCAGTTTTTGGCGCTGTGAGCGCCTTGTGGTATATACCTGCCACAGATGGCAGAATGTGATGTAAATTACAATGCATCCAAAAGTTGACTTTGTCAACGAGGTCTTTTTTGGCCTCTTGTTGGGCGCCAAGCGCCTTGTTTGCTGGCACCGACATGTGCCTTTGCTTTCTTTTTCGTTGTAGATACTATTTTGGATCTGCAATGAGCAGTGGTGGGATACACCCTGCTTTACACTTTGAGTGAACTCTGGTTTACTCAGTTTTGCAATTCTGTTTTGCTTTGCACCTGCCTGCTTGTGAGCAGTGTGTCTTTTTTTCTTTTTCAGCTGCTTCTGTCTTGGAGAAAAAGCAGAGTGGTTTTCCCGTTTGTTTTTCTGCTTTTGTTGGAAAAAGCAGGGGTTTTCTTTCAGTATTTTTATACTAAATTTTATCTGTGCCATGAGCACCTCAGGTTGTGTGCCATGAGCACTTATCAGGTTTTTACACCCTTTGAGGAGTTTGAGTGGGTATAGGTTGAAACACCACTTCACCACGCCCCTAGGGCACTGTTTTGTGACAGAAATCCCTTTCAGGAGGGTAAAGCTATCTATGGTATCAGTGGTATTCCACTAGCATGATCTGCACATAGATAGTAGCTGTTTTTACCTGGAATGGATAGAAATAGCCAGATCACAGACAGTAATATCTGTATTGTACTGTATTGTAGGTTAAAGCCTGCATGTTTTGCTATTTTTTTTCTCGGGTCAGCAACTCATTTGGGGAGTGCTGAGCCTGGGGGGGGAGTGTAAACATGCAAGGCAGCCTTTTGGGTGCTTGCGTTTTACACCCACCCAGCTCTGTCTGAGCTTTTCCCAGCCCTATGGTAAAACCCTTCGCACCCTTTTGTTTTGGGGTCTCAGCCACACATCAGGGTATGTGTGGGCTTGGGGGGGGAGTGTAAAGGGAAGCTCAGGACAGGACAGAACAAAGTTGGTTTCTTCTGTGGACCTCTGCATTTGGCAGGGTCAGGATTACAGCAATTATGTCTAATTTTTGTTTGTTGTGCATGACATAGCCCCATATAAGTTATTTGCTGTGGTGCGTCGCAGATGCCGCTATTTGGGCACTGCAGGGCACGCGTGCGCACTGATTTGTGCATTGTTTTCTTTCTGAGAAGCACTGATTTTTATTATAAAAAGATCTGATTTTGTAGGATTTTAGCATGTTTACAGTGTATGTATTGTGCTGAGCGTCCATTTCTGTTTAGGCCATGAAACGGCTTATCTGTTGAATCACTCCGTATCACCAAGTCAAGATTGATCAACTCATTTGATTTATTGCGTGCGGCAATTACAAGAAGGGCGTCGTTTCAAGGTTTTCAAAATGGGACTGCAGGAGATTCAAAATGAGAGGTTTGAAAATTCTGAGTACTGGCCGAAACAAGACTCTGAGGTCTTGAAAGCCTTTTGGGTGCTTGCGTTTTACAGCATGCCCTGCTCAGTCCGGACCCTGAAACCCTGCCATTAGGGGGGCTGTCCCGCCCAGCCACAGGCGAGTTCCTGGAAACCAAGAGGCTCCAAGGCCAACCGACAGTGGCTTCCTATGCTCCCTAACGGCAGGTCCCAACTCCTCTCTGAGCCAGAGATATGGCCCCACCATTATCCCCTTAGAGTTGGTAGCTGAAAATGGGCTGTTTCAGCCCAAACTGATATTGGCTCAAAAATCTCCAGAATTCACCCCTCGTCCGACCTGCCAGAGGTAGGGACGAGGCAACTGACCCTATGCCCTTCGAATACGAACTCCCTGGAGCCCTCACCCAACCTGGTACCCTCTGAGGTCCCGGCATCAGGGCACCACGGGTTCGTCAAGTGGGGTCATGATGCCAAAATCACCAAAATTGGCGTCATTCAGACGCGTGGCCCGCCCGGCCAGGGCAAGGCCAATGGCTCACAGGATAGGAGAAGAGACCTAGGACTCTCATCTGATTGTACAACTTGAAATTTGGTCCAGGCTCCCTGTGGGCAAAAAGATATGGGGCTGCCAAATGACCACACGGGGGGGGGTGAAATTGGGGTCCCAAAAGGGGGTCATTTTGGCTGCTCGAAATGAGCCAAAATTTGGGGTGCTCCCAATAGTATATCACCACGCCGGCTTGGACATCCGGTCCGCCATTCCATACGCGATTCACCAGGGATCCAACAGAGACTTCCATGCATTTGGCCCTCGAAGATCTCAATGCCACTCGGCGTGGTGACAGTCCCAATTGGGTCCACAAATGCCAAAATGGCAAAATTGCCCATACTCACTTTGGGCTAGCACCTTAACGAGGGTTGCTCCGCTTCGCCCACGTGGTATGTGAACCATGGGGACCAATATACATCACACCCATGTCATATATGGTCCATTGGTCCATGCGTCCGGCGTGCACGGGTGGGCTGAACATAGTGCACGGCCGGCAGGAAAAGTGGAAAAATGCTGAAAATGGCCGAAAATGCGCACACTCATGGTTGGGGCAAATGAGGCACATGCCCGACTTGCACCGGAGTGTGCCATGGGATTGGTATCAAGTCATATGTGTCAAACATATATTTTGGGCGTCGCTCAACTCCTCTGGTTTTGGGAATGGCAGGGTCGCCAAGTGAGCCCATGATTTGGGATAGTCCCAAATCGCCAACATGGCAGCCACGGTGTGCCAAGCCCAAGAGGAGTTATTTGCCGGGTCCAAGATATGTTGGGCACCGAAGTATGTACCCCCATATCGAAACTGAGTCATGATGTCAATTGAGCGCAACGTTGAGATACAGGGACGCCACTTGACATCATGACGGGCAAAAAACAGCAATATTGGCGAAAGAACACCCAAAAGTGCCTTGAAAGGCGCACAAATATATTATAATATCTTCGGTTTGGATTGAGTAATCGACCAATCCTTCTAAACACAATGATATGACATCGATGACCTTCGATTCCACATATGTGCTCCACTTGGGGCGCTTTGAAAGGTCACGAGCGCTACTTCCCAAGTGGGCACATGAAAATATGGAAAATTGCAAAACACACACCTTGCTCCCAACGCATCGCTTTGGGATCGCCACACAAGCTTCCCCCCACGAAAGATAGGCTCACAATTGATCGTGGGGAGTATGGAGAAGGGCCTTGCGCAATATGAGGTCCATTGGCGGGTTTGGCTTGGAGCGATGGACCCGCCAAATGGGCACGCAACACAACACATGGCACATACCACATATTGCCCAAAAAGGTAGCCCCCCCCACGATATGTCATGCCCCTCCAAGGGCATAACCTTGTGTCAATTGCTCATAGGAACTCAAGGAAGGTTCCTATGCAACACCAACAGTCCCGCGCTACACTCGAAAGTTATCTTAACGCACGCAATGTCATGGCCAAAGAGTTATAACGCAAACTCTACACTCTTGACCATGATCCATTACGCTAGCGCGCACGTGTGGAGACGCAAGGCGTATAAAGCTTCCTCAATTACGTCAAGAGTATTGTGAATACATTCCACGGTTTCTTTATTGTCATTCCTCGCAAGCGGCACGAGATATGACCCTCACAAGTGGCCTCACGAATCAACTTTGTTTTGCCCATATCTCTAAGACAAATGGAGGGCAAGACAAAAGGAAAGTTCATTCGTGCATAGGGAAGCACGTAGGTCCACTCGAAAGAGGTCAAATCAAGTGCGGGGATGTCAAAGTCGAAAATCCAATTTCGACATCCTGAAAAATTCGGATGAAGGTTGCGAGTGTAGAATGTGAAAATTGCGGATGCATCAATGCAATTCCTGAAGACTTTAGAGTCTTCGTCACGATTTGCGCTAAAATATCTGTATATAACAGTTAAACTGGCGGTTGCGCTAAAGTCGCGAACTAACCGCCAGCTGTCAAAACAGTGAATATCAGAACGGAAGCGTAAAAATTGACGGAAACAATATGAAAAAAAAACCCTGTTGATTCCTGATATTCTGATATATAAATCTCCGCTGGCGGCGCATCGGTTGCCGATGCGGGGCTTTACGGCACGGAACACGCTCCCGCCGGGCTCGCACCGGGCGTCAACGGGCGTCTTCCCTTCCGTACATGGGGTTAGTGGACCGGAGACCGGTTGTATGCCCTACCCTAGCCATGGGGTTATGGGTACCGCTTCACCCCCCTCCTTAGAGCAAACCCTGGGGGGGGCTCGATAACACCCACGCATGGCAGCGGGTACCCAGGACCACTTCCTGAAGGGGGGGGTTGTCACATCCTCACTTAAGGCTGATTCGCAGGTTAGGCTGCCCAAATTCCACAGTAAGACAGGTACAATGCTGTAGCTGTTAGTAACTGCAAGTATAGTATCAGGTATCAAGTCCCGGGTCCTGGCGGCGATTGTTCGGCATCCAAAGGACCCGTTAACCAATACCAGGCGCACCAGGTGCCGGCTGCTACGGTCACTACCACAGTGGCAGTGGCATACACGGCCAACATAGGCGTCACACGACGACCGAGGTTGTCCCACAGGTGGAGAGCGACCACAAAGATCCATCAGGCTACCCCAAGCTTCCCAAAGCCCGCCGGCTGGGGGGAAGTCCCCACGGGTCCTTCCTCGGGCGCACCATGTCCATATCCACGACGCGAGTCCAGAGTGGTACAGCCGAACGAGCTCCTCCTTAAGGGATCGGGCGTCAAGGCCGTCCTTTCCCTCGCCCTATTACCACCAAGGCCATACATGAGGGAGTCCTCATGCAGTGTGGGCGGAGGCGTCGACTCCTCAAACCACCAGTTTCCCAGGCAAACCTTCCCCATCCGACTGCAAGTGCGTCTGCGAGTCGGCAGGCTCACACTGGGACTGACAGTGGCGGACCGCTGGGAGTGTAGTCAGGCAACTGGGCTTCCCGCCTGGCGCCATCAGGATCTCCACATCACAGCGAATAGGGCACACGGTAATACGGGCACTCAAACAGAAGAATCTGTACTTAGGTACTGGTCCAAGCTGGACCCTATGTGAGAACATGTAAACGGCGACTCAGGGCGCCTTCGTAGTCGATTCGCATCCCGTCGGGGGGGGAAAGACAGTCCACACTTCAGTGATGGGCTGACATACAGATGCACATATCCCGGGGAACAGAAAGACAAGCAATAAGCGGGATAATAGGCGTGTAAACACACTCTGGACAGAGCGCGAAACCACGCCCCGGTTAGGATAAGGCATGTGCAGGAGGGTGGACAGGAAAACGCCTCAGTTCAGGACATATATAGCCAGCTGACACACGTAGACTGGTCTGGATCCCACAAGTGCCATGGGACCAGACCACACACAATGCTGATGACAGCGGCATCCGTTGCGCAACGTCGTATGGGCTTCAAGGCCCCAAGAGCTCAGAAATATGAAGGTCAGCCGCCCTACCTGGTTTCCCAAGGATTCAGCAGGGGGGGGAGTGACGAATGGAAGAAGAGAGGGGCCATCCTCCTCTGGATACAGCAGGGGGGGGTATATGGCCACTCTGATGGCAGGTCACCGGAAGATGTAATAGAGCAAGCAAGTAAGGCACCCCTGGCTGCAATCGCCCGGGTGAGTGCTGCCAAGTCCGAGACATAGACCTTGGTCTTGTGCTTGCAGATGTACTCCATGAAGGGAGTATTGACCCGCGGCACGAACGAAGAGACGGGTTCCCAGGTGTTGTGGGACGGCCCATAGCCTTGCCAACGAACCTTGAACTCCAGACCTCTGGGTGCCGAGGCTTTTGGACGCTGAGCCAGGATCTTCTCGTTGGTATAGTCGTCCTGCTCAGGATAGTCGTCGTCCGAATCAGCCTCATGTGCGGCATAGCTCAGGGACACATGTTGGCCACGGAGGTCGGGTTCTCGCACACGGAGTTGACTCTCGTGGGGCTCCCGGAACTGTCGGTGACCCACCTTGATGTGGTAGGTGTCCTCACCAATCCTGCGGACAACCTCTCCGGGTGTGAACCAGGTTTTGGTGCGGTGGGTGCCCATGGGGCGGGGTCTGATCACCCACACCGGGTCTCCCACCCTGAACTTCTGCGCTGTGGAGCTCGGGGCGGACTTCTGACGCTCAGCATGCTCCTTCTCGAGCTGCTGGCGGATGTCCCGCGCGGTTGCTTCTTGCTGCGCGAAGAACTCTTTGGCATCCATGGCCATGCCATCACGAGACAAGGGAAGTCCCCGACCAAGGGGTTCCCTGCCGAACAGAATCTGGTGAGGGGACAAACCACCCGGTGTGGGGCTGTCATGATGGGCCTTCGATGCGGGCCACATCTCCTCAAACCAGTTCCGACGTGGATTGGTGATGTGAATCTTGCGCAGCTTCTCGAACAGCTGCCGTCCAGCCACTTCAGCACGGCCGTTAGACCGGCTGAGATAGGCGACGCTCTTGGCATGAAGTATTCCCATGAGGGAACACATAGCCTTGAACCAGCCACCAGTAAACTGGGGCCCTTGGTCACTGCAAATGGTGCGGGGGATGTCAAAGACGGTCAGCCAATGACGAATCATCATGACTGCCACTTCCTTGGCAAGCAACCCCTTTTTGCGTGCCGGAACGGCTACTACGTAGCCACTGTGGCGATCCACACAAAGGACCACACAGTCAAAGGTCTCCTTGCCAATGTGCACTTCGGGCATGGAGAAGACGTCCATGGCCACGCTCTCCATGGGCTGGTCAGGAACTGGGGTCCATTGGGCTTCCCCCTTGACGTTCCGGTTATCGGGATTGCAGGCCTGGCAGACCGAGCAACCCTTCCTGACCTTCTTGATGGCGGTGTAGAGAACGATGTGGTCGATCTCGAACCGGCGCTGCATGTCAAGGGCTTGCCTCCTGACCCCTGGGTGCAGCATGTGGTGGTGCCAAGCTTCACAAAGCTCGAGCACCCGGGACTCCGGTACTAGCAGCTTACCATTCCGGTAGAGCTTGCCATCTTCCTCAGTCAGCCCTCTTGACCACTTCTGCCCGTTGTCAGGGTCGGTCACAGCCCTATACTCGGCCGCAAAGGCCTCAGACTTGGCGTAATCGTCGGTCCAGTCGTCTTGTCGGACTCAGCTCCCTCAGGGGCGAGTACTCTGACCGCTCTGCTCATCCTCTTTCCGAGGGGGGCATCCGCAGCCATGACGACGAAGCATTTAATACCCTCCTCCTCCATCAGGCGCTCCATCTCAATGATCTTCTTGGCTGCAGCGGTCTCAGCCTCATCGCCATGGGCAGAGATATCCGTCATGCCCTTGCTGGCGGGATAGGCCCACCTACTGAGACAGTCTGCCACGGTGTTATCCTTTCCAGGAATATACACAACTGTGAGGTCGAACTTGGCCAAGGTCTCATGCCATCTTGCCTGTCGGGAGGGGGGACCAGAGGGGGTGTCCACGTGCTCCTTGTGCCACGACTGCAGACTCTGATGGTCGGTGCAGACGGTGACGGCATGGAGGGCTATGTACCCAGCCCATTTCCTGAGAGCCATGACGATGGCATACGCCTCCTTTTCTCGGGGCGTCCACTGCCGTCTCTGGCCTTCCGCCAGGACTCGGCTCCAGAAGGCCACGGGCACGTGCCTCCCATCGTCAAGCACTTGTTCCAACACAGCGCCGACGGCGTAGTCGCAAGCGTCGGTGCGCAGGACGAACCCTCGGTCAGGATCCACGAGGTGCAGACCCACTGCGGATAGCAGCGCCTGCTTCATCCCCTCAAAGGCACGGTCGGAATCAGCATCCCGGACCAGAGCCTTCTTGGACCCCTTTTTGGTCTCCTCTCGGTTGCCCTTGAGCATGGTCGTCATGGGGGCTGCATACTCGGCATACATTTTGATATACCCCGAGTAGTAGTTGCAGAACCCCAAGTACGCCCGTAGCTCAGAGACCGTTTTGGGCTTTTCCCAGTGCTCAATCGCAGCCACCTTGCCAGGTATGGGCTTTCGCTGCCCGTTCCAGACTACGTGGCCAGCGAAGACCACCTCGCTTACCGCAATGGTGGCCTTGTCACTGCTGCCTGTGAGTTTGTGCCGAACCAGAAGGTCCAGCACTCGAGTGACGTCCCTCTCATGTGCCTCCAGGAGCTCCTCGTAGCTCATACTGGGGTCCCCGGACGCGATGATCACGTCGTCCATGAAGGGATCCGCACAGTCACGCACCGGCTCAAGCAGGTTTTCCAGCATCCGCTGAAAAGCCGCATTGCCGTTGGTAACGCCCATGGGCATCACCTTCCACTGGAGAGGTCCAAGTGGGGTGCTCATGGCTGTGCAGGCACGGGACTCCTCGGCGAGAGGCATCTGATGATAACCATGTTTCAGGTCAATCACCGTGAAGATCCTCCGCCGGTGTTGTTTTTGCAGCATGTCCTCAATGAGGGGCAGCGTATAGCTGTCGTGCTGCGTTTGGGCGTTTAGGCGGCGGTAGTCGACCACGAGCCGCCACTCCCCGGCCACCTTCTTGGGGACGACGAAACACGGAGAGGCCCACTCGGAGTGGCACGGCTCAAGCCAGCCTCTCTCGATGAAGTCACGGAGGATCTTCTCCATGGCCTCTTTTCTCTCGCCCCTCAGGGCAAATTCCCGGTGACGATACACACGGGGGTCCTGGTTCAGTCGTATCCTGGCCTCACCATACGGTCCACGCACCAGTGGGGGAAACACAGCCTTCCCGCTGAAGAAGGTGTCCCCATACTTCTGCTTCAGCCTGGCCCTCAACGCCTGGATCTTCGGGCAATCATCGGACTCCGCCTTGGCTTTTCCGGGCACCTGGACCACGGAGCTTACTTGAGGGGTAGCGACCACGCTCGTCTTCGGCTCAGGCGGTCTTCCCAGGTGGCCCAAAGGGCCATCTCTGGTCTTGCCTCGGAATAGGTCGCCGTAGGTGGGTGGGTTACCCCCGATTTGTTCGTCCTGGCTGGATAGGTGGTCCAGCACCCTCTGCACGAAGGTGTCCCCATCATAGGAACCAGAGACGATGGAGTCCACTTCCCACCAGGCTCTGTCCTGGCCCTTGCCCTCACGCTGGCTACCCCAGTCGTGGAAGGGCTGATCCATATACCCCTGAACCAGATTCAGCTCCTCTTCTGTGAGGGGGTCCTCCGATTCTCCGACGTCAACAGGAGGACCCGCAAAGCATTGCCGCCATGGCTCTGCTATGATGCGGTTGGCACAGACGAAGTCCGTGGTGTCGGCCTGATAGAGGCCCCCATCCACATAGTGGAATTCCGTTGGCCATCTCTGGGGTGGCATGGGCTGTCCCTTAGCGTCCTGATAGACACTCTCTCCAGTCGGTAGGACGACCTTGTTTAAGGTCATGTTGGTCAATGAGGCTACCCAATGTCCGGTACTTTCCTCCTCGGTGCGTCCCATAGGAACAACCATCACTCCCTTGGAGCGCTCCTTGCGAATCTTCGCTATCGCTCTTGGAATGTCCCAGCGGGGGCAATGGATCCACATCAATCCCTGATGCGGACCCCAGTGCTTCTTCCACGCAGAGTCCTGTGCGCTCCAGTACTTCTCACACACCCGAAGATGGGCGGAGGTTCCTGAAGAGAACGCATCCAGGGCCAGATCCGAAGCTCCCAAGTCCGCGACAACTCAGCTCGCCACTTCCGGCATTACGCCGTACTCCTGGTTTGCAGGACCAGTTGGCTCAGTGTCCAGCGCGGCCACTTCGAGCTGATTGTGTTCGGGGTGGATCCATTGGCATTCCTCATGGTGCTCAGGTGACGAAAGCCACGATAGCTGGTCGTCCTGGTACAGGGTCATGGAGGCCTGGGCCGGGAGGACGCCGGAGTCCGTCTCCATCATGAAGTCGTACCCAACGATCAAGTCCCAGTCCATCTCGGCCTCGTAGAAGCGACCGTGCAGGAGGATTTCCTTGCCGAGGTCTGGGCGGCTCAGCTCACGATGGTTCACGAACTGCAGCCCAATGGCCGCTTCCTCCGTGCCTCCCACCATGTACTGGCCGTTCGCCACCTTCAGCCTGACAGGTTTCCGACTGTCGGTCAAACACTCTGGCGGAAGTAGGCCAGCCTCGACCAAGCTCACCTGAGCGCCCGTGTCGACCAACACGTCGAAGACCTTTTCCACTTCCCCGCATAAGGCATGGACCTTAAGGTGCAACTGCCGCTCACGCCCAACTGGGCGCACGGCGTGCAGGCTCAGGATATCCGGCCGTTCCAGAAGCTCGACAAGCGACTGGTGCAGGTCGTGGACAATGGGCTCAGGCTGCCCATCTGCAGCATCCAGCTGCGGTCCGGGTGATCCTCTGATATTCTCGGATAGATCTTGTAGTACATCAAACACATTCTTGGTCGCGAAGGATGGACGGGTGCAAGGGTTCGTGCCTTCACTTGCCCTCACCCCGCCTCCGCGACTGGGTGCCGGACAGGGCCTTCCGCCCGCATCAGTCCCTTTGTGCTTATCGACTACCGACTGGGATGGTTCGGCGCTTCCCACGTCACCATCCTGCGACCGCCCTAGCTGGGGCCCTTGGCTGCAGGGGCTCCGCTAGGGGGCGTCGGTTGTGGAAGTAGGGGTGTTCTCCTCCGCATCAACCTCGTTGACACCCTTCTTCCTTCCCCTTCTAGTTTTCTTGTCCTTGTCCTTGTTCTGGTCGTTCTGGTTGTTCTCCTTGTTCTTGTTGTCCGACCTGGGGACCCACTTCCTCTTGATCTCCTGGATCTCCTTGGCCAAGTCGGTCCCCTGCGACATCAGCTTGGAGAGCTCGTCCCTGTCCACCTCCACTTTGGCCTCCCGGATACCCGCAGGTGCACGCTTCTTTGACCCGTGCGCCTTCTTGTAGGCCTCCGTGTCAGCCTGGTGGATGGGGCATGTTCGGTGGTCATGGTTGAAGCCTTTCTTCCTCCCATAACCCACGAAACAGCCCTGAGGGTGAGCTCGTATGAACTCCCCAAAGGACAGCAGAGGGTCGCCAATGCGGCGAGGGTCCCTCTTCTCCTTCTTCCTCCAACCCTGCTGCAGGGGCTTCCAGTTTCCCGGTTTGCTCCCCGCGCTCAGGTTGTTGGCCACGAAGGCACAAACGGCCACCTCGGCGGGCTCATCATCGTCGTCATCGTCGACGAGAGTCTCATCGCCGTCGGCTCCCGCTGGGTCCATGGCAGCTTCCCCGCCAGGTCCCTCGCTAACGTAGTTGACGTCGCGGTCGCCGGGCCTCAACCCGCGGGTGTGGTGGAGGTTCCGGTACTCCTTGAGCACCTCCTCTCCAACCCACTCCAGGATCTCGTCGCAGCTCATCTGCGCCGGGATGGCCTCCAGCAGGATGGTCTGGCCGCTCACGTCACACTCGTCAAGGCGCCACATCGCAGTCTTCTCGCGATCGCCCGAGACGGTGATGAGGAGGGCGTTCCGCAGGGAGTGCCGGTTGACATCCCGGGCCACGTTCCTCCTCGCCCAAGCCACCACGTTCGAATGATACTCCTTGGGGAGCATCATCTTGACCGTGTGGTTGGACTTGGCCCGCTTGGCTTCCTCCTTGGTGACCGTCTTGATCCATGCTTCCGGCAGCATGGAGAGCAGGCGAGCCTGCTCGTCAGCCTCATTCCAATCCTCCACGTTGCGGCGGAAGAGGGTGTATTCCCCTCGGAAGTCCCGCCAATCCCGCAGGCGGATCTCATGTCCATCATGCTGAAGCTTGATGGACTTCCACCGCTTGGCAGCCACCTGCGGAGCGTCCACCCGCTCCTGCTCGTTGAGCTACTTCTTGGGTTCCTTGAGGGTCTTGATTTTCCCTTCCTGGGTCGCCACGAAGTATAGCTCTTGAAGCACTTCTGGCAGGCGGTACCTGAACCGTCTGAAGACATATTTCTCCGCATCCGCGGGAGCCATGTCTTCAGTAACGGTCAACCCCCAATCGTCCAGCTTCTCCAAGAAGCGGTCGAGGTTGAGGGGGTTGCCATCGTACATGGGGGGCTTGATGTCCTTCAAGTCTTCCCACACGGCGGCATCCGCGGCCTTAGAGACCACGAACGCCGGCCGCGAGGTCGACCGAGGTTCCCATCGGCCTCGCGCACGTACTCCCACGGCCGCCACGTCCATCTCCTCCATGGAATCCCTGTGGCTATGCCGCGGTTCCTCCATGTACGCTGAACCTAGATGTTCACGCCGTACTCCTTCCATGTACGCCTCCTCATCACGGCGCCGGCGGCTGCGTTCAGCGGCCTCCCGTCGTACACCACGCGGCAGGCTGATGTCGAACTCCTGCAGGTCCAGGTCCAGGTCCTCACCTTCGCCGACGTCCCACTCCACGTCTCCTCTGGGGACCTCATCCCTGAGTCCACCATAACGTCCACCAGCCATTGGGATTGGCTACGGGGCTGGTGCGGGACGCCGGGGGCGTACCGGTGTCTGCGGTGGAGCACGGCGGTTGCGGTACTCCTCGCTGAGCGACTCATCATGCCAATCCTCATTGCCACTGCCGGGCGGCACGCGCTCGTTGCGGCGGCGCGCGCTGTGGTGGGAGGGGGCGCTGAGAGAGGGGGCACTGGCGCTGGGGCGACTCCTGGGGGCTCTGCCGGGGGCGTGGAGTCTGCCTGGACCTGGTCCGGGTCCCCAGCCGTCGTCCGACGAGCCAGACTCCAGGGGTGGGTGGTCGCTGCCGACGCTCCCACGGGCTTCCAGCGCGTCCAGCCTCTGCTGCAGGCCGCTGATGACCTTTTTCAGCGACCTGGTCTCGCCCTTGGCGATGTCCAGCTCTCTCTGCGCGCGCCTGGCGACCCTGGCGATGCGAGTCATCTCGCCCTTGCCCGTGTCTACCTCGCGCTCGAGGAACTGGACCCTCCTACGGAGGTAGACAATCCACCGCCAGGTGGTATCCGGGTCGCCGTTCCCTGGTGGGTTGTCGGGGTCCCCAGGGGGTCCTCCAGGAGGGCCTCCGCCGGGTCCGCCCGGTCCAGGGGGTCCTCCCCTGCCCGGTGGTCCGCCTCCAGGGGGTCCACTTGGTGGGCGTCCTCCAGGGGGTCCTGATGGTCCTCCGCCAGGGGGTCCCGGTGGGTCTCCGCCGGGTCGCCTCAGTGGGTCCGAGGATGGGCACTTCTTCGTGATGTCGAAGTCCATGTCGTCATACTCGTCCATGTCGCCCCACCTGGGCGTCTCGGTCTCGGAAGACTCTGAGCACCGGTAGGGAGGAGGGAGATCCTCATCCTCACCTTCCGGCTCCATGGGGACGTCTCCGCCTCCTCCGCCCGTCCAAGCCACCACTTGGCGATGTCGGCGGCCTCGTTCACCCCCGTCGCTCGCGGTGAAGAAGGGGTCACTGTCGTGGGGGTGTCCACCCGCTGGCCTCCGCGGCCTCTCGGGGGTCTTCCCCTTGCGCTTCCTCCGTCGATGGGCAGTGGGGCCACTGCTCCCACTGCTGCCCGTGTCCGCCTCATCCAGCGTCATCTTGGAGGAGGCGTCCCCTTCGAAGAGCTTTCGAAGGGTCTCCACTCGTGATCCTCCCGGGGGAGTCTCGCGGCGGAGTTTGGCCTCTGCCTCCTCCATTGCGGCGGCTGTGGCTGCGGCAGCTCGCGCTTCGGCTTCCTCCCGGGCACGAGCCGCTTCGGCTTCCCGGGCCTGCTGGAGCCGAGCCTTCTCCGCTTCCAACGTCGCCAGCTCCGCCTATGTCTTGCCCCTCTCCTCAGCAACCTTCCGTCGCGCGGCCTCGATGGCGTCCTTCTTGGCGGCGTCCGCCTGGGCCTTGGCCGTTTCCTCGGCGTGGGCCCTTTCCTCCGCCTCCTTCCTTGCCCTCTCTTGGGCAAGCGCCTTTTCCAGCGCCTTCACCTCGGCCTCCTTGCAGGCAATGGCCTCCTGCGTCAGGCGGGCTTCCTCGTCGGCTGCTGCCACCTCACCGTTGACCTGGGCAGTCGCTGCCCCATGGGCGGCTACGGCCGTGAGTCCAGCCGCAATGGCCGCCACGGTCGAGGCGTGGATGGCCATGCCATGCGCCCACTCTGCAGCCTCCTGCTGGGCGATGCTGGAGGCGCCCTCCATGGCAGCGTCCTGCTGCATGGCCCGTTGGCGGGCAACCCGAAGGTTGCATGGCACCCCACAGGCGCGCTCACAGGCGCGCGCCACGTCCCTTTGGCCGGGAGCGACGCGGCTGCTGGAGCTTGCCTGGTCGGTCGGCATCCTCCCGCGGTGGGCCGACTCCACGTCGCTGCTGGGGCCTGACTTCTTCAGGAGCAGCGGACGGGGCTTGGCCTTGGTCTGCTTGGCGACTTGGAAGTAGTCGCCGAGGGTGGTGTGGCCGGGGTGGTGACCGCCACCGGTCCGTTGGGGGCTGGGGGCTGGGGTTCCGCCCCTGGCGCCTTGGCCGGCTTCGGCGGCCAGGGACCCCTGGTACTCCCGCCACTTCCGGTCCTGCTTCCTGTCCCCGGCAGACCGCTTCTCCTTCCCCGGAGACGCGCTGCTGCTGCTGCCCTGCAGCCTGCGCTCGCTCCCCCGTTCTGGGAAGTTCTTTTCGATCATGTCCCGCATGGAGACATTGATCGAGGCGCCCGACGGGTACTCGTTGGAGTTCTCGTCCTCCTCAATCCAGTCAGGGCGCAGCCCTTCGCCGGGCCTGTCCGGCCGGGTCCAGCTCCTCCAGCGCCTCTGCTGGAAGCGGAGTGCAACCCCTTCTGCCCGCAGCCAGTCCTCCACGGCCTGCAGGCGGCCGGGGGCCATGTCCGTGCGGAGCTCGAAGCTCCCGGGCATGCCGCCTTCACACTGGGGGTTGCTGTGGCGGTAGTGCTGGTCCCAAACCAACCCACGCAGCAGGTGTGCCGCATGGGGGTGGGGCCGCGACCACGTCTTGCCCGCTTCTTGCCAGTTTACCATGGCAGCGGGGGGCGTAGTTGGTCTTGAGGTCCTTGGTGGTCACTCGTTCCGCTCAACGAACTGGTCCTGGTGGTGTTTGTTGAGGCGGGTGATGCAGCACTGGACTGGGTGTGCGGCTGGTGCTGGTCAGTCGGTGGTTGTGGAGGTGGTTGACGCGGCCTTGCTGGTCGGCCGATGGGACTCGTTGATGCAGGAGTTCTGGTCTGTGCACCTCCTTCACGGTCGCGGCGCGGTCAGGGCGATGCTCTGGACGGCGCTGCGGGCTCCGTGATGAACTCGGCGCTGCGCTGCGAGCTGCGAGCTGCGAGCTGCTGCGCCGCGCTGCTCGGGGTTGGTGGCCCCGAGTGGCACGCGAGAAATGGGTAACCCCGCGGCGGTGAAACGCTTTTGACGCGTTCCCGTGGGGGGCCTGGCCACGGGACGCTGCGGTGGACACACGCAAGTGAGCAGGCAGGCAAAGCACTACGCTCACAGGGGCATCATTGCGCTCATGTCATGTGACAAAGCGTTTCAGGATCCTTGCCACTCTGAAACAAGGGAACAAAAGTATGTACAGCAACACATCAGGATATGTACACATGAGGTTATAACTGGACTGGGGTAAGGGCATCACAGGACAATAGACACTCAGTCCCAACTCATATCCCAATCCCAGGTCCGACCCTCCCAGTGGCTGGTGGGGGCGGGGGCTCAAACACAACCCATGCCCTGCTCAGTCCGGACCCTGAAACCCTGCCAATAGGGGGGGTGTCCCGCCCAGCCAGGGGCGAGTTCCTGGGAACCAAGTGGGCTTCAAGGCCAACCGACAGTGGATCCCTATGCTCCCTTATCAGCAGGTCTTAACTCCACTCTGAGCCAGAGATATGGCCCCGCCATTCTCCCCTAGGAGTTGGTAGCTGAAAATGGGCAGTTTCAGCCCAAACTGATATTAGCTCAAAAATCTCCAAAATTGACCCCTAGTCCGGACCCGCCAGAGGTAGGGACGAGGCAACTGACCCTATGCCCTTGGAATACGAATTTTCTGGAGCCCTCACCCAACCTGGTACCCTCTGAGGTCCCGGCATCAGGGCACCACGGGTTCGTCAAGTGGGGTCTTCATGCCAAAATCACCAAAATTGGCGTCATTCCCACGCGTGGCTTGCCCGGCCAGGGCAAGGCCAATGGCCCACAGGATAGGAGCCAGGACCTAGGACTCATATCTGAGGGTACAAGTTGAAATTTGGTCCAGGCTCCCTGTGGGCATAAAGATATGGGGCCGCCAATTGACCACACGGGGGGGGGGGTGAAATCGGGGTCCCAAAAGGGGGTCATTTTGGCTGCTCGAAATGAGCCAAAATTTGGGGTGCTCCTAATAGTATATCTCGATTCCGGCTTGGAGATGGGGTCCGCCATTCCATACGCCATCGACCAGGGGTCCAACAGAGACTTCCATGCCCTTGGCTCCCAAAGATCTCCATGCCACTCGGCGTGGTGATAATCCCAATCGGGTCCACAAATGCCAAAATGGCAAAATTGCCCATACTCACTTTGGGCTAGCACCTTAACGAAGGTTGCTCCGCCTCGCCCACGTGGTATGTGAACCATGGGGACCAATAAACATAACACCCATGTCATATATGGTCCATTGGTCCATGCGTCCGGCGTGCACGGGTGGGCTGAACATAGTGCACGGCGGGCATGAAAAAGTGGAAAATTGCTGAAAATGGCCGAAAATGCGCACACTCATGGTTGGGGCAAATAAGGCACATGCCCGACTTGGACCCGAGTGTGCCATGGGATTGGTATCAAGTCATATATGTCCAACATATCTTTTGGGTGTCGCCCAACTCCTCCGGTTTTGGGAATGGCAGGGTCGCCAAGTGAGCCAATGATTTGGGATAGTCCCAAACCGCCAACATGGCAGCCACGGTGTGCCAAGCCCAAGAGGAGTTATTCGCCGGGTTCAAGATATGTTGGGCACCGAAGTATGTACCCTCATATCATACTTGAGTCATGATGTCAATTGAGCGCAACGTTGAGATACACGGTCGCCACTTGACATCATGCCGGGCAATATTGGCGAACGGACACCCAAAAGTGCCTTGAAAGGCGCACAAATATATTATAATATCTTCCGTTTGGATTGAGTAATCGACCAATCCTTCTAAACACAATGTCTTGACACCAATGACCTCTGATTCCACATATGTGCTCCACTTGGGGCGCTTTGAAGGGTCACGAGCGCTACTTCCCAAGTGGGCACATGAAAATATGGAAAATTGCAAAACACACACCTTGCTCCCAACGCATCGCTTTGGGATCGCCACACAAGCTTCCCTCCACGAAGGTTAGGCTTGCAATTGATCGTGGGAAGTATGGAGAAGTGGCTTGCGCAATATGACGTCCATTGGCGGGTTTGGCTTGGAGCGGTGGACCCGCCAAATGGGCACGCAACACAACACATGGCACATACCACATATTGCCCAAAAAGGTAGCTCCCCCCACGATATGTCATGCCCCTCCAAGGGCATAACTTTGTGTCAATTGCTCATAGGAACTCAAGGAAGGTTCCTATGCAACACCAACACTCACGCGCTACACTCGAGAGTTATCTTAACGCACGCAATATCATTGCCAAAGAGTTATAACGCAAACTCTACCCTCTTGACCATGATCCATTACGCTAGCGCGCACGTGTGGAGACGCAAGGCGTATAAAGCTTCCTAAATTACGTCGGGAGTATTGTGAATACATCCCACGGTTTCTCTATTCTCATTCCCCGCAAGCGGCACGAGATATGACCCTCACAAGTGGCCTCACGAATCAACTTTGTTTTGCCCATATCTCTAAGACAAATGGAGGGCAAGACAAAAGGAAAGTTGATTCGTGCATAGGGAAGCACGTAGGTCCACTCGAAAGAGGTCAAATCAAGTGCGGGGATGTCAAAGTCGAAAATCCGATTTCGACATCCTGAAAAATTCGGATTAAGGTTGCGAGTGTAGAATGTGAAAATTGCGGATGCATCAATGCAATTCCTGAAGACTTTAGAGTCGTCGTCACGATTTGCGCTAAAATATCTGTATATAACAGTTTGTACTGGCGGTTACGCTAAAGTCGCGAACTAACCGCCAGCTGTCAAAACAGTGAATATCAGAACGGAAGGGTAAAAATTGACGGAAACAATATGAAAATAAAACCCTGTTGATTCCTGATATTCTGATACATAAATCTCCGCTGGCGGCGCATCGGTTGCCGATGCGGGGCTTTACGGCACGGAACACGCTCCCGCCGGGCTCGCACCGGGCGTCAACGGGCGTCTTCTCTTCCGTACATGGGGTTAGTGGACCGGAGACCGGTTGTATGCCCTACCCTAGCCATTGGGTTCTGGGTACCGCTTCAGTACTAGGGTTCCGAGGCGCTTGGGTGTCGCACGCTCCGCCTCGAGTCCCAAAGCAGCGCAGGCCTTAGGATGCAGCCCTACCCCCGGTCTCCGGATCTCGTTTGGCCGGGTCACCTGCATGGCACGGGCTGCCTCAGTGCCCGGGCTGTGGGCACTGGGTTTCCTACTGTTGTGCGGCGTTTGTGTTTGGGTCCGGTTGTCGGTTGGGTGTGGGTTTTGTTAACCCCGCCAGTCCTGGCTGGGGTCTTGGGTGGGTGTGTTTGGGCACGGTTTGTGGTGTTGTCCCTCTAGTGTCGGCTGTTTGTGGTGTTCGTGGTTGGGGTTCGGTGCCGGCCTGCTTATGGGACGTGTGTGGTTTCGTGGGTGCCCCGCTTGCCCCCCGCCGTTTCCGTTTCTGGCGTGCGGTGTGGGTGTGTGTGCTGGGCCCGGGTCTCGGCTGTGCCGAGCCCTTCTTGGCTGGGTTGTCGGGGTGTGTTTTTTGCTGTTTTTTTTTCCTCTTTTTTTTCTCTTTTTTTTGGGTGTTCCTGTCCCGGGCTTTGTGGTCCTTCTCCCCCCATCCCCCTTCTTTCGGGCTGGGCTGGTGGCTCTCTCTTTTTTTTTTTTTTTTCTGCTTGTTTCGGTGTCCCTTTTCTCGGTGGGCTGCTGTTCCTGGCTGGGTGTTGCCGGTTTTGGGTGGGTGGTCCCCCTGTGCCTCTTTGTAGGTCCTGTCTTCGGTGCCTTTTGGGGGGGGGTTTGGCCGCCTCTGGTGGTGTTGGCGGGCAGTTTGGCGGCTGTGGGCTGTTTTCGCGCCTTTTTCCCATCTCCCCTCCGTTTTTTTTTTTTTGGCGGGGGGGCTTGCCTGTTCCTCCCTCTGCCTTCCCTGGGTTGGTGCAAGCACTGGCCTGCATTCAGTGTTGTCTTCCGGGCTGCTGTTTTCAGTTGCGTTCTGTTTGGTCGCGTTCTGGCCCCATGGGTCGGGTGGGCTATGTACACGGTGGGCTCGGCGCCCCTTCTTGCCGGGTTAGGTCCTGGCTCTGCCGGCTGGGCGGCTGCGCCAGGCGGCTGCTTGTGGTTCTGGGTTAGGGGGCTGGGGTTGTTTGTGTCCTTTCCCCTCTGCGGTGCCGGTTTTAATCTTCTGGGTGGTCGGCCACCGTTGTTGCCGGGCGCGCTGCGGCCCCGTGTGTGGCCTGCGGTGCTGGTGTGTGGCGTGCTGGTGCGGCGCCTTCCAGGGTGTGCGGTGGCTGGCTTCGGTTAGTCCTTCAGGTTAGGGTCAGTTGTGTCGTGTTGTGCCGCTCTGTGCCGCGTCGCGTCGCATCGTGCTGTGGCGCGTTGCACTGCGGCGCGCTGTGGTGCGGTGTGCCATGGTCTCGCGTGGTGCCGCGGTGGGTCAGTGGACGTCAGCCTGGCCTGTGTCGTGGTGCGGAGTGCGGGCCGGAGTGTGGCTGGCTGGTGGCCGGGGTGCGGTTAGGTGTGGGTGTCTCGCTGGGTCCGTGCTGTGGGGGCTCGGGCGTGCCGCTCGGGCTGGTGGGTCGGGTAGGTCGATCGCGTGACGGTCCGTGGGGTTGCCCTCCCTGGGGGCCTGTGCCCTGGTCCCGTGTCCTCTGGGGGTTTCGGTCCCTAGTCCTGGCCGCGGTGGCCGTGCCTTTGTCCTCTTCCGGTGCCTGTGAGGTGGCCCTTCTGGTGGCCGGGGTCGTCGCCTGGCGGTGAGGGCGTGGTGGTGCGCCGTGCGGCGGCGTTCCCTGCGGCTTCCTCTGTGGGTGTGGCCCTTTCTCCCCGTGTAGGTGTGCCCTCCATTCTCCGTGTGGTTTCTGGTGGCTGGTGGGTGTGCGCTGGTGTGATCCGCACGGCGTCCGATGCTTGCTTCGGTGGTGTGTGTTGGGGGGTGCGTCCCCGGGTGTCGTGGGGTGTTTTGTGCGGTTGGGGCGGCGCTGGTCCCCCCGTCGTGGCATGCCCTGCCTAGGTGTGGGTCGTGGCGCCTGCCGTGGTGCCCTTTTCCTCCCTGCTTTGGTCCCCGCTCCCGCCCCTTCCTGGTTCTTGGGTGGTTTCCTGCCCCCATGTGGTGTCTCTTCCGGCGTCCTGTCCCTGTGAGTGCCTGCCCTCACTTGGAGCCCCTCCGTGCCCTCTTGCCTGAGTGCTCCTTGGTGTCCCTTGCCCTTCCCTTGCCCTTGTCCTGCCCCTTCCTGGTGTGGTGGTGGCGGGAGGGGCGGGGTGGGGAGGGGGCGCCGGCGGCCCAGGTCTGGGGGTGGGTGGCCTGGAGCCACTGGCAAAGGGCTTGGGGGGTGTAGGGGGGGCGGAGACCCTGGACAGGATCGTGGAGGAGAGCCTCCCATGCCGCTTGCGGCCTGATGGCCTCCGGGGCGGCCTCGTTTGGGTTTGCGGGGGTGCTGGTGCGCACCTCCTCGAAGGTATGCACCATGTGCACCCCTTCGTGCCTTCCCGCTCCCCCGGCCCACTTCACCCGGCGGGGGAGCTCCTGCAGAGCGGGGGGAGACCACCAGGCGAGGTGGGCGGGGGCCTGGGGGGGGGAGGGGTCCGTGCCCGGGGTCCTGGAGCGGCGGGGTGAGGACGTGGACCTGCGGTGGTGGCGGGGGTGGCGGTGCCTGGGGGAGCGGGAGCGGCGAAGGCGGGGTTCGGGGTGGAGGACGGGTACGGGCGGAGGGCAGAACGGGAGGGGGAGGTGGATATGGGGCGGCGGTGGTGCGCTTGGTGGCGTCCGGGGGAGCGGGAGTGGTGGTGGCGGGGGCTGGGGATGGTGGATGGGTATGGGCGGCGGGGGGAACGGGGAGCCTGGCGGGGCGTGTGGGGGGAGGGGGAGGTGGACGTGGGGCGGCGGTGGCGTGCCTGGCGGCGTCGGGGGGAGCGGGAGCGGTGGTGGCGGGGGCTGGGGGTGGGGGTCTTGTATGGCCGGTGGGGGGAGGGGCAGGTGGAAATGGGGCGGCGGTGGCGCTCGTGGTGGTGCCCGGGGGAGCGGGAGCGACGGGAGCGGGGTCTCGGGGGGTCGTGGTGGCACCTGGGGGAGCAGGAGCGGCGCGAGTGGGCGGTTGAGGCGCGGTGGGAGTGTAGGCGCCGTGGGCGAGTGTGCCGTGCGGGGGGGGAGCGGGAGCGCCGCCGTTTGTGGGACCGGGCCCCATCGCTCGAGTCGGGCCAGTCAGGAGGCGTCGGCGGCCCCTGGGGGGCTTCGCGTGGTGCCGCCTGGTACTGGGGGGGGGGGGGGGGGGAGGTCCCCTGTCGTCCATGGATCCGCCACGTAGGGGTGTGGTGGCGGCAGCGGCTGGTGGTATGGGTCGAGTGACTGTCCTTGGCGGAGTTGGGCCCGGGGGGCCCCTTCGGCGTGGACGTGGTGGCCGGGGGGATACGGATACGGTTCCTGGTACGAAGGGGGTGGCTGGTACGGGGGGGGTGGTCCCTGGCGGTAGGTGGGGTATGCGGGTGGAGCGCTCGGTGGCTGCCATCCCACTCGCTGGTGCTGTTCGTGCATGGGGGGTTGTGGCCCGGTGGGGTAGGGCGGTGGGCAGTGGTAGTGGTGCGGGTGGTGTTGGTAGTGGTGGTGGTGGGGCTGCTGGTGGTGGTCGTGTGGGTAGTGGTGGGGTTGGTGTTGCGGGTATGGCCCATGGACCCCTTGTGGGTTTTCCGGTCCCCCTTGTGGGGGTGGGGGGTTGGGCATCGTGGGCAGTCCCCGGGGCTGCACTATATGGTGGGCAGGGGGGGCGGGTCGGGGGCCGGTCTTGACGGTGACGGTGGTCGAGGGGTCCAACGTCCCTGGGTCGGTTTGGCCGGCGGTGGTGGTGGTTTGTGGGGGATGGATGACGGGGCGCTTGGTGACGGGGATGCGGACGAGGGCTTGGACGGGGTCGTGCTGGGTGGCCGCCTGTGCGGTGGTGGTGGGTGCCGGTGGGAGGGGGGCGTGGGTTGCGGTGGCAGGGGGGTCCTGGCTTGGGTGAGGGTCCGGCTGGGGGTGGTGTCGGTCGGGTTTGTGTCGTTGCGTTTTTGGTGTTGTGTGTGCTCGCGTGGGCGCCGGCTTGGGTTTGGGGTCGGGTTTGGGGTTGGGGTCCGGTTCCAGGTTGAGGAGTACCTCTGTCCGGAGGTGTGAGGGTGCCGATGTCGGGTCAGGGGTCGTCCCGGTGCGTTGCCGGGGTGCCCGAGTCGCCTGTGTGGGGGCTTGGGGGTCGGTGCGTGCAGCCGCGGCTTTGGCTTTTGCCGCGGCCTTGAGGATGAGGGCGGCGGGGAGGGGGGGGTCGGAGGATGAGGTGGAGGAGGTGGACGAGGCTGAGGATGAGGAGGAGGTGGTGGACGCGGGTTGGGCTGTGATGCGGGCGGGCTTGCGGGCGGCGGCTTCTGCTGCAGCCACGGCGGGGAGGATGGAGGGCATGTCCTCGGGCTGTAGGTTGGGGGCGGGCGGCTGGGGGGGCCCGGTCGTGACCTGGCGGCCCGGCGGGCCGATCCTGTCGGCAGCAGCGGGGGAGGGAGGCGCGGTGCTGTGGCCTTCTCTTTCTGGGCTTGGCTGGGCCCGGGTCCTGCAATGTGCGAGGTTGTGTCGGTTGGCGTCCGTGGGGGGGAACAGTTCGCGTGGGCTGCATTCAGGGGCCGGGGGGGATGGGCCTGGTTCCTCTGGGGTGTGTGCAGGGGGCGTGGGCGGGCCACTGGGTGGGGTGGGCGTGCCGCGGGGCGCGGGGCTCCTCTCGGCGGGTGTGTGTGGGTTGTCGAGTGTGGGGGGTGGTGAGGGGTGTCCGGTGGGTGGGTGTGTGGCGGGCGTGTGCTGGTGTTCGGGCGGTTGGGGGAGGCCCTTGTCGCGGGGCCCGGGGCTGCGCGCGATGGTGGGCGTGTGTGGGTCTCCGGTTGAGCAGCGAGACGGGGGGGGCATGGGCGGTGATTGTGCGGTGTGGTGTGCTGTGTCGGTGTATGTGTCCGCTCGCCGCGGCGCGCTTGCGTGGCCCGTTGTAGGTCGGGCGGTTTGGAGGAGAAGCTTGCCGTCTTCTGCTGCCGCGGCAAGGATTTCGCAGACGAGCTTGCGTATCTGGTGGACCACTTGGTCAGTGGTTGGAAGGGGGTATGCTAGCTTTGGGCTAAGACCCGCGCGGTTGAGGACTCTGTGGATGGCGTGGTACCCGCAGGTGAGGGACTGCTGCGGTCTGGGGGGGGGGTTTGGTCGTGTGTCCGGGCCCGCCTCGACTTGTGTGTGGGCGGTGGGGATGGCCCAAACCCAGGGCACGGTCCCCGTGGGTGGCCAGCGACGCTGGATCCAGTGGGTTAGGCAGAGCATGGCCAATCCCAGGTGGTAGCCCGCCTTCCCTGAGGTGATTTGGGCCAGGGCGCGGGCTGGGGGCTTGTCCCCTGGCTGGAGGACGCCCCTGAGGACCCTGTGCTGGGTGGTGGGGTCCCCTACTGCCCCTGGTGGGGCGGTCTCTGGGGCGAACATGGTGTCTGTCCCTTGGATGAGGCATTGCGGGATGGGGGACGTAGGCGTAGCGGCTATCACGTAGTAGTGGCCGCGCTCGAGGACTGTAACCCAGACGTCCGGCGGGGGGTGGTCACTGTCTGTAGGTGAGGGGGGGAGGTCTTCGTCTGGGGTGCGGAGGCCGGGGGCGCGGAGGGCGGTGTCTCGGGTTGGTGCGGTGGCCTGTTCCCACTGCTCCGGGCGGTTCGGGTCCGCTGGGTGGTCCGTCTCCGCTGGGGCCCGTCGTAGGCGTACAGTCCCTTGACGCGTGACGTTGATGCCGGTGTCGTGCGTCAGGGCCTGGCCCCACTCGGTGGGGGGGACCCAGACGTGCTGGCCCTGGGTGTGTTTGCGGGCTCGCCAGAGTAGGAGGTCTACGATGGTCTCGTGGAGGCCGCTGCCTGGGGTGGTCAGGTCCTGGAGGGCTTTGACGGTGAGCTTGGTCCAGTCCTCTTGTAGGCGGTACCAGCCCAGGGGGGTGGTCGGGGCCCTGTCTTGGAGGGTTGCTCGGAGGAGGTCGGGGTCGCGGATGGTGGCTGGTGTGAGGGGGGGGTGCCCCGGGTCCGGGGGGGGTGGGCCAGATGGGCTGCCGGGGTCTTGCGCGTCCACGTCGATGCATGGTTGGCCCTGGTTGGGCTCGGCCGGACTGGGCGGTGCCGGGTGGCTTCTTGGGTGAGAGATGGGCCTCAGGGCGCTGTGGTGGTGTCTTGGAGGCCTGCTGATGGAGATGGGGGGCGTGTGCGGGGCGCGGAGTGGGTTAGTGGACGTCTTGGTCATGCACGGCATGGTAATGGATGAGACGCTGCATGTGTTCCCTGGCGGTGGGGTCGCTGAGTTGCTCCGCGTGTGTTAACAGGAGGTGTTTGCAGTGTACCATTTTGGCCGCTGCTCTGCTGACTGCCTCTAGCTGGAGGTGTGCTGCTGCCTCCATGGGGTTCTCCGTGCGTTTGGTGAGGTGTCGGTGCAGGGCCTGTGTCAGCGCCCCTCTCATGGTGGCTTCTTTGACCAGGGGATCCCGGAAGAGGTGTTCGGTGGCCTGGTGTGCGTGGCTGTGGGTTGGCCATCCTTCGTGTTGTCGCAGGGTTTCCGCCGGGGACCAGCCCACTAGCGTGTCCCTGCCTGTATGGAGGGGGCATTTCTTGAAGTGTTCCCCGTCCTCCGGGGTGGTGTGGTCGCACGGGCAACGGGTGTGTTCTTCGGGGACGTGGATGTGCTTCCGGGCGAGCCATCTGGCGACCCTGGTGAGGAATGGTAGTTGCTCCCTGACGAGCTGGATGCGTCGTTTGCACGAGGTGGGCTGGGACGTTTGCTAGGCGCAGCGCTGAGTGGTAGAGGGGGATTTGCAGTCTGTCCTGGAGCTCCTGGACGTGCGCCCGGCTGTCTGCGTCGCCGAGCACGCGGGCGAGATGTTGGATGGGGTTTGGGTAGTGGTATGCTCTGTCGTGGGAGGAATCGGGGGCGTCCTCTGGTACCCAGTCCAGGGTCTGATGGGGCTTTGGTACAGGGGGCACGTGTTGGAGGTGTGTGTGGTTGCGGCCGAGGTCAGGGATCTGGAGGGCTGGTAGGTGTGTTGTGCGCTGGTGTACTGCCTGATTGTCGACCTTACCATTTCCGTATTGGTGTCTGTGGGACTCTTGTTTCCCGATGTGGAGTTGGACGTAGGAGGGGAAGGCTGCGAAGGGCTTTCCAGAGCAGCAGTGCCTGGGTGCCGAGGCGCGTCGCGGTGGCTTTGTGAAGTGGTTGCCTTGCTATGCGGAGGAGCAGGTGTGTGTCGACAGTGGCGTCTACCACGAACCAGACCCGGACGATGTGCGGGGAGTGGGCGGGTAGGTGGGCGGCGATCTCGGTGATGGCGTCGGCCATGGCCCCTAGCTGCCCGTGGGAGGAGGCCCCATAGGTGGTGTGGCCCGTGTGGTGGACCATGTGGTAGTGTCCGCCGGTGTGAGTTAGCTGCAGGGTGGCCCCCCCGGTGATGGGCGTGAGAGCGGATTCGCCTGAGGCGTCGGTGAAGAAGAGCTGGTCCGCTGGTGATGGTTGTGGGAGGCGGCATGGGTTCATGGGCAGGTAGGCGTATATGGCAAGGCCCGTGGCGAGGTGGGCTACTGGGGTTGTGGGCTGCAGGATGAGGGTGGCGTACACCCCTATTCCTTTGGAGATGATGTGTTTCGCTTGGGGGGACAGGGCTATGAGTCCCTGTTCCTGCTGTCCTTGTGTGAGGTAGGAGTAGATGTAGTGGAGGATGTAGGCTGTGTCGGGGTTTAGGTCGTGGCATGTGAGGGTTTGTGCTCGGTGCTCCGGTGTGTGGCAGGAGTGGTGGAGCGGATAGTAGGGGTGTTCGTGCTTGCCCGTTCTGCCTGGCTCGTACATGCTGTAACGGATGGCGACTCCTGCCGGGTCGGGGCCGAGCCATGTGGGTGTAGTGGTGAAGAGCCATTTTGGCGCGTGGTTGGGGTTCCATGCTACCGTGGGGTTAGTGCCGGTGCGGTGGAACCATGGGGCTACCCATGCGTAGGCCTGTGGTGGTAGGTGGGTTGTGGGGTGGGTGTGGTGGCGTGCTATGAGGTGTAGTACGGGCCATGGTGTGGTTGGTGCCTCGGGGTCACAGGCCCAACATGTGCGTGGCATGCCCTGGGAATCATGGGGGACCCGTGGCAGGTCTCGGGCGGTCATGTGGTGTTTCGGTATGCGCCATTTTGCCCCGTGTTGGATGACGGTGGTCTGCGTTGGTTTGGCTTCATTCTGGGCCAGTAGTAGGGTTAGTGGTGGGACCGGGCCCGTCACCGGGGGGACGGGTTCGTGTTTCGATCCGGTGGGCGCGTAGGGCGGTGTCGCTGGGATGGGTCCGGGGTGTTGCTTTGTGAATTCTCGGTAGGCTGTGTGCATGTCTTTGCTTCCCGGTAGAGTGTGTCCCGCTGCTCGTGCCGTCTGCGTGAGGTACTGGTGGAAGAGGCAGTATTGTGGCCATCCGGGAAGCTGTAGAAAAGGGGGTGTGGTGTGCCCCGCTGTGCTGCAGGACGCGCATTCGGGGGAGGGTGACGTATACTACGGTGATGGAGGCCCAGACAAGGTCTATGGTGTGGATGGTGCCCTTGGGATGATGGTGGAGGTCCCCGCAGAGGACCGCTAGTGGCCCTTCCTCTGGGCACGTGTGGTTGGTGAGTATGGCGTGGTGTGGGGATGGGAGGGGAAGCTGCAGGTGGTTCCACAGGCGCGTGTTCATGTTGGTGGGCATGCCCGTCTGGTGGAGTACCCAGCGCGGGCATGTGTTGCGGGCCCGTTGTGCGGCTTGGAGGCAGATTGCGGTGACCTCGCGGACCTCCGGTGAGTGGTTGTGGGTCATGCGGTGAAGGACGAGGGCGGTGTGTCTGGTGTAGGCCGCTTTCACCTCGTCCCCTATGGCGTCCCCGTAGTGGGGCCATGCCGCCCGGATGGCGCGGGTGGGTATGGAGGTGGGCCAGCCTCCGTGTGCTGCCCATGCCTTGGTCACGGCGCGTGTGGCCGACTGGAGGGCGGTGGTGGGGTGTGTCAGGTGGAGTGCTTGGAAGCCTATGAAGGCGTTCAAGACCCCGGTGAGGTAGTACGCCAGACTCTGGTGGGACAGGGAGAGGGCCTTGGTGGTCGGGGACGGATATCGGGGGAGATGGGCGAGGTCCGATTGCAACTTGGGGGGGAGGGTGGCGTCCTCAGGGTTGGCGGCCTGGATTACCCCCAGGTGGGTGGTGGTTGTCACGACTTGCATGGGGGGCCCTTGTGGCCCTAGGGTGGGAGGTGTGGCAGACCCCTTGATCATGGCCACTGACTTTGTGGGGTGGACGATGAGGTTGTTGTGGGAGAGGTAGGAGACGGTCACGTCCAGTGATTCATTGGCCTGTTGGGTGACCGTTGGCCCGGGGTCCGGGGTATGGGGTTCGTGTGGGGTGTGCGCGACCGTGAGGTTGGTGGCGTCCGCGAAGCCCACCAGGGGGGAGAGGAGGGGTAGGGTGCGTAGGCCGGGTAATCCTGCTCGATTGCGAGGGGCAGGGGGAGCGTCACTAGAAGGTACAGGAAGGGGCCCTCTGCTCCCCCTTGGGGGACCTCGCTGCCTGGCTCCAGGAAGGGGGTGAGGCCTGCTCCAGTGCGGACCGTGTATTTGCGGGTGCGGATGTAGCCGGAGGTGAAGTTGTAGAAGGGGAGGCCTAGGCGTTTCCACACCGCTTCTAGAAGGAGCCAGGGGGTGTTGGGGAAGGCTCCTTTGACGTCGAGGGAGGCGATGATGAGGTCCACCGGGTCCATGTCTGCGATGGTGTCCTGGAGGAAGATGGCCTCGTGTGGGGACCGGCCTGGGATGGCCCCCCAGAGGCTTGCTGGTATGTGGGGGTCCAGGTGGGGGCGGATGCGGCGTAGGAGGATGGTCCAGACGATTTTGACCCCCGTGATCGCACAGACTATGGGGCGCCAGTTGTCCGGGTTTGCCCAGTCCCCTTTTTTGTAGATGGGGCGGACAACGTTTGCCCAGTCTGGTGGCAGGGGGGTCCGCCCCGTGACGATGTCCCAGAGGCGGTGGGCGAGGATGCGGAGGAGGTGGGCGGGGAGGTGGTAGTATGCCTCCGCAGGGAGGCCGTCGTAGCCTGGGGTTTTGTGTTGCCGGAGACTGTGGATGGCCTTCCGGACTTCGTGGATGGTGAAGGGGCGTTTTTCCAGTTGCCTCCTCTGGGCGTGGTTGAAGTCCCGAGGGAGGCGGTCGATTTTGGCCTGGGTGTCTGGGTCCAGTGTGTCTTGGGTGGGGGTGTGTTGCCGGAGGAAGCTGTCTTGGGTTGCTTGGAGCACTGTGGCTGGGTCGCTGGTGAGGGAGCCGTCCTCCTGCCGGTCCGTGGTGATGGTGCGGTGGCTGCTGTCGGTCATTGCGTCGTTGAGGTGGCGGATGGCCTTGTAGGGGAGTTCATGTTGCGCATACCGTTCGTGTTCCTGGGCGATGCGCTGTTGCCTGTGGATGTGCCACCGCTGCAGGTCTGCCCTGACATGGGCTGTCCGTGTCCTGCAGTGGTGTATCTGGCGGCAGGTTTAGGGGGTGTCGGTGTGGAGGAGGGTCGCCAGTTGTTGCTTCGCATGCCAGAAGTCATGGAGCATGTCCCCCAGGGCCGTGAGTGGTTTGTCGTCGTCTGTGTGGGGGTTTTGCTGGAAGCCGCAGGCGACAGCGGCCGTGCGCATGGCTGTGAGTAGGTCGGTGGGGTCTGGTTGGATGCGCCGGGCGCGGTCTATGGCCCTGTGATATTTGGACCAGGCATGCTTGTCATGCAGCGGGGGCATCTTCAGGGGGGGTGGTAGGCCTTGGTCCACATCCTCTGGGGAAGGTTGGGGATGGTGAGGCGGATGTGCAGGGGGCTATGGCCTGTGGGTCCCAGCGGGAGGGGTCCATATCGGGCCTCCGCTCGGATGATGGTGGTGGGGTCGCCATAGCATACGTCGATGCGGGATGGGGCGGCATCTGTTTGATGGGGGAAGTGGGATGGTTGGCCTTCGAGGTTGGCTGTCAGGTCCACGAGCCCCAGTATTTCGATGGTGTCGCGGACTGCTTGGTCCTGGGGTGTGGCCTGTCCCCCTCGGTCCGCTGGGGTGGGGGCGGCGTTCATGTCGCCGATGATGACTCTGGGGGCGAGCATGGCCATCTTGCGGTATGCCTCGGCCAGGGCTTGGAGGAAGGGCTCCGTGGCTTCGCTGAAGGGGACCTGGGTGTTGATGACGTTGAGTTGCCATCCGTCCCCGACGACCTCATAGACTCCTAGCCTCCCTGGGACGCTGAGGTGGTGGACGAGGTGGACGTGGATGCCGGTTTGGGCATATAGGGGGGTCATTTGTGCCAGTGGCATTTGTACGCTTTCTGGTCCGGGGTATATATGGGGGTTGTTTCTGGGGGGTCGTCGCGTTGTAGGCCTTGTTCCTGGAAGGTGAGGAGGTGGGGAACCCACCCCGGCCCCTGTGCAATCGGAAGCTATTGGAGTATGTGACGGCCGGGTGCTTGAGGTCGAGGAGGTTGACGGTGGCCTCGGTGGGGGCGTGCCGGGGCTGTGGAGGCTTGTGCCCTCAGCCCTTGCCCCGTCAGGGAGGGGGACTGGGGTTCGGGGACTTTTTGCCGGTTGGTGGGCGTTTGGGTAGGCGCGGCGGGGGGAGGCCTTGGCTCCACTCCGGGGGGAGCTCCCCAGTGTATTTGGTGCCTGTGTGGGCCTTGTTCTCTTCGGTGCGGAGCCGGATGTGGTGGGCGCCGGTGAGCTCCAGGGTGTAACTTACTGGCTTGTCTGGGGCGCTGCTGCCTTGGTCTAGCTCCTTTTTGGCGGTGCCAGACCACCCGGATCTGTGGCCCCCCTGTTGTCCCCCGGGTCGCGGAGGCGGTACTGGATCGTGCCCTCACACCAGATCCAGTCGCCTGTGTGGTCGTTGCGGAAGGGCTGTTGGACCTTCGCGCCTATTTCGAATCCTGGGTACGCTTTGGGCGGGGGCGGTGCTGGTGGCGGGAGGGAGGATGATGAGGATGCCTGATCCGGGTTAGGCGATGGTAGTGATGGGAGCGAGGAAGACGAGGATGCTTGGTCCGGGCGGGGCGTTGGTAATGGTGGGGAGGAGGATGGCGAGGATGCTTGGTCTGGGTTCGCCGGGTGGGTCGGGTGGGATGCAGGGGGTCGGGAGGTCGCTGCTTTCCCGGCTTGGTTGGGGGCGGGTGCGCCCCTTTGTCGTCTCGCTCGCTTGGGCGGGACTGGAGGTAGCGGGGCTGGGGGGGCGTGGGGTTTGAAGGAGGGGTGCGTTGCTTGCTGGTCTGGATCCCTCAGTGGGGGTTCTGCCGGTGTTTGCATTTTCGCTTTCGCGTGGCTGCGTATGATGTCGGCGGGCTTGCGCACGGTCTCCGGGGGATCTGTTGGCCATCGCAGTGCGGCCGGGCTGTCGTCGAAGGGGTGGTGTAGGTGGTAGTTCCTCATGGCCTTGGCCTGCATGACCCAGGCCTCTGTGGGTTCCGGTGTGTCTGGGCCGTTGGGGGAGCCTTGAGCCCAGTAGAGTGCTGTGTGGAGGGCTTCCCAGGGGGCGCCTTCGCGGCCTGTGAGGGTGGTGGCCTGGAAGAGTCGCTGCTCGCCCCGTGGGGGGTCTTCCGGGTCTATTTCCGGGGTATAGGCCTGGGCCGCCATGAGGACTCCCTGTGCCCAGTGGACGCTTTGAGGATGTGGATGGCGGGTTGTTGGGGGGGCGTGTCCAGGGTGTCCCACGATGCGATGGCTAGTGGTATCCTGGAGAGGTGGAGGTGTGGGGGGGCCTTGCGGCTTAGGAGTTGATCGATGTGGAAGGGGGTGACGGGATCTTTGGGGCCCTGCGGTGGTGGGGGCATCGCTGGGATGGTTGTGGGGTCCCAGTGGCGTTCGTGGGCGGCGAGGGTGTACAGGGCGGCGGTGATGATGTGGTGGGCTTGCTTCTCCAGGACGATGTGGCGCTGCGTGTCGAAGTCCTTTGGTAGGTGGGCTGCGGGGTGGACGGTGATGTTGGCTAGGGCGCGTTCGTGGGCCTTTTTTCCCCCGTCTGGCGCCTGTGTCCGTTTGTCCCCCGGGATGTGCTGGTGTTGCTGCTTTGGAGGGGGCGGTCCCAGGGTGAGGGATTCTACACCGTGGAGGGGGATGGCGTGTTCCCTGGACCTGTTGGGCAGGATGTATATGCCCGGGTCTCCCGGTACGGTGCCCAGGTACATGTTGCCCGTGATGGTGGGGGCCGGCAGCGGTTGGCGCAGGGGCGAGGTGCATGGGGTGGAGCAGGGCGGGTCATGGTGCTCACACCGGGGGTGGTCCATGCCGTACAGGGTGACGTGTACGGCGAAGGGTCCAACGGCGCGCTGGAGTTTGTGGGGTTGGATGTTGTGGAGGCGCGCCACCGCCTGTGTGTTGGAGCGCCCTTCGCTGATCCACACGGCGTCTGCCCGCGACGCCGCTGGGTTCAGGCAGTCCGTGGTGATGCCTGTGATCGTGCGGTTGTGGGTGGTATCTGACAGCTTGGCGGGGGGGGCGCTGACGCGGGGGATGGTGTGGTCGTCGTGGAGGGTGCGGGCCTTGCGCCTCGCATCGTGTCGGTGCTGGGCCTCCTGGGCGGGGGTGTGCACACCTGTGTGTTTGGGCTTCTTGTCCGGGCGGTCTGCTGTGTGGAAGAAGGTGGGCCAGGAGGGGGCGTGGTGGAGGGTGGGGTGTGGGAGGTCCCCCCGTGTTGCCCATGTGTACAGGGTGGTGGCGGCGTCCCCTTCCGCCTGTATGGTGTATCGCTCGTCGTGTCGGCGACGGGTGACGAGGACTTTGGGGGCCGTCAGCTCATACACCTGTGTTGTGTGGGCGAGGTGGCGGGTGACGGTGATCTTGGCGGCGTCGTTCTTGCGGGTGGTGGTGTGGGGGATGATGTAGTGGGTCGCCCATTCGTCCTGGGGGGTGTGTTCCGTCGGGTCTAGCTTGAGTGGGGGGTGGAGCGGCTTCGGTGTTGGGGGTTTGTCTTGGGCCTTCGCGTGGGGCGGCTCTTTGGTTTCGACCAGGTATTGTGGGCCCCAGGCTCCGGGGCCCCTACCTGTGTGGCTGCCGCTGTCGCGGCTTGGACAAGGGCGGTTGTGTTGGTGTCTAGAGGGGGGGCCCCCGGTTGGGGGATGAGGGTGTCGTGGTCTTGGTATGCCCACCAAATGGTGTAGCCTCGTTGGGTGTTGCGGTGCAGGGTTTGGGTCTGGGCTTGCGGGATGGATAGGGCGGTCTTGATGTCCTCCGCTGTTTGTGGGTTTATGGGTGTGGCGTACGCCAATACTCCCGGGGCGTGTATGCCGTGTGGTGCTTGGCCTACTCCTCGTATTGGGTGTAGGGTGTGGTGGGTGCGTGTGAGCCCTAGGTGTTCTTGGAGGAGGTCCCCCCGAATGTCCTCCCACCGTCGCTGCCAGGTGTGTGTGTGGTCGTTTGGGGGCGGGGTAGGTGATGACGATGGCTTGCCATGGGGTTGGGCCTGGATGTACCGTCATAGGTGCCGACGATGCTTGCGGGGGTATGTGGACGGCGTGGGTGGGAACTGCTGTTACGGGGTCTCCCTCCGTCAGTGTGATCGTGGCATCGCCTTGGACGGTGGGGAGGAGGTGGTGGCGGTCTGTCGGTAGTGCCCAGGTGGTGGTGGGCTCGGTGATTGAGTGGAGGCGGATGGCCTGGAGCCCCGGTGTGATTTCGTCCCACCGGAGTGTGCCGTTGTGGACCGCCCATTCCCGTGGCAGGTCTCGAAACCCGTTTCGGTCCGGGGTGGTGCGGTGTTGTGGGGGGAGCTCCATTGTGGTGATGGGGTGGGTGAGGGGCTCTGTGCGGGGTTGGTCTTGTGTGGTTGGTGGTGATGGTGCCTGGGGCATCTCTTCGTCCAGTTGCTGTGGGGCTTTCGCCCCCTGGAGTTCTGCGCTGATGGTGGCGAAGACATCTGGGAGGGTGGGGGAGGCGGGGGGGTGGGATGCCGGATCGTTCCAGGTGATGTGGTATTCCTCTGGGTTCTCGGGGCTTTGCTGTACGGTGATGGCAGCTGTGGCGTCGTCTTCAGGTGTCCATCGGTGTGGATTGTGGTCGAGGGGCTGGAGGATGACGGTGTGGCGGTGTTTCCAGCTGTGGAACGCTAGGAGGGCGTGGAGGCGGTGTCTAGTGTCCCCGGGCGGGCGGGGGTAGGTTTCGGCTGCTGCCTCCAGGAAGGCATCCGTGGTGCCTTTCCAGGTGTCTTCCAGAGAAGGTCTTCCTCTGTGCCCCACTGGTTGTCCTTCCTTTTCTCCTGCTTCCACCCCTGGAGGGTCGCGTGGTCCTCAGGGAGGTCTCGTTGGATGGACTGGTAGTACTGCTCGGCGTCCATGGGGGCTGGGGTGCTGGCCAGTGTGGCGTAGATGTCCTTTGGGGGGGGGGGGGCGGTGGGGGCGTGGCGGCGCGGTTGGGGTCGGGCTCCTCTCGCTGGTGTTCCGCGTTCTGTTCTGCGGTGGACGCGGGGGATATGGAGCGTGGTGGCATGGGGTGGTCGGGCTCCTGCGGTTCTGTGGGTTGCTGGTGGGCTTGTGGGCGCGGGGCCGTGGCTGCCATTAGGTGTCGGATGGCCGGGAGGACGTCGTAGTCGTCTTCCCAGCAGTGGGCTGGAGCGCACGCCCTGTCAGAGAAAGCAGGGGGGGGCGTGTTGCGGAGCGGTGTACGTTAGGGTGGGCGACGTGTGCGGGTGGTGGCGTGCTCGCTCTGCCGTTCCTTTCCCTTCGGGCCCTGACCCTGGGAGGGTGGTGGTGATGTTGGTGGTGAGGGTGGTGTGGGTGCCGGAGTGGATGATTGTGTCGGTGGCAGTGTTGTTGGCGAGGGTGGTATGGGCGTTAGCGTAGATGAGGTTGGTGTTGGGATATGGTTGATGGTGGTTAGTTGGTGGGTCTGCTGTTGTCGCTGTCGTCGTCGCCGGTGGTGTTGGTGCCTCTGATGTCGTGGACACTGATGACGAGGTGATGGTTGGTGAGCATGGCGCGGGTGACGTATGGGCGTATGTGGTGTTGCCGGTGGTGTCGATGGTGAGGGTGTTGTTTCTGGTCGTTGGGGCGTAACGTTTGTGGGCCGGACGTGGCGGTGGTTGCGAGGGTGCTGTAGATGACGGGTGATGTGGCTCACGTCGCCTCCGGTGGTGGAGGTGTGATAGGTGCCGCGGTGGCGTTGGCGACAGTGGGGTGCCGCGGGTTGTGTATTGGTTGTTGGTGGTGGAGATGTTCCTGGATCGTGGGTAGTCCCCGTCCGGCGGTGGTGGTGTTGGTGGTGTCGGTGTTCGTTGAGGCCGTTGGCGACGCCAGGGGTTCCTGGCCTCGCGCGGGATGGTGGTGGCGCTGGTGAGTGTAGGCGGTGCCATGGGCGGCGGTGCCATTGACGGCTCGGCAGGGTGTGCTGGTGCAGGTTTCGGGTGTAGGTGTGGTTCGGGGTGCGGCGTTGGTGGGTGGCGCCGACGGTGGGTGGCGTGACTGGTGGGTGGCAGCGGTAGTGGGGGTGTCGGTTGTTGGTGAGGCTGTCGTTGTCGGTGTTCCGGTTGGTGCTGGTGATGGTGTCGCTGGTTGTGCAGATGGTGGGGGGTGGGTAGGGGGACCCGTACCCTGGGGTTGTCGTGGCTTTCGGTCGACGGTGCTGTTTTCGGTGGTGTTCTTGAGAGTTGGCCGGGAGTGTTGTCGGCGATGCTCTGGCTGGTGCCGTTTGTGCGGGCTGTGTGGTTGTTGCGTCAGGGGTCGGTGGCGTTGGTGACGGTGGTGTGTTGGGGGTTGGCGCCGGTGGTGGCAGTCTGATGGTGAGGATGCCGGGGACGCTGGGTGGCCCCGCGTTGTTGGGCTTTCTCCTCGCCTTTCCTGGCGGAGGGTGCTGCTGGTGTCGCTGGTGGTGAGGGTGTGGTGGTGTTGCTGTGCCGTTTTGTGCTGCTTGGGTGGTGGGGACCCCTGGTTGACGTTGATGATGCTCCGGGTGATGTTGATGCAGTGGGTGTGATGGTGTGTGGTGTTGCTGTTTCTACCCTTGGCTGGGGGCCTGGTGGGTGGCGCTGGTGGCGTTTGTTCGCCAGCCGTGCTGGCATCCGTGGTGTTGCCGTCGGTGGGGGCGCCCTAGGTGCCACTCTGTGCCGGGGTCGTGGTGGTGGTGATAGGGGTGTTGTGGGTGACGGTACCTCTGCTCGTCGTTGGTGGGGTTGGCGGTGGTGTGGATATTGCCGTGGGTGTTGGCGGCGTTGGTGCTGCCGACGGTAAGGGTGTCACGGTGGTGGCTGGCGTGTCTCGTGGTGGTCTGATGGCGTGGGTGTTGTTGGTGTTGGTGCTGGGTGCCGCCTGTGTTTTGGTGTTCGGCGGTTCCGGGCGTGCCACTCGTGGCTGGTGTTTGGCTGGTTTGTGGTCCTGGTGGTGTCTGTTGTCTCTGGTGTTGAGATCGGTGGTGTCGGCTGTCCTTGGGTCTGTGGTGATAGGTGTTGCTTCGGTTGTGGTCGAGGGTGTCAATGCTGCGGGTGGGTGGCGGTGTCGCCGTGCTGCCGCTGTCGGTGGTGTCGGTGTTGGTGTTGGTGGGGGCGCCGCCAGGGGAGGTGTGAGTGTTGGCGTTGTAGGGTGTTGTAGGTGTTGCCCTGGTGCTGTTCTGACGGCGGAGGGGGGACCTCGCCACTCCTGGCGGAGGTTCCCTTGAGCGTCGCTGGCTGGTGGGTTGGCCTTGCCCCCCTCGGTGTCCTTGTTGCCGATGGTGTCGTACCGGGTGGTGTCGCCGTGGTGGCTGTCGTTGACGCTGCGGGTTGCTGTTGGTGAGGTCGCACTGTCGGTGGTGCCGACGGTGATGCCGGTGGTGAGGTTGTTGCGGGCGTTGGTATGGTTTACGGCATCTCTGATGTTGTTGATGCTGCTGGTGGTTGGTGTGGGTCTGTGTGTGGGTTGTCAGTGGGCTGTGTTCGGGGGTGGGCGGTGGCTGGTTCCTGCGGCTCTGTCTGTGCGGGTGTGCAGTAGGTGGCGTGGGCTGCTGGTGATGCTGTTGGTGAGGGCGGTGCCGCCGGTGGTGTGGATGCCGCTGGTGACTGCGTGGTGGATGGCGTCCTGTGGTTGGTTTGGTGGCGGGGGTGTTGTTGTTGATGGGTCTTCGCTTCCTCTGGCCCGGGGTTGGTGGTTTGCTGGTTCACCGGCTGTGGTGGTCTTGGTTTCCTCCGGCGGCAGAGGTTGCCGGTGGCGAAGCTGATGGTGGGGTGATGCTGGCGATGGTGTGTTTGATGCCGTTGGCTTGGGTGATCTAGGCGTTGTTTCCGGTGTTGGTCGGTGCGTAGGCATTGTAGGCGATGGTGAGGACGGCGGTGCCGCCGGTGATGGTGATGGTGAGGGTGTTGTGTTGGTTTGATTGTTGGTGGTGTTGGCGTTTCCGTTGGTGTGGATGCTGCTGGTGGTGGTTCTGGGTGCGGGTCTGTGGGTGGCGCGGTTGTAACGCCTTAGGTGTAACATGGTCGCTGGGTGGTGTCTTTTGTTGGTCGGTTGTTGGCGAGGGTGTCTCAGGCGTCGTGCTGGGTGCCGGGGTTGCTGGTGTTGCCGACGGCGTCCCCGTTGGTTCCAGGTGTTTTCTGCTGGTGAGGGTGTTGTGGCGTTCGGTTCGGGTGTTGGCGGCGGTGCATGTGTCGGTGTCGCAGTTCCTGGCCCTGGGTTTGGGCGTGGTTGGTTGGGTGTTGCTTGGTGTGGGCGCTCGCCACTCCTGGCTGAGGGCTCGGTGGCGTTCGTTCGCCAGCTGTGCTGGCGTCCTTGGTGACGCCGTTGGTGGGGGTGCCCTAGGTGTTACTTGGTGCCGGGGTCGTGGTGGTGGTGGTAGGGGTGTTGTAGGTGACGGCACCCTGGCCAGTCGTTGGTGGGGTTGGTGGTGGTGTGGATAGTGCCGTGGGTGTTGGCGGCGTTGGTGTTGCCGATGGTTAGGGTGCCATACGTGATACTTGGTGGTTGGCGTGTGTCGTGGTGGTCTGTTGGCGTGGGTGTTGTTGGTGTTGGTGATGGGCGCGGCTTGCGATTGGGTGGTCGGCGGTTCCGGGCGTGCCACTCGTGGCTGGTGGTTGGTCGGTTCGTGGTCCTGGTGGGGTGGTACCGGTTGTTTCTGGTGTTCGGGAGGTTGGTGCTGTGGGTGGTTGGCGGTGGCGCTGTGTTGCCGCTGTCGGCAGTGTTGGTGACGGTGTTGGCGAGGGCGCCGCCGGCGGAGCTGTGCGCGATGTCGAAGGCGAGGGCGCTGTAGGTGATGCCCTGGTGGATGGTGGTGTTCTGACGGTGGGGGTGGGACCTAACCACTCCTGGTGGAGGTACCCATGGGTGTCGCTGGCCCGCGTGTTGGCCCCCTTGGTGTCGTTGATGTCGATGGTGTTGTACCGGGCAGTGTCGCCGTGGCGGCTGCCGTTGACGCTCTGGGTCGTTGTTGCTGAGGTCGCACTGTCGGTGGCGGTGTCGGTGATGCCGGTGGTGAAGTGGTTGCGGGCGTTGCTATGGTTTACGGCGTCTCTGATGTTGCTGATGCTGCTGGTGGTTGGTGTGGGTCTGTGTTCAGGGCTGGCTGGTTTCTGTGGCTCTGTCTGGGAGGGTGTGCAGTAGGTGGTGGCGGCTGCTGGTGATGCTGTTGGTGTAGGTGGTGCAGGCGATGCCCCGGGTGGTGTCGTGGGTGAGGGTGGTGTTGGTGGCGCCGGTATTGTGGGTGCCGCTGGTGACTGCATGGTGGGTGGCGCCCTGTGGTTGCTTTGGTGGCGAGGGTGTCGCTGTTTTTGGTTCTGGGCGTGTGCCCTCGCCCCCCCTGGCCAGGGCTTGGTGGTTTGTGGGCTCACCAGCTGTGGTGGCTTTGGTTTCCTCCGGTGGCGGAGGTTGCCGGTGGCGACGCTGATGGTGGGGTGATGCCGGCGATGGTGTGTTTGATGCCGTTGGCTGGGGTGATGTAGGTGCTGGAACCGGTGGTGGTGTGCGTAGGTTTTGTAGGCGATGGTGCCGGCGGTGATGGTGTTGGTGAGGGTGTTGTGCTGGCTTGATTTTTGGTGGTGTTGGTGTTTCCGATGGTGTGGATGGTGGGCGCATCGGTTCTGGGTGCGGGTCGGTGGGGGACCGGACCGGCTGGGTGCGGACGTTGGTCAGTGTTGGGTGGCTTTTTGTGTTGGTTTGTTGTTGGTGAGGGTGTCCTATTGTTGTGCTGGGTGCTGGGGTCGCTGGTGTTGCCGACGGTGTCTCCGTTGGTTCCGGGTGTGTCCGCTGGTGTGGGTGTCGTAGTTGGGGGTGGTTGTTTGGGTGTTGCTGGGTGTGGCCGCTCGCCTCCCCTGGCTGAGGGCTTGGTGGGTCCACCTTTGTGTCCTAGCGGTATTTCTGGCGACCCTGCAGCTCCCCTGGCGGGGGGTTGCTGGGTTCTTGTTTTTTGGGTTTGTGTGTGTTGTGTTTGTGGTGCGGGCGGCGCTTGCGCTTAGGTGTGTGGTGTGCGTTTGTTGGGCTCGTGTCGGTGGCGGTTGTGGGGGCGTGTGTTGAGTAAGAAAAAGTGCTTTTCCATTGCTTTGAGGCATACTCTAGTTGTATTAGAGATGCACTGAGCATCCATGCATTTTTATCTTAGTATTGGTCCAACCAAAAGTGGTGATAACACATTTTGACCTATGGAACCAAACACCCAATCAGGATATGGAGTGGACCCCTTAATCCCCTTTCAATGTGAAGTAAAACATCTTTTCCTGAGTTGACTGAGCACTGTCATATCTAAAGTAGAGCCTATGAATTTATCTATGTTTTTCCATGAATTCTTAGCTATCCTAGTGGTATGCACCCTAGGGGGCTGGGCACCTCTTTTTGAGAGGTCCTGGGTTCAATTCCTCGTCAGCCTAGCTAAGTAGGAAGATCCCATGTGACATGGCAGTGACCTCATCGCCACATACCATGCCACCTCAGCACATATGGGACCCAAAACAAAGAGTGCACATCCCCTAAGATGGCACTATGGAGAGAGAGTGATCCTGAGGCAGTTTTCTAACTCTTTTCCAAAAACATTTCAGCTATCTTTGTGAATATGCATTCATTTGTGACCTGAGTTGCAGTTTCTGTGAATATCCAATCATCTTTCACTGTTTACACTGCAGCCCTTCATGTTTTGATCCTGATCTTCTCCTCTTTGCACACTTCTGGCTTGGGTTATCCTGGATTGACTTGGCTTTACTGTATTTCAACAAACAAAAGCTTTTCATCTCCCAAAACAAGCAGCAGGACACCCTACAGGAACAGCAAGCAGCAGGGGAAGCAAAGACACAGTGCTGAAAACACTATAAGCTTTTCTGGTAGCAAGAGGCAGCCTGTCTCTGTGCACCGGCAGCGACCCCGCGCCGTACAACCAGTGCTCCGAGTACAGGCAAATATAAGCAGAAGGGCGGATTAAGATGGATCCAAGAAAGGAGGACGCCGACGTGAAGACAGCGCCAGCGCCTGAGGCACCGGCAAGGCCGGCACCTGGCGCTGTACCTTCGGCGGAGCCCTTACATTGGCAAGTGGATGCGGCTGAGGACTCCCTCGATGGCCTCCAGACGGCCTTCGGGGCCCTGTCGGTCGAAGAAGTGGTCTCTCAGCCTCAGCCTGTGAAGAGGAAGAGAGAGAACGAGAGCGAGAAGGATGCTGGAGAAGGAGCAGACAAAGGAGAGGAACAAGGGCAAGACCCGACGCACGACCCTACCCTCGAAGGCGCACCAAGCGCTTCTGGCCTCCACGCATCACCCTCTCCCTTAACCACCACACTCCCAGCCGCTGCAACATCCACTTCCTCAACCAACCCGCCTATGGCAGAGGGTACAGGCTTTACTGGCATGCCTCCCTACCCCGCCTATGGTATGGGCCCACCTACCACTGCGCTCCATGAGGCAACTACTGCCAGTGAGCCGGTGGCTTCCAGCTCTGCGCCGCGATGGTATGCGGCTGACTATCCCCATCCACTACACGCTACGGGAACCTATATGGATGTTCCTGGGTATGCTCCTGGGTATGCACCTGGGTATGCACCCTTGAGTGGGTTGAGGAGACGACCAGAGTCTCTTGGAGGCAGGAGTAGAGGATCGGGAAGATCCTCCAACAGGTCCCTGACGCGGTCGGAGATCAACGAGGTGCTCCGAGGAGCCACTTGGGGAAATCGTGGGCGACCTCACGCAAGAGATCAGGGAGAAACTGGAGCCCCTGATGATCCCGTCCCATGCGTCACCTACGACGGTGGGAATGTCACCCCACCGAGTACAGGCTAACCACCTGGCGGCAGGGTTGACAAATACCCTGGGGAGCCTGAGGAGCCGACCGATGCCGACTCCTGCAGCAATACCTAGAAGTCCATTCGTCCCGAGAACGGCCCAGCCGCCCTACAGCCACGTGACGAACTCGACGAGGGCCGAGCTGGACCAGCTGGGGCTGACAGCCTTAAGGGCTATGGTGGACGTAGAGCCTTATGGCTCTAGTGATCTTGGCGGAGACCCCTCCGATGACGAGCCGCCGTCGATGTATTCTTCTTCCCCCTCAGATGACGATGACCCTGAGGACCCCGAGGACCCCAAGGGTAAGAAGAAGAAGGAGAAGAAGAAGTAGACCCGACGCCCTGAAGGACGCTGAGCTCAGATGGCGAAGGCTATTGCCACCTCCAAGATAGTGGTGAACCTGCCTGAGTTCACAGGCAAGGACCTCAGCGAGTTCGCTGAGAACTTTGGCCGGTTCCTACGACTGACCGGCCAAACCCACGCGAGTGGGCGAGTGAAGTGCGATCTGCTCCTGCAGTGCTGCAAGACCAAGTACCTGGAGAAGCAGGTCACTCAGATCGTAACTAACTCCGCCACCTTTGCCGATGTGTTGGTTGCCCTAGAGAGGCAGTACCCAACCTACGAAACCGACCTCTCCATCAGGGCCGAGATCCAGAACCTGCCCGTGCTGCCAAACAACCCCAAACCTGGCAGGGTCTCCGAGCTGTTGGCCGACCTGGATCACTGGGCTGGACGACTGAAGCCCGGTTCCTACAGCAGCGACGACCTGCTGTTCTGGTTGTGCGCCAAGCTCCCCCGAGAGCTATGGGACGAGTGCCGTTTGACGGCTGAGCGCAAGGCTAGATCCCTCCGCTACGAGGATCTATGCGTGCTGCTCCTGGAGATGGCGCTGGAGAAGGAGAGCGACCAGCACCTGAACAACTACCGTCCTGGTGGTGGAGGTTCTGGAGGCAAAGGGTACCAAGGGTCCCGACTTGGGCAGGGGACTACCCCCAAACACGCCCACGCCCGTACCATGGAGAACGTGAAGGAGCTATTCTGGTGTGATGCCAGAGATGAGCAGGGCCACCTGCAGCACGCCTCTGACTGCGAGCAGCGAGACTGCTTCGTCGTCCAGGGGAAGCAGCAGGAGAAGAACACCGGCGCCAAAGCGAAGCTGCCGGATCATTACCGCTGCACCACCACGTGTGCATTCTGCGGTAAGCGGAAGCACTACGAGGATGAGTGCTACCATAAGCAACGCCTATCGGCGAAGCTTAAGGGGGAAGATCCTGGCAAAGGCTCAGGCAAAGGTGGAGGCAAGGCCAAAGGCAACGACTCTGGCAAGGGCAAGTCGAAAGGACGTGCTCAAGGTGGTCAAGACAAGGGTCAAGGTGGACGAGGAGGAAGCACTAACCGCCAGCCCGACAACAAGAACAAGGACAAGAACGGAGGCAACCCCAACCCTAATCCAGGGGGGAACTCCGAGCCCTCTGGAGGGCAGTCTGGTCCTACCACACGCTCACAGACGCAGGCCCAGCAAGAACAAGGAGCCAAGCGTGAGCATGAAGGTGGTGATGACGGCAACGCTAAGAAGAGGAGCCGTTTCATGAGGATGGCCCGCAAGTTGCGGAACAAGGGGTTTGAGGTGACCTGTCCCGCGGAGTTCTGACGGGGAAGCTCTGGTGGCACCCAAGACCTGGTGTTTTGGGTACGTATCCGACTAGGGGGACGTGAATACCTGGGGGTACTGGATACTGGCGCCACAATATCTATAGTGGCCAAGAATATTTTACCTTGTGGGAGCCTGAAGAACACCATGACCACCGCCGCTATACGCATGGGGGATGGACATGTGGTGCACAGCTGCGGGGACTGTGAAGTGGAGGTACCTATGGGCTCCGGGACTATCGCCCATCGGTTCTATGTGATGGACACTGATGCCTTCGACTTTGTACTGGGGACTAACTTCTTCGTGCAGCACTCCCAGATACAATCCCTGACGCTGCAAGCGCCCTACCTCCTCTACGTGGACCACGGCAGTGGCAGAGAGTCTGTGCCACTGGAGCAGTCGAAACATACCTCGAGTTACCTGAGGCTATCGAAGGAGGAGCCCTCTAACATGATGGCGGCCTCCAAAACTGAGGACTATCAACTATTGGGGGAAGTCCTAGACCAAGGTCTGAAGGAGTTGGGTTACCCTCGAGAAAACCTAAGTGTGGAGCTGTTCGCCAGCGACAAGCAGCATGTACTGGACCTATACGGCAGCAAGGGGAAGAAGTGCAGCTACTAATTTTACTGGCCCTCTTTCGGGATGGCCTACGGGAACCCCAGATTCAGTGAACTGGGGAAAGTGCTGACCAAGGGGGCCTTGGAACGTTCCCGTATGGTCCTGTGTTCCCCCGATTGGGGAGCCCATGGGGGCAACGAGTACTGGCGAACCCTCCTTGACAAGCTGACTATCAGCTCTGTGCGGTTACCTGATGAGGCCATCTACGTGCCTCTAGGACACAAGACGCCCATTGGGAAGCCTGGATGGGGGAGTATGCTGAGCGTGGTGGACGGAGGTCTTACCTCCATTCCCTGGGAGGATCTGGACCCGACACTTCTCCAGGCTGTACAACGAGAAAGCGATGGACTCGCCTTGGGTGACTTGAAGGATCGACTACGACCTCAAGATGCTGTTGAGACTACACCCGGAGGAGATGAGTACGTCGTGACTGACACCAACGCCCCCAACTCTCCCTGTCATGTACCTGTTCCTGATGGAGTCTCTGAGTGTGGACTATCTGAGCTACCTAGCTCTATCCACTCAGATGACGAAACTGAGGACGACGCCTTCTTCGTGCAGACCTGTGTGGAGGAAGTGGAGAACGCCGAGTACGTCGCCCCACTGAAACCCCTACTCCTCATGAGGGTGGAAGACCCCGTGGATGAAGAGCTGGACCCTCGATCCAGGCTCAGGGAGTATGTGGACTCCAAGAGGAGGTTGGTGGCGAAAAAGCTATGCTACGCGAAGCCTACCCGCAGCTCATGGCCACTGAAGCAAGGACGTATGGGAGACCAATCCCAACTGAAGGAGGACCTCGAACAGAAGATCACCACCTGGCAAAGGGAGGTGGATCTCAAGCTCATGAAGAGCGTGTGGGGCGCCCATGTGAGGACCCCAGAGGAGGACGACCTCTCGGAGGAATGTGTATGTGAACCCCCTCGAGCGTGCCTATGTTGCCAACGTCCATCGGAGATGGTCGGACAAGACCTTCTATATGCCCACCAAGGGCTGAGGGATACTACCACGGGCGAAGAGTCGGTGGAGGACCACCTCCCGACGTCTATTCAGGGGGCAAGCAACTTACACTCTGACGAGGACATGGAGGACAAGATCAAGGTATTGGACCCGCGGGTACAGAGGTGTTCGGAGAACTACCCCCTCCAGCCTCATGTGACAAGCTGGTACAGATGGACCTGAAGCTGAAACCCGAGTACGTGGGTCACAAGATCCGGAGGAGACCCTATCCAGCTCCTAAAGAGCAGGCCGACGAGATCGAGCGACAGATACAAGAATGTATCGACGCTGGCCTAGTCCTGGAGTAGAAGGATGGGGACTACCCCCTACACTGCAGCCCCTGTTTCCTGGTGGCTAAACCTGGGTCTACAGCCAAACGGCTGGTAGTGGACTATGGAGAGCTGAACAAGAAGACGCTGAACCACTCAGGGTCCATTCCGAATATGGAGTCTACCCTGGAGAAGATAGCCTCCTGCCGCTACAAGACCAAGATGGACAAGCGAAGCGGATTCTGGCAAGTGGACCTGACGCCCAACGCACAGGAATTACTGGCCTTCATCACCCCTCAGGGGAGGGTGTTCAAGTGGAAGGTCATGCCGTTTGGCGTGGCTAACGCACCCGCTCTATTCCAAGAGCTGATGAACAAGATGTTGTCCATCCTACGAAGGAGACCTAAGGTGCAGGAGCTCATATCCCGTGGTGCCCAGATGGAGGCTCATATCGACGATGTATGCCTCGGTACCAATACCCAGGAGGATCACCTAATCCTCTTGGGTGAGTTCTTTGCGGTCTGCCAGGAGAACCACACTCGACTCAAGCTGGAGAAGTGTGAGTTCATGCAGGAGACCATGCAGTACTTGGGGTTTGACGTTGGCTATGGGTGGTGGACCCCAGCGGCCTCAAAGGCCAAACCCCTGATGGATGCCAAGGTACGACACGCAGACCCCAAGAACAGACTTCATGATGTACGCAGTTTCATTGGGGCGTGCAACTTCTATCGCCGCCACATCAAGAACTTCACCTATACCAGCGCCGTACTGACGGACTTGATCAAGAAGAGTAATACTTGGCGCTGGGGCCCACAAGAGCAACAAGCGTTTGACGAGCTCAAAGACAAGGTAGCCAACGCTAAGTGCTTTGGCGTGCCTAGGGCACAAGGGGAGATTATCCTGGTGACCAACGCCAGCAATGTGGGCGGTGGTGGAACGTTGTTCCAATGGCAAGCACTAGAGAAGGAGGAGTTCGACTCGGCCATTTCCCAATGGGGGACGGAAGGTCTCAACCGAGATGGAACCCTCAAGCACAGCTACCCTGACGACAAGTGGGTCCTAGTACCTCTCCGCCACTGGAACTGGAAGTGGAACCAGGCCAGGGGGAACTAGTCCACCTATGAGCAGGAATTGCTCGCGGGTATGCTGGTGCTATCCTCACAAGCACGACTGTTGGGGAGTAACCCTGTGGTCTGGCTGTGCGACCAAGAACCGGTCTGCAGTTTCCAGAAGGGTCCCCCACCTGAGAAGGCCAAGCTACGACGCTGGTGGACCTACCTCAGTCAACTACGGCTGACGGTACACCATATACAGGGAGTGAAGAAATAGTGTGCCGACTACATCAGCCGCAACAACTTCGACGCCCTGGTTGGTGCCCGGTCTGAAGCGCTGGCTAAGGAGGCTTTCAGCCGTATGGACGTACACCTGGACCTGAACATGACCATGATACGCCCCCTGGATGGACTCCAACAATCAGAGTACCTGAAAGAGTTCGGGGATATCTACCAGCGCCTGGGGAAACGCCTTGAACCCCTCCTGGTCAACCAGGACCAGTGGAAGAGGGACAAGAGCTACCTATGGCACGAGGACCGTATTGTGGTGCCTGGTGACCGAGTCCCAGCGCTGCTGAAGTGGACCCATGAGTCCAGTGGTCATGTGGGTGCTGACCGTACCCTGAGGCTGTTCAAGCAGTGGTTCCACACTACGTGGACTGACGACCAACTGCGGAAGACCCTCAAGCCTATTGTGGACAAGTGCCCGTGCAGGTCCTGTAAACCAGGGGATATCAGGGACAGAGGTCTCTACTCGACCCTGCCCATCCCTCACTGTGCTAACAGTGTTCTATACGTGGACTACACGGAGATGCCGAAGTTCGGGGGCCATGACCTCGCCCTCGTGGTAACCTGTGGGTTGACCAGGTTCACCAGGGTGTTCCCATGTACCAAGCACATCACCTGGGAGGAGACTATCAAGATACTCCTGGAGGAGTGGTTTTGTGTCTATGGGGCGCCCAAGGAGATCAACTCCGATGAGGACGTGCGAGTACGCTCAGATACTGGCTGGTACAAGAGGGTCCTGAGATCCCTCAATGTCCAGGTGTCTACGGGTAATCCCTACTCTCACACGAGCAACCCCCTATGTGAGCGACAGATTCGTGTCCTGAAGGAGAATGTACGGATGTGGTGCAAGACTGAACGCGCCAGAGACTGGGTGAGACTACTCCCCGTCATATCCTTGATGATGAACTCCCAAGAGAGTTCTGCTACTGGCTACTCGCGCCATGAGCCATTCCTCGGGCGCCCGGCATGGTTCCTACATGCCCCCTATCCAGAGGACACCCATTCTTCTGTGGGTGAATGGGTCCAAGAGCAACAAGCGAAGGTGGACAAGGCCAAGGCTATGCTGCAGAGAGTGAGGGAGCGTCAGTGGAACAAGAAGCACAAGCACCGAGTACGGGCCTCCTACCAAGAGGGGGACTGGGTGCTGGTGCACCACAGTCGACTACCCGCCTGGCCACGCTCTACCAGCGATGACCCATACTTCGGGCCGTACAAGATTCTATCTGTGGATGGACACCGTATCACCGTGCGGTGTTCTCCCCGTCTAGGGGGGACCCTGGTTTGCGCTGCTCAACACCTGAAGCGCTATTATGATCCTGAAGACCTCTGTGGGGAGGAGTCGGAGCTGAACGACGAGGAAATCGCCGCTCTGGACCTACAAGGGGCAGCCAGCCCTATGGAAGTTGAAGGTGAACTCCCCGACATGAACGCCGAGGAGATGGCTAAGGAGGGCTTCTACCTGGTGAAGTCTGTCCTACGCCACCGCTATCGCCAGGGTTGGCGCTTCTTCACCCTCTGGGAAGGGTTTGGAGCCCTTCTCTGCATTTGTTCTACCTGAGGGACGCCTAAACTCAGTTCTGGTTGACTACTTGTCCCAGAACAACCTTGGTGAGTTGCTGAGGCTCGCTGAGACGCTTGCCTCCAAGACTAAAGCTAGGAACTGAACCTTACCCTTACCTGCCAAAGCGTATGTGTGAGTGTGCTATTCCTAAGGTCCTGAGAGCAAGCCGCAGAAGTGGTGTCCTAATTATACCCAAGTCTGCGCCCTTGCTAAACCTGGAGGGTTGGCTTATTGATGCCACGGGGTACGCCCCGGGTCTCCCCTCCCCTATGCGCCCAATTTCTGTTCTGGCGCAAAACCTTGGGGGAATACCCAGCGTGCTAATCCAGGTATTGTTTTCCCTACCTAACTGTCTACTACAGGGAGGGGTGGCCAAAAGCTATGAAGGCATGAAAACGCCGTTTTGCTATGTGGCCAAAACACTGACCTAACCACTGCCACAGCCCACCAACCCTGCTAAAATTGCAGGAAACGGGTGGGACAGTGACACACACACTACAGGTCCTACACACCCTACAGTGGCACCATCCTGGTGGGCGAGCACTGGGGCAACTGGCTCAAGCCCCCACACGGGACTACCACTCCTACACGCACACTCTACTGGGCGTTGCGATGACAAAGGTGTCGTGGGTCCTAGCGACCCTCCTGTGAAATGACAAGAGAACACAGCGCTGCTAAGCAACTGTGGCCTAACAGGGGACGCCACAACGCGTTTCCCCTGCTAGGGCTTGGAGGGAAGGAGTGCTCTCGCTTGCAAGACGCAGATGTCGATGAAGTGGGACTCCCTGCTCTGCCACAGGCGGAGCGGAGTTACTTGTTCGTGTGATCTGCGCCCTTGTTTAGCAGGGCATAAAAAAAATGCTGCTGCACCAATCACCCTACCCGCCCACCTGTAAAACAAAGGCAAATGAAAGGGCGTTTGCGGCGGAGGAACCAAGCCACACTCCAGGTATTATACCCTTCTCAGTGTGACCTATAATACACTGTCTGCAAACACGCTGGAAGACCAGCTACCCTTGTCAAGCAAGCAAGCATTGAGGGACTCCTCAGGTTCTCTTAAAGAACGTACTGAGGAGCCCCTGGGTAGCCTAAACAAGGTTTACCGTGCGCACTTCGCGTGGCCTACCCTTTAATGCGTGTGTGCATGCGCGAGTATGCACAGACATCGCGGGCAAACCTGCCCATCTGAACGTCAATCACAACTCCATCAGGGGGTGGCCCCGCCTGGGCTTACTCACCTTACCTACCGCTGGAGAGCGAGAGCAACTGAGGGGCGCACGCAAAGAACGTTGCTATGCACGTGTGTGTATGTCTAATCACCCTGATCTGACCGCTCATCATCTGCATCCTTTCTAATCAATCCCTCTATCGCGTTCTATCGTTGTTAGCGCTGCTACAAGACTCGTTCACGGAGACACGAGACGAGCAATGTGTATGCGGCATGCCAGACGAGCATACCTGTAGTTTATACCTGATTCATTGAAGTCTTTTTCGTTGATTGTCGAATTCTTGAATTTTTGAATCTTCTATTAGTGTGGGTGGAATCTGTATGTTTATTTATTAATGTGTGTCTCGTCATTTTCAAGACTACGTGAGACATACATTTATAATTCCATTATTTCTCCATTTTCCGGCGCTTCGCTAGGAGCCGCTCCTGCGCGCCGCCATTTTATGCGTATGAATTTCTGGATTTAAAAAAATCCAGAGATGACTATAATTTCTATAAAAATGTGCTTCTGATGCACAATTGGATTCTGCTCAGGTGTGTTGTTTCAGAAAAATTCTAGGCCGTCATTTGACGGATTTTGGTGTCGTCGCTCCGTTTTTGCGTGGATTCGTCCATAATTCTCCCATTCCTGCCTCTGCAGATACCCACGCGCAGCCCCGCTGAGTAGGCCGTGTTCGGGCCGAAACGCAGGTGCCTGGAGAGACTGAGCAGAACCAAGACCCCACCAAGGGGCAATTTTAATTTTCTCCCGACTCCCTTCGCCCTAAGACAGGTCACAGGTCGCCAGCAGGTTTACGAGAACCCATACGAGTGTGTATAATGTGTCTTGCGTTGGGTTTGTGTCGACGCTGCGTCTTGGAGGGAGGGAGGCATATGCACATGTTTGGCATGCTCCCAATCTAACCAAACCAAGCCACAGGAGCCCCGGTAGCGCCATGAGCGCTGAGTCTTCTGTAGGATATGTTACATACGGAGCAGCAAAAGAGCGCCAGCCATGGTGAGCGCCCATTTTTCAGTGTGAGGGACACTGTACGTATTTTTAAGTAGATGTGGAAACCAAGGAAAGGCCAAGAAAAATTCCCATTTTACTAAAATGCGACAGTGGTGGCCACCACAGCACAAGGGGGGAGTAAGAAAAAGTGCTTTTCCATTGCTTTGAGGCATACTCTAGTTGTATTAGAGATGCACTGAGCATCCATGCATTTTTATCTTAGTATTGGTCCAACCAAAAGTGGTGATAACACATTTTGACCTATGGAACCAAACACCCAATCAGGATATGGAGTGGACCCCTTAATCCCCTTTCAATCTGAAGTAAAACATCTTTTCCTGAGTTGACTGAGCACTGACATATCTAAAGTAGAGCCTATGAATTTATCTATGTTTTTCCATGAATTCTTAGCTATCCTAGTGGTATGCACCCTAGGGGGCTGGGCACCTCTTTTTGAGAGGTCCTGGGTTCAATTCCTGGTCAGCCTAGCTAAGTAGGAAGATCCCATGTGACATGGCAGTGACCTCATCGCCACATACCATGCCACCTCAGCACATATGGGACCCAAAACAAAGAGTGCACATCTCCTAAGATGGCACTATGGAGAGAGAGTGATCCTGAGGCAGTTTTCTAACTCTTTTCCAAAACCATTTCAGCTATCTTTGTGAATATGCATTCATTTGTGACCTGAGTTGCAGTTTCTGTGAATATCCAATCATCTTTCACTGTTTACACTGCAGCCCTTCATGTTTTGATCCTGATCTTCTCCTCTTTGCACACTTCTGGCTTGGGTTATCCTGGATTGACTTGGCTTTACTGTATTTCAACAAACAAAAGCTTTTCATCTCCCAAAACAAGCAGCAGGACACCCTACAGCAACAGCAAGCAGCAGGAGAAGCAAAAACACAGTGCTGAAAACACTATAAACTTTTCTTGTTGTGTGCATGCGCGGGCGTGTGTGCGGTGTGTTGGTGTTGCGTTTGGGTGCCCGTCCTCGCCTTTCTGGGCTTGGTTTGGCGGCCCTGTGTGGGTGTGTGGGCTGTGTGTCGTGGCCCCTCTCCTGTCTCGGCTGTGTGGTTCCCCGCCCCCCCTTAGTGGGGTCTGTTGGTGGTGTGTCCTCCCACTGCCCCCTTTGCGTGCCCTCTTCCTTCTGTCTCATTTACGCGTCGCTTGGGGCGGTGTTCCCCTGGTGCCATGCCCGGGCCTTCCCGGCTGTGGTGGGTGGGGGGGGGTCCTTGTTGTCGGCTCGGGTCCCTTCCCCTGGTGTTTCCCCGTGGGGGGCCGGATGCTTGCACTCCCCGTCAGGGTGTAACTCTGTTGTACAGGCCGTCCATTTGTACCCGCTCGGTACAAATGGACCTGCTCCGTAGCCAGGTACTCTAGCCGTTCCCCACACCGGGGTCGGGTACACTGTGGGTCGCAGGGCAGTCCTTGCGGGATAGGTGTGTCTCTTGCCTGCCCCGATGGACGGTGTGCCCTACCCGCAGCCCCTCGCTGGGCCCGAACCGCAGTACGTGCCGTGGGGAGTGCTCTTGGTCAGGCCCATTGGTCACCCCCCCAGGCCGGTGCCACCGCGGGCCGCTGACCAACAGTCCCGGGCGTATCCCACTTTATTGCGTGTGCTCAGGTGGGGCCGATACGGTCACCGGGGGGGGGGCCAAACCCCTGAGGTTGGGTCCCTCGCCTGCGTCTCCCGTGGGCCCTTTTCGTCCCGCCCCCCTTTTCGCTGTGTCGTTTGCGGTGGTGGGTTTCCCGTCTCTCCGGGGTGGGGTGGTGGTGGTTGGGGGGGGGGTATTTCGCTGTTCTTGGCCGTGTTGCTTGTGTGCGTGTCGCCTCCTCCTCTGGTTGTGGTTCGCCGTCGGTGTGTGTGTGTTTGTGGCGCGGTGCGTGCGCGCGTGGTGTCTGTGTTGCCGTGTGGTGTGTGGTTTGTGGTGTGTGGTGTGCGGCGGTGGTGTGTTGGTGGGGTTGTGGCTGGTGTGTGGTGTGGTTGGTCCCTGGCCACTCCTGGCGGAGGGTCCTGTGTGCTACTCCCCGCCACTCCTGGCTGGGTTTCCCTGCCGGTGGTGGAGTGCGGTTCCCCGCCACTCCTGGCTGGGGTTTCGCTGTCGGCAGTGGTGTGTGGTGTGTGGTGTGTGGTGTGTGGTGTGTGGTGTGCGGCGGTGGTGTGTTGGTGGATTTGTGGCTGGTGTGTGGTGTGGTTGATCCCTCGCCACTCCTGGCGGAGGTTCCTGTGTGCTACTCCCCGCCACTCCTTGTTGCGCTTCGCTGCCGGTGGTGGTGGGCGGTCCTCGCCACTCCTGGCTGAGGGCCCCGGGCGCGGTTCCCCGCCACTCCTGGGTGGGGTCCGCTGGCGGCGTTGGTGTGTGGTGGGGTTGTGGCTGGTGTGTGGTGTGGTTGGTCCCTCGCCACTCCTGGCGGTGGTTCCTGTGTGCTACTCCCCGCCACTCCTGGCTGGGTTTCGCTGCCGGTGGTGGTGTGCGGTTCCCCGCCACTCCTGGCTGGGGTCTGCTGGCGGCGGTGGTGCGTGGTGTGTGGTGTGTGGTGTGTGGTGTGTGGTGTGCGGCGGTGGTGTGTTGGTGGGGTTGTGGCTGGTGTGTGGTGTGGTTGGTCCCTCACCACTCCTGGCGGAGGTTCCTGTGTGCTACTCCCCGCCACTCCTGGCTGGGTTTCGCTGCCGGTGGTGGTGGGGGGTCCTCGCCACTCCTGGCTGGGGTCCGTTGGCGGCGGTGGTGTGCGGTGGGGTTGTGGCTGGTGTGTGTATAATGTGTCTTGCGTTGGGTTTGTGTCGACGCTGCGTCTTGGAGGGAGGGAGGCATATGCACATGTTTGGCATGCTCCCAATCTCTCCCAACCAAGCCACAGGAGCCCCGGCAGCGCCATGAGCGCTGAGTCTTCTGTAGGATCTGTTACATACAAAGCAGCAAAAGAGCGCCAGCCATGGTGAGCGCCCATTTTTCAGTGTGAGGGAAACTGTAGGTATTTTAAAGTAGATGTGGAAACCAAGGAAAGGCCAAGAAAAATTCCCTCTTTACTAAAATGCGACAGTGGTGGCCACCACAGCAGAAGGGGGGAGTAAGAAGAAGTGCTTTTCCATTGCTTTGAGGCATACTCTAGTTGTATTAGAGATGCACTGAGCATCCATGCATTTTTATCTTAGTATTGGTCCAACCAAAAGTGGTGATAACACATTTTGACCTATGGAACCAAACACCCAATCAGGATATGGAGTGGACCCCTTAATCCCCTTTCAATCTGAAGTAAAACATCTTTTCCTGAGTTGACTGAGCACTGACATATCTAAGGTAGAGCCTATGAATTTATCTATGTTTTTCCATGAATTCTTAGCTATCCTAGTGGTATGCACCCTAGGGGGCTGGGCACCTCTATTTGAGAGGTCCTGGGTTCAATTCCTGGTCAGCATAGCTAAGTAGGAAGATCCCATGTGACATGGCAGTCACCTCATCGCCACATACCATGCCACCTCAGCACATATGGGACCCAAAACAAAGAGTGCACATCTCCTAAGATGGCACCATGGAGAGAGAGTGATCCTGAGGCAGTTTTCTACCTCTTTTCCAAAAACATTTCAGCTATCTTTGTGAATATGCATTCATTTGTGACCTGAGTTGCAGTTTCTGTGAATATCCAATCATCTTTCACTGTTTACACTGCAGCCCTTCATGTTTTGATCCTGATCTTCTCCTCTTTGCACACTTCTGGCTTGGGTTATCCTGGATTGACTTGGCTTTACTGTATTTCAACAAACAAAAGCTTTTCATCTCCCAAAACAAGCAGCAGGACACCCTACAGCAACAGCAAGCAGCAGGAGAAGCAAAAACACAGTGCTGAAAACACTATAAACTTTTCTTGTTGTGTGCATGCGCGGGCGTGTGTGCGGTGTGTTGCTGTTGCGTTTGGGTGCCTGTCCTCGCCTTTCTGGGCTTGGTTTGGCGGCTCTGTGTGGGTGTGTGGGCTGTGTGTCGTGGCCCCTCTCCCGTCTCGGCTGTGTGGTTCCCCGCCCCCCCTTAGTGGGGTCTGTTGGTGGTGTGTCCCCCCGCTGCCCCCTTTGCGTGCCCTCCTCCTTCTGTCTCTTTTACGCGTCGCTTGGGGCGGTGTTCCCCTGGTGCCATGCCCGGGCCCTCCCGGCTGTGGTGGGTGGGGGGGGGTCCTTGTTGTCGGCTCGGGTCCCTTCCCCTGGTGTTTCCCCGTGGGGGGGCCGATGCTTGCACTCCCCGTCAGGGTGTAACTCTGTTGTACGGGCCGTCCATTTGTACCCGCTCGGTACAAATGGACCTGCTCCGTAGCCAGGTACTCTAGCCGTTCCCCACACCGGGGTCGGGTACACTGTGGGTCGCAGGGCAGTCCTTGCGGGATGGGCGTGCCTCTTGCCTGCCCCGATGGACGGTGTGCCCTACCCGCAGCCCCTCGCTGGGCCTGAACCGCAGTACGTGCCGTGGGGAGTGCTCTTGGTCAGGCCCATTGGTCACCCCCCCAAGCCGGTGCCACCGCGGGCCGCTGACCAACAGTCCCGGGCGTATCCCACTTTATTGCGTGTGCTCAGGTGGGGCCGATACGGTCACCGGGGGGGGGCCCAAACCCCTGACGTTGGGTCCCTCGCCTGCGTCTCCCGTGGGCCCTTTTCGTCCCGCCCCCCTTTTCGCTGTGTCGTTTGCGGTGGTGGGTTTCCCGTCTCTCCGGGGTGGGGTGGTGGTGGTTGGGGGGGGGGTTTTCGCTGTTCGTGGCCGTGTTGCTTGTGTGCGTGTCGCCTCCCCCTCTGGTTGTTGTTCGCCGTCGGTGTGTGTGTTTGTGGCGCGGTGCGTGCGCGCGTGGTGTCTGTGTTGGTGTGTGGTGTGTGGTTTCTGGTGTGTGGTGTGCGGCGGTGGTGTGTTGGTGGGGCTGTGGCTGGTGTGTGGTGTGGCTGCTCCCTCGCCACTCCTGGCGGAGGGTCCTGTGTGCTACTCCCCGCCACTCCTGGCTGGGTTTCCCTGCCGGTGGTGGTGTGCGGTTCCCCGCCACTCCTGGCTGGGGTTTCGCTGTCGGCAGTGGTGTGTGGTGTGTGGTGTGTGGTGTGTGGTGTGTGGTGTGCGGCGGTGGTGTGTTGGTGGGGTTGTGGCTGGTGTGTGGTGTGGTTGATCCCTCGCCACTCCTGGCGGGGGTTCCTGTGTGCTACTCCCCGCCACTCCTTGTTGGGCTTCGCTGCCGGTGGTGGTGGGCGGTCCTCGCCACTCCTGGCTGAGGGCCCCGGGCGCGGTTCCCCGCCACTCCTGGGTGGGGTCCGCTGGCGGCGTTGGTGTGTGGTGGGGTTGTGGCTGGTGTGTGGTGTGGTTGGTCCCTCGCCACTCCTGGCGGTGGTTCCTGTGTGCTACTCCCCGCCACTCCTGGCTGGGTTTTGCTGCCGGTGGTGGTGTGCGGTTCCCCGCCACTCCTGGCTGGGGTCTGCTGGCGGCGGTGGTGCGTGGTGTGTGGTGTGTGGTGTGTGGTGTGTGGTGTGCGGCGGTGGTGTGTTGGTGGGGTTGTGGCTGGTGTGTGGTGTGGTTGGTCCCTCGCCACCCCTGGCGGAGGTTCCTGTGTGCTACTCCCCGCCACTCCTGGCTGGGTTTCGCTGCCGGTGGTGGTGTGTGGTTCCCCGCCACTCCTGGCTGTGGTCTGCTGGCGGCGTTGGTGTGCGGTGTGTGGTGTGTGGTGTGTGGTGTGTGGTGTGTGGTGTGCGGCGATGGTGTGCTGGTGGGGTTGCGGCTGGTGTGTGGTGTGGTTGGTCCCTTGCCACTCCTGGCGGAGGTTCCTGTGTGCTACTCCCCGCCACTCCTGGCTTGGTTTTGCTGCCGGTGGTGGTGTGCGGTTCCCCGCCACTCCTGGCTGGGGTCTGCTGGCGGCGGTGGTGCGTGGTGTGTGGTGTGTGGTGTGTGGTGTGTGGTGTGCGGCGGTGGTGTGTTGGTGGGGTTGTGGCTGGTGTGTGGTGTGGTTGGTCCCTCACCACTCCTGGCGGAGGTTCCTATGTGCTATTCCCCGCCACTCCTGGCTGGGCTTCGCTGCCGGTGGTGGTGGGGGGTCCTCGCCACTCCTGGCTGAGGGTCCCGGGCGCGGTTCTCCGCCACTCCTGGCTGGGGTCCGTTTGCGGCGGTGGTGTGCGGTGGGGTTGTGGCTGGTGTGTGGTGTGGTCTGTCCCTCGCCACCCCTGGCGGAGGTTCCTGTGTGCTACTCCCCGCCACTCCTGGCTGGGTTTCGCTGCCGGTGGTGGTGTGTGGTTCCCCGCCACTCCTGGCTGTGGTCTGCTGGCGGCGTTGCTGTGCGGTGTGTGGTGTGTGGTGTGTGGTGTGTGGTGTGTGGTGTGCGGCGATGGTGTGCTGGTGGGGTTGCGGCTGGTGTGTGGTGTGGTTGGTCCCTTGCCACTCCTGGCGGAGGTTCCTGTGTGCTACTCCCCGCCACTCCTGGCTGGGTTTCGCTGCCGGTGGTGGTGGGCGTTCCTCGCCACTCCTGGCTGAGGGCCCCGGGCGCGGTTCCCCGCAACTCCTGGCTGGGTTTCGCTGTCGGCGGTGGTGTGTGGTGTGTGGTGTGTGGTGTGTGGTGTGTGGTGTGCGGCGGTGGCGTGTGTGGTAGGGTTGTGGCTGGTGTGTGGTGTGGTTGGTCCCTCGCCACTCCTGGCGGAGGTTCCTGTGTGCTACTCCCCGCCACTCCTGGCTGGGTTTCGCTGCTGTCGTTGGTGTGCGGCTCCTCGCCACTCCTGGCTGGGGCTCGCCGGTTGTGGTGGGGTGTTTCGCGGGCGGGGGTGTCCTTTGTTGTGTGTGTTTGTGGTGTGTGTGGGTGTGCGCGGTGGCCGTGCTGTGTTGTGTGTTGCGTGTTTGTGGTGTCTTTGTTTTTGGTTGTGTGGTGTGGTGGTGCGGTGGTTGTGTCTTCTGGGTGCCCTTCTCCTTGGTCTTCGTGTGTGTGTGTGCGCTTTTGTGGCCCTTCGTGTTGGTGTCAGTGGCGTGGGGGGGGGGTCGTGCGCGGTGTGGCTGCCGTGCGTGTGCGTGTGTGTGCTTGCGGTGTGTGGTTGGTGGGGTGGGGTGTGTCATACCTTGGGTGGTTCTCGTCGGTGGTCGTCCGCATGGTTCAAAAAGCAGAAGAAGACATCCTGTAGACGCGTAGCACAAATGCGTGGCATGCGTGATGCGTGTTACGTACCTCTCCTTCTGTCCCACCGTGTTTTCTTCCCCTGTAGAGAAAGAGAAAGAGCGTGCGCAGGTCTTTTTGGGGGGTTGGTTGGTTGTTTTTGCGTGTTGTGCTTTGTGTCTCCTCCCTTTTTTTCTTTTTCTGTAGCGTCTTCGATAACACACCTTCTTGCCTTGCGTTTCCCCTATGAAGAGGGCGTGGAAGGCGCTTTCGTGTTGTTTTTTTTTGTAACATACTTGTCATACCCTGTGCAGCTTCTTGTTGCCGTCCCCTATAGAGAAAGCGTGTGCTTGTTTGTGGGTGGGGCGGGGGTGGGGTTTCATACCATGTTTCTCCTTTGTCTTGTCCCTGTCTTCTTGCATCTTACGGCCTTGTGTACGTTTGTGTTTTCGTGTGCGGTCCGTCACTTTGGCGCCTTCCGTCGCATTTTTAACATACTTGTTCGCCATACCATTGTTTCCCCGTGGTACGTGGCCATCCTCTATAGTGAGAGCGTGTGCGTTGCGGGCGGGGCGGGGTGGGGTTTCATACCATGTTTCTCCTTGCTCTTGTCTCCGTCTTCTTGCACCTTGCGGTCTTGTTCATATGTGTGCGTGTGTGCGTGGTCCGTCCCTTTGGCGCCCTCCTTCGCATTCTTAACATACTTGCTCGCCATACCATTGTTTCCCCGTGGTTCGTGGGCATCGCCTATAGCGAGAGCACGTTGTGTGGGTGGGGTGGGGGTGGGGTTTCATACCTCGTTTCTCTTTGACCTTGTCTCCGTTTTCTTTCACTCTGCGGGCTTGCGTACGTTTGGGTGCGTGCGTGCGTGGTGTGCTCCCTTGGCGCCCTCCTTCGTATTTTTACCATACTTGTTCGCCTTCTCATTGTTTCCCCATTGTCCGTGGCCGCCCCATACCTTTTGCGCTTTTGTTGATTGTTTTTTTTTTGTATCTCGCGGTGGTCGGAGCCTATTGAGGAAGAAATACGGGGGATATATGGTTGTGGTTTGTGTTTGTGGGTATGCCTTTTGACGTGCGTGGTGGTTCGTCGTTCTTTTGTGCGTGCAGTGTTGTCCCTTGGGCGCCCCCCTTCGCAACATACTTGGTTTTCTCATCTACGCATGTGTAGCGGTGGATATGATATGTAGGACGCGTGGGGCTGTAACATACTTGGTTGTCATACCATTGTTTTCCCGTGGTCGGTCCGTGGTCGTGTCTTCTTTGTTTGTGGTTTGGTGTTTCTCCTTTTGTTGTGTTTCCTTCTTTTTTTTTTTTTTTGACGCGCACAAGCTGCCTAGCTCCTATGGTAAGCACATTGCCAGGTGTTTTGGAGCACGCAATGTTCTTCTCTTCGTTGTCGCGGCTCGCTTGTTCTTGGTGTTCGCCTCTTTTCTTCTTCTTTGTTGTTGGAGCGCGCACAAGTCCCTAGCGCCTAGGACACGCAATTTGCTAGGTGTTTTGGGGCAAGCAACGCTCAACTTCGTCGCCGTCGCGACTCTGTTGTTCTTTCTTTTCTGTGTGTGTCCTAAATTTTGCGACCTCGCCAAACAGCGGCGCAACGTTTTTGTGGGGGTTTCTGAGGTCGGAAAAATCAATCTCGCGCTTTATTTCTTCTGGTTGTGCGTCTTTTTCTTGGTTTTGCATTTTCTTCTGCTGTGATCGCGCGACCGCTGCGAGCAACCCCGAGAGCCCCCTGCTGTACGCGCTCCTCCTGGAGCCCATGCTCAGGGCGCAGGGGCGCCGTCTGCGCCCGCCTGGAGAGGCCGAACGGGGCCTCATCCAGGCCTACATAGACGACCTGCTGGTAGTGGCCCACACGCTGCAGCATTTTGTTGAGGGCGTGGAGGCGGTGGCCGCGTACCTGGGGATGATGGGGATGGAGCTCAACCCCCGCAAGTGCGCCATGGCCACCACAGAGGGGGTCCCGGGCATGCAGCTGCGCCTCTGTCCCCATTTGGAAAATCCATGGCACTGGGTACCAGCGGCGGACTCCGTCCCCTACCTGGGACTCCAGCTGCAGCCGGACGGGTAGTTCTCCCTGCAGCGCAAGCACCGGCTGCGCCTGGCGGCGTTGCACCACTGGTGCCTCAACATCCTCGCGCCACAGAAAGTGGTGCAGGACGTCATCCTGGCAATCCTCGGTGGGGTGACGCAGTACGTCGCCCCTTTCATCGCCGACGACTCCGACACCGCGCGCCACCTGGACCACATGACAGTCCAGGTCGCGAAGTACAGGGCGCGGTACGCCTTCGACGCCTCGCACGACAGCCTGCAGGATGACCGGACCCTTGGGCTCACACGGGTGCCAACGCGGTGCCAGCAGGCAGCGGTGGCCCTCGTGGAAACACTCGTCCACCACCGCTCAACCTCCGTACGCGCCGAGGTCACCAAGATGTTCTGGGAAATAGCCCGCGCGCACGGAATATGCCCCGAGGTGCACTACCCCGTCCCGGAGTTCGCAACCCTAGCGGGAGGAGACTGTTTCCACCGCATACCCCGGGCCCTGGCCGCCCTGAATGTGGGGCTCTAGAACCGCATCGCGTGCCCCAGGGCGGCCCACGTCAAACTACAGTCCCCACCGGGCAACATCGTCACGCTGCCCACCGCCAGGCTACGACACCGCGGCACGTGCCGCCTGACGGTGCCGCACACGACGCTGTGGCATGGGCACCACGGGCCACACCACCCCTTCCCCGACAACGACGACCCGTGGCCGAGGGCGGTGCGGGAATGCCTCAACCAATGCGCCGATGAACGCCTTCACTATTGTCGCCGCGAGCAGGAGCCCACCAACCACCCCGGGTGGCGCGACGCTTTGGTCCACCTCTTTCACACCACCAGCACGCGGGACCCCCGCCTGAGACGCGTCCACCCCTCGAGGGCTAAGCAGGACGCCCACACTGGCCCACGGGTGACCCCGGACGGCCTGCACCTCCACGTCGGGGGGTAACGCCGCCGGGGCGGCCTATCCCCCCCCACGCGGGGGGCGGCGTACCACCCGCCGGCGGCCCTCATGTACATCCTCCACGACGTACTCGCGGAAAGCGAGCACCGAGAGCCTAACGCGGATGTGGCGTGGCCCGAGCCCCTGCCTCCCCGACTCGGCGCGCCGACGCCGGTGTGGTTGGTGACCACGGACGACCAATGCACCCGAGCGGCGGAGCAAGCGCAGCTGCAGGCCGAGTTGGTGGTGGTGCAGGTGGGGGCAGGCCAGCCCAGGCCCCGTGGACTTCCCCGCAGCACCGCCCTGCTGGTAGCTACGGAGGTGCCGCACGACCCACACATGGCAGTGCACGCGCTGGAGGACCAGCCGGAGGGCACAGGACACCTGGTGGTGCACCAGCACGGAGGCCCGGAGTGGCTCAAGGAACATGTGACGGCACTCCAGTCCTGGGCAAGCACGATCCTGGAGCAGAAATCTGACTGCACGACCACCCGGCGATCCGCCCCGGCGACACCAAGGCGCTGGGCGTGGACCAACTGACTCCCAGCCACCCTGACTTCCTATGGCACTCTGCCGACCTCAACGCGGGGTGGCTCAGCCCCACCGGGTACTACTGGATCCCCGAGGCCTGGGGCAACACCTCTTCAGATGCGTCGGGGGGCGGACCCTGCAAACATGCCACCAGCGTCGCTCTCGCGGCCGACCTCACCCGCACGTGGGCGATGGCCATCTCGGGCACGGTGCCCGACGGGGAGGGGGTGGCCGCCTCCCCCCCCCTGAAATACGGCGCCCGCCGGCCATGGGTCCATACGGTGGACGCCGAAGTCATCCTCCACCTCCTGCGACACGCGGATCGCGAGCGGACTACGGAGGGCCCCGCGGGGCGGCGAAGGTAGTCAACCAGATGCCCCTACGGTGGCTACGGGACGGCCTGCGCGCGCCGGGGCAACACGCCGGGCACCCGTTCTGGTATGTCCAAGCCACCTCGCACCACAGCAACACCCTACTACACAAGGCGGACTGGGCGGCGTCCCAGGACACCGTCCTGCAGAACACACCCCCGGGCCCTAGCCACGACCAAATCATTGTCGCCGGTGATGACGACCACCTTGACCTACGTCTCCCCACGATGCGGACGCTCGGCGAGATCGCGCAGCGAGCGCAGACGGACCATGCGCTGACGCACCGAGGACACACACCTCTAAGCGCGGCCCACGCCACAGCCTATGTCCAGGCCGGGGACCTCACAGCGACGGCCACCAACCACCGGGCGCTGCGGGCCAGAGACGGCCACACGCTGGTGCAGCGCAGGCTCCGCGTCCGTAAGGAGCGGCTCTCCGGCGTCGCCGTCCTCCCACAACCGTGCCTCCTATGCGGCGGCCCGGAGGAGACCCCGGTGCACATGCACGTGGGGTGCGCCCACTCACGGCTCCTCTGGCCCCACTACCCCCAGGCGGTGCACAAGGTGGCCCGCCACCTCCCATCCGGGGACAAAGCCCTGTGGGTGGCCTCGTGGCGCTCCGCGGGCGCCGCGTTGATGGAAGTCTTCTGCTCTGGGCTGGTGCCTGAGGAGGCAGAGGCGCAGCTCCGCGCCATAGCCCGCTACGACCTGCTGAGAGGGAACTCCTGGACGATTTCTTCCACCACATGCTCCGGCTACGAGATTTCGCATAGGAGCTTCGAAACCACCGGCTGGAGCAATTTCTCTGCGAGCCCCTAAGCGCGGCAGCCCGGGTACACCGATGGATCACTGCGGCAGAGGGCAACTGCACCCCCCCTCCCCCGCGCCCTGGCAAGGACTTCGTAGCCTCCCTCCGTGTCCTGAATGGCACTCTGGAGTGCCCGCCACAAGAGGACCCCCGTCCGTACCGGGAACTGCCGGGGGGTTTCTCGAGACCCGTGCCAGGAATGGCGGAGTAACCGCGGAACTCAGACCCAAACACAAACACCACACAACGATAGGAAACCCAGTGTCCATAGCCCGGCCACTGAGGCAGCCGGTGCCATGCAGATGACCCGGTCAAACGAGATCTGGAGACCGAGGGTAAGGCTGCATCCTAAGGCCTACGCTGCTTTGGGACTCAAGGCGGAGCGTGCCACACCAAAGCACCTCAGAACCCCAGTACCAAGAACATGCATGCATGTTTTGGGAACGGGATAAGCCAGAAAGTCCGGTGAACGCCAAGTACGTCACGATGGCGGCGATCAGCCCTCCCGGTGTTGCCCAGGGCTCCTTTGTTGGGGGCCACCAGTCAGGTCTACCCGGATGTAAGTCGCCTCGCCTCTTCAAACGCGGAGCCTCTTCCTGTTTGTCACAGCTGCAACGCCAACCAGAACCATGGGGTGCCTCCCCACGACCGAGTGCACCTCCCTACCCACCTCTCCACGGCAGGAGGGGATTTCTGGGGTATACCACCGCCTCCTGAAGCTTGCAACCTCCTCAGTTCGATTAGACACAATAAAGAGATAGGCACAAGGAGATTAGTTTTTCTTCTTCCGCTGGGATATACTCTCAGCAAGTGTTAGTAGCTCTCCCTTGTTATTCTCAACGAGGTAGAAACGAAAGATGGGGTTGATACTCCCATCTGGCTGTATAAAGGCGGACATGGGCTCTCAAGTTGCCTCAGATAGCCCATATCCGTCCCACGGGGTAAGGAATTTCCAGCCCTGTTTATACTCTCGGCGTGCAATACCTGCAACCACGTAGTAGCCATCGACTGCCATCTCATCCGCAGTCATTTGTTTCAGTTCGTCTGGCTCGTCAGGGTTGGCAGCGTTCTCCAGGTGGATACGCTCGACCTCTCTGTCAGACAGACGCCACTCGTCCCAGGACAGTTCGTCAGGCGGGTGGTAAGGTCTCAGCTGCTTAGGGGCACACAGCAACTCTCCACCTAGGCCGGGACTGCACCTCACATGGATCCTGGATCCATCTATCTTTATAATGCGGTAAGGCCCATAGTAGGGGTCCTGCAGACAGTTGCCGGGCCACGTGGGGGATCGGGAAGTGTGTACCAGCACAAGGTTCCCTACCCTGAAGGCGGCAGGACGTCTCGTGCGGTTACGCCTTGTCAACTCACCTCCTCGAGCGTGTTTCAGGTTAGCTCTAGCTAGGTTAGCCAGGTCCTGCCTATGATGGTGCCAGTCCCCTACGCGGCACTTATAGTCCTCTGGAAAAGGGGTTTTGAAGAACCATGCAGGACGCCCCCCATGGAACAGTCCGGGGGGGGTATAGCCAGTTGAACAACTCTCCTGAGAGGTCATGGTTAGGACAGCCCGGGGTAACAGACGTGCCCAATCTTTGGTACACTCCTGTTTCATCAGAATCCTCAGGTTCTGCTCCAACACACGGTTCTGTCTCTCGCACAGTGGGTTAGAAGTGTCAGTGTAGGGCACACTTGTGGTTACATGGACGCTCAGGGCGTCCAATACTCGCTTTTAGCATCCAGTATCACTCCGGAAATGTACGTCCTTGTCAGAGTGCGCCTCCTTAGGTGCCCCATAGTGCTCGAACCATTGTTCGACAAAGGTTTTAGCAGTCTGTTCCCCTGTGATCTTTTTGTTGCAGGGGAGCGCACGGGTGAAACGGGTCAGGCCACCGGTGACAACCAAGCAACTGTCATAACCACCAAACTTAGGCAGACCATGGATGAAATCCACGTACAACAGAGAAGTAGCACAGTAGGGAATAGGCAGACTCGAGACCAGTCCCTGGTCACGTGAGTCGCTCTGTTTGCTGGCGTGACAGCCACAGGAGTCCACTGTGGACTGCATACGAGCACGTAGCTCAACACAGGTTAGTCAGGAGTAGAAATGCTCCCTGAAAACGTCAACAAACTGGTTGCACCCTGCGGGCCCAGAACTGAGATGGGCCCACTGTAGGCAAGCATCCAGTCGTGCCTCAGGCACCACTATACGTCCTCATAAAACAGATATTGGGTATCCTTATACCAACGGTCGCCCTCTATCAGGCATGCCTCTAGGCCATCACTGACGGAGTTGAGTACGCATTTGTACTCAGCATGGTAGTCTCTCTGACTCTAGCCCTTCAGTACACCTGCAGTGCGCATGGATAGGTCCAGCTGGGCGTCCATGCGCTAGAACGCCTCTTTCGCCAACGCCTCCGAGCTATCACCTAAGAGGGCGTCGAAGTTGTTACGAGATGCATACTCAGCCATCTCGTTCTTTATACCCTGTATATGGTGGACAGTTAGTCTGTACTGACTGAGGTAGGTCCACCATCGCTTTAGGTTTGCTTTTTCAGGAGGGGGACCCTTCTGAAACGTTTTCACAGGCTCTTGGTCACAGAGCCAGACAATAGGGTTAGTGCCAAGTAGACGGGACTAGGAAGAAAGCACGAGCATCCCGGCCAGGAGTTCCTTGTCGTAGGTACTGTAGTTGGATCGTGCTTGATTCTATTTCCAGTTACAGTGACCAAGAGGTACTACACGACATTCATTGGCAGGGTAGTCATGCTTCAGGGTATTTGAGACTGGCAGTGAGACAACGCAGCGGGGTCAGGCTCCTGCCATTGGTATAAGGTACCACCCCCGCCTAAATCAAAGGCATCTGTGACGAGTATTTTTTCGCCCTTACGGCGGGGTACCCCCAGGCAGTTCATAGAGGAAATTTACTTCTTCAGGTCCTGGAAACAGGCCTCTTCCTTGTCTGTCCATCGCCAAGGGTTGGTCTTTTTTCTAAGGTCAGTCAGGGGGGCTGATGAATACGTAAAATTGTGGATATGGCGCCGGTGAATATTGCAGGCGCCAATGAAACTCCGAACGTCGTGCAGACCCTTCTTAGGGCCGTCGCGTATCTGCATGTCCTGCAGGGATTGCATCTTAGATGCGGCTGGTTTCCACCAGGCATACCCAACGTCAAAACCTAGATACTCCATCTCCTCACGCATGAACTCACACTTCTCCAGTTTGATGCGAAGATGGTTTTCCTGACAGACGGTGAAAAATTCTCTACGAGGAGGATATGATCCTCCTGGGTATTAGTACCCAGGCTCACATCCCCGATGCCTGCCTCCATCCCAGCCCCGCAGGAAACCAGTTCCTATACAACGGGTCTGCGTCTCAGGATAAATAGGATTTTATTCATCAGCTCCTGAGAGAGAGCAGGGGCATTCGCGACACGGAAGGGCATGACCTTCCAGCAGAAGACGCGGCCCGCAGGGGTTACAAGGGCGAGCCGTTCCTGGGCTCCTTGGGGTGAGTCCACCTGCCAGAAGCCACTGCGCTTGTCCGTCTTAGTTTCCAATCGGCATTTAGCGATTTTCTCCAGGGTATTCACCATGGTTGGGATCCTCCCTGAGTGGTTCTTGGTCTTTCTGTTGACCTCACCGTAGTCAACGACCAAGCGCATGGCAGTGAAGCCAGGTTTAGCACTAGAAAATAGGGGCTACAATTGCGGTGATAATCCATGTGTTTATATTCTTCGACGAGGCCAGCATCTATGCATTCCTGGATCTGGCGTTGGATTTCTTCAATCTGGTCTTGTGAAGCGGGGTATGGACGCCGTCTCACCACAGACCCTTCAAACTCGGGTTTGAGTTTGAGGTCCATCTGGAGGTTTGAGGTTTGAGGTTTGATTTTGCGGGTACCAGAACCCTTTCGGCCCCGGGGGGCCACCTGGTCGGGCCAGGTGATATCCTCCCTACCGGGTCCTAGTGGGGGGCCCTCCAAGACGCACCTCCTGCCTGGTGGCGGAGTCCCCCGGATTCACAGAGCTTGGAGCCCCGTCTCTTCCCGGCTTCCCCTTTTTGCCACTCCCCGGTCAGTGCATCCATTCGCAGCCGTGGCTGCGGGCGCTTACCCACTGCGTCGCCCCCCTAATGCGTGGTCGCCCGGGGCGCCGGCTCTGCCGGGCCCGTGCTACTGGCTTGTTGCCAGTGGGACCCCCTTGGGCTGGCGCGGTGGCTGCCTAGCCTAGGGGTTGGGGCGTGGCGCAGTGCGCCACTACTGCCTTGGCGGGTGCAGTGCCCCGTCCGTGTGTGCGCGGCGCTCGCGACCGGTTCGGGGGGCTCGGGCCGGTACCTGGTGTTGTGTCTCCCCCCTTTCCCCCTTCCCGCCCCGCGTGTCCCACTGTGTCTGGCGGGCCGTCCCGTCCGGGTGTCCCTTACCCTCGCTCGCTGGTACGCCATTCCACGCGGTCCGTGCGTTCCGCGAGCTCGGTCCGGTTGCTCTTCTGGTAGTCCCCGCCTGCCCTTTGTGCGTGTGTGCGCCCGCGCTCCCGCGACGTCCGCTTCCCCCCCCCCCCCTGGGGGGTTTGGCGTGCGCACCTCGCGCGGTCCCGGCGCTGAGCGCTGGTAGGGTCTGTGCCCCTCCGCGTGTCCTGCCCTGGTCCCTTGCTCCGTCTGGCGTGCTTGGGGGGGGGGCGGACCGGGCCCTTTTCCCCCTTACGTGGCTTGAAGTTGTGCGCCCTCTGTGGGGTGGGTCTGCGCGTCCGGGGCGTTCCCGTGCCGGGGGGTGGGGTGGGGGGTGGGGGGGCGGCCCGTGCGCCGCGCCACCCGTTTGTGCGGCCAGGGGGGGCCAGTGGGGCGGAGGGTCGCTCTGCCTCGTTCCGTCCCTCTGCCTTCCCTGGGCAGGCAACAAAGCGGGTGTCACTGGTGTCGTTCTGGTAGGAGAGGGCCTGGCCCCCATACCGCTCCGGTTCCTGCTCGCTTGCCTTCTCTGGGCGCGGTCCGTGCGGCGCCCTGGCGCGTTGGCGTGGGTTCGCTTGTTCCCCGCGGTTCCTGTGGGACCTGGTGGCTGGGGCGGAGGGGGAGCCCGTGCTCCGGCCCCCCTCTCGGGCGCCGCAGTCCCGCCGGGGGGGGGGAACATCCCCTCTGCCTCAGGGGGCTGGGGGCCGGCGCCCCCGCGGCTTGCGGACTGGCGGGGGGGTTGGGGGGGGCGGGGTCGCGCCGCGGCTCCCCTGCTCTCCCTCTGGTGGGTGGCCCGCGGTTCCCTACCCTGCCCCCCCTCTCGTTGTCGGCGCATCCCCCCCCTGGCGTGCGCGTTCGGTCGGGGTTGTGGGGCCGCCCCGTGCACCGGGTGCGGCCTGCCTGGCGGGGGGGGGGGGGGCGGCCCGTGAACCGCCCCCCCGGGGGCCCCGTCAGACCCGAACGCTCCCTCCGCCCTCCCCGAGTGGGCAACATTGCGGGTGTCACTGGCGATGCTCTGGTCATGGGGGGCGCAGCCCCCATACTGTTCCGGTTTGTAAACGTGTGCTGCCCCCGGGTGTGGTCCGCGAGCCGCTCCGGCGCGCTGGTGCGGGCTCGGTCGGCTGCGACCGCCGCGGGAGCAGGCGGCGGGGGGCGCTGGGGCGCGCGGCGTGCAGGTCCAGCTGCGCCCCCCCCCCCTGCGTGGCGGTCCCTTCTGGGGGAGGGGGGGCGTCCCCTCGGCTCCGGGGGGGCGGAGGGTCGGCGCTCCTGCGGCCCGCAGGCCGGGGAGGGAGTGGGGGGGGGGGGGGAGGGGGGGCCGCTCCGCCACCCCCCGCCCCCCGCCCCGTCGGGTGTCGGCCTGCCATCCTTTGTCTCCGGTGCACCCCCCTGGGGTATACTCGTGCCGTGGGGGTTGCCGGGCGGCCATGGGCGTCGGGCGCGGCCCGGTCGGCCGCCAATGGGTCAGCGCGGCGGGGGGGGGGGAGGGAGGGGCGGAGTGATCTCCTCGCCCTGGTTCGCGCCCCGCCTTCCCCAGGACGGCCTCTGAAGGGGCCGCTCTGTTTGCGCCGTCCTGGGCGCCGCCGTTCCGTTGTTGGTCGGTAGCGGGTAAGGCGGGAGTGTGCGGACGGTTCACCGGGGGAGCTTGGCGCGCGGCTGCGCTTGTCGCGGCTGCCGTGTCCCCCCCCCCTGGGTGCAGCGGCCTGCCCGGGGGGGTGCGGGAACGCTGTTTCCCCGGTCGGCCTCCGTCCGCTCTTGGGCTGGGGGGGGGGGGGGGGAGGGGGGGGCCCTCTGGTCCCCTGACGCGGCCCCGGGGGGCCAGCCGTCGGCCAGGGAAGCGCACTCTTCCCCCGCCCCCCTCTACCTTGTGAGAGCCGGACCCTCCTGCAGGCCCTCGCTGGAGTCCCCTGCTCCCTCCGCCGTCATCGCGCGGCACTGGCTGGCTGGGGGCGGCGGTGAGGGTCAGCGGTCAGCGGCTAGTGGGCTGCGGGGCAGTGGGCCGCCCCTCACGCTCGTTGTCCCCGCCCTCCCTCCCACGGGAGGTGGCGCGCGCCCCTCCGTCGCGCCGTATCGTGGGGGGGGCGTTGGCCGGGGGGCCCGGCTCCGCCGGGGGGGGCGTCTCACAGCACTGTTCCCCCCCCATTCTCTCGCATCCGTCGTCTGGGCCGTCACCTGCGTCGCCGCTTGTGTGGGGGTTGGGGCAGCGGCGGTGGCGGCTTTCGCCGGCGGTAGCGCCAGTGGCTGAGGGCGTTGCGCAAGGCCCGGGGGAGCCAGACGTTGGCGCCCGCATCCGTGATGCGGAGCACCGCCCCCCCCTCCAGGAAGGCCGGCCACGTCGGCTCGCAGTCGGGCCACGCCGTCCAGATCACTGACCGGAGGACCCTCTCGTGGTCCTCCGGGGTCGCCCACCTTCCCGGGGGTACCTCCCGGTGCCCTCCGTCCCTCCAGAGGAGCACGGCATCGAAAGGACGGTTCCTCATCCCCCTGGTGGTCTCCGAGCTGGCCCAGCTCAACCAGCCGTACACCTCCACCACCAGGGCGAGGGCCTCACCCCCCAGAGGGTCCGGAACCGTGCTACAAACCCGGTCCCAGGGCCGAGCCCCCCCTGCCTCTCGCGCCGGCTCCCCCTGCGGCCCCTGTGCCTGCGGCGCCGGCGCCCCGCCCCGCCCCCCCCCCCGCTGAGGCCATCCGCGACGGCTCCGCCCTCGGCGCGGGAGGGGCTGGCTGGTGCTGGGGTCGTGGGGGTTTGGGGGGGATGAGCTCTCCGGCTTCGGGTCGATGTTGTAGAGGTGGGCGTGGAGGTGGTGGTGGTGTCGGGGGTGGTGCGCCGGCATTTGTTGGATGCCGGGGGGGATGCACCGCAGGCTGCACGTCCGGCTGCGGGGGCGCGCCGCCCCCCGCTCCCCTCCCATTCGCCCCGCCCTCCCCCCAGAGCTCCCATGCCCCGTCCTGCCTGTCCCCGGGGGCCCACAGCGCCCTTGCCCTTGCCCTTGGGTCGCTTTCTGGCCGCCACGCCTCTGTCCCCCTGTCCGTGCTGTAGGTCCCGCTCCCTGTCACCCGCGCCCTGGCCTGCACTGCCTGCGCCTGTTCCCTTCCCATGCCCGTGCCCCTGCCCTTGGCAGCGCCGACGCTCGCCCACCGTCCCTCGCTCCGCTCCATGCACCCCGTGGCCGCCCGCCTGGGCGCCCTGGTGTGGGCGCGGTACTTCGCGCCCTCCATACCCACTGCTCCTGCTGCGGTGGCCCCCGGCGCGGCGCCCGGGGCCCGCGCGGGGTCCGTCCCCCGCGTTTGTGGCGTGCTGGGGGCCGCGGCGTGGCCGGCCGAGTCGGTGGCGTGGCTCGCCGGGGCCGCAGTCTTGACCCCTCGTGCACCCTCTCCGCCCCCCTCTGCGGCTGCGGCAGCCCCCGGGGATGCAACCGGTTCCTGCGCCGGGGCTACCTCCCGTGCCGGCGGCGTGCTGGGGGCCGCGGTCGGGGCCGCAGCGTGGCTTGCTGGGGCTGCGGTCTCAGCCCCCCGTGCGCCCGGGGTTCCCTCCCGGGGCGGGGCGGCAGGGCTTGCTGCTTGGGCGGCGGGGGTGGTCTCCTCGTCTGCCTCAGGCCCCTGAGTCGACGGCCCGGTGTCGGCGGAGGACGCCCGGGGCTGCCTGGCCGGCAGCCCGACCGGCACTGCCGCCTCCGCCAGCCGCCGCTCCTCGCGCTCCGCGGGGGTCTCCCCCGCCCACTCCGGGGACACGGGGGAGCGGAAGAGGGACCGGCAGTGGTGGCGGTCGTCCCGCTGGGGGGAGCCATCGGAGTCCGACATCACTGTTATCCTGTTAGGCATGCGTGATGGCAGGTGCGCCCTTCACACTACCTCCCCGTGCGTCGGTGTCGTGCCGTGGGCAGTGCTGTGCAGTGCTCTGCGGGGGGGAGGGGGGGTGGACCGGCGGTGGCATCAGCCCCGTACGGGCGGGGGCCGGTGGCCATCAATCGGCATTTGGAGGCGAGGCGGGGGAGCCACACGGCCCACGCGTCGCGCCACAGCTCCCAGTCTGGGGCGGGGCTCAGGGCCCTGGGTCCCTGGGGGTCGTCGCGTGGTGCCGGTGGGAGCCGCACTAGGTGAACCCCCGTAACAGCGGTGACCCCCTGTGTTCGCAGGAAGGTGTGTACCCCGTCCCGCGCCGCGGGCGCCGGGAGGGGGGGACCGGGTACGGGTGCTGCCTCGTAGAGGTGGGTGGGGGTGATCCCCAGGACCCGCTCTGGGTCCCCGCGGGTCGCGACAACGAGTGGGAGCAGGGGGGTGCTCGGGCGTTCTAGCCAGAGGACCTGCCCCCTGTGGTGGGCACCCCTGGTCCTGGAGAGAAGTTGGCCCAGCCGCGGGGCGCGTGCGTCGCCGGCCGGAGGGCGGGGCACCAGGTGGGCTCCCTGGAGAACGTCGTATACCTGGTTGGTTGGCCGGTGGCGGGGGGCGCGTCGTCCCCCCCTTCACGAACACCGTGATTTCGCCCACCTCCAGGTCCTCGTGCGGTGGGTGGAGAGGGTGGAGCGCCGCATCCAACTCGGACACTCCCCCTGGGTATGTGGCCCGCGCCTGGTTCAGGTACGGGGCCGTGTCCCCGGGGCAGTACGTCCTGAGGGCGTGAAGCAGGGCTGGGGCGCTGCTGCGGAGGGACATGGCAGACCACGCTCCCGTCAGCCGCAGGGTGTCCCCCATGGACAGGGGCCGGCTCGACCGGTTGGACTCACGCCACTCCATCCAGTGCCCGTAGAGGGCCGCCTCCGGGCTGATGAGCCCCCGCTGGACAGCGTTCACGATCCGGTGCATCGCCGGGAGGGGCCCAGGGGCCCCTGCTCCGTTCAGGGCACGGACAGCCGGGAGGGCGGTCTCGTTGACGAAAGTTCTCGCACTGCCCGCCGGGTCACGTCGTGCGGCAGCGTGCGCCTCATGCGCCTCTGTCACCGCGTCTGCTACCAGGCCCCGGACAGCCGCCTCCTGCGCTTGGCGGCGGGCCCTGGCGTGTCCCGGCTCATCCCCCCGTCGGCGAGGCATGCTGCTGCGGGCTCTGCAAAGTGTGGCAGCGGGTGGGGGTCAGGGCGCGAGCACGTGCGACAGGGGCGCAAGGGACGTGGGGTCCCACAGGTGCACATGGATCCACAGGAGGGCGGCGCCCGCGGGGCCCGCGCGTTCGTGTGAGGGGGCGTGTCCTCCCTCGATGCGCCGGTGCAAAGCCTCATCCGCCGTGCGCCTGTGCGGGCCCGCGAGAGGTTCGGGCCAGGGGCACGCGGCCACCTGGGAGCACTGCGCGCACCTGTTGGCCCCTGTCGGCGCTGCGGAGGACACCGTGTCGCATTCCCCGCAGAGTCGGCAGGTGTGTGTAAGGTGGGAGGGCGGCGACCAAGGGCCAAGATGGCGGAGCCAGAGGTCGTCCCATCTCTGTCCGAGGGGGTCCCGGATCTCCAGCGGGCGGGCGCGGACGCGGCGCCAGTAGTCCCTGCCGAGCCTCTTCTGCTGGACCTCCCGCCACGTGTCGTCGGGGAGAATCCCGTGGTCATCGAAGGCGGCTATGAGGTGGTTCCACGCCGGGCGGGGGTGCCCCTGGGGGGGGGTTGCCATATACACTTGGCGCCTGGTGAGGTGGGGCACAAGCATATCCCACTGGCACTCGTCCGCGGCGTCCCGGTGGAGGAGGGCCAGTAGGTTGCCGTCCGCGACTGCCTCCCACTCCACTCGCAGCCCCTCGCAGCTGTCCAGCTCCTGGCGCAGCGCGGCTGCAAGGTCGTTGGGGAGCATGAGGAGTAAGGGCCCCCGGGTGTCGCCCAGCCGGGACAGGGCGTCGTCGTACACAGGCCCCCCAGTTTTGAAGTGCGCCACGGCGAGCCGGGCGGCCCCGTCCTCCGGGGGGTGCCATCGGATGGTGGCCGCGCCGTGTCCCCATCTGTGTATCTCCGTAGCCCGGAGCACGTTGGCGGCGTGGAGGATGATGCGGGGGGGGACGAGCGCTCTGTCGAGCGAGGGCACGTCCCCAGTCCATCCTGTTTGCTGCCCCAAGCCGCTTGCAGCCATTCCTTCATCGCCGCTTCCCATGAGTGGTGGGGGCCCGCCCCGCGGATCATGGTGGGTCTCGGCCAGGTGTGTGGCCCCCACCCCTCGAGCGGGATGGCGGCGTATCGTTGCGCAGGGGTCTCTGGGGCGCGCGTGGCGGTGCACCACCGGCCCCACTCACGCGCCCACTCCTCACCCACTATGCGTGCCTCCCACGCGGTCATGGAGCCGCGCCCTATGATCCACAGTGGGAAGAGGGCATCTTGCAGGTGCCTCAGGAACCCCCCGGCAGGTTCCGGTACGGGTGGGGGTCCTCTTGTGGCGGGCACTCCAGAGTGCCATTCACGACATGGAGGGAAGCTACGAAGTCCTTGCCAGGGCGCGGGGGCGGGGGGGGGGCAGTTGCCCTCTGCCGCGGTGAGCTATCGGTGTACCCGGGCCGCTGCGCTTAGGGGCTCGCGGAGGAGTTGCTCCAGCCTGTGGTTGCGAAGCTCCGACTGCGAAATCTCCTAGCCGGAGCATGTGGTGAAGGAAATCGTCCTCGGAGGTGCCTCCTGGCGGGTCGTCGCTGGCTATGGCCCGGAGAAGCGCCTCTGCCTCCTCGGGCACCAGCCCAGAGCAGAAGACTTCCGTCCACGCAGCGCCCGCGGAGCGCCATGAGGCCACCCACAGGGCTTTGTCCCCGGGTGGGAGGTGGCGGGCCGCCTCTTGCACCGCCTGGCGGTAGTGGGGCCAGAGGAGCCGTTAGTGGGCGCATCCCACGTGCATGTGCACTGGGGTCTCCTCCGGGCCGCCGCATAGGAGGCACGGTTGTTGGAGGACGGCGACGCCGGAGAGCCGCTCCTTACGGACGCGGAGCCTGCGCTGCACCGGCATGTGGCCGTCTCTGGCCCGCAGCGCCCGGTGGTTGGTGGCCGTCGCTGTGAGGTCCCGGGCATGGACATAGGCTGTGGCGTGGGCCGCGCCCGGAGGTGTGTGTCCTCGGTGCGTCAGCGTATGGTCCGTCTGCGCTCGCTGCGCAATCTGGCTGAGCGTCCGCATCGTGGGGGGCCGTAGGTCGAGGTTGGCCGTCATGACCGGCGACAATGAGTTGGGCGTGGCTAGGGCCCGGGGGCGTGTTCTGCAGGACAGTGTCCTGGGACGCCGCCCAGTCAGCCTTGTGTAGTAGGGTGTCGCTGTGGTGCGAGGTGGCTCCGACATACCAGAACGGGTGCCCGGCGTGTGGCCCTCGCGCGCACAGGCCGTCCTGGAGCCACCGTAGGGGCATCTGGTTGACTGCTTTTGCCGCGCCCGCGGGGACCCCCGTAGTCCGCTCACGATCCGCGTGTCGCAGGAGGTGGAGGATGACTTCGGCGTCGACCGTATGGACCAATGGCCCGTGGGCGCCGTATTGCGGGGGGAGGGAGGCGGCCACCCCCTCCCCGTCGGGCACCGTGCCCGAGATGGCCACCGCCAACGTGCAGGTGAGGTCGGCGGCCAGAGCGACGCCGGTGGCATGTTTGCAGGGTCTGCCCCCCGACACATCGGAAGGGGTGTGGCCCAAGGCCTCCGGAATCCAGTAGTACCAGGTGGGGCTGAGCCACCCCACGTTGAGGTCGGCGGAGTGCCACCGGACGTCAGGGTGGCTGGGGGTCAGTTGGTCCACGCCCAGCGCCTTGGTGTCGCCGGGGCGGATCGCTGGGTCGTCGTGCAGTCGGATTTCTGCTCCAGCAATCGTGCTTGCCCAGGACCGGAGTGCCGTCTCATGTTCCTTGAGCGGCGCCGGGCCTCGGCGCTGGTGCACCACCAGGTGTCCCGTGCCCTCCGTAGCTACCAGCAGGGCGGTGCCGCGGAGGAGTCCACGGGGCCTGGGCTGGCCTGCCCCCACCTGCGCTACCACGCACTGGGCCTGGAGCTGCGCTTGCTCCGCCGCTCGGGTGCATTGGTCGTCCATGGTCACCAACCACACCTGCGTCGGCGAGTGGGGTCCGGGGCGCAGGGGCTCGGGCCACGCCTCATCCGCGTTAGGCTATCGTTGCTCGCTTTCCGCGAGTACGTCGTGGAGGATATGCATGAGGGCCGCCGGCAGGTGGTACGTCGCCTCCCGCGTGGGGGGGGATAGGCCGCCCCGGCGGCGGTAGCCCCTGACGTGAGGGTGCAGGCCGTCCGGGGTCACCCGTGGGCCAGTGTGGGCGTCCTGCTTAGCCCTCGTGGGGTGGACGAGTCTCGGGCGGGGGTCCCGCGTGCCGGTGGTGTGGAAGAGGTGCACCAAAGCGTCGCGCCACCTGGGGTGGTTGGTGGGCTCCTGCACGCGGCGGCGGTAGTGGAGGTGTTCATCGGCGCATTGGTTGAGGCATTCCCGCACTGCCGTCGGCCACGGGTCGTCGTTGTCGGGGAAGGGGTGGTGTGGCCCGTGGTGCCCATGCCACGGCGTCGTGTGCTGCACCGTCAGGCGGCACGTGTCGCGGTGTCGTAGCTTAGCGATGCGCAGCGTGAGGATGTTGCCCGGTGGGGACTGTAGCTGGACGTGGGCCGCCCTGAGGAACGCGACAGGGTTGTAGAGCCCCACCCCCAGGGCGGCCAGGGCCCGGGCTATGCGGTGGACCCAGTCTCCTCCCGCTAGGGTTGCGAACTCCGGGACGGGGTAGTGCACCTCCGGGCATATTCCGTGCGCACCGGCTATTTCCCAGAACATCTTGGTGACCTCGGCGCGCACGGAGGTTGAGCAGTGGTGAACGAGTGCACCCGGGAGGGCCAGCGCTGCCTGCTGGCACCGCGTTGGCACCCGTGTGAGCCCAAGGGTCCGGTCATCCTGCAGGCTGTCCCGCGAGGCGTCGAAGGCGTACCGTGCCCTGTTCTTCGCGACCTGGACCGTGATGTGGACCAGGTGGCGCGCGGTGTCGGAGTCGTCGGCGATGAAAGCGGCGACGTACTGCGTCAGCCCCCCGAGGATCGCCGGGATGACGTTCTGCACCACTTCCGGTGGCACGAGGGTGTTGAGGCACCAGTGGTGCACCCCTGCTAGGCGCAGCTGGTGCTTGCGCTGCAGGGAGAACTCCCCGTCCGGCTGCAGCTGGAGTCCCAGGTAGGGGACGGAGTCTGCTGCTGGTACCCAGTGCCATTGGTTTTCCAGGTGGGGACAGAGGCGCAGCTGCAGGCCCGGGACCCCCTCCGTAGTGGCCATGGCGCACTTGCGGGGGTTGAGCTCCATGCTCATCATCCCCAGGTACGCAGCCACGGCCTCCACGCCCTCGAGGAAATGCTGCAGCGTGTGGGCAACTACCAACAGGTCGTCTATGTAGGCCTGGATGAGGCCCCGTTCGGCCTCTCCAGGCGGGCGCAGACGGTGCCCCTGCGCCCTGAGCATGGGCTCCAGGAGGAGTGCGTACAGCAGGGGGCACTCGGGGTTGCCCTGCCGGACACCGCGCAGCATGTGGACGGGCTGCGTTAGCCTGTGCGCGGTGACGATGCGCAGCCTGGCGCACGTGTGGAGCAAGAGCAGGAGGTCGATGACCTCTGGCGGCAGGGAGAGGTGGCGCAGGATTAGGTGGAGGGCGCCGTGCGGGGCGGTGTCGAAGGCCTTGCGGGCGTCGAAGGAGAAGACGTAGTTGAGCCCTCCCCGTTGGAGCCGCCGCTGCGCCATGAACAGTGGGGGGCCTGTGTTGGAGCCAGAAAGGGCCCCTTGCTGCCAGTCGCTGACCACTCCGTGCCGTGTAAGCACTTCTGTGATGCGCTGGGTGAGGGGGCCCGTGAGCAGCTTCATGTCCAGCTGGCCTAGGGCTATGGGCCTGTAGTCGTCCGGTCTGGCAGAGCCCGGTACCTTCCAGCTGAGCCAGATGTGCGTGTCCCTTGAGTGCATCGGTGGCGGGGTGCCGCGGAGGATGGCCCGGTAGGAGTGGACCAGGAGCCACTGGACGGGTGCCGGCAGGGCCTTGATGAAACGGGCCTCCACGTGGTTGGAACCCGGGGCCTTGCCATCGGCCTTGTCCAGGGCGGACTGGAGGTCCTGCATGGAGTACTGCTGGACCTGTGTCCAGGCCCCGTCAGGGACCCGGGGGATGTGGCAGCTGAGGACCGCCTGGAAGCCTGGGAGGTCCACCGGGCGTTTGTCATACAGTTCCCGCCAGAAGGCGCGAACCGCGAACATCACGTCGTGGGCCTCCTTGAAGAGCGTTTGGGTGTTGGGGACCCGCACCTTCCAGAGGCCTGACGGGCCCGTGGCCTCTACCTCTATAGCTCCCCGCACGGCTTTCCACCGCTGGGCGATGTCGGGGGCCTGGCAGCGCCAGAAATCCTTGATGGCGCGCTTGCGGTCTGCCGCCAGGAGTGCGCGAAGTTGGGGGATGTCCTCTTCGAGGGCGGCTGCTTGCCTCTCCAGCTCCTCCTGTAGCTGGCCCTGTGTGGCCGGGCAGAACCCGGGCGACGCAGCCCCCAGCTCCTCCGCGAGCCAGAGCGCCGCCTCGGACCGGATGCCATGCCGTGCCGCGTCCGCCTGGTACGACGCCGGCGCGCACGCTGCCAGGGTGTCATAGCGTAGGACCGCCGCCTGGAGCCGTTTCCCGCTCTCCGAGGGGTCCCCCCCGCCAGGTCCGTCCCCGCTGGGGACGGCTGCCGGCGTCCCACAACACGTGCCAGGGCGTCATGCGCCGCGTGGAGGTGTTCGAACATCTTGTCCACTGCGGCCGCGGGCATGGACCCATAGGCGTGCTGCTCTGCGGGACCCAGCCAGGGCGCCAGGGAGGGTTCATCCTGCGCAGCCCTGACCGCCGCCCACAGGTAGTGTTGGACGGGCGCGGCCTCGGCGTCGTACGGGAAGAGGCGGCCCTCCGTGTGGCTGTAGGGGTTGGGCATCGCCGCGCGCCCCGCTGCGTTGAGGAGGCCCGGCAAGGCCAGGCGGACCGGGAGGTGGTCCGAACCGATCACCTCGGGGTGTGCCATCCCGCGGGCCCAGACGCTTTCCCGCAGGGACGACGGCAGGAGGGGTTCGTTGACCAGGAAGGTGTCCACCCTGTGCCGGGACGCGGCGGTGCGGCCCAACAAGGGTCCATCCCCGCGGGACTGGCCCTACTGGGCCCTCTGTGGGCCCTGCTGGGAACGGGCTTCCCGCACCCCGTGGCCCCGGCGCACCCGGGAGCCCTGGCAGCCCCAGCAGATCCAGCGGCGATGCCGATGCGGGACGGCTGACCCCAGGAGGACACGGCGGACGACGCCCTATGGCTCCTCTCATGGAACCTGCGCAACGGCCTCGTCCCGCCAGACCGATCCGTCCGGGACACGCTCTGGCGGCGCTGGGGACCGGCGGCCTGTACCGACAAGGAGCACCTCATCACCGGCATGCTACCCCGGCAGGGGGGCTTTGCCATCATGCTCCAGGAAACAGGGATCGCCACCCGGGCGCAGGAGATGCACGTGGCCGCGGCGCTCCGGGACAAGGGGTACACCCCCTTCTTCAGCAGCCGGCGGGCAGAGACGGGAGCCACTTCCACCTCGAGACGGGGAGGCCTCCTCACCGCGGCGAGCAGCAAGTACGTGGCAGAGCACGAGGTGCTGAGTTTCACGGAAATCGTCCCCGGGAAGGCCGTGGCCCTGAGAATTCGCACGGACGGGGGAGGCCTCACCCTCATCAACGTCCACGGGCCACAGGCAGGCTGCTCCCCGTGGGCGGGACGGGCGGCGTTCTGGGCCGACATACAAATGTATGCCACGGCGCGCAGCCTCGGTGGGAGACACCCGGTGGTCATCGCAGGTGACACCAACATCTACATGGATGCCACCTTGAACCCGGCCACGGAGCACTTCCGCGCGGGCTGGGAGGCCCGCGGTCTCCGGAAGGCCGCGGCAGGCGGCAAGGAGGACATGACCCCCACGCTCCACGGTCCCCGGGGCCGCTCTGGGTGCCTCCTCCTCGCCGTCTGCGTGGTCGGCCGCCTGGGGCGGGGGGCGCGGGGCGTACAGGGCGTGCCACGGGGACCTCCGTGCCCTCCCTTGGAGAATGTTAGAGGCCGCCTCCTTGTCCTCCACCGGGCCTGCAGCGTGCACTGCGTGCCACGCCAGGTGTTCCAGCATCACCCCGCTTGTATAGTACTTGTCTGCACACAGGGGGCATTTCGTTGGTTCTGTGCCCCCTCGCGCCGGCGGGAGCGGCACCGACTTTCGGATGGCGCCCTCTCTCGCTGGTTTGAAGGGCAGGTTGGCCAGTGGAACCGTGTGTGGCGCCAACGCGCGGCCCGGGGCCGCCGCATCAAGGGCTCGTATTCCGGGCGCGGGCCCGAGACTCCAGACGGCATCGCGCTGCGCGTCTGTCTGCAGCTACGCTTGCCAGTGCGTGGCGCTGATTTGGCGGTCTGGTTTGCTCCTCCATCGCAGGTTGTGGAAGGCTTGTAGCCAGTGATACACTGTGGTCGGAACCGCCAGCTGGAGCTCTAGGTCGGCGGGGTGCGCGGCTGCTGGCCACAGTCCCGTCCTCGCTGCCCTGGCGTTGTCCTTCAGCCGGACCTGGAGCAAGAGGGCATGGTTTTCGGCCTCCCGTAGCGCCTTGAGGATCATGCAGGTACAGGCCGCCACTCGGACTACGGCTTAGGGCCCCGGCAGGCGCTCGGGGTCGCAGACGACGATGTGCGCGTCCGCCGGGCTGAACATGCAGACCACCCACTGCGGGTTCTGCTGTCCCCGTTTGGCCACCGCTAGGGTAGCGGCCGGGCAGGCGGGCGTGCGTGATTGGCCCCGCGTGGAGGTCCGGGACGTCCGTGGCCGTGATGGCGTCTCCCTGCCACGCGGCCCGTAGATGCTCCTCCCGTTTGGAGCTCCAGACCAGTGCGGGGGTGTTGACCCATCCCGGTTCCTGCCTCTTGTTGAAGGCACCGACCGTGTGTAGCAGGACTGCTAGCGGCCAGGGGTCCGCCGACATATAGTAGGCCTAGGTGGGCCCCTGCTGCCAGTCGACATTGGGCAGGGGCGGGAATGCCCCTTGCCTGGCGGTGCTGTGCCAGACAGTCCAGCGGCCCCCGGTCAGGACGTGCGACCGGTACCCTCCGGCGTGGCCGTGTAGGATGGCCTGGTAGCCTGCCGTCTGCAGCACCAGTGCCTCCCCCTGCTGAGGCCCAGGAGGGGGTGTGTCGCCGCCTGCGTCCCTGACGCGGGTGCGCCCGCGGAGTGTGGCGTGCCACAGGTGGGGTGCATCCCGCTGCGGCCCTTGTATGCTTCCCACGATCTGCGCCAGGCCGTGGTGGTGGACGAAACTCTCCCCGCCGTCCGCCAGCAGCGCTGCCGCAACGAAGTATAGCTGCTCTGCCGTGAGGGGTGCTGTCGGCGTGTGCGTTGCGGCTGGCTGGTGGGGCTGCGTGTCTCGGCAGGGAACGTGGGGCAGCAGTTGCGCTGGCCACGCCGCCACGGGACCCATGGTGACGGCCGCGACCGCCGACGCCAGTGCCGTGCGGTCTGCTGGCCTGTACTGCCTGAGCCCCGTGGTATCTCGGGCGAGGTGCCTGCAGGCCGCCGTCCAGGCCACCGCTCCGCAGTTCGTGCAGTCCAGTTCGGCCCCATCCGCGCCGTTGCTTCCCCTTTGCTGTACCGTGGTGGCCGTGTTGAGCGGGGGGTCCTGCTGCAGCGCCTCCGGGCCCTGCCCCGGCGAGAGGGCGGGCGGGGCCGGCTGCGGGAAGCTCTGCGCGCCTCGGCGCTCCGGGTGCGTGTGGTACGGGATTTGCCGGCGGTGCTCCGGGGCCGCCCGGGGTAGGAAGACGAGCTGGTGTAGGTACCAGTGGCCTTGTGCGGTGGACGCGTTGCGGAGCGTCAGCCACTGTTCCACCATGCCCCCCGGGTGCGCGGCCTCGACGTGGCGCTGCAAATCCAGGCAGCCCAGGCGGTTGGATGTCCCCGCGGGCGGGATGTGGGTCTGCGGGTAGAGTGCCCGCAGCGCCTCCAGCGCCAGGTCTAGCACCTCGTTGGTGAGCTGTTCTGTGAGGGCCAACGCCCTGTGCAGGGCTTGGCAGACCCCGGGTGTGGGGGCCGTGAGCTGTTCGAGCACCGGCCCCGGCGGGCACCGTGCACCCGGGTGCGTCAGCCACTCCCTGGTGTGGCTCAACATGGCCCTCCATACGTCCCTTGTAAGGGCGTGTTGGGGGGCCAAGGAGGGGACCGCCCGTAGGAGGCGGTGGCACGCCAGCGGCGATCGCATGGGTTGTGGGGCGGCTGCAGCGATCCACCTGCACCCCGTGCCGGGCACGATGGCCCACCATTCCACGGTCCCCATGCCCTCGACGTGGAGTAGCGCCTGGCCCTGCACGAGGGGGAAATACGGGCTCGGGCGCCCGCCTTCTTCCCTCCACCGTACCCAGGACGCCCCCGCCTGCAGGCTGCGGAGCAGGACCACGCCGGGGAGGAGCGGCTGCGGGAAGGCCCCCTTGACGGCCTGGGTGGCATGGGCAAGGGTAGCCATGGGCAAATACCACAACAGGAGGACCCAGGGGCCCGGCAGCGGCTGCGCCCCCCCCGCGTCCCATCGCCACTCGGAGTCTGGCGGTTCGGCTGGGACCGTGCCCGTCTGCAGAAAGTGGTGTGCCCTCTTGTCGGGGTGCCGCTGGAGGGTTGCCGCGAGGCTGAACCCCTCCGCTGCGGGTGCCACTGGGAGGCCGCCCCGTGGCCTGCGCCAGGGGAAATCCTGGTCGGCCGGCCAGGTGCGGAGGTCCCAGGCGATTTCTTCCGCGGTTCCTGTGGGGGCGTCCTCCGGTGCCAGGTGCCACATGACGGCGAGCACCGCCCATGTTGAGAAGGGCCACGCCCGTGTGGGGGTGTACACCTGGATGGTCGACTGTGGGCGTGCCCACCGCACGCGGGATGCGTGGAGCACCCCTCGGACCATGTCTGCCGCGAGGACCAGCACCATTCCCGAGGGCTCCACAATGATCCCCTCTGCGGGCCCACTGTGGCGGCCCCGGGTGTGCAAGGCCACCTCTGCTTGGCCCGTGTGGGCGACTCGGTCGACGGCCTCCTGGATGTTCACGCTGCCGCCTAAAGTCTCATCCAGGATCCAGCCCTGCGCCACCCCGTAGCGCAGGGCGGGCGTGCAGCCGCGTGTCCCAGCGTGGGCAGCGCTCCGTCATCGGGGCTAGGCTGGAGGTGCTGCTTGGGGCACCAGCCTTCGCTGGTGCAGTGGCCCCGTTTCCACGCGGGGCAGAGGGTGGACACGCTGCCTGCCGGCAGCGGAGGTTCCACGGGTGTGCTGCCTGTGGAGGGCTCCAGGAATTCTTCCATGTCGGAGTCCGTGCCCGCGTCCCCTTGTGGGGGGTCTCCTTCGCTGCCTCTGAGTCACAGCGCTCTGATGACCTCGTGTGCTGCGTCCAGCGTCAGAGATCGGGGGCGTGTTTTGCTTGGGGCGGCGGCTTCCGCCATTGTTGTGTCGCTGTGCCTAAGAGCAGGGGGGGGGTGAGGATTTCCCGTCGCTGGTGTACGTGCTGTCGGCGCGGCGGGGTGTGGGTGGGGGAGCTCGTACGCTGGTTCCGCGGGCCGGCGTTCGTGTGCGCGTGTGGGCATTAGGTGCTCTCCCCCGGCTGTCCGTGGTGACACCGTTGCAGGGGGCGTCCCAGGCCAGGCGCTCTCACCTCTCCGGCTGCCCTCCTCCTGGGGGCTGTCGGGGCCCGCTGTCCATGTGCTGTGGGCACGGGTGTGCGGGTATGGGGCCCAGCACTGTCCCCGTAGCCCGTATGCCCTGTGAGGGGCGTCTGGTGTCAGGCGCTGTCCCTCCCCCGGCTGCCCGTCCTCTGGGGCGGGCAGCCGGGGTTTCGACGCCCGTGTGTCCTGGGTGCGGCCGGTGCTGGCGTGGGGGCCCAGCAGCGGCCCCATAGCGTGCGCCCTTGCGGGCCGGCGTTGCGCGCTGTGAAGGTGGCGGAGGGGCGTCCCCGGGGAGGGCGCCTTTCACCGTTGTGAGGGGCGTCTGAGGTCAGGCGCTTCCCCTTCCCCGACCACCCGCCCTCCAGCCGGGCTGTCGGGGTCCGCTACCAATGTGCTGTGAGCGCGGTGTGCGGGTGTTGGGGGCCCAGCACTGTCCCCTTGGCTTGCACGCCCTGTGGGGGCTGTGTGCTGCGGGGGTGCCCGGTGGGGGGCCGTTCCCTGGTTGCCTGCCACCGTTGTGAGGGGCTTCTGGTGTCCCTGGGCGCTGTCTGTCCCCCGGTCACCCGCCCCCTGCTGGGGTTCTGCGACCCGTATGCCCCGGGCGTGGTCCGTGTGGGCGTGGGGACCCAGCACCGGCCCCATAGCGTGCGCCCTTGCGAGCTGGCGTTGCGCACTGTAGGGGTGGCGGAAGGGCGTCCCCGGGGGGGGTGCCTTTACCGTTGTGAGGGGCGTCTGCGCCCAGGCGCTCCCCCTCTCCCGGCTGCCCGGGTGTGCGGTTGTGGGGGTCCAGCACTGTCCCCTTGGCTCGCATGCCCTGTGGGGGCTGCGTGCCGCGGGGGGGCTGGCCTGCCACCGCTGTGAGGGGCGTCTGGTGTGAGGCGCTGTCCCTCCCCCGGCCGCCCATCCTCTGGGGCGGGCAGTCGGGGTTCCGCGACCCGTGTGTCCTGGGTGCGGCCGGTGCGGGCGTGGGGGTTCTGCACCGGCCCCACAGCGTGCGCCCTTGCGGGCTAGCGTTGCTCGCTGCGGGGTTGGCGGAAGGGAGTCCCCAGGGAGGGCGCCTTTCGCCGTTGTGAGGGGCGTCTGAGGCCAGGCGCTTCCCCTCCCCCGACGGCCCGTCCTCTGGACGGGCTGTCGGGGTCCGCCATCCACGTGCTGTGGGCGCGGGTGTGCGGGTGTGGGGGCACGGCACTGTCCCCTTGGCTTGCATGCCCTGTGGGGGCTGCGTACTGCGGGGGTGTTGGGGGCCGTCCCCGGGGGGGGGTGGCCTGCCACCGTTGTGAGGGGCGTCTGGTGTCAGGCGCCGTCCCTCCCCCAGCCGCCCGTCCTCCGGGGCGGGCAGCCGGGGTTCCGCGACCCGTGTGCCCCAGGTGCGGTCGGTGTGGGCGTGCGGATCCATCACCGGCCCTACAGCGTGCGCCCCCGCGGGCCGGCGTTGCTCGCTCTGGGGGTGGCGGGGGAGCGTCCCCGGGGGGGGGTGCCTGTCGCCGTTGTCAGGGGCATCTGAGGTCAGGCGCTCCCCCTCTTCGGACTGCCCGCCCGCCGGGCGGGCTGTTGGGGTCCATCACCCACGTGCTGTGGGCGCGGGTGCGGGTGTGTGGGTCCAGCTATGTCCCCTTGGATCGCATGCCCTGTGGGGGCTGCGTGCCGCGGGGGTGCCGGGGGCCCGCCCCCGGGGGGGTGGCCTGCCAACGTTGTGAGGGGCGTCTGGTGTCAGGCGCTGTCCCTCCCCCGGCCGCCCATCCTCTGGGGCGGGCAGTCGGGGTTCCGCGATCCGTGTGTCCCCGGTGCGGTCAGTGCGGGCGTGGGGACCCAGCACCGGCCCCACAGCGTGCGCCCTTGCGGGCCGGCGTTGCCTGCTGTGGGGGTGGCGGAGTGGCGTCCCCGGGGAGGGCGCTTTTCGCCGTTGTGAGGGGCGTCTGAGGCCAGGCGCTCCCCCTCCCCCGACCTCCTGTCCTCTGGACGGGCTGTCGGGGTCCGCCATTCACGTGCTGTGGGCGCGGGTGTGCGGGTGTGGGGGCCCAGCACTGTCCCCTTGGCTTGCATGCCCTGTGGGGGCTGCGTACTGCGGGGGTGGTGGGGAGCTGTCCTCGGGGGGGTTGGCCTGCCACCGTTGCCAGGGGCGTCTGGTGTCAGGCGCTGTCCCTCCCCCAGCCGCCCGTCCTCCTGGGCGGGCAGCCGGCATTCCGAGACCCATGTGCCCCGGGTGCAGTCGGTGTTGGCGTGGGAATCCAGCACCGGCCCCACAGCGTGCGCCCTCGCGGGCCGGCGTTGCTCGCTGTGGGGGTGGCGGGAGGGCGTCCCCGGGGGGGGTGCCAGTCGCCGTTGTGAGGGGCGTCTGAGGTCAGGCGCCCCCCCTCCCCCGACTGCCCGCCCTCCGGTCGGGCTGTCGGGGTCCGCCATCCACGTGCTGTGGGGCCGGTGTGCGGGTGTGGGGGCCCAGCACTGTCCCCTTGGCTTGCAAGCCCTGTGGGGGGTGCGTACTGCGGGGCAGGTGGGAGGCCTTCCCCGGGGGGGGTGGCCTGCCACGGTTGTGAGGGGCGTCTGGTGTCAGGTGCTGTCCCTCCCCCGGCTGCCCGTCCTCTGGGGCGGGCGGCCGGGGTTCCGCGACCCGTGGGTCCCGGCTGCGGTCGGTGCGGGCGTGGGGACCCAGCACCGGCCCCACAGCGTGCGCCCTTGCAGGCCGGCGTTGCTCGCTGTGGGGGTGGCAGAAGGGTTTCCCGGGGGGGGTGCCTTCCACTGTTGTGAGGGGCGTCTGAGGTCAGGCGCTCCCCCTTCCCGCACTGCCCGACCACTGGGCGGGCTGTTGGGGTCCGCGACCCACGTGCTGTCGGCGCGGGTGTGCGGGTGTGGGGGCCCAGCACTGTCCCCTTGGCCTGCATGCCCTGCGGAAGCTGCGTGCCGCGGGGGTGGTGGGGGGCCGTCCCCGGGGGGGGGTGGCCTGCCACCGTTGTGAGGGGCGTCTGGTGTCAGGCGCTGTCCCTCTCCCAGCCCCCCGTCCTCTGGGCCGGGCAGCCGGTGTTCTGCGACCCGTGTGTCCCAGGTGCGGTCCGTGCAGGCTTGGAGACCCAGCAGCGGCCCCACAGCGTGCGCCCTTGCGGACCGGCGTTGCTCGCTGTGGGGGTGGCGGAAGGGCGTCCCCGGGGGGGGTGCGTTCCATCATTGTGAGGGGCGTCTGAGGTCAGGCGCTCCCCCTCCCCCGACTGCCCGCCCTCTGGGCGTGCTGTCGGGGTCCGCTATCCACGTGCTGGGGGCGCGGGTGTGCGGGTGTGGGGGCCCGGCACTGTCCCCTCGGCTTGCATGCCCCGTGGGGGCTTCGTGCCGCGGGGGTGGTGGGGGCCCTTCCCCGGGGGGGGTGGCCAGCCACTGTTGTGAGGGGCGTCCCGTGTCAGGCGCCGTCCCTCCCCCAGTCGCCCGTCCTCTGGGGCGGGCAGCCGAGTTCGGCGTGGGGACCCAGCACCGGCCCCACAGCGTGCGCCCTTGCGGGCCGGCGTTGCTCGCTGTGGGGGTGGCAGAAGGGCGTCCCCAGGGGGGGTGCTTTCCACCGTTGTGAGGGGCGTCTGATGTCAGGCGCTCCCCCTCCCCCGACTGCCCGCCCACTGGGCGGGCTGTTGGGGTCCGCCACCCACGTGCTGTGGGCGCGGGTGTGTGGGTGTGAAGGCCCAACACTGTCCCCGTGGCCTGCATGCCCTGTGGGGGCTGCGTGCCGCGGGGGTGGTTGGGAGCCGTCCCCGGGGGGTGTGGCCTGCCACTGTTGTGAGGGGCGTCTGGTGTGAGGCTGTGCCCCACTCCGGCCGCCCGTCCTCTGGGGCGGGCAGCCGGGTTTCCGCAACCCGTGTGTCCCGGGTGCGGTCGGTGCGGGCGTGGGGACCCAGCACTGGCCCCACAGCGCGCGCCCTTGCGGGCCGGCGTTGCGCGCCGTGGGGTTGGTGGAAGGGGTGCCGTTTGCCGTTGTGAGGGGTGGTTGGGTCAGGCGCTCCCCCTCCCCGGGCTGCCCACCCTCTGGGCTGGCTGTAGGGGTCTGCTACCCACGTGCTGTGGGCGCGCGTGTGCGGGCATGGCGGCCCTGCTCCCGCCCCTGTGGCCCGCGTGCCCTGTGGGGGGCTGCGCGCGACGGGGGTGGCGGGGGGCGTCTGGGTTCAGACGCTCCCTCTTCCCTGCTGCTTGCCCTCTGGGCGGGCTGCCAGGGCCCGCTGGCCACGTGCCGTGGGCGCGGGTGTGGGTGTGTGCGGTGTGTGTGGCGTCTGTGCGGTGCGTGTCGTGGTGCGTGGTGCCGCCTTTCTCCTGTCCCTCTGGTGCTCCCCCCTCCGGTGCTTTGGTGCGGTGTTGTGCCCGCTGTGTGCCGTGTGCCTGCCGTGCTCCCTTCCCTGCGCGCGTCCCTTGCTCAGCTGCTGGCTCCCCCTTGTTTCTTTCGTGGCTTCGTTGCTTTTTACCCGTTCCTCTGCTCGCCCTTCTGCCTGGCATGCACTTCTTCCCTGCCTCCGCCCTGGTGTGTGTCTCTGTCTCGGTCTCTGTCTCTGTCTTCGTTTTTCTCTCTCCTTGCGCCCTGTGAGACAAAGGAAGGATGGGGGTATGTGGGCCTTCGGCAGCTCGGTGCGGTCGTGGTGCAACGTTGGCACCACCTTCGTTACCGCGTCGCGGCATATAACATACCTGCCTTCGCACTTGTGTCTACGTGTGTGCGCACGCTCCTCCCCCGTCGCGCCATACCATGGTGTGCTTATGTCTCTCTCCCCGTACCCACACCTTTTCGTGTGTAGCTCGTCGTGGCGCCGTTGTATTCCCTATGCAAAAAGGGGCGTGCGTGGGCGGGGGCCCTCCTTCCTACTCCTCTCCCTGCTCCCTGGTTGGTCCCACACCTTTGTTGGTCTCGGTTGGTGGCGCGGGTCGGGCGAGCGTGCTGCGTAACATACCTGCACTGGCACCGCGGCCTGGTATGTGCCCACACCTCTTTCTTTTGTTCTTTTTGCTGGTTGCTCCTCTCGTGTGCGCGGCGTGGCATAACATGGTAACATACTTGCGTGACTCCCTCCTTTTACTCCTTATCTTTTCCCGTGATCCGTGTCTTGTCGCGGTTGTACTCCCTATACAAATGAGCGTGCGGGGGCGGGGGTTTTTTCTTCCTACACTCCTCGTTGGGCCGGCCTTGGTTCGTACTTTTGTTGTCTTGCTCTAGCGTTCACACACCTCTTTGGTGTCCTTTGCTCGTTGCCCTTCCTGTGTGCGCGGCGTGGCATGTAACATACTTGCGTGGGTGTAACATACTTACCTCACCCACATCTTTTCGTGTGTCGTGTGTCGCGGCGCCGTTGTACTCCCTATGCAATTGGGCGTGGGGCGGCGGGGGTTTTGCATCCGGTGGTGTGGTATGTAACCTACTTATGCCTCGTACTTGCTGTCTCCTCTCCTATATCTTACCGTGCTGTGCTTGTTACGGCGTATGTTAGCGTTGTGTGGCTTTCCCCACCGTGGTGCGGTCTATATCATACTTGCACTCGACACGGCTCCACACACCTCTTTGGCCACCTTTGTTCTTTGTCCTTCCCGCGTGCGCAGCTCGACATGTAACATACTTGTGTGGCTCCCTTCGTACCCACCTCTTTCCGTGTTTTGCGTGTCACGGCGCCGTCGTACTCCCTATGCAAAGGGGCGTGCGGGGGCGGGGGTTTTGCATCCTACATGCATGGTTTCATACTTGCGGTATGTCACTGCCGTGGTGCGGTTTGTAACATACTTGCTCTCTCCTTGCTTACCGTGTTGTGCTTGTTACGGCGTTTTTTAGCGTTGTGTGGCTTTCCCCACCGTGGTGCGGTTTATATCAAACTTGCACTCGACACGGCTCCACACACCTCTTTGGCCACCTTCGTTCTTTGTCCTTCCCGCGTGCGCAGCGCGACATGTAACATACTTGTGTGGCTCCCTCCTTACCCACCTCTTTCCGTGTTTTGCGTGTCACGGCGCCGTCGTACTCCCTATGCAAAGGGTCTTCCGGGGGCGGGGGTTTTGCATCCTACATGCATGGTTTCATACTTGCGGTATGTCTCCACCGTGGTGCGGTTTGTAACATACTTGCTCTCTCCTTGCTTACCGTGTTGTGCTTGTTACGGCGTTTTTTAGCGTTGTGTGGCTTTCTTCACCGTGGTGCGGTTGATATCAAACTTGCACGCGACACGGCTCCACACACCTCTTTGGCCACCTTTGTTCTTTGTTCTTCCCGCATGCGCGGCGCGACATGTAACATACTTGTGTGGCTCCCTCCTTACCCACCTCTTTCCGTGTTTTGCGTGTTACAGCGCCGTCCTACTCCCTATGCAAAGGGGCATGCGGGGGCGGGGTTTTTGCTTCCTACATGCATGGTTTCATACTTGTGGTATGTCTCCACCGTGGCGCAGTTTGTAACATACTTGCTCTCTCCTTGCTTACTGCTTACCGTGTCGTGCTTGCTGCGGCGTTATTTAGCGTTGCGTGGTATATAACATACTCGTGTTTCGGCGGCCGGTGGCGTTGTTGTTGTTTGCGTGTGTTTTGTATTTGCTTGCTTTCTTGTGTTCTTCTTTGCGTGTGTGTTCCTTTTCTTCGTGGTTGGGGCGCGCACAAGTCCCTAGCGCCTAGGGCACGCACTTTGCTAGGTGTTTTGGGGCAAGCAACGTGCAACGCTCAGTTTCTTCGCCGTCGCGACTGTCTTGTTCTTTTTTATTGTGAGTGTCCTAAATTTTGCGACCTCACCAGACAGCGGCGTAAAATTTTTGGGGGGGTTTCTGAGGTCGGAAAAGACGATTTGTCGCATTATTTTTTCTCGCTGTGCGTCTTTTTCTTTGTTTTATTTTCTTCTGCTGCGATCGCGCGACTGTTGGCTCAGTGTCGTCAGCGGGAGCAGGGTCTGGACTAGTTTTTTGCAAGACAGGGGTGGGGGCAACGCTCCGAAAACTTCCTGGTATTTCCAGATGAGCTTACTGAGACAAGGGTCTACGTTCATGCTCTCCAGCTTCTCAACGAAGTCCTCCTCAGCATGGAGGTTGCTCTTCCCTTTTTCCTGTATCTTCATACGCCCCATAGTTTCAGCAGGTAGTTCTGAAGTGTTTTCGTGGACCCCTTGCAAAACACCACAACTTCTGCAAGAATCGAACATTTCGTGGGTCGACTTAAGTTGCTTAAACTGTTCTAAGGCGTTAGCCACAGGCCTTCCAAATCTACAGAGATGCCTGTGAAAACACGGGAAAACAGTGAAATCTCGGGAATAATTACAAAATGGGGTACAGCAGCGGAAATTTAGTATAAAAAACTGCGTTTTTCACATAAAAAACGGCAATTCTCGCTGTTGTTCTGTAACCTTCGTAATCCCATTTTACGTCATAAATTGTGCTATTCAGCACGCGTGCGAGCCACAGCGGGTAGCGGTAGGGAGACCCTCCCGCTACCGCTTCACCCCCCTACTTAAAGGTTTGTTTATCCCCCAAGGGGAAAAACAAACCCCAGAGGTAGCCTATTCCTAGGTTTCCGGTGGGGAGCACCAATACTACCCTCAGGCAAAAACCTGCTTTGCCACACTAGGAAAAGAAAAAGAAAAAGGCCTCCGGTGGCCTGCCCCGTTTGTTTTGAAAACCTGGCAAAAGCTTTCACTTTCCCGAAAACCTGCATGCTTTCAAAAACCAAGCAACAGGACAGGCACGCACACAGCAGTGTAACTCAGCATCAAATTCATGGTGCCGTGTCAGTTTGTGCCTTACCCAGGCACCGTGCACTGTACTGTACAAGTGCGGCTGCGTGTGCCAGTCGCTGAGCTGCCCCATATATACATGGGTTTTAAGTCCCATATATATACTTAGTGGTGGAGCCTGACAAGACTGGACTTGCCCACAGGAACAGGAGTGGATGTGCCAAGACTGCACCCTCTCCAGCAAACGGAATTTTAAATTATCACCGTCTCCAACGACGTCTGCCACTGCCCGGCGTCTGCGTCCCACTGTCTTGGTTGGTCGCTCGGCTGGCTGTGGCGGTCTTTTTCGGCGTCTGGAAGTCCTCCACGACTTCCGGCCTTTTCTTCGCTTCGCACGTAGCGAACTTCGCCTTGGATGTCTTCTCCAGGCGGCGCACTCGCTCTTGCAGACTCTCCACCTCTGACTTCAGGGTCCGGGTCTCCGCTGCTGCATTCCTCGCCCACGCTGTCATCTCTGCTGCCCAGGCATTCAACCCCACTGTCTCGGTTGGTACTATGGCGAGCTCCGAGCTTAACCGCCTGGGACTGGGGTTGCGTGGATTTCTGGTGATCTCTCCTCCACGTTGGGGTACTGGTCCATACTCTGGCGCTTTCTGGGGCGCGGGTGGGCGCTCCCTCGACGCTTGACCACGGTGTGCGTGACCACGGCTTGGACCTTGTCTTCGGTGGAGCGCTGATTGGCGCTCTGGCATTCTCCAGGATGCTGGTTGGCGATCCCACGGTGCTTGACGATTGTCCGGCTTGCATAAGGGTTCTGTTTCGACGGCTGGTTGGCCGTCACGGTAATCCGGATTGCGGCTGGTACTGCCGCTCTTGGGACGGCCGGTGCTGCCGCCGTACTGGTTCCCACGGCCATAGGGTTGACGGCTGGAAGGGTCATACCTCTGTTGCCCGAAAGCGGGACTGCGACTCGAACTGGGCCTTGGACTGGGTCTCTAGTCTGACGCGTCCCTGTAGCTGTCCAGGTTGTAGCCGCCATTTTGCGGTCCCCACGTCCTGACGCCGCTGCTGTCGCTGCTGCTCATCCGGGACGCTGCGGAGGCACTTGCTGCCTCTCCTCTGGCCGCTCGCTGCGGCTGACGACCACGTTGCGGTGATGACTGGCGCTGCGCTCAGCGCCTTCTGGTTTCAGCGCCTGTTAGCGCCGCTCCTTGGCGCTGCTGGGCGCTGCGGCCGGCGGCTGTCCCCGTTCAGGGTTGTTAGAACAGTTTTGAAGCGTCTTTGTGGACCCCTTGCAAAGCACCGCAACTTCTGCAAGAATCGAACATTTCGTGAGTCGACTTAAGTTGCTTAAACTGTTCTAAGGCGTTAGCCACAGGCCTTCCAAATCTACATAGATGCCTGTGAAAACACGGGAAAACAGTGAAATCTCGGGAATAATTACAAAATGGGGTACAACAGCGGAAAATTTAGTAGAAAAAACTGCTATTTTCACATAAAAAGGCAATTCTCGCTGTTGTTCTGTAACCTTCCTAATCCCATTTTACGTCATAAATTGCGCTATTCAGCCCGCGTGCGAGCCACATCGGGTAGCGGTAGGGAGACCCTCCCGCTACCGCTTCAGTTCATCCTCCCAGTCCTGGCGACCCTGCTGGGCATAGCGAAGGGAGTATACCAGAGGGACCTCAGGGTTGGGAAGAGTCATCTCTTCATCATCCTCCTCGGACCATATAGACGTTTTTCAGGTTCTTCAGGAGGTCCATGGACGTCCGTCGCTCGATACCCTCAGCCTTAGCCCATAGAACCTGCTGGGGATCATGTACATCATACCAAGAAATCTGCTTGTTATGCGGTCAGGCCCTACCGGCCAGCAGTGGTGGGAAAGGCAAGGGTGTGGGAGACAGAGGGAGGGACACGAGACACCGGCAAGAGGGCAGGCAGGAGGGAGCGCACCAGGGCCAGGGGCCGGTGGTGGAAAGAGGACCCAGGGGTAGGGACGGGTGGGCTGACCTGAGCCACCGCAGGCAGGCAGGACAGGGCGCGGGGACGGGGGGGGGAAGGGAAGGGCGGCGGACAGGGGAAGGGGGGCAGGGAGACCAGGCTGTACGGTGCGTTCCCCGAGGTATCCAGCAAATGCCGGCGCACACGCCGACAACCACCGCCAGTCCCTCTACAACATTCACCCCGACATGGAGGACCTGATCCCCCCCAACCCCCCCCTGCCCCGCCGTCAGCCGCGCCCCCTCACAGAAGCCACGGGCGGAGCCGGCCGGGATGGCTGACGCCCCAGCGGCGCAGGGTTCCAGCGCGGGGCCGGCGCGGATGGCACCGGAACCACAAGCGGAGCCGGCCCAGGGGGCGGACATCCTGCATCAACAGGGGGAGGACCTTGCCCCCCAGGGGGCCCGGTGCGAATCGGTCCGGGACTGGAGCACGATCCCCGACCCCCTGGGGGGCGAAAGCCTCCCCATGATGATGGAGGTGTGTGGCCGGCTGAGGTGGGCCTCCTCAGGGACTACCAGGGGGATGAGGAACCGGCTTTTCGAGGCTGTGCTCCTTCGGAGGGACAGGAGGGAACCAGGAAGTACCCCCGGGGGCTGGCTGGCCTGGGGGGACCAGGAAAGGGTCAACCAGGCCCTGATCCGGGCGGGATGGCCCAACCGGGCGCCGGAGTGGCCAGCCTTTCCCAAAGGAGAAGCCGGTGCTGCACGTCACGGACGCTGAGGCCAATTTCTGGCTGCCCAGGGCCCTGGGCAGCGCCCTCGGCCACTGACGCTACCGCCCGAGGAACGCGCCACCGCCGCAGCCCCAGCCCCCGCGCAAACGGAGGTGCAAGTGACAGCCAGCCCCGACGTTGATGGCCCGACGCCCGGCAGGAACACCGGCAGGGAGCCTCTGACCCGAGAAGGCGGGGGGGGGGGGGGGCTGACCAGCAGCCCGGGGTGCCCCCCGCAGCATGCCCAAGCCCCCCAAACCCTGAGCATCCCCCTCCCGCCCCCAATACCGGAGGCCACAAAGGCCGCAGGCACACGGGCGGCAACGCGGCCGGACGGGCGCGCGCCGATGACCGGGGGCACGCGGACACGCGCGGCACTCGTGACCTGCTAACCACTGACCACTGACCGCCGCCCAAAGCGCCCGCAAACGCCAGCCCCCCCCCCCCCTTTGCCGTACGGGGCGGCGCGACGGCGGCGACGCGGGCAGCAGGGGACACCATGTACGAAGGCCAAAACGACGACCCAGCGCCCGGAGGGGCGGGCCCCGAATGGCGGGCGGAGGCTCCCCCGACGGGCACCCCCCCCTAGGACCAGAGTTCACCCCCCGACCCCCCAGCCGCCTACACGCCGGGGCACACGGGGGGGGGGGGCGTACCAGGCCGCTGGCAGAGCATGACACGCGGACGGTACGCATACGACGCCAGTGGCTGACCCGCCAGCAGCTAACCCCCCAGGGCCCAGCCCGGCGCCCGAGGACGCCGGACAACCTCGGTCGGGCACGTCGAGGAGAAGGGCGCACAAGGCCCCCCTACCGCACACCCCCCCCCCCCCGGCCACTCGCACGTCACAGGGCACGAGTAAGCAGTGGCCCCCGAGCAGTGGCCCCCGACGTCAGCCAGCGTGCCACCGCCGCGCGGCCCGGGCGACGCCGAGCCGCTCCCGGGCACGTGGGGGAACCTAACCTTTGGGGGGGCCAGGGCCTGGGCCTTCAAGCAAGCCCCCCCTGGCCACCAGGGGATCGAACCGGGGGGCCGAAGGGGGACAGAGGGACTGCACTACCCCGGCCCGCCCGCCCCCCCCTCCCCCCTTCCCAGCCCGCGGAGTGCCGGAGGCCAGCTAGGGGACGTCAGCCCTGTACTCCGGCGCCAGGCCAGCCCCCCCCCCCCCCCATCCTCCCCCCCGGGAGGACCGCGGCGCCCGGGGCCGAGCGCCACAGAGCCCACGCGTGCGCGCGCCCCCGGACCGTCACCTGCCCGCTCTGTTCCCACAGTGACCTCGGGGGGCTGTGGCGTTGGCCAGCCCACCGGCCTGCCTGCCAGCCACCCGCCAGTGCACAAGGGCGCCCCACGGCGCCCCCCTCGGACCAGGCGCGGACGGGAGCGCACGGACACGAACCAGAGCAGTATGGAGACCACACCCTCAATGGACAGAGCGACACCAACGTAGCCCGCATTAGTGCCCATACGAGGGAGGCAGAGGGGCAGACCGAGGCAGAACGACCCCCCGCCCCCCCCCCCCCCAGACCCCCGGACCGACCCAGACCCAGCCGCGCCCCCAGGGGGGGCGGCAACCGGACGCCCCCCCACACACACACACACACACCACACGCCAGACCGCCCCAGACGCACAGGCCCACCCACGAGGCGGCAACCCAGAGCCTGGCAAGGGGGCTAGGGACCAGGCCACCCCCCCCGACCAAACTACGCGGAGCAAGGCACAAGGGCAGGAAACACTGAGGGGCACGAACCGCCTGGAACGGGCCTACCGGCGCCCTGCACCAGGACCACGTGTAGTGCGCGCGCCACACCGAATCGGGGGGGGGGGGGGGGCGCGTACACCGCGGGAGCTCAAACGCACCCATACCCAACGGACAGGCGGCGCGGACCCAAAGGGCAACCAGACCAAGCCCGCGGAACGCAGAGACCGCATGGAATGGTTCACCAGCGGGCGAAGGGAATGGACACCTGGACAGGACAACCCACCACACGGACTGTACGGGGGCCGAGGGAAGGGAGGAGCCCAAGGGAAAAAGAGAGAACCGGCACCGGACCCGACCCCCCAGACCTGCCGCAAGCGCTGCGCACGAACAACAAGGGCACTGCACCCGCCAAAACAGTAGTAGCACACAGTGCTACCCACCAGCCCCGCGGCTAGCCAGCCTCCGCGCCAGCCCGTTGGGGTCCCACTGGAGACAAGCAAGTAGCACGGGGCCGGCGGCGCCGGCAGCCCGGGCAACCACGCATCAGGGCGGCGGCGTAGTGGGTAAGCGCCTGCAACCACGGTTGCTAAGCGACGCACTGAACAGGGAGTGGCGAAATGGGGAAGCTTGGGAGGGACAGGGCTCCCAGTCCCGTGAACCCGGGGGACTCCGCCACCAGGCAGGAGGTGTGTCATGAAGGGCCCCCCACTAGGTCCTGGTGGGAAGGATATCACCTCTCCAGACCAGGTGGCCCCCCAGAGCCGAAGAACGCCTGGTACCCGTACAATCAAACCTCAAACCTCAAACCTTAGATGCGGCTGGTTTCCAACAGCCGTACCCAACGTAAAAACCTAGGTACTCCATCTCCTCACACATGAACTCACATTTCTTGAGTTTGATGCGAAGATTGTTTTCCTGACAGACAGTGAAAAACTCTTGTAGGAGGAGGATATGATCCTCCTGGGTATTAGTGCCCAGGCTCACGTCCTCGATGCCTGCCTCCATCTCAGCCCTGCGGGAAACCAGTTCCTGTACAACGGGTCTGCGTCTCAGGTTATATAGGATTTTATTCATCAGCTCCTGAAAGAGAGCAGGGGTATTCGCGACACCGAAGGGCATGACCTTCCAGCGGAAAACACGGCCCTCAGGGGTCACAAAGGCGAGCAGTTCCTTGGCTGATCGGGCGGGGTCTACCTGCCAGAAGCCACTGCGCTTGTCCATCTTAGTTGTGCATCGGCATTTTATGATTCCCCCCAGGGTGTTCACCATGGTGGGGATATTCCCTGAGTGGTTCTGGGTCATATTGTTTGCTCACCGTAGTCAACGACCAAGCGCATCGCAGGGGAGCCAGACTTAGCCACTAGAAAACAAGGGCTACAATGGCGGAGATAATCCCCGTGTTTATATTCCTCGACGAGGCCAGCATCTATGCATTTATGGATCTAGCGTTCGATCTTGTCGTCCTGGTCTTGTGGGGCGGGGTATGGACGCTGTCTCACCACAGACCCTTCAAACTCAGGTTTGAGTTTGAGGTCCATCTGGACCAGCTTTTAGCAAGACAGAGGTGGGGGCAACGCTCCAAAAAAAAAAACTTCCTGGTATTTCCGGATGAGCTTACTGAGACGGGGGTCTAGGTTCATGCTCTCGATTTTCTCAACGAAATCCTCCTCAGCGTGGAGGTTGCTCTTCACTTTTTCCTGTTTTCTCATACGCCCCGTTGTTTCAGAGGGTAGTTCATCCTTTCACTCATGGCGACCCTGCTGGGCATAGTGAAGGGAGTATACGAGAGGTACCTCAGGATCGGGGAGAGTCATCTCTTCATCATCCTCCTCGGACCATATGGACGTTTTCCAGGTCCTCTCGATACCCTCAGCCTTAACCCATAGAACCTGCTGGAGATCCTGTACATCGTACCAAGAAACGGGAATGTTATTTGGTGTGGCTTTAGCGCCAGGTACCTGACCTGTAGGGCCATCTGTGGCCTGCATGGAGAAAACAGCGTGGTCATGGGACCCGCCATGAGTTAACTCACCAAGGTCCACATCATCCATCAGCAGCTGCGCTAGGAAAGCGCTGTGCTTCAGTGTCAGCACTCCGTGTCGACCGGGGGTATAGCTCTGGCGATATTGCATTGGTGGTCTTCAGCATCAGCCAAAGGTGTGGAGACTGCTGGAGTCTCCTGCTCATCTGAGCATTGACCACTCGTAGTAGTGACCGAAGAGTACTCGGATCTCTTCTTGGGATCCAGGAGGCTAAGGCCTCTGTTTTTGGCCATCAACTGCTTGAGTACCACCTGGTCGAGGTCACTCACTGGTACGGGGTTTGGAGAGCCATCCACGATGGACAAGAAACTGCCCCATTCAGGGGCGGGCATGGTCTCCTGAGAGTCCTCAGGGACGTAGATTAGACCATTGGGAAGTTCAGTTCTTCCCACTGTCATACGGTCCTACAGTCGTCTCCAATAGGCATGTTTCCCTGTGGTACCCCAGTCGGGAGTACACAGGATCACTCTCCCTCCTTCGAGGGCGATTATGGTAAGCACCCTAGCGAGTTGAGAGAATTGGGGATGAGCATAGCACAACTCCATCAATCTCCAATAGAAGCGATAGGCATTATTGAGATACCTCGTGCAATGGAAATGCATCATATGCTGCTCTTTACTCGCGAACAATTCCACCTGAATTTCATTCAGGTCTACCTGCAGGGCGGCCAGTCCATTTTCCAAGACAATCGCACCAACTGATAGTTTTCAGTTCGATAAGACCGGTTCAAGTAGCGTAGACCAGATTCTTCTCGTCCTGACAGCTCCAGACGCACAGAGAAAAGGCGACTGCCAAAGTCGCTGTGAAGGGCATAGGGACGTTGCAAAGACAACAGTTTTACCTGGGCGCACGGCGCAGAAAATCTGTGCCTATGACAATGTCAAAGGCGTCGGTGTCGAGCACTTTGCAGTGCTGAGTCACCTGCTCATCGCCCAGACAAACGGTCACATCGACCCCCCCCAGGGAATGGATGGTCAGACCATCCCCAACCCCTTATGGCCACGGTTTTAGTTTTCTGGATCCTGGCTTGTTTCAGCAGTCTGCAGGCCGCGATTGAAAGCGTAGCGCCCGTGTCTAAGACAGCCTTGTAAACCTGATCACCAATTTTCACGGTGATCCAGAAAACGAAATCCTCATTCTCGGGGCTGCCCCCCTATCCCTCTGCAGGGACCTCAACTCAACCCCAGCGGCCTGCAGGCACTTAGAGTGCCAGTTGAGGCGGCGCTCTTGCCGTTCCTGCTGCTCTTGTCGGCGCCACCACCTTTGATTTTACCGGGCAGAAAGTGGCCAAAACCCGGATTCTATCCAAATGGTTGACAAAATTGACACATCTTTGTTGTGTATTAACCTTGTTTTGAACATTTTGTGGTTTTTGCCTATCATTCATAATAAGAGTTGACGCATGGCTCATTTTGAGTGCCAAGATGTCATGCACATCCAATATTTTGGGCCAGCGCTGGGCGCGGAGGGGGCCGGCCGGTTTTCACCTGACGGCTCACCCTTAGGTGTGGGAATGGGTGCTCCTCTTCCACCAGTGGGGGGGGCTGAGGACCTTCGTCCTCCACCAGGGTTACCCTTACCCTTAAAGCCTCCAGGGTTCGGCCCCCCCCCTTCAGGTCTACCACCCTTATAAAGAAGGTCCCTACCATGACCGGCCCCTGCTGTACCCCTTCCACCATTTCCTGTCACGCCTATGGTCTTGCTTCTCACCAGGTTCTGCATGATCTTGCCCTATCCTGCACAGCTTACCACAAAAAATTAGTAAAATATGGCTCCTTCACACGAATCCTGATCCCTTGAAATAACCAACTCCCAAGTAAAATAGATCGAATCCAAATAATCCACACTGAGGGCTTCCAAGGCTGTTTGAGGTCCTGCGGTGATGCTCAACAACTCCTCTCAACACGCCTGTCGTCTCACGGTGCACACGGAGACACGGGCGTTGGGCATGTACATAGAATTGCACCAATAGAATAATGGAAAAGCCCTGAAATTGGCGTATGAACACAAATCAAGCAAAATTGGGGAAAGATGGAAACATACGCAATCCCAGCCATAAACCCCTCATTCCCTGGACTCAAGACCCTCCCTTGACTCGCCAACATGACGCCCTGAACCAAGTCAAATAAGATGGCTAAATGCCATGTGTCAAAAGTCACTACACAAACCCCAAAAATATGTTCACTCCCAAGGCCTTTAATCCTAGCCCAATAGGGGACGTGGCGTGTCATGGCCTAGAGTGGCACTCAGGACCATACTCTACCCTGACATAACTTTGGTTGGACTTGGAACTGATTGGGCTTGGAGAATTGCCCCATGCAAATGACCTCACAACATAGCAAAATTAGGCAAATCACACCATAGTGCCCAAAATTCAATTATATACTCAAAAGTGCATACGGCAAATATTCAAATGCTCCATGCATGTGTCAAACCGGATAGTAATATGCAAGGGGGATACAGACCAAAGATGGATGCCCAAGAATATCCCAACATTGGCACCCAAACCCCTCCGGATATACACATGCCATGCTTCACAAGTCAACTCACGAATTTGAGATCCAATTTTGTGAGGCCTTGTGTGCCACGCCAAAGTGACCACGTCATAGGGCATATGGTGAGGTGCAACACCGAAGCATATTGCAACACTTAAGCAACATACCATAGTTCACAGATCTCAGGCACTTTACTGTTAGCCGACCAGTTGAGCACATAAAGTACAAAAATGAGCATAAAATGAGGACAAAAACATGCAAATAATGCCGAATTCAAAGTAATCACAATAGTATATAACTTCGCTCACCCATGGTATCAACATATGGTTCAAAACACAATTGCTCCGGACAATTTGCAAACAATCCCCTCCACTTGGATCCCCACATGGACGGATAGGGACACCTTCGAACCTCCTCAAGATACGCACCATGAAAATGGCAAAATTGCTAGTGGCGCTTGTGGGTCGCTCCTTGAGCCTTCCAACATGCACTACATGTGCGCCAGACTTAGTTTAGCGCTATGGAGCTCACCATTGAGACATGGGCAAAACCCTTGCCACGTATGACTCCACATATCTTCCTACAAACGGAGATAGAAAACATGGGCGTGAGCATAGCGAACCACATACCATCCATGTAACACATAGCCTTAAAATTGGCTCCCACCATGGTATGCCATGCCCCTCCATGGACATAACTTCACGTTACAAATACGTGGGAACCCAATGAAAGTTTCTATGCAACCCCAACACTCATGCGGTACACTCGAAAGTCGCATTCAAATATTCGGTTGCATGGTCCAAGAGTTATAAATCATTTTCTACCCTCTTGACCATTATCCCTTGCTACACCAGGCATGTGTACATCTCAAAGGCGTTTGACGCTCACCAAATTCGGTTGAGACCAAGGCGATTCCAGCCCATATCTCAAAATTGTAACTCCTCGCAGTGAGCTGGGGATATGACTTTTCAAAGTGGCCTCACGAATCAATTTTGTTTCGCCTATATCTCCAAGAAAAATGAAGGAGAGAACAAAAGAAAGGCTGATTCGTGATCGGGGAAAAATGTAGGACCACTCGAAATGCATCATATCCAGTGCGGCCACCTTGAAGTCGAAAATCCGTTTCTGAATGCCTGAAAAAATTGGATTAACTTTGCGAGTGTATAACATGAAAATTGCGCAAGCAACCAACCCCTTTCTGATGAGAATTGACCCTTCATCGGGGTTTCCGCTAAAATATCTGGAAATAACAGTCAACCAATCGGTTACCGCAAAATCGCGAGCCAACTGACAGTCGCCGATACATTAACAATTAGAACGGATGGCTGAAAAATTACGGAAACATTATGATAAAAAAACCCCGATGATTCCTGATATCTTGATATATAAATCTCAGCCGGCGGCGCCTCGGTATTGAATATGGCCGCTCATAGCTGGAATGGCCAAACCTATCACACTATCACATCAGGTTAGGTCAGGTGGATGGGAGAGTATGATATCAGCCCATGGCGGCTGGCCGGCCCATAGATTCACACCCCAAATGACCCAAAGATGGCCACGGGGGTCCGGACAGGCTTCACCCCCCTTCTCAGAGCGTTGTATCCGCTCGGAAGTCATCGAAGAGAGGACGGGAGGACCTGATTGGGCTCCAACCCCCCCATTCATGTACCAAGGACACATGGAGGCCCCACATACGGCGTAAGCGTCCTTCATGCCCCAAGAGACGGGTGAGGACACTCATAATCGGTGCCCTCCGCCATATCCGGTCTCCTCGTGATCTACAACATGGACCAAGGGGATCAGAGATAGAGAAAGGTCGTCTGTCGGCCTAAATACGGATACCATGATGAAACATATATGTGGAGACCGAGTGCGGGGGGTTAATCGCCAATCAAGGCCCACAAATCCCCGTCTCACCCGTCTCCCAAGCACAAAAACAAAAATATATGCCAACGTGGATACATCACGGTGCTGCTGCAGCCATCAGATGGACCAACACGTCCTTGACATCAAAGGAAATGTTTCTTTTTCCTTACATAATCCATCCAGACCGTGGTATACCTCGGCACAAAACTGCTCAGAGGCTCCGATGAATGTCTGGATGCGGCAAATTTCTTCCAACTGACTTTTTATGGCCTTCCCCGAGGCGTCCCGGGTCTGACTTGTCTGTCAGGATCTTCTCGGCGGTGAAGTTGTCGTCCTCACCCTTGTCATCCGAGTCCAGATCTCCGGCTGTGAACTCGAAGGTGACGGGACGTCCGCTGGGGTCTGGTGCTCGGGGACGAAGCTGGGTAGGGTTGCGGTCCAGGATCTTGTTATTTCCCACACGAACCGCATACACATCCTGCCCGACCTTCCGAACGATTAACCCCGGCACATACCAAGATGCCTGCCGATGCCTGGACAGGACATCCTTGTGGTGCCGCTCCACCCATACGGTGTCTCTGAGAGCATATTTCTGGACCTTTCCCTGCTTGAAGTACTTGGCCCTCTTCTCATGCTCGTCCTGAAGTGCTTTGCACACCTTGGCCGCCGTGTCGTCCGCCTCAGCCATCATAGCACTAGCAACTTGGGACACTTTGCCATGGTTCAACCACGGGAGAGTGCGTGACACTCGATCCCGTAGGAACAGGATACGATGGGGCAACAGTCCAGTGGGCCCCGGAAGGTCGTGGTACGCCTGGAGAACTCTCGACAGCGAATTATACCAATTCCGGCCTGGTTCGTCAATGTGCAGCTGGCGGAAGTTTTCGAACATCTGCCGCCCGGCCACCTCAGCCCCGCCATTCGACCGGCTGTGGTATGCCACGGTCTTGGCGTGCCAAATCCCCATGTGCTTGCACATCGTCTTGAACCACGTCCCTACAAATTGACTGCCGCGATCGCTGCAGATGACAGCTGGGACATCAAAAATGGCATTAGCGACAGTCTTGGCCTGCAGACCCACTCCATGCTTGTCCTTCTTGTCCTTCTTTTTGGACTTCTTGCCAGGGACTGCCACGATATACCCGCTGTGCCTATCCACCGCCAGGATGACACAGTTGTAGGTCTCTCCTTCCACGGTGACCTCAGGCATGGCGAATACATCCATGGCCACGCACCGCATAGGGGCCTCCAGTATAGCCGTATACACCGGGTGGCCCGCCGTTGAGTGGTTGGGGCTCTTCGTTGCCCGACACACGGCGCAGCCGCTGCAGTACTTGTCTAGGATGGCGTAGTACCCCAGTTGGAACTTGAAGCGCCACTCCAGGTCCTGCTGCATCTTGTCCCGACCAAGATGCATGAGCTGGGTGTTATGCCAGCTCCTCCATTCGGTTCTCACGGACCAATAGCTTGTCCTTGAGGAAGAATTTATCCCCATCCTCGGTCAAGCCCTCAGGCCATTCGTCGTCCGACAGGGCGCTCACGGCATTCCAGTACCTGCCCCAGTGTTCGGATGCCGACCAGTCTTCTGTGAGCACCGACCTGAGTAGCTCTACGGGGGCCACCACCCATTGCTCGAGGATTTCCTCTCGAAAAGCTTGGACTCGGGCGCCCCGGAACTTGGCCAGGTCTGTACGGTTTGCCATCACCACAAAGCATTTGACCCCCTCTTGCTCCATGGCCTTGTTGATCTCGATGATGAGCTTGGCCTCCGCGGTCTCCTCGGCGTCCCCATGGCTGGATATGTCCATCCATGCCTTGCCCGCGGGGTAGGCCCATCCACTGAGGCAATCTGCCACAGTCTTGTCCTTCCCCGGGACATATACAACGCCGAGGTCGAAATTGGCGAACGTCTCATGCCATCAGGCCCTCCTTGCCGCCGGTCCTGTGGGGGTGTTGGCGTGCTCCTCGTGCCAGCTCTGTAAGGACTGATGGTCCGTACAAACCACAGCTGGTTGTAATCCGATGTGGCCAGACCACTTCCTGAGCGCACAAACAATGGCGTACGTCTCCTTCTCCCTCGCGGCCCAGGTTCAACATTGGCCCTCGGCCAGAATCCGGCTCCAAAACGCCATGGATACGTGCGACCCGTCGTCCCGGACTTGCTCGAGGACTGCCCCTATAGCACAGTCCGAGGCGTCCGTCCGTAGCACGAACCCCTTGTCTGGGTCCACCAGGAATAGCCCCAGCTGCCCCAGGAGTCGCTCCTTCAGGCGGCTGAACGCATCCTCAGCCTCAGGGGTCCAGGCAAGCTTCTTCTTGCTCCCCTTCAGGCCATCGAACTTGCCCACCAGCAGCATCTTGTGCAGCGGGCCCGATAGTTCCGCATACATCCGGACATAGCCCGAATAGTAATTGCAGAACCCCATGAAGGATCGGAGTTCGCTGATGGTCTGGGGCTTCTCCAAATGGTGCAGGGACGCCAGCTTCCCAGGCATGGGACGGCGTTGCCCGTGACCAACCACGTGACCCGCGAACTCCACTTCCTTCACGAAGAGTGAGGCTTTGGTGGGCTTGCACACCATGTTGTGCTTGTCCAGCTCGCTGAGCACTCGGCGCAGATCCTTCTCATGCGCTTCGATGAGCTCGTCCTCAGTCATGTCTTCCGTGCCAGACCCGATGATGATGTCGTCCACAAAGGGGTCGGCACAGTCACCATCAGGACCGAGTAGGTCCTCCATCATGCGCTGGAAAGCGGAGTTGCCATTCTTGGCGCCCATAGGCACCACTTTCCTCTGCATGGGCCCCAGCGGCATCGACATCGCTGTGCAGGGCCTGGAGTCCGGGTGTAGAGGCATCTGGTGATAGCCGTGTTTCAAGTCTAACACCGTGAAGATCCGCTTTTTTTGTTGTTTTTGGAGGATGTAGTCGATCAGGGGAAGCGAGTACGAGTCGTGCTCCGTTGGCTCGTTCAAACCCCTGTAATCAACCACCAACCTGCACTCGCCCTTCTCTTTCTTGGGCACGATAAAGGCTGGGCTGGCCCACTCACTGTCGGAGGGTTCGATCCAGCCCCGCTAAATAAACTCGGCCAACAACTTCTTCATGGCCTCCGCCCCATCGCCCTGAAGTTGGTACTCCCGATGACGATAGATCTTGGGGTTCGGCTTCAGCATGATCCTCGCTGTGCCAAACCTCCCACGATCTGGAGGGTTCTTGTTGGCGACGCCACTGAATAGCCGCGGATAGGCATGTATCAGCCTCTCCTTCAGCTCGGCGACGTTCTGGTTCTCCTGGGCCTCTTCAGCCGCTTGTTTCGGTATCGATACAACCGATCGCACTGCGTTATAGGCCTCTTCCGGGTCCGAGTCCGACTTCTCCTCGTCTGATATGCCGTCTTCATCGTCGTCCGACATGCTTCCCACGGATAATCTTCGGATATTTGGGGCATCAGCCGAGTTCTTGTCGCTACCGGCCCCCATTCTTGGAAAGTCCCACGTCGGCAGGTCGGACCCAACCGGACCATCATATCGGTCCGCAATGTGATCCATGACCCTCGCAACGAACTCATCCTTCTCGTACTTGCCGGTGACCAACATCTTGTCATCCCACCAATGCGGAGATGTGACCATGGCTCGCCTCTTCTTGGCTGCCACACGGTCATGCATCCCCATCCGCATGTAGTTGACGACGTGGTCGATCTCGGCGTGGGACAGGACGTCAATGCGATCCATCTGCTGATCCGTCCCCTCCTTGGGCTCAAACATGACCCGCATGGGCACCGCCTCAACCCTACAGATGAATGCTTCATCACCCGTGGGCTGGGCTTGCGCCCCATCCACCAGGAAAGCCTTGGTACCCCACGCTTGACCCGTGGAGGGCATTGATAAACCCTTGGCGTCGATGAACAACTCCTCCTCTGGCCCGAATATCATCTTCGTCAGGGTGATGGAATCCAGCGTCGACTTGAGACCTTCCAGCGGACATGGAGTAGATCCTATGTTGGTTATGACTAAGATCCCCTTCGCCCTATCCGCGCCGATCTTCTCCACCGTACGTCTGGTATCTTCCAGGGAGCCATGCCAGTACATGGGCCCCCACTCCTTCAAACCCCAATGCCTGTGTCAGGCTGACTCTCCTCGATGCCAATGCCTCCTACACATCCTCAAAAGTGGGGCATCCCGCAAAGCGAAGACGTCCGTCTCGAGCGCTTCGGCTCCTAGCGTCTGGATCATCCTGGCATACACCTGCGGCGCCATTCCATACTCCGTGAGCTGAACACTGCGGTCTTTTCCCGACTTGGCACCCACAGCTTGCACCGCTTGGACGATCCGATCCTCTTCCTCAGCATTCCATTCGGATGATCCGCATGCATAGTCCGTGGACAGCCATGTAAGGCATTCATTATCCTCCCCGACCAGCGTTGCACGATGGGGAAGGGCTCCAATGGCGTTTCCCACCATGAAGTCATACCCCATTATCATATCCCAATCTGTAATGTCGGCCACATAGAAGTTCCCGATAGAGTGCTTCTCCTCGCCAAATCAGGGCGGTTCAAGTGCTCATGCTCCCAGAATTCCATACTGATAGTGGCTTCATGGGTGCCACCACCCATAATCTCTCCATTGGCCACTTTCAGGCGTACCGGTCTACAGCTGGGCTGCAGGGATTCCTCCTTGAACAACCCTTTCCGGACCAGGCTCGCCTGGGCACACGTATCGACCAGAACATCCGCCACCAACTCCTCTTGTCCGCACCGTACAGGCACCTTCAAGTGCAGCTGCCGCTCGTCACCCTGTGGTGTATGGACGACTCTCACGGCATGCAACTCTCGCACATCCGGGTGCATCAGGACTTCGAGGGTATGGTCAGGGATGGTGTAGATCCTGGGCTGGTCCTGCCCGTCCACAGGGCTCTCCGTGGTCGCTCCTTCGTTCTTGCCACATCCCTTGCCCACATACACCTCCCTTGGCAGGGCGCTCTAGCGTTTGGGAGTGGCGAAACTCAGTGGTTTTGGCTCTTCTGGAGCCTTCCTCGGCACCCGATGTGCGTTCGCTTTCTCTCGGATTCCACTGATTTTCGGAGGAGAGACCTCTGAGGTCCCAGTTCCGCGAGGGGCTCCTCTAGACGTGGCCTGCCGCAGCTCCCTCCTGCTGCGATCCGCTCAGACTTTGTCCACCACGTTGCTGGGCTTTGAGTTCCTCCAACGTCCTCAACATGTCCTCAGCAACCTCCTCGATCGACCTCACGCGTCGGTCCGGGCCGGGTCCTCCATCATAGCCTTTTCCTCTGCCTTTCCCTTGGCCCTTTCCTTGGCCTCTTCCACCGTCTCCGCCCTTTGCCTTCCAATCGGCAATTCTTTGCTCGTTGGGCTTCTTGTCGGGATTGGCGGCGAAGTAGGTCTTCTTGTCTTCCTCATATACCTTGCAACGCCGATGGTCATGTGCATGGTTGTTCCCCCTGCCGTAGCAGACACAGCAACAGTCGTGCTGTGATCTGTACTCGGGGAACGAGAGCAGCGGGTTCCCGATCCTCCGCGGTTCCTTGCGGTTCTTGGTCCTTGGGTCCAGGCAGTTCCACCTGGACCTGCCCTGCCCATGCTCCTTCATATTGTGCGCTACGGACGCGAAGAAGTGGGCTTCTTCCTGATCCTCTCGGGTGGTCGCGGTCCAGAGATCTTGGCCGCTTCCACTCCCTTCCTCTGCGGTGCCGACCGTATCCTCCTTGACCTCTCGGTGCTGGCGATCTTCCCGATCACCTCGATGTCCATGGCCCTGTCGATCCTGCACGTGGGCCCCGTTCTTGGCGTTGAGCTTCAGCTCCACCGTGATGTACTTCACGATCTCGTCCAGGCTCATGCGGGCGAAGATGACCTGCATCCTCAGCGGCTCTCCACGCTTCTACTCCGCGTTGTTGAGGCGCATCAGCCTTTGCCCCATGGTGTCGCCAAATACCTCCACGTAGATGGCGTTCTTCAACCCCAACATTCGGCTGGGCTCGCCGAGGTTTCGCCGAAAAAATTCCATTATTCTGGCGTGGGTGCCCTCTGATGCCATGATTCGTCCGGCCACGCGCTTCTTTGCTCTCTTCCTCTCCTCGTCCTCCACCCTCCTCTTCCAGTGGCCGGGGAGGACTTCCTTCAGCAGGTGTCGGATCTCGCTGGACTCAGTCCAGTCCTCAACCAGCTTGAGGCTTCTTCGGTGCTTGCATATGTACCGATTCCATTCCCGGACCCTGAAACCTCCGCGCTCCAGCGGCAGCGGAATGGACCACAAATCCTCCAACTTCTGGTTGGGGGCGTCCACTCGCTCCTCGTCCTCCAGCCACTGGAGGCAGGCCTGCTCTGTCTGGATCAATCCCTCGCGGATCTGATCCCTGAGCTCCTCCTTCAGGTCCTGCGCCAGCCTGTGTGTCCCTTGGCGCTCCCTTCACCTCACCGACGACCTCCTCGGCGAAGTCCTCCCAATCCAGGATGAAGTCATCCAGGTTGGAGGGTTTGCCATCGTAGTAGGGGATCTTGATTCCCCGGAAGTCGTCAATCCTGATGGCGTCTCTGACGTCCGCAGCCACCACTCCACCGAGACAGATACCACCTGTGGCCGGGGGATGTGAGTACACTCCCCGTACATCCCTCTCCTCCATGGAGTGCGGTCCAGTTGGGCCTGAACCCATGGGGTTTGGGATGCGGGAAGGACTTGCTCCACCGGCTGTCCATATCCCTGTAGTGGGGTCCTTCACCCACAGGTTTCCGCCTGGATGGCCTCGACCATGTCCGTCGGCCCTTCCCATAGTTCGCCCCTGCATGGTCTGGATCTCCTCTTCCGCATAAACTGCATCGGCAGTCGTAGCGATCGGTGGATCCTGGGCGGCATGGGACATCTGTACCGTCAGGCTCCTCGGTTCCGTGGTTGCGTGCTCTTCCCGCATGGACCCAGCCGGTGCCGTATGCTCCCCGGGCATTATGGATTCGCTGAACATGGGGACAAACAGCAGCGCACCCGGGTCAACACGCGGAGGCGCAGAAGGTGCCTCTGCAGGGCCGCCCATGGTTTTCTCCATCGCGCTCCTGAGGGTCTTAACCCACACCACCAGCTCTGCCGTTGCCGGCCTTGCCGGGAGCTCCGGGCCCGAGGCGAGGGGTTGTAACTCCTCTAGCCTTTTCAGGCGTCCCGACATGTCCTCCACGTGGTGGGGGAGGCTGTTCACCACTGGCTGCTACTTCTGCAGGGCCATCTCCAGCTTCTTCTGGTACCGGTCCTGCTCCGCTCGCAGCTCCGCCATGTCTCTCTCTGCTTCCGACTGGTCATCGCGGATCCCCGCGATGTCCTCCTCTAGGCCGTCCTTTTGGTTGTCCAGGCGGTCGAGGTGCTGCACGATGGCGTCCATCCCCATCTTTGGGTACTTGCCGATGAGGAAGGATACGTGCTCACAGTGGCACTCAACTTGCTTTCCACCTGATCCGGCGCATCCCACGGTTCCCAGCGCCTGGGACGCCTCAGCCATGGGTGTGTCGCCCATGTTATCCCGCGTTGGCTCCGTGTGCCGGGCCACAGGCGCCGTTCTGTCTCTGGTAGGCCTCTCCAACGCCTCGGCGTCATGCTCCAGGCTGGGTACGCGGGCCGTGTGCGCCCTTGTGGGCGGTACGGCCATCTCTTCCGACTCTGAAGGGAAAGCGGTCCGATGGCCATCGGAATGCCCCTCGGAATCCGCAGCTGCTCACAGCCTGACCGGGCTGGGATCCGTCTCCATCGCCCTGCCTTCCGCCGCGTGTTTTGGAAACCCGCGCTTCCGGTAACGCCGGGCCCTGCCGTTGCTGCCAGTCTCCTCCAACTCCTCCGCAGCGGAGCGGAGATTGCAAGCCTTGCGGCATTGCCTTTCACACATGGAGGCCAGGTCCTCCATGTCTAGCCCATGTCCTACAAGGGCTCTCAGTCCTGAGCATCTTCGCTCTTCTCGGGCTTCGAAGTCCGGCGTGGACTCCACGGACTCACCGATTTGCACCCGGGGCGTCCTTGGGCAGGACTCATGAGGGCCCAAGTCCCCGGTGCGGCGGTAGGGGGCAGGTAATCCTCTGCTACCATAAAGAAGGTCCCTACAAGAACGGCCCCTGCTGTATTACTTCCACCATTTCCAGTCACGCCTATGGTCTTGCTTCTCACCAGGTTCTGCATGATCTTGCCCTATCCTGCACAGTTTCCCACAAAAAAAAGTAAAATATGGCTCCTTCACACAAATCCCGATCCCTTGCAATAACCAACTCCCAAGTACAATAGATCAAATCCAAATGATCCACACTGAGGGCTTCGAAGGATGTTTGAGGTCCCGCGTTGACGCTCAAAAACTCCTTTCAACACGCCGGTCGTCTCACGGTGCACACGGAGACACGGGCGTTGGGCATGTACATAGAATTGCACCAATAGAATAATGCAAAAGCCCTGAAATTGGCGTATGAACACAAATCAAGCAAAATTGGGGAAGGATGGAAACATACGCAATCACAGCCAAAAACCCCTCATTCCCTGGACTCAAGACCTTCCCTTGAGTCGCCAACATGACGCCCTGAACCAAGTCAAATAAGACGGCTAAATGCCATTTGTCAAAAGTCACTACACAAACCCCAAAAAGGTGTTCACTCCAGAGCCTCTTAATCCTAGCCCAAAGAAGGGGGTGGCGTGTCATGGCCTAGAGTGGCACTCAGGACTATGCCCTACCCTAACAAAAACTTGGTTGGACTTGGAATCGATTGGGCTTGGAGAATTGCCCCATGCAAATGACCTCACAACATAGCAAAATTAGGCAAATCACACCATAGTGCCCAACATTCAATTATATACTGAACAATGCATACAGCAAATATTCAAATGCTCCATGCATGTGTCAAACCGGAAGGTAATATGGCTGATATAGACCAAGGGTTGATGCCCAAGAATATTCCAACATTGGCTCCGAAACCCCTCCGGATATACACATGCCATGCTTCACAAGTCAACTCATGAATTTGAGACCAAATTTTGTGAGGCCTTGTGTGCCACGCCAGAGTGACGACGTGATCCGGCATATGGTGAGATGCAACACCGGAGCACATGCCAGCATATAAGCAACAAACCATAGTTCACAGATCTCTAGGCACTTTACTGTTAGCCGACCAGTTGAGCACATACAGTACAAAAATGAGCATAAAATGGAGTCAAAAACATGCAAATAATGCCAAATCCAAAGTAACCACAATAGTTTATAACTTCGCTCACCCATGGTATCAACATATGGTTCAAAATGCAATTGCTGGGGACGATTTGCAAACAATCCCCCCACTTGGATCCCCACATGGACGCATAGGGACACCTTCGAACCTCCTCAGGATACGCACCATGAAAATCGGAAAATTGATAGTGGCGCTTTTGGGTTGCTCCGCGAGCCTTCCGACATGCACCATATGTGCGGTAGACTTAGTCTAGCGCTATGGAGCTCACCATTGGGACATGGGCAAGGCCCTTGCCACGTATGACTCCACATATCTTCCTACAAACGGAGATATATAACATGGGCGTGGGCCCGAAAGAAAGTGGATGGGGGGACAGGGACCACAAGGCCCAGGACAGGGACACCCAGCAAAAAAAAACAAAAAAAAGGGGGGGGCAAAAAACCCACCCCGACAACCCAGCCAAGAAGGGCAGGGCACAGCCGAGACCCGGGCCCAGCACACATGCCCACACCGCACGCTGGAACCGGAAATGGCGGGGGGCAAGCGGGGCGCCCACGCAACCACACACGTCCCACAAGCAGGCCGAAACCAAACCCAACCACGAACACCACAAACAGCCGACACTAGAGGGACAACACCACAAACCGTGCCCAAACACACCCACCCAAGACCCCAGCCAGGACTGGCGGGGTTGACAAAACCCACACCCAACCGCAAACCGGACCCAAACACAAACGCCGCACAACAGTAGAAAACCCAGTGCCCACAGCCCGGGCACTGAGGCAGCCCGTGCCATGCAGGTGACCCGGCCAAACGAGATCCGGAGACCGGGGGTAAGGCTGCATCCTAAGGCCTGCGCTGCTTTGGGACTCGAAGCGGAGCGTGCGACACCCAAGCGCCTCCGAACCCTAGTACCAAGAACATGCATGCATGCCTTGGGAACGGGATACGCCAGGAAGTCCGGTGAACCCCTAAGGTTCCGCCCAAAGGAGGGGACGTGCGCAAGCACGGGGGTACACCCTCCCGGCGAGACAAGCACGTCACGCTGACGGTGATCAGCCCTCCCGGTGTTGCCCGGGGCCGCTTTGTTGGGGGCCAACAGTCAGGTCTAGCGGCATGTAAGCCGCTTCCCCTCTTCACGCGCGGAGCCTCTTCCTGTTCGTCACAGGGGCGACGCCAGGGGGAACCATGGGGCGCCTCTCCACGACCGAGTGCACCTACCTCCCTACCTACGTATCTTCCTACAAACAGAGATATATAACATGGGCGTGAGCATAGCGAAGCACATACCATCCATGTAACACATAGCCTAAAAAATGGCTCCCACCATGGTATGCCATGCCCCTACATGGACATAACTTCACGTTACAAATACGTGGGAACCCAATGAAAGTTTCTATGCAACCCCAACACTCATGCGGTACACTCCAAAGTCGCATTGAAATATTCAAAATATTTGGTTGCATGGTCCAAGAGTTATAAATCATTTTCTACCCTCCTGACCATTATTCCTTGCTACAGCGGGCATGTGTACACCTCAAAGGCGTTTGACGCTTACCAAATTAAGTTGAGACCGAGGCAATTCCAGCCCATATCTCAAGATTGTGACTCCTCGCAGTGAGCCGGAGATCTGACTTTTCAAAGTGGCCTCACGAATCAATTTTCTTTCGCCTATATCTCCAAGAAAAATGAAGGAGACAACAAAAAGAAGGTTGATTCGTGATCGGGGACAAATGTAGGACCACTCGAAATTCATCATATTCAGTGCGGCAACCTGGAAATCGAAAATTCGATTCTGAATGTCAGAAAAAATCAGATTAATTTTGCAAGTGTAGAACATGAAAATTGCGCAAGCAACGAACCCTTTTCTGATGAGAATTGACCCTTCATCAGGGTTTGCGCTAAAATATCTGGAACAAACCTCGGTATTGAATATGGCCGCTCATAGCTGGAATGGCCAAACCTATCACACTGTCACATCAGGTTAGGTCAGGTGGATGGGAGAGTATGATATCAGCCCATGGCAGCTGGTCGGCCCATAGATTCACACCGCGAGTGACCCAAAGATGGCCACAGGGGTCCGAACGGGCTTCACTTAACGCCGTTCTTACGCCGTTCCTCTTCCCCTTTCTTTAGTATTTCGGAATCGCGGCTTTTAACGTGGCATTCATCCTCATAATGCCTTCTTTTGCGGTAATATCTGCACGTTATCGTGGAGCGGAAAAGGTCTTGGTGCTTTACCTCCTGACCATCTGTGGCTTTCTGCATGCGCTTCAGCTGGAGCATGCACGCATTTCGCCCATCGCAGTCGGGCGCGTGGCAGGGTCCATCCTTATCGTCCGTAGGACGACAGTAGAAAAGATTAGGGGGCCCTTTACCTTTGGAGGGGGGGGGGTCTCAGTCAAATGCTTCAGCTGCCCACCACGGCCCTTCCCAGGGTTAGAGTGGGGTTGAGGCGACCTCCCTCCAGGAGTCTTCTCAGCAAAGGTCTCCCTTCGCAGATGTTTGCGCAGATACTCGTCCATGTTGGAGAGATTCCTCCCCCCAATGGCCAATTCAATCAACAGATCGACCAGGTCATCGTAAGAGTGCGTCCGATATTTCCTCTCTGACGTCTCTCTGCAGTTTTTCCCTTTCCTGGTAGGAATCTTCCCCATAAGCCACAGATGAGGCTCAGTAGGCCCATAGCACGAGGGGTTCATACGCCTCATGAGCTCTTCCAACTGGGCCAGGAACTTGGAGATGCGTGCAGCAGTGAGGAATTCGGGGGAAAGGAGGCAGCTTCTCAATCTCTGTTCGGACACTCAGGTCCGTTTCGTAGACTGGATACATTTGCTCCAGTCTTTTTGGGAAGTCGCCCCAGTTGGAGCTCTTCCTGATAGCGGTCTTACCTTGCCGCTGGAGAATTTTTTTTTTCACCAACTTTTTATGAGCGTGCATTTGGTCCGGACATCAGCATGTTGCTGACCTCTGAGGAGCAAAAACTCGGAAACCTCCGAGCCCATTCAGGCGGGTTTTTGGGATCGAACTCAGGGAGTTTGATCTGAAGGTTCGCCGTAGCGACGGCCTTCGTTCCCCTACCTGGGACACCTGGGTCACCTGTTCCACCTGAAGGGGCTGAGGGGTACACTGTAGCAAGTGGGGCCAGTGCTGCCAGGCCATAGCCTTTCATCTCAGCCTCTGTGGTTCCACCTACACTGCAGACAGGCACAGTCCTCGCACGAGGGTGGAAAGGGCTAGGACAGGTGTCCATTGGGGAGCTGCGGATGCCTCTGCAACTCTTCACCTCCCTGGTCAACAGTTCAACACCTTGTGACATGGAAGGTGGGTGCTTCTTCAAACCGGAGAGGCCCATTTTCGTCCTGAGTTCTGCTGAAAATGCACTCAGATCAGGGTTATCATCGCCTGCACCCAGGACCCGGAAAAGTAAGTCCATGGTCTCATCAAGACCCAGCTTAGGGGCTGCCATACGTGGGGGCAAACCTGGATGCATGCACGTAGGTTCGGGTGCCACTGCCCAAGGACTGGCACCAGGCTTCGGGGATTCATGTTCCTTCGGTTCTTCCGGAGGCGTAGGTTCTTCAGACACCGAGTCAGGCTCTGATGATTGCGCCAACGCCGACCAGTCCATTTCGCCGTGAGGTATCTAGAACATATCCTCGCCCCAAGTAGCTCCGAACATCGTTCCCAAAGGCGCATCCTCCCCGTTTCCTTTCCTTGCTGCTCTTGTCCAGGCCTTGACCTTAGCATTGACCACTTCGATCCCTGGGGTACGAGAAGTTTCGGATGGGGGCATTGTGAAAAAAATGGAAGCTAAGGCGGCTGCCACAGGGTCTATGCCTTCGAAACACCTGAGGTTCGCCCGCGTTAAGCCGGGCGCTTCAGCGCTTGCGCTCCGGCGGACTCCTTCGGTATATATCTCTGTAATTTCTTCCACCCCTCTTGTTACTGCAAGTTCTCCTAGAGGACCAATTTCAGCGGGTACACCACTTGTAGATGAAGGTCGCTCTCTCATATCATCAGTCTTTGACCTGGTGCTTGTGATCGGCACTGTATTGGCGCTGAGCGTGACGGACATCTCCACAGTTCAGGAGACAAGTTTTTCCTGGTGTTCTTCGTGTTCTGCTTTAGTCTTCTAGTACCTTCCTCTGCTACCAGAAAAGGTTTCTGGTTTGCTCACACTTGTGCTCGTTGCTTGTATTTGTTCTAGAAAATCTTGATGACTTCCCACAAGTCAAAATGAGTCCCACACAAAGATGAAATAGAGCAAGTGCAGGCACCGGATAAATCAAACCAGGATAGGTCCTTGCACAATCAAACCATTCGTAACAAAGGGGGGCTGAAGATGGACAAATACAGATCAAAATACAATGCTCCAATGGTTTATCAACAAAGTAGATGATTTTAAGTGAAAACTGGCATGACTCGGGTCCCCAACACAGTACCAAGCACTTCATGTGCACTTCTTTGGACACAATGGAGTTGGCTAGGAGTCTGGGGCAAAGGAGTTCGGCCAGACACAGGATGTGCGTGCCCAGCATGGCCAAGCAACTGAATTCGGAATCAGGTAAACCGTAGAACCACACCAAGGAGAGAAACAATTGAGTATAGGGGTCTTGAGGTGGAGGACCGCTAGGCTTAACCTACAAGGCCCTAGGCAAGCAGTACCTACTTTCTTTCGGTATTACCTCCATGAAGGACGATATCTCCGCTCCTTTGAGTGGTGGGGGGAGCTTCATGGGGGGGCTGGGGTTATAACCCTAGTTACTTTGAGAAAGTGCGCATCAAGCTCCAAAAGAGTGATAAAAATGATTTACTGTTAGTCCCAACATCATTCCAAGGTTTAGGAGGGGCTTGGCTGGGATCACGTACCACAAGAAAGACATGGCAGTGACTTTTTCTTACTATTTCCAAAGGAATAGAGGTGTACACCACCCCCCTCCTGCAGCTCAGGACCCCAGTGGCCCACCTCACCACAGGCCTTGCCATATGCGCCTACCTGCCCATGTACCCATGCCGCCTCCCGCAGCCATCACCAGTGGACCTAGTCTTCTTCACAGACGCCTCAGGCGAGTCCGCCCTCACACCCATCACCGGCGGGGCCACCCTAACACTGACCCACACCGAAGGACACTATCACATGGACCACCACAAGGGCCACACCACCTGCGGAGCATCCTCCCACGGGGAACTGGGGGACATAGCCGACACCGTCGCCAAAATCGCGGCCAACCTACCCGCTCTCGTGCCGCAGGTCGTCCGGGTCTGGTTCGTACCCGACGCCACTGTCGACACACACCTACCCATCCGCATAGCACGACAGCCACTCCACAAAGCCACCGCGACGAGCCTCGGCACCTAAACACTGCTGCCCTGGAAACCCCTCTGCAGCCTCCCCCCCTACATACAACTTCACATCGTGAAACGGGAGTCCCACAGGCAGCAATACGGAAATGGTAAGGTCGACATCCAGGCCGTAGACCAGCCCATCACGCACCTACCGACCCTCCAGGTGGCAGACCTGGACCGCAACCACAAACACCTCCAGCACATACCCCCCAAGCCGGAATCCATCGGCCCCCGGACTGGGTACGAGAGGACACCCCTCATACCTCACACAACAGAGGTAGGTAGGTAGGTGCACTTCGTCGTGGAGAGGGGCCCCATGGTTCCCGCTTGCGGTGCCGCTGTGGCGAACAGGAAGCAGCTCCGCGCTTGAAGAGGGGAGGCGGCTTACATCCCGCTAGACCTGACTGGTGGCCCCCAACAAAGCGGCTCCGTGCTGCACCGGGAGGGCTGATCGCCGCCAGCGTGACGTGCTTGTCACGCTGGGAGGGTGTGCCCCCGTGCTTGCGCATGTCCCCTTCTTTGGGCGGAACTCTAATCGTTCACCGGACTTCCTGGCGTATCCCGCTCCATAGGCATGCATGCATGTTCTTGGTACTGGGGTTCAGAGGTGCTTGGGTGTCGCACGCTCTGCCTCCAGTCCAAAAGCAGCGCAGGCCTTAGGATGCAACCCTCCCCCCGGGCTCCGGATCTCCTTTTTGCCGGGTCACCTGCACGGCACGGGCTGCCTCAGTGCCCGGGCTATGGACACTGAGTCTTCTACTGTTGTGTGGTGCTGGTGTTTGGGTTCGGGCTTCGCGTTAACCCCGCCAATCCTGGCTGGGGTCTAGGCTGTGTGTGCTTGGGTACGGGTTTTGACTTCGATCCACCATTCCTGGCTGGGGTTTGTGGCGCGTGCGGCTGGGCTTGGGTTTTGGATTGCACCCCGCCAATCCTGGCTGGGGTTTCGGGACGTTTGTGTGCGCGCTCCACCTGCACCCCGCCAATCCTGGCTCCATTGTGCGGTGTGGATTTGTGTGCTTGCATTCGGGTTTCCGCTGCGCCCCGCCATTCCTGGCTGGGGTTTTGATTGTAAGCATAGGTGTGTGCGCTTCGCCCGGACCCCGCCAGTCCTCGCTGGGATGAGCATTGTGGGTGTGTGTGCTTGGGGTCAGGTTTCCGCTGCGCCAAGCCACTCCTGGCGGGGATGTTTGAGTCTGTGTGATTTTGTTTGCGAGGTCCTGTACCCCGTCAATCCTGTCTGGGGTGTGCGGTGACGGTGTGTATTCTTGGGCTGGGGTTTCGGCTGCACCCCGCCATTCCTGGCTGGGGTGCTGGGGTCTGTGTGTGTTTGAGGTTTGAGGTCTGAGGTTGGATTTTGCGGCTACTAGACGCCTTTCTGCCCCGGGGGGCCACCTGGTCGGGCCAGCTGATATCCTCCCCGCCGGGTCCTAGTGGGGGGCCCTCCAAGACGCACCTCCTGCCTGGTGGCGGAGTCCCCCGAGTTCACAGGGCTCGGAGCCCCGTCCCTCCCGGGCTTACCCCTCTTTGCCACTCCCCGGTCACTGCATCAATTCGCAGCACCACCACTGCCTTGGCGAGTGCAGTGCCCCGTCATTGTGTGCGCGGCGCTCGCGACCGGTTTGGGGGGCTCGGGCCGGTACTTGGTGTTGTGTCTCCCCCGTTTCCTCCTTCTCGCCCCGCGTGTCCCGCGCTGTGTGTGGCGGGCCATCCTGTCCGGGTGTCCCTTACCCTTGCTCGCTGGTACACCATTTCACGCTGTCTGTGCTTTCCGCGAGCTCGGTCCGGTTGCCCTTCTGGTAGTCCCCGCGTGCCCTTTGTGTGTGTGTGCGCTCGCGCTCCCCCGGCGTCCGCTTCCCCCCCCCCCCTGGGTGGTGTGGCGTGCGCACCTCGCGCGGTCGCGGCGCTGGGCGCTGGTAGGGCCGTTCCACACGGTCTGTGCCCCTCCGCGTGGCCTGCCCCAGTCCCTTGCTCCGTCTGGCATGCTTGGGGGGGGGCGGCCCGGTCCCGTTCCCCCCTTACCTGGCTTAGGGTTGTGCGCCCCCCCTTGGGTGGGTCTGCGCGTCCGGGGCGTTTCCGTGCGGGGATGTGGGGTGGAGGGGGGGGGGGGGATGCGCCGCGCCCCCCGTTTGTGCGGCCGGGGGGATCAGTGGGGCGGGGGGTCGCTCTGCCTCGTTCCGTCCCTCTGCCTTCCTCGCGAAGGCAACAAAGCGGGTGTCACTGGTGTCGTGCTGGTCATGTAGGGCGTGGCCCCCATACCGCTCCGGTTCGTGCTCGCTTGCCTTCTCTGAGCGCGGTCTGTGCGGCGCCCTGGGGCGTCGGCGCGGGTTCGTTTGCTCCCCGCGGTTCCTGTGGGAGCTGGTGGCTGGGGCGGGGGGGCAGGCCGTGCTCCGCCCCCCTACTCGGGCGCCGCAGTCCCGCCGGGGGGAGGGGGGACCATCCCCTCTGCCTCAGAGGGGTGGGGGCCGGCGCCCCCGCGGCTTGCGGGCCGGCGGGGGGGGTGTGGGGGGGGGTCGCGCCGCGGCCCCCCTGCTCTCCCTCTGGGGGTTGGCCCGCGTTTCCCTACCCTGCCTCCTCTCTCGTCGTCGGTGCAATCCTCCCCGGCGTGCGCGTTCGGTCTGGGTTATTGGGCCGCCCCGTGCACCGGATGCGGCCTGCCTGCCGGGGGGGGGGGGGGAGGAGGGGCGGCCCCTGAACCGCCCCCCCGGGGGCCCCGTCAGACCCGAACCTCCCCTCCACCCTCGCCGAGTCGGAAAAATTGCGGGTGTCACTGGCGATGCGCTGGTCATGGGGGACTGTTCCGGTTCGTCGCCGTGTTCCGCCCCGAGCGTGGTCTGCGCGCCGCTCCGGCGCGCTGGTGCGGGCTCGGTCGGCCGTGACCCCCGCGGGAGCAGGCGGCGGGGGGCGCTGGGGCGCGCGGCGTGCAGGTCCAGCTGCGCCCCCCCCCCGCGTCGCGGTCCCTTCTTGCAGAGGGGGGGCGTCCTCTCGGCTCCAGGGGGGGCAGAGGGTCGGCGCTCCTGCGGCTCGCAGGCCGGGGGTTCAGCGGGGGGAAAGGGGGGGGGGGGGCGCTCCGCCGCCCCCCGCCCCCCCGCCCCGTCGGGTGTCGGCCTGCCATCCTTTGTCTCCGGTGCGCCCCCCTCGGGTATACTTGTGCCGTGAGGGTTGCCAAGCGGCCGTGGGCGTCGGGCGCGGGCCGGTCGGCCGCCAATGGGTCAGCGGGGCAGGAGGGGGGGAGGGGGGGAGTGATCTCCTCGCCCTGGTTCGCGCCCCCGCCTTCCCCAGGACGGCCTCTGAAGGGGCCGCTCCGTTTGCACCGTCCTGGGCGCTGCCCTTTCGTTGTCGGTCGGTAGCGGGTAAGGCGGGAGTGTGCGCGCGGTTCACCGGGGGCGCTTGGCGCGCGGCTGCGCTTGCGGCGGCCGCGGTGTCCCCCCCTCTGGGTGCAGTGGCCTCCCCAGGGGGTTGCGGGGCTGCTGTCCCCCCGGTCGGCCTCTGTCTGCTCTTGGGCAAGGGGGGGGGGGAGGGGGGGGCCCTCTGGTCCCCTGACGCAGCCCCCTGACGGCCGCGGGGGGGCGGCCTGGCAGTTCCGGCCCGAGGGAGCCAGCTGTCAGCTGGGGGGGCGCACTCTTCCCCCGCCCCCCTCTACCTTGTGAGAGCCGGATCCTCGTGCAGGCCCTCGCTGGGGTCCCCTGCTCCCTCCGCCGTCGTCGCGCGGCGCTGGCTGGCTGGGGGCGGCCGTGAGGATCAGCAGTCAGCGGTTAGTGGGCTGCGGGGCAGTGGGCCCCCGCTCGCGCTCGTTGTCCCCGCCCTTCCTCCCACGGGAGGTGGCACGCGCCCCTCCATCGCACCGTATCATCGGAGGGGCGTGGGCCAGGGGGCCAGGCTCTGCCGGGGGGGGCGTCCCACGGCATTGTCCCCCCCCCACTCTCTCGCGTTTGTCGTCTGGGCCGTCACCTGCGTCACCGCTTGTGTGGGGGTCGGGGCTGCGGTGGTGGCGCATTTCGCCGGCGGTAGCGCCAGTGGGTGAGGGCGTCGCACAAGGCCCGGGGGAGCCAGCTCTTGGCGCCCGCATCCGTGATGCGGAGCACCGCCCCCCCCTCCAGGAAGGCCAGCCACGTCGGCTCCCTGTCGGGCCACGCCGCCCGGATCACTGACCGGAGGACCCTCTCGTGGTCTTCCAGGGTCGCCGACCCCCCTGTGGGTACCCCCTGGTTCCCTTCGTCCCTCCCGAGGAGCACAGCATCGAAAGGCCGGTTTCTCATCCCCCTGGTGGTCCCCGAGCTGGTCCAGCTCAACCACCCGTACACCTCCACCACCAGGGGGAGGGCATCACCCGCCAGGAGGGTCCGGGACCGTGCTTCAGTCCCGGTCCCAGGGCCGGGCCCCCCCTGCCCCTCGCCCCGCCCCCCCCCCGCCGAGGCCATTCGCGCCAGCCCCGCCCTCGGCGCGGGGGGGGGCTGGCTGGTGCTGGGGTCGTAGGGGTCCGGGGGGGATGAGCTCTCCAGCGTCGGGGTCGATGTTGTAGAGGTGAACGTCGTGGTGGTGGTCGTGGTGGGTGTGGTGCGCCGGCATTTGTTGGATGCCGGGGGGGATGCACCGCACCGGTTGCACGTCCAGCTGCGGGGGCGCCCCGCCCGCCGCCCCCCTCCCTTCGCCCCGCCCTCCCCCCTGGGCTCCCATGCCCCGTCCTGCCTGTCCCAAGGGGCCCACGGCGCCCTTGCCCTTGCCCTTGGGTCCCTTTCCGGCACCCACGCCTCTGTCCCCCTGTCCGTGCCGTGGGTCCCGCTCCCTGTCACCCGCGCTCTGGCCTGCACTGCCGGCGCCCGTGCCCTTTCTCGTGCCCGTGCTCATGCCCTTGGCTGCACCCACGCTCGCCCACCGTCCCTCGCTCCGCTCCATGCGCCCCTTGGCCGCCAGCCTGGGCGCCCTGCTCATGTCCCTGCGCGCCCTTCCCGTGCCATCGCCCCTTCCCGGCTCCCTGCCCCGCGTCGCGCCGTCCGCTGCCCGCGCTCTGTCCCCCTCCGCTGCTGCTGGCCTCGGAGCCCCGCCCGTGTTTGCGCCCTTGCTCCTTGCCGCGTGTGCCCTGGCCCGCCCCCTGCACGTGCCCCTGGGCGCTTCCCCTGTCGCCTCCTGTCCCCTGCTCCGCCTTCCCACGCTGGCACGCTGTCCTGCCTGCGCGCCGTCCCCCCCTTCCTGGATCACGCGCCGGGCGTCTCGCTGCCTCTGCAGCTGCGGCAGCGTGACGCCCGGCGGCGAACGCTCGCGCGCCGGGGGGCGGACGTGCTGTGTCCGCCCCGGGGGGGAGGGCTTTGGGGGGAACGGCTTTGGAGGGCTGGTTTGGGTGCGGCTGGGGTTGGTGTGGGCGCGGTACTTCGCGCCCTCCCTGCCCACTGTTGCTGCTGCGGCGGCCCCGGGCGAGGCGCCCGGGGCCCGCGTTGGGTCCGTTTCCCGCTATTGTGGCGTGCTGGGGGCCACGGCGTGGCCAGCCGAGGCGGTGGCGCGGCTCGCCACAGCTGCGGTCCCGACCCCTCGTGCAACCCCCCGCCCCCCTCTGCGGCTGCAGCAGCCCCCGGCAATGCGCACGGTCCCTGCACGCGGGCTACCTCCCGTGCCGGCGGCGCGCCGGGGGCCACAGTCGGGGCCGCGGCGTGGCTTGCTGGGGCCCCCCGTGCGCCCGGGGTCCCCTCCCGGGGCGGGGCGGCAGGGCTTGCTGCTTGGGCGGCAGGGGTGGTCTCCTCGGCCGGCTCAGGCCCCTGCGTCGACGGCCCGGTGTCGGCGGAGGCCGCCCAGGGCTGCCTAGCTGGCGGCCCGACCGGCCCCGCCGCCTTCGCCAGCTTCCACTCCTCGCGCTCCGCGGGGGTCTCCCCCGCCGACTCCGGGGAGACGGGGGAGCGGGAGCAGGACCGGCTGTGGTGGTGGTTGTCCCGCTGGGGGGAGCCATCGGAGTTCGACATCACTGTTATCCTGGTAGGCATCCATGGTGGCAGGTGCGCTCCCGGTGCATCGGTGTCGTGTCGTGGGCAGTGCTGTGCAGTGCTCCGCGGGGGGGAGGGGGGGTGGACGGGCGGTGGCGTCAGCCCCTGTACGGGCGGGGGCCGGTGGCCATCCATCGGCATTTGGAGGGGAGGCGGGGGAGCCACGCGCCCCACGCGTCGCGCCACAGGTCCCAGTCTTGGGCGGGGCTCAGGGCCCTGGGCCCCCGGGGGTCGGGTGGTGCCGGGCTGAGCCGCACTAGGTGGACCCCCGTAACGGCGGTGACCCCCTGTGTTCGCAGGAAGGTCTGTACCCCGTCCCGCGCCGCGGGCGCCGGGAGGGGGAGGCGGGGTACGGGTGCTGCCCCGTAGAGGTGGGTGGGGGTGATCCCCAGGACCCACTCTGGGTCCACACGGGTCGCGACGACGAAGAGGAGCAGAGGGGTGCCCGGGCGTTCTTGCCAGAGGACCTGCCCCCTGTGGTGGGCACCCCTGGTCCTGGACAGGGGGGGGAACAGGTCTGCGTTGGCCCAGCCGTTCGGCGCGTGCGTCGCCAGCGGGAGGGCAGGGCACCAGGTGGGCTCTGTGGGGAACGCCTCGCACATGACGGCGTACGGGGGGGGTCGGCCCGACGCCGTCGTATACCGGGTTGGTCGGCCGGGGGCGGGCGGGCGCCTCGTCCGCGCCTTCCACGAACACCGTGATTTTGCCCACCTCCAGGTCCTTGTCCCGAGGGTGTAGAACGTGGAGCGCCGCATCCAGCTCGGACACTTCCCCCGGGTATGTGACCCGCGCCTGGTTCAGGTACGGGGCCGTGTCCCCGGGGCAGTGCGTCCTGAGGGCGTGCAGCAGGGCTGGGGCGCTGCTGCGGAGTGACATGGCAGACCCCGCTCCGGTCAGCCGCAGGGTGTCCCCCATGGACAGGGGCCGACCCGACCGGTTGGACTCACGCCACTCCATGCAGTGCCCGTAGAGGGCGGCCTCTGGGCTGATGAGCCCCAGCTGGACGGCCTCCACGATCCGGTGCATCGCCAAGAGTGTCGCAGGGGCCCCTGCTCCGTTCAGGGCGCGGACAGCCGGGAGGGCGGTCTCGTTGAGCAAAGCCCTCGCACTGCCTGCCGGGTCACGTCGCGCGGCAGCGTGCGCCTCATGCGCCCTTGTCACGGCGTCCGCTACCAGGCCCCGGACGGCCGCCTCCTGTGTTTGGCGGCGGGCCCTGTCGTGTCCCGGCTTATCCCCCCGTCAGCGAGGCATGCTGCTGCGGGCTCTGCAAAGTGTGGCGGCGGGTGGAGGACAGGGATCGAACGCGTGCGACAGGTGCGCAACGGACGTGGGGTCCCGCAGGTGCACGTGGATTCACAAGAGGGCGGCGCCCGCGGGGCCCGCGCGTTCGTGTGAGGGGGCGTGTGCTCCCTTGATGCGCTGGTGCAAATCCTCCTCTGCCGTGCACCTGTGCGGGCCCGCGGGAGGTTCGGGCCAGGGGCACGCAGCCATCTGGGAGCACTGCGCGCACCTGTTGGCGTTTGTCGGCGCTGTGGAGGACACCGTGTCGCATTCCCCGCAGAGTCGGCAGGTGTGTGTAAGGTGGGAGGGCGGCGACCAAGGGCCGAGATGGCGGGACCAGAGGTCGTCCCACCTCTGTCGGAGGGGGTCTCGGATCTCCAGCACGCGGGCGCGGACGCGGCGCTGGTAGTCCCTGCCAATCGTCTTCTGCTGGACCTCCCGCCACGTGTCGTCGGGGAGAATCCCGTGGTCGTGGAAGGCGGCGATGAGGTCGTCCCACGCCGGGCGGGGGTGCCCCTGGGGGGGGGGTTGCCATATACACGTGGTGCCCGGTGAGGTGGGGCGCCAGCATAACCCACTGGCATTCGTCCGCGGCGTCCCGGTGGAGGAGGGCCAGTAGGGTGCCGCCCGCGACTGCCTCCCACTCCACTCGCAGCCCGTCGCAGCTGTCCAGCTCCAGACGCAGCGCGGCTGCAAGGTCGGTGGGGAGCATGAGGAGTAAGGGCCCCCGGGTGTCGCCCAGCCGGGACAGAGTGTCATCGTATACAGGCCCCCCAGTTTTGAAGTGCGAAGCGGCGAGCCCGGCGGCCCCGTCCTCCGGGGAGTGCCATCTGATGGTGGCCGCATCGTGTCCCCATGTGTGTATCTCCGTGGCCCGGAGCACGTTGGCGGCGTGGAGGACGATGCGGGGGGGGGACGGGCGCTCTGACGAACGAGGACACGTCCCAAGTCCATCGTGTTTGCAGCCCCGGGGCCGCTTGCAGCCATTCCTTCGTCGCCGCGTCCCAGTAGTGGTCGGGGCCCGCCCTGCGGATCCTGGTGGGTCTTGGCCAGGTGTGCGGCCCCAACTCCTCGAGCGGGATGGCGGAGTATCGTTGCGCAGGGGTCTCCGGGGCGCGCGTGGCGGCGCACCACCGGGCCAACTCTCGCGCCCCTTCTCACCCACTCTGCGTGCCTCCCACGCGGTCATGGAGCCGCGCCTGATGATCCACGGTGCGAAGAGGGCGCCGATGTCGGGTCGGGGGTCTTCCCGGTGCGTTGCTGGGGTGCCTGAGTTCCCTGTGTGGGGGTCAGGGGGTCGGTGCGTGCGGCCGCGGCTTTGGCTTTTGCCGTTGCCTTGAGGATGAGGGCGGCGGGGAGGGGGGGGTCGGAGGATGAGGTGGAGGAGGTGGACGAAGCTGAGGATGAGGAGGAGGTGCTGGACGCGGGTGGGGCTGTGATGCTGGGCGGGCTTGCGGGCGGCCGCTTCTGCTGCTTCCACGGCGGGGAGGATGGAGGGCATGTCCTCGGGCTGTAGGTCGGGGGCGGGCGGCTGGAGGGGCCCGGTGGTGACCTGGCGGCCCGGCGGGCCGATCTAGTCGGCAGCGGCGGGGGAGGGAGGCGCGGGGCTGTGGCTTTCTCCTTCTGGGCTTGGCTGGGCCCGGGTCCTGCAATGTGCGAGGTTGTGTGGGGTGGGCGTGCCGCGGGGCGCGGGGCTCCTCTCGGCGGGTGTGTGTGGGTTGTGGAGTGTGGGGGCTGGTGAGGGGTGTCCGGCGGGTGGGTGTGTGGCGGGCGTGTGCTGGTGTTTGGGCGGGTGGGGGAGGCCCGTGTCGCGGGGCCCGGGGGTGCGCGTGATGGTGGGCGTGTGTGGGTCTCCGGGTGAGCAGCGAGAAGGGAGGGTCATGGGCGGGGATTGTGCGCTGGGGTGGGCTGTGTTGGTGTATGCGTCCGCTCGCCGCGGCGCGCTTGCGTGGCCAGTTGTAGGCCGGGCGGTTTGGAGGAGAAGCTTGCTGTCTTCTGCTGCCGCGGCAAGGATTTCGCAGACGAGCTTGCGTATCTGGTGGACCTCTTGGTCAGTGGTGGGAAGGGGGTATGCTAGCTTTGGACTAAGACCCGCGCGGTTGAGGACCCTGTGGATGGCGTGGTACCCGCAGGTGAGGGATTGCTGCGGTCTGGGGGGGTGATTGGTCCTGTGTCCAAGCCCGCCTCAACTTGTGTGTGGGCGGTGGGGATGGCCCAAACCCAGGGCAAGGTCCCCGTGGGTGGCCAGCGGCGCTGGATCCACCGGGTCAGGCAGAGCATGGCCAATCCCAGGTGGTAGCCCGCCTTCCCTGAGGTGATTTGGGCCAGGGCGCGGGCTGGAGGGTTGTCCCCTGGCTGGAGGACGCCCCTGAGGACCCTGTGCTGGGTGGTGGGGTCCCGTACTGCCCCTGGTGGGGAGGTCCCTGGTGCGAACATGGTGTCTGTCCCTTTGATGAGCCATTGCGGGCCAGGGGACCGGGCGGTAGCGGCTATCACGTAGTAGTGCCGATGCTTGAGGACTGTAACCCAGACCTTCTGCAGGGGGTGGCACTGTCTGTAGGTGGGGGGGGGGGGTTGTCGTCTGTGGTGCGGAGGCCGGCGGCACGGAGGGCGGTGTCGCGGGTTGGTGCGGTGGCCTGTTCCCACTGCTCCCGGCGGTTCCGGTCCGCTGGGTGGTCCGTCTCTGCTCGGGCCCGTCGTAGGCGTACGCTCCCTTGACGCGTGACGTTGATGCCGGTGTTGTGTGTCAGGGCCTGGCCCCACTCGATGGGGGGGATCCAGACGTGCTGGCCCTGGGTGTGTTTGCGGGCTCGCCAGAGTACGAGGTCTACGATGGCCTCGTGGAGGCCGCTGTCTGGGGTGGTCAGGTCCCGGAGGGCTCTGACGGTGAGCTTGGTCCAGTCGTCTTGTAGGCGGTACCAGCCCAGGGGGGTGGCCGGGGCCCTGTCTTGGAGGGTTGCTCGGAGAAGGTCGGGGTCGCGGATGGTGGCCGGTGTGAGGGGGGGGTGCCCCGGGTACGGGGGGGTGGGCTGGATGGGCTGCTGGGGTCTTGCGCGTCTACGTTGACGTATGGTTGGCCCTGGTTGGGCTCGGACGGGCTGGGCGGTGCCGGGTGGCTTCTTGGGTGAGAGATGGGCCTTGGGGCGCTGTGGTGGTGTCTTGGAGGCCTGCGGATGGAGATGGGGGGCACGTGCGGGGCGCGGAGTGGGTTAGTGGACGTCTGGGTCATGCACCGTATGGTAATGGATGAGACGCTGCATGTGTTCCCTGGCGGTGGGGTCGGTGAGTTGCTCTGCGTGGGTCAACAGGAGGTGTTTGCGGTGTACCATTTGGGCCGCTGCTCTGCGGACTGCCTCTCGCTGGAGGTGTGCTGCTGCCTCCATGGGGCTTTCTGTGTGTTTGGTGAGGTGTCGGTGCAGGGCCTGTGTCACCGCTCCTCTCATGGTGGCTTCGTTGACCAGGGGATCCCGGAAGAGGTGTTCGGTGGCCTGGTGTGCGTGGCTGTGGGTTGGCCATCCTTTGTGTTGTCGTAGGGTTTCCGCCGGGGACCAGCCCACTGGCGTGTCCCTGCCTGTATGGAGGGGGCATTTCTTGAAGTGTTCCCAGTCCTCCGGGGTGGTGTGGTCGCACGGGCAACGGGTGTGTTCTTCGGGGACGTGGATGTGCTTGCGGGCGAGGCATCTGGCGACCCTGGTGAGGAATGGTAGTTGCTCCCTGAGGAGCTGGATGCGTCGTTTTTGGAGGTGGGCTGGGACGTTTGCTGGGCGCAGCGCTGAGTGGTAGAGGGGGATTTGCAGTCTGTCCTGGAGCTCCTGGATGTGCGCCCGGCTGTCTGCGTCGCCGAGCACGCGGGCGAGATGTTGGATGGGGTTGGGGTAGTGGTATGCTCTGTCGTGGGAGGAATAGAGGGCGTCCTCTGGTACCCAGTCCGGGGTCTGATGGGGCTTTGGTACAGGGGGCACGTGTTGGAGGTGTGTGTGGTTGCGGCCGAGGCCAGGGATCTTGAGGGCTGGTAGGTGCGTCTTGCGCTGGTGTACTGCCTGGTTGTCGACCTTATTATTTCCGTATTGGTGTCTGTGGGACTCTTGTTTCATGATGTGGAGTTGGACGTAGGGGGGAAGGCTGCGAAGGGCTTTCCAGAGCAGCAGTGCCTGGGTGCCGAGGCTCGTCGCGGTGGCTTTGTGAAGTGGTTGCCTTGCTATGCGGAAGAGCAGGTGTGTGTCGACAGTGGCGTCTACCACGAACCAGACCCGGACGATGTGCGGGGAGTGGGCGGGTAGGTGGGCCGCGATCTCGGTGATGGCGTCGGCCATGGCCCCTAGCTCCCCATGGGAGGAGGCCCCATAGGTGGTGTGGCCCATGTGGTGGTCCATGTGGTAGTGTCCCCCGGTGTGGGTTAGCTGCAGGGTGGCTCCCCCGGTGATGGGCGTGAGGGCGGATTTGCCTGAGGCGTCGGTGAAGAAGAGCCGGTCCGCCGGTGATGGTTGTGGGAGGCGGCATGGGTTCATGGGCAGGTAGGCGTATATGGCGAGGCCTGTGGCGAGGTGGGCTACTGGGGTTCTGGGCTGCAGGAGCGGGGTGGCGTACACCCCTATTCCTTTGGAGATGATGTGTTTCGCTTGGGGGGACAGGGTTATGAGTCCCTGCTCCGGCTGTCCTTGTGTGAGGTAGGAGTAAATGTAGTGGAGGATGTAGGCTGTGTCTGGGTTTAGGTCGCGGCAGGTGAGGGTTTCTGTTCGGTGCTCCGATGTGTGGCAGGAGTGGTGGAGCGGATAGTAGGGGTGCTCGTGCTTGCCTGTTCTGCCTGGCTCGTGCATGCTGTAATGGATGGCGACCCCTGCCGGGTTGGGGCGGGGCCATGTGGGTGTAGTGGTGAAGAGCCATTTGGGCGCGTGGTCGGGGTTCCATGCTACGGTGGGGTTAGTGTCGGTGCGGTGGAACCATGGGGCTACCCATGCGTAGGCCTGTGGTGGTAGCTGGGTTGTGGGGTGGGTGTGGTGGCGTGCTATGAGGTGTAGTACGGGCCATGGTGTGGTTGGTGCCTCGGGGTCACAGGCCCAACATGTGCGTGGCATGCTCTGGGAGTCATGGGGGACCCGCGGTAGGTCTGGGGCGGTCATGTGGTGTTTCGGTATACGCCATTTTGCCCCGTGGTGGATGACGGTGGTCTGCGTGGGTTTGGCTTCATTCGGGGCCAGTAGTAGGGTTAGTGGTTGGACTGGGCCCGTCACCGGGGGGACGGGTTCGTGTTTTGAGCCGGTGGGTGCGTAGGGCAGTGTCGCTGGGATGGGTCGGGGGTGTTGCTTTGTGAATTCTCGGTAGGCTGGGTGCATGTCTTTGCTTCCCGGCAGAGTGTGTCCCGCTGCTCGTGCCGTCTGCGTGAGGTACTGGTGGAAGAGGCGGTATTGAGGCCATTCGGGAAGCTGTAGAAAGGGGGTGTGAAGTGCCCCGCTGTGGTGCAGGACGCGCATTTGGGGGAGGGTGACGTATACTACGGTGATGGAGGCCCAGACAAGGTCTATGGTGTGGATGGTGCCCTTGAGGTGATGGTGGAGGTCCCCGCAGAGGACCGCTAGAGGCCCTTCTTCTGGGCACGTGTGGTTGGTGAGTATGGCGTGGTGTGGGGATGGGAGGGGAAGCTGCAGGTGGTTCCACAGGCGCGTGTTCATGTTGGTGGGCATGCCCGTCTGGTGGAGTACCCAGCGCGGGCATGTGTTGCGGGCCCGTTGTGCGGCTTGGAGGCGGATTGCGGTGACCTCGCGGACCTCCGGTGAGTGGTTGTGGGTCATGCGGTGAAGGAGGAGGGCGGTGTGTCTGGTGTACGCCGCTTTCACCTCGTCCCCTATGGCGTCCCCATAGTGGGGCCACGCCGCTCGGATGGCGCGGGTGGGTATGGAGGTGGGCCAGCCCCCGTGTGCTGCCCATGCCTTGGTCACGCCGCGAGTGGCCGGCTGGAGGGCGGTGGTGGGGTGTGTCAGGTGGAGTGCTTGGAGACCTATGGGGGCGTTCAGGACCCCGGTGAGGTAGAACGCCAGGCTCTGGTGGGACAGGGAGAGGGTCTTGGTGGTCAGGGATGCATATCTAGGGAGATGGGCGAGGTGTGATTGCAACTTGGGAGGAAGGGTTGCGTCCTCAGGGTTGGCGGCCTGGATTACCCCCAGGTGGGTGGTGGTTGTCACGACTTGCATGGGGGGCCCCAGTGGCCCTAGGGTGGGGGGTGTGGCGGACCCCTTGATCATGGCCACTGACGTTTTGGGGAGGACGATGAGGTTGTTGTGGGAGAGGTAGGAGACGGTCACGTCCAGTAAGTCATTGGCCTGTTGGGTGACCTTTGGCCCGGGGTCCGGGGCATGGGGTTCGTGTGGGGTGTGTGCGACCGTGAGGTTGGTGTCGTCCGCGAAGCCCACCAGGGGGGAGAGGAGGGGGTAGGGGTTTGAGGTTTGAGGTTTGATTTTGCGGGTAGTCGACGCCTTTCGGCCCCGGGGGGCCACCTGGTCGGGCCAGGTGATATCCTCCCCACCGGGTCCTAGTGGGGGGCCCTCCAAGACGCACCTCCTGCCTGGTGGCGGAGTCCCTCTGGTTCACAGAGCTCGGAGCCCCGTCCTTCCCCGCTTTCCCCATTTCGCAACTCCCCGGTGAGTGCATCAATTCGCAGCCGTGGCTGCGGGCGCTTACCCACTACGTCGCCCCCCTAATGGGTGGTCGCCCGGGGCGCCAGCGCTGCCGGGCCCGTGCTACTGGCTTGTCGCCAGTGGGACCCACTTGGGCTGGCGCGGAGGCTGCCTAGCCTAGAGGTTGGGGCGTGGCGCAGTGCGCCACTACTGCCTTGGCGGGTGCAGTGCGCCGTCCGTGTGTGCGTGGCGCTCGCGGCCGGTTCGGGGGGCTCGGGTCGGTACCTGGTGTTTTGTCTCTCCCATTTCCCCCCTCCCGCCCCGCGTGTCCCGTGCTGCGTGTGGCGGGCCGTCCCGTCCGGGTGTCCCTTACCTTCGCTCGCTGGTACGCCATTCCACGCGGTCTGTACGTTCCGCGAGCTCGGTCCGGTTGCCCCTCCGGTAGTCCCCGCGTGCTCTTTGCATGTGTGTGCGCTCGCGCTCCCGCGGCGTCCGCTCCCCCCTCCCCTAGGTGGTGCACCTCGCCTGGTCCCGGCACTGGGCGCTTGTAGGGCCGTTCCACGTGGTCCGTGCCCCTCTGCGTGTCCTGCCCCGGTCCCTTGCTCCGTCTGGCGTGCTTGGGGGGGGGCGGTCCGGTCCCGGTTCCCCCCTACCTGGCTGTTGTTGCGGGGGGCGTCTGAGGTCAGGCGCTCCCCTCCCCTGACTGCCCGCCCACGGGCTGTTGGGGTCCGCTACCCACGTGCTGTGGGCGCGGGTGTGTGGGTGTGGGGGCCCAACACTGTCCCCTTGACCTGCATGCCCTGTGGGGGTTGCGTGCTGCGGGGGTGATGTTGTGGGGGGCCGTCCCCGGGGGGGGGGGTCACCTACCACTGTTGTGAGGGGCGTCTGGTGTCGGGCGCTCTCCCACCCCCAACTGCCCGCCCTCTGGGCGGGCTGCCGGGGCCCACTACCCACTGGTTGTGGGTGCGGGGGGGGTGCGGGCGTGGGAACCCGGCACCAACCCCACAGCGCGCTCTTGCGATCTGGCTTTGCGCGCTGTGGGGGCCGCATGAGGTTGCCTGGGGGGGGCGCCTCTTGCCTGGGTGTCGGGCGTCCGGGGTCGGTCGCTCTCCCACCCCCGACTGCCCGCCCTCTGGGCGGGCTGCCGGGGCCCACTACCCACTGGCTGTGGGTGCGGGGGGGTGCGGGCGTGGGGACCCGTCACCAACCCCACAGCGCGCGCTCCCGCGTGCTGTGGGGGAGGCATGTTGGTGCCCGGGCGGGGCGCCTCTTGCCTGGGTGTGGGGCGTCCGGGGTCGGGCGCTCTCCCACCCCCGACTGCCCGCCCTCTGGGCGGGCTTCCGGGGCCCACTACCCACTGGCTGTGGGTGCGGGGGGGTGCGGGCTTGGGTGCCCGTCACCAACCCCACAGCGCGCGCTCTTGCGAGCTGGCTTTGCGCGCTGTGGGGGCGGCATGAGGGTGCCCGGGGGGGGCGCCTCTTGCCTGGGTGTAGGGCGTCCGGGGTCGGGCGCTCTCCCACCCCCCACTGCCCGCCCTCTGGGCGGGCTGCCAGGGCCCACTACCCACTGGCTGTGGGTGTGGGGGGGTGCGGGCGTGGGGACCCATCACCAACCCCACAGCGCGCTGGCTTTGCGCGCTGTGGGGGCAGCATGAGGGTGCCCCGGGGGGGCGCCTCTTGCCTGGGTGTGGGGCGTCCGGGGTCGGGCGCTCTCCCAGCCCCGACTGCCCGCCCTCTGGGCGGGCTGCCGGGACCCACTACCCACTGGCTGTGGGTGCGGGGGGTTGCGGGCGTGGGGGCCCGTCACCAACCCCACAGCGCGCGCTCTTGCGAGCTGGCTTTGCGCGCTGTGGGGGCGGCATGAGGGTGCCCGGGGAGGGGCGCCTCTTGCCTGGGTTTGGGGCGTCCGGGGTCGGGCCCTCTCCCAACCCCGACTGCCCGCCCTCTGGGCGGGCTGCCGGGGCCCACTACCCACTGGCTGTGGGTGTGGGGGGGTGCGGGCGTGGGGACCCGTCACCAACCCCACGGCGCGCTGGCTGTGCGCGCTGTGGGGGCGGCATGAGGGTGCCCGAGGGGGGCGCCTCTTGCCTGGGTGTGGGGCGTCCGGGGTCGGGTGCTCTCCCAACCCCGACTGCCCGCCCTCTGGGCGGGCTGCCGGGGCCCACTACCCACTGGCTGTGGGTGCTGGGGGCTGCGGGCGTGTGGGCCCGTCACCAGCCCCACAGCGCGCTGGCTTTGGGCGCTGTGGGGGCGGCATGAGGGTGCCCGGGGGGGGCGCCTCTTGGCTGGGTGTGGGGCGTCCGGGGTCGGGCGCTCTCCCAGCCCAGACTGCCCGCCCTCTGGGCGGGCTGCCGGGGCCCACTACCCACTGGCTGTGGGTGCGGGGGGGTGCGGGCGTGGGGCCCCGTCACCAACCCCACAGCGCGCGCTCTTGCGAGCTGGCTTTGCGCGCTGTGGGGGCGGCATTAGGGGGCCCTGGGGGGGGCGCCTCCTGCCTGGGTGTGGGGCGTCCGGAGTCGGGCCCTCTCCCACCCCCGACTGTCCGCCCTCTGGGCGGGCTGCCGGGGCCCACTACCCACTGGCTGTGGGTGTGGGGGGATGCGGGCGTGGGGACCCGTCACCAACCCCACAGCGCGGTGGCTGTGCGCGCTGTGGGGGCGGCATGAGGGTGCCCGGGGGGGCGCCTTTTGCCTGGGTGTGGGGCGTCCGGGGTCGGGCGCTCTCCCACCCCCGACTGCCCGCCCTCTGGGCGGGCTGCCGGGACCCACTACCCACTGGCTGTTGGTGTGGGGGGGTGCGGGCGTGGGGACCCGTCACCAACCCAACAGCGCGCTGGCTTTGGGCGCTGTGGGGGCGGCATGTTGGTGCCCGGGGGGGGCGCCTCTTGGCTGGGTGTGGGGCGTCCGGGGTCGGGCGCTCTCCCAGCTCAGACTGCCCGCCCTCTGGGCGGGCTGCCGGGGCCCACTACCCACTGGCTGTGGGTGCGGGGGGGTGCGGGCGTGGGGCCCCGTCACCAACCCCACAGCGCGCGCTCTTGCGAGCTGGCTTTGCGCGCTGTGGGGGCGGCATTAGGGTGCCTGGGGGGGGCGCCTCCTGCCTGGGTGTGGGGCGTCCGGAGTCGGGCCCTCTCCCACCCCCGACTGTCCGCCCTCTGGGCGGGCTGCCGGGGCCCACTACCCACTGGCTGTGGGTGTGGGGGGCTGCGGGCGTGGGGAGCCGTCACCAACCCCACAGCGCGCTGGCTGTGCGCGCTGTGGGGGCGGCATGAGGGTACCTGGGGGAGGCGCCTCTTGCCTTGGTGTGGGGCGTCCGGGGTCGGGCGCTCTCCCACCCCCGACTGCCCGCCCTCTGGGCGGGTTGCCGGGGCCCACTACCCACTGGCTGTGGGCATGGGGGGGTGCGGGCGTGGGGACCCGTCACCAACCCCACAGCGCGCTGGCTTTGCGCGCTGTGGGGGCGGCATGAGGGTGCCCGGCGGGGGCGCCTCTTCCCTGGGTGTGGGGCGTCCGGGGTCGGGCGCTCTCCCGGCCCGGACTGCCCGCCCTCTGGGCGGGCTGCCGGGGCCCACTACCCACTGGCTGTGGGTGCGGGGGGGTGCGGGCGTTGGGGCCCGTCACCAACCCCACAGCGCGCTGGCTGTGCGCGCTGTGGGGGCGGTATGAGGGTGCCCGGGGGGGGCGCTTCTTGCCTTGGTGTGGGGCGTCCGGGGTCGGGCGCTCTCCCCCCCCCGAGTGCCCGCCCTCTGGGCGGGCTGCCGGGGCCCACTACCCACTGGCTGTGGGCATGGGGGGGTGCGGGCGTGGGGACCCGTCACCAACCCCACAGCGCGCTGGCTTTGCGCGCTGTGGGGGCGGCATGAGGGTGCCCGGGGGGGGCGCCTCTTCCCTGGGTGTGGAGCGTCCGGGGTCGGGCGCACTCCCGGCCCGGACTGCCCGCCCTCTGGGCGGTCTGCCGGGGCCCACTACCCACTGGCTGTGGCTGTGGGGGGGTGCGGGCGTGGGGACCCGTCACCAACCCCACAGCGCGCTGGCTTTGCGCGCTGTGGGGGCGGCATGAGAGTGCCCGGGGGGGGCGCCTCTTGCCTGGGTGTGGGGCGGCCGGGGTCGGGCGCTCTCCCACCCCCGACTGCCCGCCCTCTGGGCGGGCTGCCGGGGCACACTACCAACTGGCTGTGGGTACGGGGGGTTGCGGGCGTGGGGGCCCGTCACCAACCCCACAGCGCGCGCTCTTGCGAGCTGGCTTTGCGCGCTGTGGGGGCGGCATGAGGGTGCCCGGGGGGGGCGCCTCTTGCCTGGGTGTGGGGCCTCCGGGGTCGGGCGCTCTCCCACCCCCGACTGCCCGCCCTCTGGGCGGGCTGCCGGGGCCCACTACCCACTGGCTGTGGGTGTGGGGGGATGCGGGCATGGGGAACCGTCACCAACCCCACAGCGCCCTGGCTTTGCGCGCTGTGGGGGCGGCATGAGGGTGCCCGGGGGGGGCGCCTCTTGCCTGAGTGTGGGGCGTCCGGGGTCGGGCGCTCTCCCACCCCCAACTGCCCGCCCTCTGGGCGGGCTGCCGGGGCCCGCTACTCACTGGCTGTGGATGCGGGGGGGTGCGGGCGTGGGGACCCGTCACCAACCCCACAGCGCGCGCTCTTGCGAGCTGCGGGGGCGGCATGAGGGTGCCCGGGGGGGGCGCCCCTTGCCTGGGTGTGGGGCGTCCGGGGTCGGGCGCTCTCCCACCCCCGACTGCCCGCCCTCTGGGCGGGCTGCCGGGGCCCACTACCCACTGGCTGTGGGTGTGGGGGGGTGCTGGCGTGGGGACCCGTCATCAACCCCACAGCGCGCTGGCTTTGCGCGCTGTGGAGGCGGCATGAGGGTGCCCGGGGGGGGCGCCTCTTGCCTTAGTGTGGGGCGTCCGGGGTCGGGCGCTCTCCAACACCTGACTGCCCGCCCTCTGGGCGGGCTGCCGGGGCCCACTTCCCACTGGCTGTGGGTGTGGGGGGTGCGGGCGTGGGGACCCGTCACCAACCCCACAGCGCGCTGGCCTTGCGCGCTGTGGGGGCGGCATGAGGGTGCCCGGGGGGGGCGCCTCTTGCCTGGGTGTTGGGCGTCCGGGGTTGGGCGCTCTCCCACCCCCGACTGCCCGCCCTCCGGGCTGGCTGCCAGGGCCCATCACCCACTGGCTGTTGGTGTGGGGGGGTCCGGGCGTGGGGACCCGTCACAGACCCCACAGCGCGCTGGCTTTGCGCGCTGTGGGGGCGGCATGAGGGTGCCCGGGGGGGGCGCCTCTTGCCTGGGTGTGGGGCGTCCGGGGTCGGGCGCTCTCCCACCCCCAACTGCCCGCCCTCTGGGCGGGCTGCCGGGGCCCGCTACTCACTGGCTGTGGATGCGGGGGGGTGCGGGCGTGGGGACCCGTCACCAACCCCACAGCGCGCGCTCTTGCGAGCTGTGGGGGCGGCATGAGGGTCCCCTGGGGGGGCGCCCCTTGCCTGGGTCCGGGGCGTCCGGGGTCGGGCGCTCTCCCACCCCCGACTGCCCGCCCTCTGGGCGGGCTGCTGGGGCCCACTACCCACTGGCTGTGGGTGTGGGGGGGTGCTGGCGTGGGGACCCGTCATCAACCCCACAGCGCGCTGGCTTTGCGCGCTGTGGAGGCGGCATGAGGGTGCCCGGGGGGGGCGCCTCTTGCCTTAGTGTGGGGCGTCCGGGGTCGGGCGCTCTCCAACACCTGACTGCCCGCCCTCTGGGCGGGCTGCCGGGGCCCACTTCCCACTGGCTGTGGGTGTGGGGGGTGCGGGCGTGGGGACCCGTCACCAACCCCACAGCGCGCTGGCTTTGCGCGCTGTGGGGGCGGCATGAGGGTGCCCGGGGGGGGGCGCCTCTTGCCTGGGTGTTGGGCGTCCGGGGTTGGGCGCTCTCCCACCCCCGACTGCCCGCCCTCCGGGCGGGCTGCCAGGGCCCATCACCCACTGGCTGTGGGTGTGGGGGGGTGCGGGCGTGGGGACCCGTCACCGACCCCACAGCGCGCTGGCTTTGCGCGCTGTGGGGGCGGCATGAGGGTGCCCGGGGGGGGCGCCTCTTGCCTGGGTGTGGGGCGTCCGGGGTTGGGCGCTCTCCCACCCCCAACTGCCCGCCCTCTTGGCGGGCTGCCGGGGCCCACTACCCACTGGCTGTGGGTGTGGGGGGGTGCGGGCGTGGGGACCCGTCACCGACCCCACAGCGCACTGGCTTTGCGCGCTGTGGGGGCGGCATGAGGCTGCCCGGGGGGGGCGCCTCTTGCCTGGGTGTGGGGCGTCCGGGGTCGGGTGCTCTCCCACCCCCGACTGCCCGCCCTCTCGGCGGGCTGCCGGGGCCCACTACCTACTGGCTGTGGGTGTGGGGGGTTGCGGGCGTGGCGACCCGTCACCAACCCCACAGCGCACGCTCTTGCGTGCTGTGGGGGCGGCATGTTGGTGCCCGGGCGGGGCGCCTCTTGCCTGGGTGTGGGGCGTCCGTGGTCGGGCGCTCTCCCACCCCCGGCTGCCCGCTCTCTGGGCGGGCTGCCGGGGCCCACTACCCACTGGCTGTGGGTGTGGGGGGGTGCGGGCGTCGGGACCCGTCACCAACCCCACAGCGCGCTGGCTTTGCGCGCTGTGGGGGCGGCATGAGGGTGCCCGGGGGGGCGCCTCTTGCCTGGGTGTGGGGCGTCCGGGGTCGGGCGCTCTCCCAGGCCCAACTCCCCGCCCTCTCGGCGGGCTGTCGGGGCCCGCTACCCACTGGCTGTGGGCGCGGGGGGGTGCGGGCGTGGGGACCCGTCACCAACCCCACAGCGCGGGCTCTTGCGAGCTGTGGGGGCGGCATGAGGGTGCCTGGGCGGGGCGCCTCTTGCCTGGGTGTGGGGCGTCCGGGGTCGGGCGCTCTCCAACCCCCGACTGCCCGCCCTCTGGGCGGGCTGCCGGGGCCCACTACCCACTGGCTGTGGGTGTGGGGGGGTGCGGGCGTGGGGACCCGTCACCAACCCCGCAGCGCGCTCGCTTTGCGCGCTGTCGGGGTGGCATGAGGGTGCCCGGGGGGGGCGCCTCTTGCCTGGGTGTGGGGCGTCCGAGGTTGAGCGCTCTCCCACCCCCGACTGCCCGCCCTCTGGGCGGGCTGCCGGGGCCCACCACCCACTGGCTGTGGGTGTCAGAGGGTGCGGGCGTGGGGACCCGTCACCAACCCCACAGCGCGCTGGCTTTGCGCGCTGTGGGGGCGGCATGAGGTTGCCCGGGGGGGGCGCCTCTTACCTGGGTGTGGGGCGTTCGGGGTTGGGCGCTCTCCCACCCCCGACTGCCCGCCCTCTGGGCGGGCTGCCAGGGCCCACTACCGACTGGCTGTGGGTGTGGGGGGGTGCGGGCGTGGGGACCCGTCACCAACCCCACAGCGCGCTGGCTTTGCGCGCTGTGGGGGCGGCATGAGGCTGCTCAGGGGGGGCGCCTCTTGCCTGGGTGTGGGGCGTCCGGAGTCGGGCGCTCTCCCACCCCCAACTGCCCTCCCTCTGGGCGGGCTGCCGGGGCCCGCTACCCACTGGCTGTGGGTGCGGGGGGGTGCGGGCGTGGGGACCCGTCATCAACCCTACAGCGCGCTGGCTTTGCGCGCTGTGGGGGCGGCATGACGGTGGCCAGGGGGTGCGCCTCTTGCCTGGGTGTGGGGCGTCCGGGGTCGAGCGCTCTCCCACCCCCGACTGCCCGCCCTCTCGGCGGGCTGCCGGGGCCCACTACCCACTGGCTGTGGGTGACGGGGGGTGCGGGCGTGGGGACCCGTCACCAACCCCACAGCGTGCGCTCTTGCGTGCTGTGGGGGCGGCATGTTGGTGCCCGGGCGGGGTGCCTCTTGCCTGGGTGTGGGGGGTCCAGGGTCGGGCGCTCTCCCACCCTCCGGCTGCCCGCCCTCTGGGCGGGCTGCCGGGGCCCACTACCCACTGGCTGTGGGTGTGGGGGGCTGCGGGCGTGGGGACCCGTCACCAACCCCACAGCGCGCTGGATTTGCGCGCTGTGGGGGCGGCATGAGGGTGCCCGGGGGGGGCGCCTCTTGCCTGGGTGTGGGGCGTCCGGGGGTCGGGCGCTCTCCCACCCCCGACTGCCCGCCCTCTGGGCGGGCTGCCGGGGCCCACTACCCACTGGCTGTGGGTGTGGGGGGATGCCGGCGTGGGGACCCGTCACCAACCCCACAGCGCGCTTGCTTTGCGCGCTGTGGGGGCGGCATGAGGCTGCCCGGGGGGGGCGTATCTTGCCTGGGTGTGGGACGTCCGGGGTCGGGCGCTCTCCCACCCCCGACTGCCCGCCCTCTGGGCGGGCTGCCGGGGCCCACTACGCACTGGCTGTGGCTGTGGGGGGGTGCGGGCGTGGAAACCCGTCACCAACCCCACAGCGCGCTGGCTTTGCGCGCTGTGGGGGCGGCATGAGGCTGCCCGGAGGGGGCGCCTCTTGCCTGGGTGTGGGGCGTCCGGGGTCGGGCAATCTCCCACTCCCGACTGCCCGCCCTCTGGGCGGGCTGCCGGGGCCCACCACCCACTGGCTGTGGGTTTGGGAGGATGCGGGTGTGGGGACCTGTCACCAACCCCACACCGCGCGTTCTTGCGTGCTGTGGGGGCGGCATGTTGGTGCCCGGGCGGGGCGCCTCTTGCCTGGGTGTGGGGCGTCCGGGGTCGGGCGCTCTCCCACCCCCGGCTGCCCGCCCTCTGGGCGGAGTGCCGGGGCCCACTACCCACTGGCTGTGGGTGTGGGGGGGTGCGGGCGTGGGGACCCGTCACCAACCCCACAGCACGCTGGCTTTGCGCGCTGTGGGGGCGGCATGAGGGTGCCCGAGGGGGGCGCCTCTTGCCTGGGTGTGGGGCGTCCGGGGTCGGGCCCTCTCCCACCCCCGACTGCCCGCCCTCTGGGCGGGCTGCCGGGGCCCACTACCCACTGGCTGTTGGTGTGGGGGGGTGCAGGCGTGGCAACCCGTCACCAACCCCAGAGCGCGCTGCCTTTGCGCGCTGTGGGGGCGGCATGAGGCTGCCCGGGAAGGGCGCCTCTTGCCTGGGTGTGGGGCGTCTCGGGTCGGGCGCTCTCCCACCCCCGGCTGCCCGCCCTCTGGGCGGGCTGCCGGGGCCCACTACCCACTGGCTGTGGGTGTTGGGGGCCGCAGGCGTGGGGACCTGTCACCAACCCCACAGCGCGCTGGCTTTGCGCGCTGTGGGGGCGGCATGAGGCCGCCCGGGGGGGGCGCCTCTTACCTGGGTGTGGGGCGTCCGGGGTCGGGCGCTCTCCCACCCCCGACTGCCCGCCCTCTGGGCGGGCTGCCAGGGCCCACTACCCACTGGCTGTGGGTGTGAGGGGGTGCGGGCGTGGGGACCCGTCACCAACCCTACAGCGCGCTGGCTTTGCGTGCTGGGGGGGCGGCATGAGGGTGCCCGGGGGGGGCGCCTCTTGCCTGGGTGTGGGGCGTCCGGGGTCGGGCGCTCTCCAACCCCCGACTGCCCGCCCTCTGGGCGGGCTGCCGGGGCCCACTACCCACTGGCTGTGGGTGTGGGGGGGTGCAGGCGTGGGGACCCGTCACCAACCCCACGGCGCGCTGGCTTTGCGCGCTGTGGGGGCGGCATGAGGCTGCCCGGGGGGGGCGCCTCTTGCCTGGGTGTGGGGCGTCCGGGGTCGGGCGCTCTCCCACCCCCGACTGCCCGCCCTCTGGGCGGGCTGCCGGGGCCCACTACCCACTGGCTGTGGGTGTGGGGGGGTGCGGGCCTGGGGACCCGTCACCAACCCCACAGCGCGCTGGCTTTGTGCGCTGTGGGGGCGGCATGAGGCCGCCCGGGGGGGGCGCCTCTTGCCTGGGTGTGGGGCGTCCGGGGTTGGGCGCTCTCCCACCCCCGACTGCCCGCCCTCTGGGCGGGCTGCCGGGGCCCACTACCCACTGGCTGTGGGTGTGGGGGGGTGCGGGCGTGGGGACCCGTCACCAACCCCACAGCGCGCTGGCTTTGCGCGCTGTGGGGGCGGCATGGGGGTGCCCGAGGGGGGCGCCTCTTGCCTGGGTGTGGGGCGTCCGGGGTCGGGCCCTCTCCCACCCCCGACTGCCCGCCCTCTGGGCGGGCTGCCGGGGCCCACTACCCACTGGCTGTTGGTGTGGGGGGGTGCAGGCGTGGGGACCCGTCACCAACCCCAGAGCGCGCTGGCCTTGCGAGCTGTGGGGGCGGCATGAGGCTGCCCGGGAAGGGCGCCTCTTGCCTGGGTGTGGGGCGTCCGGGGTCGGGCGCTCTCCCACCCCCGGCTGCCCGCCCTCTGGGCGGGCTGCCGGGGCCCACTACCCACTGGCTGTGGGTGTTGGGGGGTGCAGGCGTGGGGACCTGTCACCAACCCCACAGCGCGCTGGCTTTGCGCGCTGTCGGGGCGGCATGAGGCCGCTCGGGGGGGGCGCCTCTTACCTGGGTGTGGGGCGTCCGGGGTTGGGCGCTCTCCCACTCCCGACTGCCCGCCCTCTGGGCGGGCTGCCGGGGCCCACTACCCACTGGCTGTGGGTGTGAGGGGGTGCGGGCGTGGGGACCCGTCACCAACCCTACAGCGCGCTGGCTTTGCGTGCTGTGGGGGCGGCATGAGGGTGCCCGGGGGGGACGCCTCTTGCCTGGGTGTGGGGCGTCCGGGGTCGGGCGCTCTCCAACCCCCGACTGCCCGCCCTCTGGGCGGGCTGCCGGGGCCCACTACCCACTGGCTGTGGGTGTGGGGGGGTGCAGGCGTGGGGACCCGTCACCAACCCCACGGCGCGCTGGCTTTGCGCGCTGTGGGGGCGGCATGAGGCTGCCCGGGGGGGGCGCCTCTTGCCTGGGTGTGGGGCGTCCGGGGTCGGGCGCTCTCCCACCCCCGACTGCCCGCCCTCTGGGCGGGCTGCCGGGGCCCACTACCCACTGGCTGTGGGTCTGGGGGGGTGCGGGCCTGGGGACCCGTCACCAACCCCACAGCGCGCTGGCTTTGTGCGCTGTGGGGGCGGCATGAGGCTGCCCGGGAAGGGCGCCTCTTGCCTGGGTGTGGGGCGTCCGGGGTCGGGCGCTCTCCCACCCCCGACTGCCCGCCCTCTGGGCGGGCTGCCGGGGCCCACTACCCACTGGCTGTGGGTGTTGGGGGGTGCAGGCGTGGGGACCTGTCACCAACCCCACAGCGCGCTGGCTTTGCGCGCTGTCGGGGCGGCATGAGGCCGCCCGGGGGGGGCGCCTCTTACCTGGGTGTGGGGCGTCCGGGGTTGGGCGCTCTCCCACTCCCGACTGCCCGCCCTCTGGGCGGGCTGCCGGGGCCCACTACCCACTGGCTGTGGGTGTGAGGGGGTGCGGGCGTGGGGACCCGTCACCAACCCTACAGCGCGCTGGCTTTGCGTGCTGTGGGGGCGGCATGAGGGTGCCCGGGGGGGACGCCTCTTGCCTGGGTGTGGGGCGTCCGGGGTCGGGCGCTCTCCAACCCCCGACTGCCCGCCCTCTGGGCGGGCTGCCGGGGCCCACTACCCACTGGCTGTGGGTGTGGGGGGGTGCAGGCGTGGGGACCCGTCACCAACCCCACGGCGCGCTGGCTTTGCGCGCTGTGGGGGCGGCATGAGGCTGCCCGGGGGGGGCGCCTCTTGCCTGGGTGTGGGGCGTCCGGGGTCGGGCGCTCTCCCACCCCCGACTGCCCGCCCTCTGGGCGGGCTGCCGGGGCCCACTACCCACTGGCTGTGGGTGTGGGGGGGTGCGGGCCTGGGGACCCGTCACCAACCCCACAGCGCGCTGGCTTTGTGCGCTGTGGGGGCGGCATGAGGCCGCCCGGGGGGGGCGCCTCTTGCCTGGGTGTGGGGCGTCCGGGGTTGGGCGCTCTCCCACCCCGAACTGCCCACCCTCTGGGCGGGCTGCCGGGGCCCACTACCCACTGGCTATGGGTGTGGGGGGGTGCGGGCGTGGGGACCCGTCACCAACCCCACAGCACGCTGGCTTTGCGCGCTGTGGGGGCGGCATGAGGGTGCCCGGGGGGGGCGCCTCTTACCTGGGTGTGGGGCGTCCGGGGTCGGGCGCTCCCCCACCCCCGACTGCCCGCCCTCTGGGCGGGCTGCCGGGGCCCACTACCCAATGGCTGTGGGTGTGGGGGGGTGCAGGCGTGGGGACCCGTCACCAACCCCACAGCGCGCTGGCTTTGCGCGCTGTGGGGGCGGCATGAGGCCGCCCGGGGGGGGCGCCTCTTACCTGGGTGTGGGGCGTCCGGGGTCGGGCGCTCTCCCACCCCCGACTGCCCGCCCTCTGGGCGGGCTGCCGGGGCCCACTACCCACTGGCTGTGGGTGTGAGGGGGTGCGGGCGTGGGGACCCGTCACCAACCCTACAGCGCGCTGGCTTTGCGTGCTGTGGGGGCGGCATGAGGGTGCCCGGGGGGGGCGCCTCTTGCCTGGGTGTGGGGCGTCCGGGGTCGGGCGCTCTCCAACCCCCGACTGCCCGCCCTCTGGGCGGGCTGCCGGGGCCCACTACCCACTGGCTGTGGGTGTGGGGGGGTGCAGGCGTGGGGACCCGTCACCAACCCCACGGCGCGCTGGCTTTGCGCGCTGTGGGGGCGGCATGAGGCTGCCCGGGGGGGGCGCCTCTTGCCTGGGTGTTGGGCGTCCGGGGTCGGGCGCTCTCCCACCCCCGACTGCCCGCCCTCTGGGCGGGCTGCCGGGGCCCACTACCCACTGGCTGTGGGTGTGGGGGGGTGCGGGCCTGGGGACCCGTCACCAACCCCACAGCGCGCTGGCTTTGTGCGCTGTGGGGGCGGCATGAGGCCGCCCGGGGGGGGCGCCTCTTGCCTGGGTGTGGGGCGTCCGGGGTTGGGCGCTCTCCCACCCCCGACTGCCCGCCCTCTGGGCGGGCTGCCGGGGCCCACTACCCACTGGCTGTGGGTGTGGGGGGGTGCGGGCGTGGGGACCCGTCACCAACCCCACAGCACGCTGGCTTTGCGCGCTGTGGGGGCGGCATGGGGGTGCCCGAGGGGGGCGCCTCTTGCCTGGGTGTGGGGCGTCCGGGGTCGGGCCCTCTCCCACCCCCGACTGCCCGCCCCCTGGGCGGGCTGCCGGGACCCACTACCCACTGGCTGTTGGTGTGGGGGGGTGCAGGCGTGGGGACCCGTCACCAACCCCAGAGCGCGCTGGCTTTGCGCGCTGTGGGGGCGGCATGAGGCTGCCCGGGAAGGGCGCCTCTTGCCTGGGTGTGGGGCGTCCGGGGTCGGGCGCTCTCCCACCCCCGGCTGCCCGCCCTCTGGGCGGGCTGCCGGGGCCCACTACCCACTGGCTGTGGGTGTTGGGGGGTGCAGGCGTGGGGACCTGTCACCAACCCCACAGCGCGCTGGCTTTGCGCGCTGTCGGGGCGGCATGAGGCCGCCCGGGGGGGGCGCCTCTTACCTGGGGGTCCAAGTATGTTGCCACGCTACGCTACGTAACCGAGACGTGCCCACCGCCCACCCGCACGCCCGCTTATGTAGGAGGCGTAAGGGAGCGAAAGGAAACAAAAGGTATGCCGCCGCATGCAAACGAATAGTAGACAAGCTACACACCGCCACCAAGAACACAAGTATGTTACGATGTCGTGCCACGTCGCCAACCGCGGAGTTGCGTGGGTTAGAACACACAAATAGCCAGGGAGGGGGACAAGAAGAGCAAACACACAAATAGCATAGCGCCGGCGAGTGCCGGGTCCCAACGAACACACGTGCACGCACCCATGTTCTATCCTCACAGGTCCCGAAGAGAAGCGTATGCTCGTGTCTGCGTCGTCCGGGCGTTAAAGTAGGGTTGTCTTAGACGCTTAGGCAAGTATTGCGTCGTGCCGTCGTCACACATAAGCGAACGCCCGACAAGGCGGGAGGACTAGGACACGTTAAGGTAGTGGGGAAAGAGGCAGGTATGTTGCACGTCACGCCGCGCGCGCGGAACGGGCGACGAGAAAAGGTAGCGACCAAAGGGGGGTGGAAACAAGCCGGGAGCAAGTGGGGCGATAAACCTACACGCAAGCTGGTCGCACACGAATGTCGCATGACGTACCAGCCAGCTCGAGGTGCCGTGTCGCGACAAAACCGCCGCCGCCGCACGCTCGTTTACGCACCCTTCTCTCCCTACGCAGGTTCAAAAGAGGAAGCCCGGGCCGACAAGGAAAAAGACAGAGACACGCAACAAAGCGGAGGCAGGGAAAAAGTGCATGCCAGGGAGAGGGGTAGAGGAAAGGGTAAAGAGCAACGAAGCCGCGAAAGGAACAAGGGGTAGCCAGCGAACGAGCAAGGGGCGCACACAAAGGAGGGGACACGGCGGGCACACGGCGAGCACAACACCGCACCGAGACACCGGAGAGGGGAGCACCGGAGGACCAAGGAAAGAGCAGCACCACGCACCACGACACGCACGGCACAGGCACCACACACACCGCACACACCCAACGCACCCCGGCAACCCACCCGGCAGTGGGCGGGCAGACGGGAGAGGGACAGCGCCTGACCCCAAGCGCCCCACACCATGGTGGAAGGCACCCCCCCCGGGGACGCCCTTCCGCCACCCCCACAGCGAGCAACGCCGGCCCGCAAGGGCGCACGCTGTGGGGCCGGTGCCGGGCCCCCACGCCCACACCGACCGCACCCGGGACACGCGGGTCGCGGAACCCTGGCTGCACGCTCCGGAGGACGGGCAGCCGGGGGAGGGACAGCGCCTGGCACCAGGCGCCCCTCACAACGGTGGAGGACAGCCCCCCCCGGGGACGCCCTTCCGCCACCCCCACAGCGAGCAACGCCGGCCCGCAAGGGCGCACGCTGTGGGGCCGGTGCTGGGTCCACACGCCCGCATCGACCGCACCCGGGACACACGGGTCGCGGAACCCCGGCTGCACGCTCCGGAGGACGAGCGGCCGGGGGAGGGACAGCGCCTGGCACCAAGCGCCCCTCACAACGGTGGAAGGCAGCCCCCCCCGGGGACGCCCCTCCGCCACCCCCACAGCGAGCAACGCCGGCCCGCAAGGGCGCACGCTGTGGGGCCGGTGCTGGGTCCACACGCCCGCATCGACCGCACCCGGGACACACGGGTCGCGGAACCCTGGCTGCACGCTCCGGAGGACGAGCGGCCGGGGGAGGGGCAGCGCCTGACACCAGGCGCCCCTCACAACGGAGGAGAGCACCCCCCCCGGGGACGCCCTTCCGCCACCCCCACAGCGAGCAACGCCGGCCCGCAAGGGCGCACGCTGTGGGGCCGGTGCTGGGTCCACACGCCCGCATCGACCGCACCCGGGACACACGGGTCGCGGAACCCTGGCTGCGCGCTCCGGAGGACGAGCAGCCGGGGGAGGGACAGCGCCTGACACCAGGCGCCCCTCACAACGGTGGAAGGCACCCCCCCCGGGGACGCCCTTCTGCCGCCCCCACAGCGAGCAACGCCGACCCGCAAGGGCGCACGCTGTGGGGCCGGTGCTGGGTCCACACGCCCGCATCGACCGCACCCGGGACACACGGGTCGCGGAACCCTAGCTGCACGCTCCGGAGGACGGGCAGCCGGGGGAGGGACAGCGCCTGACACCAGGCGCCCCTCACAACGGTGGAAGGCACCCCCCCCGGGGACGCCCTTCCGCCACCCCCATAGCGAGCAACGCCAGCCCGCAAGGGCGCACGCTGTGGGGCCGGTGCTGGGTCCACACGCCCGCATCGACCGCACCCGGGACACGCGGGTCGCGGAACCCTAGCTGCACGCTCCGGAGGACGAGCGGCCGGGGGAGGGACAGCGCCTGACACCAGGCGCCCCTCACAAGGGCGGAAGGCAGCCCCCCCGGGGACGCCCTTCCGCCACCCCCACAGCGAGCAACGCCGGCCCGCAAGGGCGCACGCTGTGGGGCTGGTGCTGGGTCCACACGCCCACATCAACCGCGCCCGGGACACGCGGGTCGCGGAGCCCTGGCTGCACGCTTCAGAGGACGAGCGGCCGGGGGAGGGACAGCGCCTGACACCAGGCGCCCCTCACAACGGTGGAAGGCGCCCCCCCCGGGGACGCCCTTCCGCCACCCCCACAGCGAGCAACGCCAGCCCACAAGGGCGCACGCTGTGGGGCCGATGCTGGGTCCACACGCCCGCATCGACCGCACCCGGGACACACGGGTCGCGGAACCCTGGCTGCACGCTCCGGAGGACGAGCGGCCGGGGGAGGGACAGCGCCTGACACCAGGCGCCCCTCACAACGGTGGAAGGCACCCCCCCCGGGGACGCCCTTCCGCCACCCCCACAGCGAGCAACGCCAGCCCACAAGGGCGCACGCTGTGGGGCCGATGCTGGGTCCACACGCCCGCATCGACCGCACCCGGGACACACGGGTCGCGGAACCCTGGCTGCACGCTCCGGAGGACGGGCGGCCGGGGGAGGGGCAGCGCCTGACACCAGGCGCCCCTCACAACGGCGGAAGGCACCCCCCCCGGGGACGCCCTTCCACCACCCCCACAGCGAGCAACGCCGGCCCGCAAGGGCGCACGCTGTGGGGCCGGTGCTGGGTCCACACGCCCGCACCGACCGCACCCGGGACACACGGGTCGCGGAACCCTGGCTGCACGCTCCGGAGGACGAGCGGCCGGGGAAGGGACAGCGCCTGGCACCAGGCGCCCCTCACAACGGTGGAAGGCACCCCCCCCGGGGACGCCCTTCCGCCACCCCCACAGCGAGCAACGCCGGCCCACAAGGGCGCACGCTGTGGGGCCGGTGCTGGGTCCACACGCCCGCATCGACCGCACCCGGGACACGCGGGTCACGGAACCCTGGCTGCACGCTCCGGAGGACAAGCGGCCGGGGGAGGGACAGCGCCTGACACCAGGCGCCCCTCACAACGGTGGAAGGCACCCCCCCCGGGGACGCCCTTCCGCCACCCCCACAGCGAGCAACACCGGCCCGCAAGGGCGCACGCTGTGGGGCCGGTGCTGGGTCCACACGCCCGCATCGACCGCACCCGGGACACACGGGTCGCAGAACCCCGGCTGCGCGCTCCAAAGGACGAGCGGACGGGGGAGGGACAGCGCCTGACACCAGGCGCCCCTCACAACGGTGGCAGGCACCCCCCCCCGGGGGCGCCCCTCCGCCACCCCCACAGCGAGCAACGCCGGCCCGCAAGGGCGCACGCTGTGGGGCCGGTGCTGGGTCCACACGCCCGCACCGACCGCGCCCGGGACACGCGGGTCGCGGAACCCTGGCTGCACGCTCCGGAGGACAAGCGGCCGGGGGAGGGACAGCGCCTAACACCAGGCGCCCCTCACAACGGTGGAAGGCACCCCCCCCGGGGACACCCTTCCGCCACCCCCACAGCGAATAACGCCGGCCCGCAAGGGCGCACGCTGTGAGGCCGGTGCTGGGTCCACACGCCCGCATCGACCGCACCCGGGACACGCGGGTCACGGAACCCTGGCTGCACGCTCCGGAGGACGAGCGGCCGGGGGAGGGACAGCGCCTGACACCAGGCGCCCCTCACAACGGTGGAAGGCACCCCCCCCGGGGACGCCCTTCCGCCACCCCCACAGCGAGCAACACCGGCCCGCAAGGGCGCACGCTGTGGGGCCGGTGCTGGGTCCACACGCCCGCATCGACCGCACCCGGGACACGCGGGTCGCGGAACCCTGGCTGCACGCTCCGGAGGACGAGCAGCCGGGGGAGGGACAGCGCCTGACACCAGGCGCCCCTCACGACAGTGGAAGGCACCCCTCCCGGGGACGCCCTTCCGCCACCCCCACAGCGAGCAGCGTCGGCCCGCAAGGGCGCACGCTGTGGGGCCGGTGCTGGGTCCACTGCCCGCATCGACCGCGCCCGGGACACGCGGGTCGCGGAACCTGGCTGCACGCTCCGGAGGACGAGCGGCCGAGGGAGGGACAGCGCCTGACACTGGGCGCCCCTCACAACGGTGGAAGGCAGCCCCCCTCGGGAACGCCCTTCCGCCACCCCCACAGCGAGCAACGCCGGCCCGCAAGGGCGCACGCCGTGGGGCCGGTGCTGGGTCCACACGCCCACATCGACCGCGCCCGGGACACGCGGGCCGCGGAACCCTGGCTGCGCGCTCCGGAGGACGAGCGGCCAGGGAAGGGACAGCGCCTGACACCAGGCGCCCCTCACAACGGTGGAAAGCGCCCCCCCCGGGGACGCCATTCCGCCAGCCCCACAGCGAGCAGCGTCGGCCCGCAAGGGCGCACGCTGTGGGACCGGTGCTGGGTCCACACGCCCGCGGAACCCTGGCTGCACGCTACGGAGGGCGAGCGCGGCCGGGGGAGGGACAGCGCCTGACACCAGGCGCCCCTCACAACGGTGGCAGGCCCCCCCCCCGGGGGCGCCCCTCCGCCACCCCCACAGCGAGCAACGCCGGCCCGCGAGTGCTACGCTGTGGGGCCGGTGCAGGGTCCACTGCCCGCACCGACCGCGCCCGGGACACACGGGTCGCGGAACCCTGGCTGCACGCTCCGGAGGACGAGCGGCCGGGGGAGGGACAGCGCCTAACACCGGACGCCCCTCGCAACACTGGAAGGCGCCCCCCCAGGGATGCCCATCCACCGCCCCCACACCGAGCAACGCACCAACGCACCAACGCACCAGCCACGGGACATCCGCACCCCGCCCCCTGCTCTTAGACACAGCGACATAGCAATGGCGGAACCCGCGGCACCACGCAAGACACGCCCCCGATCTCCGACGCTGGACGAAGCACACGAGGTCATCAGGGCGCTGGGACTCAGAGACGGCGAAGGAGACCCCCCACAAGAGGGCGCGGGCACGGACTCCGACCTGGAGGCATTGCCGGAGCCCCCCGCGGGGGGCGCGCCCGCGGAACCTGCGCCGCCGGCGGGCAGCGTATCCGCGATCTGCCCCGCGTGGAAACGGGGCCATTGCACCGGCGAAGGCTGGTGCCCCAGACAGCACCCCCAGCCCGATGCCGACGACGGAGTGTTGCCCGAGGTGAAGCCCGCGGCCGCACGCGCCGCCCTACGCTACGGGGTGACGCAGGGCTGGATCCTGGATGAGACCGCGCGCGGCAGCGTGAACATCCAGGAGGCCGTCGACCGCGTCACCCACGCGGGACAAGCGGCGGTGGCCCTGCACACCCGGGGCCGCCACGGTGGACCCGCAGAGGGGATCATTGTGGATCCCTCGGGAATGGTGCTGGTCCTTGCGGCGGACATGGCCCGAGGGGTGCTCCACGTGTCCCGCGTGCGGCGGGCGTGCCCACAGTGGACCATCCAGGTGTACACCCCCCCGCGGGCGTGGCCCTTTTCCACATGGGCGGTGCTCGCCGTCATGTGGGACCTGGCACCAGAGGACGCCCCCACAGGGACCGCGGAGGACATCGCCCGGGACCTCCACACCTGGCCGGCCGACCAGGAATACCCCTGGCGCAGGCCCCGGGGCGGCCTCCCGGTGGCACCAGCGGCGGAGGGGCTCAGCCTCGCGGCAACCCTCCAACGGCACCCCGACAAGTATGCACGCCACTTCCTGCAGACGGGCACGGTCCCGGCCGCCCCGCCAGACTCCGAGTGGCGATGGGACGCAGGGGTGGCGCAACCGCTGCCGGGCCCCTGGACCCTCCCGTTGTGGTACTTACCAATGGGCACCTTGGCCCACGCCACCCAGGCCGTCAAGGGGGCTTTCCCGCAGCCGCCCCTCCCCGGCGTGGCCCTGCTCCGCAGCCTGCAGGCGGGGGCCGCCTGGGTACGGTGGAGGGAAGGGAAGGGGCGCTCGAGCCCCTACTTCCCCATGGTCCAAGGCCAGGCGCTGATTCATGCCGAGGGCATGGGGACCGTGGAATGGGGGGCGATCGTGCCCGGCACGGCGTGCAGGTGGATCACGGCGGCCGCCCCACAGCCCATGCGGTCGACGCCGGCGTGCCACCGCCTCCTACGGATGGTCCCCTCATTGGCCCCCCGGCACGCCTTTACAAGGGACGTGTGGAAAGCCGTACTGAGCCACACCAGGGAGTGGCTGACGAACCTGGGTACGCGGTACCCACCGGGACCGGTGCTCGAACAGCTCACGGCCCCCACGCCCGGGGTCCTCCACGCCCTACACAGGGCGTCGGCCCTCACGAAGCAGCTCAACGACGAAGTGCTGGACCTGGCGCTGGAGCCGCTGCGGGTGCTCTACCCGCAGGCACACATCCCACCCGCGGGCACGTCCAACCGCCTAGGCCGCCTGGGGTTGCGGCGCCGCGTCGAGGCCGCGCACCCAGGAGGCGTGGTGGAACAGTGGCTAACGCTCCGCAATCCGTCCGCCGCGGAGGGCCACTGGTACCTGCACCAGCTCCTCTTCCAGCCACAGGCAGCCCCGGAACACCGCCGGCAGAACCCGTACCACACGCACCCGGAGCGCCGGGGCGCGCAAAACTACCCGCAGCCAATCCCGCCCGCCCTCCCGCCGGGGCAGGGCCCGGAGGCGCTACAGCGGGGCCCCCCGCTCGACACCGCCACCACAGTACAGCAGTGGGGAGGCGACGATGCGAGCGGTGCCGAACCGGACTGCACGAACTGCGGAGCGGTGGCCTGGATGGCAGCCTGCAGGCACCTCACCCGAGATACCACGGGACTCCGGCAGTACAGACCCACGGACCGCACGGCGCTGGCGTCCGCGGTCGCGGCCGTCACCATGGGTCCAGTGGCGGCGTGGCCGGCGCAGCTGCTGCCCCACGTCCCCTGCCGCGACACGCGGCCCCGACGGCCGGCCGCGACGCACGAGCCGACGGCGCCCCTCACGGCGGAGCAACTATACGTCGTCGCGGCGGCTTTGCTAGCAGACGGCGGGGAGAGCTTCGTCCACCACCACGGCCCGGCGCAAATTGCGGGGTGCATACAAGGGCCCCAGCGCGATGCACCAGACCCGTGGCATGCCACACTCCGCGGGCGCACCCGCGTCTGGGGTGCGGGCGATGGCGCACCCCCGCCCGGGCCTAAGCAGGGGGAGGCGCTGGTACTGCAGACGGCAGGCTACCAAGCCATCGTACACGGCCACGCCGGAGGGTACCGGTCGCACATCCTGGCCGGAGGCCGATGGGCGGTCTGGCACAGCACCGCCAGGCAAGGGGCATTCCCGCCCCTGTCCCACGTCGACTGGCGACAGGGGCCCACCCAGGCCTACTACATGTCGGCGGACCCCTGGCCGCTGGCGGTCCTGCTGCACGCTGTCAGCGCCCCCAACAAGAGGCAGGAACCGGGGTGGGTCAACCCCCCCGCACTGGTGTGGAGCCCCGACCAGGAGGAGCATCTACGGGCCGCGTGGCAGGGAGACGCCATCAGGGCCACGGACGTCCCGGACCTCCACGCGGGGCCCATCACGCACGCCCGCCCAGCGGCTACCCTGGCGGTGGCCCAACGGGGGCAGCAGAACCCACAGTGGGTGGTCTGCATGTTCAGCCCGGCGGACGCGCACGTCGTCGTCTGCGACCCTGAACGCCTGCCGGGGCCCGAAGCCGTGATCCGCGTGGCAGACTGCACACGCATGATCATCAAGGCGCTGCGGGAGGGCGAACACCACGCCCTCCTGCTCCAGGTCAGGCTGAAGGACAACGCCCGGGCGGCGAGGCCGGGAGTGTGGCCGGCAGCGGCGCACCCCGCCGACCTGGAGCTCCAGCTGGCGGTCCCGACCACGGTGTACCACTGGCTACAGGCCTTCCACGACCTGCGGTGGAGGAGCAAACCCGACCGCCAAATCGGCTCCACGCACTGGCAAACGTGGCTGCAAGCGGACGCGCAGCGCGATGCCGCCCGAGGCCTCGGGCCCGCGCCCGCGACGCGAGCCCTCGATGCGGCGGCCCCGGGCCGCACGCTGGCAACACACACGGTGCCGCTGGCCAACCTGCCCTTCGAACCAGCGGCGGAGGGCGCCATTCGGAAGTCGGTGCAGCTCCCCCCGGCGCGAGGGGCCACGGAGCCGACGAAATGCCCCCTGTGTGCGGACAAGTACTACACCAGCGGGGCGATGCTGGAACACCTGGCGTGGCACGCGGTGCACGCTGCGGCCCCGGCGGACGACAAGGAGGCGGCCGCCAACATCCTGCAGGGGAGAGCACGGAGGTCCCCGTGGCACGCCCCGTACACCCGGCGCCCCCCGCCCCAGGCAGCCGACCACGCAGATGGAGGTGAGGAGGCACCCGGAGCGGCCCCGGGGGCCGGCGGTGCGGCCCCACCAGGGTCCATGTCCATCCCCGCGGGGCTGGCCCCCCTGGCCCCCCTGACTCCCCCGGTCCCCCGGGCCCCCTTGTGGGCCCCGCTGGGAACGGGCTCAGCGGATGCGGCGCACCCAGATGCCCTGGCGGCACCAGCGAACCCGGCGGCGATGCCGACGCGGGATAGCTGACTCCAAGAGGACACGACGGGCGACGCCCTGTGGCTCCTCTCGTGGAACCTGCGCAACGGCCTCGTGCCGCCAGACCGGTCCCTTCAGGACACACTCCGGCGGCGCAGGGGGCCGGCGGCCTGCACCGACAAGGAGCACCTCATCACCGGCATGCTGCCCCAGGAGGGGGGCTTTGCCATCATGCTCCAGGAAACGGGGATCGCCACCAGGGCGCAGGAGATGCACGTGGCCGCGGCGCTCCGGGACAAGGGGTACACCGCCTACTTCAGCAGCCGGCTGGCGGAGACGGGGGCCACCTCCACCTCGAGAGGGGGGGGCCTCCTCACCGCGGTCAGCAGCAAGTACGTGGCGGAGCACGAGGTGCTCAGCTTCACGGAAATTGTCCCCGGGAAAGCCGCGGCCCTGGAGATCCGCACGGACGGGGGAGGCCTCACCCTCATCAACGTCCACGGGCCGCAGGCAGGTTGCTCCCCGTGGGCGGGACGGGCGGCGTTCTGGGCCGACATACAAATGTATGCCACGGCACGCAGCCTCGGCGGGAGGCACCCGGTGGTCATCGCCGGTGACACCAACATCTACATGGATGTCCCCGCCAACCCGGCCACGGAGCATTTCCGAGCGGGCTGGGAGGCCTGCGGCTTCCGAAGAGCCGCGGCGGGCGGAGAGGAGGACATGACCCCCACGCTCCACCCGTCTCAGCACAGGGTGGACACTTTCCTGGTCAACGAGCCCCTCCTGCCGTGGTCCCTGCGAGAGAGCGTCTGGGCTCGCGGCATGGCACACCCCCAGGTGGTCGGCTCGGACCACCTCCCGGTCCGCCTGGCCCTGCCGGGCCTCCTCAGCGCGGCGGGGCGCGCGGCGATGCCCACCCCCTACAGCCACACGGAAGGCCGCCTCCTCCCGTACTACGCCGAGGCCGCGCCCGTCCAACACTGCCTGTGGGCGGCGGTCACCGCCGCGCAGGATGAACCCTCCCTTGCGCCCTGGCTGGGTCCCGCAGAGCAGCACGACTACGGGTCCATGCCCGCGGCTGCGGTGGACAAGGTGTTCGAACACCTCCACGCGACACATGACGCCCTGGCGCGCGTGGTGGGACGCCGGCAGCCGTCTCCGGCGGGAACGGACCCGGCGGAGGGGGACCCCCCGGAGAGCGGAAAGCAGCTCCAGGCAGCGGTCCTCCGCTATGACACCCTGGCAGCGCGCGCCCCGGCAGCGTACCAGGCGGACGCGGCCAGGCATGGCATCCGGTCCGAGGCGGCGCTCCGGCTCACGGAGGAACTGCAGAGTGTGTCGCCCGGGTTCCGCCCGACCACGCAGGGCCAGCTGCAGGAGGAGCTGGAGAGGCAAGCAGCCGCCCTCGAGGAGGACATTCGCCAGCTCCGCGCCCTCCTGGCGGCAGACCGCAAGCGCGCCATCAAGGAATTCTGGCGCCGCCACGCCCCCGACATCGCCCAGCGATGGAAAGCCGTGCGGGGAGCCATAGAGGTAGAGGCCCCAGGCCCGTCGGGCCTCTGGAACGTGCGGGTTCCCAACACCCAAACGCTCCTCACGGAGGCCCACGACGTGATGTTCGCAGTTCGCGCCTTCTGGCGAGAACTGTATGACAAACGCCCGGTGGACCTCCCGGGTTTCCAGGCGGTCCTCGGCCGCCACGTCCCACGGGTCCCTGAGGGAGCCTGGACACAGGTCCAGCAGTACTCCATGCAGGACCTGAAGTCCGCCCTGGACAAGGCCGATGGCAAGGCCCCGGGTCCTAACCACGTGGAGGCCCGTTTCATCAAGGCCCTCCCGGCACCCGTCCAGTGGCTCCTGGTCCACTCCTACCGGGCCATCCTCCGCGGCGCCCCGCCACCGATGCACTGGAGGGACGCGCACATCTGGCTCAGCCCCAAGGTACCGGGCTCTGCCAGACTGGATGACTACAGGCCCATAGCCCTGGGCCAGCTGGACATGAAGCTGCTCACGGGCCCCCTCACCCAGCGCATCACGGAGGTGCTCACACGGCACGGGGTGGTCAGCGACTGGCAGCAAGGGGCCCTTTCTGGCTCCAACACAGGCCCCCCACTGTTCATGGCGCAGCGGCAGCTCCAGCGGGGAAGGCCCAACTACGTCTTCTCCTTCGACGCCCGCAAGGCCTTCGACACCGCCCCGCACGGCGCCCTCCACCTCATCCTGCGCCACCTCTCCGTGCCGCCGGACGTCATTGACCTCCTGCTCTTCCTCCACACGTGCGCCAGGCTGCGCATCGTCACAGCACACGGGCTAACGCAGCCCGTCTACATGCTACGCGGCGTCCGGCAGGGCAACCCCGAGAGCCCCCTGCTGTACGCGCTCCTCCTGGAGCCTCTGCTCAGGGCACAGGGGCACCGCCTGCGCCCGCCGGGAGGAGCCGAGCACGGCCTCATCCAGGCCTACATCGACGACCTGCTGGTGGTGGCCCACACGCTGCAGCACTTCGTCGAGGGCGTGGAGGCGGTGGCCGCGTACCTGGGGATGATGGGCATGGAGCTCAACCCCCGCAAGTGCGCCATGGCCACCACGGAGGGGGTCCCGGGCCTGCAGCTACGCCTCTGCCCCCATCTGGAAAACCCGTGGTACTGGGTACCAGCGGCGGACTCCGTCCCCTACCTGGGACTCCAGCTGCAGCCGGACGGGGAGTTCTCCCTGCAGCGCAAGCACCAGCTACGCCTGGCGGCAGTACACCACTGGTGCCTTAACACCCTCGCGCCACCGAAAGTGGTGCAGGACGTCATCCTGGCGATCCTCGGAGGGGTGACGCAGTACGTCGCCCCTTTCATCGCCGACGACTCCGACACTGCACGCCACCTGGACCACATCACGGTCCAGGTCGCGAAGGACAGGGCACGATACGCCTTCGACGCCTCGCGGGACAGCCTGCAGGATGACCGGACCCTGGGGCTCACACGGGTGCCCACGCGGTGCCAGCAGGCAGCGGTGGCCCTCGTGGGTACACTCGTCCACCACCGCGCAACCTCCGTGCGCGCGGAGGTCACCAAGATGTTCTGGGAGATAGCCGGCGCGCACGGAATATGCCCTGAGGTGCACTACCCCGTCCCGGAGTTCGCAAGGTTGGCGGGAGGCGACTGGGTCCAGCGCATACCCCGGGCCCTGGCCGCCCTGGGAGTGGGGATGTACAACCCCATCGCGTGCCCCAGGGCGGCCCACGTCCAACTACAGTCCCCGCCGGGCAAAATCGTCAGGCTGCGCACCGCCAAGCTGCGACACCGCGACACGTGCCGCCTGACGGTGCCACACGCAACGCCGTGGCATGGGCACCACGGGCCACGCCACCCCTTTCCCGACAACGACGATCCGTGGCCGACGGCGGTGCGGGAGTGCCTCGACCAATGCGCCGATGAACACCTCCATTATTGCCGCCATGAGCAAGGGCCCACCAACCACCCCGGGTGGCGCGATGCCCTGGCCCACCTCTTCCACACCACCGGCACGCGGGACCCCCGCCTGAGACTCGTCCACCCCACGAGGGCTAAGCAGGACGCCCACACCGGCCCGCGGGTGACCCCAGACGGCCTGCACCTCCACGTTGGGGGCTACCGCCGCCGGAACGGCCTGTCCCCCCCCACGCGGGGGGCGGCGTACCACCCGCCAGCGGCCCTCATGTACATCCTCCGCGACGTACTCGCGGAAAGCGAGCACCAAGAGCCCAACGCGGACGTGGCGTGGCCAGAACCCTTACGCCCCCGGCCCCACGCGCCGATGCCGTTGTGGCTGGTGACCACAGACGACCAATGCACCCAAGCGGCGGGACAAGCGCAGCTCCGGGCCGAGTGGGTGATAGTGCAAGTGGGGGCAGGCCAGCCCGAACCCCGTGGACTCCCCCGCGGCACCGCCCTACTGGTGGCTACGGGGGTGCCGCACGACCCACACATGGCGGTACACGCGCTGGAGGACCAGCCGGAGGACACAGGACACTTGGTGGTACACCAGCGCGGGGGCCCGGCGTGGCTCAAGGAACATGTGACGGCGCTACGGTCCTGGGCAAGCACGGTCGCCGGAGCGGAGATCCGGCTGCACGACCACCCGGCGATCAGCCCAGGCGACACCAGGGCGCTGAGCATGGACCAACTGACCCACAGCCACCCTGACGTCCGGTGGCACTCCACCGACCTCAACGCGGGGTGGCTCAGCCCCACCGGATACTACTGGATCCCGGAGGCCTGGGGACACACCTCCTCCGACGCGTCCGGGGGCGGACCCTGCAAACACGCCACCAGCGTCGCTCTCGCCGCCGACCTCACCCGCACGTGGGCGGTGGCCATTTCGGGCACGGTGCCTGACGGAGAGGGGGTGGCCGCCTCCCTCCCCCTACATTACGGTGCACACAGACCATGGGTCCACACGGTGGACGCCGAAGTCATCCTCCACCTCCTGCGGCACGCAGATCGCGAGCGAACCACGGGGGTCCCCGCGGGCGCAGCGAAAGTGGTCAACCAGATGCCCCTGAGGTGGCTCCGGGACGGCCTGTGCGCGCGGGGGCAACACGCCGGGCACCCGTTCTGGTACGTCCGAGCCACCTCGCACCACAGTGACGCCCTACTGCACAAGGCGGACTGGGCGGCGTCCCAGGACACCGTCTTGCAGAACACGCCCCCGGACCCCGGCCACGCCCAACTCATCGTCGCCGGCCGGGACGGCCATCTCGATCTACGGCCCCCCACGATGCGGGTGCTCGGCGAGGTCGCACAACGGGCGCAGACGGACCATGCGCTGACGCACCGGAAACACACACCCCTAGGCGCGGCCCACGCCACGGCCTACGTCCACGCCCGGGACCTCACCGCGGCGGCCACCAACAGCCGGGCGCTGCGGGCCCGAGACGGCCACACGCCGGTGCAGCGCAGGCTCCGCGTCCGGAAGGAGCGGCTCTCCGGCGTCGCCATCGTCCCGCAGCCGTGCCTTTTCTGCGGCGGCCCGGAAGAGACCCCGGTGCACATGCACGTGGGCTGCACCCACTCGCGGCTCCTCTGGCCCCACTACCGCCAGGCGGTGCACGAGGCGGCCCGCCACCTCCCACCTGGGGACAAGGCCCTGTGGGTGGCCTCGTGGCGCTCTGCAGGCGCCACGTGGACGGAGGTGTTCTGCTCCGGACTAGTGCCCGAGGACGCGGAGGCGCAGCTCCGCGCCATAACCCGATACGACCCGCCGGGAGGGACCTCGGTGGACGACTTCCTCCACCACATGCTCCGGCTAGGGGACTTCGCGTGGGAGCTTCGCAACCACCGGCTGGAGCAACTCCTCCACGACCCCCTAAGCGCGGCGGCCCGGGCGCACCGGTGGCTCACTGCGGCGGAGAGCGACCACCCTCCCCCTCCCCCGCGCCCTGACAAGGACTTCGTAGCCTCCCTCCGTGTTGTGAATGGCACTCTGGAGTGCCCGCTCCAAGAGGGCCCCCACCCGTATCAGGACCTGCCGGGGGGGTTCTCGAGGCACCTGCAAGACGCCCTTTTCCCACCGTGGATCATCGGGCGCGGCTCCATGACCGCATGGGAGGCGCGCATCGTGGGGGAGGAGTGGGCGCGGGAGTGGGGCCGGTGGTGCGCCGCCGCGCGCGCCCCAGAGACCCCTGCGCAACGATACGCCGCCATCCCGCTCCGGGGGTGGGGGCCGGACACGCGGCCGAGACCCACCATGGTCCGCGGGGCGGGACCTGACCACCCGTGGGACGCGGCGACGGGGGAATGGCTGCAGGCGGCCCCGGGGCCGCAAACGGGATGGACTGGGGACGTATCCTCACTCGTCAGGACGCCCGTCCCGCCCCGCATCGTCCTTCACACCGCCAACGTGCTCCGGGCCACGGAGATACGCACGTGGGGACGCGCTGCGGCCACCGTCCGGTGGCAACCCCCAGAGGACGGGGCCACCCAACTCACCGTGGCGCACTTCAAAGCGGGGGGGCCGGTATACGACGACGCCCTGTCCCGGCTGGGCGACACCCAGGGGCCCTTACTCCTCATGCTCCCCACCGGTATCGCAGCCGCGCTGCACCGGGAGCTGGACGGCTGCGAAGGGCTGCGAGTGGGGTGGGAGGCGGTCGCGGACGGCACCCTACTGGCCCTCCTCCACAGGGACACAGCGAACGGGTGCCAATGGGACGCGCTGACGCCCCACCTCACCGGGCGCCACGTGTACATGGCGAGCCCCCCCCAGGGGCACCCCCGCCCGGCGTGGGACGACCTCATCACCGCCTTCCACGACCACGGGATCCTCCCCGGCGACACGTGGCAGGAGGTCCAGCGGAAGACACTTGGCAAGGACTACCGGCGCCGCGTCCGCGCCCGCTTGCTGGAGATCCGGGACCCCCTCCGACAGAGGTGGGACGACCTCTGGCTCCGCCATCTCGACCCTTGGTCGCCGCCCTCCCACCTCCCGCACACCTGCCGACTCTGCGGAGAGTGTGACACGGTGTCCTCCGCAGCAGCGACAGGCGCCAACAGGTGCGAGCGGTGCACCCAGGTAGCCGCGTGCCCCTGGCCCGAACCTCCCGCAGGTCCGCGCAGGCGCACAGAGGAGGAGGCCTTGCGCCGGCGCATCGAGGGGGCACACACCCCCTCACACGAACAGGCGGGCCCCGCGGGCGCTGCCCTTCTGTGGATCCACGTGCACCTGCGGGACCCCACATCCATTGCGCACCTGTCGCACGTGTTCGCCCCCTAACCCCCACCCGCCGCCGCCCTTTGCAGAGCCCGCAGCACCATGCCACGCCGACGGGGGGATGGGCCGGGGCACACCAGGGCCCGCCGCAGAGCGCAGGAGGCGGCCGTCCGGGGTCTGGTGGCGGACGCGGTGGCGGAGGCAAAAGGAGCGCACGCTGCCGCACGGTGCGACCTGGAGGGCAGTGCGAGGGCCTTCCTCAACGAGACCGCCCTCCCGGCCGTCCGCGCCCTGAACGGAGCGGGGGCCCCCACGTTGCTCCCGGCAATGCACCGGATCGTGAACGCCGTCCGACCAGGGCTCATCAGCCCAGAGGCGGCCCTCTACGGGCACTGGATGGAGTGGCGCGAGTCCAATCGGTCGGGCCGGCCCCTGTCCATGGGGGACGCCCTCCGGGTGACGGGAGCGGGGTCTGCCATGTCCCTCCACAGTAGCGCCCCAGCCCTGCTGCACGCCCTCAGGACGCGCTACCCCGGGGACGCGGCCCCGTACCTGAACCAGGCGCGGGCCACGTACCCGGGGGGAGTGTCCGAGCTGGATGCGGCGCTCCACCTTCTACACCCGCCGGACGAGGACCTGGAGGTGGGCGAGGTCACGGTGTTCGTGGAAGGCGCGGACGAGGCGTCCGCCCGCCCCCGGCCGACCAACCCGGTGTATGACGGCACCGGGCCTACCCCCCCGTACGCCGTCGTCTACGAGGCGTTCCCCAGGGAGCCCACTTGGTGCCCCGCCCTCCCACCGGCGACGCACGCGCCCCGCGGCTGGGCTAACCCAGACCTGTCCCCCCCCCTCTCCAGGACCAGGGGTGCCCACCACAGGGGGCAGGTCCTCTGGCAAGAGTGCCCTGGCACCCCCCTGCTCCTCCTCGTCGTCGCGACCCGCGGGGACCCGGGGCGGATCCTGGGGATCACCCCCACCCACCTCTATGGGGCCACACCCGTACCCCGCCCCCCCCTCCCGGCGCCCGCGGCGCGGGACGGAGTACACACCTTCCTGCGCACACAGGAGGTCACCGCCGTTACGGGGGTCCATCTGGTGCGGCTGCCCCCGGCACCGCTCGACGACCCCCGGGGGCCCAGGGCCCTGAGCCCCGCCCCAGACTGGGAGCTGTGGCGCGACGCGTGGGCCGCGTGGCTCCCCCGCCTCCCCTCCCAATGCCAGTGGATGGCCGCGGACCCCCGGCCGTGCGGGACTGACGCCACAGCCGGCCCCCCACCCCCTCCCCCCCCCCCCCCCGCAGAGCACCACACGGCACTGCCCACGGCACGGCACTGATGCACCAGGAGGTAGTGGGAAGGGCGCGCCTGCCACCACGCATGCCTACCAGAGTAACAGTAATGGCAGACTCCGATGGGTCCCTCGGGCGGGACGACCGCCACCACCGCCGGTCCCGCTCCCGCTCCCCCGTCTCCTCCCCAGAGTGGACGGGGGAGACCCTCGCGGAGCGCGAGGAGCGGAGGCTGGCGGAGGCGGCGGTGGTCGGACCGCCGCCGCCGGCCCGGGAACCTGGGCCAGCCGAGACGGCCGCGCCCGCCGCCCAAGCGGCCAGCCCCGCCGCCCCGCCCCGCCCTGACGCGCAGGAGGCGGAGACCGCGGCGAGCCACGCCGCGGCCCCGGCCGCGGCCCCCGGCACGCCGCCGGCAAGGGGGGCAGCCCCGGCGCAGGAGCCGGACGCGTCGCCGAGGGCTGCCGCAGCCGCGCAGGAGAGCAAGCAGGGCGCAAGAGGGGTTGCGACGGACCCCGCACGGGCCGTGGGCGCCTCGCAGGCGGCCGCCGCGGCAGCAGAGAAGACCGAGGAGGATGTGCGAGAGTCTGCGACCGCGGCCACGGGCGCCTCGTCGGCGGCCGCCACGGCAGCGAAGGAGAGTGCGGAGGGCGCGAGAGGGGCTGCGGCCCCTGGCACGCCGCGCAGGCGGGGGAAGAACCCCGCACGGGTCGCGGACGCCTCGCTGGCGGCCGCCGCAGCAGCAGCAGTGGGCAGGGAGAGCGCGAAATACCGCGCCCAGGCCAACCCCGCCCACACCCACACCAGCCCCCCCAAGCCGTACCCCCCCAAGCCCTCCCCCCCGGGGCGGGAGCGGCACGACCGCCCCCCGAAGCGCGAGCGCTCGCCGCCGGGCGTCACGCTGCCGCAACTGCAAAGGCAGCGGGACGCCCGGCGAGTGGTCCAGGAAGGGCGCAGCGGCGAGGGGGAGGGGAGCGGCGGACGGCGTGACAGGCAGGGGGCAGGGGAGGGGTCGGGGCACGGGAAGGGCGCGCGGGAGCGCGGGCAGGAGGCCGAGGTGCAGGGAACGGAGCGAGGGGTGGTGGGAGAGCGAGCGGGCCGGGGCGTGGTGGACGAGAGGCGGGACCCGCGACTCGGGCAGGGGGTCAGGGAGGGGCCAGGGCACAGGAAGGGTGGTCAGGGGCGAGGGAAGGGCACCCAGGCGCAGGGGGCTGGACAAGGGGGGATGGGAGAGCGAGCGGGCCGGGGTGTGGGGGACGAGAGGCGGGACCCGCGACACGGGCACGGGACCGGAAAGGGGCCCAAGGGCAAGGGCAAGGGCAAGGGCAAGGGCCCCAAGGGGCAGGAGGGACGGGGCACGGGAGCCCAGGGGGGAGGGCGGGGCGAGGGGAGGGGGGCAGAGGGCGGAGCACCCCCGCAGCCGGAAGTGCAGCCGGTGAGGTGCATCCCCCCCGGCATCCAACAGATGCCGGCGCACCACACCTACCACCACCACCACCACCACCACCACCACCTCTACAACATCGACCCTGACGCCGGCGAGCTCATCCCCCCCCAACCCCCACGACACCAGCACCAGCAAGCCCCCCCCGCGCCGAGGGCGGAGCCGACGCGGATGGCCTCGGCGGAGGGGGGACGGGGCGTGGCATCGGCGCCGCAGGTGCAGGAGCAGCGAGGGGGGCCGGCACAGGGGGCGGAGGAGAGCCGGCCGTGGAACGTGGACTGGGGCGCAGTCCCGGACCCGCTGGGGGGGGAGACCCTCCCCCTGGTGGGGGAAGTGTACGGGTGGTTGTGCTGGGCCAACCAGGGGACCTCCAGGAGGTCGCGGAACCGGCCCTTCGATGCCGTGCTCCTCCGGAGGGACGGAGGAAACCGAGAGGCACCCCCGGGGGGGTGGGCGGCCCAAGAGGACCACGAGAGGGTCCTCAGGTCAGTGATCTGGGCGGCGTGGCCCGACAGGGAGCCGACGTGGCCGGCCTTCCTGGAGGGAGGAGCGGTGCTCCGCATCACGGATGCGGACGCCAACAACTGGCTCCCCCGGGCTTTGCGTAGCGCCCTCGCCCACTGGCGCTACCGCCGGCACAACCCGCCGCCGCCGCAGCCCCAGCCCCCACACAAGCGGCGGCGCAAGTGAAGGCCCAGACGGCGGGCGCGGGAGGGGGGGATGGGCCCCCTGACCCACGCCCCCCCCACGGTATGGCACGACGTGCGGGGACGCGCCGCCACCCACGGAAGGGAGTGCGGGGGCGCCAAGCGCGGGGAGGAACCGGCTGCCCCGCAACCTGCTAACCACTGACCGCTAACCATCAACCACCCCCGGCCGGCTGGCGCCGCGCGGCAACGGCCGGGGAGGTGAGGGCCCCGGCGAGGGCCTGCGCGGGCATCCAGCTCTCGATAAGGGGGGCGGGTGACGGGCGCGACCCCCTGGCCGATGGCTGGCCCCCGGGACCAGGGCCGCCATGCCGCCCCCCCCCCCCCCACGGCCGACGAGAGGCATCACCAGGGGGCCAAAGGGCCCCCCCCAACCCACCCCCCCCCCCCCCGCACAGACCCGGGGGCGGGCGGGGGGCGGTCCCCCCACCCCCCCCCCCCCCCCGCACCCACCGCAGCAGGGGCGCCACAGGCGCGGCCCTCCGCCCCCCCAGGGCCGGGGGGGCGCCCCCCCCTCAGGGGGAACGGCGGCTGGGCCTGCTCCCGCGAACCCACACCGGCGTGCCGGGGCAACGCGCACGACGGAGCAGGAAGGAGGCCGCACCCCACATGACCCTCCCGTAACCACAGCCCGCCCCGAGGTGACGGAGGGAGGGTGTCAAGTCAGATGGGGCCCCCAGGGGGGCGGTCCACGGGCCGCCCCTCACCCCCCCCACCACGGGGCGGCACTTCAGCCCCGACCGCAAGCGCGCGCCGGAAGGGAGCGCACCGGCGACACGGAGAGAGCCAGGAAGGAGTACCACAGGCCGCCGCCTGGAACGAGAGCAGGGAGGCCGCGGCGCGACACCCCCCCCCCCCCCCCCCCGCCCCCCCACCGGCCCGCCGGCCGCAGGGGCCCCCGCCCCCACCCCCCGAGGCTGAAGGGACGGACCCCCCCGCCCGGGAGGGGAGCCGGGGAGTTACCCGCCCCGACGCCCCAGCCGCCGGCTCCAATGGGGGCCGCGAAGAGCATGTGGGCCCACGCCTGCGCACCGGGACGCCGGGCGGATCGTGCCCAGAGAAGCCGGGTGGGCGCGAACCGGAATGGTATGGGTGGCCACGCCCCCCATGGACAGCACGACGCCAAGGGACGCCCGCTTTGTTGCCTACCCGGGGAAAGCGGCCCCGCAACCCGCTAACCACTGACCGCTAACCCTCACGACCACCCCCGGCCGGCCAGCGCCGCGCGGCAACGGCCGGGAGATGAGGGGCCCCAGGGAGGGACTGCGTGGGGATCCGGCACTCGGTAGAGGGGGGCGGGGGAAGGGCGCGACCCCCCTGGCCGATGGCTGGCCCCCGGGGCTGGGACCGCCAAGCCGCCCTCCCCCCCCCCCCTTTCTGGCCGACAGGGGGCATCGCCAGGGAACCGAAGGACCCCCCCACTCCCCCCCCCCCCCCCCCCCTCCCACACAGGCCCGGGGGTGAGCGGGATGGCCCCCCCCCCCCCCCCCCCCCCGCACCCACCCCAGCAGGGGAGCCACAGGCGCGGCCCTCCGCCCCCCCAGGGCCGGGGGGGCGCCCCCACCCACAGGAGGAACGGCGACACGGTAAGGGCAGCGGCGGCTGGACCTGCCCCCACGAACCCACACCGGCGTGCTGGAGCAATGCGCACAACGGAACACGAAGGAGGCCGCGCCCCACATGACCCTCCCGTGACGACAGCCCACTCCGAGGGGACAGAGGGGGGGTTTTGCGGGTCAGCCGGGGCCCCCAGGGGAGCGGTCCACGGGCCGCCCCTCACCCCCCCCCGCCCCGGGGCGGCACTTCAGCCCCGACCGCACGCGCGCGCCGGAGGGGAGGGCCAGAAAGGAGTACCGCAGGCCGCCGCCCGGAACGAGAGCGGGGAGGCCGCAGCGCGACACCCCCCCCGAGGCAAGGGGAATGGACCCCCCCCACCCGAGAGGGGGGCCGGAGTGCGACCCGCCCCCCCGCTCCGGCCGACGGCCCACACGGGGGCCGCGAGGAACAAGCGGGCCCACGCCTGCGCACCGGGACGCCGCACAGATCGTACCCGGAGAGGCTGGGTGAACACGAACCGGAGTGGTATGGGGGGCCACGCCCCCCATGGACAGCGCAACGCCAGTGACGCCCGCTTTGTTGCCTGCCCAGGGAAGGCAGAGGGACGGAAAGAGGCAGAGCGACCCCCCGCCCTACAGTCAGTCGGCGACCCGGTGGTGCTACTGCCCGCCTCTTACCCCTGTGCACGTCAGTCGGCGATCCAACGCACCCCACCCAGCCCCCTCCCCTGTCCCGACCCCGTGCGCGTGGACTGAGGCCTCCCGGCACGCGCAACACGCTTCACGGCGCACAGCCCCACCCACAGGACAGGATTCATAGCCGACGACACCCCTCAGTGGCGTAAGAGACTCCCGCGGCCCAGTAGTGAGAGCGTCGGTCTTCAATCGTCCAGTGCGGGGGTTCGATCCCGGGCGTTGGTGCTCCTGGGATCCCTGCACGTAGAGCTCTCTAGTTGGCGACGTGGGAACCACCCCCCCCTCCAGCAACTCGCGCCACCACCGATACCGGTGGATCGGGTGGAGGTCTCGTTCGTTTTACCCCCCACCCACGGAAAACAAAAGACATGGGAACCACCCACCCCTGCAGCAGTGCGCACCGTCACCTGTACCCAAACAGGTCGATGGGAGGCCTCGCCCGGTATTCGAAGGGATCGGTGGGAGACCACCGATCCCGGGGTTCGAACCAGCTCCTTCACGGCGTGCGCCTGGTGCGCTACCTCCGGGGTGGCTGCCTTCTGAGATGCACCGGCACCCGGGTCACAGAACAAACACGCCCGCAACCCCCTCCCCCTGTACCAAGAGTAAGCCCGCGGTAGGGCTGCCTAGCTGGGCCATGAACCGGGACATTGGAGCGCCGCTCCAGCCACGGTCACCCCAACCCCCCCACGCATCCCGCAGGGCGAAGCTCCGTGCGCATCAGGCACGTCATGAGAATCCGGCGGGCCGGCGCCTGGACACCAAGACGACACCTCTCTCCCCCCCCGCGAGAACAGAGCGGGGCCCCCACAACCGCACGCCCGCAACGCAGACCCCGACAGCCCACCTAGTGGACGGGCAGAGGAGGGAAGGGGGACGCCCCACGCCCTACGCAATGGACGAAGGCACCCCCCCGGGGACGCCCAGCCGCCGCCCTCGCAACCCCAAGCCAAGTAGGGGGGAACCGGGACCGGACCGCCCCCCCCCCAAGCACGCCAGACGGAGCACGGGACCGGGGCAGGACACGCGGAGGGGCACGGACCACATGGAACGGCCCTACCAGCGCCCAGTGCCGGGACCACGCGAGATGCGCGCGCCACACCACCCGGCGGGGAGCGGACACCGCGAGAGCGCGAGCGCACACACACGAAAAGGACACGCGGGGACCACCAGAAGGGCAACCGGACCGAGCGCGCGGAACGCACAGACCACATGGAATGGCGTACCAGCGAGCGAGGATAAGGGACACCCGGACGGGACGGCCCGCCACACGCAACGCGGGATACGCGGGGCGGGAAAGGGGAAGACGGGGACACACAACACCAGGTACCGGCCCGAACCCCCCCGAACCGGCCCCGAGCGCCGCGCACACACAGACGGGACACTGCACCCGCCAAGGCAGTAGTGGCGCACAGCGCCACGCCCCAACCCCTAGGCTAGGCAGCCACCGCGCCAGCCCAAGGGGGTCCCACTGGCGACAAGCCAGTAGCACGGGCCCGGCGGCGCCGGTGCCCCGGGCGACCACGCATTAGGGGGGCGACGCAGTGGGTAAGCGCCCGCGGCCACGGCTGCGAATTGATGCACTGACCGGGGAGTGGCGAAACGGGGACGCCGGGGAAGGACGGGGCTCCGAGCTCTGTGAACCCGGGGGACTCCGCCACCAGGCAGGAGGTGCGTCTTGGAGGGCCCCCCACTAGGACCCGGTGGGGAGGATATCACCTGGCCCGACCAGGTGGCCCCCCGGGGCCGAAAGGCGTCTAGTACCCGCAAAATCAAACCTCAAACCTCAAACCTCTTACCTGGGTGTGGGGCGTCCGGGGTCGGGCGCTCTCCCACCCCCGACTGCCCGCCCTCTGGGCGGGCTGCCGGGGCCCACTACCCACTGGCTGTGGGTGTGAGGGGGTGCGGGCGTGGGGACCCGTCACCAACCCTACAGCGCGCTGGCTTTGCGTGCTGTGGGGGCGGCATGAGGGTGCCCGGGGGGGGCGCCTCTTGCCTGGGTGTGGGGCGTCCGGGGTCGGGCGCTCTCCAACCCCCGACTGCCCGCCCTCTGGGCGGGCTGCCGGGGCCCACTACCCACTGGCTGTGGTTGTGGGGGGGTGCGGGCCTGGGGACCCGTCACCAACCCCACAGCGCGCTGGCTTTGTGCGCTGTGGGGGCGGCATGAGGCCGCCCGGGGGGGGCGCCTCTTGCCTGGGTGTGGGGCGTCCGGGGTTGGGCGCTCTCCCACCCCCGACTGCCCGCCCTCTGGGCGGGCTGCCGGGGCCCCCTACCCACTGGCTGTGGGTGTGGGGGGGTGCGGGCGTGGGGACCCGTCACCAACCCCACAGCACGCTGGCTTTGCGCGCTGTGGGGGCGGCATGAGGGTGCCCAGGGGGGGTGCCTCTTGCCTGGGTGTGGGGCGTCCGGGGTCGGGCGCTCTCCCACCCCCGACTGCCCGCCCTCTGGGCGGGCTGCCGGGGCCCACTACCCAATGGCTGTGGGTGTGGGGGGGTGCAGGCGTGGGGACCCGTCACCAACCCCAGAGCGGGCTGCCTTTGCGCGCTGTCAGGGCGGCATGAGGGTGCCCGGGGGGGGGCCCTCTTGCCTGGGTGTGGGGCGTCCGGGGTTGGGCGCTCTCCCACTCCCGACTGCCCGCCCTCTCGGCGGGCTGCCGGGGCCCACTACCCACTGGCTGTGGGTTTTTGCGGGGGGTGCGGGCGTGGGGACCCGTCACCAACCCCACAGCGCGCGCTCTTGCGTGCTGGGTGGGTGGCATGTTGGTGCTTGGGCGGGGCGCCTCTCGCCTGGGTGTGGGGCGTCCGGGGTCGGGCGCTCTCCCACCCCCGGCTGCCCGCCCTCTGGGTTGGCTACCGGGGCCCACTACCCACTGGCTGTGGGTGTGGGGGGGTGCGGGCGTGGGGACCCGTCACCAACCCCACAGCGCGCTGGCTTTGCGCGCTGTGGGGGCGGCATGAGGCTGCCCGGTGGGAGGGGGCCTCTTGCCTGGGTGTGGGGCGTCCGGGGTCAGGCGCTCTCCCACCCCCGACTGCCCGCCCTCTGGGCGGGCTGCCGGGGCCCACTACCCACTGGCTGTGGGTGTGGGGGGGTGCAGGCGTGGGGACCCGTCACCAACCCAAGAGCGGGCTGCCTTTGCGCACTGTCGGGGCGGCATGAGGGTGCCCGGGGGGGGCGCCTCTTGCCTGGGTGTGGGGCGTCCAGGGTTGGGCGCTCTCCCACCCCCGGCTGCCCGCCCTCTGGGTGGGCTACCGGGGCCCACTACCCACTGGCTGTGGGTGCGGGGGGGTGCGGGCATGGGGACCCGTCACCAACCCCACAGCGCGCTGGCTTTGCGCGCTGTGGGGGCGGCATGAGGCTGCCCGGGGGGGGGGCGCCTCTTGCCTGGGTGTGGAACGTCCGGGGTCGGGCGCTCTCCCACCCCCGACTGCCCGCCCTCTGGGCGGGCTGCCGGGGCCCACTACCCACTGGCTGTGGGTGTGGGGGGGTGCAGGCGTGGGGACCCGTCACCAACCCCACAGCGCGCTGGCTTTGCGCGCTGTGGGGGCGGCATTAGGCTGCCCGGGGGGGGGGCGCTCCTTGGCTGGGTGTGGGGCCTCCGGGGTCGGGCGCTCTCCTACCCCCAACTGCCCGCCCTCTGGGCGGGCTGCCGGGGCCCACTACCCACTGGCTGTGGGTGTGGGGGGGTGCAGGCGTGGGGACCCGTCATCAACCCCACAGCGCGCTGGCCTGTGCGCTGTGGGGGCGGCATGAGGTTGCCTGGGGGGAGCATCTCTTGCCTGGGTGTGGGGCGTCCGGGGTCGGGCGCTCTCCCACCCCTGACTGCCCGCCCTCTGGGCGGGCTGCCGGGGCCCGCTACCCACTGGCTGTGGGTGCGGGGGGGTGCGGGTGTGGGGACCCGTCGCCAACCCCAGAGCGCGAGCTCTTGCGTGCTGTGGGGGCGGCACGAGGGTGCCCGGCGGGGGCGCCTCTTGCCTGGGTGTGGGGCGTCCGGGGTCGGGCGCTCCCCAACCCCCGGCTGCCCGCCCTCTGGGCGGGCTGCTGGGGCCCACTACCCACTGGCTGTGGATGTGGGGGGGTGCGGGCGTGGGGACCCGTCACCAACCCGACAGCGCGCTGGCTTTGCGCGCTGTGGGGGCGGCATGAGGGTGCCCGGGGGGGGCGCCTCTTGCCTGGGTGTGGGGCGTCCGGGGTCGGGCGCTCTCCCAGCCCCAACTGCCCGCCCTCTGAGGGGGCTGCCGGGGCCCACTATCCACTGGCTGTGGGTGTGGGGGGCTGCGGGCGTGGGGACCCGTCACCAACCCCACAGCGCGCTGGCTTTGCGCGCTGTGGTGCCGCATGAGGCTGCCCGGGGGGGGCGCCTCTTGCTTGGGTGTGGGGCGTCCGGGGTCGGGCGCTCTCCCACCCCCGACTGCCCGCCCTCCTGGCGGGCTGCCGGGGCCCACTACTCACTGGCTGTGGGTGCGGGGGGGTGCGGGCGTGTGTGTGCGTGTGCGTGCCCTGCTTGGCCGGGTCGGGCGGACCGGCCTCCCGGGCGCGTTTTGGTGCGCCTCACATTTCCTTTGGCCGTTGTTGCTTCGCTCTTTGCTTGTTCGCCCCCCTCCACGCTGGGGTTGCCCTGCTTGTGGTTGTTGTTGGTCTTTTTTTGTTTTTGTTTCTTTTCCCCTTCTCCCGCTGCTTGCGCCCCCGTTGTGTCCTGCTTTGCGTGTTTTCCGGCCATGGGTGCCTTGGGCCTTGGCGTCTTGTCCCTCCCATCCCCGCCCCCCCTCCTTTTTTTTCTCCTCCCCCCCCCCTCTGTGCGCCCCGTTGTCCCTTCTTTTGCGTGTTCTCCGGCCTGGGGTGCCCTGGGCCCTGCTTCCTGTCCCCCCCCCAGCCCCCCCCCCTTTTTGTTTCTTTTTTTTTGGCCCCCCCCCCTCTGTTGTCTCTGGCGTTTCCTGCTCCCAGGTTGCCTTGCCCGTGCCCGTGTTTGGTCTGGCCGTCGCTGGGCGTCCTCCCTGTGGTGTCTCGTTCCCCTGTGCTGTGTCTTGTGGCGCCGTGCTGCCGTGTGGTGCTGTGCTGTGGTGCCCTGTCTTCTTTCGTTGTTTTTCTCCCTGCTGGTGGCGCTGGGTTCCTGTTGTTCCCCGTTGGTTCTGGGCTCCGGGCCGGTTCCGGGTCGTTTCTGTTTCTGTGCTCTGCCTGTGCGTTGCTGTGCTGGTGTGCCTGCGCCGTTGCTCTCGGTTCGGTGCTCTCTTGCACTCGCGGGGCTGGCTGGTGTTTTGTGTTGTTGCCTGTTGCGTTTGTGTGTTTGCTGTTGGGCCTGGCTGTCCCCTGTTGTCTCCTGGTGGGTCCTTGTGGCTCCTGGTGTCGTGTCTCGGTGGCGTGCTGTGGTGTGTCCCCGGGTGCTGTGCTGCGCCTTTATGCTGCGCGTTGTGCCGCCTGGCGTTGCGTTGTTGTGCGCTGTGTTGTTTCGTTTTGCTACGTTTGGTGCTGCCGCGCGCTGTGTTGTGTCCTGGGGCGCTGTCCTGCGCCTTCTTGCGCCGTGTTTTGTCTTGTCCCCCCGCGCTGTGTGTGTTTTGCTGTGGTGTGTCGCCGCGTGGCGTTGTTCGCCGTTGTGCTTTGTGCCCTGTGCACCCTGGGGTGTCGTGTTGTGCGTTTCCTGTTGTCTCCGCCCTGTGCGGTGTTGCTGTGTGGCCCGCTCTCCCTCGGTGCCCCGCTCCCCTGTGCTGTGCCCCGTGGTGCTGTGCTGCCGCGTGGTGCCGTGGTGTCCTGCCATGCTGCCTTGTTGGGTTTGTTTCTTGCGTGGGTGTGGTTGTACCTACTTGAAAAACTGCTGCAAAATTTCGTACGATATTTTTTTCCCTGTTTTTTGGCTTTTGTATATAAAATAAAATTATACACAACCCAACCCCACCCGCGCGCAGCAAGACCATGTACGCTGCTGTGCCTTACGTGCTACCCGTCGTTCTTGACGTCCTGGGCCTTGTTCTTGTGCGTGGCGTCGTGGAGCGTGTTGGCGTCCATTGCTAAGGGTTGACCGCGTTCCCCCAGGGCCGCCGCCTGAGCTGCAGGGCAAGAGGAGTGATGGGCACGAGGATGGGGAGGGAGGTGCATGGAGAAGAAGAAGAAAAAGGCGGCAGGGCGCGACGTGAGGGGTCGTGGCGAGTTATGAAAAATTTTCGAGTTTTACGCGCTGCTCGCGACGCGTTTTTCTTTGCGCCTATAGCGAGTTAGACGACAGCAGGGACGGCGTTGGGGTCCTACGAGCGTTACGGTGCTTACGGCGTTAACTATTCACCTATTTCACGTCGAAACATTTTTCGTCGCGTTTTTACGCGTTTCGCAGAGCGCTTTTTGGCCTAAGCGTTTTTTATGCTAATTAGCTTCATTTTCAGCCATTCATAAAGTTTTTTCGTCGTGTTTTTCCTATCTTTTTCTTTCGTTCTGGGACAGGCCCCCAGCGCGCGCGACCCACCAGAGGAGGGGGTAGGGTGCGTAGGCCGGGTAATCCTGCTCGATTGCAAGGGCCAGGGGGAGCGTCACTAGAGGGTACAGGAAGGGGCCCTCTGCTCCCCCTTGGGGGACCCCGCTGCCTGGCTCCAGGAAGGGGGTGAGGCCTGCTCCAGTGCGGACCGTGTATTTGCGGGTGCAGATGTAGCCCGAGGCGAAGTTGTAGAAGGGGAGGCCTAGGCGTTTCCACACCGCTTCTAGAAGGAGCCAGGGGGTGTTCGGGAAGGCTCCTTTGACGTCGAGGGAGGCGATGATGAGGTCCACCGGGTCCATGTATGCGATGGTGTCCTGGAGGAAGATGGCCTCGTGTGGGGACCGGCCTGGGATGGCCCCCGAGAGACTTGCTGGTATGTGGGGGTCCAGGTGGGGGCGGATGCGGCGTGGGATGATGGTCCAGACAATTTTGACCTCCGTGACCGCACAGACTATGGGGCGCCAGTTGTCTGGGTTTGCCCGGTTCCCTTTTTTTGTAGAGGGGGCGGACAACGTTTGCCCAGTCTGGTGGCAGGGGGGTCTGCCCCGTGATGTCCCAGAGGCGGTCGGCGAGGATGCGGAGGAGGTGGGCGGGGAGGTGGTAGTATGCCTCCGCAGGGAGGCCGTCGTAGCGTGGGGTTTTGTGTTGCCGGAGACTGTGGATGGCCTTCCGGACTTCGTGGATGGTGAAGGGGCATTTTTCCAGTTGCCTCCTCTGGGCGTGGTTGAAGTCCCGAGGGAGGCGGTCGATTTTGGCCTGGGTGTCTGGGTCCTGTGTGTCTTGGGTGGGGGTGTGTTGCCGGAGGAAGCTGTCTTGGGTGGCTTGGAGCACTGTGGCTGGGTCGTTGGTGAGGGAGCCGTCCTCTTGCCGGACCGTGGTGATGGTGCGGTGGCCAGTGTCGGTCATGGCGTCGTTCAGGTGGCGGATGGCCTTGTAGGGGAGTTCATGTTGCGCATACCGTTCGTGTTCCTGGGCGATGCGCTGTTGCCTGTGGATGTGCCACCGCTGCAGGTCTGCCCTGATGTGGGCTATCTGTGTCCTGCAGTGGTGTATCTGGCGGCCGGTTTGGGGGGTGTCAGTGTGGAGGAGGGTCGCCAGTTGTTGCTTCGCATGCCAGAGGTCAACGAGCATGTCTCCTAGGGCCGTGGGTGGTTGGTCATCGTCTGTGTGGCGGCATTGCTGAAAGCCGCAGGCGACGGCGACCGTGCGCATGGCTGTGAGTAGGTCGGTGGGGTCTGGTTGGACGCGTCGGGCGCGGTCTATGGCCCTGTGATATTGGGACCAGGCATGCTTGTCATGCAGTGGGGGCATCTTCAGGGGGGCTGGTAGGCCTTGGTCCGCATCCACCGGGGGGCTGGGGGGAAGTTTGGGGATGGTGAGGCGGATGTACAGAGGGCTATGGCCTGTGAGTCCCAGCGGGAGGGGTCCATATCGGGCCTCTGCCCGGATGATGGTGGTGGGGTCGCCATTGCATACGTCGATGCGGGATGGGGTGGCATCTGTTTGGTGGGGGAAGTGGGATGGTTGGCCTTCGAGGTTGGCCGTCAGGTCCACGAGCCCCAGCATTTCGATGGTGTCGCGGACTGCTTGGTCCTGGGGTGTGGCCTGTCCCCCTCGGTCCGCCAGGGTGGGGGCGGCGTTCATGTCGCCGATGATGACTGTGGGGGCGAGCTTGGCCATCTGGCGGTATGCCTCGGCCAGGGCTTGGAGGAAGGGTTCCGTGGCTTTGCCAAAGGGGACGTGGGTGTTGATGACGTTGAGTTGCCATCCATTCCCGACGACCTCATAGACACCTAGTCTCCCTGGGACGCTGAGGTGGTGGATGTGGTGGGCGTGGATGCCGGTTTGGGCGTATAGGGGGGTCCCCTTGTGCCAGTAGCATTTGTACGCTTTCTGGTCCGGGTTATATATGGGGGTGGTTTCTGGGGGGTCGTCGCGTTGTAGGCCTTGTTCCTGGAAGGTGAGGAGGTGGGGAACCCACCCCGGCCTCTGTGCCATCAGGAGCTCTTGGAGGGCGGTTGTGGCATCCTTGGAGTGTAGTCCTTCAAGAGTCCTCCAAGCTGAAGCAATCAATGATCAATGCGACACATCTCAGTGCTATCGACCCCCGACAGCCGTATCACTTATAGACGGATCCTTCGAAAGACTGCGTGGGTCCAACGCTAGCGCAGCGATGCGCGCATGGGAAGTACAAGGGACATCTTCGACATATTGCCTTCGTGTTGCGGAAAATGCAACCTGCCGAAACTCGATACCCGATTCGAGAACAGCAGCTGTTGGCTATCGTGTTAGCCTTGAAGCAGTGGTTCCATCTACTTCGAGGACCACAGCAGGTGCACGTGCACATCGACCACGAAAGCCTTCGTTATCTTAAAACATGCCCTCGACCGCTGACATCACGACAAGCATGTTGGTCCCAGTGAATCGAGGAATACAGGCTCACGTTTTGGTATGTACCGGGCCTCGAGAATCCAGCAGCGGACGCCTATTCCCGCCTGACTTCACGACAGTTGATGGACATCGAAAATGCCACACGTACACGGGCCTTTGTAATACCCTTGGTCGAGAACTCGGCTTCACCGGAGGGGAAACGCGTCAGTGAGTTCCTGCATGTGCTCGGGGACTCGTTCTCACAGAACGAAGTGTGGCCCCAACTGTACGCCCACGTGTACGTTTCGCTTCGAAGCGGACGCTTCGTGGGGAAAAAACCTAATGTTGACGAATATGCGGAACCAGCCCTTCAATTTGACACCGAACCTGCCGTCGAGCCGGAGGACGTGGAGCAACTACCATCGAACGCAACAGTCGTCGAGCCGGAGGACCCGGAGCCAGTGCCATCAAACGAGATTCTGGCTGACAATTCACAACAACCAGAGCTACATCTCGATGATGCTCGCAACGACCCAGACATGCCTGCGGACACCGAGGACCTTCCCGACGTAGGCATGGACTGCCCGCTTCGAGTCACGTTTGGCAATGAACTTCGATGTGCTCCGACCCTGGCTGAACTGATCCGCTGTCGACGTCACCGAGATGGCCCACTACAATCAGTTCCTTTGCCTAATGTTGGGCCGAACACGCCGTACCCGTCGAGTCTTAAAGGTACACACCGTCGAGTATACCGACACTACCAGTGCAAGGATTTGACTTCGACCGCTGTGTGGGCAGCAGCCTATCGACGAGACCCCCGTACGAGACACATCTACGAAGTCGCGGTTCGAAGCCCTGCGGCACGACACCAACTCCGCGATGTCAAGTTGTTCTTCGATGATGGCAAATTCTTCCATTTGTCGGCGATGGGCAAGCGTGTGCTTGTCCCTCGAACGCTCCTGACGTCGATTGTGGCTATGTATCACGAGTCGGAGTTGTATGGCCATTCGGGTGTACTTCGAACCATGGCACTGATTAAGCGCAACTACGTTTGTTCACATTTCCGACATTACGTCGAGCGGTACATCTTAAGTTGCGATGTGTGTCAAGCGGATAAGTCACGGCGTGTCGACACCGCCAGAATGCCTAGACCATTACCGGTGCCCAACACCAAATGGCATAGTGTGTCCATCGATTGGGTGTCAGGATTGCCGCCGACCACTAGGGGCCATGATGCCATCATGACTGTGGTCGACCGATTCTCCAAGCGTGGAATGTTCATGCCCTGCCGCAAAGATATGACAGCCGACGACCTTATCTATGTGTTCCTGCGTGAAGTAACACGACTTAAAGGATGCACTCGACAAATTCTTTTCGACAGAGACAAGCTGTTCAAGTCCCAAGCGTGGAAGGAGTGGGCGCAGCGTTTCAAGATGGAGATGCACCAAACAGTAGCCAACCGTCCTCGAGGCAATGGCCCAGCGGAGCGCAGCAACCAGTCGATCCTCCAGCGCTTGCGTACACATGATATCTTTGGTAACAACGAGTGGGTTCTGTTCGCCGAGATCCAGTTTAACAACCTGGCGTCCAAAAGCCTTCGGGTCTCCCGGTTCGAGATTGATGAGGGACGTACACCCCATTTTACATTGGATATTCCCGGAATGACTTCCCATGCACATGAGTCTTCAACAGTGAATGATTACATGCAGCAAGCTGAGCGTACCTTCGATTCTGTGCATGCAATGCTTGCCGAGGAACGTCGACGCCCAATGCATGTAGTCCTACGAATGGACCCACAGGTTCGAGTGCCTGAAGTGGTGAAACGATGGTGGATGTTGGTGCCGGATTATCGACATAAATGGAAACTCGATGTTGTTTGGTTCGGCCCTTACAAAGTTCTCGAGGTACTGAACAAGAGCGAGAATGTTAAACTGGACATCCCTGCCCCTTTCGATGGGTTGCGAGTTTCCGATCGAGACATCATAAAGCCCTACATCCATCGAGAGGGACAGCCAGTGTGGGAATTCCCGATGACACCTGTCAAAAGCAGGGACTCCCCTCAACTTGTCAAGATCCTGGCTAGACGTCGAGTGGGATCTAAAAAGCGCCGCACGTTCCTCCACCGTTGTGAACAGGATGATGACACATTGTCTTGGGATTCGAGTAAAGCTCTAGAGGAGGATCCCGTGTACATTGAATTGTTTTGACCCCAACCTGAGTAACATCACTCGTCTCTGCAGCGTGTTTTTTTGAAAAACTCATGCGGGGTTCCAGGTCGACCACTGGAGCCTCCGACTACGGTAGTACTTCCCGGACACCCCGAACTTCCACTCAACCTCCGCCCTCTCGAGCATCACCATCGAATGGCATCGATGTTGACGAGATCAACGACACTACCGGTGAAGATGGCGATGGTGCCGAAGCCCCAGCGACATCGACTTCAGCTCGCCGGCGTCAACCGGTAGCGTCGGCGCCAACTTGACCAAGTCAACCGCTGGATCCGTTCTCCGCGTCGAACTACAGTCAATTGGCATACGCTGGAAACTCGAAAAAAAAAGAAGGCCCCTCGTCGAAAGGAGGCAAGGGAGGTGTGTCCTCTCACGAGGAATTTGCAGAAGTAGAACCGAGTGGGCGAGTCGTCATGTCAGGAGCCTTCACAGGCTTGGAAGTTCTCGAGCGAGCCCTGGCCGGCTGGCGTGTCCTCGAATCAACCAAGGGAGGGGGGCCCCCACCCCGCATTGAACCGACTCTTTGCAAGCTGTACGGGCTCCCGCCCCCGGGCGATGCAGCATACTATCAAGGACAGTGCTCGAGCCTCAAAGAGTCTGATAGACCCTCCGATCCTTCGAATGCATGGGTTCATGAGGAATGGTTCGATTCTGATGAAGATCTCGCTTGCTATACGGGGCACGACGACTGATCCCCTTCCTCTGTTCAGCGTCCGGATGGGTCGACAGTTAATGGACATCGAGGCCTAACACCTGGACATCGAGTCCATCCAGGAATGAACCGTCGTTGGGAGGAGAGCCAAATACCTCCAACTATAACAATAAGGACGACGCTGCTTCCAACGACTGGGTCAACCAATCCTGGCTGTCGAATGCCCGGAGAACGCAAGCTACCACTTGAATGAACCAGTCCGATTCCCACTTCGACAATGACAACGATGCAAACTATGGAGATCTACCCGATGCCTGGTCCGACGAAGAGGACTATGCGTACGCCACACATAGTTGGTCCACGCCACCGCCGAGTTACCATACTGTGCTCCAACCAGAATGGCTGTGGCAGCTCTATCATAGGCAACAATACAACCATAAAGTTGAGACCATCAAAAACTTCCGACACCTGGGCACGTTCAGAATGAAGCCACCCTACCGATTTGGGACGCACAAAGACGATCCACTTGCGACGGAGTACATCAAGCCCGAACCATCAGTGCTCACCATCGCGTCGGGTGCCATAGCTGGTCAACGAGGAGGCCACCCATTCCTGAGCAAACGCCATGCCGCAGTTGTGACAAACACGAATGCCGCTATCACCGAATTGCGCAAAACCGTCGACATCGACAGCTGGGGTCGAACAGCGCCATTTGCCTACAATACGATGGGAAGCGCGCCTGACACATCTTTCGATTAGCATGGGAATGCCGGTGGCAAGCCGAGCTACCAGTGGTATACAAAGATTGAAATGGCTTGCCAGAACTTTTGAAAGACGCCCGTTGACTGGCGGCACTGCCACGAAGAGCTCGACCGCGGATTCAGGAACAATCTCTCCGAGCATGACCTGCCCAATCAAATTGCGTGCCTCAACTGCATGCATCGACAGATCTCAGGAATTGACGACCTGATGCACGTCGCCGATGGGATCCACCTAATCTTCACGTACCGACGTCTCTGGACAGTCGAAAAGATGCGTCCAGTAGCACCCGTCCCCGTTTCGATCCCTGGACTCGTTCGAGAACTCCAGAAGTTTTGCCAGACGAACGACTTGCTGTTCGAAGACCGAGCCCCCTTTCTCATGTACAAGGTCAACTTGCTTCTTCCACCACAACAACTGCGAGGCCTACAAGGTACCACAAGACTTGCGTACAAAAAAGATAGGTGCGCTCCACATCGAACACAAGACCATGTGGTCCAACTGCAGGAGTACTATCGACTTGGAGAATCAACCGGACCTTATGCGTACAACGCCGTCGCACCAGGGGCACCCATCGACCTTGTCCAGCTGGCGACGATTTACCAGACTGGACCTGGACAAATCGGATACCACGACTTTGATAGGGAATTCCGACGAGTTGCTCGCCTTCACCCGACCAGTGAGGAGTACGTCAACCTCTTTCCTTTCACCGGACACCGCTGATTTGGTTCGCCGCATCGGTACCTCGAAATACCTCATGTCCACCTTCGAAGGCGGATACGAGGATGGACGACGTTGGCAGCGAGCGGTCAAATTCGGAAAGGGATGTCTACGCCGATGAACCAGAGGAGCTCGAGTCCAGCAACTCACCTGCGAGTGACCCGTTCCACCCAGACCCTGTCGACTACCGGCCTTTGTCAGTGGATTTGAACCTCTATCGGCACCACTTTGACATCTCGTTCTTCAAGTACCTTACGCCGGTCCATGACGATTTCAAAGCTGCCCATCGACGCAAGATCGCCACTAGACTCACTGGGGGGGGTACTTTCTTCGCACAAACTTGAGTCTTCGAACGAAGATTCGAATCTTCATTCCAAGATTGTTTTTGCTTTAGTCGCAATTCAATTAAATCCAATTGAATCAAAGCTGCCGGGGAGAATCCCGCAAAAGGGCAGCGACAGCAGCGCGCGCACCAGATTGACAGGCAATTGACGCAGATTTGTGCCAGAAGGACGCAGATTTGTGCCAGAAAGACGCAGATTTGTGCCAGAAAGAAGGCTTTTTGGTTTTTTCAATTGATTTGTTGTATTTGTTAAGGGTGTCACTGTTTGACGAATGGTGCAACTTGGAATTACGCTCCAAAACGCGCTGGGCCCGACGAATGCCTATAGCCAGGACATTGAGGACGCGCTTGTGCAATTTTTCTCCTCCTCCCGCCTGGGACGCCAGCTTTTACATTCAATCTACACATGAGTCAACCCAGGCGCTGAGAAGCAGAGATTGAATCAACTACTGCGGTGGCACAGCGATGCTCAATGCTCGCCTGAAGAAGCAGTTGCTTTGCTTCTCCATTTGGGGATCCCTAAACGCCGCCTTCGGGTTCTATCGCGCTTTTTTTCCAAGCGTGCGGACGTATGGTACAAACAGACTGGCCTAAGGTTTGGGAAACCAATGCCAGGCCGCCTAAGAGTGTACTTGGCTTGGAAAAGGATGAAGGAGCCCCTGCACCTTGTTGGCCACATCGACAAGAAAACTGGCATCCAAAATGTCTCCCGGCCGTTTGATCGCTGGATCAACTACGTTTTCACACAGCCTTGCCTCTATGAAACTCTACAGCCCAGCAAAGATGGGTTGGTTTTCATTGTGAGTGGCGATGGTTATCCTGTAGCGGGTGTAAGCTGGACTCAGCTTACCATTGGCATTCGAAATGATGCACATCTACGCCGCAATGCAGCACACATTTGGGTTTTAGAGCTGCTATACTGTGGTGACTCCAATCTGAAGGATTTGCGCCGGGTCTGGAAAAACAATCTGAGGGTGTGTTATTTCTTCGAATATTGCCTTCGTTCGACCCTCCGACCGTTCGAACGAAGCTTTTCCTTCGAACGAACGTGTTTTTCAAACAAAATTCTGATTCCGCTTTGCACGCTAATAGGTCCTGCAGCGGATCATAACTACGCGATCTGTCGTCGTGAAGGGCACACGCTGTGCGGCAGGTGTTATGCTCGGCGGAGATTTACCGTTTTTGAAGAAGTTTTTGGGACTTACTGAGCATTGGTATATACCGTCAGTTCACAACTTGGGCCTTTGGAACCCTCCCAAGAGGCAGTACCTGGGCTGTCACCGGCGCAGAACGCGCCCCAGGAAGCACGCAACGCTATCAATAACATGCTGAAGATTGCTCTGTGTGGTTGGCAGCTAGGTAGAACTTTAGACCTGATGGACAAGAAACGAAGAGTGTTTTTTTATATGGGATGTTATTGCTCATGTTTTGGGGTTGGCCGACGGGCACTTGGGTAACCAGGCTGTCATGAGGTTGCGGGACGTGATGCAACGGCTCTATCGCACCTATCAGCGCATGGACATTGACCTCCGGGCGGACTGTCTGCAGGCGGCCTGGGAATTTCGCGCACACTGTTTGCCCGATACCCGTTCATATTATCTGATAATCTTGGAGTTCGATGTGCCCAGAATCCTAAAGGCGATAGCACCTTACGGGCTTGGGATGTACTGCCAGGACTTGGCTGAAACCACGAATGCCAAGCTAAAGGATTTCTACTTGCGGTTCACAAACAGAGGGGGCGGCACCACAGATGACTACCAGCTCTCTGCTCTACTACAAACCATGGAGCATGCCTTCATGTACACGCACTCCCATATTGTGGCTCACGGTACAACGCGCCCGATCTCTTGCCGAAACGCTGCATTGTTCGAGTCTTTAATAGACGATGCCGCTCAATGGTGCTCACAAAGGACGACAAGGCCAATGTCGCAAGACTGGTGGCGGTATGTGTTATTCTCCAAGCTCTGCAGGCATGCGTTGTAGTCCTTCCAATTTAGTCTTCGTTCGAATCTTCGAATCCTCGAACGAACTCTCGTTCGAAGATTTTTCTTTCTTCGAATATTCGAATCTTCGTTCGAATATGTTTTTCGAATCTTTCGCGCTGTGCTCAGGAGTTGCTTCAGGCGCACCCAACTTCTGCCCCAGCGTCACGATCATTGCCAGGAACACCTTCTCAGAGTAGTACAAAACTGGCTCAGCACCCAGCGCCGCAGCGTTCAGCGGATTTGGAGCCGTCACCATCCCCTTCTCGCCATTTGGATGACCCGCTAGATTTCGGATCCCAGGATTCAGAAGAATATGATGCAGATTACGTGGTGGTGAACGAAGTGTTCGATGTCAGCGCCGAGTTCCACACTTGCTGCCAGGTCATCGTAGAATCCGGAGTCACCCGGCCCTACCTTGACCTCATTCTAGGGAAATCTGTACCCGATCCGCATACCCCCATTTTCGGGGACCCGAAATACGCTTGGCTTACGCCACTGTCAACCTATGGGCGCTGTTCCAGAAAGTGTTTATCAGCCGATTGCAAAGATGTGGCTGTGGAGAGGGACTTGCCTTGTGCACTGGTTGCGCGCGCGTTCGCTTTCGCAGTCCCGAAAAAAAAAGGCACCCCGGCCCCGATCATACGTCTGCTTGCGCTTGTTTGACACGCCTACGGCTCCGTCGAGAGCTGCCGTGAAGACCGTACGGTGATGCTTAGATTCCCCTTCTCAGAGCCCCCAGGGTGGGGCAAATGTACATCAACGGGCAGCTTGAATGGCGTCAAGGTCGCCGCTCAGGCGCGGGGTGGTGTTGAGGCAGCCCAGTCGGACGAAGGAGCGCAGCAAGCTGAGGGAGTGTAACAAGTGCAAAGCACAATACCGTCGAAGTGGCAGATGGTGCTCCAGGCAGCAGTCGCAGCAGGAGTGCAGCATGGCTACATGGGAGGGGACATTCCTGAATGGGAGGTACCGTATTTACCTTGTAGCTGAGCGCTTTCGTCCATGCATGCGTCCTGTACGTTCATCTTCGAAACCCATTCTTCGTTCGAAGAAAAAAACGTTCTTTCGAAAATTCCAATCTTCGAACGAAGATTGTATTTGAAGTCTTTTACCACTGCACTGCCCACAGGTTGCGGCAACGCAAACCAGCGCCGTTGGCGTCAGGTGGAAGCTTCAGCTACCAAGTCGTGGAATTGAGACAACCGTGACTGCGGGCAGCCTGCTCAACAACCTCCTAACAAAGCCTGCGAGAGCACTGACGGTACTCGGAGCACTCCAAAACCATGAAGAAGGTCGCAGAAAGGCGAAGTTGATGCCAACGTGGGTCAACCTGAGCCAGGGTGGTTCCACGTTGCATTCCCCTGACGCAACCGAAAAAAAAGCGTCGACGACCAGTGCTGGTGTGCGGGGCAAAGATCCACAACCCGTTGTGTCCAGACGACGGGCAAAGAACCTTGCCGAGATTGTCTCGTCTTACAAGAAGACAGAGAAGCCAAAGGAGAGACCGCCAGCAAAGCCAGCGGCTAAGCAACCTCCGAAGAAAAAGGGAAGATTGCTGCCGGGTGAGAGTTCGGAGAGTGAGGAGTTCGAAGAGACTGAAAAAGATGAGGAGGAGGAGCCGCCTTCCAGAGATGAGGAGGAGGAGCTGCCTTCCGGAGATGATGACGATGAAGACAAAACTCAGAAGACACAGATTCCAGACCAAGGGGCACTGCCGTGGGCATGGCTTCCCCTCCAAAAAGGGGGACCAGTGGGGAGCGTGGAGAGGAGTGCCGATTTCGAAGTGGCGCCCCTGGCGAACGGAGATACCCAGAGACATCCTGCAGCAGAAGACCAAACTGGGCCGTGCCGGTACAATCTATTGGGTCCCTGCAGACTACAAGTCTGCCGTGTGGCATTCTGTGGGAGAGTATTGTGTTGCGGCCCGAAGCTACACAACGGAGGAGGAGTGCAAAAACGCGGCGGCAGTGGCGTCGGCAACCGGTGGCGTGCCAGCTCCAAGTGCCAGAAAGAAGAAAGTGAAGGCAAAGAGGCCAAAGAAGAAGAGGAAGACGCCAACGAATAGTGGTGGCAAGCAGGAAAAAGAAGATGCCGGAGAGGGAGACAAAGAGGATACGGAAAAGGAAGACGAGGTTGCAATACAAGTGTCAGGCAGTGAGTCGTGAGCCAAAACTGGAAAAGCTACATTGGACAGGGACACTGGTGGTTGTGCGGTTCCGTTGTTGCCTGTATGTGCATTTGTAAACGCTGCGTTGTTTTCTCCAAAAAATATCTTCGTTCGAACATTCGAAGGTTCGTTCGAAGAAAAGTCCACAACATTTCGAAAACATATTTTCAGGGGATGTAGGTGGTTGCAGGCTGAATCCAAAGAACCAAACCCTCAAAAATACCTGTGTTGAGCATTTGATCACAATGTTTGCAGCAAAACGGCCACCCCAAAGGCGTTCCAACAGTTCAAAAATTTTCTTCGTTCGAAGAAATAATCTTCGTTCGAAGGTTTCGTTCGAAGAAAATACCCCGAGGGGTGGGTCTCATGGGGCGCTGCCGAGACCAGGTCCTCGAAGCGGTCATTGTCGACACGGCTTTGAGCCTTGTGACTGCAGAGGCGGTTCAGTTTGCTCTGCAGAGTACTTTCACCGATGGCCAGTATGTGCATCAACACCTCGGTCGACTCCAAGAAGAAAGCTCTTGAACCGACCAAGGCAGAAACAATGGGACCGGGATAATTTGGAGCGCTTGCCCGTGAACATGTCTTCGTATTCCAGTACAAGTGCCCCGTCGACGGCCGGCCTGGTGATCCGAACCTTCCATTGCTCAATCAACGATCTGGTGTCCTAATGCAGAAGCGTGCCCTCAAAAGCCACATTCCTCGACACTACACGGGTCGTGACACCTTCAAGTTCATGGCTGGAGTGGAGACGCTGAAGGAAGTGCACGAAGTGTGTCGACTCCAGGTGGATTGCTCGTCCACAATCGAGCGGGGCACAGACTGCTGAAGCGACAGTCGGAATGCCAGGTAATGGCTGATTTGACAGTCTGGATGCCAAGTAATGGCTGATTCGACAGTCTGGATGCCAAGTAATGGCTGATTCGACAGTCAGGACGCCATCAATGGTATCGACTGCCTTAATATGCCCTGTCGAGTTGACAGATGTATAGGCCTGTTGGTTGTTTGTCTGCTTGGCACTCAGCTTCAATACCTGTGCCCAATGTTATGGTATTTCGACGGGCCCACAGCCTTGCTGTGGGTAGCGCCCGTGCAGTGTGCCTGGCGAAGTTGTCTTCTGCAGCTTCCGCCAAGACACACCCGTGGCAGAGTCGAAAACGGCGTACACCTGAGGCGCTGACGACAGGTATACCATGTACTGTACCTCAGTGTGTGGGTTTCGAACATTTTCTGCTTCAGTAGCCAGCCCATGTTGAGGTCCAGAAACGTTTTTTCTCGGGGCTGCCCTTCGGGTTCGACCATGTGACACCCGCAGAGAGGAATGAGACCTCTTCGAGGTCTCAAGGGGGGGGTAGTGTTGAAAAGCAGCAGCGCAGCGAACGCGCAAGTCGCAGTCGCAATCGCACTGCAGTCTGTGAATCATAAGAAGCATGGAATGCCGGTTGCGTGAATGAAGTTCTGTAGGATACTTCGATCTCTGGACGGGGTCTTTGTCTTCGAATTTGTGAACTGTCTATGTATTGGTGCCCCGTCTAAAGATTCTGCGCAGAGGTTTTTTGATTTGGGATTCTGGACTTTCGAGAAACAAGAGGAACAAGAGGACAAGAGAGTTCCCAAGTCGTAAACCACAACAATGCCTGGTCGAGACCACAGTGGCACCGCACGCGAAATTGAAAGAAACGCCTCTGGCGCCGAAACCGCTCCACTCCCTACCCAAACTGGACACGGCAGAGGACACCCCCCACGACGAATCGGCGGCCCACTACATCATCCCCAACACCACCAACCGTAAAAACGACGATGCCAAGATCACCGTCACCCGCCACCTCCCCCACACCACACAGGTCTCTGAGCTGACGGCCCCCAACGTCCTCATCACCCATCGCCGACACGACGAGCGCTACACCATGAAGGCGCGGGGGACGGCTGCGACCACCTTGTACACCTGGCCAACATGGGGGACCTCCTACAACCCACCCTCCATCACGCCCCCTCCTGGCCCACCCCCTTCCACACGGCACACCGCCCAAACAAGAGAACCAAACACACAGGCGTGCACACTCCCGCCCAAGAGGGCAAGCACAAATACGACGCAAGACGCAAGGCCGACGCCCTCCACGACGACCAGACCATCCCCCGCATAAGAACCCCGCCCTGGCAGGGTGTCAGATGCCACCCACAACCGCACGGTCACAGGCATCATCACGGACTGCCTGAGCCTGGCGCAATCTCGGGCAGACGCGGTGTGTATCAGCGAGGGACACTCCCACACAGGGACGGTGGGGCGCCTCAACAACATCCAACCCCATTAAATACAGCGCGCTCTCGGACCCTTCGCCGTACACATCACCCCATACGGCATCGGCACCTCCCAATGTGAACACAGCGACCCGGCCTGCTCCACCCCGTGCACCTCGCCCCTGCGCCAACCACACCCGGCCCCCACCATAACGGGCAACATGCACCTTGGCACAGTGCCAGGGGACCCAGGCATATACATCCTGCCCAACAGCTCCAGGAAACACGCCACCCCCCTGCACGGGGTAGAGTTCTCGCCCTTGGACCGCCCCCACCAAAACACCAACACCAACACATCCCAGGGGACAGAGCGTCAGAGGCGCCAGACGGGGGAAGAAAGGCCTACCAACTCGCTCTGGCCCGCATCACAGTCCACCCCCCAGCCCACCTACCTAAGGACTTCGGCACGGAGCACCACATTGTCCTGGATGGACAAGCCCGGCAGATCATCACCGCCGCCCTATAAGCCCTCTCCGCCCACGACCACCACTGGGACTCCACTGCCATCCCTGCGAGGCCCCAACCACCGCAAGTCCCCAAAGACCCCGCAACCCCCCTATACATCGATCAACTCCTACGCCGCAGGGCCGCCCCACACCTCCACCTCTCCCGAATGAAAATAGCAGTCGCACCGCGGGACCCCCTCGATGCACCCCTCGAACATCCCGCCGTCCACATCCTCAAAGTGGACGCCCAATGGTGGGTCCTCCACGGGGCACACCGCGTCCTCATGGCAGCTCGGCCCTACACCCCTGAAGTTGATGCGGAAGACCCCCCACAAGGCTGGCAGGGACCCCTCCAAGCAACCACTGTCACAGGCCGAGAAAGCGCCCGGTGGGAGGCCCTCTACACGGCACTCTACTGGGCCGCAGGATCTCCGGACGGTCCAGACGCACCAGAACCCACGGAGGCCTGGGTCATGCAGGCAGAAGCCATGAGAAGCTACCACCTCCACCAGCCTTTCCACGACAGCCGATTGGCACTGTCATGGCACACAGACTCCCCAGAGACCATACAGAAGCTCGCCGACCTCATGCAAAACCGCGTGAAGGCGACCCTGTAAACGCTTGCAGAGCCCCCGCTGCGGGACCAAAGCCAGCAGGCTAAACACCCCTTCTCCCAACCCTACACGGACCCCAGTCCCACCACCTCTAGTTCCGCCCAAGCGAGCGCGAAGAAAAAAAGGCACGCCCCCCCTAGCCCCCAACAGAGCAGAATACACGGCAGTGCAGCAGCCTCCCCATCCCCCGCACCTGCCCCGACCTTCGCGACCAACCCGGTGTCCGCCCCACTGGACCCCCCCGCCCAACCAGACCAAGCGTCCTCTTCATCCTCCCTCCCGCCACAGGCACCGCCCGAGCCCGACACGTACCCACATTTCCAAAAAGGCACGAGAGTCCAACAGCCTTTCCGCAACCACCACACGGGCCACTAGATCTGGTGTGAGGGCACGATCTAGTACCGCCTCCAGGACCCGGGCCCAATTGGTGGGGTGCAAATCCGTGTGCAATGGCACGGCCAAAAGGAGCTCGACCAAGGCAGCAGCGCCCGAGACAGGCCAGAGGGCCACACCTTGGACCTTGGACCTTGGACCTTGCCACACCATCCGACGTGCCACCACCGAGGACCAGGCCCACAGGGGCACCAAGTACACTGGGGAACTCGCCCCAGAGTGGAGCTAGGGCCTCCCCACACCACACCCACCCAAGCGCCCGCCACCCCGGAAGAGGTCCCCGGGCCCCAATCCTCCTCCTTGACGGGGCAAGGGCCAGGGACGAAGACCCCCACAGCCCCGACCCGGGCCCACCAAGGCTACCATGAACCTCCTCAACCTCAACCACCCGGCCATCAGATACTGCAAGGAAGCCACCGCAGGCCCTCCAGGAGCTCACGATGGCACAGGGGACGGACTGGGTCCCCCACCTTCTCACCTTCCAGGAGCAAGGCCTTCAACGCGACGACCCTGCAGTACCCACGCCCATATATACCCCGGACCAGAGAGCGTACAAATGCTACTGGCACAAGGGTACCCCCCCGTATGCCCGGGTAGGCATCCTCGTCCGGTTCGTCCACCACCTCAGCATCCCTGGGAGACTGAGCGTGTACCAGGTTGTCGGGGACGGATGGCAACTCAACTTCATCAACACCCACGTCCCCTTCGACGACACGACGGAACCCATCCTGCAGGCCCTGGCCGAAGCATACCGCCAGATGGCTAGGCTCGCCCCCACCATCATCATTGGCCACATGAACGCCTCCCCCACCCTGCCGGACCGAGGAGGACAGGCCACAGCCCAAGACCATGCAGTCCGCGACACCATCGAAATGCTGGGGCTTATGGACCTTACGAGCGACCTCGAAGGCCAACCATTCCACTTCTCCCACCAAAGGGAGGCTGCCCCCTCCCGCATCGACGTATGCTACGGCGACCCAACCACCAACATCCAGGCGGGGGCCGATAACGGCCCCCTCCCACCCGGACAACAGGCCATAGGCCACTGCACATCCGCCTCACCATCCCCAACCTTCCCCCCAGCCCCCTAGAGGATGCGGACCAAGGCTTACCATCCCCCCTGAAATTGCCCCCACTGCACGACAAACAAGCCTGGCCCCAGTATCACAGGGCCATAGACCGCGCCCGGCGCAACCAACCGGACCCCCCCGACCAACTCACAGGCATGTGCACAGCCACCGTCCCTTGCGGTCTCCACCAAATTCACCACACTGAGGACAACAAGCCACCCACGGCCCTGGGAGACATGCTTCATGACCTCTGGCATGCGTAGCAACAACTGGCGGCCTCCTCCACACCAACACATACACCACTGCAGGATGCAGAGAGCCCACATCAGGGCGGACCTGCAGCAGTGGCACATCCGCAGGCAACAGCGCATCGCCCAAGAGCACGAGCGGTATGGGCGACATGAACTCCCCCAAAAAGCAATCCGCCACCTCAATAACGCCATGACCGACACGGGCCACCGCACTATCACCACGGTCAGGCGGGCGGACGGCTTCCTCACCAGGGATCTGGCCACCGTGCTCCAAGCCATCCAAGACAGCTTCCTCCACCATCACACCCCCAACTAGGACACACTGGACACGGACACCCAAAACAAAATTGACCGCCCCCCTCAGATCTTCGACCACCCCCAGAGCAGGCAACTAGAGAAACGCCCCTTTATCATCCAGGATATCCGGAAAGCCATCCACAGTCTCCGGCAACACGAAACCCCGGGCTGCGACGGCCTCCCTGCGGAGGCGTACTACCACCTCCCCGCCCACCTCCTCCGCATCCTTGCCCACCGCCTCTGGGACATCGTCACAGGGCGGACCCCTTGCCACGGGACTGGGCAAAAGTTGTCCGCCCCCTCTAAAAAAACAAGGACTTGGCCAGCCCGGACAACTGGCGTCCCATAGTGGGTGCACTCATGGAGGTCAGGATTGTCTAGATCATCCTCCTGTGCCGCATCCGCCCCCACCTGGACCCCCACATACCCGCCAGGCTCTGGGGAGCTATCGCGGGCCGGTCCCCACACGACGCCATTCTCCTCACGGACACCATCGCCGACATGGACCCGGTGGACCTCATCATCGCCTCCCTCGACGTCAAGGTAGCCTTCCAGAACACCCCCCAGCTCCTTTTGGAAGCAATCTGGAAACGCATGGGCCTCCCCGTCTACGACTACACCTCTGACTACATCCGCACCTGCAAATACACAGTCCGCACCGGAGCGGGCCTCATCCCCTTTCTGGAGCCAGGCAGTGGGGTCCCCAAGGGAGGAGCGGAAGGGCCGTTCCTGTTCCTCCTCGTGACAGTCCCTCTGGGCCTCACAATGGAACAGAATTACCCGGCCTACGCGCCCTACCCACTCCTCTCCCCCCCCCGTGAACTTTGCAGACGGCACCGACCTCACGGTCGCACACACTACACACGAGACCCACGCCGCGGACGACGGACCAACACTCACCCAGCAGGCCAACCACTTACTGGACGTGACCATCTCTTACCTCTCCCGAAACAACCTCATCGTCCACCCTACAAAGTCGGTGAACATGATCAAAGGGTCTGCCACAGCCACCACCCTGGGGCCATGAGGACCCCCCATGCACGTCGTGGAAGCCACCACCCATCTGGGACTGATGCAGACCACCAACCCCGGCGATACCACCTTTCCCCCTAAGTTGCAATGACATCTGGCCCATCATCCCCTCACCTATGATTTCAAATCTCATCTCGTCGCATAACTCCGTATCTTGGCAGTTTCGCAAACAGCATGGAAATCTCTACAAAGCCCTGCCGCACCACCACCCCACCCACGAAGCCAGCAATAGGGCCCGCCGAGTACCGGGCGTCCCTCAAGCACGACCTGCCCGACGTCACGAGGCCGGGGGTCCACGGGTATACCACCGCCCCCCCCTCTCCAGGCACCCCCACACAAGAATGGGAGGACAAGTACGCCGTCGACGTCACCGACATGACGGCATACGTGGAAAGCGTGGAGGACCCAGAGCAAGACACCGTCCTCAGCCTCCTAGCCTACCACAGCTGGAGATGGGGCCACCAGGTCACCCTCCACCGACCGCAGGACGGACCCCACAAGTGGTCCCCAGAGCAGACGGCGAAGTGGGACATCGTCCTCCAACTCACCCCCGAGAGCTTCTACATCCTCACACACAGCGGATTACCCGACGCCACACCCAATGCACAGGCGCTGCCGCTAGCCCAGCCCCAGGAGGACGACGAAGACGCACCCCCCCCGGAGAAATGTAATTGGGACCCCCGGCAGCCACCACCGAACGCATGCCGCACCGGCTCACCAATCGTCACCTCCCCCACGACTACCATGCCACCAACGACTCGCGGGGACGCCGCACACTGCCCCTGCAGTGGGCATCACCCGAAGGCACCTTCACGTTGGGGGAAATCCTCCCCGGCACCGTGGCGCTCACGTACCTGTGGCTCCTGGACGCGGAGACGCACACGCAGCCCCCCGGCACACACCTCCTCCTCACGCTAGAGGGAGAGGCCGCCGTCAAAAACGTTCAGACAGCGGAGGGAGAGGACTACGTGACGGCGAACCGCAGTATGGGTGCACGCTCACGAGCACACCACACCCCCCACTGTAGTACCGGGGTCACACCCCTGGCACGTGGTCATCGTGCGACTGCCCACAGGGGCAGACACAGGAAGCGCCCAAAAGCCATGGGCGGACAGGTGGGCACACGTGTGCGCCTCCCTGCACGAAGGGCTGCACAGACCCTCCCTCACCAGTCACAGCCTCAAGCTGGCCCCCAACGAGGCCGAGTCCCACACCGGGGCGGCCCCCCCCACAAGAGTCTGGGCCTACACGCGCACCCTCCACCGCGAGGCAGCGGAAGCCCTCAAGACCGCCATCTCCAACAACCAGGGCCTCGTGCACACCCCCCACGATAACACGCAAAAGGGCTACACCCTATGGTGGCACCACCCCGCACCAGAAGGGGGACTGCAGCCACCGGCAGACCAGCCTGGCATCGGCCCAGACCTCACAGCGATCGCCCACGCCGTCGCCGCCATGGCCCAGCAAGTTGGGGCGCCACCCAAATGGGCACCGTCCATCATCAAAGAAACGGGGGCACGCCACAACCCAGCTTCCGCACACTTCGGGGGACGCCCCATTCATCCCACCCTACCGGACCTCGACCTCCCTGCCCACGACGCGTGGGCCTCCACATCCTCGTGCCCCACGACACCGCGCCCAAAACGGGGGACGCGACGGCACGCATCACCAAACAACTCGCCATTCCCGCACTCCACTACGACATACCAACGCCAAACGTCATCGTCACCCACAACACGGGTGGCGACCACTATTACCTCCAGGCCACGCATGAGCGCTCTCCCGTCACCGTATACACCTTCACCACCTACCCTGGCCTCCAGCCACCGCAACACAACCCGCACCCGGCATGGAAGCATCCACTACACGTCGCCCCGACCCCGCGCAAAAGGCCCACCGACCACGCGCCCCCTCCCGCCGACAGCACCGCCCTCCACACAGCCCGCAGACAGGCCGCAGCACACCACCAAAACCACCTGCTCCCACGCATTAACCCTCGACCCGGCACCGTCACCGAGGCCACCCACAAAAGCACCTTGAACCTACTGGCTCGCAAGCTACGCCCCAAAATGGCACTGGAGGACACACTCTGGATATACTATGGCGAAAGCCGCACGGCACGGGTGGCGGACCTCCGCACCATCATCCCCCGCCACATCCAGCGCGCGGTAGGGCCCTTCACGGTGTACGCGGTACCGCACCCCAAAACAGCCCAATGCACCCAGTGCAACCCTCGGTGCGCGCTACCATGCGCAGGCGCTCTGGAGCAACCCCTGCCGACCCCTACCTACAGGGGGGGCATATACCTCGGCACTATACCCGGGGACCCACACCCCTACCTCCTGCCCGCAGCAGACCGCCACCACGCCATACCGCTACACCTTGTCGAGCACCTGGTGGTGGGACAATCCCCCTTCCAGAAGCGCCCCCCCCCACATCCCATCCGACGAACGCCCGCCAGATGAGACGACGCACGCCACACCTGGACCCAAACGCGCCATCGCACTCCTCACCCTAAAGGCAGAAGCCACCATCTCCCGAGACCTGGAGGGGGAAAACCACCTCATGGTGGAAGGGCTGACGGGACACGTCCTGATCGCAGCCATGTACGCCATGGCGTCCGCCTCCCGCCTCTGGGAGGACCGCCCCTCCCCACCTCTAGCCCAGGCAGCGCAAGACGCCCCCGACACGGGCCCTACCGCCGAGGACATCCACCAAATCCTCAACATGCAAGCACCCCCGAAGACCCATCCCCAAGTCTGCCCCATCCAGCTCGTCAGCTGGGACGCCATGGACGCCCCCCCGACCACCACGGAGGTCCACATCCTCAAACACCGGGACACCTGGTGGACGGTGGAATGGGACGACCACGGCAAGGTCAGACAGGCAACGGCACATGCCCCCGACGACGAAGTCCCGCCCCCACCACGCGGAGGGGACCGCTTGCGACTCGCCGCACGCATCCCCCACGCCCCAGAGGCAGCCTGGGAAGCGCTGCACTACGCCCTCTACTGGGCGCAGGGGGCGCCAGAAGGCCCCCTCCCCCCGGAACGCAGCCCAGCGCGGACACGCCACGCCACCCGCTACACGGCCCACATGCGCCGCCACGGGGCAGGCACCGGGCACCGGCTCCTCACCTGCACGAGGCCCTGCAGGAGGCCGAGGAAGTGCTTGGCCTCATGACCAAGAAAGTGTTCCAGCTGAAGGAACCTCTCCCCACGTCCAAGCCCGACGTCCCAGCCGCCTGCGAACACCCCGTGTTTGCACCGGGCCACGCACCCGTACAGCAGCCCCAGGGGGCACCTACCCAACGGGGACAACCCGCTGCCCGGCGCCGCCAAGGTGCGCAGAAGCGCAAGGCCCCCGGACAGGCCAAACCCGCGCCCAAGCCAAGAGCCAAGTTGAAGAGCTGAACCAAAGAGGAAGCCGCTGCCCTGTATCCCGAATACGCCATCAGTACCCGGGTGCAGCTGCCGTTCGAGTACGCCACGGCCGCGGGCCCCTCCAAGTGGATATGGGCCGCAGGGGAGGTCAAGCACCGGTACCTCGTCACCGGGGACCACCAAGGGTTCAGGATCAACGCACCATTGAAATCTGGCGAGACCGAACCGGTCGTGAGATGGTTCCCATCCAGTGCACCCCCGACACGGAGCACCTCACCAGCACCAAGTACACGGGCGAAGTCCACAATGCATGACCCCTACCCGAGCCCCAGAAGCGGAACCGCAAGGCACCCGCAGCTCAGGGCGTCATCGAGCTCCGCGACACCTGACGGGGCCAGGGCCGGACACGGCCCGCCCCCCCAACTACCGGTCCCCAGAAACTGGCACCTGCCGAAGCCCAGCCCCGCATCAACATCCTCAACAAGCCTGCGGTCACCTACGACCCCACCAAGGCCGCCACACTGCAAGCCATGCCCGGGCCACACCCCCAAGGCGCAGACCTCCTGGGGTTCCTGGAGCAAGCCCTCCGCAGAGCGGACCAACCCGAACCAGCACCGATCCTTGACCCGGAGGGGAACAAATATCACGCCCACTGGCAACAGGGGGTGCCCCTCTACCACAAGACGTCGGTCTCGGTGCATGCCCACCCCGACCTCGGAGTGGATGGTCGCCTCTGATCGTACGAGTGCGTGGGGCCCGGATGGCAGCTAAACATGCTACTCACGCACGTCCCATTCGGGGAGGAGACCATAGACTTCCTGGACACCCTTAGCCTGGCGTACCGCCGACTCTCCCTCCTGGCACCCACCATCATCATAGGCAACCTAAACGCCGCCCCCACCGACGACGACCGCACCGGCCCACCCATAGCCACCGACATAGCTGTCCGGGACGCCATGCACCAACTGGGCCTCACCGACCTCACGGCAGGACTCATCGGCACACCCTCCCATTACCCCCACCAAGCCGGCACCCATCCATCCCGCATCGACACGTGCTACGGGGACCCGACCACGGTGCGCGTCCACGAAGCAGCCTACGGGGACCTCCTGCCCACAGGCACGGGCCGGCGACCCCTCTACATCAACCTCATCATCCCCAACCTACCCCCACCCGCGGCCACGCTGCCAGACGACAGCCTCCCACCCACACTGCAGTTCCTGGCCGAGGACGACCACGGCGCCTGGCACAGGTATAACAGGGCCCTACACGCCATCCTGCGCCGCCCGGATGCACTGACACTCACCACCGCCATGCGCCGGGCGGCACAAGCATGCCGCATGGAACGTGACACCAGCCACGCGGGAGCACCACCAGACCTCATCCTCCAAGAACTCGTCCATGACATCTGGACCACGACTAAGGAACTCGCCACCCTGCTACGCCCCAGCACACCGGAGGCACAAGACCAGGACGCCCACCTCCGTGCGCTCCTCACCACCCGCCGCCACCAACTCCAGGAATGGCACCCCCACCGCATGGCGGCCGCAGCCCAGGAACGCGAAAGATACGGCAGAAACGACACGCCGTACAAGTCCCTGCGGTACGTCAGCCGCATCCTGGAGGACACGGGGCGGCGTACCATCCACGCGGTGCGCACCCCCGAGGGAGGCCTCACCAATGACCCCGACGCTGTCCTCCAGGCAGTCCTGGACAGCTTCAAGGCACAACACATGTACGCCCTCCCCGAGCTCGACCCCCACACCAGAAACACCATCCGCGAGCATGTGCCCAAGGTCTTCAACCGGGAACAGCGGCGCGCCATCGAACACGACCCCTTCAGCATCTCAGAACTGCAACGCGCCCTAGACCGCCTGAAGAAGGGGGTCGTGCCCGGCGTCGACAGTTTGCCGGCCGAAGCGTACCAGCGCCTCACCTTGCCCGTCAAACGCCGCCTGGCAGCCCGCCTGTGGGACATCGTCACATGCGCCACGCCCATCCCCCCTGAGTCGGCCAACCTGGTCCACCCCCTCTACAAAAAGGGGGACTGGGCGCAGCCGGGGAACTGGCAGCCCATAGTCTGCGCCACCACCGAGGTCACGCTCGTGTGGACGCTCATCCTAGGCCGCATCGCGCCGGCGGTCTTCGCCCACGTGCCCGCCAGCATGTGGGGAGCCATGGCCGGCAGGTTCCCCCAAGAGGCCATCTTCCTCCAGGACACCGCACTGGACATGAACCCCTACGAGATGATTCTTGCCTCCCTCAATGTCCAAGGCGCGTTCCCCCACGCCCTACACCGGCTCCTCACAGAGGTATGGGATGCCATGGGCCTCCCAATCCTATCCTTCATGACCGGGTACATCCAAACCCGACTCTACGCCGTCATCACAGCCGCAGGCCTCACCCCCTGGACCGGCACAGACGGCGGGGTCCCCCAGGGAGGCGCCGAGGGCCCCTTCCTCTACCTCCTCGTCACCCTACCACTGGCATTCGAGCTAGCACGGGTATACCCGGGGTACGCCCTATACCCGCTACGGTCCCCCATCATCAACTTCGCGGACGACAACCTCCTAACTACGGCCACCCGCCACCGCGACCCTGAGAACGCAGGGCTACCAACGACCACCGAGCAAGCGTCCGCCATTCTCCAACTCACCACAACCTACCTGGACGCCCACCAGCTCCTAGTGCACCCCCGCAAATCGGTCATGCCGGCCGACACCAGGACCCCCACCCCCCACATCCGGAAAGGCGAACCCCCACACCTGGAAGACACCACAGTCCACCTGGGAGTCACACAGGCGACGCGGCACCACCACATCACACTCCCAAGCAAGCTGGAAGAGCGCCTCGCCAGGCTACCCAAAATAGCCAGGGGGGACCTCCTGTCTACGCAGGGCCTGGCGTACTTCATGGAAGCGGTGCTCAACGCGACCATCGGATACCAAGCCCTGCACCTCCCGCGCCCCCAAGACGCCCTCCGCCACGCTCGACAGCAAGTGACGAAGGCATGGGCGCAACACGGAGGCTGGCCCAGGTCTTTCCCGCAGGAGGCCATGATGGCCCACTGGCACTACTACGGAGACAATACAGGCGCCCTGGTCGACATGGCCTCTGCCAAAAACGCAGCGCACCTTTTACACAGGGTGACACACAACCACCAACCTGAAGTTCGCGAGGCGGCAGCCATACGAAAAAAAGAAGCGCAAATGGCCCGCAACACCTCCCCCCGGTGGATACTGGCACCACACGGCATCTCCACCCCCGTGGGCACTGGCATCTGGGCCCTGCTACAACTCCTCCTACCGCACCACACGCACGCCATCCTGACAAACCACAACTGCGATCAACAGGGGCCACTCGTGGCCACGCACACTGACATCCAGCGACACCCGGCAGGCGAGGTGGACACCCTGCGCCTCATGGGGGCCACCGTCACCATAATGTATATCACCCCAACACAGATGAGGATCATGGCCCAGTGCAACGCCCACCAGGCCCCGTTCCTTTCCGACCAAAAATGGCCAGCACGCCACGTCTTCCAAGCGTACCTCCGCGCATGTGCTACGAAGGCAGGCCTCGACATGCCGGGGCCCAAGGACATCGACACGGCGTACACAGCCTTCCAGCGCCAGCACCCCTGGCCCCGCCCGAGCGAGCACGAGACCCCCAACGACGGCGGCACGACGCAGGAGGAGCTGACCCCGTCAGCCGAAGGCTGGACACCACCCACCATCCTGCTACTAGCACCAAACGGCCACAAACATGCTACCCGCACTGTCCAGCGACACCATGCCCCCTGGTCCATCCTCAAACACAATGCACCGGAGACCGATGTACCACCAGTCAGACACAGTGACCAGGGCATACCATACACGTGCTGGCACTGCAGCCCGGCAGCTTCCGACACTCCGTGACCCCTGCTACACCGCATCTCCACCCACTACCACACCGCCGCGGCCACCTGCGACCAGCAGGCATGGCTCTCCCCCTGGTTTCACACGGTACCCCCAGACCACCCGCCGCACGTAGCCTGGACCCGAACACCCACGGCGACATGGACGTTCACCAACAAGCGGGCAGACCCGGACAGCGTGGCCATAGAGTACGACCGCTGCGATGCACACCGTGCAGGACCTCAGGAGGCACCCATGCACCCCTTACAGCACAAATGCCCCACCCTCCGCGGCGACAAAGACGACAAGGAGCGGCGACAGACCATCACGTGCCAGAAGTTCGACCCCAATACGGCATACCTCTTCCACCTGATGTACGCGTATATCACCCAGGGGCGCCCAGACAGGGGCCTCTTTCGCCTCACCCCACGAGCCCAGGCCATCATCACCCAGGGGATAGGCGTCTATGCAGCGCCACTAGTACAACCCACGCAAATCACCGCCAGAACCGCCCAAGGGATCCCCATACACGTCTATCACCCCACAGCAATTGCCCGCCTACCCATACCCAGCGACACCAACAACATCTACTTCACTGACGCATCCGGCACCCAGAAACGCACCCCCACGGTTGGTTGCGCCTCCGTGCGCATCACCAGGCACGCGGACGGCCTGCACGTGGAACACCACACCGGGGCCACCATCTTTGGGGCGTCCTCCCACAGCGAACTGCGCACCATGGCAGACGCCGTCACCGCCACACCGCCACCCACAACGATCTGGCCCTGCAACATCTGGGTAGTCGTGGACGCCACGGTCGACATCCACCTCACCAGGCGCTTTGCGGACTTGCCCCTCCACAAGGCACTCGAGTCCGGGCTCAACACACAATCGTTGGGACTATGGATGGCCTTCAGCGGCATGCACCCCCAGGACGCCCTACACATCCTCAAACAGGAGTCACACCGCTACGCATACGGCAATGGACGCGCAGACACGCAGGCCAAACACCAGAACACCAGCCACACCCGAGGGCTCAAACACGTGCGACTGGACACCCCACACCACAGCCACCTGCAGCACCTGCCCCCGATACCCCTGGCCACACAGCCCCCCCAATGGAAGGCCGAGGACAAGCCGTACACAGATCGAGACAAGCAGTACCACTACCAAAGACCCATCCAGCAACTGGCCACCATACTGGGCCACCCAGCGAACACCGAACTCCTGCGACGCCTCGAAGACTCCGTCCACGTCCCCCTTTACTACTCCGCCCTGCGCCCGGATATCCTTCCAGCACACCTACACAAACCCCGACTCCAACTCGCCCTCGATCAGCTTCGCCTCCTCACCCGATACCATGGATGGTATGCGCGCCGCTCGATCCACGTCCCTGCAGGATACACCAAATGCATCTGTGGCCACACGGAAGAAGAAACCTGGGACCACTTCAAGGTGTGCCCCCTGTACAGAGGACTGGACACCCTCACAGACTGGAACCCAACCCACACCATCGCACAGCACGCCGGATGACTGAAGCAGGCCCCGGCGACCCAGCAACTCACCACCGTCCTCAAGCAGACGGAGGTACTCGAGGCGGTCCGCAGGGGACTCGTCCCCACTGCCGTCTACACCTTGCGACGCACCCACGCGGGGGACCCCCAGGCCACGGCGGCGCACATGCAACGGACGGCTGTTGCCAAGACAGCGGAGCACCTCACATACCGCACCCACAAAAACCTGCAGCATGCAGCAGCCCTGCCCCAAACAGACCAAGCCCACCTCCTCAAACTCCTGTTCTACCAACCATGAGAACCTACCCCGTGACATACCAACACGGAACTTCCACCACGTCTACACACCATCAACCGAGCACAACACTGGCACGGCACACACAGGCACCACAGGCACCGCACACACGCCCACCAGCATGCGCGCGCCACCAGCCCCCATCCCCCCACGCCACCGTCTGTCCGCAGGTACCACCAACCGCCAGCCACCGCATGTCCCCTCTGCGTACGCCAGCGGCTACCACAGACGCTCTGCCCTGCAACCCAGACCACTGAGTCTGCCTGGGGGCCGCGCACCGCCTCACCCACTGCCCCCACTGCGGGGACCTCAACCCCCACCACCGCGAGCGGCCCGCGGCTCCAGCCGCACCCCCCCCCGCCAGCCACCCCAGCTTCTTCGGGCCACTCACCGACACCCTCCGGGACCACCTGGGAGGGTACTACGTGGCGGACGCGGCGGACCACGCATGGACCCTGGCTGTGGCCACGGGCAGCACACCCCTGCCTTCCCACAGCCCACCCTTACGCCACAGCGGAGGCAGCTTGAATGTGGCGGCCCGCCACATCCTCCTCGCCCTATACCTATATCTCCACCACCGTGACCTACACCTCCCAGACCCACAACTCCCGGCCCCCCAAGCAGCAGCCCTGACGCCAGAAGCGTGGGCGGACACGGCACCAGAAGAGGTAGCAGCCTACCTCTGAATCACTTGCCGCCGGTTCAACACCGCCCTCGGCCGACGGAAAGGAACACCTTACCCACTCAGCGCACTCCTCTACCCGGCACACCACGCCCATCCTGCACAACTGAAGCCCCCGGAGGGCTGGGCGTCCTTTCGGGACGCCCACCTGGCCGCCCCCGACGAGGCCACTGCCACACGGATGGGCCTCACGGACCAGCGCACCTACGTCAGAGGCCTCGAGACGAGCCTTCGAGAGGCACACCGCTGGCACGCCCGCTCCCAGCCGCCCCGACGGGTACAGGGGGGTTCACCCGCCCCCGACACCGACCAGGCGAAGAAGACCAAGACAGCTCAGGGGGCCCGCCAGCGCGCCCACCAGCATGGCGCGACGCCCCGACCAGGGCCCGGGTCCAGCCACACCGCACCACCCCACGCCAAGACCCCCGGGGCACACCAACAGCACCGCCCCCGCCAGCGCTCACCACCACCACCGTACCGCAGCACCCAAACCCTGCAGCCCAGTCAGCCACCACCGCCCACACCATGCCAGGACCACCATACGCGCAGAGCCAGGGGACATGGCACCACCAACACCACCACCACGCCCCCGTCCCTCCCAACCCCTACCCCCTAATGCCCCCATGCTACAGCGACCCCCACCAGCTACATCCCCACCACGCCCCACCACAAGCAGGCCCCACGAACCAGCCACCCCACATGGCACACATCACCGCACCACACCATCACGTATTCTACCACCACCAGCCCCTACCACCACACCCACCAACGCCAGGGTACCACACACAACCAGCACACCCTAAACACCACCACCATGCGGTCCAGCACCACCTCCCGCCCCCACTACACGGGCCCACGACACACGAGCCACGGTACGACCCCATGGACCCACTGGGGGGCGGCGCACGCACACCAGCAACACCAGGGCCTAGTAAGAGCGCCCCACCACCACCAGCAGCCCACCCACCCACACCCCATACCAGCGAGCACCATCCACCAGCAGCCACCCATTACATACTGACCACAGCCCCAGCCGGACGCCCATGCGGCCGCCTCCAACCCACACCCCGGCACCACAACCAGTCAAGAACCGCAAGGACCGCAGGGCGCACACACGCAACACCAACACGACCCACAAGGACGCCCAGACCCCCAGCCAGCACAACATCCACCCCCGCCCCCCCCACCACCAACAGTGCCACCCCCACACCACCACCCCCCCCGCCCCCCCCCCGGAGACCAGGCCACGGACACAACACGCGGCAGCCAGCACCAGCCAATTGACGTCGATGCCCCCGCCGACACACGTCACCGCGAATCCACCCTCCCGCGACCGCCACAAGAGACCCCATCCCCGGACCCCACGCGCGACAACGACAACCACACCCCCCCTTCACACCCCGCACCACCAGCCGCCGCACCGGCCGAACCCTACGCCTTACACAACCCCGCAGCGGTACGGCAGCACCTCCGGGGACTCGGGGACCACGACGTGCTGTGCCTCCGCACCTCCGGCACCATCCAGCGCATCCGGGCGACCACCCTGGTCCAGGCGGCCACCCTGGGGGAAGGCGTCTGAGACTTCCTCTTCGACGCCTTCCTCCACGTCGCCCGACACGACCGCCCCCCACGCGCCACCCCAGACAGCGAGAGCCCGCCCCCGACGGGGAGCCGGATCTGGGTGCCCCCCATCGACTGGGGGCGACACCTAGTCAGACACCCCGTGCCGGAGCGGGACAGCACCCAGGGCCGCACCCGCTACCGCGAGCCCAACATGGCCCACCCCCCATCCAGCGCCACCCCCGACAACACCAAAGAGTGGGAGCGGGAAACATGGGTAGCCCAGATGGCCTCCCTGAGCAACTTCCGGCACCACGTCCCGGGGGACATCCCCACCCCCGACGACCGGTGGTGCACGGCACCGACTCCCTCCTCCCCGCCGACTACGCCCCCCCCCCACACAACCCAGGCCTCGACACGTACGCCAGGGGGGACGACCCGGACGACCCCCACATCTGGGGCACGTGGGAACGCAACTCCCTGGACACGCTGCTCTCCATCAGCAGCGGCAGCCAGGGCCTTGGTAGGGCGATGTATTGCCTCGCCAGGTGGACCCAACAGACCTGGGGGATCCCCACAGACCGGTGGGTGTGGGTGGTCACGCTGCGCCCCCAGCAGGGGGAAGCCCCCCCAAACCGCAGGGGACCCACCCCCCCCCGCCCCACCACCCTACAGCTCTGCCCATACATGGTGGCAGCCCGCCTCATGGTGCTGCTGTGGCCGGGCCCAGACACCACCCAAAACTACCCCCACCTCACAGAGGAGGACATGCCCGGCATCCAGCGATGCTTCTTCCGCACCCTCGACTACCTCCAGCAAACACACCCGCACGTCCTGGAGCAGATATGGTCAGCCCCCGGGTAACCCACGTGCCCGCGCAGCCGAGACAACGCCGCCAGACCAGCACCAGCACGCACGGGTCACCAGGGAAAAAGCGCGCAGACGCCCGCTGCCCGAACCCGCACCCTCGTTCTCGCTACTTGCAGGACCCAGCATCGTACGCCCGCCCTTGAAGCCCAGGGCCCTCCGCCTCCTCCCACAGCCCTCTCCTCCGCCTCCGACTCCACAACCTCCACCACCACGACCACCTCATCCACCACCACCACCGCGTCCTCATCCAGCACTCCACCCCCCAGGCCGCGGGGGACACCTCCAAAACTAGCCCCCAAACCCGCCCCCACCGCGAGCAACCCCGCCGCCGCCAAGGCCCACGCCCCGACGAGGCCCACACCCGCAACCAAGCCGAAACCGAAGACCGCCACCAAACCGCCACCGGAACCCGTCAGCGCGCCACGACCGCAACCCGCAGCCAAGCCCAAACCCAAGTCGAAACCCGGCGCCACGACGGCAGCGCAAGCCCGGCCCCCGGAGGACGTCCTCCATGACATTCGGCCCCAGCCGTCCGAGGCCCGGAGGCAGCAGTGCCCAGCACGGCGCCCCCCCACCGTCACCGACGCAGCCGCCACCACGTTCATAGCGGAGCGCGCCGCGGCCGAGGCACGACGCACCTCGTCCCGCCACCTCTGAAAGCCCGCACCCCAGGCCCACGGACCGCCTCCGACCAGGCCAGAACGACGCCAGGGTCCACCAGCAGCGTCCCCGCCCCCCTACCAACCCTCGATGACAGCCCACATACAGCGCATGCCCCGCTACCGCCGCCGCCGCGAGTCCCCGCCCAACCCCGAGGCGGAGACCGTGCGCGCACACCCGCGGGTCCAAATCCGCGCGCGCCCCCACTCCCCGCGCACCCCCACGGAACAGGACTACGAGGAATCCCCCAGACCCGCCACCGCCACTGATCCCCACGACCCTGTCACACCCACCCACGCCCACTCCTCCGCTGAAGACCGCAGCCCCGCCCAGGGACAGTGGTGGCAGAGCTCGACCCACACGCAGCTCTGTGAGCTGCGAAAGTGGGCCCGGGGAGAGCCCTCCCTCGAGGGCCTGGTCCATCGGCCCCGAAAGGGGTCGGTGGAGAACTGCCGCCTCCGCCCGGCGGGGGGATGGATGACGCAGGCCGCATGGGAAGCCATGCTGGCCGATGCGCTCCGGCCCCTGGGAGTCCGGCCCCGCAATCTCCCCGCGCCCAAGGACCAGTCGTATGTCCTCAGGCGCCTGCGGGAGACCCTCCAGGAGGCACAGCGAGACGGCATCCGCCTGTGGGACATCACCAAAAGCCCAGCCCCGCACAGACACACCCCCTCACCAGCCCACAAGCGTCGGCGCACCGACACCGGCGGCACCCACAGCACCCCAGGAGCCCTGCGCACCACACAACACGACGCGCCTGACCCCCCGGCCAGCGGCGCCGCCACCTAACCCCGTTACCCAGCAAACCACCACCACGGGGCGCCACGCCAGGCCCCACCCAGTAGTCACCAAACGAACCGGACGCCGAAGGACGCCAACGCACACGAGAACGGGCACCACTACGCCCAAAGGCACCGAACCCAGGCCCGCTACCGTCGCAACCGCCTAACCGAGGCAAAACCCAAACACAAATCAAACCCGAGCCACACCCCGAAACCGCTAACCCTTGACTCCTAACCAGGCCCGCCGAGGGAACAACGTAACCACAGCCCACACCCACAGCCCACAAAGCCGCCTAACCAGCCAGCTCCAGAAGCAAAGAGACACCTAACCACACCCAAACTGGCCCATGCCCGTGTACATCAGGACGCGCGAGCGACGCCCCTCGGGCGCGACCGCCGCCACAGGACCGACGACACGCGCCAGAGGACGCAACACTTTTGCACTGCCGCACCAGCTGCCCGTGCCTGTGCCTGCAGTGTACGCGCGCCCCTGTTTTTCTTTTTTTTTCCATCAAAAAAAGAAAGAAAAAAAAACAAAAATTACCGGGGGAGGAAGAGGAACACAACCACCCATGGCACACGCGCACCGCACACAGCGCGCACACCGGTGAACAGGAGCCAAGTGGCCCAGGACACCGCACACGCAACACAACACACCGAGCGAGCACACCGGTGAACAGGAGCCAAGTGGCCCAGGACACCGCAGACGCAACACAGCAAACCGCGCGGGCACACCAGTGAACAGGAGCCAAGCGGCCAAGGACACTGCACACACATAGGGCGGCCGAGGGACAGAAAAGAACCAACACCCCATGGGTCGCACGCACTGGGGCGACCCAGCCGACCCACCAGGCCAGTGGCAGGAGCGGTACTCCAAGGCCACTGGTCCGAGCCCGGCCAGGCTGCATCGGGGACCATGGCAAACGTCACCCGGAGCCATGGAAGCAACCAGTCCAGTCCAGGAGGGGGTCGCCTGCCAAGCAGAGTGGCCCCGCAACTCAGGCCACAAGGTTGAGGCGGTCGTACCGTAGACTAGCGGGAGCAATACCCCTTGTAATGAGAGATACTCCACACGGCTGGGCAGCCCCCAGAGCTGCCGCCGAAAGGAGGGGGCATGTGGCCCTACCCAAGAACACATGTGGGGACACCCTCCCACCCGGGACACATGGACCGGGTGGCGGCGACAATGCCTTCCCAAGCACATGCGGGAGCGGCTCAAGAGGCACCTGATATAGGGCAGTGGGAGAGACAGGACGTCCCCTTGGTAAGACCTTCTTCCTGCAATGTCAAAGGAGGCATCCCGAGCTCCCGAAGATACCTACCTACCTACCTCCGTATCTTGGCATTTTCACAAACAGCATGGAAATCTCTACATGACTGCGCAGTCAATTTTGAAAATTCGAATCTTTTGGAGAATCCTTTTCTGATCTGGCATTCCACTCACTAAGGATTTCCCGTAATCGCAGATTCATTTGCGATTTAGCGAGTTAGTTTGGTCTATTTAGGGCGTACCTTTCACGGCACGCAGGAACTGAGCATATGAGGTTGCGTAACTAAGCATACTCGACATGCTGAGCACATTTCTGGTCCCCTGTCCTCCCCTGCCGTAACGTTATAGGCAATTTCCATCCTTTTCCCCCCCTTTTGACACTAAAAACGGCTACAAAAGGCCTTTGTGCGCTCCATAGAACCATGGCACCGGTACAAGGGCAATGCCCTATTGTGAGATGGCCTATAAAGAGGCATTGCATCCAAAAGCAATGCTTGTAGCCCTCGTAGCTGTCAATTTATTACATGAATGTGGGTATGTAGAGAGGGGACCTGTTCGGAAGGTGACAATGCCATTTAGGAAGCATAAGGGGTAGTATGAACAACACAAACAATCAAAGGGCGATGTATAGTAATAGCACGATGATGGAACACACATTGTACCATGTTGAAAGCCTCTATGTCGCATTGCCGCGAGGATATGTATCTTTTGTGCGTGCATTTTGCTCCTACGCATGGACATTCTTGGTGACGTTTGACACTAAAAACGTCTACAAATGGCCTTGGTGCGCTACATAGAACCACGGCACCCATACAAGGGCAATGCTCTATTGCTAGATGGCCTTCAAAGAGGCATTGCATCCAAATAAAATGCTTGTAGCCCTTCTAGCCGTGAAATTAGGACATGAATATGGTTATGTGGAGAGAGAACCTGTTCGGAAATTGAAAATGCCATTTAGGAAGCATAAGGAGTACTATGAACAAAATAAACAATCAAACGGCGACGTATAGTGATAGCACCATGAGGGAACACACATTGTACCATGTTGAAAGCCTCTATGTTGCATTGCCATGAGGATATGTATCTTTTGTGCGTGCATTTTGCTCGTATGCATGGACATTCTTGGTGACTTTAGAAGGTTTTATAGTGATTTCAACACTGTGTTTGTGCCTCTCCTGCTGCTTGCTGCTGGTGTAGGGTTTCCTGCTGCTTGTTTTTGAAGAGGAAAATGTTTTGTTTGTTGAAATACAACCAATCCAGGATAGCCCAAGCCAGAGATAAGCAAGTAGAGGAGAATCAGGATCAAAGCATGAAGGGCTGCAGTGTAAACAGTGGAAGATGTTAGAATATTCACAGAAACTGCAACTCAGGGCATTCACAAAGATAGCTGAAATGTTTTGGAAACAGAGTTGGAAAACTGCCCCATGGTCACTCAATCTCCATAGTGCCATCTCAGGAGATGTGCACTCTTTGTTTTGGGTCCCATATGTGCTGAGGTGGCAGGGCATGTGGCGATGAGGTCACTGCCCTGTCACATGGGATCTTCCTACCTAGCTGGGCTGACCAGGAATTGAACCCAGGACCTCTCAAAAAGAGGTGCCCAGCCCCCTAGGGTGCATACCACTAGGATAGCTAAGAATTCATGAGAAAACATAGATAAGTTCATAGGCTCTGCCCTGGATATGTCAGTTCTCAGTCAACTCAGGAAAAGATGAGTTGCCTCACATTGATAGGGGATTAAGGGGTCGACTCCATATCCTGATTTAGTGTTTGGTTCCACAGGTCAAAATGTGTTATCACCACTTTTGGTTGGGCCAATACTAAGATAAAAATGCCAGAGTGCTTCATGCATCTCCAATACAACTAGAGTATACTTCAAGGCATTGGAAAACCACTTTTTCTTACTCTCCCGATGTGCTGTGATGGCCACCACTGTTGCATTTGAGGAAAAAGGGTATTTTTCTTGGCCTTTCCTTGGTTTCCACATCTACTTTAAAATACCTATGGCCTCCCTCATACTGGAAAAATGGACGCTCACCATGGCTGGCGCCCTTTTGCTGCTGTGTTTGTGACATTTCCTACAGAAAGCTCAGCGCTCATGGCGCTGCCGGGGTTCCTGTGGCTTGGTTGGGTTAGGTCGGGAGCATGCCAAAACCATGTGCATTTGCATCCCTCCCTCCAAGACGCACCGCGGCACTAACCCAACGCCAGACTCTGTATGGACATCTGCTGCAGTTGTTAAAACCTGCTGGCGACCTGCTGTCCTGATCTTAGGGCGAAGGGAGTCGTCAAGAAATTAAATTGCCCCTTGGTGGGGTCTTGGGTTCTGCTCAGTCTCCTGGCTGCTGCTTTTCGGCCCAGAAAGCGGCCTACTCAGCGACGCTTTCGCGAGGATATCTGCAGAGGCAGGAATGCGAGAATTATGGACGAATCCACCCAAACGCGAAGCGACAACACCTAAATCCGTCAAATGACGGCCTAGAATTTTTCTAAGACAACACACCTGAGCAGATTCCAATGGTGCATCAGATGCACATTTTTATCAAACTCATAGTCGTCTCTCAATTTTTTAAATCAGGAAATTCCTACACAGGAAAAGGCGGCGCGCTGGAGCGGCTCCTAGCAAAGCACCAGAAATTACAGAAATAATGTGATTATAAACGTATGTCTCACGTAGACACGAAAATGACGAGACACACATAAATGAATAAACATACAGATTCCACCCACACTAACAGTAAGAGTCAAAAATCGGAGAATTCCAAAATCAACGAAAAGACTTCAATGAATCAGGTATAAACCTCAGGTGTGCTCGTCACGTATGCAGCATGCACATTGCTCGTCTCGTGTCTCCGTGAACGAGTATTGTAGCAGCGCTGACAAACGATAGAGGGCTAGATTAGAAAGATTGCAGATGATTAGAGGTGAGATTGGAGAAAAGGACAGATTGGTTGTCACGGAGGGCTACAAGTCCTGCCCTGCGGTGCAATGCGGGGCAACTGTGATAACTGCTGTTACAGCACCATCCTCCCTTTCTGTTGCACTGATTAGAACATACACACCGATGCATAGCAACGATTTCGCTTGCGCTTCGTTTTTATCCTCACCTTGCTTCACTCTCCAGCGGTAGGTAAGGTAGGTAAGCCCAGGTGGGGCCACTTCCTGGTTGAGTTCGTGATTGTGGGTCAGATTGGCAGGTTTGTCAAAGCCAGATCGTCCACTCGTGCATGCTCGTGCATTCACACACGCATTAAAGGGTAGGCCACGCGAAATGCGCACAGTAAACCTTGTTTCGGTTACCCAGGGGCTCCTCGGTATGTTTTTTAAGAGAACCCGAGGAGTCTCTTAACGCTTGTTTGCTTGACAGGGCGTGTTTGAGGACAGTGTATTATAGGTCACACTGAGAAGCGTATAATACGTGGAGTGTGGTTTGGTTCCTCAGCCGCAAACACCCCTTCATTGGCCTTTGCTTTACACGTGGGCAGGCAGGGTGATTGGTGCAGCAGCGTCCCATTTTTTTCTTGCCCTGCTATACAAAGGCGCTGATCACACAAACAATTGACTGCACCTCAGCCAGGAGTGGCGACGGCAGTTTGACTCCATCGACATCCACGCTGTGCACGCAACAAGAGCACCCCTTCCCTCCAAGCCCTAGCAGGGAAACGCGTTGTGGCGTCCCTGTTAGGTTGCAGTTGCTTAGCAGCGCTGTGTTCTCTTGTCTTCTTCACAGGAGGGTCATTAGGACTCACGACTTGACCTCCAACAACACCCAGTAGAGTGTGAGTGTAGGAGTGGTAATCCTAAGTGGGGGCTTGAGCCAGTTGCAGAAGTGCTCGCCCACCAGGATGGTGCCACTGTAGGTAGGGTGTGTAGAGTAGTGGTGTCTCCTGTCCCGCGTGCTTTTCCTCGTGGGCAGGGGAGTGCGTTAGCTTTTGGCCTTTAGCAAGAATGGGCGTTTTGTATGCCCTTAGCACACTTGGCCACCCCTCCCCTCTAGTAGGTAGGGCTTTTGCCGTCTTCCTCCAAGGATAGGTGCCAGCACAGAAATGGGGCGCCATAGGAGTGGTACCAGTACCTGACTAGGACCTTAGGTCCGACATCAGCGAAGCCCGTTGATTCGGGATCCACCCCCGGGAGAGAAGTGAGACACACACAGACATACGTAGCACACTTAGGGGTAAGGTTCAGTCCCTAGCTTTAGTCTTGGAGGCAAGCGTCTCAGCGAGCCTCAGCAACTCACCAAGGTTGTTCTGGGACAAGTAGTCAACCAGAACTGAGTTTAGGCGTCCCTCAGGTAGAACAAACGCAGAGAAGGGCTCCCAGGTGGCCTCTCCGACTCCAAACCCTTCCCAGAGGGTGAGGAAGCGCCAACCCTGGCGATAGCGTTGACGTAGGACAGACTTCACCAGGTAGAAGCCCTCCTTAGCCATCTCCTCCGTGTTCATGTCGGGGAGTTCCCCTTCGACTTCCATAGGGCTGGCAGCCCCGTGTAGGTCTAGGGCGGTGATTCCCTCGCCGTTCAGCTCTCACTCCTCCCCACAGAGGTCTTCAGGATCATAGTAGCGCTTCAGGTGATGAGCAGCGCACACCAGGGTCCCCCCTAGACGAGGAGAACACCGCACAGTGATACGGTGTCCATCCACTGATAGAATCCTGTACGGCCTGAAGTATGGGTCATCGCTGGTAGAGCGTGGCCAGGTCTGTGGTGCACCAGCACCCAGTGAAGCCGGTTCGGACCCCCGTGGCCATCTTTGGGTCACTTGGGGTGTGTATCTATGTGCCGGCAAGCCGCCATTGGCTGATATCATACTCTCCCATCCACCTGACCTAACCCGATGTGATAGTGTGATAGGTTTGGCCATTCCGGCGATGAGCGGCCATATTCAGTACTGAGGCGCCGCCAGCGGAGATCTTTATATCAGAATATCAGGAATCAACAGGGTTTTTTATTCATAATGTTTCCGTAATTTTTCAGCCTTCCGTTTTGATGGTCAATGTATCGGCGACTGTCAGTTGGCTCGCGATTTTGCGGTAACCGAATGGTTAACTGTTATTTACAGATATTTTGGCAGAAAACCTGATGAAGGGTCAGATTTGGTCAGTAAAGGGTTCGTTGCTTCCGCAATTTTCATATTTTACACTCGCAAAATTAATCCGATTTTTTCAGACTTTCAGAATCGGGATTTCGACTTCGACATCGCCGCACTCGATATGACGAATCTCAAGTGGTCGGACATTTTTCTCCGATCACGGATCAACCTTCCTTTTGTTATGCCCTTCGTTTTGCTTAGAGATATAGGCGAAACAAAGTTGATTCGTGAGGCCACTTTGAAATGTCATATCTCCGGCTCACCGCGAGTAGTCACATTTTTGAGAATTGGGTTGGAAATGCATTGGTCTTAACTTGATTGTGGGAGCATCAGACGCCTTCGTTGTGTACACATGCCCGGTATAGCAAGGGATAATGGTCAAGAGGGTAGAAAGTGATATATAACTCTTGGACTGTGCAACCGAATATTTGTATGCGACTTCCGAGTGTACTGCATGAGTGTTGGGGTTGCATAGCAGCTTTTCTTGGGTTCCTACGTATTTTTAAGGTGAAGTTATGTCCATGGAGGGTCATGGCATATCATGGTGGGAGCCACTTTTGAGGGTATGTGTTATATGCATGGTATGTGCTTCGATATGCTCACGCCCATGTTATATATCTCCGTTTGTAGGAAGATATATGGAGTCATGCGCGGCAAGGGCTCTGCCCATGTCCCAATGGTGAACTCCATAGCGCTACACTAAGTCTACCGCTCATATAGTGCATTTTCATGGTGCGTGTTGGGAGGAGGTTCGAAGGTGTCCTTATGCGTCCATATGGGGATCCAAGTGGGGGGATTGTTTGCAAATTTTGTGAGATCATCCTCATGGGGCAATTCTCCAAGCCCATTCAACTCCAAGTCCATCCAAGGTTATGTGAGGGTAGGGCATGGTCCTGAGTACCACTCTAAGCCATGACACGCCACCTCCCCTATTGGGCTAGGATTTATATGGTTGGGAGTTAACATATTTTTGGGGTTTGTGTAGTGACTTTTGACATATGGCATTCAGCCATCTCATTTGACCTGGTTCAGGGCAATATGTTGGTGAGTGAAGGGAAGGTCTGGAGTCCAGGGACTGAGGGGTTAATGGTTGTGAATGTGTCTGTTTACCTCTTTCCCCAACTTTGCTTTATTTGTGTTCATACGCCAATTTCAGGGCTTTCCTCTTTGGTGCAATTCTTGTACATGCCCGCCACCGTGGGACGACCGGTGTGCTAAACGGAAGCCTGCATCGTGGATTGGATTGTGGATTGGGTTATTGCTGTATTTGTGGGATCCGGTTGCTGTTCGGGGTGGAAGGAGGATTTTATTTTCTATATTTTTTGGTTTTGGACCCTGGATTTTGATAAATGCAATCGTTGATCAGGAGCAAGTTGGCAGGGGTTACAGGCGGAAGGGGCACAGCAGGGGCAGGTCCTGGTAGGGACCTGCTTTATGGTAGCAGAGGCTTACCTGCTGCCCCTACCTACCGCCGACCCGGGGACTTGGGCCCCTATGAGCCCTGCCCAAGTACGCCCCGGGTGCGTATTGTGGACTCGGTGGAGACCACGCCGGAGATTGGAGCCATAGAAGAGCCGAGACGTTCAAGAGCATGGCGAACTTCGGAAGTTGAAGCCCGAAGAGAAGTACGACATTCGGGAAGAGGAGGACTTGACATGGGGGATCTGGTCTCCATGTGTGAGCGTCGCTGCCGAAAGGCATGCAACCTCCGCTCCTCCGCGGAGGACTCTGATGAGGCCTGCCATTCAGGCAACACTGGAGGACGGGCCCGGCGCTACCGGAAGCGCGAGTCACCCAAGTCCGCGGCAAGGGACGCCTGGGCTATGGATACGGACCCTAGCCCGGTCAGGCTGTGGGACTCCGAGGGGCACTCCGAGGGCTATCAGACCGCCTATGAGCAACCTTCGGAGTCGGAGGAGACAGCCAGACCGCCCACAAGGGCGAATACGGCCCCCGAGCCCGCCCTGAAGCACGGCGCCGAGGGCTTGGAGAGGCCAGCCAGGGCCCGGACGGCACCTGTGCCCCGGCACACGGGACCAGAGACGGATGCCATAGGCGATACACCCATGGGCGATGAGTCTGAGGTGCCGGGAACCGCGGGATGCGCTGGATCAGGCGGAGGGCACGCTGAGTGCCACTGCGAGCACGTGTCCTTCCTCATAGGCAAGTACCGAAAGATGGGGATGGATAATATCGTGCATCGACTCGACCGCCTGGACAACGCGAAGGACGGCCTAGAGGAGGACGTCGCGGGGATCCTTGATGACCAGTCGGCTGCGGAGAAAGACATGGAGGAGCTGCGAGTGGAAGGGGACCGGTACCGGGAGAATCTGGAGCTGGCCCTGGAGAAGCAGCAGCGAGTTGTGGACAGCCTCCTCCACCTGGTGGAGGACATGTCGGGACGCCTGAAAAGGCTAGAGGAGCTACAGCCCCTCGCCTCGGGTCCGGAGCTCCCGGCAAAGCCGGCTGCGGCAGAGCTGGTGGAGCGGGTTAAGACCCTCAGGAGCGCCATGGATAAACCCATGGGCGGCCCTGCAGAGGCACCCTACGCGCCTCCGCGTGTTGACCCGGGTGCGCTGCCGTTTGTTCCCATGTTCAGCGAACCCACAATGCTCGGGGAACACACGGCACCGGCTGGGTCCATGCGGGAAGGGCACGTAACCACGGACCCGAGGAGCCTGACGGTACAGATGTCCCACGCCGCCCAGGATCTACCGCAAACTACGAATACCCATGCAGTTTATGCGGAAGAGGAGATCCAGAGCCAGACCATGCAGGGGCGAACCATGGGAAGCGCCGACCGACATGGTCGAGGCCACCCAGACGGAAATCTGTGGGCGAAGGGCCCCACTACGGGGATATGGACAGCCGATGGAGCAAGTCCTTCCCGCATTCCAAACCCCATGGGTTCAGGCCCAACTGGACGGCACTCCATGGAGGGGAGGGATGTACAGGGAGTGTACTCACACCCCCCGGCCACAGGTGGTATCCGTCTCGGTGGAGTGGTGGCTGGGGACGTCGGAGACGCCATCAGGATTGACGACCTCAGGGGAATCAAAATCCCCTACTATGATGGCAACCCCTCCAACCTGGACGACTTCATCCTGGATTGGGAGGACTTCGCCGAGGAGGTCGTCGGCGAGATGCGGGGAGCGCCGCGGGACAAGTGGGTATGCCGGACATTCCCACACCGGCTGGCGCAGGACCTGAAGGAGGAGCTGCGGGATCAGATCCGGGAAGGACTCATCCGTACGGAGCAGGCCTGCCTCCAGTGGCTGGAGGATGAGGAGCGGGTGGACGCTCCGAACCAGAAGCTGGAGGACTTGTGGTCCATCCCGCTGCCGCTGGACCGCGGTGAGTTGCGGGTCCGGGAGTGTAACCGGTATCTCCAGAAGTACCGCAGATGCCTCAAGCTGGTGGAGGACTGGAATGAGGCCAGCGAGATCCGCCACCTGCTGAAGGACGTCCTCCCCGGCAACTGGAAGGGGAGAGTGGAGGACGAGGAGAAGAAGCGAGCCAAGAAGCGGGTGGCGGTGAGGATCATGGCGGCGGAGGATACCCATGCGGGTATCATGGAGTTCTTCAGGAGGAACCTGGGCGAGCCCAATCGGATGTTGGGGCTGAAGAACGCCGTGTATGTGGAGGTATTTGGAGACTCCATGGGGCAAAGGTTGCTGCGCCTCAACAACGTGGAGTGGAGGCGCGGGGAGCCGCTGAGGATGCAGGTCCTCTTCGCCCGCATGAGCCTGGACGAGATCGTGAAGTACATCACGGTGGAGTTGAAGCTCAATGCGAAGAACCAGGCCCACTTGCAGGATCGACATGGTCATGGACAACGAGGCCACCGAGAAGACCGCCATCATCGGGAGATCCAGGAGGACACGGCCAACTTTGCGGAGGATGGTAGTGGAAGTGGCCAAGACCACTGGTCCCGGGAGGATCAAGAGGAGGCCCACTTCTTCGCGTTTGTGGCGCACAACGCGAGGGACAATGGGCAGGATCGGTCCAGATGGAACCGGGTGGGACCCAAGAAGGGCAAAGAGCCAAGGAGGATCGGGAACCCACCGCTCTCGTTCCGGGAGTACTCCTCAAGGTTGAAGTGCACCATCCACGGACTGTGGGGTTGGTGGGTGCCGTCTTTGTTCCACAGCGGTGGGTGTATTTGGCGCCCCGTTTGCTGCACCTTGTTGGCGTTGTGGTAGACTCCTTGTTCCACTAGGGTGTTGGGCGTCCACTCCAATGGGGCCCCTACCCTGTGTGCCACGGCTTGGACGGCTTTGGTGAGTGCTGTGACGGAGGGCGGCAAGGCGGGTTTCCCACCTGGGCCAGCATGCCTGCGCCGTGAAGCCCCCCGGTTGCTGGGCGTTGTGGGTGTCCGGGAGGTCTAGGCAGAGCGCCCCCGTGATCTGGGACACCGCTTTCGGGTGTATGCTGGTCGGCTAGTGCCAGACTGTATGCTTGGCGGTGCTGAGGTACGTTTGGGTGGCTTGTCTTGCGGGTTCCATCGTTCGTGGGGTGAGTTGTCTCACTCATGTTGAGACTCACCCTGGAGAGAGGTCTCAGCACGACGGGTGCTGGGTCTGTTATGGCAAGGGAAACAACCATGCACACGACCACCGTCAGTGCAAGGTGTATGAGGCGGACAAGAAGGCCTACTTCGCCGCCCACCCCGAGAAGAAGCCCAAGGAGCAGCGGATTTCCGATGGGAAGGCGAAGGGCGGAGACGGGGGAAAAGGCCAAGGCAAAGGCCAAGGAAAAGGCGGAGGAAGAGGCTATGGTGGTGGACCTGGCCAAGACCAACGAGTGAGGTCGATCGAGGAAGTTGTTGAGGACATGTTGAGGACGTTGGAGGAACTCAAAGCCCAGCAACGTGGTGGACAAGGTCCTGGCAGATCGCAGCCGGAAGGGGCTGCGGGAAGTCAAGTCTAGAGGAGCCCCCACGGGGATGGGACCTCGGAGGTCTCTCCTCCGAAAATCAGTGGAATTCCAGAGAATGCGAAGGCACATCGGGTGCCGAAGAAGGCTCCAGAAGAGGCAAAACCACTGAGTTTCGCCACTCCCAACCCCTGGAGCGCCCTGCCAAGGGAAGTTTATGTGGGCAAGGGACGTGGTAAGAAGGAAGGAGCGACCACGGAGAACCCCGTGGACGGGCAAGACCAACCCAAGATCTACACCATCCGTGATCATACCCTCGAAGTCCTGATGCACCCGGACGTGCTAGAGTTGCATGCCGTGAGAGTCGTCCATACACCGCATGGTGACGAGCGGCAGTTGCACTTGAAGGTGCGTGTACGGTGCGAACAAGAAGAGTTGGTGGTGGATGTTTTAGTGGATACGGGTGCCCAGGTGAGCCTGGTCCGGAGAGGGTTGATCAAGGAGGAATCCCTGCAGCCCAGCCGTAGACCGGTGCGCCTGAAGGTGGCCAATTGAGAGATCATGGGTGGTGGTACCCATGAGGCCACTATCAGTATGTAATTCTGGGAGCATGAGCGCTTGAACCGCCCTGATCTGGCGTAGAGAAGCACTCTATCCGGGAACTTCTATGTGGCCAACATTACTGATTGGGATATGATCATGGAGTATGACTTCATGGTGGCAAACGCCATTGGAGCCCTTCCTAATTTTGCAACGCTGGTCCGGGAGGATGATGAATGCCTCACATGGCTGTCCACGGACTATGCATGCGGATCATCCCAATGGAATGCTGAGGAAGAGGATCGGATCGTCCAAGCGGTGCAAGCTGTGGGTGCCAAGTCCAGAGGGGACTGCGGAGTTCAACTCACGGAGTATGGAATGGCGCTGCAGGTGTACGACAGGATGATCCAGACGCTGGGGGCCGAAGCGCCCGAGACGGACGTCTTTGCTTCCCGGGATGCCCCACTTCTGCGGAAGTGTAGGAGGCATTGGCATCGAGGAGACTCAGCCTGGCACAGGCATTGGGGTTTGAAGGAGTGGGGGCCCATGTATTGGCATGTCTCCCTGGACAGCACCAGACGTACGGTGGAGAAGATCGTCGCGGATAGGGCGAAGGGGATTCTGGTCATAACCGGCATAGGATCCACCCCATGTCCGCTGGAAGGTCTCAAGTCGACGCTGGACTCCATCACCCTGAACGAGATGTCATTCGGGCCAGAGGAGGAGCTGTTCATCGACGCAAAGGGTGTATCAATGCCCTCTCAGGGTCAAGTGTGGGGTACCAAGGCTTTCCTGGTGGATGGGGCGCAAGCCCAGCCCACGGGTGATGAAGCATTCATCCGTAGGGTAGAGGCGGTCCCATGAAGGTCATGTTTGAGCCCAAGGAGGGGACGGATCAGCCAATTGATGGCATTGACGTCCTGTCCCACGCCGAGATGGATGACGTTGTCAACTACATGCGGATGGGGATGCACGACCGTGTGGCAGCCAAGAAGAGGCGGGCCATGGTCACATCTCCGCATTGGTGGGATGACAAGATGTTGGTCACCGGCAAGTACGAGAAGGATGAGTTCGTGGCGAGGGTCATGGATCACATCGCGGACCAATATGATGGTCCGGTTGGGTCGGACCCGCAAACATGGGATTCTCCAAGAATGGGTGCTGATAGCGACAAGAACCAGCCCGATGCCGCAAATTTTCGAAGATTATCGGTGGGAAGCGCGCCCCACGACGATGAAGACGGCATATCGGACGAGGAGAAGTCGGACTCGGACCCGGAAGAGGCTTATACCGCAGTGCCGTCGGTTGTATCGATACCGAAGCAAGCGGTGGAAGAGGCCGAGGAGAACCCGAAAGTCGCAGAGCTGAAGGAGAGGCTGATCAAGGCCAATCCGCGGCTATTCAGTGGTGTCGCCAACAAGAACCCTCCAGATCGTGGGAGGTTTGGCACAGCGAAGATCAAGCTGAAGCCGAACCCCAAGATCTATCGTCATCGGGAGTACCAAATTCAGGGCGATCGGGCCGAGGCCATGAAGAAGCTGTTGGCCGAGTTCATTGAGCGGGGATGGATCGAACCCTCCGACAGTGAGTGGGCCAGCCAGGAGAAGGGCGAGTGGAGGTTGGTGGTTGATTACAGAGGTTTGAACGAGCAGACCGAGCACGACTCGTACTCGCTTCCCCTGATCGACTCCATCCTCCAGAAACAACAGAAAAAGCGGATTTTCACGGTGTGAGACCTGAAACACGGCTATCACCAGATGCCGCTACACCCGGACTCCAGGCCCTGCACAGTGATGTCGACGCCGCTGGGCCCCATGCAGTGGAAAGTGGTGCCTATGGGCGCCAAGAATGGCAACACGTCTTTCCAGCGCACCTACTCGGTCCTGTCCGGGACTGTGCCGATCCATTCGTGGATGACATCATCATCGGGTCCGGCACGGAGAACATGACTGAGGACGAGCTCATCGACGCGCATGAGAAGGATCTGCGCCGAGTGCTCAGCGAGTTGGACAAGCAAAACATGGTGTGCAAGCCCACAAAAGCCTCACTCTTCGTGGAGGAAGTGGAGTTAGCGGGTCACGTGGTTGGTCATGGGCAACGCCGCCCCATGCCTGGGAAGCTGGCGTCCCTGCACCACTGGGAGAAGCCCCAGACTATCAGCGAACTCCGGTCCTTCATGGGGTTCTGCAATTACTATTCGGGCTATGTCCGGATGTATGCAGAACTCTCAGGGCCGCTGCACAAGATGCTGCAGGTGGGGAAGTTCGATGGCCGGAAGGGGAGCAAGAAGAAGCTTGCCTGGACCCCTGAGGCTCAGGATGCGTTCAACCGCCTGAAGGAGCGACTCCTGGGGCAGTTGGGGCTGTTCCTGGTGGACCCGGGCAAGGGATTCGTGCTACGGACAGACGCTTCGGACTATGCCGTGGGGGCAGTCCTCGAGCAAGTCCGGGACGACGGGACCCGTGTTCCCGTGGCGTTTTGGAGGGGGATCCTGGCCGAGGGCCAACGCCCAACATGGACCGCGAGGGAGAAGGAGACATACGCCATCGTATGTGCGGTCAGGAAGTGGTCTGGCCGCATCGGACTGCAGCTGGTGGTGGTTTGCACGGACCACCAGTCCCTACAGAGCTGGCACAAGGAGCATGTCGACACCCCCTCAGGACCAGCGGCTAGAAGGGCCCGATGGCACGAGACGTTCGCCAAGTTCGACCTCAGCGTCGTGTACGTCCCGGGGAAGGACAAGACTGTGGCAGATTGCCTCAGTCGCTGGGCCTACCTCGCGGGCAAGGCGTGGATGGACATATCCAGCCATGGCGACGCCCAGGGGACCGAGGAGGCCAAGCGCATCATCGAGATGGAGAAGGCCATGGAGCAACAGGGGGTCAAGTGTTTTGTGGTGATGGCAAACCGTACAGACCTGGCCAAGTTCCGGGGTGCCCGAGTCCAGGCTATTCGAGAGGAAGCCCTCGAGCAATGGATGGTGGCCCCTGTAGAGCTAGTCAGGTCGGTGCTCACAGATGACTGGTCGGATGACTATGCGGCATCCGAGCACTGGAGCAAATACTGGAATGCCGTGAGCGCCCCTGTCGGACGACGAATGGCCCGAGGGCTTGACCGAGGATGGCGACAAGTTGTTCCTCAAGGACAAGCTGCTGGTGCCCGAAAACCGAGTGGAGGAGCTCATTGACCATTGGCACAACGCTCAGCTCATGCACCCTGGCCGAGACAAGATGCAGCAGGACCTGGAGTGGCGTTTCAAGTTCCCTCCGGGGTACTACTCCATCCTGGATAGGTACTGCAGCGACTGTGCCGTGTGTCGGGCCACGAAGAGCCCCAACCACTCCACAGCGGGCAACCCGGTGTATACGGCTATACCAGAGGCCCCTATGCGGTCCGTGGCCATGGATGTATTCGCCATGCCTGAGGTGACCGTGGAAGGAGAGACCTACGACTGTGTCATCCTGGCGGTGGATAGGCACAGTGGGTATCTCGTGGCGGTCCCTGGCAAGAAGTCCAAGAAGAAGGACAAGAAGGACAAGCATGGAGTGGGGCTGCAGGCCAAGACCGTCCCTAATGCCATGATCAGGCATTGGCTGATGATTTTTGATGTCCCGGCTGTCATCTGCACCGATCGGGGCAGTCAGTTTGTGGGGACGTGGTTCAAGACAATGTGCAAGCACATGGGTATTCAGCACGCCACAGCGTACCACAGCCGGTCCAATGGCCGAGCTGAGGTGGCCGGGCGGCAGATGTTCGAGAAGTTCTGCCAGCTGCACATCGACGAACCGGGCCGGAATTGGTATAATTCGCTGTGGAGAGTACTCCAAGCGTATCACAACCTTCCGGGAGCCACTGGATTGTCGCCCCATCGTATCCTGTTCCTACGGGATCGAGTGTCACGCACTCTCCCGTGGTTGAACCATGGCAAAGTGGCCCGGGATGCGAACGCTATGATGGCTGAGGCGGACGACACGGCGGCCAAGGTGTGCAAGGCACTTCAGGACGAGCATGACAAGAGGGCCAAGTACTTCAAGCAGGGAAAGGTCCAGAAGTATGCTCTCCAAGACACCGTGTGGGTGGAGCGGCACCACAAGGATGTCCTGTCCAGGCATCGGCAGGCATCTTGGTATGTGCCGGGGGTAATCGTGCGGAAGGTCGGGCAGGATGTGTATGCCGTTCGTGTGGGGGATAACAAGATCCTGGACCGCGACCATACCCAGCTTCGTCCCCGAGCACCAGACCCCAGCGGACGTCCCATCACCTTCAAGTTCACGGCCGGCGACGTGGACTCGGACGACGAGGGTGAGGATGACGACTTCACCGCTGAGAAGATCCTGGCGGACAAGCCGGACCCGGGGACGCCTGGGGGAAGGCTTTATAAAGTCTGTTGGAAGGGATTCGCCGCATCCAGGGATTCGTGGGAGCCTCCGAACAGTTTTGTGCCGAGGTATAACACGGTCTGGATGGACTATCTGAAGAAAAAGAATTTTTCTTTGGATGTCAAGGACGTGTTGGTCCATTTGGTTGCTGCTGTAGCACCATAATGGATCCCCCTTGGCATTTTGTTTGTTTCTGTGCTTGGGGGGACAGGTGAGGGCGTTCATCTGGGGATTTTTCGGCCTTGATTGGTCATATACCCCCTTCACTCGATCTCCAAGTATATATTTCATCGTGGTATACGTATTTAGATCGATCGACGACGTTTTTCTATCTTTGATCCCCTTGGTCCATATTGTGGATCAAGGAGAGACCTGATATGGCATAGGGCACCGATTTTCAGTGTCCTCACCCCTTCCTTAGGGCGTGGGGGACGCCTACGACGTGTGTTGCGCCTCAATGTGTCCTTGGGACATGGGGGGGGGGTTGAAGCCCATTCGCGTCCTCCTGTCCTCTCTTCAATGACTTCCGAGCGGTAACAACGCTCTGAGAAGGGGGGTGAAGCCGGTTCGGACCCCCGTGGCCATCTTTGGGTCACTTGGGGTGTGTATCTATGTGCCGGCAAGCCGCCATTGGCTGATATCATACTCTCCCATCCACCTGACCTAACCTGATGTGATAGTGTGATAGGTTTGGCCATTCCGGCGATGAGCGGCCATATTCAGTACTGAGGCGCCGCCAGCGGAGATCTATATGTCAGAATATCAGGAATCAACAGGGTTTTTTATTCATAATGTTTCCGTAATTTTTCAGCCGTCCGTTCTGATGGTCAATGTATCGGCGACTGTCAGTTGGCTCGCGATTTTGCGGTAACCGAATGGTTAACTGTTATTTACAGATATTTTGGCGGAAACCCCGATGAAGGGTCAGATTTCATCAGTAAAGGGTTCGTTGCTTCCGCAATTTTCATATTATACACTCGCAAAATTAATCCGATTTTTTCAGACTTTCAGAATCGGATTTTCGACTTCGACATCGCCGCACTCGATATGACGAATCTCGAGTGGTCCGACATTTTTCTCCGATCACGAATCAACCTTCCTTTTGTTATGCCCTTCGTTTTGCTTGGAGATATAGGCGAAACAAAGTTGATTCGTGAGGCCACCTTGAAATGTCATATCTCCGGCTCACCGCGAGTAGTCTCAATCTCGAGAATTGGGGTAGAACCGCATTGGTGTCAACTTGATTTGGAGAGCATCAGACGCCTTTGTTGTGTACACATGCCCGGTATAGCAAGGGATAATGGTCAAGAAGGTAAAAGGTGATATATAACTCTTGGACCGTGCAACCGAATATTTTAATGCGACTTTCGAGTGTACTGCATGAGTGTTGGGGTTGCATGGCAACTTTCCTTGGGTTCCTACGTATTTTTAACGTGAAGTTATGTGCATGGAGGGTCATGGCATATCATGGTGGGAGCCACTTTTGAGGGTATGTGTTATATGCATGGTATGTGCTTCGATATGCTCACGCTCATGTTATATATCTCCGTTTGTAGGAAGATATATGGAGTCATGCGCGGCAAGGGCTTCACTCATTTCCGGGTAGTGAACTCCATAGCGCTAGACTAAGTCTACCGCTCATATAGTGCACGTGGGAGTGCTTACAGAGCGACCCACAAGCGCCAATATCAATTTTCCCATTTTCATGGTGCGTGTTGGGAGGAGGTTCGAAGGTGTCCTTATGCGTCCATATGGGGATCCAAGTGGGGGGATTGTTTGAAAATGGCCCCAAGCAATTGTGTTTTGAGTCATAGGTTGACACCATGGGTGAGCGAAGTTATATACTATTGTAATTATCTTGAATTTGGCATTATTTGCATGTTTTTGACCTCATTTTATGCTCATTTTTGTGTTGTATGTGTCCAACTGGTTGGCTAACAGTAAAGTGCCTAGAGATCTGTGAACTATGGTATGTTGCTTATATGTTGGAATCCGCTTCGGTGTTGTACCTCACCATATGCCGGATCACATGGTCACTTTGGCTTGGCACACGAGGCCTCACAAAATTAGGTCTCAAACTCATGAGCTGACTTGTGAAGCATGTCATGTACATAACTGGAGGGGTTTTCGGAGCCAATGATGGGATATTCTTGGGCATGGACCTTTGGTCTATATCACCATTGTATACTACTTTCCGGTTTGACACATGCATGGAGAATTTGAATATTTGCCGTATGCATTTTTGAGTATATAATTGAATTTTGGGCATTATGGTGTGATTTGCCTGATTTTGCCATGTTGTGAGGTCATCCTCTTGGGGCAATTCTCCAAGCCCACTCGACCCCAAGTCCATCCAAGTTTATGTCAGGGTAGGGCATGGTCCTGAGTGCCACTCTAGGCCATGACACGCCACCTCCCCTATTGGGCTAGGATTCCTAGGGTAGGGAGTGAACATATTTTTGGGGTTTGTGTAGTGACCTTTGACATATGGCATTCAGCCATCTCATTTGACCTGGTTCAGGGCAATATGTTGGTGAGTCAAGGGAAGGTCTTGAGTCCAGGGAATGAGGGGTTAATGGTTGTGAATGTGTCTGTTTACCTCTTTCCCCAACTTTGCTTTATTTGTTTTCATACGCCAATTTCAGGGCTTTCCTCTTTGGTGCAATTCTTGTACATGCCCGCCACCGTGGGACGACCGGTGTGCTGAAAGGAAGCCCGCATCGTGGATTGGATTGTGGATTGGGTTATTGCTGTATTTGTGGGATCCGGTTGCTGTTCAGGGTTGAAGGATGATTTTATTTTCTATATTTTTGGATTTTGGACCCTGGATTTTGATAAATGCAATCGTTGATCAGGAGCAAGTTGGCAGGGGTTACAGGCGGAAGGGGCACAGCAGGGGCCGGTCCTGGTAGGGACCCCCTCTTGGTAGGTGGCCGGTAGGTGCTTGTTCTTCTTGTTCCACTGACGCTCCCTCACTCTCTGGAGCATAGCCTTGGCCTTCTCCACCTTCGCTTGTTGCTCTTGGACCCATTCACCCACAGAAGAATCTGTGTCCTCTGGATAGGGGGCATGTAGGAACCACGCCGGGCGCCCTAGGAATAGCTCATGGGGCGAGTAGCCAGTAGCTGAACTCTCTTGGGAGTTCATCATCAAGGATATGACGGGGAGTAGTCTCACCCAGTCTCTGGTGCGTGCAGGTTTGCACCATATCCGTACATTCTCCTTGAGGACACGGATCTGTCGCTCACATAGGGGGTTGCTTGTGTGCGAGTAGGGAATCCCCGTAGACACCTGGACATTGAGGGATCTCAGGACCCTCTTGTACCAACCGGTATCTGAGCGTACCCGTACGTCCTCATCAGAGTTGATCTCCTTGGGCGCCCCATAGACACAAAACCACTCTTCCAGGAGTATCTTGATAGTCTTCTCCCCGGCAATGTGCTTGGTACATGGGAACACCCTGGTAAACCTGGTTTACCCACAGGTTACCACGAGGGCGAAGTCATAGCCCCCGAACTCCGGCATCTCCCTGTAGTCAACGTATAGAACACTGTTAGCACAGTGAGGGATGGGCAGAATCGAGTAGAGACCTCTGTCCCTGATATCCCCTGGTTTGCAGGACCTGCACGGGCACTTGTCCACGATGGGCTGGAGGGTTTTCCGCAGTTGGTCGTCAGCCACGTAGTGTGGAACCACTGCTTGAACAGCCTCAGAGTACGGTCAGCACCCACATGACTGCTGGACTCATGGGTCCACTTCAGCAGCGCTGGGACTCTGTCACTAGGCACCATGATGCGGTCCTCGTGCCAGAGGTAGCTCTTGTCCCTCTTCCACTGATCTTGGTTGAACAGGAGGGGTTCAAGGCGTTTCTCCAGGCGCTTGTAGATATCCCCAAACTCCTTCAGGTACTCTGATTGTTGGAGTCCATCAAGGGGGCATATCATAGTCATGTTGAGGTGCAAGTGGATGTCCATACGGCTGAACGCCTCCTTAGCCAGCGCTTAAGACCGGGCACCAATCAGGGCGTCGAAATTTTTGCGGCTGATGTAGTCTGCACACTCGTTCTTCACTCCCTGGATATGGTCTACCGTCAGCCGTAGTTGACTGAAGTAGGTCCACCAGCGCCGTAGCTTGGCCTTCTCAGGTTGGGGGCCATTTCTGGAAACTGCGGACCAGTTCTTGGTTGCACAGCCAGACCACAGGGTTACCACCCAACAGTCGTGCTTGTGAGGATAGCACTAGCATACCCGCGAGCAATTCCTGCTCATAAGTGGAGTAGTTCCCCCTGGCCTGGTTCCATTTCCACATCCAGTGACCCAGAGGTACTAGGACCCACTTGTCGTCAGGGTAGCTGTCCTTGAGGGTTCCATCTCGGTTGAGACCCTCTGTCCCCCATTGGGAAATGGCCGATTCAAACTCCTCCTTCTCTAGTGCTTGCGGTTGGAACAACGTTCCACCACCGCCCACATTGCTGGCGTCGGTCACCAGGATAATGTCCCCGTGTACCCTAGGCACGCCCAAGCCCTTAGCGTTGGCAACCTTGTCTTTGAGCTCGTCAAACGCTTGTTGCTCTTGTGGGCCCCAGCGCCAAGTAGTACTCTTCTTGATCAAGTCCGTCAGAATGGCGCTGGAGTAGGTGAAGTTTTTGATATGGCGGCGATAGAAGTTGCACGCCCCAATGAAACTGCGTACATCATGAAGTCCTTTCTTGGGGTCTTCGTGTCGTACTTTAGCATCCATCAGGTGTTTGGCCTTAGAGGCCGCTCGGGTCCACCCCCCATAGCGAACATCAAACCCCAGGTACTGCATGGTCTCCTGCATGAACTCACACTTCTCCAGCTTGAGTCGTGTGTGGTTCTCCTGGCAGACCGCAAAGAGCTCACCCAAGAGGATTAGGTGGTACTCCTGGGTATTGGTCCCGAGGCATACATTGTCGATGTGAGCTTCCATCTGGGCCCCACGGGATATAAGCTCCTGCACCTTAGGTCTCCTTCGTAGGATGGATAAAATCTTGTTCATCAGCACTTGGAATAGAGGGGGTGCGTCCGCCACGCCAAACGGCATGACCTTCCACTTGAACACTCTCTGCTGAGGGGTGATGAAGGCCAGTAGCTCCTGAGCGTTGGGCGTCAGGTCCACTTGCCAGAATCCGCTCCTCTTGTCCATCTTCGTCTTGTAGCGACAGTAGGCTATCTTCTCCAGGGTAGACTCCATATTGGGAATGGACCTTGAGTGGTTGAACGTTTTCTTGTTCAGCTCTCCGTAGTCCACTACCAGCCGTTTGGCTGTAGACCCAGGTTTAGCCACCAAGAAAACAGGGGCTGCAGTGTAGGGGGTAGTCCCCGTCCTTGTACTCCAGGACTAGGCCAGTGTCGATACATTCTTGTATCTGTCGCTCAATCTCGTCGGCCTGCTCTTTAGGAGCTGGATAGGGTCAGCTCCGGATCTTGTGACCCACGAACTTGGGTTTCAGCTTGAGGTCCATCTGTACCAGCTTGTCACATGAGGCTGGAGGGGGTAGTTCTCGGAACACCTCCAGATAGGTCCTTATAAGCTTCTGCACCCGCGGGTCCAATAGCTTGATTTTGTCCTCCATGTCTTCGTCAGAGTGTAAGTTGCTTGCCCCCTGAGTAATAGACGTCGTGAGGTGATCCTCCACCGACTCTTCGCCCTTGGTAGTGTCCTTCAACCCTTGGTAGGCATATAGGAGGTCTTGTTCAGCCATCTCCGATGGACGACGGCAACATAGGCACACTCGAGGGGGTTCACATACACATTCCTCCGAGAGGTCGTCCTCCTCTGGGGTCCTCACATGGGCGCCCCACTCCCTCTTCATGAGCTTAAGATTCACCTCTCTTTGCCAGGTGGTGATTTTCTGTTTGAGGTCCTCCTTCAATTGGGATAGATCTCCCATACGTCCTTGCTTCGGTGGCCATTAGCTGCGGGTATGCTTAGCGTAGCATAGCTTTTTCGCCAACAACTTCCTCTTGGAGTCCACATACTCCCTCAGCCTGGATCGAGGGTCCAGCTACTCGTCCAGGGGGTCTTCGACCCTCATGGAGGGTAGGGGTTTCAGTGGGGCGACGTACTCGGCGTTCTCCACTTCCTCCACACAGGTCTGCACGAAGAAGGCGTCGTGCTCAGTTTTGTCATCTGAGTGGATAGAGCTAGGTAGCTCGGATAGTCCACACTCAGAGACTCCATCAGGAACAGGTACATGGCAGGGAGAGTTGGGGGCGTTGGTGTCAGTCACGACGTACTCATCTCCTCGGGGTATAGTCTCAACAGCATATTGAGTTCGTGGTTGATCCTTCAAATCACCCAAGGCGAGTCCATCGCTTTCTCGTTGTATAGCCTGGACCAGAGTCGGGTCTAGATCCTCCCGGGGGACGGAAGTAAGACCTCCGTCCACCACGCTGAGCATACTCCCCCATCCGGGTTTCCCAATAGGCGTCTTACGCCCCAGAGGCACGGAGATGGCCTCATCAGGTAAACGAACAGAGCTGATAGTCAGCCTGTCAAGGAGGTTTTGCCAGTATTCGTTGCCCCCATGGGCTCCCCAATCGGGGGAACACAGGACCATGCGGGAACGTTCCAAGGCCACCTTGGTCAGGACCTTCCCCAGTTCACTGAACCCACACCATTGCACTGCACGCGGCATGGCTGACGCAGTCCCCGGCGACCCAGCAACTCACCACAGTCCTCAAGCGGACGGAGGTACTCGAGGCGGTCCGCAGGGGAATCGTCCCCACTGCCGTCAACACCTTGCTACGCACCCACGCGGAGGACCCCCAGGCCACGGCGGCGCACATGCAGCGAACAGCCGTTGCCAAGACAGCGGAGCAGCTCACATACTCCACCCACAAATACCTGCAGCATGCAGCAACCCTGCCCCAAACAGACCAAGCCCACATCCTCAAACTCCTGTTCTACCAACAATGAGAACCTACCCCGTGACATACCAACACGGAACCCCCACCACGTCTACACACCATTCACCGAGCACAACACTGACACGGCACACACGGGCACCACAGGGACCGCACACACTCCCACCAGCATGCGCGCGCCACGAGCCCCCATCCCCCCACGCCGCCGTCCGTCCACAGGTACCACCAACCGCCAGCCACCGCATGTCCCCTCTGCGTACGCCAGCGGCTACCACAGACGGCCCTGCCCTGCAACCCAGACGACTGGGTCTGCCTGGGGGCCGCGCACCGCCTCACCCACTGCCCCCACTGCGGGGACCTCAACCCCCACCACCGCGAGCGGCCCGCAGCCCCAGCCGCACCCCCCCCCGCCAGCCACCCCAGCTTCTTCGGGCCACTCACCGACACCCTCGGGGACCAGCTGGGAGGGTACTACGTGGCGGACGCGGCCGACCACGCATGGACCCTGGCTATGGCCACGGGCAGCGCACCCCTGCCCCCCCACAGCCCACCCTTACGCCACAGCGGAGGCAGCTTGAGCGTGGCGGCCCGCCACATCCTCCTCGCCCTATACCTCCACCACCGTGACCTACACCTCCCTGACCCACGACCCCCCCCAAGCAAGGGCCCTGACGCCAGAAGCGTGGGCGGACACGGCACCAGAGGAGATAGCAGCCAACCTCCGAATCACTTGCCGCCGGTTCAACACCGCCCTCGGCCGACAGAAGGGAACACCTTACCCACTCAGCGCACTCCTCTACCCACCACACCACCCCCACCCCGCACAACAGAAGCCCCCGGAGGGCTGGGTGTCTTTCGGGACGCCCAACTGGCCGCCCCCGACGAGGCCACCGCCACACGGATGGGCCTCACGGACCAGAGCACCTATGTCAGAGGCCTCAAGACCAGCCTCCAAGAGGCACACCGCTGGCACGCCCGCTCCCCGTCGCCCCCACGGGGACAGGGGGGTTCACCCGCCCCCGACACCCACCAGGCCAAGAAGACCAAGACAGGTCAGGGGGCCCGCCAGCGCGCCTGCAAGCAAGGCGCGACGCCCCGACCAGGGCCCGGGTCCAGCCACACCGCACCACCCCACGCCCAGACCCCCGGGGCACCCCAACAACACCGCCCCCGCCAGCGCCCACCACCACCACCGTACCGCAGCACCCAAACCCCGCAGCCCAGTCAGCCACCACCGTCCACACACGTCAACACCATGCCAGGACCACCATACGCGCAGAGCCAGGGGACATTGCACCACCAACACCACCACCACGCCCCCGTCCCTCCCAACCCCTACCCCCTAATGCCCCCATGCTACAGCGACCCCCATCAGCTACATCCCAACCACGCCCCAGCACAACCAGGCCCCACGAACCACCCACCCCACATGGCACACATCACCGCACGACACCATCAAGTATTCCACCACCACCAGCCCCTACCACCACACCCACCAACGCTGGGGTACCACACACAACCAGCACGCCCTCAACACCACCACCACGCGGTCCAGCACCACCCGCCGCCCGCGCTACACGGGCCCACGACACACGAGCAACGGTACACCCCCATGGACCGGCGGGGAGCCGTGCACGCACACCAGCAACACCAGGGCCTGGTAAGAGCACCCCACCACCACCAGCCGCCCCCCCACCCACACCCCATACCAGCGAGCACCATCCACCAGCAGCCACCCATTACATACGGACCACAGCCCCACCCGGACGCCCATGCAGCCGCCTCCCACCCACACCCTGGCACCACAACCAGTCAAGAACCGCAAGGACCGCACGGCGCACACACGCAACACCCACACGACCCACAGGGACGCCCAGACCCCCAGCCAGCACAACACCCACCCCCGCCCCCGCCACCACCAACAGCGCCACCCCCACACCACCCCCCCCCCGCCCCCCCCCCCCGAGACCAGGCCACAGACGCAACACGCGGCAGCCAGCACCAGCCAATTGACGTCGATGCCCCCGCCGACACACGCCACCGCGAATGCCCCCTCCCGCGACCACCACAAGAGATCCCATCACCAGACCCCAAACGCGACAACGACGACCACAGCCCCCAACCCACAACACCCCCCCCATCACACCCCGCACCACCTGCCACCGCACCGGCCGAACCCTACGCCCTACACAGCCCCGCAGCGGTACGGCAGCACCTCCGGGGACTCGGGGAACGGGACGTGCTGTGCCTCCGCACCTCCGGCACCAGCACCCGCATCCGGGCGGCCACCCTGGTCCAGGCGGCCACCCTGCGGGAAGGCGTCCGAGATTTCCTCTTCGACGCCTTCCTCCACGTCGCCCGACACGACCGCCCCCCACGCGCCACCCCAGACGGCGAGAGCCCGCCCCCCACGGGGAGCCGGATTTGGGTGCCCCTCATCGACTCGGGGCGACACCTAGTCGGACACCCCGTGCCGGAGCGGGACAGCACCCAGGGCCGCACCCGCTACCGCGAGCCCAACATGGCCCACCCCCCACCCGGCGCCACCCCCGACAACACCAAAGAGTGGGAGCGGGAAACATGGGTAGCCCGGATGGCCTCCCTGAGCAACTTCCGGCACCACGTCCCGGGGGACATCCCCATTCCCGACGACCAGCAGCCAGCCCCCTCCACGTACATGACCCTCAGGTACAATCTGCACTACACCCTCTCCACCGGGTGGTACACGGCACCGACCCCCTCGTCCCTGCCGATGACGCCCCCCCCCCACACAACCCAGGCCTCAACATGTACGCCAGGGGGGACGACCCGGACGACCCCCACATCTGGGGCACGTGGGAACGCAACTCCCTGGACAAGCTGCTCTCCATCCGCAGCGGCAGCCAGGGCCTTGGTAGGGCGATGTATTGCCTCGCCAAGTGGACCCAACGGATCTGGGGGATCCCCACAGACCGGTGGGTGTGGGTGGTCACGCTGCGCCCCCAGCAGAGGGAAGCCCCCCCAAACCGCAGGGGACCCACCCCCCCACGCCCCACCACCCTAAAGCTCTGCCCATACATGGTGGCAGCCCGCCTCATGGCGCTGCTGTGGCCGGGCCCAGACAGCCCCACCCAAAACTACCCCCACCTCACAGAGGAGGACAAGCCCGGCATGCAGCGATGCTTCTTCCTCACCCTCGACTACCTCCAGCAATCACACCCGCACGTCCTGGAGCCGATATGGCCACCCCCCGGGTAACCCACGTGCCTGCGCAGCCGAGACAACGCTGCCACAACAGCACCAGCACGCACGGATCACCAGGGAAAACGCGCGCACACGCCGAGTGCCCCAACCCGCACCCTCGTTCTCACTACTTGCAGGACCCAGCATCCTACGCCCGCCCCCGAAGCCCAGGACCCTCCGCCGTCTCCCACAGCCCTCTCCTCCGATTCCGACTCCACAACCTCCACTACCACGACCACCTCATCGATCACCACCACCACGTCCTCATCCAGCACTCCACCCCCCAGGCCGCGGGGGACACCTCCCAAACGGGCCCCCAAACCCGCCCCCACCGCGAGCAACCCCGCCGCCGCCAAGGCCCACGCCCCGATGAGGCCGACACCCGCCACCCAGCCGAAACCCAAGACCGCCGCCAAACAGCCACCCAAACCCGTCAGCGCGCCACGACCGCAACCCGCAGCCAAGCCCAAACTGAAGTCCGAACCCGGCGCCACGACGGCAGCGCGAGCCCGGCCACCCGAAGACGTCCTCTATGACATTCAGCCCGAGCTGTCCCAGGCCCGGAGGCAGCAGCGCCCAGCACGGCGCCCCCCCAACTTCACCGACGCCGCCGCCATCACCTTCATAGCGGAGCGCGCCGCGGCCCAAGCACGATGCACCTCGTCCCGCCACCTCTCAAAGCCCGCACCCCAGGCCCACGGACCGCCCCCGACCAGGCCAGAACGACGCCAGGGTCCGCCAGCAACGTCCCCGCCCCCCTACCAACCCTCAATGACAGCCCACATACAGCGCATGCCCCACTACCGCCGCCGCCGCGAGTCCCCGCCAAACCCCGACGCGGAGACCGTGCGCGCACACCCAGGGTTCCACATCCGCGTGCGCCCCCACTCCCCGCGCCCCCCCACGGAACAGGACTACGAGGAATCCCCCAGGCCCGCCACCGCCACCGGTCCCCACGACCCCGTCACACCCACCCACACCCACTCTTCCGCCCAAGACCGCAGGCCCGCCCAGGGACAGTGGTGGCAGCGCTGGACCCACACACAGCTCTGGGAGCTGCGAAAATGGGCCCGGGGAGAGCCCTCTCTCGAGGGCCTGGTCCATCGGCCCCGCAAGGGGTCGGTGGAGAACTGCCGCCTCTGGCCGGCGGGGGGCTGGATGCCGCAGGCTGCGTGGGAAGCCATGCTGGCCGATGCGCTCCACCCCCTGGGAGTCCACCCCCGCAACCTCCCCGCCCCCCAGGACCACTCGTATGTCCTCAGGCGCCTGGGGGAGATCCTCCAGGAGACACAGCGAGACAGCATCCGCCTGTGGGACATCACCCAAAGCCCAGCCCCGCACACACACACCCCCTCACCACCCCACAAGCGTCGGCGCACCGACACTGGCGGCAACAACAGCACCCCAGGAGCCCTGCGCACCACACAACACGACGCGCCTGACCCCCCGGCCAGCGACGCCGCCACGTAGCCCCGTTACCCAGCAAACCACCACCACGGGGCGCCACGCCAGGCCCCGCCCAGAAGTCACCAAACGAACCGGACGCCGAAGGACGCCAACGCACACGACAACGGGCACCACTACGCCCAAAGGTACCGAACCCAGGCCCGCCACCGTCGCAACCGCCTAACCGAGCCAAAACCCAAACACAAATCAAACCCGAGCCACACCCCGAAACCGCTAACCCTTGACTCCTAACGAGGTCCGCCGAGGGAACAACGTAACCGCAGCCCACACCCACAGCCCACACAGCTGCCTAACCAGCCAGCTCCAGAAGCAAAGAGACACCTAACCAAACCCACCCTGGACCAAGCCCGTGTACATCAGGACGCGCGAGCCGCACCCCTGGGGCGCGACCGCCGCCACAGCACCGACGACACACGCCAGAGGACACAACACTTTTGCACCGCCGCACCAGCTGCCCGTGCCTGTGCCTGCAGTGTACGCGCGCCCCTGTTTTTCTTTTTGTTTTTTTTTTCCATCAAAAAAAAAACAACCGAAATTAGGGGGGGAGGAAGAGGGACACAACCACCCATGGCACACGCGCACCACACATAGCGCGCACACGGGTGAACGGGAGCCAAGTGGCCCAGGACACCGCACAAGCAACACAACACACCGAGCGAGCACACCGGTGAACAGGAGCCAAGTGGCCCAGGACACCGCAGACACAACACAGCAAACGGCGCGGGCACACCGGTGAACAGGAGCCAAGCGGCCCAGGACACTGCACACACGTAGGGCGGCCGAGGGACAGGAAAGAACCAACACCCCATGGGTCGGACGCACTGGGGCGACCCAGCCGACCCACCGGGCCAGTGGCAGGAGCGTTACTCCAAGGCCACTGGTCCGAGCCCGGCCAGGCTGCATCGGGGACCATGGCAAACATCACCCGGAGCCATGCAAGCAACCAGTGACAGGCGAGCTGGTACACAGTCCAGGATGGGGTCGCCTGCCAAACAGAGTGGCCCCGCAACTCAAGCCACAAGGGTGGCGCGGTCGTACCGTAGACTAGCGGGAGCAATACCCCTTGTGGTGAGAGATACTCCACACGGCTGGGCAGCCCCGAGTGCTGCAGCCCAAAGGAGGGGGCATGTGGCCCTACCCATGGACACATGTGGGGACACCCTCCCACCTGGGACACATGGACTGGGTTGCCGCGACAATGCCTTCCCAAGCACATGCGGGAGCGGCTCAGGAGGCACCTGAGATAGGGCAGTGGGAGGAACAGGACGTCCCCTTGGTAAGACCTTCCTGCTGCAATGTCAAAGGAGGCATCCCGAGCTCCAGAAGATACCTACCTACCTACCTGTTTGAGGTCCTCCTTCAATTGGGTTAGATCTCCCATACGTCCTTGCTTCAGTGGCCATGAGCTGCGAGTAGGCTTAGCGTAGCATGGGCTTTTTCGCCACCAACTTCCTCTTGGAGTCCACATACTCCGTTAGCCTGGATCGAGGGTCCAGCTCTTCGTCCACGGGGTCTTCGATCCTCATGGAGAGTATGGGTTTCAGTGGGGCGACGTACTCGGCGTTCTCCACTTCCTCCACACAGCTCTGCACGAAGAAGGCGTCGTGCTCAGTTTCGTCACCTGAGTGGATACAGCTAGGTAGCTCGGAAAGTCCACACTCCGAGACTCCATCAGGAACAGATACATGGCAGGGAGAGTTGGGGGCGTTGGTGTCAGTCACGACGTACTCATCTCCTCGGGGTATAGTCTCAATAGCATCTTGAGTTCGTAGTCGATCCTTCAAGTCACCCAAGGCGAGTCCATCGCTTTCTCGTTGTATAGCCTGGACCAGAGTCGGGTCTAGATCCTCCCGGGGGATTGAAGTAAGACCTCGGTCCACCACGCTGAGCATACTCCCCCATCCAGGTTTCCCAATAGGCGTCTTACGTCCCAGAGGCACGGAGATGGCAGAGCTGATAGTCAGCCTGTCAAGGACGTTTCGCCAGTACTCGTTGCACCTATGGGCTCCCCAATCGGGGAAACACAGCACCATGCGGTAACGTTCCAAGAGCACCTTGGTCAGGACCTTCCCCAGTTCACTGAACCTGGGGTTCCCGTAGGCCATCCCGAAAGAGGGCCAGTAAAATTTGTAGCTGCAGTTCTTGCCCTTGCTGCAGTAAAGGTCCAGTACATGCTGCTTGTCGCTGGTGAACAACTCCACATTCAGGTCTTCTCTAGAGTAACCCAACTCCTTCAGACCTTGGTCTAGGACTTCCCCCAATAGTTGATAGTCCTCAGTTTTGGAGGCCGCCATCATGTTCGAAGGCTCCTCCTTCGATAGCCCCAGGTAGCTCCAGGTATGTTCCGACTGCTCCAGTCGCACAGACTCTCTGCCACTGCCGTGGTCCACGTAAAGGAGCTAGGGCGCTTGCAGCGTCAGGGATTGTATCTGGGAGTGCTTCACGAAGAAGTCAGTCCCCAATATAAAGTCGAAGCCCTCGGTGTCCATCACATAGAACCCATGGGCGATAGTCCGGGAGCCCATAGGTACCTCCACTCCACAGTCTGCGCGGCTGTGCACCACATGTCCATCCCCCATTCGTATAGCCGCGGTGGTCATGGTGTTTTTTAGGCTCTCACAACATAAAACCTTCTTGGCCACTATAGATATGGTGGCGTCAGTATCCAATACCCCCAGGTATTCACGTCCCCCTAGTCGGATACGCACTCAAAACACCAGGTCCTGGGTGCCACCGGAGCGTCCCTGTCAGAACTCCGCGGGACAGGTCAACTCGAACCCCTTGTTCCGCAATTTGCGGGCCATCCTCATGAAACGGCTCCTCTTCTTAGCGTTGCCGTCATCACCACCTTCATGCTCGCGCTTGGCTCCTTGTCCTTGCTGAGCCTGCGTTTGTGAGCGTGTGGTAGGACCAGACTGCCCTCCAGAGGGCTCGGAGTTCCCCCCTGGATTAGGGTTGGGGTTGCCTCCGTTCTTGTCCGTGTTCTTGTTGTCCTTGTCGGGCTGGCAGTTAGCGCCTCCTCCTCGTCCACCTTGACTCTTGTCTTGCCCTTGTCCACGTCCTTCCGACTTGCCCTTGCCGGAGTCGTTGCCTTTGCCTTTGCCTCCACCTTTGCCAGAGCCTATGCCAGGATCCTCACCTTTTAGCTTCGCCGACAGGTGCTGCTTGTGGTAGCACTCGTCCTCGTAGTGCTTCCTCTTCCCGCAAAAGGCACACGTGATTGTACCCCCGTAGTGATCTGGCAGCTTCGCCTTGGCGCCGGTGTTCTTCTCCTGCTGCTTCCCCTGGACTACGAAGCAGTCTCGATGCTCGCAGTCAGGCGCGTGCTGCAGCCGGCCCTGCTCGTCTCGTGCATCACACCAGAAGAGCTCCTTGACGTTTTCCATGATACGGGCGTGGGCGTGTTTGGGGGGTGTCCCCTGCCTGGGTCTGGATCCTTGGTACCCTTTGCCATGGCCCCCAGAGCCTCCAGAGCCTCCACCTCCAGGGCGGTAGTTGTTCAGGTGCTGGTCGCTTTCTTTCTCCAGCGCCAGCTCCAGGAGTAGTACACATAGATCCTCGTAGCGGAGGGATCTAGCCTTGCGCTCTGCCGTTGAACGGCACTCGTCCCACAGCTCTCGCGGGAGCTTAGCCACCAACCAGAAAAGCAGGTCGTCGCTGCTGTAGGAACCAGGCGTCAATCGTCCAGCCCAGTGATCCAGGTCAGCCAACAGCTCAGAGACGCTGCCAGGTTTGGGGTTGGTGGGCAGCACGGCCAGGTTCTGGATCTCGGCCCTGATGGAGAGGTAGGTTTCATAGGTTGGGTACTGCCTCTCCAAGGCAACCAACACATCGGCAAAGGTGGCGGAATTTTGTCTAACCCGCGTCTCCAGGTACTTGGTCTTGCAGCACTGCAGGAGCAGATCGCACTTGACCCGTCCACTAGCGTGGGTTTGGTCGGTCAATCGGAGAAACCGGCCAAAATTATCAGCGAACTCACTGAGGTACTTGCCTTTGAACTCGGGCAGGTTCCCGACGATCTTGGAGGTGGCATTAGCCTTAGCCTCCTGAGACCTGCGTCCCTCAGGGCGTCGGGTCCCCCTCCTCTTCTTCTTCTTCTTCCCACCTGGGTTCTCGGGGTTCTCCGGGTCGTCGTCCTCCGAGGGCGAAGCCGAAGTCATCGACGGCGGCTCATCATCTGAGGGGTCTCCGCCTAGATCACTAGAGCCATAGGGCTCCACGTCAACGTTTGCCCTCAAGGCTGTCAGCCCCAGCCGGTCCAGGTCGGCTCTCGTAGAATTCGCCACGTGGCTGTAGGGCGGCCGGGCCGTTCTCGGTACGAAAGGGCTTCTCGGTATCGCTGCAGGGGTTGGCATCGGTCGGCTCTTCAGGCTCCCCAGGGTGTTTGTCAGCCCCGCCACCAGGTGGTTGGCCTGTACTCGATGGGGTGACACTCCCACCGTGGTAGGTGACGCTTGGGGCGGTATCATCAGGGGCTCCAGTTTCTCTCGAATCTCTTGAGTCAGGTCGCCAACAAAGTGAGAGGTGGCTCCTCGGAGCACCTCGTCGATCTCCGACCGCGTCAGGGACCTGTGGGAGGATCTCACCGATCCTCTACTCCTGCCTCAAAGAGACTCAGGTCCTCTCCTAAACCCACTCAAGGTTGCATACCAAGGAACATCCACATAGGCTCCTGTAGCGGGTAGAGGATGGTGATAGTCAGCCGCATACCATCGCGGCGCAGAACTGGAGGTCACCGGCTCACTGGCAGTAGTTGCCTCAGGAAACGCAGTGGTAGGTGGGCCCAAGCCATAGGCAGGGTAGGTAGGCATACCAGTAAAGCCTGTGCCCTCAGCCATAGGCGGGTTGGTTATGGGTGTGGATGTTGCAGCAGCTGGGTCTGGAATGGGGAGTGTGGTGGTTATAGGAGAGGGTGATGCGTGGAGGCCAGAAGCGCTTGGTGCGCCTTCGAAGGTAGGATCATTCGTCGGGTCGTGCCCTTGGTCTACTCCTTCGTCTGCTTCGTCTCCAGCATCCCTCTCTCTCTCTCTCTTTCTCTTCACAGGTTGGGTGTCCACCTCGCCGACTGAGAGGGCCCGGAAGGCCGACTGAAGTCCTTCCAACGAATCCTCAGCGACGTCCACTGGCCCATGTAAGGGCTCCGAAGGTACAGCGCTAGGTCGGGGTCCAGGTTCACCAGGTGCTGGCATTGCTGGTGCCTCAGGCGCTGTCTTCACGTCGGTGTCCACTTTCTTTGTGTCCATCTTCGTTCGTCCTTCTGCTTATATATGACTGATCTCAGCGCAGTGGATTTACGGCTCGGGGTTGCTGCCGGTACGCAGAGACACTCTGACTCTGCTACGAGAAAGTTTTATAGTGATTTCAACATCGTGTTTGTGCCTCTCCTGCTGCTTGCTGCTGGTGTAGGGTTTCCTGCCGCTTGTTTCTGAAGAGGAAAATGTTTTGTTTGTTGAAATACAACCAATCCGGGATAGCCCAAGCCAGAGATAAGCAAGTAGAAGAGAATCAGGATCAAAGCATGAAGGGCTGCAGTGTAAACAGTGAAAGATGTTAGAATATTCACAGAAACTGCAACTCGGGGCAAATCGGATTGCATATTCACAAAGATAGCTGAAATGTTTTGGAAACAGAGTCGGAAAACTGCCCCATGGTCACTCAATCTCCATAGTGCCATCTCAGGAGATGTGCACTCTTTGTTTTGGGTCCCATATGTGCTGAGGTGGCAGGGCATGTGACGATGAGGTCACTGCCATGGCACATGGGATCCTCCTACCTAGCTAGGCTGACCAGGAATTGAACCCAGGACCTCTCAAAAAGAGGTGCCCAGCCCCCTAGGGTGCATACCACTAGGATAGCTAAGAGTTCATGAGAAAACATAGATAAATTCATAGGCTCTGCCCTGGAAATGTCAGTTCTCAGTCAACTCAGGAAAAGATGAATTGAATTGATGAATTGATAGGGGATTAAGGGGTCCACTCCATATCCTGAATTAGTGTTTGGTTCGACAGGTCAAAATGTGTTATCACCAATACTACTGGGCCAATACTAAGATAAAAATGTCAGAGTGCTTAATGAATCCCTAATACAACTAGAGTATACTTCAAGGCATTGGAAAAGCACTTTTTCTTACTACTTTTGACAGTAGAAACAGCTACAAACGGCCTTGGTGCGCTACATAGAACCACAGCACCCATACAAGGGCAATGCTCCATTGCTAGATGGCCATCAAAGAGGCATTGCATGCAAAAAAAATACTTGTGGCCCTTGTAGCCGGGAAACTATAACATGAATGGATGTAGGTAGTTAGTGCCACGTCTGGTGAAATCTGGTAAACCCAGCCCCCCGGGGGCCTTTGTTTTCGAAAAAATGGGTAAATGAGGGTTTTGAAACTGTTTTCATGAGGACCCGACCTATTTTGTGGGCCCCGATTCAAAGATACATGCCGTTGGAGCCCAAAAGTTTGCTCTTTGGGTACCTTTTGAGTAAGAGTGTATGCAGGTAGTTAGTGCTGAAAACTGGTGAAATCTGGTAAACCCCCCCCCCCCCGGGGGGGCCATTTTTTGGAAAAAATGGATAAATGAGGATTTTGAAAATGTTTTCATGGAGATCCCCCCTATTTTGGGCGCGCTGAATCTAAAAAACATGATGATGCAGTCCAAAGATTTGCTCTTTGGTACTTTTCGAGCAAAGGTGTATGCAGGTAGTTAGTGCCACGTCTGGTGAAATCTGGCAAACTCCCCCCGGGGGCCATTTTTTAGAAGAAATGGGTGAATGAGGGTTTTGGAAATGTTTTCGTGACGACCCCCCCCCTTGCGGGGGCGCTGAATCTAAAACACATGCCGTTAGAGTCCAAAGATTTGCTCTTTGGGTACTTTTTGAGTAAAGGTGTATGCAGGTAGTTAGTGCCACGTCTGGTGAAATCTGGTAAGCTCCCCCCCCCGGGGGGCCATTTTTTGGAAGAAATGGGTAAATGAGGGTTTTGAAAATGTTCTAATGAGGACCCCCCCTATTTGGGGGGCGCTGAATCGAATACACATGCCGTCGGAGTCCAGGTATGTGCTCCTTGGGTACTTTTTGAATACAGTGACGTTTTGGCCCGTAAAATCATAGGTGTATATGCGTCCCCGGCCTCCAGGGTTCTCTCCCTATCCCCCAAAAGCCCGGCATACTACCTCACATGGGTCTTGAACGCCTCCAGAGGCTTCCAGGCACTCCACCTCACACACCCCATAACCGCCCTCCAGCCAGCCACACGCGCCGTCACCAAGGCATGGGCAGCACACGGGGGCTGGCCCACCTCCATACCCACTCGGGCCATCCGTGCGGCATGGCCCCATTATGGGGACGCCATAGGGGACGAGGTGAAAGCAGCCTACACCGGGCACACTGCCCTCCTCCTTCACTGCATGACCCACAACCACTCCCCGGAAGTCCGCGAAGTCGCCACGATCCGCCTCCAGGCCGCGGAGCAAGCCCGCAACACATGCCCTCACTGGACACTCCGCCAGATGGGCATGCCCACCAACACCAACATCCGCATATGGAACCACCTGCAGCTTTTACTCCCTTCCCCACACCACGCCATAATCACCAACCACACATGCCAGGAGGAAGGACCCCTGGCGGTCCTCTGCGGGGACCTCCACCGTCACACCAAGGACACCATCGACACCATCAACCTCGTCGGCGCCTCCACCACTGTGGTATACGTCACTCTCTCCCAAATACGGGTCCTTCACCGCAGCAGGGCACACCATACCCCCTTCCTACAACTTCTCGAGTGGCCTCAATACCGCTCTTTCCACGAGTACCTCACACAAACGGCACGGGCAACGGGGAACACTCTGCCGGGAAAGCAAGACATGAAAACAGGCTACCGGGACTTTGGAACGCAATAACCCTATCCAATCCGGGCAATAGCGCCCTACACACTCATCGGCTTGAAGCACTGCGACACTCCCGCCACTGACCCTACTACTGGCCCCAAACGAGGCCAAACGCATGCAGACCACCATCATCCGCCATGTGGCCAAGTGGCGCATCCCACATGACCACCAGGGACCTAGCGGCGGTCCCGCCGAACTTCCGAAACATGCCCCGCACATGTTGGGCCTGTGACACCAACGCACCCACCACGCCCGTATTGCACCCCATATCACGCCACGAAACCCATCCCACAGCCAACCTACCACCAGAAGCCTACGCATGGGTGGCCCCGTGGTTCCACAACGTCGACAGGAACCCCACAGTGGCGTGGAAGCCGGACCACAAACCCAAATGGCTATTCACCACAACGCCCACCTGGCACCGACCCGAGCCTGCAGGCATCGCAATCCGTTACGGCATGCACGAGCCGGGCAGAACTGGCAAGCACGAGCACCCCTACTATCCGCTCCACCACTCGTGCCACACACGAGAACACCTAACACCAACACTCACATGCCGACACCTGGAACCGGACACGGCCTACATCCTCCACTACATCTACTCCTACCTCAAACAAGGACAGCCGGAACAGGGACTAATAGCGATATCCCCCCGCGCGAAAAGCATCATCTCAGAAAAGGTTTCTGGTTTGCTCACACTTGTGCTTGTTCCTTGTATTTGTTTTAGAAACCCTTGATGATTTTCCACAAGTCAAAATGACCCCCACACAGAGATGAAATAGAGCAAGTACAGGCACCGGATCATTCAAATCAGGATAGGTCCCTCCACAATCAAAACATGTGTAACAAAGAGGGGCTGCAGATGAACACATGTAGATCTAAATACAATGCTCCAATGGTTTATAAACAAAATAGATGATTTTAAGTGAAACCTGGCATGACCCAGGTCCCCAAGATAGTACCAAGCACTTCATGTGCACTCTTTTGGGGACAATGGAGTTGGTTAGGAATCTGGGGCAGAGGGGTTGAGCCAGACACAGGATATGGCTTGGCCAGCATGGCCAAGCAACTGAATTCAGAATCAGTTAAAAGGTAGATCGGCAATAAGTGATGAGCTTAGGGCCCTTGAGATGGGGGACCACTAGGCTCAACCTACAAGCCCCTAGGCAAGAAGCGCCTACTTTATTTGGGTATTACCCCCATGAAGGAAGATACTTCCGCTGACTTGAGTGGTAGGGGTGAGCTTCATGAGGGGGGCTAGGATTATAACCCCAGTTACTTTGAGAAAGTGTACATCAAGCTTCAAGAGAGTGATAGAAATGATTAAGTGCTATTCCAAAAATCAGCGGGGGGCTTGGCCTGGATCAAGTACCCAAAGAAAGACATGGCAGTGACGCTTTCTTACTCTCCCCGGGAGTACTAGTTGGTCAAGCTAGTAGGACCTAGGAAAAAGGCTGAAGGTTCCCCAAAACTACCTCAGAAAATGCATCAAATCAGCCATTGACACTCCCATCAGCTCATAGAAGCTTACCACACTGTAGGTACCATTGGAAAACAGTGTAATGTACCGTGAATGATGTCCCTACGATGGGGCATTCCTCAAAATTCGCCAGCGTGCGGGGAAACCTTTTGGTACAAATTTTGGGAATAGTGGGGTTTGAACCCAGGACTCCCTCCGCAGAGCACACATGCTTGCCCACAGGGGTACCGTTGAACGCTCTAATGCGAACGGCGAACGCTGTATAAACTGCGTTTCAGTAAACGTCCTGACCAAGGCCCAGGGCAGAGCAATACTCCCAATGGAGGGCACAAAACTCCAAGAGCTGAAAAAAAAACAGAAAATGGAACCAACAGGGAGTGACTCCTGTGGTTTAGTGAAAGATTTAGCCATTTGAGAAGTCAATTCACTAAAAATTGACAAAAAGACATTAGAAATTGTCATTTATAGTCCAAAACCTAAGGTTGCAGACAAGAGCAACAAGAGCGCACTCCAGATAGGAGGTGTGGAAGCGTTAACGGCTCGTGGATAAGAAGGTACTGGCCATGCTTCTTGCGGTTTTTAAGAGAAGTTTTTGCACAGTTGCCTCAAAAATTAGAAAAAGTATTGAACAGACACCAACACAACAAAGCAGGTGGACAACCCGCCTTTCAGGTATGTTAGTGTCATGTCACACACATGCATTGCGTTCGTGTTGTTAGTTTCGCCAAGACGCTAGGGTCTTCACCGCTACGTTCGTTGGGGGTTTGGGCGTTCACGTCCCGCGCTCTGCACAGGTCAAAACAGAAATTAAAGGTACGTCAGACGAATGGAGCACGCAGCGGGCACGTAGGGTTAGAGTATGCGCTGTGCGCGCGATGCATGTGCCTGATGTAGGCATCCACATGACCGGGCGCTTTCCCTGTGCATCTATCCACCCTTCGCTTCTCTTCACAGGTCAAAGAGAAAAGTGCTTGCTTGTGCCTGCCTCGCCGTTGCATTAACATAGGGTTGTTCAAAACGCTTAGGCTTCGTCTTGCGCTCTGCAGTAGCTCGCCACTCTGTCTCGTTCACCTGTAAGAAGCAAAGTAAGAAGTACATGCATGATACACACGAAGCATCAATCGCTTACGCTTGTTTATAACTCGCCTTACAGTTGTTTGGAACGCTTCGGGTTGCCCTCGCACTCGATGTCCTTCGGCGTTCACATGATGCGTGGTGAGTAAGGTAAGTAAGCCCAGGAGGAGCTCACCTCCTGGTTGATGCATTAAAGGGCTTTAGGCCACGCGCTGTGCACACGGTATAACACTTGTTTAGGCTAACTAGGGCTGCGCCCTACGTTCTATAAGCTAAGATAAGAGAAAGGGCGGAGTACTTAAGTTTGCTTACTTGCAGAGCAATTCTGAGACAGCGTATTATTTTCCAGCCCAAGACCTGTATAATGCAGCGAGGCTGCGTAGGGTCCTCCGCTCAGAACTGTCCTTCATCCGCCTTTGCTCGCAGGTGAGAGGGGGAGGGTGAAGTGGTGCACCAGCAGTTGCTTTCGGCGACTTTCTATTTTTTGTCCAAGCTACAAAGGGGGCAGATCACATAAAAAAGTGGGTCAGTGAACAGCTTCTTCATGAACAACCCTTACTACACGCTGTGCACGCTGACAGAGCATTGCTTCCCTCCCAGCCCTGTCAGGGAAATGCACAAGGGCGTCCCTGGCAGGCCACAGTTGCCGAGCGGCGTTGTGTTCGCTCACAGTTCCACAGGGGAGCCAGTAGGACTCGTGACTTCTTTGCCATGGCCATCCAGTAGCGTGTGTAGAGGTGAGGGTCAGCAAGCCTGGCAGGGACTGAGTGCGGTTCTGCTCCCCCTGCCTTCGAAGGCTGGTGCTGGCAATAGTGAGTGTAGTGTACTGGTGTATCCTGCTCCGCGTGCTTTTCCTCGCGGCCAGGGGAGTGTGTTAGTTTTTGGCCTTGAGAAGAATGGGCGGCTTGTATGCCCTCAGCACACTTGGCCACCCCTCCCCTCTAGTAGGTAGGGCTTTGGCCGTCTTCCCCAAAGGATAGGCGCCAGAACAGAAACTGGGTGCCATACGAGTGGTTATAGTACCTGATTAGGACCTTCGGTCCGACGTCAGCGAATCCCGCTTCGTGGGTGCCACGCCGGGGAGTGAAGTGGGACACACACAGACATACATAGCGCCAGTAGGGGTATGGTAACACCGCCAAGAAGGGTAGCACCCCATGGGTTTGGACCCGTTAGAGATCCTAACTGTGGGCACGCTTGTCCCCAAGGAGGGTGGACACACCTTGCTTCACAGCACCTTGCTTGTCATTCCCCCCTGCAGTAGAAAGCCACTGCTCTTCGTTGGCTTCCCAAGGTCATAACATTAGGGCATATCCCATGCACCACGTGGTCAACAAGGCACACACTCCCTGGCTGGCTGGAAACCTGATAAGCGGCCATCTGGTTCACGCTGGTAACCACAGGAATGGGACTGCAGGGCACAACCAGGGCAGGAGCAGGGCTCCGCAAGCAGCGGATGTGTAGGTGTCTGGAGCGCCGAACCCGATTGAGGGTGGGAGTTAGTACATTCACCGTAACTGGAGCTCTACAGGAGTCCTGAGGCTGTCCTGGCACACACTGGGTAGGCCTAGCTCTCAGCACATGAGTGGTCACCGCCCCTGGGAGGTTAGAAAACAGGGGGGTTGCAAGTAAAGGGCCTCATCTGTGAGTTCCAATCTGGGGGGAATCTGTTCACGTAGGCCGGCGTGTTCAGTTGACTCGCAGTTGAGGTGGTCGTATGGAGGTAGGTTGGTAGGTATCTTCGGGAGCTCGGGATGCCTCCCTTGACATTGCGGGAAGAAGGTCTTACCAAGGGGACGTCCTGTCCCTCCCACTGCCCTATGTCAGGTGCCTCGTGAGCCGCTCCCCTATGTGCTTGGGAAGGCATTGTCGCGGCCACCCGGTCCATGTGTCCCGGGTGGGAGGGTGTCCCCACATGTGTTCTTGGGTAGGGCCACATGCCCCCTCCTTTCGGCGGCAGCTCTGGGGGCTGCCCAGACGTGTGGAGTATCTCTCACCACAAGGGGTATTGCTCCCGCTAGTCTACGGTACGACCGCCTCACACTTGTGGCTTGAGTTGCGGGGCCACTCTGCTTGGCAGGCGACCCCCTCCTGGACTGTGTACCGGCTCGCCTGTCACCGGTTGCTTCCATGGCTCCGGGTGACGTTTGCCATGGTCCCCGATGCAGCCTGGCCGGGCTCGGACCAGTGGCCTTGGAGTACCGCTCCTGCCACTGGCCCGGTGGGTCGGCTGGGTCGCCCCAGTGCGTCCGACCCATGGGGTGTTGGTTCTTTCCTGTCCCTCGGCCGCCCTACGTGTGTGCAGTGTCTTATGGAGATGGGCAGCCAGGACTGAACCAACCCCACAGGTACCTAGTCCAGCGCGTGTGCGCGTTCTTGGTACTACACCGCGCGGAGAATGTTTGGTGAGTGGCTGGGTCAATAGGACGCACCGACCATTGGGCTGCAAACAAGATAAGCGGCCTGGTGGTGTTCCGACGATCCTCAGTGTTGCGTCTCCCTTGGTGCGGGAGAAGCGTACCTCCGGCCGAAGCCAATACTCTTGAAGGAGTGGCCCGAGGGAGACTCTCAACGGCAGCCACACCGAATGTCGACCAGTGCGTGCACCAGCCGAGGGAACGCAGAGGGAGAAACAGGCAAACGCGCCCCAAAGTAAAAAAAAGAAAAATAAAACATGGAAGGGGGAGACCCCCCACCCAACCACGAACGCGCGCCCCCCGGAACAGAAAAAAAAAAGTGTAGGTTGGACGACAGACAGTCACACAACCGCGAAGCCGCACACCCACTCCACAATAGGCGGGCAATTCACCCAGCCAGGCAACACCAAAGGCGACACCCAATGGGCCCCCCGAAAGAACACCGGACGACCACCCTGCCCGACCCGGCGACACCGAGCCAAAAGCAGCGGCCCAACACAACCACACAACCGCCGAAGGGCCCAAGAAAAGGACACCCCGGACACGCCAGCGCACAACCCACCGGAGAAGTGGCGGGCCACCGGCCACGCCAAAAAAAAAAACCAGACGCAACCCAAACAAAAGGGGAAGGGGGGACGGAGACCAAGTTGCCCAAGACCGGGACAGGCGGTGGCGAACACCACAGAGCCAAACACGACCGAGAACGACAACCCCCCCCCGCAGCCAGAAAAAAAGAAAAAAAGAAGGGGGGGGGGAAATCCTGCCCACGGCGACCCCCTCACAACCCCACGCCACAGGCAGCCCCACCAAAAAGTTGCAGGACTGCCACGGGGCGCGCGCAAGAGGGCAACCGCCCCAACACCCTGACGAGAAAAGCAGGGTGCAAGAAAAATCGAAAGCCACACACACGCACCACGAACCCCGGCCATAAATGGCGAAGCCCAGCCAAAAACCGTATCCGGACACACACACCCTAGACCCTACCCAAGAGTGGCAGGGTTACCGCAGAACCAAACCTCAAATACGTGCACCACGAACCCCAGCCAGAAATGTCGGGGCAAAGCCGAAACCGGAGAGGTCCTCCTCAACCTGGAACCGGACCCCAACCCCAAACCCGACCCGAAACACAAGCCGGCGCCCACGCGGGCACACACAACACCACAAACGCAACGACACAAACCCAACCGACACCACCCCCACCCGGACCCTCAACGAAGCCAGGACCCCCCACCCACCACAGCCCACGCCCCTCTCCCACCGGAACCCACCACCAGCGCAGAGGCGGCCACCCAACACGACCCCGTCCAAGCCCTCGTCCGCATCCCCGTCACCAAGCGCCCCGTCATCCATCCCCCGAAAACCAACCCAGGGACGTGGGACCCCTCGACCACCGTCACCGTCAAGCCCGCCCCCCGACCCGCCCCCCCTGCCCACCACATAGTGCAGCCCCAGGGACTGCCCACGATGCCAAACCCCCTACCCCTACAAGGGGGCCTGGAAAACCCACAAGGGGTCCATGGGCCATACCCGCAACACAAACCCCACCACTACCCACACCACCACCACCAGCAGCCCCACCAACACCACTACCAACACCACCCCCACCACTACCACTGCCCACCGCCCTACCCCACCGGGCCACAACCCCCCGTGCACGAACAGCACCAGCGAATGGGATGGCAGCCACCGAGCGCTCCACCCGCATACCCCACCTACCGCCTGGGGCCACCCCCCCTGTACCAGCCATTCCCCTCGTACCAGGAACCGTATCCGTATCCCCCCGGCCACCACGTCCACGCCGAAGGGGCCCCCCGGGCCGAACCCCGCCAAAGACAGTCACTCGACCCATACCACCAGCCGCTGCCGCCACCACACCCCTACCTGGCGGATCCATGGACGACGGGGGACCTCCCCCCCCCCCCCCCCAGTACCAGGCGCCACCACGCGAAGCCCCCCAGGACCCGCCAACACCTCCTGACTGGCCATACTCGAGCGATGAGGCCCGGTCCCGCAAACGGCGGCGCTCCCGCTCCCCCGCCGCACGGCACACTCGCCCAGGGCGCCCACACTCCCCACACCGCTACCGCGCCTCAACCACCCACTCGCGCCGCTCCCGCTCTCCCAGGTGCCACCACGACCCCCCGAGACACCGCTCCCGCCGCTCCCGCTCCCCCGGGCACCACCACAAGCGCCACCGCTGCCCCATGTCCACCTCTCCCTCCCCCCTCCGGCCATACAAGACCCCCAACCCCTGCCCCCGCCACCACCGCTCCCGCTCCCCCCGACGCCGCCAGGCACGCCACCGCCGCCCCCCGTCCACCTCCCCCTCCCCCCACAGGCCCCGCCAGGCTCCCCGTTCCCACCGCCAGCCTCGCTCCCCCGGACGCCACCAAGAGGGCCACCGCCGCCCCATGTCCACCTCCCCCTCCCGTTCCCCCCTCCGCCCGTACCCGTCCTCCACCCCCAGCCCCCGCCACCGCCGCTCCCGCTCCCCCAGGCACCGCCACCCCCGCCACCACCGCAGGTCCACATCCTCCCCCCGCCGCTCCAGGACCCCGGGCACGGACCCCTCCCCCCCCCGAGGCTCCCGCCCACCTCGCCTGGTGGTCTGCCCCCGCTTTGCAGGAGCTCTGCCGCTGGGTGAAGTGGGCCGGGGGAGCGGGAAGGCACGATGGGGTGCACATGGTGCATACCTTCGAGGAGGTGCGCACCCGCACCCCCGCCAACCCCAAAGAGGCGGCCCCGGAGGCCATCATGCCACAAGCGGCATGGGAGGCCCTCCTCCGCGATGCTGTCCAGGGCCACCGCCCCCCCTACATTCCCCAAGCCCTCCGCCAGTGGCTCGAGGCCACCCAACCCCAGGCCTGGGCCGTCGGCGCCCCCTCCCAACCCCGCCCCTCCCGCCACCACCACACCAGGAAGGGGGAGGACAAGGGCAAGCAAAGGGCAAGGGACACCAAAGGGCACTCAGGCAAGAGGGCAGGCACTCACAGGGCCAGGACGCCGGAAGCGACACCACATGGGGGCAGGAAACCACCCAAGAACCAGGAGGGGGCGGGAGCGGGGACCAAGGCACGGAGGAAGAGGGCACCACGGCAAACGCCACGACCCACACCCAGGAAGGGCATACCGCGACGGGGGGACCAGCGCCGCCCCACCCCCACCGAACGCCCTACGACTCCCGGGCGCGCACACTCGAACACACACCGCCGAAGCAAGCATCGGACGCCGTACGGATCACACCAGCGCACACCCAACAGCCACCGGAAACCACACGGGGAATGGAGGGCACACCTACACGGGGAGAACGGGCCACACCCACAGAGGAAGCCGCAGGGAACGCCGCCGCACGGCGCACCACCACACCCTCACCGCCAGGCGACGACCCCGGCCGCCACAAGGGCCACCTCACAGGCACCGGATGAGGACAAAGGCACGGCCACAGCGACCAGGACTAGGGACTGAAACCCCCAGAGGACGCGGGACCAAGGCACAGGCCCTGAGGGAGGGCAACCCCACGGACCGTCACGCGATCGACCTACCCGACCATCCAGCCCGAGCGGCACGCCCAAGCCCCCACAACACAGACCCAGCGAGACACCCACACCTAACCGCACCCCCCAGCCACCAGCCAGCCACAATCCGGCCCGCACCCCCCACCACGACACAGGCCAGGCTGACCTCCACTGACCCAGCGCGGCACAACGCGAGACCACGGCACACCGCGCCACACGGCGCCACAGTGCAACGCGCCACAGCACGACGCGACGCGACGCGGCACAAAGCGGCACAACACGACACACCTGACCCTAACCTGAAGGCCTAACCGAAGCAAGCCACCACACACCCTCGAAGGCGCCGCACCAGCACGCCACACACCAGCACCGCAGGCCACACACGGGGCCACAGCGCGCCTGGCAACAACGGTGGCGGACCACCCAGAAGGTTAAAACCGGCACCGCAGAGGGGAAAGGACACGAACAACCCCAGCCCCCTAACCCAGAGCCACAAGCAGCCGCCTGGCGCAGCCGCCCAGCCGGCAGAGCCAGGACCTAACCCGGCAGGAAGGGGCGCCGAGCCCACCGTGTACATAGCCCACCCGACCCATGGGGCCGGAACACGGCCAAACAGAACGCAACTGACAACAGCAGCCCGGAAGACAACACTGAGTGCGGGCCAGTGCGTGCGCCAGCCCAGGGAAGGCAGATGGAGGAACAGGCAGCCCCCCCCCCAAAAAAAAAAATAAAGGGGGGGAGGGAGGGGGGGGGGGGCGAAAACAGCCCACAGCCACCAAACCGCCCGCCAACACCGCCAGAAGCGGCCAAATTCCCCCCCCAGAAGGCACCGAAGACAGGACCCCCAAAAAGGCACAGGGGGACCACCCAGCCAAAACCGGCAACACCAAGCCAGGAACAGCGGCCCACCGGGAAAAGGAACATCGAAACAAGCAGACACACACCACGAGAAAGAAAAAAGAGCCAGCAGCCCAGCCAGAAAGAAAGAGGATGGGGGGACAGGGACCACAAGGCCCGGGACAGGGACACCCAGCAAAAAAGAGAAAAAAAACCCGCAAAACACACACCCCGGCAACCCAGCCAAGAAGGGCTGGGCACAGCCGGGACCCGGACCCAGCACACACGCCCAGACCGCACGCCGGAACCGGAAACGGCGGGGGGCAATCAGGGCGCCCACGCAACCATACACGTCCCATAAGCAGGCCGAAACCGAACCCCAACCACGAACACGACAGACAACCCACACTAGAGGGACAACACCACAAATCGTGCCCAAACACACCCACCCAAGACCCCAACCAGGACTGGCGGGGTTAACAAAACCCACACCCAACCGCCAACCGGACCCGAAGACAAACGCCGCACAACAGTAGAAAACCCAGTGCCCACAGCCCGGGCACTGAGGCAGCCCGTGCCATGCAGGTGACCCGGCCAAAGGAGATCCGGAGACCGGGGGTAAGGCTGCATCCTAAGGCCTGCGCTGCTTTGGGACTCGAGGCGGAGCGTGCGACACCAAAGCGCCTCGGAACCCTAGTACCAAGAACGTGCATGCATGCCTTGGGAACGGGATACGCCAAGAAGTCCGATGAACCCCTAGGGTTCCGCCCAAAGAAGGGGACGTGCGCAAGCACGGGGGCACACCCTCCTGGCGAGACAAGCACGTCACGCTGGCGGCGATCAGCCCTCCCGGTGTTGCCCGGGGCCGCTTTGTCGGGGGCCAAAAGTCAGCTCTAGCGGGATGTAAGCCGCCTCCCCTTCTCACGCGCGGAGCCTCTTCCTGTTCGTCACAGGGGCGACGCCAGGGGGAACCGTGCGGCGCCTCTCCACGACCGAGTGCACCTACCTACCTACCTACCTTGCTTCAGCTTGTCGAAGGAAGCCTGATGTGCGGCTGTCCACTCCCACTCGAAATCTGCCTTAAACGTTGCGGTCAGATGCGCTGCAACAGCTTGGAACCCTTCGACAAACTGCTGGTAAAATCCACAGAACCCGATGAATTGTCGAACTTCATGAACCGTGGTCGGCGGAGGCCAACCTCGAATGACCTTGATCTTTTCAGGGTCCATGTGTACTCCATCTCTGTCAATGATGTATCCGCAGAACGGTACGCAACTCTGGAAGAACGTGGATTTTTCGATGCGGGGAAACAGCTGGTGTTGACGGAGTAGTTCATGTACAAAATTGAGATGTCGTTGGTGTTCATCCGCATCCTTCGAGAAGACGAGAATGTCGTCAATGTACACCCATACGAGGATCCCGAAGTGGTCTCCAAGGGAACAATTCACGACGTGTTGGAACGTTGATTGCATGTTACAGAGGCCAAAGAACATAACAACCCACTCGAACTCGCCAAATTGTGTGTTGAATGCGGTTTTCTCGATATCCTTGTCGTGGATTCGGATCTGGTGAAACCCACTAACAAGGTCCATCTTCAAAAATTCGGTGGAACCCCCCAGTGTACTCAACATGGATTGGATCGATGGTATAGGATACCAATCTCGAACAGTTTGCGTATTCAACGCTCGGTAATCGATGCACATACGCCATTTACCATTTGCTTTCCTCACCAGCAGGCAACCCGCTCCATATGGACTCGAGAATGGTCTGATCCGACCAGATCGATGCAACTTGTCCAACTGTCGTCAAAGTCTATCTAGTTGACTCGGGTCCTTTTTGTAAGGGTGCACCCACGGTGGATTGTCTTCAAAATTGAGGCGTATTCGATGATCTCTCCCAGGTCGATGCGGAGGTAGGTCTCCATACTCCGCCTTCTTCCGGTCGTAAAGGTTCGCCCACTAGTGTAGTCGAATAGGCAGTTTGCGTCGAACGGGGTCAAGCCCGTCCTTGTCATTGCTTGCTTGCATCTTATGCATTTGATCAAACCGCAATGCGGGTCGAGGCATGCAGCACAGAAACACGTGATCCCCCGTGAGATCAGCTCGATTGATCTCTCTTTTGAGTTTCGGCAATGAAATGTACTCAATCTGCATATCGTTGCACTCCTCATCGGTGATACCATCTTCCGTTTCGGACTCATCGTACATGTCAGCAGTGTTCTGGACGAGTGTGGACAAGTGTAGGTTGAGGCGTTCCTTGGCATGTGGGGTAGGATATCCAACCGGACTCGCTTCCGAGGCACCGGATGAAAGTATCGAAAGAAGGTCCAACTTTGAAGCGGCTTGAGACTGCAGCTTGGTGGAATGTCTGGATTCGTCAAGAGACAACTGGTACGAACTCGAACCATGTTGGATGTCCGCGTATCGTTCCTTCAAGTTGACAGTTGGATTTAAGCTTTGAAGCCATGGTACTCCAGTCACCACATCCGGCAGAATCTCCAAGACCTTGAAGAGATGTCAAAATACGAGTTCTCCAACTCGAACATAGGCTCTCGTGTAGTATCAAACTTCGACTTGGACACCTCCGGCTGTTGAGACGTGTCCAGGGTTTCCCAGTTTATAGAGGGGAAATCGCGCCCTTTTTGCAGTCTGCATTGACATGAAGTCACTGGTTGCTCCACTGTCGACTAATGATTCACGCTGGGGTCAAACGAGTCACCACGACGTGCGTGAATGCTCGAACCGTTAACAGAGACGCATACTCAGGTTCGGTTCCTTCGACATTGACACCCCCAAGTGTCGAATTCTTTTCGGGTTTACCGGTACTGATGGTGGGCCTTTCCTTGCTCTAGGATCTGGAACAAACCCGTCCCTTACTGTCTTGACCCTGATCTCTTCGCGGCGTGCCCCACCTTGATTCTCGACGCTCTTGTCCTCGGGATGGCGGTTGATGCTTTGGACAGTCGCGGGCCAAGTGGCCTTGTTCGCCACAATTGTAGCAGCGCCTACTTTCTCGACCATCTTGGCGTCCGAACCGTTCATTTCGACGTTGACCAATGTGGGCATGTAGTTCTTCTCGGAGCCTGGCAATTGCATCGAGGTTCATCGGCTCTGGCACAGTCAAAGCCATGGGGGCTGCAGCTGGATTCAGCATGGGGTTGATGTGCGGTGTTCGCATAAGGTTGGAAGGAAACGTTGAAGTCGAAGTTGGTGGAACCATCAGGCAGGAGTCTTGAGACCACAGGACCCATGGTAACAGGTGTGGTTCTCGAAGCGTTCTGTACCTCCTCAAGTTGGTAACCGGCCGCCATGTAGGCTTTTGCGATGGTCTCTACCAAGGTATCGAAGCCAAATGGTTTCCCAGAACGCCATCTCGAACGGACCTCAACAATGTACTGCCGACGAACAGCGTCATTCGACAAACCTTCAACGAATCGAGAGTTGACGAGGTAACCAATCTGGAGGTCACTGGTGTTAACCTTCGACTTGATGACGCAAGTGCGGAACTCCTTGACGTAGTCCGCATGTCCTTTCTTTTTTTTTTTGGTCATACACAGTTCTGAGGCACCACGTCAATGTTCTCAGGAGGGCCAGCCCAATATACACATGGATACCCACATCCCAGGTCAGTGGTCAGTGGGTTGGCCAGTTGTGGACGCAGACATGGGCACACCGTGCCAAAAAGTAGAAAGCCAATAAACACAGGTGGCAACACCGCAAGAAATAGCCCCGTTCACATTCCGGGGGGCAAAGGTAGGAGTTGCTTAGCAGTGCGTCTGAGTGGGGTTCACATACGCGTTTTTCTTTGAGGGAGTGTGGTCCGTAAAAGGAGGCAATGTGCATGGCGGGTATGAGTGAGTCTTGGTGCAAATGTAACTGTGTAGAGATCAGCACCCCAGGGATGTGGACTTTCAGCAGGGGAGGCTTTGGGGAGATCGAGGTGTGCACAAGTAAGGCAACGCCATTTATGGAGGAGGGGGTGCTGTGTAGAAGGTGGAAGCCCCCGTGAAGGGCAACACGCTCGAAGTGTCGGACGTGGGCGTCGGGGAATGGTTTGAATTCCTGTAGGCTTATGGTATGTGGCAGCGGCTGGAAGCCCGAGAGGAGGTGGCAAAACCGGTTTGGGGTAATGTCAGGCCCTCCAACGTTTAGGGAGGCGTGGGAGAGGGTGGCGCCTGTGCGGGCTACTGTGAGTGATGTGTTTCCTGGCGGCTGGCTTGGAGGGGGTAATGGCGAAGAGGGATCTCTAGTTTGTGTGGTGGACGGCGGGGTTACCGGTGCAGGCTGGAATGCGACGGGAAGGGGTTTGCAGGTCTTGATCAACGAGAGTAAAGAAACGGTGGATGAGGCGAAGGCCAATGCACGTATGGTGACAAGGGACGCTATGGCGCACAGGGAGCGCATGAGGCGACCGAAGGCAACACAGAGAGCGAGCTGTGAGCGCGTGGTGTACCGGGACAAAGAATATTCAACCAGCAATGTGTGCAGTGCGTCTACCGATCCAGCTGATGGTGAACGCCTGTTGTTGTTCAGTCTGAGCGTGTGTGATACATTGAAGTAGGGTCTGTATGGACGGTTAGTGCGTGGGTCATGTGGATTGTGGAAAGGCAGGGCCGGGTGTTGAGGGTGGGGCGGAGGGGACGGTGGAGGGGTGGGCGGCAGACGTTCTGTCCGGGATGTGAAATTCGGGCAGGTCACTGGTAGCAGCCGCCAAATTAGCTTCGTTTAGCACAGGCTGAGGGAGTGAGATGAGTTTCACTTTTTCCACGCGGTTGAAAGTGCTGCCCTGGGTCGTTGATGGTGCCGGAGGGCTCGGGGCCGGCAAGACCAGTGGGGCAGGCCCGCGAGGAGTCGACCTGAACGCTGCTATTGGGGGTAGAACCGGATACTCGGACACCAACGGAGGCGAGAGCAGCAACAACAGAAGCAAGGTCCATGCTGATTGTTATCCGGCAGAAAATCCCAGTCTATGAAGAAAATTGATGCGGATTTTACTATGCACATCTGAGTGTCCATATCTGTCTGAAAGGATTTAAATAAATCCGATTGTGAAAAATATTTGGCCGATCTGGCCCGCGAGCGCGTGTCAGCGGCAAATGGCGATTCCAGGCAAATGATCGGAACGCGGCGGATTTACGGAGAATGGACCGCGGAATCAGATCCGGCATATCAGAAATATATAGGTCTGATCCTGAGACTGAGCTGCGAGGCGGCGATTCCGCCGAAGCAAAGAAAATGACCAAAATGTAGCCAATCTGTGGTAGATCTGTGAAAATCTGAGCAGATGGGGGTTAGCCGCACTTACACTCCCCCTCCAAAAACACACTGGGGTGTGTCGCTACGTCAACGAAGAACGTAGTGCGGGTAAGTCCCAGAAAAAAATAGAAATGTAGCCTCGATGGGGCGAAATCTTTTTGATCTGACCGGATTTGGGCTGAATTGGCACTGAATCAGGATGGATGAATCTTAAATGAGACAGAATGAGAAGTGACAAACAGTCCCCCGTGCAGTAAAACATTAGGTTAAGGGCTAAAAAGCATGTAAACGTATCGAGAATCGATACCAAACCATGCACTGGTTGAGAATGAGGTAGATTATTGGTGGATTGAGTGGGGGAATCATAAAATGGAGTGACATCTCAGCGCTCTGGCACAGTTTCGCTGTCGCGGGCACGCTACGGTGTCCTCGCCGAACTCTACATCGTGTTATCCCGCTTTTCTCGTTCTGAAAAGTGCAGCATGTGCTTCAGATTTGGCGCATCTAGTGGATGATCACAAGATTCAGCAGGATTGGGAATTAATTTGGGCAGAGATGAAGGAGATGAAGCAATCACAGAGAGGGAAAACAAATACACATGTAGTATACAGACCCTAAGTGCACAGAAAATCATAAGCGTCAACGAAGTTAGGCAAAGCCGTCGACAGATCTTCGAGGAATGAGAGGAGATGACAAGGAAATCAACCTAAATCGTCGTAAAATGAGGAAATTCCCTAAGATGAAGGTGAAATGAAGCGGAATGTCTAGAACTGAAACTACTAACACTTTCGTTTAGACTAGAGTTAATATATATTGTCGTTTATTCAGCTCAATTGTGCTTTCCGGCACGTTGGTTCGCGAGCATCCAACAGATTCCATCAAAATGTGGATCATGTGATGATGCATCATGATGGGACATGATAGCCCTGGATCCTTGGCATGTAACGCGCCGAAGGTTCGCTGACGGCGCTTTACTGACAGTATATAACTGAGAGACACCGTATTTACAGTGGCGGCGGTGTCAATCGACTTGGACAAGGCCCATCTTTCGATTGAGTCCCACAAGACACTTGGATTCACCATTTTCGACAGTTCCAGGTCGGATTGAGCTCACATTGGCGTGTGCCAAAAATACAACAAAGCTTACGGACTTCAGAGATTGCTGTTAGAAGTCCCTAGAGCTCCTATCTGAAGGTTGTCTGAACAATTGACGTCTGGGTTTCGTGCAACAGTGGCAGAATGATGGACAAACCTGAGAAATTCAAGGCAAATTTGAGGATCCTGGATCTGAATCTGGACTTTGGCTTCCGCATCACGGCAAATGAAGGTAAGATCTGAGTTCCTGGCGTCGCATCTGGTGCAGCCAGTACTACAGGGGGTACCTGTAGGGGTAAATGTCGCTGGCCAGCGTTTTGATTATGTACATTTGCTTCCATCTGCACGAGTAGCCAAATTCCAACGATGCACAGACCAACAGAGACAAGATTACCCCGAATCTGCCTGAATTAAGCCTGAGTTTGGTCTTTTCTGAACACGGCAGCACACTCCGTGGCTTTCGGTAGCGTATCTACGCCTTGTCTGCCGAACGGAGACCAAAGAAAAGTTGATTGACGTCAAATTATCAAACATTCGCAGTTCTCCACATCATGATGTAATCAGGAAAACTGAACAGTGGATTGAGCAGAATGTGGTGGGATGGCTTCCTCAATTCGGCCAAGCACGAATACATGTGACCACCAACCTGTCTGGCCTGGCCCTCGTACGGCTTGGGCGCTGCAAATCAGCGGCCGAACTCGAAGCTTGGTCTTCATTTGGTTCCTGGGCTGGCCTGACCGCAGGAGGGGGGATCGACAGATCCGCCCTGGAATGTGGCTGCTGAGGGCCGTAAAAGGCTGGATCTCGATTCACCACAGGTCTTTTTCCGTCGCTCTCCACTTGTCTGTCTGGTTTCGACAGACAGTCTGTCAGGAGTACGCCAATTTCGGGGTGCTTCTTGAGGAAGTCGATGAACCCCTTGGTGTACCCATGGACAAAAGAATGGGCTGGTTCCCAGTTGTTGTGACTGGAATCAAAGCCCCTTCCACTCACACAGAAATTCCCATTCGCCCTTTTGGTCACGTCTTGCTTCAAAAATCTTCTTGAGTTCGTACTTCCCCCCTTCGATGACCCGATCGGACGAAATTTTCGAAGTCCAAAAAAGGGGTTTAACCCGATCCTTGGGGGAGGGGATCTCTCTCTTGAGGCGATCGCCCGAAACGTCAATTTCCCTGCTGACATCCACACGAATCCTCCACCTGTTCTCACCGAGACGCGCTGTAACAGCGAATGGCCCCTCCCACAAGGGAAGAAGCTTATCATCTCCGTCCAGGGTGGTTTCGGATTTTCGAAGCCAAACTCGATCATCGACTCCAAAATTGTGGGGGTTTTTTCGGCCTTGATTCTGGACCCAAAGCCAGTCAGCTTGGTGCTTCTCGATTAATTTCGAGACAGTTTTTTCTGCTCGTTGGACTTCGTCCAAAAACAACGAAGCATCTTTACAGGGGCGAGGATTATTCAAAAGCATGTTCCACCAACACTTCTTTCGTCCAAAGACAATTTCATTTGGAGAAAGGCCATGATACAAAGGCGTGTTGTGGTAACGGCGAAGCATGGCGAAAAGAATCTCAAGCCAATGGAAGTCCTTCTCACTGGCGAGTTCCTTACGGAGCTAATTTATAAGTGAGCAGCCGGCTCTTTCGCCAGGCAGCGCTCGATGTGAGTGGATTTCACATCTGAGGTGGTGGATTCCAAGGCAAGCACATAATTCTCTCCACCATTCGGAGGTGTACTCTTTGCCTGAGTCCGTAACCACCTCGGATGGGACGTCCCAACCTCCCATCCAGGTCTGCGCGCACCATTTGGCGGCAGCCTTGCCAGTCATCGACTCAATGTTGCAAGGCAACACTTGAATGTAGCCGGAATGACGGCACTGAATAAGGAGCACACCATTGACCTTTTTATTGGTCCAATGGCACTCTTCGTCATCGAGCTCACCGAGATAGAAAAAATCACTGGTGACTCTGTTAAAGAGGCGCTCCAGAATAGGATGTGGCCTCAGATGGCCGTGCTTCTTCGCGCTGGGTGGCGTCGCAACAGCACATTGGGCACATCCGGCGGCTACTTTCATGCAATGAGTATATAGCCTTGAGCCAAACAACCTATGTTTAATCATCGACCATAATCGACGGCCATGTGCGTGGGGGGACTCCCATTTGTGCCACCAGTTTAACACTCGGGGGGCCAGGGCGTCTGGTACGCACAATTTACCCTCCATCCACAGCTTCCCCCCATCCAACGAATACTCCGAAAAAATCCCATCCTTGTGAGCATCTTTGGATTTGAGATTTCCAAAGACCTCCTTAAACATGGGATCCTGCAGATAATCGGACGTCCAGTCACGGATGATAAGGGAATCTTTTGGCAGGGGTGGAGTTTTGGCCGGATCTCGACGCTTAATGCCCTGGATCAACCGAAATCGACTTACTCGTCGGGTATAGTCAAACCGTTTCACACTCCCTGAGGAGGGATCGGTGACTTTCTCCACGACTTTCAGTGTTTTGGTGCAGATCTCATGAGCATGCGCCGGATCTGAAAAGGCCGTGATGTCGTGACACGGTAATGCGTGCTGTTTAACAGCGCATTGCATGCATGCACGTCGAATGAGCTTTTTTTCTTCCTGATCCCATTCGATTATGACATGGCGGTCCTGCTCCGTACCATGGATGTTGGTACTCTGCAGCCCCTCTGAAGCGGGGTAAGCCCATCGGCTCAAAGCATCCGCTACCGTGTTGTGTTTTCCAGGCAAATACGACACATGGAGGTCAAACAAACTGAGAAATTCGTGCCATCTGGCCCGTCGACCAGCTGGGCTCGCGACAGTATCAATGTGTGCGGTGGCCCAATACTCCAGAGATCGATGATCCGTCAGGACCTCGACTCGATTGGTGCCAACCCACGATTGGTACTTTTTTAAAGCACAGATTATGGCGTAGGTTTCTTGCTGACGCGGCGACCATTGCATTTGGCGTGGGGCTAGCTTCCGAGACCAAAATGCAAGAGGGTAATGATCACCTGTGGCTTCATCAACCTGTTCAAGGACAGCTCCGATCGCGTACCTAGAAGCGTCGGTTCTTATGTAGAAGGGTCGGTCGAATTGCGGCACATGCAACGTGGCGACTTCGCAGAGGGCCGCCTTCAAGTGATGGAAGGCCTCCTCGCACTCGTCAGTCCACTTGACACGAACCTTCGAACCTGCCTTGCCTGCATCTCTCCCTACCTTCAATAATTCAGTGAGGGGGGCAGCAAATTTGGCATAATTCGGCACAAAAGTGTGGTAAAAATTGCAACAACCCAGGAATCCTCTCAATTCCGTGATCGTCTCAGGGCGCTTCCACCTCTGAATAGCGACGAGCTTCCCTGAACTGGGTCGTCGGGTGCCATTCTCAAGGAGAGAACCAGTAAAGTCGACTGATTTTAGAAATAATTTTCCCCTCTTTGGCCCACAAATCAGCTGATTGGCATCAAGAATGTCCAAAACCTGGTTCAGCTGCTTTTCATGTAGGGCCACCAGCTCGGCTTCGGTCAGTCCCTCCCCCTCCGTCGCGATGATTATGTCATCTATGTACACGCTCACGAAGGCACGAAGCTCAGGATGGGCTGTAAACAGCACATCCTCCATCATTCTTTGAAAAAACGAAGGGGCGTTCTTCAGGCCCATGGGCATGACCGTCCACTGCACTGGGCCACATGGCGTGCACATACAGGTGAGAGGTCGGCTGTCCTTCCTCAACGGCATTTGGTGAAAGCCGTGACGGAGATCCAGCACAGAAAAAAAACGACCTCTTGCCCTCTTGGCGATTTCCTCCTCAATGAGGGGCAGGGGGTGCGAATCTGCCTTGGTTTCGGCGTTGAGATTGCGAAAATCAACAACCATTCGCCAACCATCAATAGTGTTCTGGTCTGCAGGGGGCGGCTTCGGGACTGTGAAAGGTGCACAGCACCATTCGCTGGTCATACAACCCTCAAGCCAACCAAATTCCCTGAGATTTCTCTCGATTATTTTTCTGAGGATCTCATGTTTATGTCCATGGATCTCATACGGATGCTGTTTCTTCGCCTTGTACCCTTCACGAAGCTCGATGAAGGCTTCACCGAACTGCCCACGGACAGGGGGGTCTTTGATCAACTTCCCCGAAAGGGTTGTCTCCTTCCGTTCCTCAAAAATCTTTTCTCTTGTCTTGGAACACAACTCAGTGTCCACCTGATCGCCAGGAATTACTGTCGAAAAAACTTTGGCGACTTCTTCGGCCTTGGCAGGAAGAATCTTCTTACGGATGTCCCTAAACAGGTCCGTATCAACTGCCTCTTGAAGATAGGTGGGTCGAGTGTCGACATTCCAGAGATTATCTTCGTGATCCAGCTCCTCGAAAGGATCTATGAAAGCTTCCACACGGGGTTTTTCATAAAAAACTCTGAATTTGCGGCGCGATTTAAAATTTTTCTTCGCCCGTGCACTGAAGATTCTTTTCGATGTCGATCGTATTGGGGAAGAGGGAGACGAGGCGGATCCATTTGACGTTGGATCACCTTGGGTATCTGACGGACAAAAATCAGAAAAAATAGATTCACCATCAGTACCACGCTCAACCTCAGATTCAGACCCAACACAGGAATCAGTACCAGAATCAGCAGAATTAGAGTCAGAAAGCTTTCCATCCACCAGGAATGCAAGCGAACTCCAGGACCGCTGTGGCAGGGGACCTGTGTCGTCCCTGGCATACAGCTTAATCTTCCTGGGAAGTTCGATGTAATCTACACAAATGTCTTGTAATTCCTGAAACCAAGGCTTGTCGTCCCACAAGGGCACAACTAAAATCGCCTGTGTTTTATCTTGCTTGATTTTGTGGATGACCTGCTGGATTAAGTGAAACGGAGGATTAATCCATAACTTCTTGTCCCATTTATGGGTCCAAGCGTCGCGAAAGTGCTTGTCAAAGCGCTTGTTCTCGCGGTTAGCAAAGGCATCATACTGTGGCCAAAAGGAATGGTGTTCATAAAAATATTCACAAATTGTATCGCGCCATTTGTCGACAACTCTGTAGGATGAAGAGTGCCAGCGCGAAGGGCGTCGTGGCTGGGAGTCCCTACGAAGACATTCTAACTCTCGGGAGTAATCGGCACTCCCATTCACCTCTGCAATGGTGACATCTTCGCCAAATTTTGGTGTAACCTTTTGCTTCAAAAATTCTTCTGCACTTTTAAACCCTGCGTGCAAATCACGAAATTCAGGACGCTCCAAGGGACCTGACTCCAGCAAAAAACAACGCCGATGACCTACGGGCGCTACCCTGTTCTTGCGAAGCCAAGGATGGCCCAAGTAAAGGTCATACTTTATGTCGGCACGATAGGAGTAGTCATCCTTAAGGACAATTTCCTCCACATTACCTTCTTCCCAAAGGTCTTGAGCGACCAAATGAGTTGATATATAACAACCGCTTTGCCCACCTGCGAGAGAATGTCCAGAAACTCCCTCGAGGGTAACAGGATGAGGCGACTCAAACACGCAGTCGTCGGGTAAGAAAGAATTGGATTGGAGATTTACCTCTGATCCATTGTCACACAAACAAGTGGCGAGGTGGAAATTTCCCTTGCAATCAGAGACCCACAGCTTTGTGACAAACTGACGGGCCCTGTGCTTGGACTGTACACCAACCTCGTCCACTACAACAGAAGGATCCGCTGCCGGATCCAGGGGAGAGGAGACAAGCGACCCTACATCAAGTAGTGGTCGAGATGGAATCTGGGGATCATGCCTGAAATCGCCTGGGGAGGGGCGATTTTCGTGGCTCCCCTAGGCGTTCTGACCTCCAGTCGCTGCGTTAACATTGTGAACACACCCTGATTCGTCGACCCACTCATCTTGGAACGGATCATCTGCTGGATTCAAGGCATTTTCAGCGTAATCTCGATCCGCATCGGACACCTGATCTGCACCTGAGACCTGATCCACACGATGGTTGCCCTTTCCACGTCCACGGCCACAGCCGCCGGATGATGGACCTCCACCGTCGCCACGCCCTCTGCCCTTACCAGAGAAAGGGGTTCCCGAAGGATTTCCCTTACCTTTACCCTGTGATCCTGGAGCATTTCCCTTGTTTGTACCGGATTGAGGGGTTTGGCCTGGGTTTCGATTTCCGCCTCCGGCGTTGCTATTGGGATTTGTCTGGCCGTTCGGCTGCCCACTGGAGCCAAATGGAGTCCGATTTCCTTTGCCTTGGGTCCCGCCGGGGCCTCCAGTATTTTTGTTTCCACCGGAGGGGGTCGGATTCCCTTTTCCAGCCTTCCCACCATGCACCTTTCTGTCATTCCTGTCTGAATTCTGCGGATTACTGATATTTTCACCAATCACCTTGTGATTGTAAGGAGACCATCGGTGATTACCAGTAGAATGTGTCTTAGCTCGGTTCGTAGAACCTAAAAGAAGGCAGATGCTACAGTGATCCTGAAGATTCCGGGTGTCATTCACCTTTTTGTTGCCCTTTTGGGCCCCATTTTGGGTGTTTTGCTGGGTATTCTTGTTTCCCCCAAGACCCTCATGGATATTTTGATTGGCGGCGTCAGCGAGCCGCTCAACCTCTTCCCACAATTCCTTCGGGGTGAACGAAAACACCCAGTTTTTGGCCTTCAGGCGATGGCCATGGAAGCTTACTCCCCTATTGAGGACTTGGACAAACAAGTCCCGGTCCTCGTGTTCATTAAATTTGATTTTCCACGTGTTTTCAGTGAATTTCACCTTGGAAAACGACGTGGGGGAACACTTTTGAAGTGATTCCCTGACGGAAAACCTGTTGGCCGAGGCATCGAAGCCTTCGACCTCCGCCCACCAGGTCTTGACCTTTTCTTCAGATTGTTTATTCCGAAGGGTGGCGGCAGTCTCGGAAGGGATCTTATCAAAAATCAGATTTTTCAGCTCGGCACTAGAAAATGTTTCGCCTGAATGTTCAGCTTCTTCCACTAAGTTCCAGAAGCGCTGTCTCTTGTCTTGCACTTCGTGCAAGATTAATCGTGAGAATGAAGGAAAATTCTTCAACAATTGGTGGTAATGATCCTCTGGCAGCCGGGATCCACGTACCTCCAACTGTTCCCACACCTCATCAAAGGTAAGGGGGGAACTTGTATCCTCACGATCACTCCAGGTCCTGAGCCAAGTGTTGGCCGGCGCTCCCTCAAGGCAGTCCAAGAGGGCCATCAGGAACTGATCATCTTGGAGTTTTTGAGTCTTAACCCACAATTTAAATTCCCGTTGGAACGGAGGCCAACGTCGGGGGTTTCCATTATACTTCGGTTTCTTGGCAACCTGACGAAGTCGCAATGAAGTAGGATTAAGAAGCGAATCCAGCCCAACACCGGCCGTAATGGCAGACACCTTGGCGGCATCATTCGCCACACCAGCTCCGGCGAGGGTCTGGGCGAGCAACAGCTGGGCTAAGGCATTGGAATCAGCAGCAGGAGGGGCAGTACGGGAGGCAGTTCTCTTGGCATTCTGAGCCTCAGTCCTAGCCTTCGCCGTCCTACTCTGAGATCGAGAGATTGTAACCCTTTCCTTTAGCTTGGTCCTGCTGATCCTTGCATCGGTGGTCTTGAAGTCCACCGAAGGAGGAATTGAAAAAATTTCTGTCGCCTCCTCCGACGGTTCTGTTACTTGTTCCGCCGATGATGCGCCCTCAGATCGCATGTGTGTCTTGAAAAGATCTTTTATTCCCAGCGTTTGAATGATGAGTTGCATTTGATCTTTGAGCAATTGGAGCTCAGTATCTCGCTGGAATCTGCAAGAGCAGTCGGCAGGACAGTACATACCGTGTCCTGAAGGGCCTGAGCAGGCTGTCGGACCACTGATCTCGGTGGTCCGCAGCCAGGAGTCCACTTGGGGAGCTCTTTCAGCCCTGATTTCTAGGCTTGCCTGCCTAGCTGCCTCTAAAATTCCTTCCTCAACCGCGGCGGCTAGATCGTCGCGGATGGAAACAGGGGGATGAGGGGCGGAGGGCCCGGCAACAGGTGCCTTGGTCTTCTCCTTCGGGAAGGGGCTTGCCTCCCAGATCTGCAAAAAAATGGCAAAAGAGTCATCTTCTTGAGAACGCCACCACATCCTGGTATTAATTTCGTCCTGAAGGAGGAAACAATATTCCATTAAAAAATCAGAGGTGATTCTTTCTTGTCCTATCAGCTTAGACGTGGCTAATAGACAAAGGGCCTCAAGCGCCTCAAGGTTACGGGTCACTTCTGGAGACAAATGGTCGTCCCATTGTGCCCAAGAGGCTGGTCGATTTTAGCCAGGTACCTCACCTGGACCACCCATCTCAATGTCGTCAATGTCGGCTTCAATGGTCTCGAATGTTGGACATTGGTAAGGAATGTGGGTACCTGCCAGCTCCGTAAGGTCTACCGGAGCTTTGCCATCGTCGTAGGCTGGGAGATTCCAGCTGCTCGATGGCCAATTTCGACTGGGATTGGGATGGTAATTTGGGTCTCCACAGCTGCTGATTTGTGCCCTTCTTGGGCAGCTTTGGCTTGCGCAAGGCATTCCTCTTAAGGCCTCGTTCGCGCAGCACCATGGCAGCGTAATTGTTACGTCTCCAGGAGCGGCGGAGTCTACGGGGCCGTACTGGGCAGCGAACTGTGGTTGGGACACCAAAGGAACAACATTCAGGTAGCCTCTGCTACCATGAAAGTGCTGCCCTGGGTCGTTGATGGTGCCGGGGGGCTCGGGGCCGGCAAGACCAGTGGGGCAGGCCCGCGAGGAGTCGACCTGAACGCTGCTATTGGGGGTAGAACCGGATACTCGGACACCAACGGAGGCGAGAGCAGCAACAACAGAAGCAAGGTCCATGCTGATTGTTATCCGGCAGAAAATCCCAGTCTATGAAGAAAATTGATGCGGATTTTACTATGCACATCTGAGTGTCCATATCTGTCTGAAAAGATTCAAATAAATCCGATTGTGAAAAATATTTGGCCGATCTGGCCCGCGAGCGCGCGTCAGCGGCAAATGGCGATTCCAGGCAAATGATCTGAACGCGGCGGATTTACGGAGAATGGACCGCGGAATCAGATCCGGCATATCAGAAATATATAGGTCTGATCCTGAGACTGAGCTGCGAGGCGGCGATTCCGCCGAAGCAAAGAAAATGACCAAAATGTAGCCAATCTGTGGTAGATCTGTGAAAATCTGAGCAGATGGGGGTTAGCCGCACTTACAGCGGTCCGTAGCAGAGACAGCCATATCCCTGTCGGCACTGCCTGATGTCAGGTATATGGGACCGGGCATTGTGGCGCCGTAAGCAGTTGCTGCCGATTGCGATGCCTGGTATTTTACCATTAGTAAGCCTGACTGTTGGAAGACTTGATGGCTCTCAACCGGTCCGCAAGAGGAGGCACACTTCAGCACGTCACGGACGTCAGGTGTGGGTGGGTAGCGGGCGATTGCTTAGAGAGGCTCAACCTCGCGGGAAAAACCCTTGGCGAACACCTTGTTGCTCGTGTGTGCAGACACGCAAATCATTTCACCCAGGCATTCAATTTCTTGCACTGCTGGTTGGATAAGCATGGGGTCGTGGACCATTCCTAGGACATCATATTTATTCAATAGTATTGAAAAGGCAAATTTCCGGTACAGGAGTGGGTTCATTTCCACGGCCGTACGCACCTCAGCTGATGGCATTTTACGTCTACGGGATCCATGTTTTTGGGAACGGGGTTGGTGTGTGATAATGAGGGCGGATTCCTTGAGCGAGCGGTCAAGGAGGCCTATGGACACGCCCATGTCCATGAGGGCTGGTTGCTCGTCGTAAAAATTGCCCGGGACGTCGAAGGGCACGAAATAATCAAAAAGTTTGTATCCTTCGGGTGCAGAGTTTAACACCACCGGCCCAAAAGTTTTGCTGATTTTCCGTATGGTCAATTCGTGAGGACCGTTGAAGTGTCATTGGGGTTTAACCCGTTCAACATTAACATGAGGGGAAGGAATCCGGATATGTGCCACTTAACTTGAACCCCGTTGACCACCCTGATGTCAATCGGGACGTCAACTCGGATTTGGAAAAGGGAGGACTTAGGTGTGTGGACGGTGGTGGGGATTAATTCGGTGGGGTCAACATTCTTGGGGCTTGAGGCACATGATTTTTTGGTAGTGGAGATGACATGAGCTGGCAAAAAACTGAGGGTTGATCAAGTTGGGTGAATGAGGTAGTCACATCGTGAGTGGTCGGAGAGCGTGTTCCCATGTGCACCACTTGACAGACTACCGATAGCCACAAGAATGCGAGAGTTAGCACGAGATCAATGCGCCAATCTAGAACGGCGGCAAGTTCAACGTCGGCGACGTTACTCCGGGCGTTATAGGCAAGCCAAAACGGTGGTGGGTTTGTCTTGTTTTTTCGCTGTTCGTAGCATGGCCACAATTTGTTTAACTATTGTGTGGTGAGATACAAAGGGCGGCCCATCTTGAAATGGCGCGAAGTTCGGTAAGATGGCGAAGGAGACAAGGTCTATGAGCTTATTCCATTCAAAATTGGCCGTGTCGGCATAGGAAATCTATTTTAGGAAGCCACGGTAGGGGAGTTCGTCACCAAAGAGTAGTATTTGGGGGAGGGGGAGAGGGCCGCCAAAAGATCCGGCGGTGGAAGCGATGAGGTATCATGGTATGTGGAGGGCGTGTGGGACAGGATGTCAATTTTGGAAAACCTATTTTGGCCTTTGACCGGAATTTTTCCACCTTGAACATCTCTCGTTATATCTCGGGTCTTGGGGGAGCCGGTGGGCAACGCTCCTTGTGGGCGGAAGGTTCGTTGCGCAAGGGCCTTAATGGGATTGTGATCGACAATCATCGGGGGTGCAAGTGGAGGTGGTGTAAGAGGCAATGGCGCGGTGTCATTGTGTGTGTCTACTCGTCTGGCTTTAGCGGGTGTTGTGTTTGGGGAAGGAGAGGCAAAGGCATGCCTTGGATCGCTCACACATTGACAATCTTCGGCCATTGAATCATGGGGTCGCTCTCCGGAGCCAGTGCTAACATGATCATGATTAGAGTCCGTAGGAGGTTCGGAAGGAGCGGCCTCACCAAAGGTGGTGCAAGTTGTAGAGCGTGAATTGAGGTGATCTACATTCAAGGGCTCTCCTTCGTTGACACCTTTTTTTTGTTCATCATTTTTTCATTATCAACAATTGACGCCAACTCATCATGTTTTTCATTATCAACAATTGATGACAACTCAGGGTTGGGAGCGCATGAGCTTGACGTGCCCTGTGGCGGCCGCAGAGCGGAAGAGACAAATTCACCGCGACTTTCTTTTGGGTTCTCTTTTTTTGGTTGATCCGTATTTTCCTTATCGTCCAAAGAGGTGATTGGCAGGAGGGGGAGGAACATGGACGAGGAGTTCGAGGCCGTGGACAAACGTTCAGCGTCAATTGCCACCGAGACTCGCTCGGGGTCAATGCGTGAAAGTATAGTGTGACGAATGTCAGGAGACATGGAGTGACAGTCCAGAGTCTCTTTGCGGAGACTACCACTGGACCTATCCGTAGCTTCTGACGAAGTCTTGGACTTGGGGTTAGTACCAGGCATGGTTATCCAAGCAAATTCCGCAAGTTATCGCAGATTGGGGAATAACGATTCAATAGGTACGGAAAAAAAGAAGAAGGCGTATTTCTGTTGGAAATTGGTCCACTGGCGGAGAACAATAAGAAGGCCTGCGCCTGTCGTCACACGCGCGCACGTCGGATGAGGAAACTCACTTGCTCCCAAGGTCATCGTTCTTGACAGGTAAACTGGCTAATGGGATACGCAATCGAAACGTTGACCCAACACACGCATGAGCTCGAACCAGTCATCCTGTACTACTTTCGTCAAACTATGATAATCCTCGACAGCATCACCTTCAAGGAGAAACGATATGGTATTCACCTGATCGACGGTTGAAGCGATATCCGACAGAGCGAAAGCTGGCAATAGGTCCTCCTTCCATGCCCGAAATTCTCCAGATCCCGGTCTCCCAGAGAATCTTCGAACCAGCTGATTCAAGCGTTCAGCACGACGTCCTAGAATCTCGAGTGTTCGAGCACGTGAAATTGCGGCATTCACTGGATTGTCTTGGTGCGTTGAGTTTGATTCAAAGACAGGTTGCTGTGCAGGTGGTTGTTGCGGAGGGTAAGGTGAACTGCTCAGGGGTGAATACGGCAGATAGCTCGGAGGAGACGGCTGTTGTTGTGGTTGTGGTTGTAGCTCTGGTTGTTGTTGTGGAAACTGGAAGTGATTCGAAGGTCGTTGACTTGAAACTCGTGTAAACTCGTGGAGAAGGACATAAGATTGCGACAGTTCATGCTTTAGGGGTCGAAGTTCACTTACAGCAGCTTGAGTTGCATTCTCCGTCGAGGACTGCAAAGTGTGGACTTGGTGATCAGTTGCGGCAGTAGCATTTGCTGCTGTTGTCTGCAACACATCGATGCGTTGTTCCAATTCGATGACCTTGGCTTGAGTATCTGCAAGCTTCTGCGACAAGCTGTGAAGATCAAGAGAAATGCATGGAAACCACTCACTTTTTCGACTTGCGATGCGCTCTGCGATGAACGTTTCTAACGAAATTGAAAACTCGTGATGCAACCCTGAGTCGGTTCAAAACAGAATGTCTGCGATAAAGTGAAGCATGGCTGCTTCGTCGAAAGGTCGCTTCATTGTAAATTGAAATCAAAATCAAGTTGACGACGTAGAAGATTGATCTCGAATATTGATCTCCCCGCCACCTAGCTGGCTACCGTTTGTTGTGGTCTACGACTTGGGAACTCTCTTGTCCTCTTGTTCCTCTTGTTTCCCGAAAATCCAAAGTCCCAAATCGACAAACCTCTGCGCAGGATCTTTAGACAGGGCACCAATACGTAGGCGCTTCACAAATTCGAAGACAAAAACCCTGTCCGGAGGTCGAAGTATCATACAGCACTTCATTCCTGCAACTGGCATTCGATGCTTGTTATGATTCACAGGCTGCAGTGCGATTGTGACAGCGACTCCTGCGTTTGCTGCGCTGCTGCTGTTCGAAGCCATAACAGCATTGTGGGCTTCAGGCCTCCGGAGCCCCCACCTTGGTGGCTGCCGCTGTCGCGGCTTGGAGGACGGCGGTCGTGTTGGTGTCTACGGGGAGGGGCCCTGGTTGGGGGATGAGGGTATCGTGGTCTTGATATGCCCAGCAAATGGTGTGGCCTCGTTGGGTGTTGCGGTGTGGGTTTGGGTCTGGGTTTGCTGGATTGATGGAGTGGTCTTGATGTCCTTCGCTGCCTGTGGGCTTATGGGCGTGGTGTATGCCCATAACTGGGGGCTGTGTATGCCGTGCGGCGCCTGGGCTACTCCTTGCACTGGGTGGAGGGTGTGGTCGGTGCCTGTGAGTCCTAGGTGTTCCTAGAGGAGGTTTCCATGGAAGTTTCCCCTACCTGTGTTGCCAGGTGTGTGTGTGTGGTCGTTGGGGGCGGGGTAGATGATGACGATGGCTTGCCGTGGGGTGGGGCCCGGCTGTAGCGTCATGGGTGCTGACGATGTTTGTGGGGGTATGTGGACGGCGTGGGCAGGGGTTGCCGTTATGGGGACTCCCTCTGTTGGTGTGATGGTGGCATCCCCGCGGACGGTGAGGAGGAGGTGTTGACGGTCTGCTGGTAGTGTCCAGGTGTCGGTGGGTTCGATGATCCAGTGGAGGCGGGTGGCTTGGAGTCCCAGTGTGATTTCGTCCCACTGGAGCGTGCCATTGTGGATTGCCCATTCCCGCGGCAGGTCTCGAGACTCGTTGCGGTCCGGGTTGGGACCAGTGGGAATAACTGAACTCCCGTACGGTCCGATCTACGTCCCCGAGGACTCTCAGGAGAACATGCCTGCCCCCGAATAGGGCAGTTTCCTGTCAATTGTAGATGGTTCTCTGGACCCCGTACCAGTGAGTTACCTTGACAAGGTGGTACCCAGGGATTTGATGGCCGAAAACAGAGGCTTTACCCTCCGGGATCTCAAGAAAAGATCTGAGTACTGTTTGGTCACTATTACAAGTGGTGAGTGTTCTGAGGAGCAGCAGACTCCAGCAGTCTCCACACCTTTGGCTGATGCTGACGACTGCCTAAGCGATATTGCGAGTGCTGTACCCTGGTAGACCCGGAGCTGCTGACACTGAAGCACAGCGCCTTCCAGGCGCAGGTGCTTCTTGATGAGGTGGGTCTCGGTGAGTCCACTCATGGCAGGTCGCATGACCACGCTGTTTTCTCCATGCAGACCACAGATGGCCCTACAGGTCAGGTAACTGGGGCTAAACCCTCACCCAACAACATGCTTGTTTCTTGGTAGGATGTACAGGATCTCCAGCAGGTTCTATGTGCTAAGGCTGAGGGTATCGAGCGACGGACCCGCCTGGACCTCCTCAAGAGAACCTGGAAAACGTATATATGGTCCCAAGAGGATGATGAAGAGATGACTCTTCCCACTCCTGAGGTACCTCTAGTATACTCCCTTCACTATGCCCAGCAAGGCTGCCAGGACGGGGAGGATGAACTACCCCCTGAAACAATGGGGCGTATGAAGAAACACGAAAAAGGGCAGAGCAACCTCCAGGCTGAGGGGGATTTCGTTGAGAAACTGGAGAGCATGAACCTAGACCCCCATCTCAGTAAGCTAATCCAGAAATACCAAGAGGTTGCCCCCACCCTTGTCTTGCAAAACACCAGTCCAGATGGACCTCAAACTCAGACCCGACTTTGAAGGGTTTGTGGTCAGACGGCGTCCATACCCCGCCCCACAGGACCAAATCGACGAGATGTAACGCCAGATCCAGGAATGCATAGATGCTGGCCTCGTTGAAGGATTTGAACACGGGGACTACCCCCGTCACTGTAGCCCTTATTTTCTAGTGGCTAAACCTGGCTCCACTTCCATGCGCTTGGTCGTCGACTACAGAAAGGTCAACAAAAAGACCCAAAACCACACAGGGAGTATTTCCAAAATGGAGAACTCCATGGAGAGAATCGCTAAATGCCGATTCAAAACTAAGATTGACAAGCGCAGTGGTTTCAGGCAGGAACTGCTCGTCTTTGTAACCCCTAAAGGCCGGGTCTTCCGCTGGAAAGTCATGCCCTTCGGTGTCACGAATGCCCCTGCTCTTCTTCAGGAGCTGATGAATAAATTCCCATATATCCTGAGACGCAGACCCCTCGTACAGGAACTGGCTTCCCGCGGGGCTGAGATGGAGCCACACATCAGTGACGTCAGCCTGCGTACTAATACCCAGGATGATCATATCCCCCTCCTACAGGAGTTTTTCAGTGTCGTCAGGAAAACCATCTCCGCATCAAACTCGAGAAATGTGAGTTCATGCGTGAGGAGATGGAGCATCTAGGTTTTGACGTTTGGAGGACATGCAGATACGTGACGACTCTAAGAAGGGTCTGCAGGACGTCGGGAGTTTCATTGACGCCTGCAATCTTTACCGGCGCCATATCCACAATTTTAGGTATTCATCAGCCCCCCTGAATGACCATATAAAGAAGACCAACCCTTGGCGGTGGACGGACAAGGAGCAGGCCGTTTTTCCAGGAGTTGAAGAAGAAAACTTCCCCTACCAACTGCCTGGGGGTACCCCGCCCTAAGGGCAAAATAATACTCGTCACAGATGCCTGTGATGTAGGGGGGGGTGGTACCCTATACCTGTGGCAGGAGCGTAACTCAGCTGAGTTGTCTCACTGCCAGTTTCAGACCTCAGGTCTGAAGGACAATGGTACCCTGAAGCATGAGTACCCTGCCAATGAATGGCGTCTACTGTCTCTTGGGCACTGGAACTGGAAGTGGAATCAAGCACGATCTGACTACAGTACCTACCGCCAGAAACTCCTGGTTGGGATGCTCGTGCTTTCTTCCCAGTCCCGCCTGCTTGGCATGAACCCTATCGTCTGGCTCTGTGACCAAGAGCCTCTGTAAACGCTTCAGAAGGGTCCCCCCCCTGGAGAGGCGAAACTACAGCGATGGTGGACCTACCTCAGTCAGTTCATACTGACTGTCCACCATATACAGCGTATAAAGAACGAGATGGCTGACTATGTATCTCGTAACAACTTCGACGCCCTCTTAGGTGATAGCTCGGACGTGTTGGCCAAAGAGGCTTTCCAGCGCATGGACGTCCAGCTGGACCTATCCATGCGGACTGCAGGTGTACTGGAGGGCTGGAGTACCATGCGGAGTACAAATGCGTACTCCACTCCATCAGTGATGGCCTAGAGGCATGCCAGATAGACGGCGACCGTTGGTATAAAGATAACCAATATCTCCCTTATGAAGACCGTATAGTTGTGCCTCAGGCACGACTGGATGGTTGCCTACAGTGGGCCCATCTCAGTTCTGGGCACACAGGGTGTAACTGGTCTGTTGACATTTTTGGGGGGCGTTTCTACTCCCGACTAACCTGTGTTGAACTACGTTCTCGTATGCAGTCCATAGTGGACTCCTGTGGCTGTCACGCCAGCAAACAGAGCGACTCACGTGACCAGGGACTAGTCTCCAGTCTGCCTATCCCCTACTGTGCTAATTCTCTGTTGTAGGTGGATTTCATCCTCGGTCTGCCTAAGTAGGGTGGTTATGACAGTTGTTTGGTTGTCACCTGTGGCCTGACTAGTCTCACCCGTGCTTTCCCTTGCAACAAAAAGATCACAGGGGAACAGACTGTGAAAATGTTGGTTGAACAATGGTTCGAACACTATGGGACACCTAAGGAGGCGCACTCTGACGAGGACGTACATATGCGGAGTGACACCGGATGGTGCAAGCGAGTACTGGACGCCCTGAACGTCTGTGTGCCCTACACTCACACTTCTAACCCTCTGTGTGAGAGACAGAACCGTGTGTTGGAGCAGAACCTCAGGATTCTGATGAAGCAGGAGCGTACCAAAGAGTGGGTACGCCTGTTACCCTGGGCTGTCCTAACGATGAACTCTCAGGACAGTTCTTCAACTGGCTATACCCCCCACGAACTGTTCCATCGGGGGCCTTCTGCATGGTTCTTCAAAACCCCTTTTGAAGAGGACTACAAGAGCCCCATAGGGGACTGGCTGGAACATAGGCGAGACCTGGCCAACCTAGCTAGAGCTAACCTGAAACACGTTCAAGAACGTGAGTTGACTAAGCGTAACCGCACGAGAAGTCCAGCCTTCTTCAAAGTAGGGGACTTCCTGCTGGTACACCACTCGCGATTGCCCACGTGGCCCTGCAACTGTTTGCAGGACCCTTACTTTGAGCCTTACCGCATTATAGAGATAGATAGATCAAGGATCCATGTGAGGTGCAGTCCCCGCCTAGGTGAAGAGCTGCTTTGTGCACGTAAACAGCTGAGGCACTACCACTCGCCTGAGGAACTGTTCCACCTATGATTTTACGGGCAAAAACGTCACTTTACTCACAAAGTACCCAAAAAGCAATTGTTTGGATTCTGACGGCATGTTTTTTGAATTCAGCGCCCCCAAAATAGGGGAGGTCCTCACAAAAGCATTTCCAAAACCCTCATTTACCCATATTTTCACAAAAATGGCCACCGAGGGGTGGGGGGCTTACCAGATTTCACCAGTCGTGGCACTAACTCCCTGCATACACCTTTACTCAAAAAGTATCCAAAGAGCAGATCTTTGGACTCTAACGGCATGTTTTTTCGATTCAGCGCCCCCAAAATAGGGGAGGTCCGCATGAACAAAATTTCAAAACCCTCAGTTACCCATTTTTTCCAAAAATTGCCCCCAGGGGGGGGGGGGGGGTTACCAGATTTCACCAGTCGTGGCACTAACTACCTGCATACACCTTTACTCAAAAAGTACCAAAGAGCAAATCTTTGGACTCCAACGGCATGTTTTTTGGATTCAACTCCCCCAAAACAGGGGGGGTCCTCATGAAAACATTTTCAAAACCCTCATTTACCCATTTTCCCCAAAAATGGCCCCCCCGGGGGGGGGGGTGGCTTACCAGATTTCACCAGATGTGGCACTAACTACCTGCATACACCTTTACTCGAAAAGTACCCGAAGAGCAAATCTTTGGACTCTACTGGTATGTTTTTTCGATTCAGCGGCCCCAAAATAGGGGGGGTCCTCGTGAAAAGATTTTCAAAACCCTCATTCACCCATTGGTTCCAAAAAATGCCCCCCCCGGGGGGGGGGTTACCATATTTCACCAGAGGTGGCACTAACTACCTGCATACACCTTTACTCAAAAAGTACCCAAAGAGCAAATCTTTGGACTTCTACGGCATGTTTTCTGGATTCAGCGCGCCCGAACTTGGGGAGACCTCATGAAAACATTTTCAAAACCCTCATTTACCCATTTTTTTCAACCTACAACTGACCACTCATGCCCGAAAAATGCTGTTTTAGGCAAAAAAAGTTGTCATTTTTGGGCACAAAAATGCGGGTTGTTGGTGATGGTGGCTCCCAAACCCTTGATCATTTGCCTAAAAACCCTGGATAACACGCTTTGTTGACTCCAGCACCCTGAAAGAAGGGTATGGGGCCCTATATCTGACCACTCAGGCCCCAAAAAACACTGTTTTAGGCCAAAAAATGGCATTTTTTGGACACTTTTGGCCACAAAATGTGGCTTTCTGGTTATGGCGGCCCTGTAACCCTCAAACATCTGCTCCAAAGCCTTCTGAAACACTTCCTTTGGGTCCAGCACCCTCAAAATAGTGTATGGAGCCCTACAAATGACCACTCAGGCCCCGAAAACACTGTTTTAGGCCAGAAAAAGTGGGACAAGTGGCGTCTGTCGGACACAGAATTGGAGCGCATTGACCTAGAGAACGCTGCCAACCATGAGGAGGCAGACGAACTCGAAGAAATGACTGCTGATGAGACGATTGCTACTACATGCTTGCAGGTATTGCACGCCACGAATGTAAACAGGGCTGGAAAATCGTTACCCTGTGGGATGGATATGGGCTTTCTGAGGCAACCTGAGAGCCCATGTTCGCCTTTATACAGCCAGATGGGAGTATCCACCCCATCTTTCGTTCCAACCTCATTGAGCACAACGAGGGACAGCTACTAACATTTGCTGAGACTCTGTCCCAGCGTAAGAAGAAAAACTAATCTCCTTGTGCCTTTCTTTTTATTGTGCCTAACCGAACTGTGGAGTTTGCAAGCTTCAGGAGGCAGTGGTATACCCCAGACATCTCCTCCTGCCGTTGGGAGTCTCCTTTGGGCCACTCCTGCAGAATTATTGGCTCCCCCCGGAGCCACATCTCCCCTGCACCAAGGGAGGAGCAACACTGAGGATCCTCACCAGGCCGCTTATCTTGTTTGCAGCCCAATGGTCGGTGCGTCCTATTGCCCCAGCCTCCAACCACACATTCTCCGCGCAGTGTAGTACCAAGAATGCGCCCATGCGCTGGACTAGGTACGCGTGGGGTCGGTTCAGTCGGCGGTGCCCACCTCCATACGAACACTTCAACTGCGGGTCACCTGAACACGTCGGCCTACGTGAACAGATGCCCCCCAGATTGGGAGTCACAATTGAGCCCTTTACTCGCAACCCCCTCTGTTTTCTAACCTCCCAAGGGCGGTGAGCTCTGTTGTGCTGACAAATAGACCTAATCAGTGTGTACCAGGACAGATTCAGGACTCCGGTAGAGCTCCAGATTCGGTGATTGCACTAACACCCTCCCCCAATAGGGATCAGCTTTCCAAACAGCTGCACATCCGCTGCCTTTGGAGTCCAGCCCCTGCCCAGGTTTTGCCCTGCAGTCCCATGCTTGTGGTTACCGGTGTGAACCAGGTGGCCGCTTATCAGCTTCACAGCCACCCAGGGAGTGTGTGCCTTGTTGGCCACGTCCTGCATGGGATATGCCCTAATGTTATGACCTTGGGAAGCCAACGAAGAGCGGTGGCTTTCTAGTCCAGGGGTGAATGACAAGCAAGGTGCTGTGAAGCAAGGTGTGTCCACACTCCTTGGGGACAAGCGTACACACAGTTAAGACCCCTAACTGGTCTAGACCCATGGGGTTCTACCCTTCTTGGCCATTGTACCATACTCCCAAGTGTGCTATGTATGTCTGTGTGTGTCTCACTCCACTCCCTGGCCCGGCTCCCTTTCGGGCTCCGCTGATGTCGGACCGAAGGTCCTAGTCAGGTAGTATTCCCACGCCCAACTTCTGTGCTGGCGCCTATCCTTTGGGGAAGACGGCAAAAGCCCTACCTACTAGAGGGGAGGGGTGGCCAAGTGTTCTCAGGGCATACAAAACGCTGATTTTTCTAATGGCCAAATCCTAACACACTCCCCTGGCCGCGAGGAAAAGCACGCGGAGCAGGAGACACCACTACATTACACTCACTAATGCCAGCACCAGCCCTCGAAGGCAGGGTGAGCACAATTGCACTCAGTCCCTGCCAGGCTTGCTGACCCTAACCCCTACACACGCTACTGGGTCGCCATGGCAAAGAAGTCACTAGCCCTACTGGCTCCCCTGTGAAATTGCAAGAGAACACAGCGCTACTAAGCGACTGTGGCCTAACAGGGACGTCACAACACGTTTTGCCGTCAGGGCTTGGAGGGAAGAAGTGCTCCATCAGCGTGCACAGCGTGGATGATGATGAAGTCGAACTGTCCCCGCCACCCCTGGCTGAGGCACAGTTTGTTGTTTGTGTGATCTGCGCCCTTTTTAGCTTGGGCGAAACTATGGGATGTCGCCAGAGGCAACTGCTGCTGCAACACTTCACCCTTTTCCCTTTCCCACCTGGGAACAAAGGCGAATGAAGAAAGGTTAGCGGCTGAGGAACCTAACCAACCTCACTGTATAATACAGCTCTTAGGTTGGAAAATAATACACTGTCCTCTAACCGTCCTGCAAGCACGCAACCTTGAGGACTCCGCCCGTTCTCTTATAGAACGTAGGGCGGAGCCCTGGGTAGCCTAAACAAGGGTTATACCGTGTGCACAGCCTGTGGCCTACAGCTCTTTAATGCATCATGTGTATGCAGGGAAGGGAGGCGAACAACAACCATTTTTTTAATTGCCTAACATTAACCCAGTTTATTGAATCACAACAAAACTCAACCAGGACGTGAGCTCCTCCTGGGGATTACTTACCTTATTCAGCACGCATCATTTGTATGCCGAAGGACATTAAATACAAGGGCAACCCTAAGAGTTTGAAACAACCTCACGGCGATTTATAAACCGCCAGAAGCGACTAATGCATCGTGTGTATTATGTATGCACTTCTCACTTTGCTTCCTACAGGTGAAAGAAAGGGAATGGCGAGCAACTGCACAGAGCAAAACGAAGCCTAAGCGTTTTACTAGTTTTGAACAACCCTATGTCAACGCTACGGCGAGGGAGGCACGAGCAAGGACTTTCCTTTTTGACCTATAGAGAAAAGAGAGAGTGGATGCATGCACAGGGAAAGCGGCACAATGTGTGGATGCCTGGATTAGGCGCGTGCATGGCGAGAACAGGGCATACTATAAACCTACGTGCGCGCTGCGTGCTCCATTCGTCCAACATACCTTTAAATTCTGTGTTGACCTCTGCAGAGCAAGGAAAGTGAACGCCCAGACCCCCAACGAACACAGCGGTGACAACCCTAGCGTTTCGACGGAACTAATGGCACGAGTGCAATGCATGCGTGTGACATGACAATAACATACCTGAGAGGCGGGTTGTCTGCCTGCTCTGTTGTGTGGTTGTCTGTTCAATACCTTCTTCCTAAAGTTTGTAAAATTTGTGGTGCAACTGTGCAAAAACGTCTGTTAAAAGCTTCAAAAAGCACCGCTTATACCTTCTTATCTAGGAGCCGTTACGCTTACGCACCTCTTATTGGTGGTGCACATCTGTTGCGCCTGTCTGCGACCTTAAGCTTTGGACTAATAATGACAATTTCCATCATCTTTTCGTCAATTTTTAGCGATTTGACTTCTCAAATCATTACCCCTTTCGGTAAACCACAGGATTCACTCCCTGTAGGTTCCATTGTCTATTTGTTTCAGCTCCTGGAGTTCTGTGCCCTCCATTGAGAGTATTGCTCCGCCCTGGCCCTTCGCCAGGACATTTACTAAAACGCCGTTTATATAGCACTCGCCGTCCGCATTAGAGCGTTCGACTGTACCCTAGTGGGCAAACATGTGTACTCTAGGGAGGGAGTCCTGGGTTCAAGGCTCACTACCCCCACCTTTTTATCAACACTTTGGCGACGCTGGCAACTTTTGAAGAATGCCCTATTGAAGGGATGTCATTCACGGTACATTACACTGTTTTCCAAAGGTACCTACAGTGTTGTAAGCTTCTATGAGCTGATGGGAGCGTCATTGGCTGGTTTGATGCATTTTCTGAAGTAACGGTAGGGAAACTTCAGCCTCGTTTCCTTGGTCCTACTAGCTTGTTCAACTAGTACTCCAGGGGGGAGTAAGAAAAAGTTACTGCCATGTCTTTCTTGGGGTAGTTGATCCAGGACAAGCCCCCCCCAAAACCTTGGAATGATGTTGAGACTAACACTTAATCATTTTCATCATTTTTTTGAAGCTTGAAGTACACTTATAACTCTAGCCCCCCATGCAGTTCACCCCTACCACTCAACTGAGTGGATGTATCTTCGCTCATGGAGGTAATACCGAAATGAAGTAGGCACTTCTTGTCTAGGGCCTTGTAGGTTAAGCCTAGTGGTCCCACACCTCAAGGGCCCTCAACTGAATGGTTTCTATCAATTATTGTGGTGCTACGTTTTTAGTGATTCTGAATTCAGTTGCTTGGCCATGCTGGCAAAGCAATATCCCGTGTGTGGCCCAGTTCTTTTGCCCCAGATTTGTATTCAACTCCATTGAATCCAAAGGAGTGCACATGAAGTGCTTGGTACTATCCCGGGGACCTGAGTCATGTCAGTTTTCACACATAAAATCATCTATTTTGTTTATAGATCATTTGAGCTGTGTATTTAGATCTACATTTGTTTATCTGCAGCCCCTCTCTGCTACTCACCTATGATTCTAAATCTTATTTCGTCACATAACTCAGTATCTGGGCATTTTTGCAAACAGCATGGAAATCTCTACAGGACTGCGAAGTCGATTTTTGAAAATTCGAATCTTTTGGAGAATGCATTTCTGATTTGGCATCGCACTCACTAAGGATTTCCCTTAATCGCAGATTCATGCGCGATTTAGCGGCAGCGACGCGAGCGTAAATATTTTGTTTGGTCGATTTGGGACGTACCTTTCACGGCACGCAGGAACTGAGCATATGGGGTTGTGTAACTAAGCATATACACGTATACACCCCGTACCGTTGTGCCTGCAACGACTTGTGGTTCATATGCCTTCGTGTTTGTCTGTGCGTTGGACTCAGGGACTGAGGGACTCAGGGGGGCAAGTTTGGAAATAAAGCAGATATATAACCATTTTCAAAAGGTTTTCATGAAGATCCCCCCAATGTTGGGGGCGCTGAATCCAAAAACACTCGGTATGGGGCCGAGAGGACATATGGCAGGAGTCATTACAAGTAAAAGTTGCATGCAGGTAGTTAGTGCCACGTCTGGTGAAATCTGGTAAATCCCCCCCCCCGGGGGGCCATTTTTTGGAAAAAACGGGTAAATGAGCCTTTCGAAAATGTTTTCGTGAAGAACCCCCCTATTTCTGGGGCGCTGAATTCAAAGAACATGCCTTTGGATCCGAACAAATTGCTTTTTGGGTACTTTGTGAGTAAAGTTGTATGCAGGTAGTTAGTGCCACGTCCTGTGACATCTGGTCAAACGCGCCCCCCTGGGGGGCATTTTTTGGAATAAACGGGCAAATGAGCCTTTTGAAAATGTTTTCATGAGGACCCCCCCTATTTTGGGGGCACTGGATCCAAACAACATCCTCACTGAGTCCCAAAAATTCCTCTTTGGGTACTCTTTGAGTAAAATTGTATGCAGGTAGTTAGTGCAACGTCTGGTGAAATCTGGTAAACCCCCCCCCCCGGGGGGGCCATTTTTTGCGAAAAATGGGTAAATGAGCCTTTTGAAAATATTTTCGTGAGGACCCCCCCTACCTTGGGGTCGCTGGATTCAAAAAACATGCCGTCTGAGTCCAAAGAAAATGCTCATGAGTTCTTTTTCGAGTAAAGTTGTATGCAGGTAGTTAGTGCCACGTATGGCGAAATCTGGTAAAACGCCCCCTCCCCCCGGGGGGGCCGTTTTTTGGAACAAAACAGGTAAATGAGCCTTTTGAAAATGTTTTCATGAAGACCCCCCCTATTATTGGGGCGTTGAATCCAAAACAATTGCCGTCAGAGTATCAAAAATTTCTTTTTGGGTACTTTTTAACTAAAGTTGTATGCAGGTAGTTAGTGCCACGTCTGGTGGAATCTGGTAAAACGCCCCCCCCCCCCTGGGGGCCAATTTCTTCGAAAAAACGGGTAAATGAGCCTTTTCGAAATGTTTTCATGTGGACCTCCCACTGAATCCAAAACAAATGCCTTTGCAGTCCAACAAATTACTGTTTGGGTATTTTTTGAGTAAAGTGACGTTTTGGCCCGTAAAATCCTAGTAGTTATGCTTTGAATCCGAAGGATTATCATGTGACTTTGATTTCGATCCGGTATTCTGGCTGTTTTGTACCTGTCCTTTGTCTTTTTGCACTTTTGGAAAATCCAACATGGTTGTCAGCAATCAAACATCAGCAAGCAGGAACACCAACACAGGCAAGGCAAACCAGTATACCTTTTCTCCATGCCAGGTTCACCACATCCGGCGGATGACGAAGCAAGACATCACGGGTGATCCGATGACCATGAAGAAAGGCTGTGTAGATGTCAAAACAGTATTACGCTCACACATACACCGCCGTCATCCCCACCATGACACGCCACACGCCCGGATTCATTGTAGGATTGGCTGTGTCCATCGAGTCCTTGTCCGCTTCTTGAAACCGACGAGCAACAAGACGGTACATCGAAGTGACAGTGCGATCATCAAGAACCTTGTGGGTATTCACCCAACGTTGCAGCAACCGTTTGCCCACGATCTCGAACCAATTCTCAGACACCACAGCGGTCCCAACTGGCAAGCTCCCGCTACTTTGCCTCAACAGAATCGCATTCCGCCGCACGGGCAGCAGATACCTAGCCATGTGACTACTTCCTTTTCAGAGCCATATTCGCAAGGCAAAAGGCAAAGAGGACCAGCTGATCTTGAGAGTCAGCCCAGAAAGTATTCACAATTTCAGGAACAGTTGCTCCTTGCTGCTTCGACAACCCCGTGAGTTCCGTCACACGCACCACAGAGCGGTGAGCCGCCTCCGCACAACCATGCATATTCAGCGGCTTGCCATCTGCCACAAACGCAAGAAATTCAGGCGTCCGGCTCGCGCAAACCCCGTCCCGTGTAATAACATTGCCCGCTTCATCACAATCGTCAAGACAACCACCCACGGAATCGTCCACGCCCGCAGACCGCACCACAAAGCGCTTCTTCACCGACACCTGCCACATCCGGCGCCTCCTGGGATGGGTCTTCAGCAACGTCTCTCTCCAGACCAGAGTCTCATCGAGTGCCCAAAACCGAAGACTCTTGGCGAACAGCAATAGACGGCAACCTCTTGACACCACCATCAACCTTGACAAGCACAAGGCCTGCATCAACACCAAGCACGGTAGCAGGACTTTGCCAGGAAACAACACCTTGTTTTGGTGGCTCATGATAATAATAGACTCGAGCATCCTGTACAAAGACCTCATCCCGCTTTGGAGCTCCTTGAAATCGTTCAGCCCTCTTCAGTTTAGACTTCACACTACCCGCCTGAAACAGCCCCCGCATCTTACATATTTACAACAAAAAATGAACCATGTAGTGTGCCACGTGATCGACCGCAACATCATAGGAGCCCAAAGCCGGCAAATCACAATCATCATAATCCGGCCACCTGGAACTAACACCGAACACAATCTGATGTGGACTATACCAAAGCTTCGCAATAGGAAAATAATTCTTCCCCATGTGCGCCAAATCCACAAATGTGCTCAGAGTCATGGAAGGATAGCCTTCAAGCAACATTTCACTGAAAGCCCCTCCACTCCCCCCATGCTCCAATAAGCCCCACTGGCCGCCTTTTTCAACTGGATCCCGTACCGATCCGCCATCGTGCGAACAACATCGTTCTGGAACTCACCCCGAGGAGCAGTGTGAACAACGCCAAGAGCACGAAAGTATTTAATCCATTTATCCAGAAACGCTCTCGAATCATTCACTGCTTCCTTGGTTTGCAGAACAGCTCCTTGCGAATATCCGGAGAATAGATTGGAAAAAGGCAAAACAGGGTGCTTGCTGAGAAACCACACATCCGTCCCAACAGTATGGTTGAACAACAGCGAGGTGATGCCGTCAGGGGCCTTCGAGGCATCACTTTGTGACATTCACACATATCACATACAAACTTCTTCGCGACCTCAAGAACTGGCTTCTGACACCCCCCGGAAAAACACTCTGCAAACATCTGTGCCATGGTCGAAGAATCAGGATGCCCCATCTTAACATGCAGGGAAGGAACTACCTTTTGCAGGTGTGCCTTGTACCAGTCTCCATCAGCAATGAACGCCCAACCCCAACAGGCCGGGCCCTCTCGTCAATAGGTATCAACCGGCTCTGGCATGCAAGGCTGCCAGGCCGGGCTCCAAAGCTGCATGAGCATGTGCCCACTTGATAACAACTCACACGGCATAAAACATTCTCTGCCAAATATCCGAAAATGGACCCTGACAGTTGGGCGTATCAATGCCTGCTTGCAACAGGGACAATGTCTTACGACCAATGAGCAAATAAGCCGGACCACCAATTACCTTCAGCCTCAACTGAACCCAGGGAGAATTAATGAGAATATGAATGAATACCACACGATCAGCCAGCTTGGTATCACCAGCGCCCAACGTAAAGTGCATGGAACCAGATTCCTGAGCAAGCTGCTGGCCAGTAAACTCATACCAGTGGGCTTGTTGTGGTTTGATTTGGTAACTATCCTGTTTGTCGAAAATCCCAAAATACGACAAACCTCTTTGTGCAGAATCTTTAGGCGGAGCACCAAATCGTACCCCATCCACAAATTCGAAGACAAAAACCCTGTTCAAAGAATTTCGTTCACAGCCGTTGGCATGTGGATATTTCATATGTATTCGCAGACTGCAGTGCGCCATTGCGCGTTGCAGTGCTCGCTCTGCTGCTGCTGCTCCACACCATAACACTACCCCCCCCTGAGACCTCGAAGAGGTCTCACTCGTCTGGGCGGGCGCTGCACTGTCGAAGACTGGACAAACCACCGGCAGAGGAAAAATATTTTTTCTGGACCTCGACATGTGCTGGTTTCCTGAAACATAATAGTGCACGAGACCCACAGACTTGGGTCAAGTGCAGAGAACACCTGTCATCAGCGCCTATTCATGCGCCGTTTCCAACTTTGCCACCTCGTCTTGGTCCAAGCTGCAGAAGCCTCGCCAGGGTACAGAGCTACCCACAGCAAGGCTGTGGGCTCGTCCAGATACCATAACACAGGGACACAGCCATCGAGGCTAAGTGCCCAGCAGACAAACAGCCAACAGGAATGTACATCTGTCGGATGAACAGGGCATATTAAGTCAGTCGACGCCATTACCTGGCATCTTGTTGTTTCACCAATCCGTACCCGACAGGAACGTGGATGATTCCTTCACGCGAAGTGGACATACTTCGTGCAGTTCCATCACATCCACCACCCTCACCACCAGCAACACCACCAGGAATGGCGAGGAGAAAACCCAACAACGCGGAGCCACCCAGCGTCCCCGGCACCCTCACCATCGGACCGCCACCACTGGCACCAACGCCCAACACACCACCGTCACCAACGCCACCGACCCCTGACGCAACAACCACACAGCCCGCACAAACGGCACCAGCCGAACAGTCACCGACACCACTTGCACCACCCTCACCAGCGACCAAGCCCGGTGAACCACCTACGACCACGAAACACAGGCACTAAAAACCAGAGCATTGCCGACAACACTCCCGGCCAACTCTCAAGAACACCACTGAAAGCAGCACCGTCGACCAAAAGCCACGACACCCTCACAAACGATCAGGGCACGGGTCCCCCTTCCCACCCCGAACCAACGGCACAACCAGCGACACCATCACCAGCACCAACCGAAACACCGACAGAGGCAGCCTCACCAACAACCGACACCTCCACTACCGCTGCCACCCACAAGTCACGCCACCCACCGTCGGCGGCACCCACCAACGCCGCACCCTGAACCACACCTACACCCGAAACCTGCACCAGCACACCCGGGCGAGCCGTCAATGGCACCGCCGCCCATGGCACCGCCTACACTCACCAGCGCCACCAGCACCCCGCGCGAGGCCAGGAACCCCTAGGGTCGCCAACGGCCTCAACGAACACCAACACCACCACGGACGCCTTCCTGAAAGCAGCAGCCGAAACCTACCCCCGCCCGCCCGGGGACACTAGACACGGCCTCCACACCCTCCTAGCGTTCCACAGCTGGAAACACCGCCACACCATAACCCTCCACCCCCTCGACCACATTCCACACCGATGGACACCTGAAGACGACACCACCGCAGCCATCACCGTACAGGAAAGCCCCGAGAACCCGGAGGAATACCACATCACCTGGAAAGATCCGGCACCCCACCCCCCCGCCTCCCCCACCCTCCCAGATGTCTTCGCCACCATCAGCGCAGAACTCCAGGAGGCGAAAGCCCAACAACAACTGGACGAAGAGATGCCCCAGGCACCATTACCACCAACCACACAAGAAAAACCCCGCACAGAGCCCATCACCCGGCCCATCACCACGATGGAGCCCCCCCCACAACACCGCACCACCCCGGACCGAAACGGGTTTCGAGACCTGCCACGGGAATAGGCGGTCCACAACCGTCGTCGGCACGTATGACGGTACATCCGGGTCCCACCCCATGGCAAGCCATCGTCATCACCTACCCCACCCCCAACGACCAAACACACACCTGGCAGCAACGGTGGGAGGACATCCGGGGGGACCTCCTCCAAGAACACCTAGAGCTCACGCGCACCCACCACACCCTACACCCGATACAGGGAGTAGGCCAAGCACCACAGGGCATACACAGCCCGGGAGTATGGGCGTACGCCACACCCATGAACCCACAAGCAGCGGAGGACATCAAGACCGCCCTATCCATCCAGCAAGCCCAGAACCCAAACCCCGCACCGCAACACCCAACGAGGCTACACCATTTGGTGGGCATACCAAGACCACGACACCCTCACCCCCCAACCAGGGGCCCGCCCTCTAGACAACAACACAACCGCCCTCCTCCAAGCCGCAGCAGCGGCAGCCACACAGGTAGGGGCCCCGGAAACCTGGGGCCCACAATACCTGGTCGAAATCAAAGTCGCGCCCCACGCGAACGGGGCAAGGGCCGAGGGCACAAGCCTCCACAGCCCCGGTCAGCCCCCACCGAGGCCACCGTCAACCTCCTCGACCTCAACTACCCGGCCGTCACATACTCCAAGGACGCCACAACCGCCCTCCAGGAGCTCCCGATGGCACAGGGGCCGGGGTGGGTTCCCCACCTCCTCACCTTCCAGGAACAAGGCCTACAACGCGACGACCCCCCAGAAACCACCCCCACATATACCCCGGACCAGAAAGCGTACAAATGGTACTGGCACAAGGGGACCCCCCTGTACGCCCAAACCGGTATCCACGTCCACCTCGTCCACCATCTCAGCGTCCCAGGGAGGCTAGGTGTCTATGAGGTCGTCGGGGACGGATGGCAACTCAACATCATCAACGCCCACGTCCCCTTCGGTTACGCCACGGAACCCTTCCTCCAAGCCCTGGCCGAGGCATACCGCCAGATGGCCATGCTCGCCCCCACAGTCATCATCGGCGACATGAACGCCGCCCCCACCCCGGCGGACCAAGGGGGACAGGCCACACCCCAGGACCAAGCAGTCCACGACACCATCGAAATGCTGGGGCTCGTGGACCTGACGGCCAACCTCGAAGGCCAACCATCCCACTTCCCCCACCAAACAGATGCCGCCCCATCCCGCATCCACGTATGCTATGGCGACCCCGCGACCATCATCCGGGCGGAGGCCCGATATGGACCCCTCCCGCTGGGACCCACAGGCCATAGCCCCCTGCACATCCGCCTCACCATCCCCAACCTTCCCCCCAGCCCCCCAGAGGATGCGGACAAAGGCCTACCACCCCCCCTGAAGATGCCCCCACTGCATGACAAGCATGCCTGGTCCCAATATTGCAGGGCCATAGACCGCGCCCGGCGCATCCAACCAGACCCCACCGACCTACTCACAGCCATGCGCACGGCCGCCGTCGCCTGCGGCTTCCAGCAACACCCCCACACAGACGACGACTAACCACCCACGGCCCTAGGGGACATGCTCCATGACCTCTGGCATGCGAAGCAACAACTGGCGACCCTCCTCCACACCGATACCCCCCAAACCCGCCGCCAGATACACCAATGCAGGACACAGATAGCCCACATCAGGGCAGATCTGCGGCGGTGGCACATCCACAGGCAACAGCGCATCGTTCAGAAACAGGAACGGTATGCGCAACATGAACTCCCCTACAAGGCCAGCCGCCACCTCAACGACGCCATGACCGACACCGGCCACCGCACCATCACCACGGTCCGGCAGGAGGACAGCTCCCTCACGAACGACCCAGCCACAGTGCTCCAAGCCACCCAACACAGCTTCCTTGGCACAAATCACCAAAACCTCGGCAAAATCGGGTTGCGACGGGCCGTAAATCGCGATCGCGGCAGTTTTTGGACGGTTCACTTAAGGGATTCCGGTACCTCATAAAATCCTAGGTGTCTGGCAACACGCCCCCACCAAAGACACACTGGACCCAGACACCCAGGCCAAAATCGACTGCCTCCCTCGGGTCTTCAACCACGCCCAGAGGAGGCAACTGGAAAGACGCCCCTTCACCATCCACGAAGTCCGGAAGGCCATCCACAGTCTCCGGCAACACAAAACCCCAGGCTACGACGGCCTCCCTGCGGAGGCATACTACCACCTCCCCGCCCACAATCTCCACATCCTCGCCCACCGCCTCTGGGACATTGTCACGGGGCAGATTCCCCTGCCACCAGACTGGGCAAACGTTGTCCGCCCCCTCTACAAAAAAGCAGACTGAGCAAACCCGGACAACTGGCGCCCCATAGTCTGTGCGGTCACGGAGGCCAAAATCGTCTGGACCATCCTCCTACGCCGCATCCGCCCCCACCTGGACCCCCACATACCAGCCAGCCTCTGGGGGGCCATCCCAGGCCGGTCCCCACACGAGGTCATCTTCCTCCAGGACACCATCGCAGACATGGACCCGGTGGACCTCATCATGGCCTCCCTCGACGTCAAAGGAGCCTTCCTAAACACCCCCTGGCTCCTCCTAGAAGCGGTGTGGAAACGCCTGGGCCTCCTCTTCTACAACTTCCCCTCCGGCTAAATCCGCACCCGCAAATACACGGTCCGCACTGGAGCAGGCCTCACTCCCTTCCTGGAGCCAGGCAGCGGGGTCGCCCAAGGGGGAGCAGAGGGCCCCTTCCTGTACCTTCTAGTGACGCTCCCTCTGGCCCTCGCAATCGAGCAGGATTACCCAGCCTACGCACCCTGCCCCCTCCGCTCCCCCCTGGTGGGCTTCGCGGACGATACCAACCTCACGGTCGCACACACCCCACACGAACCCCATGCCCCGGACCCCGGGCCAACGGTCACTCAACAGGCCAATGACTTACTGGACGTGACCGTCTCCTACCTCTCCCACAACAACCTCATCGTCCACCCCACAAAGTGAGTGGCCATGATCAAGGGGTCTGCCACACAGCCCACCCTAGGGCCACAAGGGCCCCCCATGCAAGTCGTGACAACCACCACCCACCCGGGGGTAATCCAGGCCGCCAACCCTGAGGACGCCACCCTCCCTCCCAAGTTGCAATCACACCCCGCCCATCTCCCCAGATATGCGTCCCCGACCACCAAGGCCCTCTTCCTGTCCCAGCAGAGCCTGGCGTACTACCTCAGCGGGGTCTTGAACGCCTCCATAGGCTTCCAAGCACTCCACCTGACACACCCCACCACCGCCCTCCAGCCGGCCACACGCGCCGTGACCAAAGCATGGGCAGCACAAGGGGGCTGGCCCACCTCCATACCCACCCGCGCGATCCTAGCGGCATGGCCCCACTATGGGGACGCCATAGGGGACGAGGTGAAAGCGGCCTACACCAGACACACCGCCCTCCTCCTTCACCGTATAACCCACAACCACTCACCGGAGGTCCGCGAGGTCACCACAATCCGCCTCCAAGCCGCACAACGGGCCCGCAACACATGCCCGCGCTGGGTACTCCACCAGACGGGCATGCCCACCAACATGAACACGCGCCTGTGGAACCACCTGCAGATTCCCCTCCCATCCCCACACCACGCCATACTCACCAACCACACGTGCCCAGAGGAAGGGCCTCTAGCGGTCCTCTGTGGGGACCTCCACCATCACCCCAAGGGCACCATCCACACCATAGACCTTGTCGGGGCCTCCATCACCGTAGTATACTTCACCCTCCCCCAAATGCGGGTCCTGCACCACAGCGGGGCACACCACACCCCCTTTCTACAGCTTCCCGAATGGCCTCAATACCGCCTCTTCCACCAGTACCTCACGCAGACGGCACGAGGAGCGGGACACACTATGCCGGGAAGCAAAGACATGCAAACAGCCTACCGAGAATTCACAAAGCAACACCCCCGACCCATCCCAGCGACACCGCCCTACGCACCCACCGGCTATAAACACGAACCCGTCCCCCCGGTGACGGGCCCAGTCCTACCACTAACCCTACTACTGGCCCCGAATGAAGTCAAACCCACGCAGACCACCGTCATCCACGGCAGGGCGAAATGGCACATACCGAAAAACCACATGACCGCCCGAGACCTACCGCGGGTCCCCCATGACTCCTAGAGCATGCCACGCACATGTTGGGCCTGTGACCCCGAGGCACCAACCACACCATGGCCCGTACTACACCTCATAGCACGCCACCACACCCACCCCACAACCCACCTACCACCACAGGCCTACGCATCGGTAGCCCCATGGTTCCACCGCACCGACACGATCCCCACGGTAGCATGGAACTCCGACCACGCGCCCAAATGGCTCTTCACCACTACACCCACATGGCCCCGCCCCGACCCGGCAGGGGTCGCCATCTGTTACAGCATGTACGAGCCAGGCTGAACGGGCAAGCACGAGCACCCCTACTATCCGCTCAACCACTCCTGCCACACACCGGAGCACCGAACACGAACACTCACATGCCACGACCTAAACCCAGACACAGCCTACATCCTCCACTACATCAACTCCTACCTCACACAAGGACAGCCGGAGCAGGGAGTCATAGCCCTGTCCCCTCAAGCGAAACACATCATCTCCAAATAAATAGGGGTATACACCGCCCCCACCCTGCAGCCCACAACCCCAGTAGCCCACCTCACCACGGGCCTCGCCATATACGCCTACCTGCCCATGAACCCATGCCGCCTAACACAACCATTACCGGCTGACCAGCTCTTCTTCACCGACGCCTCAGGCGAATCCGCCCTCACGCCCATCACCGGGGGGGCCACCCTGCAGCTAACCCACACCGGGGGACACTACCACACGGACCACCACACAGGCCACACCACCTATGGGGCCTCCTCCCACGGGGAGCTAGGGGCCATGGCCGACGCCATCACCGAGATCGCTGCCCACCTACCCGCCCACTCCCCGCACATCATCCGGGTCTGGTTCGTGGTAGTTGCCACTGTCGACACACACCTGCTCCTCCGCATAGCAAGGCAACCACTTCACAAAGCCACCGCGACGAGCCTCAGCACCCAGGCACTGCTGCTCTGTAAAGCCTTTCGCAGCCTTCCCCCCTACGTCCAACTCCACATCGTGAAACAAGAGTCCCACAGACACCAATACGGAAATGTTAAGGTCGACAACCAGGCAGTACGCCAGCGCACAACGCACCTACCAGCCCTCCAGATCCCTGACATGGCCGAAACCACACACACCTCAAACACATACCCCCCGTACCCGAGCCCCATCAGACCCCGGACTGGGTACCAGAGGACGCCCTCTATTCCTCCCACGACAGAGCATACCACTACCGCAACCCCGTCCAACATCTCGCCCCCGTGCTTGGCGACGCAGACAGCCGGGCGCACATCCAGGAGCTCCAGGACAGACCGCAAATCCCCCTCTACCACTCAGCGCTGCGCCCAGCAAACGTCCCAGCCCACCTCCAAAAACGACGCATTCAGCTCCTGAGGGAGCAACTACCATTCCTCACCAGGGTCGCCAGATGGCTCGCCCGCAAACACATCCACGTCCCCGAAGAACACACCTGTTGCCCGTGCGACCACACCACCCCGGAGGACTGGGAACACTTCAAGAAATGCCCACTCCGCGCCCCGCACGCGCCCCCCATCTCCATCCGCAGGCCTCCAAGACACCACCACAGCAACCAGAGGCCCATCTCTCACCCAAGGAGCCACCCGGCACCGCCGAGCCCGGCCGAGGCAAACCAGGGCCAACCATACATCGACGTAGACGCGCAAGACCCCAGCAGCCCATCCAGCCCACCCCCCCCAGACCCGGGGCACCCCCCCCTCACACCGGCCACCATCCGCGACCCCGACCTCCTCTGAGCAACCCTCCAAGGCAGGGCCCCGACCACCCCCCTGGGCTGGTACCGCCTACAAGACGACTGGACCAAGCTCACCGTCACAGCCCTCCGGGACCTGACCACCCCAGGCAGCGGCCTCCACGAGGCCATCGTAGACCTCGTACTCTGGCGAGCCCGCAAACACACCCAGGGCCAGCACGTCTGGATCCCCCCCCATCGAGTGGGGCCAGGCCCTGACGCACGACACCGGCATCAACGTCACGCGTCGAGGGACCGTACGCCTACGACGGGCCCCAGCGGAGACGGACCACCCAGCGGACCCGAACCGCCCGGAGCAGTGGGAACAGGCAACCGCACCAACCCGCGACACTGCCCTCCGCACCGTCGGCCTCCGCATCCCAGACGACGACCTCCCCCCCCCAGCTACAGACAGTGACCACCCCCTGCAGGTCTGGGTTACAGTCCTCGAGCGCGGGCACTACTACGTGATAGCCGCTACGGCTACGTCCCCCGGCCCGCAATGGCTCGTCAAAGGGACAGACACCATGTTCGCCCCAGGGACCGCCCCACCAGGGGCAGTAGGGGACCCCACCACCCCGCACAGGGTCCTCAGGGGCGTCCTGCAGCCAGGGGACAAGCCCCCAGCCCGCGCCCTGGCCCAAATCACCTCAGGGAATGGGGGCTACCACCTGGGATTGGCCATGCTCTGCCTGAGCCACTAGATCCAGCGCCGCTGGCCACCCACGGGGACCGTGCTCTTGGTTTGGGCCATCTCCACCGCCCACATACAGGTCAAAGCGGGCCCGGACACGCGACCAAACCCCCCCCCCAGACCGCAGCAATCCCTCACCTGCGGGTAGCACGCCATCCACAGGGTCGTCAACCGCTCGGTTCGTAGCCCAAAGCTAGCATACCCCCTTCCCGTCACTGACCAAGAGGTCCACCAGATACGCAAGCTCGTCTGCGAAATCGTTGCTGCGGCAGCAGAAGACGGCATACTTCTCCTCCAAACCAACCGGCCTACAACTGGCCACGCAAGCGTGCCGCAGCGAGCGGACGAATACACCGATACAGCACAACCCACCACATAATCCCCGCCCATACCCCTCCCCTCTCGCGCATCCCACCATCCCGCGCACCCCCGGGCCCCGCGACACGGGCCTCCCCCACCCGCCCGAACACCAGCACACGCCCGCCACACACCCTGCCGCCGGACACCCCTCACCACCCCCACACTCGACAACCCACACACACCCGCCGAGAGCAGCCCCGCGCCCCGCGGCACACCCACCCCACCAAGTGGCCCGCCCACGCCCCCCGCACACACCCCAAAAGACCCAGGCCCAACCCCCCCGGCCCCTGAATGCAGCCCACGCGAACTGTTCCCCCCGCGGACGCAAACCCACACAACCTCGCACATTGCAGGACCTGGGGCCAGCCAAGCCCAGAAGGAGAAGGCCACAGCCCCGCGCCTCCCTCCCCCGCCGCTGCCGAGCAGATCGGCCCGCCGGGCCGCCAGGTCACAACCGGGCCCCCCCAGCCGCCCACCCCCAATCTACAGCCCGAGGACATGCCCTCCATCCTCCCCGGCGTGGCCGCGGCAGAAGCCGCCGCCCGCAAGCCCGCCCGCATCACAGCGCAACCCGCGTCCACCACCTCCTCCTCATCCTCAGCCTCGTCCACCTCCTCCACCTCATCCTCCGACCCCCCCCTCCCCGCCGCCCTCATCCTCAAGGCCACGGCAAAAGCCAAAGCCGCGGTCCCACGCACCGACCCCCCGACCCCCAAACAGGCGACTCAGACACCCCGGCAACGCACCGGGAAGACCCCCGACCCGACATCAGCGCCCTCACACCTCCGGACAGAGGTCCTCCTCAACCTGGAACCGGACCCCAACCCCAAACCCGACCCGAAACCCATGCTGGCGCCAACGCGAGCACACACAACACCACAAACGCAACGACACAAACCCAACCGAAACCACTCCAACCTGGACCCTCACGCAAGCCAGGACCCCGCGCCCACCACAACCTACGCCCCCCTCCAACCGGCACCCACCACCACTGCAGAGGCGGCCACCCAACACGACCCCGTCCAAGCCCTCGTCCGCATCCCCGTCACCAAGCGCCCCGTCATCCATCCCCCGCAGACCACCACCACTGCCGGCCAAACCAACCCTGGAACGTGGGACCCCTCGACCAACGTCACCGTCAAGCCCGGCCCCCAACCCGCCCCCCCTGCCCACCACATAGTGCAGCCCCAGGGGCTGCCCACGATGCCCAACCCCCCACCCCCACAAGGGGGACCGGAAAACCCACAAGGGGTCCATGGGCCATACCCGCAACACCAACCCCACCACTACCAACACCACCACCACCAGCAGCCCCACCACCACCACTAACAACACCACCCCCACCACTACCACTGCCCATCACACTACCCCACCAGGCCACAACCCCCTGTGCACCAACAGCACCAGCAAATGGGATGGCAGCCACCGAGCGCTCCACCCGCATACCCCACCTACCGCCAGGGGCCACCCCCCCCCGTACCAGCCAGCCCCCCCGTAACAGGAGCCGTATCCGTATCCCCCCAGCCACCACGTCCACGCTGAAGGAGCCCCCCGGGCCCAACCCCGCCAAGGACAGTCACTCGACCCATACCACCAGCCACTGCCGCCACCACACCCCTACGTGGCGGATTCATCGACGACGGGGGACCCCCCCCTCCCCAGTACCAGGCAGCACCACGCGAAGCCCCCCAGGACCCGCCAACACCTCCTGACTGGCCCGACTCGAGCAATGAGGCCCGGTCCCGCAAACGGCGGCGCTCCCCCCCCCCGCACGGCACACTCGCCCACGGCGCCCACACTCCCCACACCGCCACCGCACCTCAACCACCCACTCGCGCCGCTCCCCCTCCCCTTGGTGCCACCACAACCCCCGAGACCCCGCTCCCGCCGCTCCCGCTCCCCCGGGCGCCTCCACGAGCGCCACCGCCGCCCCATGTCCACCTCCTCCTTCCCCCTCCGGCCATACAAGACCCCCACCCCCAGCCCCCGCAACCACCGCTCCCGCTCCCCCCGACGCCGCCAGGCACGCCACCGCCGCCCCACGTCCACCTCCCCCTCCCCCCACAGGCCCCGTCAGGCTCCCCGTTCCCCCCTCCACCCGTACCCGTCCTCCACCCCGAGCCCCCGCCACCGCCGCTCCCGCTCCCCCCCCCGCCGCTCCAGGACCCCGGGCACGCACGCCCCCCCCCCCCAGGCCCCCGCGCACCTCGCCCGGTGGTCTGCCCCCGCTTTGCAGGAGCTCCGCCGCTGGGTGACGTGGGCCGGGGGAGCGGGAAGGCACGATGGGGGGCACATCGTGCATACCTTCGAGGAGTTGCGCACCCGCAGCCCCGCGGACCCCAACGAGGCTGCCCCGGAGGCCATCATGCCACAAGCGGCATGGGAGGCCCTCCTCCGCGATGCGGTCCAGGGCCTCCGCCCTCCGTACACCCCCCAAGCCCTCCGCCAGTGGCTCCAGGCCACCCGTCCCCAGGCCTTGGCCGTCGGCGCCCCCTCCCCACCCCGCCCCTCCCGCCACCACCACACCAAGAAGGGGGAGGACAAAGGCAAGGGGAGGGCAAGGGACACCAAGGGGGACTCAGGCAAGAGGGCACGGAGGGGCCCCAAGTGAGGGCAGGCACTCACAGGGAAAGGACGCCGGAAGAGACACCACATGGGGGCACGAAACCACCCAAGAACCAGGAAGGGGCGGGAGCGGGGACCAAGGCACAGAGGAAAAGGGCACCACGGCAAACGCCACGACCCACACCCAGGAAGGGCATACCACGACGGGGGGACCAGCGCCGCCCTACCCCCACTGAACGCCCCACGACTCCCGGGGGCGCACCCCCCAACACACACCGCCGAAGCAAGCATCGGACGCCGTACAGAACACGCCAGCGCACACCCACCAGCCACCGGAAACCACACGCGGAATGGAGGGCACACCAACACGGGGAGAACGGGCCACACCCACAGAGGAAGCCGCAGGGAACGCCGCCGCACGGCGCACCACCACGCCCTCACCGCCAGGCGACGACCCCGGCCGCCACAAGGGCCACCTCACAAGCACCAGAAGAGGACAAAGGCACGGCCACAGCGACCAGGACTAGGGACCGAAACCCCCCGAGGACACGGGACCAAGGAGCAGGCCCCCAGGGAGGGCAACCCCACGGACCGTCACGCGATCGACCTACCCGACCAACCAGCCCGAGCGGCACGCCCAAGCCCCCACAGCACAGACCCAGCGAGACACCCACACCTAACCGCACCCCCCAGCCACCAGCCAGCCACACTCCGACCCGCACTCCGCACCATGACACAGGCCAGGCTGACCTCCACTGACCCACCGTGGCACAACGCGAGACCACGGCACACCGCACCACAGCGCGCCACAGTGCAACGCGCCACAGCACGACGCGGCGCGACGCGGCACAGAGCGGCACAACACGACACAACTGACCCTAACCTGAAGGACTAACCGAAGCAAGCCACCGCACACCCCGGAAGGCGCCGCACCAACACGCCACACAACAGCACCGCAGGCCACACACGGGGCCACAGCGCGCCCGGCAACAACGGTGGCGGACCACCCAGAAAGTTAAAACCGGCACCGCAGAGGGGAAAGGACACGAACAACCCTAGCCCCCTAACCCAGAGCCACAAGCAGCCGCCTGGCGCAGCCGCGCAGCCGGCAGAGCCAGGACCTAACCCGGCAAGAAGGGGCGCCGAGCCCACCGTGTACATAGCCCACCCGACCCATGGGGCCAGAACACGGCGAAACAGAACACAACCGCCAACAGCAGCCCGGAAGACAACACTGAATGCGGGCCAGTGCGTGCGCCAACCAGGGAAGGCAGAGGGAGGAACAGGCAGCCCCCCCCCCCCAAAAGAAAAGAAAAAAGAGGGGGGAGGGGGGGGGGTGCGAATGCAGCCCACAGCCACTGAACCGCCCGCAAACACCACCAGAGGCGGCCAACCCCCCCGTCAGAAGGCACCGAAGACACGACCCCCCAAAAGGCACGGGGGGACCACCCAGCCAAAACCGGCAACACCAAGCCAGGAACAGCGGCCCATCAAGAAAAGGGACACCGAAACATGCAGACACACACCACGAAAAAAAAAAACAGCCAGCAGCCCAGCCCAAAAGAAAGGGGATGGGGGGACAGGGACAACAAGGCCCGGGACAGGGACACCCAGCAAAATAAGAAAAAAGCGCAAATAACACACCCCGGCAACCCAGCCACGAATGGCTGGGCACAGCCGAGACCCTGGCCCAGCACGCAGGCCGACACCGCACGCCAGAACCAGAAAAGGCGGGGGGCAAGGGAGGCGCGCACGAAACCACACACGTCCCATAAGCAGGCCGAAACCGAACCCCAACCAGGAACACCACAAACAGCCAACACTAGAGGGACAACACCACAAACCATGCCCAAACACACCCACCCAAGACCCCAGCCAGGACTGGCGGGGTTAACAGAACCCGCACCCAACCGCAAACCGGACCCAAATACAAACGCCGCACAACAGTAGGAAACCCAGTGCCCACAGCCCGGGCACTGAGGCAGTCCGTGCCATGCAGGTGACCCGGACAAACGAGATCCGGAGACCGGGGGTAGGGCTGCATCCTAAGGCCTGCGCTGCTTTGGGACTCGAGGCGGAGCGTGCGACACCCAAGCGCCTCCAAACCCTAGTACCAAGAATGTGCATGCATGCCTTGGGAACGGGATATGCCAGGAAGTCCGGTGAACCTCTAGGGTTCCGCCAAGAGGAGGGGACGTGCGCAAGCACGGGGGCACATCCTCCGGCAAGACAAGCACGTCACGCTGGCGGCGATCAGCCCTCCCGGTGTTGCCCGGGGCTGCTTTGTAGGGGGCCAACAGTCAGGTCTAGCGGGATGTAAGCCGCCCCCCCTCTTCACGCGCGGAGCCTCTTCCTGTTAGTCACAGGGGCGACGCCAGGGGGAACCATGGGGCGCCTCTTCACGACCGAGTGCACCTACCTACCTACCTTCGTGCAGTTTTTTCAGCGTTTCCGCGCTAGCCATGAACTTGAAGGCATCATGGCCGGTGTAGTGTCGACGGATATTGCTCACCAAGGCGCGTTTCTGAATCAGGACTCCAGATCGATGATTGATCAAAGATACGAAGACATGCTCACGGGCAAGAGCTCGAAACTGTCCCGGTCCCAATGTTTGCCACTTGGTCGTAAAGAAGTGCGGAAGGCTCGACTGTTGCCAGATGGTAGAGTTCCACAGACCCGTTTGACGGGTCGTCTGGAAGGACTGGGAGTCATGTCGACCAGTAGTCCATGGATACTTCTTAATTGAACCAGAACCAGCAGCATCCCTGTGGTAGAACTGACCAGTTCGCGTGTCGACTCGCCAACATGGAGTGTTGGTGATCGAAAGTCTCCGAACAACGATACCTGCGCTGATGTCGTCCTCACCAGGTCCGAGGACGTATCCATCATTGATCTCCAGAGTGTCCGTTCGAGAATCGGCTTGGAGTCGACCGAGGTGTTGATGCACATACTGCCCGTCGGCAAGAGTATTCTGCAGGGTGAATCGAACCGCCTCTGCAGTCACAAGGCTCGAGGCCGTGTCGACAACGACAGCGTCGGAGACTTGGTCGCGCCAATGTACATTTTGTCGATGGGCAGCTTGGGAGTCGGTCTGAATCGGTGTGACGTACTTGAACATCGTCACATCGAAGTGATGTAGATAAGCGTTCCAAGCTGGCGGCAACAATCGCTGATCGACAGGATCCGGGTGGAACGGGTCGCCGGCGGCCGAACCGCCGGACTGCAGCTCCTCTTGTTCGTACACGTACACATCTCTCCCAAAGAGAACCTCTTGACGCCAGTACTCTCGTTTTCTGTATCTGCTTTCCGAGGGGGACATGAGATACTTCGAAGTTCCCAGGCGTCGCGACAGATCTGATCAATCTTCGCAAGGGAAAAGGTTGATATACCTTTCGTTGGTCGGTGGGAGACGTGCGACCCTCTGCATTTCCTTTTTGAAGTTGTGCTATCTGACTTGCCCAGGGCTGTGTAATGGGATCGGGCAGAACTGCCTGTATCCCGGCGCCTGATGCGCCGAGTATCACAGAATGTGGAGCGCACGTGCAGAAACACTTGCAAATGTAATGATAGAAGAGATCTTCTTCTATTTCCATTGTTTCTATCAAGTTTTCAGTAAAATGCGCTGATTTGTCTTATTATTTTTTTTGGGGCATGAACTAGCGTATTTTTTGAACTTTTCCGCATCATTGATCTCATCAACTTCTCCTTGCCCGTATGCTGCTACGTGCGTGGATCTTGGGAACTGCAGTGAGGAACTTGGACCCCAACAACATAGCAAAGAATAGGCTGGAACAGTTCTGGCTTATTACAGTTCAATAAATATTTGTTCGTCTGACGGAGGAGTTGGTGAACGATGACTTGTGGTTAAATTCAGGGTACTCTGGTGAGATCAGACACGCTGACAGGCTGCTTGAGGCGACAAAGCAGTGGTGCGACAGTATTTCAAGTTGGGCAGCACTGTGCGACGTTGCGGCGTTTGAGAAAGAGGTTCAAGGTTGGTTGCAGCTCCAAAGCTACAATTGCATTCAGTTCGCTATGAATCCGGCGAGCGTGCAAAGGAACATATTGAACGAGGAAGAGCGTGAGTTCCACGGCCTTTTGGTGAGCTATGTGTCTTCTCTCCTTGTTCCACGCAGGCTTGCGCCGCCAGTGAAGGACTATGAGGAGAGCATCACTCAGCAAACCACGCATGACCAGCTGGAGGAGTTGACGACCACGTGCAGTTATATGCGGCAGCAGCCGAAGGTTGTTGCAGAGCACGTTGCGCAGCTGCTTGACCTCTTTGCCAACAACACGCGTGTAAGTGCTCGCGGTCGCCAAATTTGCAGCTGGCGTTGAGAACCGTGGCGCGACGACAAGTACTACGCGCCGTGACACCATGAAACGTGTGAAGGGCTCCACTGGGTCTTCTACAAGCACTGGCGAGAGCGCTAAGGAGACGAGCAGCGCTGGCATGCACGCTACAGAGACAAGCAGCGCTGGCATGCGCGCTACAGAGACGAGCAACGCTGGCATGAGCGCTACAGACAGGAGCAGCACTGGCCTGAGCGCTATGGAGACAAGCAGCGCTGGTGCAAGCGCTCCCGTACGTGCTGTACGAGTATTTGGCGAACGTGCAGGAGATGAAACTAACACTGGGAGTGTCAGCAGCGCCGGTGGGCCAGACCCAGGTCCCTGGGCTAAGAAGCGTGGACGCCGTTGAGGGCGCCAAGTGCGCCAACAGCAAGCGGCGCGCCAGCTGCTGGAGTTGCTCAACAGTGTGGCGCATCATGCGCCCGGTAAGTCAAGGAAGTAAGTTTTTTTTGCCAGCAGCATTGAATCTGATTTGGATTTGCTGCATGTAAATTTGGCCCTGAGCTTACGGCCTTGTATAGATGCTATAAGTGCGCCAAGTGCCTTCTTTGCAGGTACTGAGATGCGCCTTTGCTTTGTTTTTGTAAAGTAAGGCGCTCACGATGGGCTGCCACAGGTGCAGGTGGTCTGAGTCCGCGAGCGCAGCCCAACCTTCCACGTATACAAGTGGCGGCCTTTAGCGCTAGTCGCTATGGCGCGATGAAACCTTGCACTTGGCAGCACAGGACCATGAGTCATCATGTTCTTTTTTTGTGCTAAGTGTGCCAGGGCTCGAGGTGTGGCTTTTCTGGCTGTGGAGTGATTTTGTTCCTTTTTTTCATGTGACAAAACACTAAGAAAAAGCAGGGAAAGTAAAACGCCAGCAGCGCTAAGGTTTTTGTTTGCTTTTCTTTGTGCGAAAATGAAAAGTATATAAATCCTAAGTGTTTTAGTGGGTAGTGGAATACTGCAGGATCCTCCTCTTGGAAACTGAGTAGACTGAGTCCGACAGACAGGTCTTTTTTTTTGTATTTCTATAGAGCAGGGACCAATTGCATAAACGCATTTTGAGCTTAGGTCACCCCCAGGGGCACTGTACATATAGCACGTGGTACACCCTTTTCCCCAGCTCACAATAGGGCTATAGCACCAGTTTTCTTTTTCAGATCTCAGGTACCACAGTGCTGGTTGCTGGTAGCACCCACAGTGCCAGCCTTATATGAGTGTGGTACACCTGTACACTTCCTTGGAGCCGGGTATGCAGTCAGTGTTGCCGCTCCCATTGATATTTTTTTATCAAACACTTCACACACTGAGTGTACTGTCAAAGATCCACTCAGAGTATGAAGTATTTTAGGAAGGGGGTGTAATGGGATCAGGCAGAACTGCCTGTATCCTGGCGCCGGATGCGCCGAGTATCACAGAATGTGGAGCGCACGTGCAGAAACACGTGCAAATGTAATGCTAGAACAGATCTTTTTCTATTTCCATTGTTTCTATCAAGTTTTCAGTAAAATGCGCTGATTTGTCTTATTATTTATTTTAGGGCATGAACTAGCGTATTTATTGAACTTTTCCGCATCATCGATCTCATCAACTTCTCCTTGCCCGTATGCTGCTACGTGCGTGGATCTTGGGAACTGCAGTGAGGAACTTGGACCCAAACAACGTAGCAAAGAATAGGCTGGAAATGTTCTGGCTTATTACAGGCTGGTCTGGTAGATCGTCCAAATCGATTGGTGCTCCAGGTGGGACCGCATTGTAGGGGTACGGACCAGTTGACTGTCCCCATCGATGATATTCGTGCACCTGGACCATGAGGTCCTGCGCTCGAAACGGGGCACATTGGTACCTCTTGTATCCGCGTCAAACGGTACCTCGAAGGCCTCGAAGTTAGTGTCGTCGAAGGAGCAAGTCAATCTTATACGCGAGGAAGGGTGCTCGGTCTTCGAATAACCAGTCATTCATTTGGCAGACTTTCATGAGGTCTCGAATGAGCCCAAGGATCGAGATACGGGATGGAGCCCATTGACGCATCCTCGCTACTGTCCAGGAACGTCGATGATTGAAGAGCAGGTCGACTCCGTCGGCGTCATGGATCAGGTTGCGGATCCCGCAAATATCTCGCTGCATGCGATTCAGACATTCCATTTGGCAGAGCAGGTCATCCTCCACGAGGTTGGTCCTGAACCTCCAGTTGAGTTCCTCGTCACATGTTCGCCAGTTGACGAGAGCTGATCAAAAATTCTGACAGGCCAATTCGATCTTGGCGTACCTTTGGTATCTTCATGCGCTGTCAGGGGTTTCGCTTTCGTCGGAGGATGTGTCAAGCGCGGTTTGCATCAGCTCATAGGGAAACGGTGCCATCTTGCACCAGCAGTCTATGTGGACAACGTCACGCAGGTCGTAGATGCTGGCAGTTGTCCTGCACACGACATTTGCGTGTCGCTGGCTCAGGAAGCGATGATCGCTCGAAGGCCGGTAGTGGAATTCGATGCAATGACAAGCACATTTGGGTGGAATTCGTCATATTCTGGAGCGAGCGGATGCCCCTCGTGCGGCCCAAATCAATAGGGTGGCTTCTTTCAAAATTTGCCCAAATCCTCGAGTTCATCGACGGTTTCTAACTCGTTCTGGTAGCGTTCCATGTAGTACGGTTGCCACAGGGTTTCCGGTCGATGGACTTGATTGTAGCTGGGGGGTTGATTGGAATAAGACCAGTCCTGCATATCGTACAATTCGTCCCTGTTTGTGCCATCGCCGTTAGTGCCATCCTCGTAGCCGTCTTCTTCGATGTAGGAGGTGGATTGGTTGCTTTGAGTGAAGGCTTGCGTTTTGGGGGCATTCAACTCCCATGATTGGTCGACCCCTGATTCGTTCGTGGGGGTGTTTGGCTCTCCCCTCCATGAATGGTCTACCCACGATTTGTTCCACTCGGGCACTCAACAGGACAAAGAGGATTAGTTCTATGCCGTATAGCAAGCGAGACCCTCGTTCTCCTGTGGATCGAACCATCACGTACGTGAGTCAAACCATTCCTCCGTAGAATCGGACTGACCATCAGGCCTGCAAACGTTTTCGCATTGCTGTCCAAGGTATTCGGCATCGTCTGGGAGAGGCCACCTGCGTAGCTAACAAAGTTTGGGGTCAATGTCAATCGGGGGTGCCCCCCACCAGGTCGACTCTAGGACAGGCCAGTTGGCTAGGGCTGGTTCGAGTATCACTAAGGGCTGTTGTGCCTCCTGACATGATGACTCGACCATTGGGTGCTATCCCGGCAAATGTCCCTCGCACGGACACATCTTTGAGGTAGCTCGAAGCTTCTTTTGCCTCCTGTCGACGAAGGCTGGTCTCCTTTGTCCTTCAAGCTGCCCGCGTAGGCTGATCGACTGTAGCTGGGCTGTGCTGGGAACGGTGCCAGTGATCGGCTAGGCCGGGCTGGAGCAGACGCAACTGTTCGACAGCGGTGAGCTGAGGTGGATGTCAATGGGGCTTGGGCGACGTCGCCCTCGGAGCAATACCATCGGAGCAATACCCCTTGTGGTGAGAGATACTCCACACGGCTGGGCAGCCCCCTGAGCTGCCGCCCAAAGGAGGAGGCATGTGGCCCTACCTATGGACGCATCTGGGGACACCCTCCCACCTGGGACACCTGGACCGGGTGGCCGCGACACTGCCTTCCGAAGCACCTGCGGGAGCGGCCAAAGAGGCACCCGAACTGGGGCAGTGGGAGGGACAGGACGTCCCCTTGGTAAGACCTTCTTCCTGAATTGTCAAAGGAGGCATCCCGAGCTCCCGAAGATATTTTTACCTAACTCCTTTGCCTCCTGTCGACGAAGGGTAGTCTCCTTTGCCCTTCAAGCTGCCCGCCTAGGCTGATCGACTGTAGCTCGGCAGTGATTGGCTAGGCCGGGCTCCAGCCGACGCAACTGATCGACAGCGGTGAGCTGAGGTCGATGTCACTGGGGCTTGGGCGGCGTCGCCATGGTCGTCGCCATCGTCATTCTCCTTGCCAACATCGATGACGTTCGACGCGGTTGCTCGAGAGGGTGAAGGTCGAGTCAAAGTTCGGGATGCCCGGGCGTGAGAACCGTAGGTTGAAAGTGTCTCTGCAGTCGATCTGGACCCAAGCATGAACTTTCGAAAATTCATGCTGTCAAAAGGTGAAGTTACTCAGGGTGGAGTCGAAGGAACTCAAGGTACACTGGATCCTCCTCTAAAGCTTTAATGCATTCCCAAGACCACGTGTCATCATCCCATTCACAGTGGTACAGGAATGTGCGGCGCTTTTTGGATCCCGCTCGACGTCTAGCAGGAATCTCAACGTGTCGAGGGGAAGCTCCAGTCTTGACAGGTGGCGTGGAAAATTACCATACTGGTTGTTCATATGATGGATGTAGGGCTTTATGCTGTCTTGATTGAAAACGCGCAACCCATCGAAGTGGGCCCGGGGGGTCCAGTTCAACGTTCTTGCCCTTGTGGAGCACCTCAAGAACCTTGTATGGGCCACACCAAGGTAGGTAGGTAGGTGCACTCGGTCGTGGAGAGGCGCCCCATGGTTCCCCCTGGCGTCGCCCCTGTGACGAACAGGAAGAGGCTCCGCGCGTGAAGAGGGGAGGCGGCTTACTTCCCGCTAGACCTGACTGTTGGCCCCCAACAAAGCGGCCCCGGGCAACGCCGGGAGGGCTGATCGCCGCCAGCGTGACGTGCTTGTCTCGCCGCGAGGGTGTGCCCCCGTGCTTGCGCACGTCCCCTCCTTTGGGCGGAACCCTAGAGGTTCACCGGACTTCCTGGCGTATCCCGTTCCCAAGGCATGCATGCACGTTCTTGGTACTAGGGTTCCGAGGCGCTTGGGTGTCGCACGCTCCGCCTCGAGTCCCAAAGCAGCGCAGGCCTTAGGATGCAGCCTTACCCCCGGTCTCTGGATCTCGTTTGGCCGGGTCACCTGCATGGCACGGGCTGCCTCAGTGCCCGGGCTGTGGGCACTGGGTTTCCTACTGTTGTGCGGCGTTTGTGTTTGGGTCCGGTTGGCGGTTCGGTGTGGGTTTTGTTAACCCCGCCAGTCCTGGCTGGGGTCTTGGGTGGGTGTGTTTCGGCACGGTTTGTGGTGTTGTCCCTCTAGTGTCGGCTGTTTGTGGTGTTCGTGGTTGGGCTTCGGTTTCGGCCTGCCTTTGAGACGTGTGTTGTTTCGTGGGCGCCCCGCCTGCCCCCCTGCTGTTTCCGGTTCCGGCGTGCTGTGTGGACGTGTGTGCTGGGCCTGGGTCTCGGCTGTGCCCAGCCTTTCTTGGCTGGGTTGTCGGGGTGTGTTTTATGCGCTTTTGTTTTTCCTTTTTTTTTTTCCTGTCCCGGGCTTTGTGGTCCCTGTCCCTCCATCTCCTTTCTTTCGGGCCGGGCTGGTGGCTCTCTTTTTTTTTTTTTCGTTTCGATGTCCCTTTTCCCCCGTGGACCGCTGTTACTGGCTTGGTGTTGCCGGTTTTGGGTGGGTGGTCCCCCTGTGCCCCTGTGGGGGTCCTGTCTTCGGTGCCTTCTGGGGGGGGGGGTTTGGCCGCCTCTGGTGGTGTCAGCGGGCGGTTTGACGGCTGTGGGCTGTTTTCGTGCCTTTTCCCCCTCCCCCCTCCTTTTTGGGGGGGGGGGGGGGGCTTGCCTGTTCCTCCAACTGCCTTCCCTGGGCTGGCGCACGCACTGGCCTGCATTCAGTGTTGTCTTCCGGGCTGCTGTTTTCAGTTGCGTTCTGTGTGGCCGCGTTCCGGCCCCATGGGTCGGGTGGGCTATGTACACGGTGGGCTTGGCGCCCCTTCTTGCCGGGTTAGGTCCTGGCTCTGCCGGCTGGGCGGCTGCGCCAGGCGGCTGCTTGTGGTTCTGGGTTAGGGGGCTGGGGTTGTTCATGTCCTTACCCCTCTGCGGTGCCGGCCACACCAAACAGCATCGAGTTTTCTCTTGTGTCCGTATTCATATAATAACACTCACCATCGCTCTTCAACCTCACGCATTCGAACCTGTTGGTCCATTTGCAGGACCACATGCATTTTGCGTCGACATTCCTCTGCAAGCATGGCGCGCACATAATCGAAGGTACGTTCGGCCCGATGCATGTAATCATTCAAAGTCAAAGGTTCATGTGCATGAGATGTCATTCTGGGAAAATCCAACGGAAAATGGGGAGTGCGTCCCTCGTCAATCTTGAAAGGTGACAGTCGAAGGCTGTTCGATGTTAGGTTGTTGAACTTAATCTCAGCGAGCAGAAGATCAAGATGCCACTCGTTGTTGCCGAGGATGCTGTCTGTCCGCAAGCGTCGAAGGATCGACTGGTTGTTACGCTCCGCCAGTCTGCTGGCTCGAGGGCGGTTGGCCAACGTCTGGTGCATCTCTATTCGGAAACGGTGTGCGAACTCTTTCCACGCTTGGCACTCGAACAGTTTGTCTCGATCAGAAACAATTACTTGAGGGCATCCTTTAAGTCGGATCACTTCGTGTAAGAAGACGTAAAACAGATCATCGGCCGTCATGTCCTTGCGGCAAGGGATGAACATCCCACATTTCAAAAACCGGTCGACCACAGTCATGATGGCATCATGGCCTCACGTGGTCGGAGGCAGTCCGGAAACCCAATCGACGGACACACTATGCTATTTGGTGTCGGGCACCGCTGAGGGTCCGGCCTGCCTGGCAGTGTTGACATGCCATGACTTAGCCGCTTGACACACATCGCAACTCAAGATGTAACGCCCCTCGTAGTGTCGAAGATGGCAACAGACATAGTTGTGTCTTATCAATGCCATGGTGCAAAGTACTCCCGAATGGCCGTAGAACTCAGATTCGTGGTACATGGCTACAATGGAGGTTACTAGCGCTCGAGGTACAAGCACACGGTTGCCCACTGTCAACAAGTGGAAGAACTTACCGTTGTCGAAGGACAGCTTGGCATCTCAGAGTTGGTGTCGTGCTGTAGGGCTTCGGACGGCAATCTCATAAATATGCCCGGTACGTGGGTCTTCTGGATGTGCCGCTGCGCACACTGCTGTCGAAGTCAAGTTCTTGCATTGGTAATGTCGGTGTATTCGACGGTTTGTGCCCTTAAGGCTCGACGGTGTGCCTTGGGTAAGGATATTGGCTGCAGTGTACCCTTCCGGTGACGTCGACAGCCAACCAACTCGGTCAAGGTCGGGGCATATCGAAGTTCTTTGCCAAAGGTAACTCGAAAGAGGACGGTGCTTGTCACCCTCGGGGAGATCGTCGGTGTCAGTTGAGGTGCCTGGTATTTCATTGCCAGCGTCGTCGAGGCGTGCTTGCGAGCTCGTGTTTATCCTCGGCCTTGGCAATGACTCCAGTTCCTCTGGCTCGTCGACTGGTTCCGTGTTGAATTGGACTGCTGTTTCGGCGTCGATGCCAACATCAGGATCTTGCCCTACGGAGCGTCCAGTTCGGAGCCACATGTACAGGTGGTCGTATGGCTCGGGCCACACTTCCTTGTGTGAGAACGAGTCTTCAACCACGTGTAGGAACTCTTCGACACGTTCACCTCCAGATGAAACCCAGTTCTCGACCAAAGGTACCACAAAGGCCCGTGTACATGTAGCACTCTTGACGTCCATCAAATGCTGCGGTGTCAGGCGGGAACAGGCATGTGCTGCTGGATTCTCCAGACCCGGTACATGCCACAATGTGAGTTTGTATTCCTCGAGGAACTAGGACGAGCGTTCCTGTCGTGGTGTCAGCGGTCGAGGACATGTCTTAAGATAACGAAGGCCCTCGAAGATGATGAAAACATTGCTTCAGGGCTAGCACGGTGGCCAACTGTTCTTGCTCTCGGATCGGGTATCGAGTTTCAGCAGATTGCATTTTCCGCGACATAAGAGCAAAAGGTTGAAGATGTCCCTTGTACTTCCCATGCGCATATCGTTGTGCCAGCGTGGCTAGTACGCAATTCTTCGAAGCATCCGTGTACAGATGGTACGGCTGTCGGGGGTCTACGCCACTCCAATCTGTCGCATTGATCATTGCTGGCTTCAGCTTGTCGCAGGCCGCTTGGTGCACGGTTGTCCACTCCTACTCGAAATCTGCTTTAGACAACGCGGTTAGAGGGGCCGTTGCAGCCTGAAATCTTTGGACAAACTGTTGGTAAAATCCACCAAACGCGATGGACTGTCGAAGTTCATGGACGGTGGTCCGCGCAGGCCAACCTCAAATGACCTTGATCATTTCGGGGTCCATGTGTACTCCTTCCTTATGGATGATGTATCAGCCAAAAGGGACTGGAGGCTGGAAGAACGTGGATTTATTGATACAGGGAAATAGCTTGTGTCGCTGTAGCGTTTCATGTACCATATTGAGGTGTTGTTGGTGTTCCTCAGCGTCCTTCGAGATAATGAGGATGTCATCCATATACACCCATATGAAAATCCCCAAGTGGTCTCAAAGAATGTCATTGACAACAAGTTGGAATGTCGATGGTGCATTGCAGAGGCAGAAGGGCATAACAACCCATTCCAAAGCCCTAAACTGCGTGTTGAAGGCAGTATTTTTGATATCTTTGTCATGGATTCGAATCTGGTGGGACTCACTGACAACATCGATCTTTGAGAAGACGGTAGGACCCCCCAATGTACTGAGTATGGATTGAATTGAAGGTAAAGGATATCGATCTCGGACAGTTCGGGTATTCAAAAGCGCAGCAGTCCAGGCACATACGCCGTTTACCATTTGCTTTTCACACCAGCAGGCAACACGCCTCATATCAACTTGAAGAGGGTTTTCTGGTGCATGGGGGTTGCCCCCTGGCGAGCATAACACAAAAGCGGCCTAACCACGGGCAAGTGAGCGTTCATGGCGAGCCGAAGTTCATCGAAGGACAGCAACTTGAAGATGGTTCAATTCGGCCAGACTGGTGCAGCTTGTCCAGTTGTCGTTGAAGCTCATCGGATTGGCTCGGCTCCATTTTGTAAGGGTGTACCCACCGAGGATGGTCTTCAGTATCGAGGCGTGTTCGGTGGTCTCTTCTGGGTCGATGCGCAGGCAAGTCTCCGAACTCTGCTCTTTCCCCATCGTAGAGACCTGCCCACTTGTGTATTGGAATAGGCAACTTGCGTCGAACGGTGTCAAGCCCGTCATCGTCACTGTTTTCTAGCATGTTGTACAGTTGATCGACCGGCACTGCGGGTTGAAGCATGCAGCACAGAAACACTTGATCACCGGTGAGATCAGCTCGACGGATCTCCCGTATATGCTTTGGCAACGAGATGTACTCAATTTCTCTGTCGTTGCACTCCTCATCAGTGATATCATCCTCCGTTTGGGACTCATCGAGTGTGTCAGGATCGCCCTTGGCACGTATTGACGAGTGTAGGTCAGTGTGTTCTTCGGCAGGTGGTGCAGGGCTTCCAGCTGGGCTTATTTTCTAGGTCCTGGATGAAAGTGTCGAAAATCCAACTTCGAAGCCGCCTGGAACTGTATGTGGGTGGAATCCCTGGACTCATCAAAGGACAGTTGGTATGAAGTTGGACCGTGTCGTACGCCTGCATACCGCTACTTCCAGTCGACAGTCAGGTCATAGCTTCGAAGCCCTGGTAACCCAAGCACCACATCCGGCAGAATGACCAGAACCTTGAAGTGGTGTCAAAATACGAACTCCCCAACTCGAACATAAGCTCCCGTGTAGTATCGTACTTCGAATCGGACACCTCGCGCGGTTAGGACGTGTCCTGGGTGTGTCAGGGTGTAGAGCGGAAGTCGCGCTCTCTTTGCTGTCTGCATCGACATGAAGTCCCTCGTTGCTCCACAGTCGTCCAATAATTCGACGCTGGAGTCGAAAGAGTCGTCTCGACGCGCACAAAGGCGCCCTTGAACCGTGAACAGAGTCGCATGTTGAGGTTCAGTTCTTTTGATGTTGACACACCCAAGTGTCGAATTCGTTTGGGGTTTGTTGATATTGATGGTGGAGTTCAACTCTTCTTGAGGACGTCTGCCTGTCTTCGGAAATGCTTTTTAGGCTGACGTGGGACGTTCTCTACTCTTGGAGTGTGATCGAAATCGTCCCTTACTGTGTCGACTTAGATCTCTTCGAGGCGTGCCTGATTTTGACCCTCGATGCTCTCTTCCTCGAGATGGTTGTCGAGTTTTCTGACAATTGCGGGCTAGGTGTTTGTGCTCGCCACAGTTGTGGCAACACGGGGTTTCTTGATTATCCTGACGATTGGACCCGCCATTCCAAAGTTCACCAATGTATGCATGTAGCTCCCCTCGAAGCTTGGCGATTGTATCGAGATTCATCGGCTCTGGCACGGTCAAAGCCATTCGAGCTGCAGTCGGAGTCGGCACGGGATTGCTGTGCGGCGTCGGCATAGGACTCCAAGGAAACATTGTTGAAGTTGAAGTTGGCGGAACCATCATAGGTCCCGTAGTATAGAGAGTACACCAGGAATACCTCTGGGTCAGGCAGCGTGTAGAGCTCATCATGGTCCTCAGACTAGATGGAGTATTTCCAGGTCTGTCTGAGGTATTGCAGTCGCTCTTGGCGCTCGATACCTTCGGCTCTCATGTACAGCGTTCTTCGGAGCTCCTGGGCGTCATGCTCTGACAGGGGCATGTTATTAGACGCAGGCCGTGCTAGAGCGCCAGAGCGCTGAGCTGCAGGCTCTCCTGAGCATGCATGCTGCAGGTGAAGCACAGGTTTCCCAACACGGGAAGTTTGTTCTGATGTTGACTCCAGATCTACCCCTCCCAGCATCAGTTGGGCCAAGAAGGCAGTGTATTTGAGATCAACACCTCTGGGGTCAACAGGGGAATAGAGCTGGCGATTTCAGCCAGCTGATTATCGGCATGTTCCCTCACATTTGCAAGTTCCAGTTTGTCATCGTAGGATTCACACCCCGTAAGTGTGGCTAAAGTGTGCTCAGGAATTCGTTCTTTGAGATCCAAAAGAGTCAGACCACCAGTTTTGGCCATAACCTCCTTCAGTAGCAGCTGCACTAGATCACACAGGGATACAGGGTTGGGGGATCCATCAACGATGGATAAGAAACTGGTCCGCTCTAGAACCTGCATAGCGGTGTCTGAATCGTCAGGCCTATAGATGGGACCGTCGGGCAGTTGCACTCTTCCCACAGTCATTCGGTCGAGCAGTTACTGCCAATAGGTGTGTTCGCCTGAACAACCTGAGTCGGGGGTAGACAGGAGCAGCCTCCCTCCTTCATAAGCGGGTTTGGTCAGAACCCTTGCGAGCAGAGCGAAGAGAGGGCCAGCATACGCTAGGCCCAGAAGACGCGGAACGCGTTATTCAAATGTTTCGCGCAAAACACCTGCATGAAATGCTGGTGTTGGCTTGCGAACAATTCAACCTGGTTGTCGTCCGGGGATACCTGCAGGGCCGCCAGTCCATTTTCAAGGATGTGTCGGGCCAACTGGTAGATTTTGGTACGATAGTTTGTCCGTTCTGCGTAGCGCAGCCCGAACTCTTTTCGTCCTGACAGGTCGAAAGGAGCAGATAAGAGGCCACTGCCGAAGTTGCAGTGTAGAGCATAGGCACCAAGGAGAGACATCATTGTCACCTGGATTCTTTCCGCAGAAAGTGGGTGCCAATGACGATGTCAAAGGCGTCAGTGTCCAACATTCTGCAGTGTTGCATCACAGATTCGTCGCCAAGACAAAAAGACACATGAAGACCCCCCAGGGAATGGATACTTTGCCCATCCCCTACTCTTATTGTCACAGTCTCAGTTTCCCTGACGGCTTCAACCAGGTGCCGGGCCACTATCTAGAGTGTTGCGCTGATGTCAAGCACTGCCCGTAAAACCTGATCCCTTATTTTCACAAGGATCCAGAAAGCCAAGTCCTCCTCGTCAGCGCTGCCCCCCTACTCCCAATCAGGGAGATTCACGTCCACCCCCCCCGCCATGAGCGTTTTGGCCATCCAGGCCATTTCTCTCTTCTTGGAGTTAGACGCCTCTGGGGAGGCGTTATTTCCCTGCAGACGCTTCTTAGGGTCAGGAGTTGCAGGAGAAGGAGAAGTAGCGGGCGCTGACGAGCGCCTCCGGGGGCTATGGTTGGGGGTTCCATCCTTGCCACCGCCTTTTCCTCCCCCTTTACCACCCTTGTCGCCATTCTGGGGGGCTTTGGAGGGAGTTTGGTTTTTCTGGCGATCAGCCTCGTGGCATTTGAGTTTGTCACTCTCGCGCTTTTATATGTGGCATTCGTCCTTGTAGTGCCGACGTTTGCCACAAAGCCCACAGCTGATGGCACACCTGAAGTTCCCCTGATGGTTCACTGTTTTCCCATCTTTAGTGTCCTGCTGTCTTTTCAGTTGCAGCATGCTCCCAATGCGATCATAGCAATCAGGGGCATGACAAGGCTCCCCCTTGTCATTGACAAGTTTACAGTAGAAGAGTGGGGGCACACCTGCTTCGGGGTTTCTCTCATTCATGGTACGTAGGCTACCCCCCCCTTTACTCCCACCCTTGTTGCGGTTAGTGGGGGCTTCGGAGCATCCCAACTCACCACGATCAGAGACGGGGCTGGCACCTTTACTCAGGTGCCTCTTGAAGAATTTTTCCATATGGGAGTCATTATCCCTCTCAATACGTATGTGTACGCCGCTTCCCCTTGCAAGTAGACCTGCATTCCTAGGACGTATGTAGGGGTATCTTACCCACAAGCCACAGGTGGGTTTCAGTGGGTCCATAGGTAACGAGTTTATCCTGGAGAACAGATATTCCAGGTCGCACACATATTAAGAGATTCCCGCAGCGGAAGGAAATTCAGGGAGCATAGGTAGCTTCCCAATGTATGTGCGCACACAGAGATCCCTGTCATAGACGGTGAATCTTTTCGGCAGTCTTTGGAGAACCTCAGCTGAAGTTGAAAAGGTTTTCACAATCTGTTTAACCTGTTTCTGCAAAAATTTCTTTTTGCCTGGATGCGTCGAAAAGGCACATTTGGTGGCCACATCCACATGGGACTGGCCAATGAGCAGATGAAATTCTGCAAATTCCTCTGCCCATTCGGGCAGACCTTTGCGGTCGAACTCCTGCATTTCTAGCCGGATGTTCGCTTTGGCAATAGGCTTTTTTAACACAAAGCAACATTCAAAGCCCGGCCAAGGCTCCACAAGAATTGCCATGAAGGTCCTGGAATCAGTTCCCCGAGGGACAGCCGCAATATGAACAGACCAAATGGTTGATTCCCGTGGTGGACAGGTCAGGCTTCAGGTAGGTTGGACAGCGTTGAGGTTAGACGATGGGGGAGAGGCTGAGGGGGGGGGGAATTGGCAATAGGCTTGCCACTCTTCCCACCCCCCGAGGTTGGATCTGAAGGGGGGGTTAATCTGCCAGCGAGTAGTCCCAAAGCCCTTAATTCCTTATTCTCACCCTCAGTCACGGGGACATCCTGTAGCTCAGCGATGGGGACTGTTCAGGCACGAGGGTGAAGGTGACTGGTGCATGTGACCTTGGGTAGTAACCTGGAAGCCCTTGATCATTTCAGATCATCCGCGAGCGAGGTCAGTTTTGGAGAAGATGAGCCCATCGCCGGCTTGGTTAGGGGTTCCCTGATACCCAAGTTGGCCCTTACAGCCTCAGACAGGGCTGTTACATCCGGATCCTCGGATGCAGATAACAGTTTGGCCAGCAGCTCTGCCGTATGCTGAAGAGCACCATGGGCTCGGCCTGGGATATGAGAACCCTCGGCGTACGCTGGATATGCTTCTGGGGTTCTCGATGCTGTGAATAGTTCTGGACGCCACGTAGGGTCTTCGCATGGTGTGTAGTGAACGTAGGCCAGGGGGTACCTCTCGGGCATCTTGGCAGGGAAGCTGTGTCGGCCAGGTTGGTAGTTGGTGTTGGTGGACCCGAGTAGTAGTAGGAGTCCATGTCAGTGTGAGGTGGAGACCCTAGGCCTCGATGGGCTCTTCACCATCCTCTCCCCACATGGACTGATGATATTCCTTGTGCAACATGTTCTTGTCCATGCGCCTCTTTAGGTCATTCTGCTCTCCGACAGTGGACGACGAGGCAAGATAAGCCGAGCGGGAACAGAAGACTGCAACGCACCTGCGAAGGTGCTCCAGACTGTCACCACGTGCTGCCTAGACCTCTGTGGTTAATGGTATTCCTTGCCCTTCAGGTTCGGGTCTGGACGCCACCACTTGAGGTTTTCTGGGCGCTTCTTCGCCCGGTCTGCTGTGATGTACTGGATCTTTATGAGACCCAGATGCAACCCTGAGTCTGGGCTCAGTGAGGTTGAGCCAACTGTCAGGCTGTACATTCCTGATTGGGTATTGTCTTGATGACATTGCCAATGATCGGATGGGCATGTTCTTCGGCTGGTATTGGATTGTGTACTGCTCAGTTTGTTCAGCGTCGATTCGAAAGTAATTCAAAGGATGCCTCTGCTACCGGAAGGAATATCCTTCATTAGTGCCCTAAAGGCTTTGATGAAATCCTGCAGGTTTTGGAGTGGAAAAGAGGACCAGAGCGGGAAGTACAGCATGAACAGGATATGGATCGAGTCAATGAATGGTTTTGAAGTCCAATGTATCACAGAACGGCTGCAGATAGACAATGTAAGATTAATGACAAAGATTCAATCACAAAACGAGGAAACAAATGATTATGATATGGAAAACTGACATACGTCTGGCCTCAGAAACAGTCTCGAGCACCTCATGTGCACCTTGTGACATGCAATGGAGTAGGTTAGAAATCTGGGGCATGTAGGTTGGGCCAGACATCGGATATTGCTTCGACAGCATGGCCAAGCAACTTATTTCAGAACCAGTTAAAACGTAGGCCCACAATAAGTAGGTAAACCAATTGAGTATAGGGGTCCTGAGGTGGGAGACCACTAGGCTTAACCAACCCAAGGCATGCAATGCCTATTTTATTTTGGTATTACCTCCATGAAGGAAGATACCTCCGCTCACTTGAGTGGTAGGAGTGAAACTCATAGGGAATAGGGTTATAACCCTAGGTACGTTGAAAAATGTATTCAAAACCTGGGAAAGGTTGATGAAAATGATTAGGTGTTAGTCCTCATATCTTCCCAAGGTTTAGGGGGGGCTTGGCCTGGATTAAGTACCCAAAGAGAGGCATGGCAGTGACGCTTTCTTACTCTCAGTCCCTACCAAGTTTGCTGACCCTGACCCCTACACGCACCACTGCCTGGTGTTGGCAATGAAGACGCAGGTCGTATGAGCCCTCCTGTGAAAAGGCAACCCAACACAGGGCCACTAGGCTGCTCTGGCCTGACAGAGACGCCCTGGCGCGTTCCTCTGACAGTGCTTGGAGAGAGTGCATTTGTGAGTTGAGCGCACAGCGTCTAGTAACTGGCTTTCAAGGCCACGGTGGTTCGGAAGCCCCATATGTGTGTGATCTGCATCCTGTTTAGCTGGACAAAAAAATATTCCGCAGTGCACCAATCGCCCTTCCCTGACACACCTGAAGGAGGCACATGAAGGACGGTTTGGACCTGCAACCTAACAAGCCTCGCCGAGTAAGGTTAGCTCTAGTTGTCATAGACGGGCCCAGAGGCATAACACATTTTTAACTTAATATTGGCCTAAACAGAAGGAGTGACAACAAATTTCGACCTATAAAACCAAGCATTGAACTTTGGATGTTGTGTGGACCCCTGACCCCCCAACTGAACAGACTTATGCACCATTTCCTGGACTGACTGAGGCGCTGACATTAGTCTAGAGCCTATACATTTTTCTATATGTTCTCATGAATGCTTAGCTATCCTAGTGGTCTGCACCCTAGGGGGCTTGGGCACCTCTTTTTGAGAGGTCCTGGGTTCAATACCCAGTCAGCCTAGCTAAGTAGGAAGATCCCATGTGACATGGCAGTGACCTCAGCGCCACAAACCATGCCACCTCAGCACCTATGGGACCCAAAACAGACATTGCACATCTCCAAATGGCACTATAAAAGGGAGAGTCTCCATGCGGGCAGTTTTCACATGATTGTAGGATAGTTTCTAACTATTGCTTCATAAATCTGTAGTTATTGTGAGTTTCCCTGGTTGTTACACTATCTCCTCTGACTGCAGCCCTTCATGTTGTGGAGATGATCCTGTGGTCCCTTGCTTGCACTGTGGCTACTTATTTTTCTGGTTGATCTCATCAAAGCACATTTATGTGGAAAACCTGAGGTACATCAAGAGGCAGCAGGAGCAGACAGAGTCACAAACAAAACAATATCATCAAAGCATTCAACAGTGAAAGCCTGTTCGGACTTTCTGGTAGCAGAGGTTTTCAGTCTTTGCGTACCTACAACCCCGTGCAGAACAACCAGTACGTCGAGACTGACTCCACTGAAGGGCAAAGAAATATAACATGGGCACGAAGGACACTGCCGAGACAACAGCGCCCTCAGTGGCACCAGCCAAGCCAGCGCCAGCGCCCAAACCTGATGGTGAACCTGAACCTGAGGAGCCTGTACCTTCAGTGCCCTTAAGTGGGCTCGGTGATGATTCCCTGGAGGGCTTGAGAGCTGCCTTCAGTGGACTCTCCGTTGGAGGAGGTTTGAGGTTTGAGGTTTGATTTTGCGGGTACTAGACGCCTTTCGGCCCCGGGGGGCCACCTGGTCGGGCCAGGTGATATCCCCCCCACCGGGTCCTAGTGGGGGGCCCTCCAAGACGCACCTCCTGCCTGGTGGCGGAGTCCCCCGGGTTCACAGGGCTCGGAGCCCCGTCCTTCCCCGGCTTCCCCGTTTCGCCACTCCCCGGTCAGTGCATCAATTCGCAGCCGTGGCTGCGGGTGCTTACCCACTGCGTCGCCCCCCTAATGCGTGGTCGCCCGGGGCGCCGGCGCCGCCGGGCCCGTGCTACTGGCTTGTCGCCAGTGGGACCCCCTTGGGCTGGCGCGGAGGCTGCCTAGCCTAGGGGTTGGTGCGTGGCGCTGTGCGCCACTTCTGCCTTGGCGGGTGCAGTGCCTCGTCTGTGTGTGCGCGGCACTCGCCGCCGGTTCGGGGGGTTCGGGCCAGTACCTGGTGTTGTGTATCTCTCGTTTCCCCCTTCCCGCCCCGCGTGTTCCGCGCTGCGTGTGGCGGGCCGTCCTGTCCGGGTGTCCCTTACCCTCGCTCGCTGGTACGCCATTCCACGCGGTCTGTGCGTTCTGCGCGCTCGGTCCGGTTGCCCTTCTGGTAGTCCCCGCGTGCCCTTTTCGTGTGTGTGCGCTCGCGCTCCCGCGGCGTCCGCCCCCCCCCCCCCTGGGTGGTGTGGCGTGCGCACCTCGCGTGGTCCCGGCACTGGCCGCTGGTAGGGCCGTTCCACGTGGTCCGTGCCCCTCCGCGTGTCCTGCCCCAGTCCCTTGCTCCGTCTGGCGTGCTTGGGGGGGGGCGGTCTGGTCCCGGCTCCCCCCTACTTGGCTTGGGGTTGTGGGGGTGGCGGTAGGGCGTCCCCGGGGGGTGTGCCTTCTACTGTTGCGAGGGGCGTCTGGGGTCAGGCGCTCCCCCTCCCCCGACTGCCCGCCCACTGGGCGGGCTGTCGGGGTCCGTGATCCACGTGTTGTGGGCGCGGGCGTGCGGGTGTGGGAGCCCTTCTCTGTCCCCTCGGCCTGCACGCCCTGTAGGGGCTGCGCGCCGCGGGGCGGGTCCGTAGCGTTCGTGTGCCGGGGGCGGGCTGGGGGGGGGGGCGTGCGCCGTACCCCCCTGTTTGTGCGGCCGGGGGGGGGCCTGTAGGGCGGGGGGTCGCTCTGCCTCGTTCCATCTCTCTGCCTTCCCTGGGCAGGCAACAAAGCGGGTGTCTCTGGCGTCATGCTGTCCATGGGGGGCGTGGCCCCCCATACCACTCCGGTTCGTGCTCACCCGCCTTCTCTGGGCGCGATCTGTGCGGCGTCCTGGCGCGTTGGCGCGGGCCCGCATGTTATCTGCGGCCCCCTTGGGAGCCGCCGGCTGGGGCGGGGGGGCGGGTCGCGCTCCGGCTCCTCTGCCGGGCGGGGGGGGGACCATCCCCCCTGCCTCGGGGGGTGGGGGCTGGGGCCCCCGCGGCTTGCGGGCCGGTGGGGGGGTGGGGAGGGGGGTTTCGTGCCGCGGCCTCCCTGCTCCCCTTCTGGGTGGCGGCCTGCAGTACTCAATCCTGGCCCCCCTCGTGTCGTCGGCGCAATCCCTTCCGGCGTGCGCGTGCGGTCGGGGTCGCAGTGCCGCCCCGGCGTGGGGTGGGGTGAGGGGCGGCCCGTGGACCACTCCCCCAGGGGCCCGTGCAGACCTGAACCCCCCCTCTGCCCTCCCTGAGTGGGCTGTGGTCACGGGAGGGTCATGTGGGGCGCGGCCCTCATACTGTTCTGGTGCGCGCGTTCTCCGGCACGCTGGTGTGGGCTCGCCCCGCGGCCGCAATCCCCGCGGGAGCAGGGCCAGCCGCATCCCCCCCTCCCGCGTCGCGGTCCCTTCTGGGGGGGGGGGCGTCCCCTCGGCTCCGGGGGGGCGGAGGGCCGCTCCTGTGGCTCCCTAGCTGGGGGGGTCGCGGGGGAAGGGGGTGTGGGGGGCCGGCCTCCCCGCCCCCCCGCGCCGTCGGGCGTCGGCCTGCCTTCCGTTGCCCCCGGCGTGCCCCCCCGGCATATACTCGTGCTGTGGGGGTTGCCGGGCGGCCGCGGGCGTCGGGCGCGGTCTGGTCGGTCGCCGACGGGTCAGTGCGGCGGCAGGGGGGGGGGGGAGGGGGGGGGGACCCCCCCGCCCTGGTTCGCGCCCCCGTCTTCCCCGGGCCGGCCTCTGATAAGGCCGCTCCGTCTGCGCCGTCCTGGGCGTCTCCGGTCCGCCGTCGGCCGGCAGCAGGCAGGGCGTGTGGGCGCCTGCCTCGGCCGTGGTGCCCCCGCACCCCGGGTGCAGCGGCCTCTTCGGGGGGGGTGTGGGGCCGCCGTTTCTTCGGTCTGCCTCTGTCCGCTCTTGGGCCTGAGTGGGAGGGGGGGGGGGGGGGAGGGGTCTCTGGTCCCCTGGCGCCGCCTCCTGACGGCCGGAGGGGGGGGCGGCATGGCGGTCTCGGCCCCGGGGGCCAGCCATCGGCTGGGGGCACCCTTCCCCCGCCCCCCTCTACCTAGAGCAGGACCCTCGTGGAGGCCCTCGCTAGGGCCCCTAATCCCCCCGGCCGTCGTCGCGCGTGAGGGTTAGCGGTCAGCGGTTAGCGGGCTGCGGGGCAGCAGGTTCCCCCCTGCGCTCGTTGTCTCCGCCCTCCCTCCCGCGGGAGGTGGCGCGCTCTCCTGCGTCACGCCGTACCGTGGGGGGGGCGTGGGTCGGGGGGCCCAGCTCCCCCCGCCACCTTCTCGGGTCCGCCGTCTGGGACGTCACCTGCGCCGCCACTTGTGTGGGGGCTGGGGCTGTGGCGGCGGCAGGTTGCGCCGGCGGTAGCGCCAGTGGGCGAGGGCGCTGCGCAAGGCCCGGGGGGGCCAGTTGTTGGCGTCCGCATCCGTGATGCGGAGCACCGCTCCCCTTTCCAGGAAGGCCGGCCACGTCGGCTCCCTGTCGGGCCACATCGCCCGGATCACTGATCTGAGGACCCTCTCATGGTCCTCCGGGGCTGCCCACCCCCCCAGGGGTACCTCTCGGTTTCCTCCGTCTCTCCGGAGGAGCACGGCATCGGAGGGCCGGTTCCTCAACCCCCTGGTGGTCCACTGGTTGGCCCAGCACAACCACCCGTACACCTCCCCCACCAGGGGGAGGGCCTCCTCCCCCAGAGGGTCCGGGACCGTGCCCCAGTCCCGGTCCCACGGCCGGGCCCCCTCTGCCCCTCTCGCCGGCTCCCCTCGCTGCCCCTGTGCCTGCGGCGCCGATGCCGCGCCCCGCCCCCCCTCTGCCGAGGCCATCCGCGCCGGCTCCGCTCTCGGCGCGGGGGGGGGGCTGGCTGGTGCTGGGGTGGTGAGGGTTGGGGGGGGACGAGCTTGCCGGCGTCAGGGTCGATGTTGTAGAGGTGGTGGTGGTGGTGGTGGTGGTGGTGGTGGTTGTGGTGCGCCGGGATCTGTTGGATGCCGGGGGGGATGCACCTCACTGGCTGCACGTCCGGCTGCGGGGGCGCCCCGCTCCCCGCCCCCCTCCCTTCGGCCCACCCTTCTTCCCGGGCTCCCATGCCCCGTCCCGCCTGTCACTTGGGGCCCGCGGCGCCCTTGCCCTTGCCCTTGGGCCCCTTTCCAGCCCCCTGCCCGTGCCGCGGGTCCCGCCCCCCGTCCCCCACGCCCTGGCCCGCCCGCTCGCCCACCGCCCCTCGCCCCGCCCCCTGCACCTGGGCTCCCTGCCCGCGCCCCTGCGCGCCCTTCCCGTGCCCTGGTCCCTTCCCGGCCCGCTGCCCTGAGTCGCGCCGTCTGCTGCCTGCGCTCTGCCCCCCCCTGCTGCTGCACCCTTGCTCCCTGCCGCGCGTGCCCTGGCCTGCTCCTTGCGCGCGCTCCTGGGCGCTTCCCCTGTCGCCTCCTGCCCCTCGCTCCGCGCTCCCGTGGCTGCCACGCAGCTCTGCCTGCGCGCCCTCCCCTCCTTACTGGATCACGCGCAGGGGCGCCCCGCTGTCTTTGTAGCTGCGGCAGCGTGACGCCCGGCGGCGAGCGCTCGGGCGCCGGGGGGCGGACCTGCCGCGCTCGCCCAGGGGAGAAGGGCTTGGGGGGGAACTGCTTGGGGGGGCTGGTGTGGGTGTGGGTGGGGTTGGCGTGGGCGCGGTACTTCGCGCTCTCCCTGCCCACTGCTGCTGCTGCGGCGGCTTCCGGCGAGGCGCCCGTGGCCCGTGCGGGGTCCGTCCCCCGCTTTCGCGGCGTGCTGGGGGTCGCGGCGTGGCCGGCCGAGGCAGTGGCGCGGCCCGCTGGGGCCGCGGTCGGAACCCCTCGCGCGCCCTCTTCGCACTCCTCTGCGGCTGCGGCAGCCCTCGGCGATGCGCCCGGTTCCTGCGCCGGGGCTACCCCCCGTGTCGGCGGCGTGCCGGGGGCCGCGGTCAGGGGCCGCGGCGTGGCTCCCTGGGGCTGCGGTCTCCGCTTCCTGCGCGTCTGGGGCCCCCTCCCGGGGCGGGGCGGCAGGGCTTGCTGCTTGGGCGGCGGGGGCGGTCACCTCGGCTGGCTCAGGCTCCCGGGCCGGCGGCGGCGGCCCAACCAGCACCGCCGCCTCTGCCAGCCTCCGCTCCTCGCACTCCGCGAGGGTCTCCCCCGTCCACTCTGGGGAGGCGGGGGAGCGGGAGCGGGACCGGCGGTGGTGGCGGTCGTCCCGCTGGGGGGAGCTATCAGAGTCTGCCATCACTGTTCCCCTGGTAGGCATGCGCGCGGAGGCAGGCGCGCCCTTCCCACTACGTCCTGGTGCATCAGTGCCGTGCCGTGGGTAGTGCCGTGTGGTGCTCTGCGGGGGGGAGGGGGGGAGGGGGTGGGGGGCCGGCTGTGGCGTCAGCCCCGCACGGCCGGTGGCCGGCGGTCATCCACCGAAATTGGGAGGGGAGGCAGGGGAGCCACGCGGCCCACGCGTCGCGCCACAGCTTTCAGTCTGGGGCGGGGCCCAGGGCCCTGGGCCCCCGGGGGTCGTCGGGTGGTGTCCGGGGGAGCCGCACTAGGTGGACCCCCGTAACGGCGGTGACCTCCTGTGTTCCCAGGAAGGTGTGTACTCCGTCCTGCGCCGCGCGCGCCGGGAGGAGGGGGCGGGGTACGGGTGCTTCCCCATAGAGGTGGGTGGGGGTGATCCCCAGGACCCGCCCCGGGTCCCCGCGGGTCGCGACGAGGAGGAGGAGCAGGGGGGTGCCAGGGCACTCTTGCCAGAGGACCTGCCCCCTGTGGTTGGCACCCCTGGTTCTGGAGAGGGGGGGGGACAGGTCTGGGTTAGCCCAGCCGCAGGGCGCGTGCGTCATCGGCGGGAGGGCGGGGCACCCAGTGGGCTCCATGGGGAACACCTCGCATACGATGGCGTACGAGCGGGTAGGCCTGGTGCCGTCGTACACCGGGTTGGTCGGCCGGGGGCGGGCGGACGCCTCGTCCGCGCCTTCCACGAACACCGTGATCTCGCCCACCTCCAGGTTCTCGTCGGGTGGGTGTAGAAGGTGGAGCGCCGCATCCAGTTCGGACACTCCCCCCGGGTACGTTGCCCGCGCCTGGTTCAGGTACGGGGCCGCGTCCCCGGGGTAGCGCCTCCTGAGGGCGTGCAGCAGGGCTGGGGTGCTGCTGCCAAGGGACATGGCGGACCCCGCTCCCGTTAGCTGCAGGGTATTCCCCATGGACAGGGGTCGGCCCGACCAGTTGGACTCGCGCCACTCCATCCAGTGCCCGTAGAGGGCCGCCTTTCGGCTGATGAGCCCTGGCTGGACAGCGTTCACGATCTGGTGCATCGCCGGGAGCAGCGTAGGGCCCCCCGCTCTGTTCAGGGCGCGGACGGCCGGGAGGGCGGTCTCGTTGAGGAAAGCCCTCGCACTGCCCGTCAGGTCACACCGTGCGGCAGCGTGCGCCTGGTGCGCCTCCGCCACCGCGTCCGTCACCAGGCCCCGGACGGCCGCCTCATGCGCTTTGCGGCGGGCCCTGGTGTGTCCTGCCCCATCCCCCCTGTCAGCGTGGCATGGTACTGCGGGCTCTGCAAAGGGCGGCGGCGGGTGGGGGTCAGGGCGCGAACACGTGCCACAGGTGCGCAACGGATGTGGGGTCCCGCAGGTGCACGTGGATCCACAGAAGGGCAGCGCCCGCGGGGCCCGCGCGTTCGTGTGAGGGGGTGTGTGCCCCCTCGATGCGCCGGTGCAGGGCCTCCTCCTCTGTGCGCCTGCGCGGGCCTGCGGGAGGTTCGGGCCAGGGGCACACGGGCACCTGGGCGCACCGCGCGCACCTGTTGCCGCCTGTCGACGCTGCGGAGACCACCACGTCACATTCCCCGCAGAGCCGGCAGGTGTGTGGGAGGTGGGAGGACGGCGACCAAGGGTCGAGATGGCGGAGCCAGAGGTCGTCCCACCTCTGTCGGAGGGGGTCCCGGACCTCCAGCAGGCGGGCGTGGACGCGGCTCCGGTAGTCCCTGCCAAGCGTCTTCCGCTGGACCTCCCGCCACGTGTCGTCGGGGAGGATCCCGTGGTCGTGGAAGGCGGCGATGAGGTCGTCCCACGCCGGGCCGGGGTGCCCCTGGGGGGGGGGTTGCCATGTACACTTGGCGCCCGGTGGGGCGGGGCGTCAGCGCATCCCATCGGCACCTGTTCGCGGTGTCTCGGTGGAGGAGAGCCAGCAGGGTGCCGCCCGCGACTGCCTCCCATCCCACTCGCAGCCCTTCGCAGCCGTCCAGCTCCTGGCGAAGGGCGGGTGCAATGTCCGTGGGGAGCATGAGGAGCAAGGGCCCCTGGTTGTCGCCCACCCGGGACAGGGCGTCGTCGTATACCGGCTCCCCAGCTTTGAAGTGCGCAACAGCGAGCTGGGCCGCCCCGCCCTCTGGGAGGTGCCACCGGACGGTGGCCGCGGCGTGTCCCCATGTGCGTATCTCCGTAGCCCGGAGTACGTTGGCGGCGTGAAGGACGATGCGGGGCGGGACGGGTGTCCTGACGAGTGAGGATAAGTCCCCAGTCCATCCCGTTTGAGGCCCCGGGGCCGCCTGCAGCCATTCCCCCGTCGCCGCGTCCCACGGGTGGTCAGGTCCCGCCCTGCGGATCACGGTGGGTCTCAGCTGGGTGTCCGGCCCCCATCCCTTGAGCGGGATCGCGGCGTATCGTTGCGCAGGGGTCTCCGGGGCGTGCGTGGCGGCGCACCACCGGCCCCACTCGCGCGCCCATTCCTCACCCACGATGCGCGCCTCCCACGCGGTCATGGAGCCGCGCCCGATGATCCACGGTGGGAAGAGGGCGTCTTGTAGGTGCTTCGAGAACCCCCCCGGCAGGTCCTGGTACGGGTGGGGGCCCTCTTGGGGCGGGCACTCCAGAGTGCCATTCACGACACGGAGGGAGGCTACGAAGTCCTTGTCAGGGCGCGGGGGAGGGGGAGGGTGGTCGCCCTCTGCCGCAGTGAGCCACCGGTGTGCCCGGGCCGCCGCGCTTTCGGGCTCGCGGAGGAGTTGCTCCAGCCGGTGGTTGCGAAGCTCCCATGCGAAGTCCCCCAGCCGGAGCATGTGGTGGAGGAAATCGTCCACAGAGGTCCCTCCCGGCGGGTCGTAGCGGGCTATGGCGCGGAGCTGCGCCTCCGCGTCCTCGGGCACCAGTCCGGAGCAGAAGACTTCCGTCCATGTGGCGCCTGCGGAGCGCCAGGAGGCCACCCACAGGGGTTTGTCCCCGGGTGGGAGGTGGCGGGCCGCCTCTTGTACCGCCTGGCGGTAGTGGGGCCAGAGGAGCTCTGAGTGGGCGCACCCCACGTGCATGTGCACCGGGGTCTCCTCCGGGCCGCCGCATAGGAGGCACGGTTAACAAAGGCCAAAAAATGCCATCTTTTTGGCCCAAAACAGCATTTTTGGGGCATGAGTGGTCAGTTGTAGGGCCCCATACCCTATTTTGAGTGTGGTGGACTCAGAAAAACGTGTTATGCAAGGCTTTTGGAGCAAGTTATTGAGTGTTTCGGAGCCGCCATCACCAAAAAAACCGCATTTTTTGCCCAAAAATGGCCAAAAAATGCCATTTTGTAGCCTAAAACAGCGTTTTTGGGGCCGGAGTGGTCAGTTGTAGCGCTCGATACCCTATTTTCAGGGTGTTGGACTCAAAAAAAAGGTGTTTTGCAAGATTTTGGAGCAGACAATCAAGGGTTTCAGGGCCACCATCACCAAAAAAACGCATTTTTTGGCCAAAAATGGCCAAAAAAGGCCATTTATTGGCCTAAAACAGTGTTTTTGGGGCCTGAGTACTCAGAGGTAGGGCCCCATACCCCATTTTGAGGGTGCTGGACTGAGAGAAGCGAGTTTTGCAGTGTTTTGGAGCAAATGATCAAGGGTTCCGGAGCCACCAATACCAAAAAACCGCTTTTTTGCCCAAAAAATGCCATTTTTTTGGCCTAAAACAGCATTTTTGGAGCATGAGTGGTCAATTGTAAGGCCCCATACCCTATTTTGAGTGTGGTGGACTCAGAAAAACGTGTTCTGCAGGGTTTTGGAACAATTTATCGAGTGTTTCGAGCCGCCATCACCATAACCGTATTTCTTGCCAAAAACAAACATGTATGGTTTGAGCTATACAAAAGCTGCTATTCGCAACTAGGTGGTGAATGTCATATTTCTCGGATACGGCCGATTTTTGATGGAATCAAGCCTGCATTGTCGATCTAGGGGCTGGAGAATTTCCAATTTGGGAGGTGGAGGGGGGGGGGCTAACTCGGGAAAATATGCTCTTTATGGTATAATGTGACAAAAAAAGTAGTATTTCTGACTTTAGCTGGTTTTGGGATTTTTGGACCCCATAAAATCCTAGGTGTGTGGGACGATGGTGACGCCGGAGAGCCGCTCCTTACGGACGCGGAGCGTGCGCTGCACCGGGGTGTGGCCGTCTCGGGCTAGCAGCGCCCGGCGGTTGGTGGCCGTCGCGGTGAGGTCCCGGGCGTGGACATAGGCTGTGGCGTGGGCCGCGCCCAAAGGTGTGTGTCCCCGGTGCATCAGCGCATGGTCCCCCTGCGCCCGCTGCGCGACCTCGCCGAGGACCCGCATCGTGGGGGGCCGTAGATCGAGATGGCCGTCACGGCCGGCGACAATGAGTTGGGCGTGGCCAGGGTCCGGGGGCGTGTTCTGCAGGACGGTGTCCTGGGACGCCGCCCAGTCCGCCTTGTGCAGTAGGGCGTCACTGTGGTGCGAGGTGGCTCAGACGTACCAGAACGGGTGCTCAGCGTGTGGTCCTCGCGCGCACAGGCTGTCCCGGAGCCAACGCAGGGGCATCTGGTTGACCACCTTTGCTGCTCCTGCAGGGACCTCCGTGGTCCGCTCGCGATCTGCGTGCCGCAGGAGGTGGAGGATGACTCGGCGTCCACCGTGTGGACCCATGGTCGGTGGGCACCGTATTGTAGGGGGAGGGAGGCGGCCACCCCCTCCCCGTCGGGCACCGTGCCCGAGATGGCCACCGCCCACGTGCGGGTGAGGTCGGCGGCGAGAGCGACGCTGGTGGCGTGTTTGCAGGGTCCGCCCCCGGACGCGTCGGAAGAGGTGTGGCCCCAGGCCTCCGGGATCCAGTAGTACCCGGTGGAGCTGAGCCACCCCGCGTTGAGGTCGGCGGAGTGCCACCGGACGTCGGGGTGGCTTGGGGTCAGTTATCCACGCTCAGCGCCCTGGTGTCGCCGGGGCTGATCGCCGGGTGATCGTGCAGCCCGATCTCCGCTCCGGTGATCCTGCTTGCCCAGGACCGAAGTGCCATAACATGCTCCTTGAGCCACGCCGGGCCTCCGCGGTGGTGCACCACCAGGTGCCCCGTGTCCTCCGGCGGCGTAAGAGACTCCCGCGGACGAGGGCACCCCCCCGGGGACGCCCAGCCGCCGCCCCCGCAACCCCAAGCCAAGTAGGGGGGAACCGGGACCGGACCGCCCCCCCCCAAGCACGCCAGACGGAGCACGGGACCGGGGCAGGACACGCGGAGGGGCACGGACCACATGGAACGGCCCTACCAGCGCCCAGTGCCGGGACCACGCGAGATGCGCGCGCCACACCACCCAGCGGGGAGCGGACACCGCGAGAGCGCGAGCGCACACACACGAAAAGGACACGCGGGGACCACCAGAAGGGCAACCGGACCGAGCGCGCGGAACGCACAGACCACCTGGAATGGCGTACCAGCGAGCGAGGGTAAGGGACACCCGGACGGGACGGCCCGCCACACGCAACGCGGGATACGCGGGGCGGGAAGGGGGAAGAAGGGGAAACACAACACCAGGTACCGGCCCGAACCCCCCCGAACCGGCCGCGAGCGCCGCGCACACACAGACGGGACACTGCACCCGCCAAGGCAGTAGTGACGCACAGCGCCACGCCCCAACCCCTAGGCTAGGCAGCCACCGCGCCAGCCCAAGGGGGTCCCACTGGCGACAAGCCAGTAGCACGGGCCCGGCGGCGCCGGTGCCCCGGGCGACCACGCATTAGGGGGGCGACGCAGTGGGTAAGCGCCCGCGGCCACGGCTGCGAATTGATGCACTGACCGGGGAGTGGCGAAACGGGGACGCCGGGGAAGGACGGGGCTCCGAGCTCTGTGAACCAGGGGGACTCCGCCACCAGGCAGGAGGTGCGTCTTGGAGGGCCCCCCACTAGGACCCGGTGGGGAGGATATCACCTGGCCCGACCAGGTGGCCCCCCGGGGCCGAAAGGCGTCTAGTACCCGCAAAATCAAACCTCAAACCTCAAACCCCGTGTCCTCCGGCTGGTCCTCCAACGCGTGCACTGCCATGTGTGGGTCTTGCGGCACCCCCGTAGCTACCAGCACGGCGGTGCCACGGGGGAGCCCACGGGGTTTGGGCTGGCCCGCCCCCACCTGCACTATTACCCACTCGGCCCTGAGCTGCGCTTGCCCCGTCGCTTGGGTGCATTGGTCGTCCGTGGTCACCAACCACAACGGCGTCGGCGCGTGGGGCCGGGGGCGCAGGGGCTCGGGCCATGCCACGTCCGCGTTAGGCTCTTGGTGCTCGCTTTCCGCGAGTACGTCGCGGAGGATGTACATGAGGGCTGCCGGCGGGTGGTACGCCGCCCCCCGCGTGGGGGGGGATAGGCGGCCCCGGCGGTGGTAGCCCCCGACGTGGAGGTGCAGGCCGTCAGGGGTCACCCGTGGGCCGGTGTGGGGGTCCTGCTTAGCCCTCGTGGGGTGGACGAGTCTCAGGCGGGGGTCCCGCGTGCCGGTGGTGTGGAAGAGGTGGGCCAAGGCGTTGCGCCACCCAGGGTGGTTGGTGGGCTCCTGCTCACGGCAGCAATAGTGGAGGTGTTCATCGGCGCATTGGTTGAGGCATTCCCGCACCGCCGTCAGCCACGGGTCGTTGTTGTCCGAGTAGGGGTGGCGTGGCCTCTGGTGCCCATGCCACGGCGATATGTGCGGCACCATCAGGCGGCACGTGTCGCGGTGCCGCAGCTTGGCGGTGTGCAGCGTGACGATGTTGCCCGGCGGGGACTGTAGTTGGACATGGGCCGCCCTGAGGCACGCGATGGGGTTGTACAGCCTTACTCCCAGGGCGGCCAGGGCCCGGGGTATGCGGTCGACCCAGTTGCCCCCCGCTAGAGTTGCGAATTTCGGGACGGGGTAGTGCACCTCGGGACATATGCCGTGCGCGCCAGCTATTTCCCAGAACATCTTGGTGACCTCGGCGCGCACAGAGGTTGAGCGGTGGTGGACGAGTGTACCTACGAGGGCCGCTGCCTGCTGGAACCGCGTTGGTACCCGTGTGAGCCCCAGGGTCCGGTCATCCTGCAGGCTGTCCCGCAAGGCGTCGAAGGCGTACCGCGCCCAGTCCTTCGCGATCTGGAGCGTGATGTGGTCCAGGTGGCGTGCAGTGTCGGAGTCGTCGGCGATGAAAGGGGCGACGTACTGCGTCACCCCCCCGAGGATCGCCAGGATGACGTCCTGCACCACTTTCGGTGGCGCGAGGGTGTTAAGGCACCAGTGGTGCACCGCCGCCAGGCGTAGCCGGTGCTTGCGCTGCAGGGAGAACCCCCTGTCCGGCTGCAGCTGGAGTCCCAGGTAGGGGACGGAGTCCGCCGCTGGTACCCAGTGCCACGGGTTTTCCAGGTGGGGACAGAGGCGCAGCTGCAGGCCCGGGACCCCCTCCGTGGTGGCCATGGCGCATCTCCGAGGGTTGAGCTCCATGCCCATCATCCCCAGGTACCCGGCTACCGCCTCCACGCCCTCGACGAAGTGCTGCAGCGTGTGGGCCACCACCAGCAGGTCGTCGATGTAAACCTGGATGAGGCCGTGCTCGGCCCCTCCCGGCGGGCGCAGGCGGTGCCCCTCCGCCCTGAGCAGGGGCTCCAGGAGGAGCGCGTACAGCAGGGGGCTCTCGGGGTTGCCCTGCCGGACACCGCGCAGCATGTAGACGGGCTGTGTTAGCCCGTGTGCGGTGACGTTGCGCAGCCTGGCGCACGTGTGGAGGAAGAGCAGGAGGTCGATGACGTCCGGCGGCATGGAGAGGTGGTGCAGGATGAGGTGGAGGGCGCCGTGCGGGGCGGTGTCGAAGGCCTTGCGGGCGTCGAAGGAGAAGACGTAGTTGGGCCTTTCCCGCTGGAGCTGCCGCTGCGCCATGAACAGTGGGGGGCCTGTGTTGGAGCCAGAGAGGGCCCCTTGCTGCCAGTCGCTGACCACTCCGTGCCGTGTGAGCACTTCCGTGATGCGCTGGGTGAGGGGGTCCGTGAGCAGCTTCATGTTCAGCTGGCCCAGGGCTATGGGCCTGTAGTCGTCCAGTGTGGCAGAGCCCGGTACCTTGGGGCTGAGCCACATGTGTGCGTCCCTCCAGTGCATCGGCGGCGGGGCGCCGCGGAGGATGGCCCGGTAGGAGTGGACCAGGAGCCACTGGACGGGTGCCGGGAGGGCCTTGATGAAACGGGCCTCCACGTGGTTGGGACCTGGGGCCTTGCCATCGGCCTTGTCCAGGGCGGACTGCAGGTCCTGCATGGAGTACTGCTGGACCTGTGTCCAGGCCCCTTCAAAGACCCGGGGGACATGGCGGCCGAGGATTGCCTGGAAACCTGGGAGGTCCACCGGGCGTTTGTCATACAGTTCTCGCCAGAAGGCGCGAACTGCGAACATCACGTCCTGGGCCTCCGTGAGGAGCGTTTGGGTGTTGGGGACCCGCACGTTTCAGAGGCCTGACGGGCCCGGGGCCTCTACCTCTATGGCTCCCCGCACGGCTTTCCATCGCTGGGCGATGTCGGGGGCGTGGCGGCGCGAGAAGTCCTTGATGGCGCGCTTGCGGTCTGCCGCCAGGAGTGCGCGGAGCTGGCGAATGTCCTCATCGAGGGCGGCTGCTTGCCTCTCCAGCTCCTCCTGTAGCTGGCCCTGTGTGGTCGGGCGGAACCCGGGCGGCACCCCCTGCAGCTCCTCCGTGAGCCGGAGCGCCGCCTCGGACCGGATGCCATGCGGTGCCGCGTCCGCGTGGTACGCTGCCGGCGCGCGCGCTGCCAGGGTGTCATAGCGGAGGACAGCCGCCTGGAGCCGCTTTCCGCTCTCCGGGAGGTCCCCCCCCGCCGGGTCTGTCCCCGCCGGGGACGGCTGCCGGCGTCCCACCACACGTGCCAGGGCGTCATGCGTCGCGTGGAGGTGTTCGAACACCTTGTCCACCGCGGCCGCGGGCATGGACCCGTAGTCGTGCTGCTCTGCGGGACCCAGCCAGGGCGCCAGGGAGGGTTCATCCTGCGTGGCGGTGACCGCCGCCCACAGGCAGTGTTGGACCTGCTCGGCCTCGGCGTCGTGAGGGAGGAGGCGGCCCTCCGTGTGGCTGTAGGGGCCGGGCATCGCCGCGCGCCCCGCTGCGCTGAGGAGGCCCGGCAGGGCCAGGCGGACCGGGGGGTGGTCCGAGCCGACACACCTGGGGGTGTGCCATGCCGCGAGCCCAGACGCTTTCCCGCAGGGACCACGGCAGGAGGGGCTCGTTGACCAGGAAGGTGTCCTTCCTGTGCCAGGACGGGTGGAGCGTGAGCGTCATGTCCTCCTCGCCGCCTGCTGCGGCCCTGCGGAAACCGCAGGCCTCCCAGCCCGCTCCGCAGTGCTCCGTGGCCGGGTTGGTGGGAACATCCATGTAGATGTTGGTGTCGCCGGCGATGACCGCCCTCCGTTGGAGGACCTGACGGCAAAAAGAAGGAGAAGGATATGAAAGCAGTGGACATGGGAGCCGAAGAGGTAGATCCTGGAGATGGACACAAACCATCCGACGAGGTGCCATCCCATGACAAACCTGTTGAGAGCGCGCAGAGCGCCCCAGATAACCCTGCAGTACCCTCTCCAACAACCACTACACTCCCAGCCACACATTCAGCTACATCCTCACCCACTACCACTCACCCTATGGCTGAGGGTCCAGGCTTTACTGGGATAGCTCAGCCGACCTACGGTGACTCCAGCCACGACTGTGCCACCTATGGTAACTGCAGTCAGCGAACCAGTGGCATCCAGCTCCACGTACACCGGTGTTCCTGAGCCTATGCCGCGCCGCTATGAGGATGGCTATCATAGACCCGCGGCGGCCGTGTACATGACTGGGATACCTGGCTATGCGGCACCTGAGCCTGGCTATACTATGCCAGCACCTGGCTTCACCTCTCTGAGTGGCCTACGTGGCACTGAGTCTTGTGGTGGAAGGAGCAGAGGATCAGATAGATCCTCAAACAAATCCCTGACGCGGTTGCAGATACGAGAGGCACTTCGAGGAGCCACTTCTGAAATAGTTGGTGATCTAACTCAAGAAATTCGCGCCATATTGGAGCCCCTGATTCCTCCCCAAGCGTCACCTACCACCGTGGGAGTTTCATCGTCTACAAGCCAATTATTCGTTGGCGGGACTGACGAACACCCTGGGAAGTTTGAGGAGCCCACCTATGCCGACCCCTGCTGTGATACCAAGGTGCCCTTTCGTACCAAGAACGGCCCAGCCCCCCTACAGCCACGTGGAGAACTCCACGTGCCTGAGCTGAACCAGTTAGGATTGACAGCCCTGAGGGCTATGGTTGGTGATGAGCCCTACAGCTCTAATGACCTGGGTGGAGATCCTTCTGATGATGAGCCGCCATCTATGACGCCTGCTTCACCCTCTGAGGAGGATGACTCTGCGGACCCCGAGAACCCGAGCGGCAAGAAGAAGAAGAGAAAGAGGAAGACCAAGAGCCATGAGGGACGCAGGTCTCAGGAGGCTAACGCTATCGACACCTCCAAGATCGTGGTGAACTTGCCGGAGTTCACGGGGAAGGACCTCAGCGAGTTCGCAGAGAGCCTCAGCCGGTTCCAGAGGATGTGCGGCCAAACTCGTGCTAGTGGGCGAGTGAAGTGCGATCTGCTCCTGCAGTGCCGCAAGACCAAGCACCTGGAGAAACAGGTCAAGCAGATCGTGACAAAGTCTGCCACCTTCGCCGACGTGTTGGTTGCCTTGGAGAGGCAGTACCCTACCTACGAGACGGACCTCTCCATCAGGGCCGAGATCGAGAACCTGGCTGTACTGCCCAACAACTCCAAGCCTGCCAGGATTTCTGAGCTGCTTGCCGACTTGGACCACTTGGTAGGGCGACTGACGCCCGGTTCCTATGGCAGTGACGAGCTGCTATTGTGGTTAGTGGCCAAGCTGCCACAAGAACTGTGGGATTAATGCCGGGCAACCGCAGAGCGCAAGGCAAGAGCCCTCACCTACGGGGACCTGTCCGTGCAACTTTCGGAGCTGGCGCTGGAAAAAGAAAGCGACCAGCACCTGAACGCCTACTGTCCTGGAGGAGGCGGCTCTGAGAGCCATGGCCGAGGGTACCAAGGAACCCGGCCTGGACAGGGGACTACCCCCAAAAAATGCTCGCTTCATGAGCAATGTCCAGGACCTCCTCTGGTGTGACACCAGGGATGAGCAGGGTTGCCTGCTTCATGCCCCTGACTGCAACCAGCGGGACTGTTTCGTGGTCCAGGGGAAGAAGCCGGAGAACAACACCGGTGGCAAAGCCAAGGTGCCGGACCACTATAGGTGCAAGGTCACCTGTGCAATCTGTGGTAAGAGGAAGCACTACGGGGACGAGTGCTACCACAAGCAACGCCTCTCGGTGAAGCTCAAGTCCAAGAACGGCAGTGGCAAGGGCAGTGGCAAGGGCAACGCAGACAAGGACAGTGGCAAGGGCAAGTCCAAGGGGAATGGCAAAGACAAAGGTGGCAAAGGCAAGGGTGGATGAGAAGGCTCTGACCGCAAGGCAGACAAGAACAAGAACACGAACCGGTCCCGGAGGAACCTTAATACTACACCAGGGGGGAACTCTGAGCCCTCTGGCGGGCAATCAAACACGGGACCTACGACCCGTTCCCAGACACAACCCCAACAGGAACAAGGGACTAAGTGTGCCAACGAAGATGGGGACCAGTCAAATGCCCGCAAACGCTCGCGTTTCATGCGCATGGAGCGGAAACTTCAGAAGAAGGGGTTTGAAGTGACCTGCCCCGCGGAGGTCTCACAGGGACGCTCCGGGGGAACTACAGATCTGGTGTTCTGGGTACGTGTCCGTCATTGGGGACATGAATACCTGGTGGTACTGGATATCGGGGCCACTATATCTATTGTGGCCACGAAAATTTTACCTCGTGGGGACCTGAAGAACATCATGCCTACTGCAGCCATCCGCATGGGGGACGGGCATGTGGTGCACAGCTGTGGGGAGTGTGGTGTGGTCGTCGCCTATGGAATCTAGGGGCATCGCCCATCGGTTCTACGTGATGGACACCGGCGTTCGACTTCGTGCTGGGGACCGATTTCTTCGTCGAACAGTCCAAGGTCCTATCCCTTACACTGCAAGCGCCCTACTTCCTCCAAGTGGACAAGGGTAACGGAGAGGAATCTGTACCACTGGAGCAGTCTGAACATACATCAAGCCACCTGAGGGTAAGCCAGAAGGAGCCCTCTACCATGATGGTTGCCTCCAAAACCGAGGACTATCAGCTCCTAGGGGATGTCCTGGACCAGGGTCCAAAGGAGTTGGGATACTCCCGGGAAGACCTGAAAGTGGAGCTATTCGCCAGCGACAAGCAACATGTCCTGGACCTCTACTGCAGCAAAAGGAAAAATTGCTGCTATAAGTTTTACTGGCCCTCTTTCGGGATGGCCTGGGGGAACCCAAGATTCAGTGAACTGGGGAAGGTCCTGACCAAGGCCGCCCTGGAACATTCCCGTATGGTCCTGTGCTCCCCAGATTGGGGAGCCCACGGGGGAAATGAGTACTGGCGTACTCTATTGGACAAGCTGATGCTCACCCCCATTGAGCTGCCGGACGACGCCATCTACGTGCCTCTGGGCCACAAGACGCCTATCGTGAAACCCGGATGGGGGAGCATGCTAAGTGTGGTGGACGGGGGCCTAGCTCCAGTGCCCTGGGAAGATCTGGACCCTGCTATGGTCCGGGAAATTCAACGTCAGAGCAGCGTCTACACCCTGGATGTTCTGAAAAATCACCTACGACCTGGAGACGCCGTAGAGACTACTCCTGGGGGAGAGGAGTACGTTGAGTCTGACACTGTTGCCTCCGACTCCCCCTGCCGTGTACCTAACCCTGATGTAGTCTCAGAGTGTTGAGTATCCGAGCTACCCAGCTCTATACACTCTGATGACAAGACTGAGCATGACACCTCCTTGGTGCAGACGGACAGACAGGACGACCCGCCACACGCAGCACGGGGAATGCGGGGCGAAAGAGGGGGAACGGAGAAGACACAAAACCCGGCGCGGGCCCCCGCCCCCCAGACCTGCCTTGAGCGCCGCGCACACAGGAACAGGGCACTGCACCCGTCAAGGCAGTAGTGGCGCGCCGCGCCATGCACCAGCCCAGCAGCTAGGCAGCCCCCGCGCCAGCCCGAGGGGGTCCCACTGGCGACAAGCCAGTAGCCCGGGCCCGGCGGCGCCGGCACCCCGGGCGACCACGCATTAGCGGGTCGGCGTGGAAGGTAAGCGCTTGCAGCTACGGTTGCTAAGTGATGCACTGACGGGCGAGTGGCGAGAAGGCGAAGCCAGGGAGGGACAGGACTCCGAGCCCCGTGAACCTGGGGACTCCGCCATCAGCAGGAGACCAACGCGGGCGGCAAAGCCAAGCTGCCGGACCACTACAGCTGCACACTCAAATGTGCAATCTGTGGTAAGAGGAAGCACTACGAGGACGAGTGCTACCACAAGCAACGCCACTTGGCGAAGCTCAAGTCCCAGAACGGCAGTGGCAAGGGCAGTGGCAAGGGCAGCGCTGACAAGGACAGTGGCAAGGGCAAGTCCAAGGGCAATGGCAAAGGCCAAGGTGGCAAAGGCAAAGGTGGATGAGGAAGCTCTGACCGCAAGCCGGACAAGAACAAGAACACAGACCAGTCCGGAGCGAACCCCAATACTACACCAGGGGAGAACTCTGTGCCCTCAGACGGGCAATCAACCACGGGACCTACGACCCGTTTCCAGACACAAGCCGAACAGGAACAAGGGACTAAGCGTGCCAACGAAGACGGGGACCAGTCAAACGCCCGCAAACGCTCCTGATTCATGCGCATGGTGCAGAAACTTAGAAGAAGAAGGGGTTTGAAGTGACCTGCCGCGCGGAGTTCTTACAGGGACGCACCGGGGGACCTACAGATCTGGTGTTCTGGGTACGTATCCGTCCTTGGGGGACGTGAATACCTGGGGGTACTGGATGTCGGGGCCACTATATCTATTGTGGCCAAGAAAACTTTACCTCGTGAGCACCTGAAGAACATCATGCCTACCGCAGCCATCCGCATGGGGATTGGGCATGTGGTGCACAGTGGTGGGGCCTGTGGTGTGGTCGAAGTGCCTATGGAATCTAGGGGCATCGCCCATCGGTTCTAGGTGATGGACACCGACGCCTTCCACTTCGTGCTGGGGACCAATTTCCCAGATTCTATCCCTTACACTGCAAGCGCCCTACTTCCTCCAAGTGGACAATGGTAACGGAGAGGAATCTGTACTACTGGAGCAGTCTGAACATACGTCAAGCTACCTGAGGGTATGCCAGAAGGAGCCCTTTACCATGATGGTCGCCTCCAAAACAGAGGACTATCAGCTCCTAGGGGATGTCCTGGACGAAGGTCTAAAGGAGTTGGGATACTCCCGGGAAGACCTCAACGTGGAGCTATTCGCCAGCGACAAGCAACATGTCCTGGACCTCTACTGCAGCAAAGGGAAAAATTGCTGCTATAAGTTTTACTGGCCCTCTTTCGGGATGGCCTGGGGGAACCCAAGATTCAGTGAACTCGGAAGGGTCCTGACCAAGCTGGCCCTCGAACATTCCCGTATGGTCCTGTGCTCCCAGATTGGAGAGCCCACGAGGGAAATGAGTACTGGCGTACTCTACTGCACACGCTGACGCTCACCTCCATCCAGCTGCCGGACGACGCCGTCTACGTGCCTCTGGACCGCAAAACACCTATCGTGAAACCCGGATGGGGGAGCATGCTAAGCGTGGTGGACGGGGGCCTAGCCCCAGGGCCCTGGGAAGATCTGGACCCTGCTAAGGTCCTAGAAAATCAACGTGAGAGCAGCGTCTACACCCTGGATGAATTGAAAAATCAACTATGACCTGGAGACGCCGTGAAGACTACTCATGGCAGAGAGGAATACGTCGTGTCTGACACTGTTGCCCCCGACTCTCCCTGCCGTGTACCTAACGCTGATGTAGTCTCAGATTGTGGACTACCCGAGCTACCCAGCTCTATACACTCTGATGACAAGACTGAGCATGACGCCTTCTTCGTGCAGACGGACGGACGGGACGACCCGCCACACGCAGCACGGGGCTTGAGAGGGGGAACGGAGACGACACAAAACCCAGCGCCGGCCCCGGCCCCCCAGACCTGCCGCGGGCGCCCCGCACACACGAGCAGGGCACTGCAACCGCCAAGGCAGTAGTGGCGCGCCGCGCCACGCACCAGCCCCGCGGCCAGGCAGCCCCCGCGCCAGCCCAAGGGGGTCCCAGAGGCGACAAGCCAGTAGCACGGGCCCAGCGGCGCCGGCATCCAGGGCGACCACGCATTAGGGGGGCGACGCGGTGGGTAAGCGCTTGCAGCTACGGTTGCTAAGTGATGCACTGACCGGGGAGTGGCGAGAAGGGGGAGCCGGGGAGGGACAGGGCTCCGAGCCCCGTGAACCCGGGGGACTCCGCAATCAGGCAGGAGGTGTGTCCTGAAGGGCCCCCCACTAGGTCCTGGTGGGGAGGATATCACCTGGCCCGACCAGGTGGCCCCTCGGGGCCGAAAGGCGCCTAGTACCCGAAACCTCAGACCTCAAATTTCGAACCTCTTCGTGCAGACGTGCGTGGAGGAAGTGGAGAACGCCTATTTTGCTGCCCCTCAGGAACCCCTCCTCTCCGTGAGGGGAGAGGAGCACCTGGACAAGGAGCTGGACCCCCAGGCTGAGAGAGTACGTGGACTCCAAGAGGAGATTGGTGGCAAAAAAAGCTATGCTATGCTAGGCCTACCCGCTGTTCCTGGCCATTGAAGGGTCTCTGGGAGATATCTCCCAACTGAAGGAGGACCTCGACCAGAAGATTACCACCTGGCAACGAGAGGTGGATCTTTAGCTCATGAAGAGCGTGTGGGAAGCCCATGTGAGGACCCCAGAGGAGGATGAACTCTTAGAGGAACCCCCTCGAGTGTGCCTATGTTGTCACCGTCCACCTGGGACTGGGGAACTGGACCTTCTCTAGGCCTACCAAGGGCTGAAGGATACAACCAAGGACGCTGAGGCGGTTGAGGACCACCTCCCCGCTTCTGTACACCAAGGAGCAAGCAATCGACACTCTGACGAGGACATGGAGGACTGGATCAGCTTCTTGGACCCTACAGTACAGAAGCTGATCAGGACCTACCTGCAGATATTCGGAGAACTACCCCCTCCAGCCTCCTGTGACAAGCTGGTACAGATGGACATCAAGCTGGAGCCCGAGTTCGTGGGTCACAAGATACGTAGGAGACCCTAGTGGGCTCCCAAAGAGCAGGCCAATGTGATAGAGCGACAGGTACAAGAATGTATCGACACTGGCCTGGTCCTGGAGTACAAGGATGGGGACTACCCCCAACATTGCAGCCCCTGTTTCGTGGTGGCTAAGCTGGGGTCTACAGCCAAACGGCTGGTAGTGGACTATGGAGAGCTGGGCAAGAAGACGCTGAACCACTCAGGGTCCATTCCTAACATGGAGTCAACCCTCGAGAAAATAGCCTCCTACCGCTAGAAGACGAAGATGGACAAGCGGAGTGGATTCTGGCAATTGGACCTGACGCCCACTGCCCAGGAGCTTCTAACCTTGATCACCCCTCAGGGGAGGGTGTTCAAGTGGAAGGTCATGCCCTTTGGCGTGGCTAATGCACCCGCTGTTTTTCAAGAGCTGATGAACAAGATCCTATCCATCCTACGTCGGAGACCTGTGGTGCAGGAACTCATATCCCGGGGCGTCCAGATGGAAGCACACATCGGCGACGTATGCCTAGGAACGAATACCCAAGAGGACCACCTAATCCTCTTGGGCGACTTCTTTGCAGTCTGCCACGAGAACCGCACCAGACTCAAGCTGGAGAAGTGTGAGTTCATGCAGCAGACTATGCGGTACCTCGGGTTCGACATTGGCTATGGGGGGTGGACCCCTGTGGCCTCTAAGGCCAAACCCCTGATGGACGCTAAGGTACGACATGGAGACCCCAAGATAGGACTCCATGATGTACCCAGTTTCGTTGGGGCTTGCAACTTCTACCGCTGCCACGTCCAGAATTTCACCTACACCAGCGCCATCGTGACGGAGCTCATTAAGAAGAGTACTACCTTGCGCTGGGGCCCTCAAGAACAAAAAGCGTTTGACGAGCTCAAGGACACAGTGGCCAACGCTAAATGCTTGGGCGTGTCTAGAGCACAGGGGGAAATCATCCTGGTGACAGACGCCAGCAATGTGGGCGGAGGTGGAACGTTGTTCCAGTGGCAAGCACTAGAGAAGGAGGAGTTCGAATCGGCAATTTGCCAATTGGGTACTGATGGACTAAGTCGAGACAGTACCCTCAAGCACAGCTACCCTGACAACAAATGGGTCCTGGTTCCCCTGGGTCATTGGAACTCGAAATGGAACCAGGCCCGGGGTAGGTAGGTAGGTATCCTCGAGAGCTCGGGATGCCTCCTTTGACGATGCAGGAGGAAGGTCTTCCCAAGGGGACGTCCTGTCCCTCCCACTGCCCTATGTCAGGTGCCTCTTGAGCCGCTCCCGCATGTGCTTGGGAAGGCATTGTCGCGGCCACCAGGTCCATGGGTCCCAGCTGTGATGGTGTCCCCACATGTGTCCATGGGTAGGGCCACATGCCCCTTCCTTTGGGCGGCAGCTCTTGGGGCTGCCCAGCCGTGTGGAGTCTCTCTCACCACAAGGGGTATTGCTCCCGCTAGTCTACGGTACGACCGCCTCACCCTTGTGTCTTTAGTTGCGGGGCCACTCTGCTTGGCAGGCGACCCCCTTCTGGACTGTGTACCGGCTCGCCTGTCACCGGTTGCTTCCATGGCTCCGGGTGACGTTTGCCATGGTCCCCGATGCAGCCTGGCCGGGCTCGGACCAGTGGCCTTGGAGTACCGCTCCTGCCACTGGCCCGCTGGGTCGGCTGGCTCGCCCCAGTGCGTCCGACCCATGGGGTGTTGGTTCTTTCCTGTTCCTCGGCCGCCCTACGTGTGTGCAGTGTCCTGGGCCACTTGGCTCCTGCTCACCGGTGTGCTCGCTCGTTGTGTTGTGTTGCTTGTGCGGTGTCCTGAGCCACTTGGCTCCTGTTCACCGGTGCGCCCGCTCGGTGTTTTATGTTGCGTGTGCGGTGTCCTGGCCCTCGTGGCTCCTGTTCACCAATTTGCCCGCTGGGTGTGTTGTGTTGCGTGGGCGGTGTCCTGGGCCACTTGGCTCCTGTTCACCGGTGTGCTCGCTCGGTGTGTTGTGTTGCATGTGCGGTGTCCTGGGCCACTTGGCTCGCGTTCACCGGTGCGCCCGCTGGGTTGGTTGTGTTGCGTGTGCAGTGTCCTGGGCCACTTGGCTCCTGTTCACCGGTGCGCCCTCTCGGTGTGTTGTGTTGTGTGTGCGGTGTCCTGGGCCACTTGGCTCCTGTTCACCGGTGTGCTCGCTCGGTGTGTTGTGTTGCGTGTGCGGTGTCCTAGGCCACTTGGCTCCTGTTCACCGGTGCGCCTGCTGGGTGTGTTGTGTTGCGTGTGTGGTGTCCTGGGCCACTTGGCTCCTGTTCACCGGTGTGCCCGCTCGGTGTGTTGTGTTCCGTGTGCGGTGTCCTGGGCCACTTGGCTCCTGTTCACCGCTGCGCCCGCTGGATGTGTTGTGTTGCGTGTGCGGTGTCCTCGGCAACTTGGCTCCTGTTCACCGGTGCGCCCGCTCGGTGTGTTGCATTGCGTGTGCGGTGTCCCCGGCCACTTGGCTCCTGTTCACCGGTGCGCCCGCTCGGTGTATTGTGTTGCGTGGGTGGTGTTCCTGGGCCACTTGGCTCCTGTTCACCGGTGTGCCTGCTCGGTGTGTTGCTTTGCGTGTGCGGTGTCCTGGGCCACTTGGCTCCTGGTCACCGGTGTGCCCGCTCGGTGCGTTGCTTTGCGTGTGCGGTGTCCTGGGCCACTTGGCTGCTGTTCACCGGTGTGCTCGCTGGGTGTGTTGTGTTGCGTGTGCGGTGTCCTGGGCCACATGGCTCCTGTTCACCGGTGCGCCCGCTCGGTGTGTTGTGTTGCGTGTGCGGTGTCCTAGGCCACTTGGCTCCTGTTCACTGGTGCGCCCGCTGGGTGTGTTGTGTTGCGTGTGCGGTGTTCTGGGCCACTTGGCTCCTGTTCACCGGTGTGCCCGCTCGGTGTGTTGCTCTGCGCATGCGGTGTCTTGGGCCACTTGGCTCCTGTTCAGCGGTGTGCCCGCTCGGTGTGTTGCTTTGCGTGTGCGGTGTCCTTGGCCTCTTGGCTCCTGTTCACCGGTGTGCTCGCTCAGTGTGTTGTGTTGCGCGTGCGGTGTCCTGGGCCACTTGGCTCCTGTTCACCGGTGCGCCCGCCCGGTGTGTTGTGTTGCGCGTGCGGTGTCCTGGGCCACTTGGCTCCCGTTCACCGGTGCGCCCGCTCGGTGTGTTGTGTTGCGTGTGCGGTGTCGTGGGCCGCTTGGCTCTTGTTCACCGGTGTGCTCGCTCGGTGTGCTGTGCTGTGGGTTGCGCGTGCGGTGTTGGTTGTGGGGGGCGTCGCTGCGGGGCGCTCACTTGTCCATCCGGACGGCGGCTGTTCGTAGCCGGTAGGGGCTGGGTACCCTCCAGGCGCGCACTAATCCATCACGACGGCGGCTGTTCGTAGCCGGTTGGGGTGGGAGACCCTCGGGGCGCGCACTCGTCCATCCTGTAGGCGGCTGTTCGTAGCCGGTAAGAGCTGGGTACCCTTCGGGTGCGCACTCCTCCATCTGGACGGCGGCTGATGTTGCTTGGCCGGGTCGGGCGGGCCGGCCTCCCGGGCGCGTTCTGGTGCGCCTAACTTTTTTCTTTGGCCGCTTTGTCTTTCTGCTTTGCTTGGCCCCCTCCGGGCTGGGTTTGCCCTGGTCTTGGTCCTTTCCCTCCTCGGTTCTTTCTGTGCTCTCGCCTTTTTTTGTGTCTCCCGGTTGGCCGCTGGTTGCTGCCCCCCCCCCCCTTCTGCGGTTTTTGTTGTTTTCGCTCGGTGCCTTGGTTTTTTTTTTCTCCCCCTCTTCTTTTGTGCGCCCCCGTTGTCTCCGGCTTTCTCTAGGTTCCGGCCCCGGGCGCCCTGGGCCTTGGCGTTGTGTTTTGTTTATGTTTCTCGGCCTCCCGCTGCCAGGCTCTACGTGTGCGCTCGCCTCGTTTGTGTCTCCCGCTTGGCCGTTGGCTGCTCCCTTGTGGTTGCTGCCCCCCCCCCCCCTTCCCTTTTGTGTCTCGCGGTTTTCGTCGCTCCTGCTCGGTGCCTTGGTTTTTTTTTCTTCTTATTTTTCTTCCTCCCTGCGCCCCCGTTGTCTCCGGCTTTCTTTGGTTTCTGGCCCCGAGTGCCCTGGGCCTGGGCGCTGTGCGTTGTTTGCTTTGTTGGCCTTCGGCTTCTCGGCTCTCCGTGCGCTCTCGCCTCTTTCGTGCTGTCTGCCTGGCCGTTGGCTGCTCCGTGGTGGTTGCTGCCCCCCCCCCCCCCCGCCCCCCTTTGTGTCTCGCGGTTTTCGTCGCTGCCGCTCGGTGCCGTGTGCCGTGTGCTGTGCTGTGCTGCGTGTCCCTGGGTGCGGTGTCGCGCCGCGCTGCTGCGCATTGTGCCGCCCGGTGTTGTGCTCTCGTGTGTTGTGTTGCTTTGTTGCGCCCGTTTGGTGCCGCTGCTTGTTGCGCTGTGCCCTCTGGCGCTGCCTGTCGCCCTGGGGCCCTGTGCTTTGCGGCGCTGTTTTTTGCGGTGTTCCCCCGTGCTGTGCGCTCTGTGCTGTGTGTGTTTTGTCGTGGCGTGGTGGTGCCTGCTGTTGTTTGCCGCTCTGCTTTGTGCTGTGTGTGTCCCGGGGTGCTGTGCTGTGCTTTCCCTGTCATTTCTGCTCTGTGCGGTGCTGTGCTTCGCTGTGCTGGTGCGCTTGCGTTGTGCTGTTCGTGTGGTGCGTGCTGTTGCTGGCGCCTGGTGCTGTGGTGCGCTGCTGTGTGCTGTGCTGTTTCCTGTGGTGTGCTGTGGTGCGGTGCTGGGTCTGGTGGCCCGTGGTTGTCTGCTGGTGGCGTGTCTCCGTGTCGGTGTCCGTGTCTGACCGCATGGTCTGCTTCCCTGTGGTTGGTGTGGTGTGCTGTGATGCCCTGCTTCCCTGTGTCGTGTGCTGTGGTGCTGTGCTGTCGCGTGGTGGTGTGCTGTTGTGTTCTGCTGTCGTGTTGCGGTGCTGTTGGGGCTTGTTTTGCCCTACTGTGGCCTGTCTTGCTGTGCTGTGTTGTGCTCTTGGTTGGCTGTGCTGTTTTTTGCCCGGTGGTGGTGTCTGCGTGCTGTGGTGCCCTTTCCCTCGTGCTGTGCGTTCCCTGTCTTCTCCGCTCTGTGCGCTGCGGTGCCTTGTTGTGCTGGCTGTGGTGCCCTGCTTCCCTCTGTCGTGTGCTGTGGCGCTGTGCTGTCGTGTGGTGCTGTCCTGTCGTGCTCTGCAGTCGTTTTGCGGTGCTGTTTGTGTTTGCTTTCCCCTCCTGTGGCCTGTTGTGCGGCGCCGTGCTGTGCTGTGTTGTGCTGTTGGTTGTCTGTGCTGTTTTTTGCCCGATGGTGGCGTTTGTGTCCTGTGGTGCCCTTTCCCTCCCTGCCGGCAGGCACCAAAAACATCAATTATCTTACATGTCACCCCGCGTTGGTGGCGGTGTCGTGGCTGCCTTGCCTTGGTGGTTGCGGTGTCCTGGACTTGGCGCCGCGTGCGTTCCACCTGCAGCGAAGGGGAGGCGAAAGCGTCGAGGGTGGGGCACGGGCTGGAGGGGAAGGTACACGGTGAATGAGAGAGGGCGTGAGAGACGAGTACAGGGGCGCGGCGTGCTGCGAAAAAAAAACGTTTTTTTTTCGAGTTTTACGCGTTGCTCGCGACGCAGTTTCCTTTACGTAGACGGTGTATTAGACGACGGCAGGGACGGCGTTGTGTTCCTGTTAGGTTTACGGCGCTTATTTGTCTATTTAAGTTCAAAATTTCCGATGTCGAGATGGACAAGCGGAGTGGATTCTGGCAATTGGACCTGACGCCCAATGCCCAGGAGCTCCTAACCTTGATCACCCCTCAGAGGAGGGTGTTCAAGTGGAAGGTCATGCCCTTTGGCGTGGCTAATGCACCTGCTCTTTTTCAAGAGCTGATGAACAAGATCCTATCCATCCTACGTCGGAGACCTGTGGTGCAAGAACTCATATCCCGGGGCGTCCAGATGGAAGCACACGTCGGGCACGTATGCCTAGGAACAAATACCCAAGAGGACCACCTAATCCTCTTGGGCGACTTCTTTGCAGTCTGCCACGAGAACCGCACCAGACTCAAGCTGGAGAAGTGTGAGTTCATGCAGCAGACTATGCGGTACCTCGGGATCGACATTGGCTATGGGTGATGGACACCTGTGGCCTCTAAGGCCAAACCCCTGATGGACGCTAAGGTACGACATGGAGACCCCAAGATAGGACTCCATGATGTACCCAGTTTCATTGGGGCTTGCAACTTCTACTGCTGCCACGTCAAGAATTTCACCTACACCAGCGCCATCCTGACGGACCTCATTAAGAAGAGTACTACCTGGCGCTGGGGCCCTCAAGAACAAAAAGCGTTTGACGAGCTCAAGGACACAGTGGCCAACGCTAAATGCTTGGGCGTGCCTGGAGCACAAGGGGCAATGATCCTGGTGACAGACGCCAGCAACGTGGGCAGAGGTGGAACGTTGTTCCAGTGGCACGCACTAGAGAAGGAGGAGTTCGAATCGGCAATTTGCCAATTGGGTACTGATGGACTAAATCGAGACGGTACCCTCAAGCACAGCTACCCTGACAACAAATGGGTCCTGGTTCCCCTGGGTCATTAGAACTGGAAATGGAACCAGGCCCGGCGTAATTTCTCTACCTATGAGCAGGAACTGCTCGCGGGTATGCTAGTGCTATCCTCTCAGTCCCAATTGTCCGGGAGGAACCCAGTAGTTTGGCCAAGAACCGGTCCACACCTTGCAGAAGGGACGACAACCTGAGAAGGCTAAGCTCAGACGCTGATGGACCTACCTGAGCCAGCTACGGCTCTCAGTACATTATATCCAGGGCGTCAAGAACGAGTGTGCGGACTACATCAGCCGCAACAACTTTGACGACATGCCTGGTGCCAGGTCTGAGGAGCTAGCCAAGGAGGCGTTCAGCCGTATGGATGTACACCTGGACCTCAACATGACCATGATCAGACCTATAGATGGACTCCAGTGGAAGTGGAGTACCTGAAAGAGTTTAGGGACATCTACAAACGCCTGGATAGGCGTCTGGAGCCCACCCTGGTTGACCAGGAGCAGTGGAAGCGGGACAGAACCTACCTCTGGCATGAGGACCGGATAGTCGTGCGTAGCGACTGTATCCCGGCACTCCTCAAGTTGACCCATGAGTCCAGTGGCCATGTGGGAGCGAACCGTACCATGAAGCTGTTCAAGCAGTGTTTCCACTCTACGTGGACGGACGATCAGCTGCAGAAAACCCTCCAGCCCATCGTGGACAACTGCCCGTGTCGGTCCTGCAAACCTGGGTGTATCAGGGACAGAGGTCTCCATTCGCCACTCCCTATCCCCCACTGTGCCAACAGTGTTCTCCACGTGGACTACATAGAAATGCCCAATTTTGGGGGCTATGACTTTGCCCTAGTGGTAACCTGTGGGCTGACCAGGTTTACCAGGGTGTTCTCATGCACTAAACACATCACCAGCGAGGAGACCATCAAGATATTCCTGGAAGAGTGGTCCTGTGTGTATGGGGCACCCGGAGAGATTAACTCATACGAGGTCGTCCGAGTACGCTCCGACACTGGCTGGTACAAGAGAGTCCTGAGGTTCCTAAATGTCCAGGTGTCAACGGAAATTGCCTATACTCATACGAGCAAACCCCTATGCGAGCAACAGATTCGAGTTCTCAAATAGAATGTGAGGATTTGGTGCAAAACTGAGCGCACCAAAGACTGGGTGAAACTACTCCCCGTCATATCCTTGATGATGAACTCCTGAGAGAGTTTGGCAAGTGGCTATTCGCCCCATGAGCTGTTCATGGGACGCCGGGCGTGGTTCCTACATGCTCCCTATCCTGAGGATTCCTACTCCACTGTGGGTAAGTGGGTGAAGGCGCAACAAGACAAGGTTGACAAGGCCAAGGCTATGCTTCAGAGAGTGAGGGAGCGCCAGTGGAACAAGAAGAACAAGCACCGGGTGCCAGCCTCCTACCAAGAGGGAGACTGGGTGCTGGTGCACCACAGTCGGCTACCCGCCTGGCCACGCTCCACCAGCGATGACCCCTACTTTGGGCCCTACAAGATCCTGTCTGTGGGGGGTCACCGCAACACAGTGCGGTGTTCACCCCGACTAGGGGGGACCCTGGTGTGCGCTGCTCAACAGCTCAAGCGCTACTACGACCCAGAGGACCTCTGTGGGGAAGAATGGCAACTAAACGACGAGGAGATCGCCGCTCTGGACCTACAGGGCGCTGCCAGCCCAATGGAGGATGAAGGAGCACTCCCCGACATGAATACCGAGGAGTTGGCTAAGGAAGGCTTCTACCTCGTGAAGTTGATTATCCGACACCGCTATCGCCAAGGGTGTCGTTTCCCCACCCTCTGGGAATGGTTTGGAGTTGAGGAAGCTACCTGGGAACCCTTTTCTGCCTTTGTGCTTCCTGATGGACGCTTGAATTCTGTTCTGGTAGATAACTTGTCCGGGAACAACCTAGGAGAATTGCTGAGGCTTGCTGAAACGCTTGCCTCTCAGAGGAACCTTGGGACTGAACCCTTCCTATACCTGCCTCTATGTTTGAGAGTGTGTTGATCCTGAGGACCTATGAGCACGCTGCAGAAATGGTGTCCTAATTATACCCAAGTCTGCACGCTTGCTGAACCCGGCAGATGTCTTTACACGGTGCCACGGGGTACGCCCCGGGTCTCTCCGCCCCTAGGTGCCCAAATTCTGTGCTGGCACCAGACTTCCTCGGGGGAATACCCATCGCTAACGCCAAGGTAATGGTTTTCCTACCTACCTGCCTCCTAAAGGGGAGGGGTGGCCAAAAGCTATGAGGCATTAAACCGCCTGTTTGCTACACGGCCAAAACCTAGACTACCACTGCCACTGCCCGCCAAAACCCTGATAAAACCTCAGGAAACAAGCGGGACAGTGACACACACACTACAGGTCCTACACTCAGTACAGTGACAGCAGCCTTCGAAGGATGAGCAAGCTCTGGGCTCAAGCCCAGGCCTACCACTCCTACACACACAGACTACTTGGCGTTGTGGAGGAACATGTCCCAGGCCCTAATGGCCCACCTGTGAAAGTACAAGAGAACACAGTGCTACTAAGGGACTGTGGCCTAACAGGGACGCCACTACGCGCCACTATGCGGAGTGCTCTGTTTGCGTGCACAGGGTGTACGATGAACAGGTCGGACTGCTCTCACCCCCCACGGCTGAGGTACAGTTTTTTTTTGTTGTGATCTGCGCCGCATGGTCTAGCGCGACAAGGAACTGCACCAATTCACCCTTACTTGCCCACCAGTAAAGCAAAGGCGGATGAACTCGGTAAGCGGCGGAGGATATAAGCCAGCCTGCACGTATTAAATGCTTCTCAGGCTGACCTATAATACGCTGTCCTCTTACCGAGTTATAAGCAAGCAAGCTGGAGGTACTCCACCCGTTCTCTTATAGAACGTGTGCTGGAGCGCCTCATTAACCTAAACAAGGGTTATACCGGGCGCAACACGCGTGGCCTACCCTTTAATGCGCCATATGCATGCACGGGTATGCACGAATCTGTCAATCTACTATTTGACCACTCCTTTTCTAACAATCCATACCAATCACAATCACAAACCAAACCTGCGGTGGCCCCTCCTGGGCTTACTCACCTTACCTACCGCCCCGAGAGAGAGCAAGAGAGAATGTGAAACGAAACACAGGCGAAGCAAATCGTTATGCACACGTGTGTATGTTCTAATCAGTGATACAAAAACAGGGGGGTTTGTGTGTAAGAGCAGTTGTCACGGTTGCCCCGCATTGCACCGCAGGACAGGACCGGTATCCCCCGGTGACAACCACTCCTTGGCCGGAGGCCATCATTTTAACCCTATTCTCACCTCTTATCATCGTGCAATGTTCCAATCTGTCCCTCTACTCTATGTTTGGGCTGCAACACGGCGAAACCTCGGGAACAGGAGACAAGCAATGTGCATGCTGCATACAAAGCAACAAGAACCTGTAGGTTTCTACCTTGCTCAGTGAAGTCTCTTCCGCATTCTTGAACTCTGTCTTCCTGATTTGTGCTAGAGGCACACATGGAATCTCTACGTTTTTTATCAATTGCATGTCTCGTCATTTCTTTATTATTACGTGACATACTGTTATGATCTTATTTTCTCTGTCTTTGTCGGCGCCCAATTGGGATGCGCTCCGGCGCGCTGCTTGTCTCTGTGTGTAAATGCAGGGATTTAAAAACTCCGGTGATGAAATGAAATTGCGCAAAATTGTGCATTTAATGCATATTGAGATTCTGGACAGGTGTGCACCCTCAGAAAAGTTCTAGGCCATCATTTGACGGATTTTGGTGTTTGTGTTGATCGTCCCTCAACCCTTCGTCCCTTCTCTGCAGATATCCTGGAGCGGATTAAGTGGAGTAGGCTGTGTTCTGGCCGCAAATCTGACTCCTGGACCACTGTCCAGAGTCCAAGACCCCATTGAGGGCAAAATAGTTTTCAACGCCACCCCCTCGCACTAAGGACAGACCCCAGACAGCGTGCCCTGATCGTATCCTGCGTTGGATGTTGCGTATTGCACTGCGGTTTGCTATTTGCAGGGAGAGGTGTGTGCACACGTGATTTATCATGGCCATTTTAACCCCCTACCAAGCCACAGCTGCCCCACGGATGCAAATGAGCGCAGAGGGAGCTGTAGGTGTCTGTGATGACTAAGCGAAACCTGGGGACTACCCTGACGCAGCGCCTTCTTTCCAATGCTAGGGATGTTATAGGTAATTTTAAAAAGATGTTGAAGCCATGGGGAGGATTCCTTTAAAATGCGACAGTGGTGGCCACCACAGCACAGGGGAGGAGTAAGAGAAAGTGTACTTTCCTGCCAAAAGGTTAGCTTTATCTGTCATAGAGAGGCCTAAAGGCATAACACATTTTCATCTTAGTATTGGCCTAACCAAAAGGGGTGACAAGACATTTTGACCTATAAAACCAAGCATTGAACTTTGGACGTTGTGTGGACCCCTGACTCCCCAACTGATTGGACTTATGCACCAGTTCCTGGACTGACTGAGGCGCTGACATTAATACAGAGCCTATACATTTCTTTATATTTTCTCATGAATGCTTAGCTATCCTAGTCGTCTGCACCCTAGGAGGCTGGGGCACCTCTTTTTGAGAGGTCTCGGCTTCAATACCCAGTCAGCCCAGCTAAGTAGGAAGATTCCATGTGACATGGCAGTGACCTCAGCGCCACAAGCCATGCCACCTCAGCACCTATGGGACCCAAAAGAAAGATCGCACATCTCTAGATGGCCCTATAATGTTGGGGATTTGATCCTGTGGTCCCCTACTTGCACTGTGGGTACTTATCGTTCTTGTTGATTTCATCGAAACACATTTATATGGAAAACCTGAGCCACACCATATCTTCAAGGCATTCAACAGTGAAAGCCTGTTCTAACTTTCTTGCCGTATTATACAGGTCTTAGACTTGAAGGTAATTGACTATTTCCAAACGGTCATATCAAGCGCTAAGGACTCTGCCCGCTTTCTTGGAGAAAGTAGGACGGCGCCCTGGGTACCCTGGCAAGAAGTTTCCCGCAAGCACAGCGCCTGGCCTATACCGTCTAACACATCATGAGCATGCAGAATGCAGGGCAGGAAGGCATGTTGGTCACAATGACAAAACACAATGGCAAAACAAACTTATCCAGGAGATGGACTCCTCCTAGGCTTACTCACCTTACTCACCAGAAATCATGTGAATGCCGAAGGACAAAGAGCGCAAGAGCAAACCTAAGCGCTTAAACAATCTTACGGCGATTCATAACAACCCTAATCCATTAATGCATCGTGTTTATCATACACTCTTACCTCTGTAACCTGCAAGAGAAAGAGAGTAATGAAGGTCAACTGCACAGCGCAAAACGAAGCCTAGCGTTTTGGGCTACCCTACTTTGACTCTACGGCAAAGCAGACAGGCACAAGCACTTTCTTTTTCACCCCCGAAGAGAAAGAAGGAGTGATGGGATGCACACAAAAAGCACCACAACATGTCAATGCTCGGACTAGGCACATGGATCCCGAGCACAGCGCTGATTCCAACCCTACGTGCTGCGTGCTTCATTCCTGTGGCATACTTTCGATTCTTTGTTTTACCTGTGCAGAGCAAGGAAGGTAAGGATCCAAACTGCCAAGGAACGCAGCGATGACAACCCTAGTGTTTTGACGAAACTAACAACACGAACAAAATGCATACGTGTCTCATTACAATAACATACCTGAGAGGCGGGTTGTCCGCCTGCTTTGTTGTGTGGCTGTTTGTTTCACTCTTTTACCTAACGTTTCTAAAGTTTTTGTTGCAACGGTGCAAGATTTCCTCTTGAAAGCCTTCAAAACCACGGCTCATACCTTCTTCCTGTATGGCCGTTTGACTTCCGTAGGTTCTATTTTTAAGCGCAGCTGTGACTGTAAGTTTTAGACTATAAAAGACGATTTCTAACGACTTTAAGTCCAGTTTTAGTGATTAAGAAGGTTCCTACCAGGACCGGCCCCTGCTGTGCCCCTTCCGCCTGTCACCCCTGCTGACTTGCTCCTGATCAGCGATTGCATTTCTCAAGATGCAGGGTCCAAAATCCAAAAATATAGAAATTACAATCCTCCTTCAACCCTGAACAGCAACCAGATCCCACAAATACAGCAATAACCCAATCCAGAATCCAATCCAAATCCAAACTGCGGGCTTCCGTTCAGCACACCGATTGTCTCACGGTGGCGGGCATGTACAAGAATTGCACCAGAGAGGAAAGCCCTGAAATTGGCATATGAACAAAAATAAAGCAAGGTTGGGGAAAGAGGTAAACATACACAGACTCAGCGATAGACCCCTCATTCACTGGACTCAAGATCTTCCCTTGACTCACCAACATGATGCCCTGAACCCAGTCAAATAAGATTGCTAAATGCCATGTGTCAAAAGTCACTACACAAACCCCAAAAATGTGTTCCCTCCCAAGCCTCTAAATCCCAGCCCAATAGGGGAGGTGGCGTGTCATGGCCTAGAGTCGCACTTAGGACCATGCCCTACCCTGACATAATCTTGGTTCTACTTGGAGTCGATTGGGCTTGGAGAACTGCCCCATGAAGATTACCTCACAACATGGCAAAATCAGGCAAATCACACCATTATGCCCAAAAATCAATTACATACTCAAAAATGCATACGGCAAATGTTCAAATGCTCCATGCATGTGTCCAACCGGAAAGTAGTATACAATGGTGATATAGACCAAAGATCCATGCACAAGAAAATTCCATCATTGGCTCCGAAATCGGTCCGGTCATGTACTTCACATGCTTCACAAGTCAACTCATGAATTTGGGACTAAATTTTGTGAGGCCTCGTGTGCCACGCCAAAGTGACCACCTGATCTGGCATATGATGAGGCACAACACCGAAGCATATGCCAACATATAAGCAGCATACCATAGTTCACAAATCCCTAGGCACTTTACGGTTAGCCGACCAGTTGAGCACATAGAATACAAAAATGAGCATAAAATGAGGTCAAAAACATGCAAATAATGCCAAATTCAAGATAATTACAATAGTATATAACTTCGCTCACCCATGGTATCAACATATGCTTCAAAACACAATTGCCTCTGACCATTTGCAAACAATTCCCCACTTGGATACCCACATGGACGCATGAGGACACCTTTGAACCTCCTCCCAACATGCACCATGAAAATGGGAAAATCGATAGTGGCGCTTGTGGGTCGCTCTGTAAGCCCTCCCATATGCACTATATGAGCGGTAAACTTAGGCCAGCGCTATGGAGTTCACCATTGGGACATGGGCGAGGCCCTTGCCACGTATGACTCCATATATCTTCCTACAAACGGAGATATATAACATGGGCGTGAGCATATCGAAGCACATACCATGCATATAACACATTCCCTCAAAAGTGGCTCCCACCATGATATGCCATGCCCCGCCATGGACATAACTTCACGTTAAAAATACGTAGGAACCCAAAGAAAGTATCTATGCAACACCAACACTCATGCAGTACACTCGAAAGTCGCATTATAATTTTCAGTTGCACGGTCCAAGAGTTATATATCACTTTCTACTCTCTTGACCATTATCCCTTGCTACACCGGGCATGTGTACACATCTAAGGCGTTTGATGCTTTCCAAATTAAGTTAAGACCAAGGCGATTCCAACCCAATTCTCGAAATTGGTATTTCTCGCCGTGAACCGGAGATATGATTCTTCAAAGTGGCCTCACGAATCACTTTTGTTTTGACTATATCTCCAAGAAAAATGAAGGGGATAACAAAAGGAAGGTTGATTGGTGATCGGGGAGAGATTCATCATATCAAGTGCGGCAATGTCGAAGTCGAAAATCCGATTTTGAAAGTCTGTTAATTAATTTTGCGAGTGTATAATATGAAAATTGCGGAAGCAACGAACCCTTTACTGATGAAATCTGACCCTTCATCGGGGTTTCCGCCAAAATATCTGTAAATAACAGTTAACCAATCGGTTACCGCAAAATCGCCAGCCAACTGACAGTCGCCGATACATTGACAATCAGAACCGAAGGCGGAAAAATTACGGAAACATTATGAACAAAAAACCCTGTTGATTCCTGATATTCTGATATATAAATCTTAGCTGGCGGCGCCTCGGTACTGAATATGGCCGCTCATAGCCAGAATGACCAAACCTATCACACTATGACATCAGGTTAGGTCAGGTGGATGGGAGAATATGATATCAGCCAATGGCGGCTTGCCGGCACATAAATACACAACCCAAGTGACCCAAGAATGGCCACGGGGGTCCGAACCGGCTTCAGCCCACTTCTCAGAGCGTTGTATCCGCTCGGAAACCATTGAAGGGAGGACGGGAGGACCCCAATGGGCGCCAACCCGCCCCCTCCATGTCCCACAGACACATGGAGGCCCCACACACGTCGTAGGCGTCCCCCATGCCCGAAGGGAGGGGTGAGGACACTGATAATCGGTGCCCTACGCCATATCCGGTCTCCTCTTGATCTACAACATGGACCAAGGGGATCAAAGATAGAGAAACGTCGTCGGTCGACCTAAATAAGTATACCACAATGAAATATATATGTGGAGATCGAGTGAAGGGGGTATATGGCCAATCAAGTCCCAGAAATCCCCGCATGAACGCCCTCACCCGTCTCCCAAGCACAAGAACAAACAAAAATGCCAAGGGGGATCCATTACGGTGCCACAGCAGCCACCAAATGGACGAACAGGTCCTTGACATCCAAAGAAATGTTCTTTTTCTTCAGAGAGTCCATCCAGACCGTGGTGTACCTCGGCACAAAGCTGCTTGGAGGCTCCCACGAGTCCCTGGATGCGGCGAATCCCTTCCAACGGACTTTATAAAGCCTCCCCCCAGGGCGTCCCCGGGTCCGGCTTGTCCGCCAGGATCCTCTCGGCGGTGAAGTCGTCGTCTTCAGCCTCGTCTTCTGAGTCCACATCGCCGGCCGTAGACTCGAAGGTGACGGGACGTCCGCTGGGGTCTGGTGCTCGGGGACGAAGCTGGGTATGGTCGCGGTCCAGGATCTTGTTATCCCCCACACGAACCGCATACACATCCTGCCGGACCTTCCGCACGATAACCCCCGGCACATACCAAGACGCCTGCCGATGCCTGGACAGGACATCCTTGTGGTGCCCCTCCACCCATACGGTGTCTTGGAGAGCATACTTCTGGACCTTTCCCTGCTTGAAGTACTTGGCCCTCTTCTCATGCTCGTCCTGAAGTGCCTTGCACACCTTGGCGGCCGTGTCTTCCGCCTCAGCCATCATAGCGTTCGCATCCCGGGCCACCTTGCCATGGGTCAACCACGGGAGAGTGCGTGACACTCGATCCTGTAGGACGCCTGGAGTACTCTCGACAGTGAATGATACCAGTTCTGGCCCGGTTCGTCAATGTGCAGCTGGCGGATTTTCTCGAACATCTGCCGCCCAGCCACCTTAGCCCGGCCATTCGACCGGCTGTGGTACGCCACGGTCTTGGCGTGCTGAATCCCCATGTGCTTGCACATCGTCTTGAACCACGTCCCCACGAATGGACTGCCCCGATCGCTGCAGATGACAGCTGGGACATCAAAAATTGTCAGCCAATGCCTGATCATGGCATTAGCGACGGTCTTGGCCTGCAGCCCCACTCCATGCTTGTCCTTCTTGTCCTTCTTCTTGGACTTCTTGCCAGGGACCGCCACGATATACCCGCTGTGCCTTTCCACCGCCAGGATGACACGGTCGTAGGTCTCTCCTTCCACGGTGACCTCAGGCATGGCGAATACATCGGTGGCTACGGACCGCATAAGGGCCTCCGGTATAGCCGTATACACAGGGTTGCCCGCTGTGAAATGGTTGGGGCTCTTCGTGGCCCAACACACGGCGAAGTCGCTGCAGTACTTGTCCAGGACGGCGTAGTACCCCGGTGGGAACTTGAAGCGCCACTCCAGGTCCTGCTGCATCTTGTCCCGACCAGGATGCATGAGCTGGGCGTTATGCCAGTGGTCAATGAGCTCCTCCATTCGGTTCTCAGGGACCAATAGCTTGTCCTCGAGGAACAGTTTGTCCCCATCCTCGGTCAAGCCCTCTGGCCATTCGTCGTTCGACGGGGCGCTCACGGCGTTCCAGTACTTGCTCCAGTGGTTGGATGCCGCATAGTCATCCGACCAGTCCTCTGTGAGCACAGACCTGACTAGGTCTACAGCAGCCACCATCCATTGCTCGAGGGTTTCCTCTCGAATAGCTTGAACTCGGGCGCCCCGGAACCTGGCCAGGTCCGTACGGTTTGCCATCACCACAAAGCACTTGACCCCCTCTTGCTCCATGGCCTTCTCCATCTCGATGATGCGCTTGGCCTCCTCGGTCTCCTCGGCGTCCCCATGGCTGGATATGTCCATCCAAGCCTTGCCCGCGGGGTAGGCCCATCGACTGAGGCAATCTGCCACAGTGTTGTCCTTCCCCGGGACGTATACGACGCCGAGGTCGAACTTGGCGAACGTCGCATGCCATCCGGCCCTCTTTGCAGCCGGTCCCGAGGGGGTGTCGATGTGCTCCTTGTGCCAGCTCTGCAAGGACTGATGGTCCGTACAAACCACCACCGGTTGCAATCCAATGTGGGCAGACCACTTCCTGAGCGCACAAACAATGGCGTACGTCTCCTTCTCCCTCGCGGTCCAGGTTCGACGTTGGCCCTCGGCCAGGATCCGGCTCCGAAACGCCACGGGTACGTGCGACCCGCCGGCCCGGACCTGCTCGAGGACTGCACCTACAGCATAGTCCGAGGTGTCCGTCCGTAGCACGAATCCCTTGTCCAGGTCCACCAGGAATAGACCCAGCTGCCCGAGCAGTCGCTCCATCAGGCGGTTGAACGCATCCTCAGCCTCAGGGGTCCAGGCAAGCTTCTTCTTGCTCCCCTTCCGGCCATCAAACTTACCCACCTGCAGCATCTTGTGCAGCGGCCCCGACAGTTCTGCATACATCCAGACATAGCCCGAATAGTAATTGCAGAACCCCATGAAGGATCGGAGTTCGCTGATGGTCTGGGGCTTCTCTCAGTGGTGCAGGGACGCCAGTTTCCCAGGCATGGGACGGCGTTGCCCGTGACCAACCACGTGACCCGCGAACTCCACTTCCTTCACGAAGAGTGAGGCTTTGGTCGGCTTGCACACCATGTTGTGCTTGTCCAGCTCGCTGAGCACTCGGCGCAGATCCTTCTCATGCGCTTCGAGGAGCTCGTCCTCAGTCATGTCCTCCGTGCCGGACCGGATGAGGATGTCATCCACAAAGGGGTCGGCACAGTCCCGGACAGGACCGAGTAAGTGCTCCATCATGCGCTGGAAAGCAGCTTTGCCATTCTTGGCGCCCATAGGCACCACTTTCCACTGCATGGGCCCCAGCGGCGTCGACATCGCTGTGCAGGACCTGGAGTCTAGGTGTAGCGGCATCTGGTGATAGCCGTGTTTCAGGTCTAACACCGTAAAGATCCGCTTTTTCCGTTGCTTTTGGAGGATGGTGTCGATCAGAGGAAGCGAGTACGAGTCGTGCTCGGTTTGCTCGTTCAAACCCCTGTAATCCACCACCAACCTCCACTCGACCTTCTCTTTCTTGGGCACGATAAGTTTTGGGCTGGCCCACTCACTGTCGGAGGGTTCGATCCAGCCCCGCTCAATGAACTCGGCCAACAACTTCTTCATGGCCTCGGCCCGGTCGCCCTGAAGTTGGTACTCCCGATGACGATGGATCTTGGGGTTCGGCTTCAGGTTGATCTTCGCTGTACCAAACCTCCCACGATCTGGAGGGTTCTTGTTGGCGACGCCACTGAATAGCCGCGGATAGGCATTGATCAGCCTCTCCTTCAGCTCGGCGACCTTCGGGTTCTCCTGGGCCTCTTCAGCTGCTTGCTTTGGTATCGATACAACCAACCGCACTGCGGTATAGGTCTCTCCTGGGTCCGAGTCCGACCTCTCCTCGTCCGATATGCCGTCTTCATCGTCATGGGGAGCTCTTCCCACGTATAATCTACGGAAATTTGCGGCATCGGCCTGGTTCTTGACGTTATCGGCACCCATTCTTGGAAAATCCCATGTCGGCGGGTCCGACCCAACCGGACCATCATATTGGTCCGCGATGTGATCCATGACCCTCGCCAAGAACTCATCCTTCTGGTACTTGCCGGTGACCAACATCTTGTCATCCCACCAATGCGGAGATGTGACCATGTCCCGCCTCTTCTTGGCTGCCACACGGTCGTGCATCCCCATCCGCATGTAGTTGACGACGTGGTCGATCTCGGAGTGGGACAGGATGTCAATGCCATCAATTGGCTGATCCGTCCCCTCCTTGGGCTTGATCCGCATGGGCACCGCCTCAATCCTACCGATGAATGCTTCATCACCCGTGGGCTGGGCTTGCGCCCCATCCACCAGGAAAGCCTTGGTACCCCACGCTTGACCCGGGGAGGGCATTGATACACCCTTGGCGTCGATGAACAACCCCTCCTCTGGCCTGAATGACATCTCGTTCAGGGTGATGGAGTCCAGCGTCGACTTGAGACCCTCCAGCGGACATGGGGTGGACCCTATGCCGGTTATGATCAGGATCCCCTTCGCCCTATCCGCGACGATCTTCTCCACTGTACGTCTGGTATTGTCCAGGGAGCCATGCCAATACATGGGCCCCCACTCCTTCAAACCCCAATGCCTGTGCCAGGCTGAGTCTCCTCGATGCCAATGCCTCCTACACTTCTGCAAAAGTGGGGCATCCCGGGAAGCGGAGACGTCCGTCTCGGGCGCTTCGGCTCCCAGCGTCTGGATCATCCTGACATACACCTGCGGCGCCATTCCATACTCCGTGAGCTGAACTCCACCGTCCCCTCTGGACTTGGCACCAACAGCTTGCACCGCTTGGACGATCCGATCCTCTTCCTCAGTATTCCATTGGGATGATCCGCATGCATAGTCCGTGGACAGCCATGTAAGGCATTCATCATCCTTCCGGACCAGCGTTGCACGATTGGGAAGGGCACCAATGGCATTTGCCACCATGAAGTCATACGGCATGATCATATCCCAATTTGTAATGTCGGCCACATAGAAGTTCCCGGATAGAGTGCTTCTCTTCGCCAAATCAGGGCAGTTCAAGCGCTCATGCTCCCAGAATTCCATACTGATAGTGGCCTCATGGGTGCCACCACCCATAATCTCTCCATTGGCCACCTTCAAACGTACCGGTCTACGGCTGGGCTGCAGTATTCGTCCTTGAACAACCCTCTCCGGACCAGGCTCACCTGGGCACCCGTATCCACCAAAACATCCACCACCAACTCCTCTTGTCTGCACCGTACATGCACCTTCAAGTGCAACTGCCGCTCGTCACCATGCGGTGTATGGACGACTCTCACGGCATGCAACTCTAGCACATCCGGGTGCATCAGGACTTCGAGGGTATGGTCACGGATGGTGTAGATCTTGGGCTGGTCCTGCCCGTCCACGGGGATCTTCGTGGTCGCTCCTTCCTTCTTGCCACGTCCCTTGCCCACGTAAACTTCCCTTCGCAGGGCGCTCCAGAGGTTGGGAGTGGCAAAACTCAGTCGTTTTGGCTCTTCTGGAGCCTTCTTCGGCACCCGATGTGCCTTCGCTTTCTCTGGGATTCCACTGATTTTCGGAGGAGGAACCTCGCAGGTCCCACTCCCGTGGGGGCGCCTCTAGACACGGCCTACCGCAGCTCCCCCCTGCTGCGATCCGCTCAGACTTTGTCCACCACGTTGCTGGGCTTTGAGTTCCTCCAACGTCCTCAACATGTCCTCAGCAACCTCCTCGAACGACCTCACTCGTCGGTCTGGGCCGGGTCCTCCACCGTAGCCTTTTCCTCCGCCTTTCCCTTGGCCCTCTCCTTGGCCTTTTCCACCGTCTCTGCCCTTTGCCTTCCAATCGGCAATTCGTTGCTCCTTGGGCTTCTTGTCCGGACGGGCGGCGAAGTAGGTCTTCTTGTTCTCCTCATATACCTTGCAATGCCGGTGGTCATGTGCATGGTTGGTCCTCTTGCCGTAGCAGACCCAGCAACCGGTGTGCTGCGATCTGCACTCGCGGAACGAGAGCGGTGGGTTCCCGATCCTCCGCGGTTCTTTGCGGTTCTTGGTCCTGGGGTCCAGGCGGTTCCACCTGGACCTGTCCTGCCCATTCTCCTTCATGTTGTACGCTACGAACGCGACGAAGTGGGCTTCTTCATGATCCTCCTGGGTGGTCGCGGTCCAGATATCTTGGCCGCTTCCACCCCCTTCCTCCGCGGTGCCGACCGTGTCCCCCTGGACCTCTCGGTGTTGGCGATCTTCCCAACGACTTCCATGTCCATGGCCTTGTCGATCCTGCACGTGGGCCTCGTTCTTGGCGTTAAGCTTAAGCTCCACCGTGAGGCTCATGCGGGCGAGGATGACCTGCATCGTCAGTGGCTCTCCGCGCCTCCACTCCACGTTGTTGAGGCGCATCAGCCTTTGCCCCATGGTGTCGCCAAATACCTCCACGTAGACGGTGTTCTTCAACCCCAACACTCGGCTGGGCTCGCCGAGGTTTCGCCGGAAGAACTCCATTATTCAGGCGTGGGTGTCCTCCGATGCCATGATTTGTACGGCCACGCGCTTCTTTGCTCTCTTCTTCTCCTCATCCTCCACACTTCTCTTCCAGTTCCCGGGGAGGACGTCCTTCAGCAAGTGTGGGATCTCGCTGGCCTCATTCCAGTCCTCCACCAGCTTGAGGCTTCTTCGGTACTTGCGGATGTACCGATTCCATTCCCGGACCCTCAGTTCCCCGTGCTCCAGCGGCAGCAGAATGGACCACAGATCCTCCAACTTCTGGTTGGGGGCGTCCACTCGCTCTTCATCCTCCAGCCACTGGAGGCAGGCCTGCTCCGTCTGGATCACTCCCTCGCGGATCTGATCCCTGAGCTCCTCCTTCAGGTCTTGCGCCAGCCTGTGTGGGAATGTCCGACATACCCACTTGTCCCTTGGCGCTCCCCTCATCTCGCCGACGACCTCCTCAGCGAAGTCCTCCCAATCCAGGATGAAGTCATCCACGTTGGAGGGGTTGCCATCGTATTAGGGGATTTTGATTCCCCTGAGGTCGTCAATCCTGATGGCGTCTCCGACGTCTGCAGCCACCATTCCACCGAGACGGATACCACCTGTGGCCGGGGGGTGTGAGTACACTCCCCGTACATCCCTCTCCTCCATGGAGTGCGGTCCAGTTGGGCCTGAACCCATGGGGTTTGGAATGCGGGAAGGACTTGCTCCACCGGCTGTCCATATCCCCGTAGTGGGGTCCTTCACCCACAGGTTTCCGCCTGGGTGGCCTCGACCATGTCCGTCGGCGCTTCCCCTGGTTCGCCCCTGCATGGTCTGGCTCTGGATCTCCTCTTCTGCATAGACTGCATGGGCAGCCATAGTGGTCGGTGGATCCTGGGCGGCATGGGACATCTGTACCGTCAGGCTCCTCAGGTCCGTGGTTGCGCGCCCTTCCCGCATGGACCCAGCTGGTGCTGTTTGCTCCCCGAGCATTATGGATTCGCTGAACATGGGAACAAACGGCAGCGCACCCGGGTCAACAAGCGGAGGCGCGTAAGGTGTCTCTGCAGGGCCGCGCACGGGTTTCTCCATGGCGCTCCTGAGGGTCTTAACCCGCTCCACCAGCTCTGCCGCGGCTGGCTTTGCCGGGAGCTCCGGACCCGAGGCGAGGGGTTGTGACTCCTCTAGCCTTTTCAGGCGTCCCGACATGTAATCCACCAGGTGGAGGAGGATGTCCATCACTCGCTGCTGCTTCTGCAGGGCCAGCTCCAGATTCTCCCGGTACCGGTCCTGTTCCGCTCACAGCTCCGCCATGTCTCTCTCCGCTGCCGACTGGTCATCAAGGATCCCCGCGACGTCCTCCTCTAGACCGTCCTTCGCGTTGTCCAGGCGGTCGAACTGCTGCACGATGGCGTCCATCCCCATCCTTGGGTACTTGCCGATGAGGAAGGACACGTGCTCGCAGTGGCACTCCACGTGCTTTCCACCTGATCCGGCGCATCCCACGGTTCCTGGCGCCTCGGACTCCTCCGCCATGGGTGTGTCTCCCATGCTTTCCCGCGTTGGCTCCGTGTGCCGGGCCACAGGCGCCGTTCTGGCTCTGGCGGGCCTCTCCAACGCCTCGGCGTCATGCTCCAGGCTGGGTTCTGGGGCCGTGTTTGCCCTTGTGGGCGGTCTGGCCGTCTCCTCCGACTCCGAATGTTGCTCATAAGCTGTCCGATAGCCCTCGGAGTGCTCCTCGGAATCTGCAGCTGACCACAACCTGACCAGGCTGGGATCCGTCTCCATCGCCCTGGCTTCCGCCGTGGGTTTTGGGGACCCGCGCTTCCGGTAACGCCGGGCTCTGCCGTTGCTGCCAGTCTCCTCCTACTCCTCCGCAGCGGAGCGGAGATTGCAAGCCTTGCGGCATTGCCTTTCACACATGGAGGCCAGGTCCTCCATGTCCAGCCCATGTCCTGCGAGGGCTCTTCGTTCTGAACATCTTCGCTCTTCTCGGGCTTCCCAGTCCGGCGTCGACTCAACGGACTCCACGATCTGCACCCGGGTCGTCTTTGGGCAGGGCTCATGAGGGCCCAAGTCCCCGGTGCGGCGGTAGGGGGCAGGTACTCCTCTGCTACCATTAAGAAGGCCCCTCCCAGGACCGGCCCCTGCTGTGCCCCTTCCGCCTCTCACCCCTGCTGACTTGCTCCTGATCAGCGATTGCATTTCTCAAAATCCAGGGTCCAAAATCCAAAAATATAGAAATTACAATCCTCCTTCAACCCTGAACAGCAACCAGATCCCACAAATACAGCAATAACCCAATCCACAATCCAATCCAAATCCAAACTGCGGGCTTCCGTTCAGCACACCGATTGTCTCACGGTGGCGGGCATGTGCAAGAGTTGCACCAAAGAGGAAAGCCCTGAAATTGGCATATGAACACAAATAAAGCAAAGTTGGGGAAAGAGGTAAACATACACAGACTCAGCCATAGACCCCTCATTACCTGGACTCAAGACCTTCCCTTGACTCACCAACATGATGCCCTGAACCCAGTCAAATAAGATGGCTAAATGCCATGTGTCAAAAGTCACTACACAAACCCCAAAAATGTGTTTCCTCTCAAGCCTCTCAATCCTAGCTCAATAGGGGAGGTGGCGTGTCATGGCCTAGAGTCGCACTCAGGACCATGCCCTACCCTGACATAACCTTGGTTGGACTTGGGGTCGATTGGGCCTGGAGAACTGCCCCATGAAGATGACCTCACAAAATGGCAAAATCAGGCAAATCACACCATTATGCCCAAAAATCAATTATATACTCAAAAATGCATACGGCAAATGTTCAAATGCTCCATGCATGTGTCCAACCGGAAAGTAGTATACAAGGGTGATATAGACCAAAGGTTCCATGCCCAAGAATATCCCATCATTGGCTCCGAAATCCCTCCGGTTATGTGCTTGACATGCTTCACAAGTCAACTCATGAATTTGAGACCAAATTTTGTGAGGCCTCGTGTGCCACGCCAAAGTGACCACGTGATCCAGCATATGATGAGGCACAACACCGAAGCATATGCCAACATATAAGCAACATACCATAGTTCACAGATCTCTAGGCACTTTACTGTTTGCCGACCAGTTGAGGACATATAATACAAAAATGAGCACAAAATGAGGTCACAAACATGCAAATAATGCCAAATTCAAGATAATTACAATAGTATATAACTTCGCTCACCCATGGTATCAACATATGCTTCAAAACCCAATTGCTTAGGACCATTTGCAAACAATCGCCCCACTTGGATCCCCACATGGATGCATGGGGACACCTTTGAACCTCCTCCCAACACGCACCATGAAAATGGGAAAATTGATAGTGGCGCTTGTGGGTCGCTCTGTAAGCCCTCCCATATGCACTATATGAGCGCTATGGAGTTCACCATTGGGACATGGGCGAGGCCCTTGCCACGTATGACTCCATATATCTTCCTACAAACGGAGATATATAACATGGGCGTGAGCATATCGAAGCACATATCATGCATATAACACACACCCTCAAAAGTGGCTCCCACCATGATAAGCCATGCCCCTCCATGGACATAACTTCACGTTAAAAATACGTAGGAACCCAAAGAAAGTATCTATGCAACACCAACACTCATGCAGTACACTCGAAAGTTGCATTAAAATATATTCGGTTGCACAGTCCAAGAGTTATATATCACTTTCTACCCTCTTGACCATTATCCCTTGCTACACCGGGCATGTGTACACATCTAAGGCGTTTAATGCTTTTCAAATTAAGTTGAGACCAAGGCGATTCCAACCCAATTCTCGAAATTGGTATTTCTCGCCGTGAACCGGAGATATGATTCTTCAAAGTCGCCTCACGAATCACTTTTGTTTTGACTATATCTCCAAGAATAATGAAGGGGATAACAAAAAGAAGGTTGATTCGTGATCGGGGAGAGATTCATCATATCAAGTGCGGCAATGTCGAAGTCGAAAATCTGATTTTGAAAGTCTGTTAATTAAATCTGCGAGTGTATAATATAAAAATTGCGGAAGCAACGAACCCTTTACTGATGAAATCTGACCCTTCATCGGGGTTTCCGCCAAAATATCTGTAAATAACAGTTAACCAATCGGTTGCCGCAAAATCGCGAGCCAACTGACAGTCGCCGATACATTGACAATCAGAACCGAAGGCGGAAAAATTACGGAAATATTATGATAAAAAAACCCTGTTGATTCCTGATATTCTGATATATAAATCTCAGCTGGCGGCGCCTCGGTACTGAATATGGCCGCTCATAGCCGGAATGGGCAAACCTATCACACTATCACATCGGGTTAGGTCAGGTGGATGGGAGAGTATGATATCACCCAATGGCGGCTTGCCGGCACATAAATACACACCCCAAGTGACCCAAGAATGGCCAGGGGGGTCCGAACCGGCTTGAGTGATTTGAATTCCCAAATCGCCAACCTCTTTGCTAAACCACAGGATTCACACCCTCTTGGTTGCATTTTTTATTCTTGTCAGCTCCTGGAGTTTTGTGCACTCCATCAGGAGTATTGCTCTGCCCTGATGTTGGTCAGGACATTTACTAAAACGCTGTATATACAGCGATGGCCTTCCACAGTAGAGCGTTCCACCATACCCTAGTGGGCAAACATTTATACTCTAGAGAGGAGGTGCTGTGGTCAGTCCCCTCTACTCCCTTCTAATCCCTTTACTGTACTCAAATTTTATCAAACAATTTCACCTCACGCCAGCATCTTTTGAGGAATTTCCCTTCCAAAAGACATGAGAGACGGGACATTACACTGTTTTTCTAGGGTACCTACAGTGTGATAAGCTTGTATGAACTGATTAGAGTGTCATATACTCGTTGTAAGCATTCTCTGAGGTACTTTCAGGGTAATTTGAGCCCTGTTACGTGGTCCCAGTAGCTTCATCAACTAGTACTCCAGGGGGGAGTAGGAAAAAGTCACTACCTTGTCTTTCTTCGGTTATTTAACAAAGGCCAAGCCCCCCCTAATCCTTGGGAAACAATGAAGATTTAACACTTAATCATTTCTATCACTCCTTTGGAGCTGGGATTACAGTTTCTCAAAGTAACTAGGGTTATAACCCTAGCACTCCCATGAAGGTCACTCCTACCACTCGAGTAAGTGGAGGTACCTTCCTACGTGGAGGATTTACCGAAATATAAGTAGGCGCTCCCGACCTTTGGCCTTGTAGCTTACGCCCAGTGATCTGCCACCTGAGCACCCCTATACCCCAATGTTTCTACTACTTCTTGTCGTTTCACGTTTTAACTGATTCTCAATTCAGTTGCTTGGCGATGCTCCCCAAGCCATATCCCGTCTCTGGCCCAACTCCTATGCCCCTCATACCTAACCAACTCCATTGAATCCAAATGAGTGCAGATGAAGTGCTTGGAACTATCCTTGAGGCCAGATTGCAGGCGGTGTTCTCTTTTAGAATCATATATTTTGTTGAATGCATTGTATTCAGGCTTGCCTCTGTCTATACACTGCATTTGTTGTAATCTGCAGTCCTTCTGCGAGACATCAGACTTCAAAACACTTCGATCCTTATCCTCCTCATGCTCTCCTTGCTGCTGCGGTCCTGTTCTTCAACCACAGAACCTCAGGATTTCATCTCAAGCTTTAGGGCAATAATTACAGATATTTCTTCTTTTTTTGCTGACCTCTAAATTGATGGAATCTTCGCCAAAGGGGAAAATGAACACACCTTCATGGGCATTGGGTCTGCACACCATCGCTTTGCTCCTTCTCACCTGGATCAGATACGCTTAGTGCGTGCTCTTCTACAGTATGACACCTGCTACATGCCATGACCGCTGGCGGTGCCGGGCCAAGACGTTCTTGTGGTGCTGCTGCGGCCAGAAGGTGTCCTTGAGCAGGTACTTGTTCACGTTCAGAAAGCAGAAGAATTTTCCCTTTCTTGCATGTTTTGGCACCATGGGATCAAATGATTCCATAGCGGGGTCATCGGCTTCAGCCATCATGTCTGTTACTTCCTTTTCCAAAGTACTGTGCTTCCTCCCGAGGAGAGTATGTACAACTGGAATGCGCATGAAAAATAATCCAGGGGGGGACAAACCAAGCGGTCTGTGCAGCTCGTGGTATGCCAGCAGAGCTCGCCACAACAAACAATACAGAATGCCGCTGCCTCTTCATTGTTTAAGCAACAAAAAACTTCCAAAGGTCTCACTGCCCTGTTCCTACACTCTTGCGTTGAATTAGCTATGACATAGGAGTTCATTGGTATGTCTCAAGCCCATTTCTTTGCACCATGCCCGTGACAAATGTTGTAAGCTTGTAACTACGTATCATGGTCGGTACATCACATACTGTCAACCAATCTTGGTTCATTGCTTGCATTCCTCTCTTGCCTTGCCGCTCCAGCCTGTGATCGTGCCTCGTATCCTTTCTCTTGGATCTTTCGCCCAGAACCACAACCATTTCTCCTCTCTGGTGGTAGACTGTAAGAATACTACTAACAAATACCTCGCCTTCCACAGTGACTCCGAGCATGGGATAGATATTTTATGAGATTGGCCTCATGGGACGGCCTGATATGGCGGTGTACTAATGTTATGCTCGGTGGTGTACGTAAGCTTGCTGAGTTTGGCTTTCCCAAAACCCTGCAGTTTACTCATGCTCATCAAAACCCAGTGGTCTCTTGCACAGGATCACTTGCACAAAGCAAAAATAGCAACAGCACAGCTCTGATATGAACTTGGCACTTCCTTGTCGTAGTTAGTCCTTGTCCTTGGCAGCACTCACTCGGGAACTCCCTCTTCCACTATTCCAGTGGACATGACCAAACAACCGCCCCTTATGGGGGAGCCCTGAGAGAGGTTAGGAAGGCAAGGTTTCACCGGGATCTTTTACACATTTCACTGTACCCTTTTGTACTCAATTTGCGCATTCAATTCCGCTGTTCTCATCAGACATCGATTCTTTGATCTCTCTGGTCGCGCCTCTGACATTCTAGTTACGCATTTGCTTGCTCTGGCACTTAGCGCATCACGACTGCTTTGGCGGCTTGACTGACTGACTGAATGACTTACAGACCTGACTGGCTGATTGTCTGTTTGACGTCCTGCTTGCTGTCACTGCCCGTCAGTGGATGGGGCTGGGACTGACCGCAACGACTGACAACACTCTCGTCCTAAGGCCTGACACCCTGGAGAACTTACCCCACGAACTTCCGAGAAGGGTGAGTCTCACAGAGGGGTGAGGCCTATTCCGGGTCAGGATGCTGCGGGCTCGGGCAGGCAGGATGCAGACCTGGCGCTGCTCTCCTGCTCTGCACGGTCATGCCTTTCAGCAGTTGAGTGGTAGAGGCACCAACCAGAAAACACACCCATTCCTGCCGCCTAGATGTCAAAAAACACGGTGATGGGGTCGTGACTTCGTTCCCCTTTTCTTCCTTTTCTTTAAGCATAGCAGTGTAGAAAATACTTGGCACAGGGAGGTATGGCCTCATGACCCTCACTGGCACTGCAGCCTGGAACAGGGGGGGGGGGGTAGACTGGCATTTTTCAGCATTCAGTGGCAAATAACTGACATGAAACCCACAGTCCTTCCTCGACTGCATCTGCCTGTCTCCGGTATGGGTCAGTGGCTCAGCAGGTTACCGCAGACAGGGAATCCTCGTCGTTCAGACCCCCAAAACTGCCCGGACGCAACGTCTGTACCGTTCCTGACTCTGTCCGTGCATATCTCAATAACTCAGGATCTCAGAACGTCAAATCAGCAACCTTGCGTCATTCACCTACATTTAGCTAAGCCCCTTGCTCGTGCATGGATATGCAGTATGCCGGCGCGAGGAGGCTGGCCCCACGCTATCTTTGGCCCCACTTCGTAGTGTTGTTGGATGAATGGCTGACGTCAACGTGGTCGCGACAACCAGCTGTTGAGCTGGTCGTTGGAATGCGGCTGGGCTGATGGTCCCGCCGGTCGAAAGTGCTGAGGAGGGACGTTGCGGAATGGGGGTGGGGAGAAAGAGCACTGCAAGGAAAATAGGATGATAGGGAGTGAGATGGGGGAGGGAATGCAATGTCGGGATGGAGTACTGTCGTAGGGTCAGGCGAGGGGCCATACATTGCCTCCTTCAACGGGTATAGGGGCAGCAGAGGGGCCGTAAGGCCGGATGGGTCTCTGCACCTTTTGACCATCTCTGTTTTTTCTCTGCTATGGCGACATGACACACGCAAGGACAACGAGCTCCCGGGCGCCAAGCAACCAACAGCTTTGCCCCTGCCCGTACGCACACGCTTACGCAAGCGCAACAAGGTATGTAACCGAAGAGTGCCACGGCCGAAAAGGGCACGAGCAAACCTCCAACACGCCCGCTGACTAGATAAACGCCGCAAGAGCCAAGCAACGCCGCCGCACTACATATCACTAGGCCGCTAACGCTGCGGAAAAGAAGAGTGTTATGAGGGACACACGCACACAAAAGAACGGAGGGAGCCACATGCCACCGACGAGCACAGCACTGCAACACAACACACACAAAACAAACCCATGGGCACAAATGAACAAGAGGTATGCCGACCCCCGAGCTAACACAAGCGATGCAAGGTATGACGGAGAAAACCGCCGCCACGGAAAGGATCGATAAAGCCTGAACACGGCAAGCCACCCCCCTCCCCACCTACTTGTCGACTGTTCAGGTCGCCAAATACCGTGGAGGAGAGCACAGCAAACCACTGTCACGGAGAAGACCAACCCACACAAGAGCAAAGCGGAAACACATGAGACACACAACGCCCCACCAAAGAGGAGAGCAGATAGGCGCCACACACGCGAGGCATCACGGCCACATGGTATGAGGGCAAAGGAAAACCACGCACCAACACAAGAGTGCAAGACAAGGTGCCCGCACGCACAAACACGTGCGTGCCTTCCACGCCCCCTCTTACTACTCCTCCACTACAGGGTACACCATCAAGCGGAGAGGGAAGCAAGGAGAAGATGACATCAACCACAAACCACACCGGGTATGCCGGCACACACGCAAACGGAGCAAAGAGGTATGCCATGCAGTGCATCACCGTCCCCGTATGACCAAAGAAAAAGCACGCAAGAACCAATGACAGGGAAAGCACCGCACACGACAGGGAGCATGGCACCGCCATGCCGACACACCATCAACAAAGCCCCGACCCCCCACCCCCTCGCACACTCTACGCAGGTCAAAGACTTGGCGTGGGACGACGCCGCCGTCGCTGCATAGTGACGAACAACTGATTGCACTGCCATCAGACCGCGCAATAAGTAGAACGCATCACACGTCTCACCCGAACGCCACACCCGCCAAGGCCCATGCCTTGCACACCCTGTCTCACAGGTCCATGAAGGAGCGAAAGAAAGTGAAAAGCCGTACCCACACGCGTCCGGGACCTGGAGAGGAGACAAAGGACAAAGAGATGGAGAATAGACAAGGGGGAAAACCGAGCCACACACAAGGACACAAGCGAGGCAGGGAAAAGTGCGCGTGGGGGAAGAGGGCTGACCAGCAAGGGATAGAGGAAAGGGTAAAAAGCGCCTAATTTTTGGCGCCGCTGAAGGCAAGGAGTGAACGGAGGACAGAGGGTACGCTGGGTAAGCATGGGACGCACGAGCGCCAGAGACGCACGCAAGGAGGGGAGCACCGGCACCAACAACGGCAACACAGCAGGCACCACGACGCAACACACCCACGCGGGCACACAAACACCACGGACACAAGGCGCATACCCGCATCCGGCGGAGCGGGCGGAAAAGGGCGAGAGGGGTGCACAGGGGCAGCAGGAAGAGGAGGACACCACCACACAACACAGCGCCACAGCACACACTGCACCGCCACGCACCCACACACAGGCACGCGGACACGGCACCCACACCCACACCCAGTTGTCCGGCCCAGGCACGGGCGGCTGGAAGAGGGAGAGCGCCTAACTCCTGACGACCCTCACAATGGCGGAAGAAACCCCTCGCCACCCCTGCGGCGCACGACGCCCAGAAGGACAAGCAGGCAAATGGGCCGGTGAGTGGGGTCCCCACGCCCGCACACCGGCGCGGACGAGATGTGGGGAGCCGACCCCCGCTGTCTGCTGCAAGGATGGGCAGCAGCGGGAGGGAGAGCGCCTAACCCGGGACGCCCCTCAGGACAGCGTGAGATACCCCCCCCCCCCAGGGACGCCCCCGTGCCACCCCTACAGCGCGCAACGTCTGCCTCGCAAGAGCGCACGGTGTGGGGCTGGTGCTAGGTCCCCACGCCCGCACCACCAGCGCACAGAAAGCGCGGGCAACGGGCCCCGGCTAGCCCCCCCAAGGACGAGCAGCCGGAAGAGAGAGAGCGCCTACACCAGACACCCCTCACAACAGCAAGAGCTGCCCCCCACCGGGGCAACCTCCTACCGGCCCCGGGGCGCGCATCGCCCAGCAGGGCACGCCAGCCAAAGGGCCAGTGCTGGGTCCCTACACCCGCACACCTGCGCCTACCGCAACTTGGCAGCGGACCCCAACGGTCTTCTCCAAGGACATGCAGCCGGGGGAGGATGAACCCCTAACCCCAGACGCCCCTCACAACGGCGCGAGGCACCGCGCTCCCTGGCAACGCCCTCCTGCCACCCCCACAGCCTGCAACGCCAGCCTTGCAATAGCCCAGGCAAGCTGTAGGGTCGGTGCTGGGTCCCCACGCCCGCTCCACCCACACCCAGAAAACACGGGCGCAACAGGCCGCGGCTACCTGCCCCAAGGATGGGCAGCAGGGAGAGGGGGAGCCCCTAACAACAGACCCCACTCACAATGGCGAGAGGTGCCCCCCCCCTGGGGCAACCTCCTGCCACCCCGTGGCGGGCATCACGCAGCAGGGCACGCAAGCCAAAGGTCCAGTGCCGGGTCCCCAAAACCCGCACACCTGCACTCAAAGCGAGTGGGCAGCAGACCCCGTCTGCCTGCCCCAAGGACAGGCAGCCGAGGGAGGATGAGTGCCTAACGCCAGACGCCCCTCAGGACGGCGCGAGGCACCCCCCCCGGGGACGCCCTCCTGCTACCTGCACAGCGCGCAACCCCGGCTCTGAAGAGCGCACGCACGCTGTGGGGTTGGTACTCGGTTCCCACACCCGCTCCACCCAGGCCCAGAAAACACAGGCGCGATGGGCCCCGGCTATCCATCCCAAAGACGGGCAGCCTGGAGAGGGAGAGCGCCTAACACCAGACGTCCCTCGTAGCGACGAGAGGTACCCCCCCCCGGGCAACTTCCCACCACCCCGTGCCGGGTCCCCACATGCGCACAGGCTGGCCCCAGCGATTGGGCAGCGGAGCCCAACTGCCTGCCCCAAGGACAGGCAGCCGTGCGAGGATGAGGGCCTAACACCAGACATCCCTCCCGAAGGTGCGAGGCACACCCCCCGGGACGCCCTCCCGCCATCCCCACAGCGCGCAACGCCGGCTCACAAGAGCGCAAGCCGTGGGGTTGGTGCTTGGTCCCTACACCCGCACCAACCACGCCCTGAAGGCTCCAGCAATGGGCCCCGGCTACCTGTCAAAAGGACAGGCAGCCGGGAGAGGGAGAGCGCCTAACACCAGAGGCCCCTCACACAGCGAGACTTGCCCCCCCAGGTCAAATTCCTGACGGCCCCCCGGCGCTCAACGCCCAGCAGGGCACGCAAGCAAAACAGCCAGTGCCGGGTCTCCACACCGGCACGCCCGCCCCCACAGCAAGTGGGCAGCGGACCCCGACTACCTGTCCCAGGGACAGGCAGCCGGTGGAGGATGAAAGCCTGACCCCAGACGCCTCTCACGAAGCCGCAAGCCATCCCCCCCCGGGGACGCCCTCCCGCTACCCCCATAGCGCGCAACGCCAGCTCGCAAGAGCGCACGCTGTGCGATCAGTGCTGGGTCCCGGCACTTGCACACCCACGCCCAGAAGACACAGCTCAAAAGAGCGTGCGCTTTTGGGCCTGTGCTGGGCCCGCACACCAAAACCTCCCGCTTTCACGAGACGCGCGCGAAGGACCCTGGCTGCCTACACCCCAAGGACAGGTAGCTGGCGAACGGAGAACATCTAACCCCAGGCAGCCCCCATCACGGCGGGGGGGGGGGCCGCGGCGCGCCCCTCTGCCGACCCCCGCGCAACGCACCAAAGGACGGGCAGCTGGGGGAGAATGGGCATCCAACCCCAAGCAGCCCTCATGAGGGCACGATCCCACACCCCCCCTCACGCCCATCAAACGCAGGCAACGAGCCCCAGCTACCCACCCTGAGGGAGAATGGGTGGCCAGGACAGGGAGAACCCCAGACGCTTCCCATTACGCGCAAGCCGAAAGGCTGGTACCAGGTCCCCACGCCTGCGCACCCGCACCCGCAGCGAGCAGGCAACGGATCCCGACTGCCTGCCCCAAGGACGGGCGGCCAGGAGAGGGAGCGCGCCTAACCCAGGCGCCCCTCATCAAGGCGGGAGCCCCCCCCCCCGGGCACTTTCCAGCCACCCACTTTCCAGCCACGGCACGCGCCGCTAAGCGGGGCGTGCAAGCCGCGGGGCCAGTGCCGCACCCTCACGCCCACACACCTGCAGCTAGCAGGTGGCGGACCCCGGTGACCGCCTGTCCGTAGGACGGGCAACTGGGGGATAATGAGCGCCTCACCCCGCACGCCCCTCACTAAGACCGGATGGGGCCCTTCCCGTGGCCCGTCGCGCCCAGCAGGGCGAGACGGCTAAGGGGTCCCAACAACGGCACACTCATACCCACCGCAGTTGGGCAACCGACCCCAGCGGCCCGCCAGAAACGACGAGCGACCAGGAGGCGGTAAGCTCATCCGAAGCAATTAAAAGGAGCTGCCTCGGGGGACGACCTCAGGCCACCCCCACAGCGCCCAACGCTAGCCGGCGGGAGCGTGCGGTGCGGGACCGGTACCGGGCTCTCACCCACACCTCTCACGCGCGCAACATGGCCAAAGATACGGACAACGCCATGAGCCCCAGCTACCTACCCCGGGGACAGATAGCTCGCCGGACGTCAGGAAAGGCCTAATCCAGGACACCCCTCACAACGGCGAGGAAGTGCTGCAATGTAACACCGCACCACCCTCGTAGTGCCTGCACCCCGGCCCCTTCGGGCCTGGAGGAACGCGGGCACCGCCTGCAGGGACGCAGCGGACAGGCACCGAAAGGCCATGGCAGATCCGTACCTTATTGCTGCTCTCAGGCACAGCGACACAACAATGGTCGCCCCAGGCAAAACACGCCCCCGGTCTCCGACGCTGGACGGAGTGCACAAGGTAGTCAGAGCGCTGGGACTCCGGAGCCGCTGCAGGGGCCATCAGCAGGAGGACATGGACTCGGAATCCGACGTGGAGGTGATCCCAACGGCCCCTGTGAGCGGCACAACAGCGGGGCCCACCCCGCCGGCAGGCAGCGTACAAGCCCTCCTCCCCGCATGGAAACGGGGGCACTGCAGCGGAGAGGGCTCGTGCCCCGGGCAAGACCCCTGGCCCGCCGCCGACACCCAAGCGCCGCCTGCTGTGCGAAACGCTGCTGCAGGCGCCCCCCTGCGCTACAGGCTGGCGCAGGGCTGGATCCAGGGTGAGACCACGCGCGGCAGCGTGAACATCGAGACCGCTGTCGACCGGGTTGCCAAAACAGGGCATATCGAGGTGCCCTTACACACCCGGAGCCGCCACAGCGGACGGGCAGAGGGGCTGATCGCGGAGCCCACAGGGATCGTGCTGGTCCTTGCCGTGGACCTGGTCCCTGGTGTGCTCCACGAGTCCTGCTGGCAGCGTGCACTCCTGCAGTGGGCCATCGAGGTGTACAACCCACCACGGGCGTGGCCTCTCTCCACATGGGCAGTTTTTGCCATCATATGGCACCTGGCGCCGCAGGGCAGCCCCACAGACAACACGGAGGACATCGCCCAGGACCTCCACACCTGGCCGGTTGACCAGGACTTCAGCTAGCGCAGACCCGAGGGCGATCTCCCAGTGGCCCCCGCAGTGGAGGGAGCTGAGCCTCGCAGCGAATCCTCGAGCGGCACCCGAACAAAATGGCGGGCCCCTTTCTGCAGACAGGCAGGGTCTCGTCCGCTCTGCCGGGGTCAGGGTGCAAATGGGACGCAGAGGAGGCACAGCCGCTGCCGCACTTTGGTACGGACGCTGGGTCCCCTGACTTTGGTACTTGCCCACGGGCACCCTGGCCCATGCGAGCCAAGCCGTCAAAGGCAGTTTCCCACTGCCCCAGCCGCCAGGCGCCCTGCTCTGCAGCCTGCAGGCGGGAGCGGCCTGGGTTCGGTGGAAAGAGAACGGACGCCCGGGCCCGTACTTCCCCCTGGGGCATGGGCAGGGCTTGCTCCACACCGAAGGCATGGGTACCGTGGAGTGCGGAGCGATTGTGCCTGATACGGCGTGCCGCTGGATTACGGCTACCACCCCACACTCCATACGGCTGCCGCTGGCGTGGCACCACCCCCTACGGATGGTCGGCTGCTTCGCCCCCCGACACGCTCTCACTCACGAGGTCCAGCGGGCTCTGCTGGGCCACTGCGGGGACTGGATGACGGCCCCAGGCGCACCCTACCCGCAAGGGTCGGTGCTTGAGCAACTCACGCCCTCCACACCCAGAGTCCGATACGGCCTGCACGGGGTGTTGGCTCTGACGGACCAGCTCACCCACGAGGTGCTGGACCTAGCACTGGAGCCCCTGCGGGTACTCTGGTCGCAGGCCCATATCCCGCTGCCGCGCACGTCCAACCCGCTCGTCCGCCTCTGCCTACGACGCCGCGCCAAGGCCGCCCAAGCGGGGGGCGTGGTGACTTAGTGGCTGACCCTCTGCGACCAATCCACTGCCCAAGGCCACTGGTACTTGCCTCAGCTCCTCTTGCTCTTGCAGGCGGTCCCAGAACACCGCCAACAGGACCTGTATGCCACGCAGACGGAGCGCCTAGGCACACAGAGCTTCCCACAGCCGCCCCCGTCCACCTTCCCGCAGGGGCAGGGCCAGGAGGCACTGCTGCAGGGCCTGCCGCTTGTCGCAACCACTGAGACACGGACGGCACCGAACCGGACCGCACGAAATGCGACCGGCGGGCTGGACCGCGGCTTGCAGGCGCCTCGCCCGGGACACGACCAGATTCAGTCCATACAGGCCAACGGACCACACAACGCTGGCCTCCAAAGTGGCGGCAGTCACCATGGGACCTGTGGCGGCCTGGCTGGCACACTTGCTGCCCCATGTCCCATACCAGGGTGCGCGGCCCCGCAAACCTGCCGCGAAGCACGCGCAAACGGCACTCCTCGCGGCAGCCAACCTATACGCTGTCGCAGCGGCACTACTGGCGGATTGCGGAGAAAGCTTAGTCCACCACCACGGCCCAACACAGATCACGGGCAGCATCCCAGGACCGTACAGCGACGCACCCGACTCGTGGCGTGCTACGCTGCGTGAGCACACCAGCATCCGGCACGCGGACGACGGAACAACCCCCCCCCCCGACCCCAGCAGGGGGAAGCGCTGGTGATGCAGGCGGCGGGCTACCAGGCTGTCCTACCTGGTCACACCGTGGGGCTACCGCTCGCACATCTTAGCCGAAGGCAAGTGGACAATCTGGCATGGCAGCAGCAGGCAAAGAGCCCTCCTGCCCCACGCGGATTGGCAGCAGGCGCCCAATCACGCCTGCTACATGGTGGCGGACCCCTGGCCGCTGGCAGTCCTGCTGCACACCATCAGCACCCCCAGCACACGGCAGGATCTGGGGTGGACCAGCCCCCCCACGCTGGTCTGTAGGCCCAACCGGGATGAACGCCTGAGGGCTGCATTGCACGGCGAGGCCATCCAGACCACGAACGTCCCTGACCTGCACGCAGGGCCCATCAGGCACGCCTGCCTGGCAGCTATCCTCGCGGTGGCGCAACGCAGACAGCAGAGCCCAAAGTGGGTAGTCTGCATGTTCAGCCCGGCGGACGCGCAAATCGCCATCCGCCACCTGAAACGCCTCCCGGGGCCTGAGGCCATGATCTGCGTGGCCGACTGCGCCTGCGTGATCGCCAACGTGCTGCGGGAAGGTGACCACCACCCCAGCCTGCTCCAGGCGTGCCTCAAGGACCACGCCAGGGCGGCAAACCCGGGGGTGTGGCCGGAGGCGGCGCTGGTCCCCGCCAACCTGGGGCTCCAGCTGGCGGTGCCAACCACGGTGTAGCACGGGCTTCAGGCCTTCCAGGACCCGCCGTGGAGGGGCAAGCCCGACCGCCAAATTGGCCCAAGACACACTGGCAGGAGTGGCTACAGGCGCATGCGCAACACACAGCTATCCGCGGTCTCAGACCCACGCCAACAGCGAGGGCTCTTGATGCATTGGCCCCTCGCCGCCCAATGGCGCCGCACACAGTCCTGCTGGGAACCTACCCTTCAACCCGGCACCAGAGACGTCCGTCCACGAGTCGGTACCGCTCTCTTCGTCGAGGGGGGACACGGAGCCCACCAAATGCCCCTTGTGTGCACACAAGTTCTACACAAGTGGCATGATGACGGAACACCTGGCATGGCACGCCGTGCACGCCGCCGCCCCTGCAGAAGACAGGGAAGCGGTCTCCAGATTCCTCCAAGGTAAGGCGCGGAGGTCCCCGTGGCTCGCCCTCTACGCCCAGCGCCCCGCCCCCCTCCCGGCGCCAAGCAACGCAGCGTCCCCGGAGGAGGGAGAGGCTGCGGCCGATGTCTCCCCAAGGGAGGAACCATCGCTTGCCGACGCAGACCCGAGGGACGGCGACGCGGCCCATCAGGTATCCATCCCCGCAGGGCTGGGCACGGCTGCCCTGTGGGCCCCCCTGGGGGCGAGCTCCCCGGAGCCCCTGGCTCAGGCGCCCCCCCCGGACCTGGCAGCCCCAGCAGACCCTATGGCACCACCGCCAATGAGGGACCGCTGACTCCAGGAGGACGTGGCGGACGACGCCCTCTGGCTCCTTGATCTAGGCCTTTATCACCCAGAATATTCCATTGACATTTCCCTGAACTCCCCAGTATGATGAATGGTGTGCTTTTCTTGAGTAGTGTCACCCTCCAATCGTTGGTAAGTGACAAAAAAATATTCAAAACACTACCTACCAGATGTTGTCCCAAGCGATCATTCAGTAAGTATCATTTTCTGCTGCAAAACTGATTGGCCCGTGGGATGGCACGTGAATGTGGTGCCACACTACAGGCTACATTAGATAAAAACGATGATGTGATTCTGGGGTGGATAATAATGGAATGCATGCCCGCTTTGGTGTTACGGTTCTACTTGCATAGCAACAGTGGTCAGATGGAAGCCCTGATGGGACTTTTGTGTTAAAACTCAAATGATCCGTTGGATGGCACATAAATGTATTGCCACACTACTGGCCGTTTTCGGCTTATGTTTTATTGCATCCATGACATGCCATCCACCTGCAGATCAGATTCCCAATCGCAGTTTTGCACACAAAAAAAAAACCAATGCACAAATGTAGTAAGCAACGCATAAAGAAATCCAAGCATCACTGTGTTTCACTCTGAGGTACACCATAAGTGACAAAGTGCTGTCCAACGGCAGCAGGCGTTGGTCATTTAGTTACTTATTCAAGTTGGTTGACGTCATTGGACAGCTTGTCGTACTTTTCTTCCAACCGATCCTGTTGTTTTCTGACATCCTCCAGAGTTCCTTTCAATCCCCAAATATTTCTATGGACTTCACGTGTGAATGCATCTCCTCCTCGATCGTCTTTGAACCCAACTCTTGCGGCCCTGAGTTGCGTGTGTTGCCCTTCAAGTGCATGCACTGGCCACTCCGAAGCTGGAGCAATGGCTGTACTAGGGATGTGTCATTGATCATGGCAGATGGGACGTCAGAAATACCATATCTCCTTTCAACACCCACAAGCAGGCAGTAGATGGGTGCTTGTGCGGGCTCGATGGTGACGGAGATGCGGGAGCACTGCTTTTGTCCACCTTGAAATGTTGCCAGTCTTGCTGTGTCAACCATACCAGGTGCGTGCTCATCACCAGTCACAATCAGTCTTGTGTAGTCTGCAACACTTTCTGAGAGTCCAACCGAGGCCCAAAAGCCAGAGCTGGTTCCACTTATCACACTTCTGCCGCCGCACACTATGCAACAACAATGACTCTTGCGCCCTGATTGTCCTTCGCTCCTTCGCATTCAGATGAACGTGTAAGCTGCTGGTATTTTCCTCCGAATCAGCTTCCTCATCACTGGGCTCTTCTAGCTCTTCTTCATTTTCACTTGAGTTCCGTTCTTCTTGTTCTGCAAGATGCTCATTGTCCAAGTTATCAGCATCCTTATTCTGTAAGTCTCCCGACTCAGACGGCCTTCCTGCGTCAACTGACGTTGCCTGTGGACAACGTAAGGGCAGTGGGAGACAAGGGGCAGAAGCTACCCTAAGCGCTGGCGCATCAAATGTACTGTGACGTCCTGTTGCAAGTATTTTACTTGCCAACAAACATGTCACGTGCAAAACCATAAGATACTGCGACAAATCTGCGAATCTACTCTCAGCGCACATGCCAGGAATACCAGTATATCTCCAATCCACGTTTACTACGGGTGCAGGAAACGCTGGAACATCACAGAAGGTGCAACGTCGTGTGGGATTCAAACTACGTGCCACAAAACATGTAACCTCCAAAACTATAAAACACTAGGACGATCCAGTGAATCTGCTCTCAGCGCACATGCCAGGAGTAAGAGTATTTCGCCGATCCATGCTTACCACAGGTGCAGGAAACGCTGGCACATCACAACAATTGCGATGTCCTGTGGGAGGTGAATTACCTGCCAGCCAACATATCACTGGCAAAGCTGTAAGGAGCTGGGACAATCCAGGGAATATGTGGTCATCGCACACACCTGGAACACAATTATGTCTCCGATGCGTGTTTGTTTCACCTAGGCGAACTCTGGTGTGTCACGAAATATTGAACGGTGGTTCGGAAGCGATTCACGGTGGTTGAGCAGCAATTTACGAGCCACGAGACACTGAAAATCCAAGATCTCCTAAATAGCAAACAATAAAATGTACCTGTGACAAATCTTCAACTACGGATTCATCTTCAGCAGCGGATTCATCGGTCTCCGGTTCGATGTTCGACTTAATTTGAGCTCCCCGCACGTCGTGCAGAAAACAGTTTGCTCGAACATTAATTACGGGCCAAATAACAGTACAGTTAGAAATAATTAGAAATTCAAAGCAACATTAAAAAATCGTTGACAAAAATACCTTTTTTGGTCTTGCCATAAATAAGTTGTATCTTATCTGCGGTCTGGGGAGCCTTTTGTGCGCCTGGGGCGGCGCCCTCTGCGGGACCTTAATTTCGACCAGTGGGAAGTCGATCCCGTGCCATACAGCGACTAAACATTGGAAAAAACTGAAATTTGGATGCGCTTTCGCAAAATGATACCTTTGTCAGCGCCCCGTTCAATGACTATGGAAATATCCATTGTAACCTCCCCTGCAGGTTGCACACACACCCTCTAACTGGGATTCATGATGCCCTGACGTTGTGTGGGAAGCGATTTCCTTCACAACGTATAAGACAATGGCTTTTGTATAGGTGTTGTTGCCTTGAGACCAAATCGAAGCAACAGTGTCAGAGGTATAACACAGCACCGAGGACCAACCACAATGCGACACTTGCCTCTGCCCCATCAGAATCAGAGCCTCTCATAGGTAGCAGCATTTTGATTGGTCCGTATGATGGCACCACATTGATGTCTCATCCCACGGATCATTCGGACTTTGAAACTAAGTTTCCCACCAGGTCACGGTATGACCACTATTGCTATGTAGAAAGGATGATAGCACCCAAGCAGGCATGCATTTTGCTATTATCCACCCCACAATCACATCATGGTTGTTATCTAATGTAGCCTGTAGATCGGAACCACATTCACGTGCCATCCCGCGGGCCAATCAGTTTTGCAGCAGAAAATGATACTTACTAAGTGATGTTGGGGACGTCGTCTGGTGGGCAGTCCTTTGAATTTGTTTTTATCACTTACCAACGATTGTAGGGTGACACTACGCAGGAAACACACACCGTTCATCATTTTTGGGAGCTTCAGGGCTTCATATGGGAATATACCCGGTGATAATGGCCCAGATGTCTCCTGGAACCTGCGCAACGGCCTTGTCCCGCCGGACCGCTCCCTCCACAACCCCCTGCGACGGCGCCGGGGCGCGGCGGCCTGCACCGACAAGGAGCACGTCATCACTGGCCTGCTGCACCAGGAGGAGGGGGGCTTTGCCATATTGTTCAAGGGAAAAGGGACTCGCCCGCCAGGCGCAGGAGATGCCCGTGGCGGCAGGGCTCAGGGACAAAGGGTACACCCCGTTCTTCAACAGCCACCTGGCGGAGACGGGCTCGACCTCGCGGGGGGAGGGGGGCTCCTCACCGCAGTCAGCAGCAGGTACGAGGCCAAGCACAAGGTGATCAGCTTCACTGAGCTTGTCCCCTGAAGGCCGCAGCCCTCGAAATACGCAGGAACAAAGGTTGCCTCACCCTCATCATCGTCCATCGACCGCAGGCGGGCTGCTCCTTCTGGGCGAAACGGGGGGCGTTCTGGGCCGACATACAAATGTACGCCGCAGCGAGCATCCTCGTTGGGCGGCACCCGGTGATCATCGCCTGCGACACCGACCCTAATGGATGTCACCACCAACCCGGCTCACGGAGCACTCCCGCTCAGGCCGGGAGGGCTGCGGCTTCCGGAGCGCCAGAACAGATGGGGCGGGAGACATGACCCTCACGCTCCACCCGTTCGACACAGGGTGGACACCTTCCTGGTTGACGAGCGCCTTCTGCCATGGTCTCTGCGGGAAAGCGTCTCGGCCCGCGGCATGGCGCACCCCCAGGTGGTCTGGTCAGACCACATCCCGGTCCGCCTGGTCCTACCGGGCTTCCTCAACGTGGCGGGGCAGGTGGGCGGTACCCACCCCCTACAGCCACACTGAGGGCCGCCTCATCCCGTACGTCCCTGACCCTGCCCCTGTCCAACGCTGCCTGAGGGGGGCGGTCGCCGCGGCACAAGACGAGCCCTCCCTAGCACCCTGGCTGAGCCCCGCAGAGCGACACACCTACGAGTAAATGCCCGCAGTGGCGGTGGACAAGGTGTTTGAGCACCTCCACGCGGCACACAACGCCCTAGCGCGCGCTGGGACGCCGGCAGCTGTCCCCGGCAGGGTCCAACCCAAAAAAAGGGCGGGGGGGGCGAAAGCGGGAAGCAGATCCAGGCGGCGATTCTCCGGTATGACATCCTGGCCGCCTGTGCGCCAGCAGCGTTACGGACAAACGCAGCCAGGCATGGCATCCACTGCGAGGCGGCGCTCTGGCTGACGGAGGCGCTGAGAGGTGCGTGGCCGGGGTTCCGCCCCGCCACGTAGGGCCAACTACAGGAGGAACTGGAGAGGCAGGCGGCCGCCCTAGAAGAGGACATCCGCCACACCCGTACGCTCCTAGCGGCCGACCGCAAGGGCGCCATCAAAAATTCTGGCGCCGCCACCCCCAGGACATAGTCCAGCGGAGGAACGCGGTGGGGAAGGCAATCGGGGTGGAAACCCTGGGCCCGTCAGGCCTCTGGAACGTGCGGGTCCCCAACGGCCAAACCCTCCTGACGGAGGCCCATGATGTGATGTCCGCGGTCCACGCCTTCTGGCTAAAGCTGTACAACAAGCGCCCAGTGCACCTCCCAAGCTTCCAGGAGGTCCTCGGCCGCGACGTGCCCCAGGTCCCGGAGGGAGCATGGGCCCAGGTCCAACAGTACTCCATGCGAGACCTGCAGTCTGCATTGCAGAAGCCTGATGGCAAGGCCCCGGGCCCCAACCACATACAGGCCGGCCTCATCAAGGCCCTCCCAGCACCTGTCCAGTGGCTCCTCGTCCACTCCTATCGGGCCATCCTCTTTGGCGCCCCGTCAGCGACCCACTGGAGAGATGCAAACATTTGGCTCAGCCCCAAGGTCCCGGGCTCCGCCAAACCGGACGACTACCAGCCATAGCCCTTGGCCAACTGGACATGAAGCTGCTCACGGGCGCTCTCACCAAGCGGATCACGGAGGTGCTTTTTTTTCAATCTTCTTTCCGCATCAACTTGTCCTGGGGCTCCCGTCCCCCATTGTTGTGTGTGACTCACGATATCGGTGTAGCTGTACCATGGAGACCCGCCACGTGTACAGGGTCAGGGAACGATAGATAAATATGTTTCTAAGGATAAATCTGGTGTGGTGGTCTGGGTTCGCGCTGCGTCTGTTTATGGGGTGGTGTGTGTGTCACGGTGGAATGCAGTGTGTGTCTGTCACCTGTGTCAGTGTGTGTAACTGGAACTGGTGGGTAAACCTGAGCCCAGGGTGGGTTGGCTAAGGCGGGCATAGAATGCTGTGCTCAATATTGCCCCGCTCTGTCAGCTTTCGAAACCCCATCGTATCACGCCTGGGGGAAAAGCAATAGAGTGTGAGCACTGCAGGGCAGGAGCCAAAGAAAGGTGGGGAAGAGGGCGTGAAGTTCTTACGGCCAGCGCTCTGCCCACCGAAGTTCAACTGGTCTCAAAAGCAGAATTAAGACGAAGGGACATTACCGCAGTCTGAACTGGTCCCAGTACCTGAATCGGTGGCTTCCAGCCGGCGTCGCCTGAAACAGGCGACACATGGCTCTGCCAAAGCATGGGAAATCCCGCTGGCTGAGGTGGACCTCAGCCAAATTATATAGGGTGCAAGACACGGAATAAATGGCTGCGTCTTCTTCTGGTTCAAACCCGTAAAGTCAGTCAATGTCACTTACCGTGCTGGTAAATCCTGTGTCCATCGGTGGCGTCCAATACGAGACCGTGACTTTGATTCCCGTTCTTCTCTTCGTGGGGAGTCTTAGCTCTGGGTTTCCCAGAAGCACCCAGGTGGGATATCAGAAGTGCTTGAACCAGATTGTAGGTCAGCCAGACCAGTAGAAGAGGATGATGTGCTCACGGTCAAAGTGTACAGCGAGCTTGCTCTGGAGCTTTCTTTCGGGCCCGTTGTTGGTGTTGGAGGCCTTTCAACTGGTAAAGCGTAGTGGACTTTGCCCTACGTCGCTGGGGCTTCAACAGTAGCTACAGCAGGACCCAAGGGCTATGTAGGTACATCGCTCAGAGCATCATCATTGCTGGTGTCCAGGTTTGGGCACGGCACCTCGTGGACTTCAGAGGGCGGCGCGATCTGTGGAGCAATTGCCCAGACGACTGTCGGCAGTGGGGCCAACCTGGTCTGCACGAGCTTCGGGCCATGTGGCCCAGCAGATCTGCAAAATGGCATGGTTTTGCGTTTTTTGTGGGCATATTTCTTAGTACCAAGGCAGAAGGTTCGGACTGAGCTCACTAGCTTCTTGGGGGGGCGTTGTAGGCTTTCAGCGTGGTGGGTTGCCAGCAGATCGAAAGGGTTGAGATTAGGGAAGGCAGACGCAAACTCTGTTTGACGCTTGGTGTTCGGCTCCTGTACTCGGCGGGTTGCGATGGGCATGTGCTCCAGGCAGGTACCAGGGCGTGATTTCAGCGATGTCGCTGTTTCATCGGACTCCTGGTGGCATTTGTCGGCGTTGGAGAAGGTTGTATAGAGTTGTTGTAAGAAGTATCAGCGCTTGGCCGAACAAATTGTTCATTTTACGCCGTACACGCTCTATCTCCGTCAGAAAGTGTAGGGGAGCTGAATGAGTCACATTCAAAACGCGGAAGGTGGCAGTGAGATTCAGCAGACACGGAGCACTGAGAAGTAGTTTCCAAGTCTCGGAAGGCCCCATACAACGTTGGCACTGTTGCAGGCGTTTGAGAAAATTGAGGAAGTCGCGACAAGCGGTGTTGCAGCTCCAGTTGCTGATAGACACTTCGCTGGAGAGCCGCTTGGAGCGTTGGACAGCTTGACAGCCGTTGAACAGCGGCTTGCAAAGCAAGGTTGCAGGAGATTCCAGTACTGGCGATGCGCTTGGTTTCTGGCGGCTGGAGCATGGCGCTCACGATATGAGACTGCTGGCGTTGTCTGGATGCAGTTTCATTTTGTAGGTCTTGCACGGGACGTCTACATTAATACGATCTGTGGGTTAATCGAAAAAAAATAGACAGTCAGAAAGTGAGGATCACGGAGGTGCTCACACGACACAGCATCGTCCGCGACTGGCAGCTGGGGGCCCTCCCCGGCTTCAACAGCCCCGCCCCCCCTTTTCATGGCGCAGCGGCAGCTCCAACGGGGGAATCTCAACTACGACTTCACCACTGAAGTCCGCAAGGCCTCCGACACTGCCCCGCACGGGGCGCTCCATCTCATCCCTCTCCCCGCCGCCGGCGGTCATTGACCTCCTGCTGTTTCTGCGCACAGGGGCCAGGCTGCTCATCGCCAGCCCACACGGACTGACGCAGCCAGTCCACATGCTGCGCGGCTTCCGGCAGGGCAACCCGGAGGGTTTCCTGCTGCATGCACTCCTCCTGGAGCCCCTGCCAAGCGTCGAGGGGCACCTCCTACGCCCGCCAGGGGAGGCCGAGACAGGCCTCATCCAGGCCTATATAGACGACCTGCTGGTAGTGGCCCACACATTGGGGCACTTCCTCGAGGGCTGGGAGGCGGTGGCCACGTACCTTTGAAGCAGGTCACAAGCCTGCCCTGGCATTTTACCCCTAAGGGAGCATTATCTGGCCCTATATATGGGATATATGTGGGATAGGGGATATCATATTCCATTTCCTTGTTAGGAACATAGGATGTGGGATAGATAAGGCAATCTTGGATGTTTAGTAGTTATATCAATTAGTGGATGATAGGGTGGATTTCTCATATGTGCATATCAGGTATTTCATTGGCTATGTGTACCATATCTGTTTGCAGGATACTATTCAGTCAACAAAATCGTTATGTCTTCGGTGCCAAGCAATGTTGCTGCCCATGCCACTGCGACCTCTGCTCCTGACCACCCGGTCTCGTTTCATGGTAGCAGAGGCGAAAATCTTTCGTCTCTTTTGGGCGTTTAGCATCGCGGAAAGCGATCGGTCCAAGATATCGTGGACCAAATTCAAATCTAAATCTCTTCCCCGGGAGGGATAGCTGAGGGTGTCCAGGTTCCCACTCTCAGAACCTCCTCGGCCCTGACCCCATCGACCGGGCAGGGGCCGCAAAAACGGGCCAAGCCCCAAGTGGCTACAAATCCTAAGTTTCCGAAATCCCCGAATGTTCCCATCGGGGCCCCCCATCCTCGAAATCCAGCTGGTGTACCTGGGATGGTTGGGGGGGAAATAGACGGCCACCCTCAGGGAGCGATAAGAGGACCACAACCGCCTATTATGGGCTCGGGAACCGTTACTAGCGCCGAGAACCAGGCAGTAATCGACCTATCTACTGGGGTGATCGAGCGTACGAACGCTGCGCCCTCACGCGCTGCTGACTGGGGTACGATGGCTTCGCCAATGGGGCCTATCGTGGTCGATTCTGGCACTCCTCTGTCGCTAGGGGGGTTGACAGAGCCTCAGGTCAGAAAAAACCTGTTTGCGGCAGGGCCCATCAGCCTCATTGTTGACCAACTCGACGCTGAAAACCGTCGAGTCCTCTCGCTCACGCCTGATCCCCATGGCTATCTGGGTCCGGCTCGAGAGGCCGTGGCCCTGATCCAGCAAGCCCTGTCGGGGACTAGACAGAACCCCACTGTGGTGGAATCGTCGCCCACTCCAATGAGTGGATCGCGGCGGTTTCCCTCCCTGGTGGAGGAATCTCCTGCCTTGGGAGCGTATCCCAATCCCCCGAGCGGATCCAGGCTAAATCCTACGATCATCGAGGAATCCCCCACGCAAATCGAGGAGGATGAGTGTGACCAGTGGTTCCCCCTGGCGGTGGGGCAGGGGAACGACGCTGAGGAGGAGGAGATTGGAGTGTTGGAACGTCATGAACTCCATCATTCCCCTATTTCCGTTGCCTCGTCGCCTGCACCTCCTGAACCTATGTCAGGGACCAGGGATCGCCCCATGCTTGTGGAAGAATCCCCGGCCCCCCACTGCATCACGGTGGAGGACTCTCCGGCCCCTCAGTTCATTGCTGTGGAAGAGTCCCCAGTGCCTATGAGCGGCGTCCAAAACCGCCCGTGTCTTGTTGTGGAATCTCCGGAGCCTACGGAGGACCGGGCCGGTACTACATCCCCAGTGCCTATGAGTGGTACGAAAGATCGTCCATCCCTAGTGGATGATTCTCCGGCAATGCCGAAGGTCAACAATCTGTGCTGGGGGGGAGGGAATCCGGTGGTGGGAGGTTCAGCAACCCTCACAATAAATTTGGTCTCTCCCCCCACAAATACATCTCCTACGGAGGACCCCCAACTGCCCAATTGGGGGGGGGATCCAGAGGTTGCAACGCGATCGGAGCCTGTTTTTGCTTCCCATCCGAGAACTCGATCACCTATGGTGGTTCATGAGTCACGACAGTATATTGTGGTGGACGATTCCCCACCCCCACCGCCGCGACCGAATACTGTTGGTCATGTTCCCCCTCCGCCGTCACCCCGCCACCGCCAGGTGGCTTACATCGAGTACGTGCAACGAATCCCGCACCTGGTTCGGCCATCTAGTGTAGGGGTTCGGGGGGGGGGCATCCCTCTAGTGGGGGGGCGCCAGCACCTGTTGCCGCGCGCCCCACACCCCAGTCTCGCCCTGCGGGGGGGCCCTCTGGTCCCTCCGTGGCAGGGGGGGCTGCTGGGGGGGGCGGTGGTGGGTCATCTCCTCCTCGTGGAGGGGGGGGGTCCATCTTTTCGACATTCTGGGGGCCCCACTCATACACGGGGGGAGGAAGACCTACAGCACACCTGTGGCTGTCCCCGGTGTGTGGTGCACTACGAAACGTGCATCCAATCTCTGATGGCACAGGTGAAGGACCTGCGAACTCAGAATCTAGAGTTGCAGCGATCCCATCAGGAACTTTCTCAGGCAGTAGCCTCTACCGTGGGCATCAGTCAGTCCTAGAGGAACCAGATGACCCAAATCTTGTCTACATTGGCTAAATTTGAAGCGGCGGTTCAGGGCTACCGCCAGGATTCTAAAGTGGTGGAGGCTAGCGTGGCAGATCATCTGAAGATGTCCAACGGCAACACGGCTAAGTGCTTTAGCGCAGTGGAGTCGCTCGCTACACGTTACGCCGCCGTTGCATCTACGATCGATGCGTGGGACCACTGGTACTCCACGCCTGCGGAACCCGTTACGGTGGTCCTACCCCCGCCATCGGCGCCTCAACCCGTTCCTGATCCTGAACCGGCGGCTCCTACGGCGCCCATGGGCGCGCCATCCGGTTCATCCGGTGGTGGGTGTGTCCTTCCTTTCTCCGTCAACCCATCCCACGATTGCATCTACCATCCGAACGCTTGTCCGGATTCGGGGTGGCCGAGGGGGGGGGAAGAACACCACGAACACCCCCACCCCCAAGAACCTACATCGTGGAGGGGAATTGCCGAAAAGCAGAATGAACCTGCTGTTCCCGAGTGGAGGGCGACGCCTAAGGGCGAAGAACACCCCACGGAGCCTACGGCCCCGTGGGCCAATGAAGAGGAGAACACCTCTTCGTTGGGGAACATTAATCCCCTCACGAAAAATGTTTTCACTTCCCCTGGGAAACCTTCGTACACGCCCTCTCATCCTACGGATACGTGTACAGTCTCTCCAGTGAAGGTTGCACCAAGTGCAAGTGGAGGTGCACCCCCAACCATGGCTCCCCCTGCTTACCACCCGTACCAAATGCCTATGGTGCAAAATAGTTACACCGAAGCGGTGGAGGATAGTGATATGCCTAAACTGCAATTTAATGGGCAGCTAGAGTGCTACGACGAGTGGGTGGAGAAGCTTCAACAATGGTTTGGGGGGTGTGATCCCATGTACCGAAAGGCCAACGAGGCAAAAATGATTTTGAGTACCTTGCCCCCATGGCTAAAGGCGATCATCAACGCCCGGGTTGCCGAGGCCACCCACCACACACGCACGGCCCCCACCCTCAAAGAGTTGTGGGACTTTTTGGAACAACGTTTCCACGAGTATGACCCCTCAAGGGCTGATGAAAGGTGGCGAGCCCTCACCCCCAGGGTGGTTAAAGGGCAAGTGACCCTCATCGACCTTGAAGATTTCTATGCTCGTTGGCAACGTTTGTTGCCTCTGAGCAATGAGACTCGCCCCCACGTGATCCGGGAGCAGCTCCTAAGCAAGCTCCTGTGGATCAAGGAGAAGGTCGTCAAGCAAGAGGCTAAGAATAGCCCAGACAGCTATGTGGTGGATTTTAGTGGCCTTGACCCCTCGCCGGGTCGCGCGCCATTCGAAAAGGAACTCAGGAAATATAGCGCTCAAGCTTGCACTACGGTTCCTGAGATTGTTTTCTATTCGGGGCTTGGGGTGATAGTTGACTGCAAAGACCCGGCTCTCCAGGAGTGGATCTTGAAGCTCAACAACACACCTCACACACGCGGCTACACTATGAAAGTGGAGCAATGTAGGCCTCGTTTGAAGCCTGCGGAAATCTACGCCCTTGCCCATAAAAGCGTATCGGAGAGGGAAGCTCTCGAACGCCTCAATAAAGGAGACAAGACGACGGTGACGTACACTCATCGCCCTTCTCACAATAAAACCTCCGTGAATGCGGTTAATGCGGAGGCTACGGCGGACCCTAACACCCCCCGACCTGACACCTCCGAACCCGCTGACACCTCCGTCAACGCCGTGGGTCACCCTAAACCTCTGCCGAAGAAACCCGTCGACCCCGGGGCTACCTTTTGGGTTCCGTGTTCCAAACATTGGAAAACACGTAAACAAACGGAGATGGACATGTCTTGGATTGATTGGGGTGCCACCAATACCACCCTTTGGACGTGTAAGCCTAATTCTCCGTGCAATGACACTCATTGGAACATTGCGGGTAAGTCTGAAGGTGGTAAGCCTAAGGGTGGCGATAAGGGTGGCGGTGGTGATAAGGGTGGTGGTGGTTATAAGAGTGGCGGCGGCAAGGGCGATAAGGGAGGCAAGGGAGCGCAGAACGGGCGCGGACGTTGGTAGGAGTGCCCAGAGGCGCCCCCTTCGAAAGAAGAAAATCTCGGGCACCCCTGTGACACTACCGTGGCTCTCGTTCCATCGAGAGTCGTGAAGGGGCATATAGTGACTAGTGAGATTCAAACCGAACTTTGTGTCTGGGTTGTTTTGCCCAATGGAGAATTCAAGGCCCTCCGTGTTTTGGTGGTTTTTGGGTGCCAAGCGGTCGCTTTGGCCGACCCCAATGTTTTTGGAGACCAACTCTCCGAAAAATATGAATCCCCCCAACGGAGGCGCCTACTCCAAGCCGATAATGAGACGCCTCTGCTGGGGGGGGGACAAGCAAATAGACGTAAAAATTCGATTTACGGGTGTTGTGGATGGTAGTGTTTCACTTCCTCGTGTTGCCCAGTATGGCGTGTCCCCGTACCTTGTCCCGAATTTACCTTGGGATATGGGGTTACGAACATTGTGTGAGCCATTTTGCCCGCTTCAATTGTTTGTACTCTCACCATCCAGTGCACCCCCGTTTTTGGATTGCGGACGTCCGTGAGGCTTCACGAACCGGCAAATCATTTTTGGTGAACCCCATTCATGGTAATGTGTCACGTCAGTCCGTGTGGGGCCTAACAGTTCCAGTCATTGGGGCGGTCACTCCTACGCACCCTGCCCCGGCCATTGTGGTTACGCCCCCTGGTGGCGAACCGCCTAACCGTGTTGAGGCCGAGAAACACATATCCTATGCCTTGACCGATTCCTCTGTGGCCCCCGTACAGGACCGGGCTTGTGCTTTGGAGCTCGTTGAATTTGCTCCCGAAGCCCTTGCCCGTGATGTTCTACCTACGCGGCGTGAGGGGTCCATGTGGACCCAGTCTGACTATGGCCTCACGCCATATTGGGCCGCACGTGTCAAAACACAATTTGGCAAAAACCCCGACGTGGACGCCTTCAATAGGGTCCCAGGTATGGCCCAGGCTACCTGTTGGGTTTCGCGGCTTGAAGATTTCTTTTCCACTCCCGCGGACCCCTCCAAATTGTATTGGATGTGCCCTCCCTATCATCGGTTTTCCGATTGCGTTCGGAGAACTCGGCAAGAAGAAATACGAGCCATCGTCGTAGGGCCGGAGTGGACACATAGGGAGTGGTGGAAACCCCTTATGGAAATTACATTGCAAGGGTACCACCTTCCTGGGCTGGAGACTAAAGCCTGTCTCTATCAAAATGACCGCCTCACGCCCCTTCCTCAACGGGGTTGGTCCACAGTGGCGCTATACGTGGACGGTGGTATTGCGGAGGAAAATTTGGCGGCCACTAAATGTCATGTGGCCTCCGCTTTGGCACCGGCCGTCTCTAACCCCAACACGGATGGCGAGCCGGGCATGACCTCGGAGGAAGAGTCGGAGGATGAAAGGGTGCCTAACCATTTGGTTTCGGTGCGCACCCTCACGTATCAGGCGACATATAAAAAACTCCTCGCACCCGTTACTCTTGATCGTACCCACGAGGATTTTGAGGCACAAGGATGCGTGCGTTTACGCATTGCGAAAATTGAACAAGAGTTATTGGGTGGGAGGGCCACTACCGTTTAGCGTTACCGAAAACGTAAAGGCGCCACACGATTGTTGGCGGCTTCTCGTGTGGGTGGCGTTGTCACCACCCAAGAGCCTATTGTGTCTCCGGAGGTGGAGCTCATGAGGAGGCGCATCCTCGCGGACTATGAGCAGGATGTTTTTAGTGGGGAGGTTTGTCTCCGTCCGGGCCAGGAACACCCTAAGGTCCGTGGTACGGAGCGGTTGGGGTTTGCTAAACTTGACCTATACCCGAACGCCAAACCCAAGTCCGTGAAACCTATACGGTTGGTGGGGGAGCGTGCCGCGGCGGAGCAAGAAATAGTGGAGGACTTTTTGGCTCGTGGTGGATTGAGCCGTGCCCTGCCTCCGAATGGGCGTCCAACGGTTTCGTTGTGCCCAAGAAAGAGAAAGGAAAATGGCGCCTCGTGGTGGACTACCGCCAACTTAATGAGGCTACCTTGCCCGACGCACACCCCCTCCCCCTCATAGAAAACATGTTGGAAAATCAATCCAAACACAGGATTTTCACTATTGTGGACTTGAGTAAAGGGTTTCATCAAATACCCCTTCAGCCTGAGTCCCGGGCTAAGACCGCCATGAATTTGGCGGGTGAGCGATACCAATGGCGTGTTATGCCTATGGGTATCAAGAATGGGCCCGCTATTTTTGAACGGGTCATGGACCATGTTTTGCAGGGTTTGGATTGTGCGGTCGTATATTTTGATGATATTATTATTGGTTTCTCCGGTGCGACGGAGGAGGAGCTATTGGCTAACCACGACCGCGACGTGCGTGCTGTGTTGGATAGGCTACGGAAAGAGGAGTTGGTTGCTTCGGTTAGCAAAACCGATTTCTTTGTTCGTTCGGTTGAGTTTTGTGGCCATGTGTTGGAGAATGGCACACGTCGGCCGGCGCCAGGGGAAATGTTGGCGCTTGAGCGTTGGGACAAACCGGAAAATGTTCGGGAGCTCCAGGGGTTCTTGGGGTTCGCCAACTTTTATTCGGGCTATGTCCAAAACTACGCCTCCATAGCTACTCCTTTGATTGAGATGTTGAAGAATTTGCCTAAGCATAAGAATGGCAAAAAGATAGGCCTAACATGGAATGCTTCGGCTAACGCAGCCTCTTTGAAGCTCAAGCGTGCTATTACAGATATTGTTCCCCTCCAGCTAGCCGATTGGGATAAGGACTTTGTCCTCATCCCGGACGCTAGTAATTGGGCGGTGGGGGCGGCTCTACAGCAGGAGGGTCCCGATGGTGCCCTACGCCCCCTTGCCTCTTTCTCCCGCAAATTGTCAGGCAGCCAATTGAATTGGAGCCCTCGGGAGAAACAATGCTACGCCATAGTGGCAGAGCTTTTAAAATGGCATGGTTGGGTGGGGAACAAGCGCGTGGAGGTCTGTACGGACCACCGTAGCCTTGAAAATTGGGCTACGGAGGACCTCAAAACCGTGGGGGGTCCCTCTCCACGCCAAGCACGTTGGCATGAGTTGTTCTCTAAATTCGACCTCCATGTGGTTTACACTCCGGGGCCCGTAAACCCCGTGGGTGATTTCTTGTCCCGTTGGGCGTACCCTGCTAACCCTGCGTTGGGTGATGTGTCCATACATGGGACGGCCCAAGCAGCCGGGGATGTGCAGGACATGATGGCGGCCGAGAAGGAGGAACTTCTCGCCCGCCCCCTTGTATTTAGGGCGGTTGTGGCGCCCGTTGTTACTAGGTCTAAAGCGGCGCCTCGGGCTCAAGGGGCACCCGCGTGTGATCCACCTCCTCTGGCTTCGCCTCCAGTGGGGGGGGGGACGAAGCAAAAGAGAAAGCTTCGGAGACTGGAGCGAATTGTCAAGATAAAAAAATCTTGGAAGTCCCACAAGAAGGCAACTCCTATACATGGGGAAGATGCTCCCAATGTTTTTGAGATAAATTGGGCTAAACACTACCCAAATTGTCAACGCTACAAAAAAATGTGGCAAGATGCCTTGAATGCGAGCTTCCAAGATGGAGTGAGGTTGGTGGATAACAAGCTCGTCCGTAATGGATGGTGGTGTGTTCCCACGCCGCTAGTGCATCGTTTAGTGGCCGAATACCATGATGCACTTCACTTAACTACTTCCAGTGTGGAAAAACACTGGAAGGAAATTAACCATGGCGTGGAAGGTGAGGGGTTGTACAAAGCAGTGGAACTGCAATGTCAAACGTGTCCCTCATGTGCCATTCACACGCATGACACCAAGCGCAAGCAAGGGTACATGACCCCTATGCCTATACCTATGGAGCCCATGGACTCCATAGCGCTTGATGTGTTTCACTACCCTTCCACCTCCCACGATGGAGAGGTGTATGACCGAATGCTCCTATGTGGATGCCGGCTTTCCGGCTACCTCATCGCGTTCCCTATTCCTAAACCCCGTCATGAAGACAAGGATGAAGGGCTAACGGGGAGAAGAGCGGCCCATTTGGTAATGGACCGCTGGGTGGATAGGTTCGGAGCCCCTCGTGAAATATGCTCCGACCCTGGGCCACAATTTGTGAGCCAATATTTCCAAACCCTTTGTTCTTAAATTGGTGCCCGCTCGACTATGTGTCTCGCGGGTAGGCACCAAGGTAATGGCAAGGCCGAAAATACTGGCAAGCAGCTAAGGCGTGCCGTTGCTAAAGCCCTTACCTTGAGGAAAGGCACTAATTGGGTAGAGGTTTTGCCCGCCGTTGTACGAGCGTGGCATGAGACTACAGGTCCTTCAGGTTATACACCTAACAGGATTGTGTTTGGTAAACACAACCGTACTAAGGGGCCTCCTCTTGCTGAGCCTAAGGGGGTGGCCCAAGACGCCGCTCACTACTTCCAACGGCGTGAGGAGCTTATTGCTCTTGCACGGAGGGCTATGATTCAAGTGCAAGAGACAATGGCTCGTAAGTATAATAAGAGTAGGAGGATGTCCCCCAATTTCTCAAAAGGGGACCGCGTATGGGTCCGTCGCCAACGCAAAAATCTTGGCCATAAGACTTGTCCCTATTGCGATGGGCCCTATGAGGTTGTGGCCAAGAAGGCGCACGACCTCTATGTTATTCAAGTGGACCAACGGAGGTTAGTTGACGTCCACGTTGATTGTTTAATAAAAACAGTCAACTCCCCTCGCTCCCCCGTGCCTCTACATTACACAGAGGAGGTTGCTAGAGTGCCCTCTCAGTTTGAGGAGGACACCTATAATGTCAAGAAAATATTAAGTCACCGTGCTCACCCCAAGCGACATCTCTTCAAGGTGCGGTGGGAGGGTTATACCAAAGATTGGGATACCGAGGAACCCGTTGAAACCTTCTTACCGTCCTACAACAAAGTTTGGAGAGATCACTTGCAGAAACAGAATTTCACCCAAACCGTTGACATCCTTGCCCACCTTGGTGGACCGCTCTCATGAGCGTGCCACGAAAAGAAGACCCTAACCAATATGGATATATTATTGTTTGGGGAAGGGAGGAGAGAGCGAGAAGCGGTGGGAGACAGGAAAGAAGATGTGCATGCACGGCGCGCTCCTTGGTTACAAAAATCCCCACCGGAGCAGGGCGGTGGGTACCGCAGGTTTACCCCACCGTCTACCTCTCTCACCGCTAAAGGCTTGAGAGTCCCTGGGGTGGGGTGGCGTGGCATATAGCCTGGGGCGGAAGTGGGACGTGTTCTTTCGGGGGTCTTAATGCCATTCAAACCCCTATCCTTGGGTCTTACTGGAGCACTCCTACCACCACCAGGACTACTGCCACAAGTCCTGCCCACGATGACGCCCCCCGTCAAGGGTGCTAACAACGTGGCAAGCACTTCCCGAAGACTCTACCGGGTTGTGCGCATGGTGGTGTTTGCAAGGTTTCGGAGTGCCGCCCCGTACCGAAACCACGACCCCACGACCGTCCCTGACCCGTGACCCAAGCCAACGAGCTAAATCATTTGCTCAAAATGGCGAAGGCTTGAAAACTTCGTTTGGTTGCCCGGTACAACCCATTTTCCCTTTTTGTGTTGGGCGTGATGGTTTTCCACCGATTTGCCCTTGTCCACACGAGGGTAGGTATACAAGGTACGAAGTACTCGTGTGGCTCACATTACGTGGAAAAAATTTCGTGGCGTGCAAAATTGCCACTACATACGGCGAGGACTTAAGCCTAGAGGGAGGGGTCGTCCTCTACAATACAAGTATTCTAATATGAATTGCAATGGGTGCCTTTGCCCAGTCACTCCATGAGTGGGTGGGGTCTTCAAAGGCAAAGAGTGGCGTTGCGGATTTGGGCCGTCTCCGCCGCCTGGGTATTTGTCCCCGGTCGCTATGCGTGCCCGGGTTGGGAGTGGGTGACCTCCATTGCCATTGCATGGGGCCGCATGCTGGCTGGGTGTGCTCTTCATGTCCTTGATGAATTTTGCGGGGGAATTCCTGCCTGCAACGAGAGGGAACAAACAGTATGATGAAACGGGCGAGTGTGCACATGCATATGTTTATGAGAGAATATGTATATTAATGTTTTCTCTAGAGTTCCCCACGAGTGGACTTGGATCTCCACAACACCCGAGGGGTCCTCTATCCCAACACCTAACCAAACGGGTTGGGATATGGGCGTGGCATTTTTCTTTATACAGACCCGTGCGTGGATTTGGATTTCCACAACACACACGAGTCTCTCTTTCCGAGACACACCAAAACCGGGTGTGCCCGTGGCCAATGCTAGCGTGTGTGTGCGCATGCCATTAATTTAGTTACGGGATTATATGGTTGCCTATTACGTTGGTTATCACCCGCCCCCCGAACAAGCAAGACCTAGGTTGACACCTACCTTTGGGGTTTTGTAGCGGTGTACACCGGCCCAAGTTTACACACGGAGGTGTAAACATGAACCGTCATACACGGTGTAGAGGGGTTGGGGGGGTAAAACTCCTTCGGGGCGTGTCATCGTGCCCCCGGGGAGTAGGGTGGGCTGATACACCAGCGGGACCGCACGGGCGACCTTTCCAATTTGCAACCTGGAGGTGACTCCCTGCGCTACGGCCCGCCGGTGGCACACCCACCGACAAAGGTATCACGCAAGCTAACCTAAGTGTTTATACGCACACCCCCAAGACACACACGAACACCAAGCAACAAGGTGGCGTATCTATACACGTGTTCGATTGTGGATATGCTTACTGTTTGTTGTGTGTACGTGAGTAGTTTGTGGAAGCTCTTGCACGTGCCGTATGTGTGGAGTGACCCCATCACGTGCCCGAAGGCCGCCACTGCCGGACCCACACTCTGTGATGCCCTCCGGGCGAGTGTGTGCCCCCGGGCCCTGCCGATGGGTGTGCGCGCACAAGTTTGTCTTGTGTTTGTTAGCGTGCATCGTTCTATTATGTGTATATATGATATATATACGTAGTATGGCTCGTAGGTGAGGGGTTAGTAGTGAGGTCAGATTATTATTATATGATTAAGAGGTTTGTCTATTTAAGTGTGTCTACTCACACCCTCATCCCATCTCCGTACCTCCTCCTTTACCCTCTAAGTGTGACACGTATGCTACAATTAAACAGGGACCAGGGCAAGACCCTATGGCTGAGCCGTGCCCATCAACACACCAGCCACAGCCGTGGCGTCTCACGATCCCCGATCCACTCACGATCCGACTCCTTTGTTTCTGTTCTTTGGTGTCTGGTCTGATTGACAAGTGGGCCTTTTGCTAGGCCTTGTCTCGGTCTTTTACAAGCAAGTAATCAAGCAAGTTTATATCTTACAAGCAAGAGCTCACTCATTACTACAAGCGTTACGGGCAAGCACATCAAGAGCATCAAGCACATCAAGCCCTCATAAACGATCTAAAGCACGTGGGTGCAAGGTGTGGGCATCGTACCCGTGTTTTGGTTTGTGCCTAAATGATCGTCGATCATTTACCCTGAGGCCATCGTGACCTCTTTCCTCTACTTAGTGAGCCACCGCGCGCACTGTGGGGCCGTCGTGGACGTTTTTATTAGTGGGCCTAAGCATGCACAAGACAGAGGCAGGCACAAGACGGTGATGCATCGCGAGGCCACAATATGACAAGATCATGGTGTCCACTGTTCCAAAGTGTGAAAAGAAAAAGGGCTGTGGTGGCTGTAAGGACTGTTACCACGGTTGCCCCGCGTTGCACTGCAAGACAGGACCGTTAGCCCCCCGTGGTAGCAGTCCCCTGGCCGAAGGCCATCAAGTTTTGTTGTGTCCCTTGTGAATGTTTCCCTGGCCTCTATCCCTTTTATCCCTCGTACTCCCTTGTGCACGCACAGTCCTACGTTGCTGTCTGACACTCCCGTCAATTCTCCTGGCAGTTTTTTAAAAAAGTGAAATTTTTGCACTTTCGCGTCGCACCGCTTCGCATGTACCATTACCTTCAGTTTTGATTAAAAGTGTGATTTCACTTTGCCTTTAGTTTTAATTCTTCGAAAAACTACCTGCCCTTACCTGCTGGACCCAACATGCCTTATGCGACACGCGGGGACCAGACTCTGCGCGCAACAGCTCGCCATTTCGCCTACTACTTATTGCGGGACCTGCGGGATCCCGTTTGTGACATTGTGCGTCTTGGCGGTGGTTCGATTCCCACTGGTCGGAGCTACCTCAGCGGCTGTGCAGCCGGCTCCGAGATTGCCTGCGTAGGTTCGAATCCCTTAAGCCGGAATCTGGTGACCTGAGATTTGCTGCTGTTTGTGACTGCTACGTTCCTCTTGGGCATGTACTTCCTGCCCGTGGCAGTCGTTTGAAGTGGGGGGGTGAAGCAGGTCACAACCCTACCCTGGCATTTTACCCCTAAGGGAGCATTATCTGGCCCTATATATGGGATATATGTGGGATAGGGTATATCATATTCCATTTCCTTGTTAGGAACATAGGATGTGCGATAGATAAGGCAATCTTGGATGTTTAGTAGTTATATCAATTAGTGGATGATAGGGTGGACTTCTCATATGTGCATATCAGGTATTTCATTGGCTATGTTTACCATTTCTGTTTGCAGGATACTATTCAGTCAACACTACCGTTATGTCTTCGGTGCCAAGCAATGTTGCTGCCCATGCCACTGCGACCTCTGCTCCTGACCACCCGGTCTGGTTTCACCTTGGGACGATGGGCATGGAGCTCGATTCCGACAACTTTACTATAGCCACTACGGAATTAGGCCGAGCCCGAAAGTGCCTGACGGCGGCACCCGGGAAAAATAGTTCTTTGGCTCGTCCTAGGCCAAGGGGTCTCAGAATCTAGTCAGAAATTGATTACTTGGACTGTGTTGGTTTGTATTTGATGAAACCGAATGCACCAATAAATGATTTACGTCAGTAAAAATGCACTGCTTTTTCCGAAAAACTACGACTTTCATTTTCTTCTAACATTTGTGCTTCGGTGTGAAAATGCCCATCCAGCTTTTGAAATACGTGTTGCACGCAGCACTACAAGTGCCATTTCTTTGACATCTATCTTTGCGCAAGGCCTCAGGCAAACAGCAACACAACAACGCAGAAAAATGCATAAGAGGGTGAAAGGTTCCGCTCAAAGCGACAGCAAAAAGGTCGTCGAATGTCTAGCGCGAGCCCTCACGCATAATATATCGGAACAAACGCAAACAAACACAATGCTCTCGTAAGTATCTTCACCGCCGACTGATTTCGCTGCTTGGAGCTTAGAAGCCGCCTTTTTCTTATTTGGGGCAGGTTGTTAACAAATGAAGTTCTGCTTGGCTGCAGAAGCCTGTGTCGCTGCAGCTTGACCCTTCTCAACGATCTCTTCTTCCTTCAGTTCGCACGCATCCGCACTGTACTTCTCACCCCAAACCTAAAGCGCAATCACACTGTCTGTGCATTTGACCTGCTGATCCCAATCGGGGGGCAATGTACTATACCGTGTTATACCTGACCCACACTGTGTCTACACACACGTACACCGGAAAAATTCAACTGTGTTCGTCTGTCTGGTATTGTACGTGCAATTGTACGCGTCATATCCATTCCGTAAATTAATACATAACGTGACCTGAGTGCGCGAGGCCTCGCGCAGTCCGGATGCCGAAAATTGTATTTCATTTTCACTTTAAAGTACATGTGTTTCCTCTAACATGGGAAGTCCGACAGTCATACACTTCCAATGCTGCTTGGGCAACACAATCCTACTTTTGACACCGTGCCGGAGCTGCGTATTTCCGCGAACGCCGGTCCTTACCGGTTCTTAGGTTTCGTGATAAACTTTACTTTGAATATCTTGAGTGCGCGAGGCCTCGCGCACTCAGAACGCCAGGGAAATGTAAAAAAACGTCACATTGAGGAAGAGGGAGTTGCACAACAAAAAAAAGCAATTTATTTCTCTACGCCCAAAATCACGTTCATCAAACATCCATAAAAATAGTTTTTTTGCCCTGTTGCGAACCGGTCCTTTTTTGCGCTTTCGGCGCGCAAGACAGGGTGCAGTTTGCGTGGGCTAAGAGAGCCATGTGCTGCCCGCAGCCCCTGGCGTTACTGGTGACTTCAAGACAGTGGAACAGCAGGATCCGGATGCGACGAATCAGATTATCAGACTGAAGGCAACCCGAATGGCAGCTCCGGTGAACAAACCCCCGAAGCGGTTCTTCGAGATCAACGCTGACTATCATCAACGGCGACATATTTCAACATCTTGCCCCCGAGACGATGTGTCCCACCTGGCTGTATTCTCAAATGGCGCGCACCGACACACTCATCTGCGGATCTCAAACTGTCGCTGCCAATATGTACGAAGTTCTGGACACTGAGACAGAGAGGCGCCTCAATGATGATTTCCACGCAACCCGCATAGGCAACATGTTGCGTATTCCAATCCTTAGTTGGCCAACCAAAGCCAAGCCAGCGGGGTTCCTACCGTGTTGAATGTTCGCTAGTTGCTGATTGTGTCGCCAGATAGCTGGAGCAAAAAGGTATGATTTTGTCGCCGCGTCCTCTTCTTGCGCCAGGCCTCGCGCAATAACCCCTGTTCCCTCTTAACAGATCTCGAATTATCTGACGCTTGGCCCTACTCAAGTAAAGGAGAGGGCAGACGCAGAGTTTGGCGGGCCCCTTCCGGAAATGCATGTCATGTGGTATTCCGATAGTCACCTCCATCACCTGAAGCTGATGCCGGGCTTCACGGCTGTTTTCGCGTTCATCGATCATTGACCAGACTTGGCGTGTAAGATTGCGTCCAATGAGCCTGATTCCCGCATGTACCTCTTGGTGTGACAACAGACGCCGCCGCTGATTGGGTCAACAGAGTGCAGAATCAGCTGAACCACAACTTGACACATAGCTCAAACTTGAAAGTTGCGCACTCAAACAACAGAAGAAAATGAAAGAGCAGGCAGGTCAGGCTACGCAGGTATTTACATTCCCTTTCACGGCTACGACCTGTGACAGTCGATTATACATCGGTAAGCTTCGTCATACTTCTCAGGGGATCAGGGGAATGATTTGCTTTTTTTCAAGGGCCACTCAATGGTAGACGTGTCCAGTTCTAATAGCGGCTGTAGCCTTCGCTGCCCGATAGATATGGTTTTTTTTCCAACTAGGTTTAAAGACGGAAACAGAACAGGAAATTGTGGTTACGAAAACAGTTTTCGGTTACTGGGAACGGAGCGCACGCAGACACCAAATACAATTTGCGGCGGCAGCACGCGCACCAGAAGTGACAACAGGAAAAGGCTAGATGTTTTCAAACACACTTTTTTTAAAGATCGCTGTGCGAAACGATAACCAAGATATGTGCGCAAATTTAATTCCACAGAGAAAGACGCAAAATGCCACTTTGAGCCAGAAAATCCGTAACGCATCAGATGATAGCAGAAGTAAGCAAATAAGCAACAGCACTACGAGAGGCATGCGCGGCAGAACCAGCATACCTAACAGCAGACAACCTGTGGAAAGGACTGAAACAAAACGACTTGGCGGTGCAACTGGTGTTAACATTTGCACAGCGACTCAGGTTCAACAAAAGAACGCGCCACAGTTTACCGGCAGCTAAAAGGCAGGAGGACAAGCGCTGGGTGCGCATTTTGCCACAAGAGGGCTGGAACCTGTACCTGTTGATGCGTCAACGGGCAGTACCAAACAGGAAAAAACCAGGAAACACAACAGCGTACCTAACGCAAACAGAAAGACAAACAAAAGTACGACTTGAGCAAATGGACGCTGCCGCAGATACAGTGGACAAACAGGCAGCAGCAGCACTTAAAGCAACGTCGTCACTGGTGCTTTCATCGTGTTGCGTGCTGTGGATAGACAACTGGTACCGGGCACAATACAAGACACACCCAGACGAAAGTGACCGGTCGCAAAACTGTACTGCAATGGCAGTACTTCAACTGAAACAGAGGCCCACGTATTGGGCAGGACATCCAGCCATTGAGGACCTGGCAGCTCGGATAACGACAGTCGCAAGGTCTCCGCAACAGCGTGAACGAAGAATCCCCCAGACTTTGCGTGAAATGGGGTATGCATATGGGTGTGTACCGGACACCAGAAAGGTGTGAGCACCGTTGAATGTGAGGAGGGATGCAAGGACTGTGCAGGCACCGGTGTGGAGCCCGTATGCCCTGTCAAAAGAAAAGGTAACTGGTGGTGTTGGTCTGTTAAACTTGTTACATTTTGCCCAGGACGTAGCACAACAGGCAAACAGAGTTCTACCGCTGTTGATTGACGAAAACATACACTACGTGATACTAAAGTTGTTGTACGGTGCCAAGAACCAACGATGGAACATGCGTGCGTACCTGCGTTATGTGCCTGTAGTTTACGGTTTCTGGCATGCCTACAGGTTCGTTGTTACTCATACTTTTCGGGTGTTCTGGCCTATTCTAACCTGCCTATGGAAAGGTCTGCTACGACCTGGTTCAATCATACTATCATACCCAAAACTGATGGTTATGGAAAAAACTATTGCTGCGCTGATGCTTGCCACGGACCCGAATACTACGCCCGTATCGGCGCAAGGCACAAGCTGCAACCGCGATCGATGCTCGTGACACTGCGCATGCCAACAGGGCAGCAGTGGCAAACGCAGTCTTGCATTTGTTGTCGGAATGGTGCCCGTTGTTGTTGTACTTGAGCCACGTGGTACGGGAATGCAACTGGTCGGGGAAAAACAACGGTACAGGGTCAAGAGCTCAGGAGGCGTTGCAGTTGAGTTTGTGTCTGTTGCGGAGGCTGCGTCGAGGACCGTGTGACACCGTCCTGAAGTACGAACGCACAATCATGTGCACATTGTTGTATAACAGCAAGTGGCACCAGGACCTGCCTGGTCAGGCACAATCAGAGGAGTTTGGAGAAGGGATGTTGAGCAGGCTGGTGCAGAACAAGGCGAGAAACACGGGTTCTGTTACTGTTGAGGAGGTGGAAAACCAATACTTGTTACTAAAGGTTGGTCCTGGTGGCAAAGGCGTGGGGGTGCAAGACTTCCCCAAGAACCTGGTACACAGGATGCGACAACAACTGACAAGATTTCTGGCGACAGACGGGATTTGCATGGCCTATATGGAAGGGGAAGCGGACAGAGTCAGCACCGTTGCAACTTCGTGGCTGCGGAGGTTACCGAGATTTCCACCCTCACCTACACAACCCCTTGGTTACAACCACTACCGGCTACTTGGTCACAGCGTACTAGATGCCCTCATTGACCAGAAAACAAATCCCACCAACCAACTCAAACGGGAACTGGATGCTTTTGTGGGGCGGAGAACAGATATGGATGCCAACAGACAGGAAGCAGCAACACGCAACGTGCGGCAACGCTTGCGGTAACTGACACCCGCAGTGCGCGAGGCCTCGCGCACTAAACGTTACGAAAAACAGGTATGTAATGCGATGTGAGTGCGCGAGGCCTCGCGCACTGAGTAGTTCGCTAAGTGCCGTGCAATTAGTCACAACAAGGACGGTTGTTGAACAGATTTGCAAAAGGGACCTGCAAAATACCAGTTCGACTGATTTCAGAGTTTAAATGACCGTGTTTCATGTCATGCCATTTGCCCTTTTCAGGTATTTTTTGGCATCATGAGTGAACCAGGGTCGCCAGAATGTCCAGCACCAGACGCAGAGGCCATGGAGTCGTCACCAGGGACCGACCAAGGGGACACGCCGAAGAGAGGACGCGAAAATAAGGGTGAGAAGAAGCCAAGGTAGGTAGGTAGGTAGGTGCACTCGGTGTCGGAGAGGCGCCCCTTGGTTCCCCCTGGCGTCGCCCCTGTGACGAGGAGGAGGAGGCTCCGCGCGTGAAGAGCGGAGGCGGCTTACATCCCGCTAGACCTGACTTTTGGCCCCCAACAAAGCGGCCCCGGGCAACACCGGGAGGGCTGATTGCCGCCGGCGTGACATGCTTGTCTCGCCGGGAGGGTGTGCCCCCGTGCTTGCGCATGTCCCCTCCTCTGGGCGGAACCCTAGAAGTTCACCGGACTTCCTGGCGTATCCCGTTCCCAAGGCATGCATGCATGTTCTTGGTACTAGGGTTCCGAGGCGCTTGGGTGTCGCACGCTCCGCCTTGAGTCCCAAAGCAGCGCAGGCCTTAGGATGCAGCCTTATCCCCGGTCTCCGGATCTCGTTTGGCCGGGTCACCCGCACCGCACGGGCTGCCTCAGTGCCTGGGCTATGGGCACTGGGTTTCCTACTGTTGTGCGGCGCTTGTGTTTGGGTCCGGGTTGCGGTTGGGTGTGGGTTTTGTTAACCCCGCCATTCCTGGCTGGGGTCTTGGCTGGGTGTGTTTGGGCACGGTTTGTGGTGTTGTCCCTCTTTTGCCGGCTGTTTGTGGTGTTCCTGGTTGGGCTTAGGTTTCGGCCTGCTTGTGGGACGTGTCTGGTTTCGTGTGCGCTCTGCTTGCCCCCCGCTGTTTCCGGTTCCGGTGTGCGGTGTGGGCGTGCGTGCTCGGCCCGGGTCTCGGCTGTGCCCCGGCTTTCTTGGCTGGGTTGTCGGGGTGTGTTTTTTGCGCTATTTTTTCTTTGGCTTTGTGGTGTCGGTTGCTGGGTGTCTTTGTCCTGGGCTTTGTGGTCCCTGTCCCCCCATCCCCTTTCTTTCGGGCTGAACTGCTGGTTTTTTTTTTCGTGTGTGTCTGCATGTTTCGGTGTCCCTTTTCCCCCTGGGCCGCTGTTCCTGGCCTGGTGTTGCCGGTTTCAGCTTGGTGGTCCCTCTGTGCCTCATTGGGGGTCCTGTGTTCGGTGCCTTCTGGGTGGGGGGTTTGGCCGCCTCTTGTGGTGTTGGCGGGCGGTTTGGTGGCTGTGGGCTGTTTTCGCGCCCCCCCCCCACTCCCCCCCCTGTTTCTTTTTTTTTGGGGGGGGGGGCTGCCTGTTCCTCCCTCTGCCTTCCCTGGGCTGGCGCACGCACTGGCCTGCATTCAGTGTGGTCTTCCGGGCTGCTGTTGGCGGTTGCGTTCTGTTTGGCCGTGTTCCGGCCCCATGGGTCGGTTGGGTTATGTACACGTTGGGCTCGGCGCCCCTTCCTGCCGGGTTAGGTCCTGGCTCTGCCGGCTGGGCGGCTGCGTCAGGAGGCTGCGTGTGGCTCTGGGTTAGGGGGCTGGGGTTGTTCGTGTCCTTTCTCCTCTGCGGTGCCGGTTTTAACCTTCAGGGTGGTCCGCCACCGTAGTTGCCGGGCGCGCGGTGGCCCAGTGTGTGGCCTGCGTTGCCGGTGTGTGGCGTGCTGGTGCGGCGCCTTTCGGGGTGTGCGGTGGCTTGCTTCGGTTAGTCCTTCAGGTTAGGGTCAGTCGTGCCGTGTTGTGCCGCTCTGTGCCCCGTTGCGTCGCGTCGTGCTGTAGCGCGTTGCACTGTGGCGCGCTGTGGTGCGGTGTGCTGTGGTGTCGCGTTGTGCCGTGGTGGGTCAGTGGAGGTCAGCCTGGCCTGTGTCGTGGTGCGGAATGCGGGCCGGAGTGTGGCTGGCTGGTGGCCGGGGGGTGCGGTTAGGTGTGGGTGTCTCCCTGGGTCCGTGCTGTGGGGGCCTGGGCGTGCCGCTCGGGCTGCTGGGTCGGGTAGGCGTCCGTGGGGTTGCACTCCCTGGGGGCCTGTGCCTTGGTCCCGTGTCCTCTGGGGGTCCCGGTCCCTAGTCCTGGCCGCTTTGACCGTGCCTTCGTCCTCTTCCGGTGCCTGTGAGGTGGCTCTTGTGGCGGCCGGGGTCTTCGCCTGGCGGTGAGGGCGTGGTGGTGCGCCGTGCGGCGGTGTTCCCTGTGGCTTCCTCTGTGGGTGTGGCACGTTCTCCCTGTGTAGGTGTGCCCTCCATTCCCCTTGTGGTTTCTGGTGGCTGGTGGGTGTGCGCTGGTGTGATCCGTACGGCGTCTGATGCTTGCTTCGGTGGTGCGTGTTGGGGGGTGCGCCCCCGGGAGTCGTGTGGCGTTCGGTGAGTTGGGGCGGCGCTGGTCCCCCCGTCGTGGTATGCCCTTCCTGGGTGTGGGTCGCGGCGTATGCCGTGGTGCCCTTTTCCTCCGTGCCTTGGTCCCCGCTCCTGCCCCTTCCTGGTTCTTGGGTGGTTTCCCGCCCCCATGTGGTGTCTCTTCTGGCGCCCTGTCCCTATGGGTGCCTGCCTTCACTTGGGGCCCCTCCGTGCCCTCTTGCCTGAGTGCCGCTTGGTGTCCCTTGCCCTCCCCTTGCCCTTGTGCTTCCCTTTCCTTGTGTGGTGGTGGACGGAGGGGCGGGGTGGGGAGGGGGCGCTGTTGGCCCAGGCCTGGGGGTGGGTGGCCTGGAGCCATTGGCGGAGGGCTCGGGGGGTGTAGGGGGGGCGGAGGCCCTGGACCGCATCGTGGAGGAGGGCCTCCCATGCCGCTTGCGGCATGATGGCCTCCGGGGCGGCCTCGTTGGGGTCGGCGGGGGTGCGGGTGCGCATCTCCTCAAAGGTATGCACCATGTGCACCCCATCGTGCCTCCCCCCTCCCCCGGCCAGCTTCACCCAGCTGCGGAGCGCCTGCAAAGCGGGGGCAGACCACCAGGCGAGGTGGGCGGGGGCCTCTGGGGGGGAGGGGTCCGTGCCGGGGGTCCTGGAGCGGAGGGGGGAGGACGTGGACCTGTGGTGGTGGTGGGGGTGGCGGTGCCTGGGGGAGCGGGAGCGGCGGTGGCGGAGTCTGGCGGTGGAGGACGGGTACGGGTGGAGGGGGGAACAGGAGGGGGAGGTGGACATGGGGCGGCGGTGGCGCGCTTGGTGGCGTCTGGGGGAGCGGGAGTGGTGGTGGCACGGGCTGGGGCTGGTGGATGGGTATCGGCGGCGGGGGGAACAGGGGGGCCCTGCGGGGCCTGTGGGGGGAGCGGGAGGTGGACATGGGGCGCCGGTGGCGCTCGTGGTGGCGCCCGGGGGTGCGGGAGCGGCGGGAGCGGGGTCCCGGGGGGTCGTGGTGGCACCTGGGGGAGCGGGAGCGGCGCGAGTGCGTGGTTGAGGCGCGGTGGCGGTGTGGGGAGTGTGGGCGCCGGGGGCAGGTGTGCCCTGCGGGGGGGGAGCGGGAGCGCCGCCGTTTGCGGGACCGGGCCTCATCGCTCGAGTCGGGCCTGTCAGGAGGCGTCGGCGGGTCCTGGGGGGCCTCGCGTGGTGCCGCCTGGTACTGGGGGGGGGGGGGTCCCCCCGTCGTCCATGGATCCGCCACGTAGGGGTGTGGTGGCGGCAGCCGCTGGTGGTATGGGTCGAGTGACTGTCCTTGGTGGGGTTGGGCCCAGTGGGCCCCTTCGGCGTGGACGTGGTGGCCTGGAGGATACGGTTCCTGGTACGGGGGGGGTGGCTGGTACGGGGGGGGTGGTCCCTGGTGGTAGGTGGGGTATGCGGGTGGAGCGCTCGGTGGCTGCCATCCCATTCGCTGGTGCTGTTCGTGCACGGGGGGTAGTGGCCCGGTGGGGTAGGGTGGTGGGCAGTGGTAGTGGTGGGGGTGGTGTTGGTGGTGGTGTCGGTGGGGCTGCTGGTGGTGGTGGTGTTGGTAGTGGTGGGATTGGTGTTGCGGGTATGGCCCTTGGACCCCTTGTGGGCTTTCTTGTCCCCCTTGTGGGGGTGGGGGGTTGGGCATCCTGCGCAGCCCCTGGGGCTGCACTATGTGGTGGGCAGGGGGGGCGGGTCGGGGGCCGGGCTTGACGGTGACGGTGGTCGAGGGGTCCCACGTCCCTGGGTCGGTTTGGCCGGCGGTGGTGGTGGTTTGTGGGGGATGGATGACGGGGCGCTTGGTGACGGGGATGTGGACGAGGGTTTGGGCGGGGTCGTGTTGGGTGGCCGCCTCTGCGGTGGTGGCGGCTGCCGATGGGAGGGAATCGTGGGTTGTGGTGGGTGGGGGGTCCTGGCTTGGGTGAGGGCTTGGGTTAGGGCGGTGTCGTTTAGGTTTGTGTCGTTGCGTTTGTGGTGTTGTGTGTGCTCGCCTGGGCGCCGGCTTGGGCTTGAGGTCGGGTTTGGGGTTCGTTTCCGGTTCCAGGTTGAGGAGGACCTCTGTCCGGAGGTGTGAGGGCGCCGATGTCAGGTCGGGGGTCTTCCCGGTGCGTTGCCGGGGTGCCTGAGTCGCCTGTGTGGGGGTCGGAGGATGAGGTGGAGGAGGTGGATGAGGCTGAGGATGAGGAAGAGGTGGTGGACGCGGGTTGGGCTGAGATGCGGGCGGGCTTGTGGGCGGCGGCGTCTGCTGCGGCCACGGCGGGGAGGATGGAGGGCATGTCCTTGGGCTGTAGGTTGGGGGCGGGCGGCTGGGGGGGCCCGGTCGTGACCTGGCGGCCCGGCGGGCCGATCTGGTTGGCAGCGGCGGGGGAGGGAGGCGCGGGGCTGTGGCCTTCCTCCTCTGGGCTTGGCTTGGCCGGGGTCCTGCAATGTGTGAGGTTGTGTGGCCTGGCGTCCGCGGGGGGGAACAGTTCGCGTGGGCTGCATTCAGGGGCCGGGGGGGGTGGGCCTGGGTGGTCTGGGGTGTGTGCGGGGGGCGTGGGCAGGCCACTGGGGGGGGTAGGCGTGCCGCGGGGCGCGGGGCCCCTCTCGGCGGGTGTGTGCGGCATGTCGATTTTCGGGGGTGGTGAGGGGTGTCCGGCGGGTGGGTGTGTGGCGGGCGTGTGCTGGTGTTCGGGCAGGTGGGGGAGGCCCGTGTCGCGGGTCCCGGGGGTGCGCGCGATGGTGGGCGTGTGTGGGTCTCCGGGTGAGCAGCGAGAGGGGAGGGGCACGGGCGGGGATTGTGCGGTGGGGTGTGATGTGTCGGTGTATGTGTTCGCTCACCGCGGCGCGCTTGCGTGGCCAGTTGTAGGCCTGGCGGTTTGGAGGAGAAGCTTGCCGTCCACTGCTGCCGCGGCAAGGATTTCGCAGACGAGCTTGCGTATCTGGTGGACCTCTTGGTCAGTGGTGGGAAGGTGGTATGCTAGCTTTGGGCTAAGACCCACGCGGCTGAGGACCCTGTGGGTGGCGTGGTACCCGCAGGTGAGGGATTGCTGCGGTCTCGGGGGGGGGTTTGGCCGCGTGTCCGGGCCCGCCTTGACTTGTCTGTGGGCGGTGTAGATGGCCCAAATCCCGGGCACGGTCCCCGTGGGTGGCCAGCAGCGCTGGATCCAGTGGGTCAGGCAGAGCATGGCCAATCCCAGGTGGTAGCCCGCCTTCCGTGAGGTGATTTGGGCCAGGGCGCGGGCTGGGGGCTTGTCCCCTGGCTGGAGGACGCCCCTGAGGACCCTGTGCTGGGTGGTGGGGTCCCCTACTGCCCCCGGTGGGGCGGTCCCTGGGGCGAGCATGGTGTCTGTCCCTTTGACGAGCCATTGCGGGCCGGGGGACGTAGCCGTAGCGGCTATCACGCAGTAGTGCCCGCGCTCGAGGACCGTAACCCAGACCTCCGGCGGGGGATGGTTACTGTCTGTAGGTGGGGGGGGGAGGTCGTCGTCCCAGGTGCGGAGGCCGGCGGCGCGGAGTGCGGTGTCGCGGGTTGGTGCGGTGGCCTGTTCCCACTGCTCCGGGCGGTTCGGGTCCGCTGGGTGGTCCTTCTCCGCTGGGGCCCGTCTTAGGCGTACGGTCCCTCGACGCGTGACGTTGATGTCGGTGCTGTGTGTCAGGGCCTGGCTCCACTCGATGGGGGGGATCCAGACGTGCTGGCCCTGGGTTTGTTTGCGGGCTCGCCAGAGTACGAGGTCTATGATGGCCTCGTGGAGGCCGTTGCCTGGGGTGGTCAGGTCCCGGAGGGCTTTGACGGTGAGCTTGGTCCAGTCGTCTTGTAGGCGGTACCAGCCCAGGGGGGTGGTCGGGGCCCTGCCTTGGAGGGTTGCTCGGAGGAGGTCGGGGTCGCGGATGGTGGCCGGTGTGAGGAAGGGGTGCATCAGGTCCGGGGCGGGTGGGCTGGATGGGTTGCCGGGGTTGTGCGCGTCTACGTTGACATATCGTTGGCCCTGGTTGGGCTCGGCCGGGCTGGGCGGTGCTGGGTGGCTTGTTGGGTGAGAGATGGGCCTCGGGGCGCTGTGGTGGTGTCTTGGAGGCCTGCGGATGGAGATTAGGGGCGCGTGCGGGGCGCGGAGTTGGTTAGTGGACGTCTGGGTCATGCACGGCATGGTAATGGATGAGACGCCGCATGTGTTCCCTGGCGGTGGGGTCGGTGAGTTGCTCCACGTGTGTTAACAGGAGGTGTTTGCGGTGTACCATTTGGGCCGCTGCTCTGCGGACTGCCTCTAGCTGGAGGTGCGCTGCTGCCTCCATGGGGCCTTCCGTGTGTTTGGTGAGGTGTCGGTGCAGGGCCTGTGTCATTACCCCTCTCATGGTGGCTTCTTTGACCAGGGGATCCCGGAAGAGGTGTTCGGTGGCCTGGTGTGCGTGGCTGTGGGTTGGCCATCCTTCGTGTTGTCGTAGGGTTCCCGCCGGGGACCAGCCCACTAGCGTGTCCCTGCCTGTATGGAGGGGGCATTTCTTGAAGTGTTCCCAGTCCTCTGGGGTGGTGTGGTTGCACGGGCAACGGGTGTGTTCTTCGGGGACGTGGATGTGTTTGCGGGCGAGCCATCTGGCGACCCTGGTGAGGAATGGTAGTTGCTCCCTGAGGAGCTGGATGCGTCATTTTTGGAGGTTGGCTGGGACGTTTGCTGGGCGCAGCGCTGAGTGGTAGAGGGGGACTTGCGGTCTGTCCTGGAGCTCCTGGATGTGCGCCCGGCTGTCTGCGTCGCCGAGTACGCGGGCGAGATGTTGGATCGGGTTGGGGTAGTGGTATGCTCTGTCGTGGGAGGAATAGGGGGCGTCCTCTGGTACCCAATCCGGGGTCTGATGGGGCTAGGGTACGGGGGGTATGTGTTGGAGGTGTGTGTGGTCTCGGCCGAGGTCAGGGATCTGGAGGGCTGGTAGGTGTGTTGTGCGCTGGTGTACTGCCTGGTTGTCCACCTTACCATTTCTGTATTGGTGTCTGTGGGACTCTTGTTTCACGATGTGGAGTTGGACGTAGGGGGGAAGGCTGCGAAGGGCTTTCCAGAGCAGCAGTGCCTGCACCTAGGAATTTATGGGGTCCAAAAATCCCAAAACCAGCTAAAGTCAGAAATACTACTTTTTTTGTCAAATTATACCATAAAGAGCATATTTTCCGGAGTTAGCCCCCCCCCCCACCCTCCAAATTGGAAATTTTCCAGCCCCTAGATCGACAATGCAGGCTTGATTCCATCTAAAATCCGCCGTATCCGAGAAATATGACATTCACCACCTAGTTGCGGATAGCAGCTTTTGTATAGCTCAAACCAAACATGTTTGTTTTTGGCAAGAAGTAAGGTTTTTTGGTGATGGCGGCTCCGAACACTCGATAAGTTGCTCCAAAATCCTGCAAAACACGTTTCTCTGAGTCCACCACACTCAAAAAAGGGTATGGAACCCTACAACTGACCACTCATGCCCCAAAAATGCTGTTTTAGGCCGAAAAAATTGGCATTTTTTGGGCAAAAAAAGCGGTTTTTTGGTGATGGTGGCTCCGGAACCCTTGGTCATTTGCTCCAAAACACTGCAAAATGCGCTTCCTTCAGTCCAGCATCCTGAGAATAGGGTATGGGGCCCTACCTGTGACCACTCAGGCCCCAAAAACACTGTTTAAGGCCAAAAAATGCGTTTTTTTGGTGATGGCGGCCCTGAAACCCTTGATTGTCTGCTCCAAAACCTTGCAAAAAAATTTTTATTTGAGTCCAGCACCCTAAAAATAAGGTATGGGGCACTACAACTGGGGGCCGAGGCTCGTCGCGGTGGCTTTGTGAAGTGGTTGCCTTGCTATGCGGGGGAGCAGGTGTGTGTCTACAGTGGCGTCTACCACGAACCAGACCCTGATGATGTGCGGGAGGTGGGTGGGTAGGTGGGCCGCGATCTCGGCGATGGCGTCGGCCATGGCCCCTAGCTCCCCGTGGCAGGAGGCCCCATAGGTGGTGTGGTTCGTGTGGTGGTCCATGTGGTAGTGTCCCCCAGTGTGGGTTAGCTGCAGGGTGGCCCCCCCGGTGATGGGCGTGAGGGCTGATTCGCCTGAGGCGTCGGTGGAGAAGAGCCGGTCCGCCGGTGATGGTTGTGGGAGGCGGCATGGGTGTATGGGCAGGTAGGCGTATATGGCGAGGCCCGTGGCGAGGTGGGCTACTGGGGTTGTGGGCTGAGGGATGGGGGTGGCGTACACCCCTATTCCTTTGGAGATGATGTGTTTCGCTTGGGGGGACAGGGCTATGAGTCCCTGCTCCGGCTGTCCTTGTGTGAGGTAGGAGTAGATGTAGTGGAGGATGTAGGCTGTGTCTGGGTTTAGGTCGTGGCATGTGAGGGTTTGTGTTCGGTGCTCCGGTGTGTGGCAGGAGTGGTGGACCGGATAGTAGGGGTGCTCGTGCTTGCCCGTTCTGCCTGGCCCGTACATGCTGTAACGGATGGCGACCCCTGCCGGGTCGGGGCGGGGCCAGGTGGGTGTAGTGGTGAACTGCCATTTGGGCGCGTGTTCGGGGTTCCACGCTACAGTGGGGTTAGTGTCGGTGCGGTGGAACCATGGGGCTACCCATGCGTAGGCCTGTGGTGGTAGGTCGGTTGTGGGGTGGGTGTGGTGGCGTGCTATGAAATGTAGTACGGGCCATGGTGTGGTTGGTGCCTCGGGGTCACAGGCCCAACATGTGCGCGGCATGCTCTGGGAGTCATGGGGGACTCGTGGTAGGTCTCGGGCGGTCATGTGGTGTTTCGGTATGCGCCATTCTGCCCCGTGGTGGATGACGGTGGTCTGCGTGGGTTTGGCTTCATTCGGGGCCAGTAGTAGGGTTAGTGGCGGGACTGGGCCCGTCACCGGGGGATGTTTCGCGCCGGTGGGTGCGTAGGGCGGTGTTGCTGGGATGGGTCGGGGGTGTTGTTCCCTGTGGCTTCCTCTCTGAGTGTGGCACGTTCTCCCTGTGTAGGTGTGCCCTCCATTCCCCGTGTGGTTTCTGGTGGCTGGTGGGTGTGCGCTGGTGTGATCCGTACGGCGTCTGATGCTTGCTTCGGTGGTGCGTGTTGGGGGGTGCGCCCCCGGGAGTAGTGCGGCGTTCGGTGAGTTGGGGCGGCGCTGGTCCCTTCGTCGTGGTATGCCCTTCCTGGGTGTGGGTCGTGGCGTATGCCGTGGTGCCCTTTTCCTCCGTGCCTTGGTCCCCGCTCCTGCCCCTTCCTGGTTTTTGGGTGGTTTCCCGCCCCCATGTGGTGTCTCTTCTGGCGCCCTGTCCCTATGGGTGCCTGCCTTCACTTGGGGCCCCTCCGTGCCCTCTTGCCTGAGTGCCGCTTGGTGTCCCTTGCCCTCCCCTTGCCCTTGTGCTTCCCTTTCCTTGTGTGGTGGTGGACGGAGGGGCGGGGTGGGGAGGGGGCGCTGTTGGCCCAGGCCTGGGGGTGGGTGGCCTGGAGCCATTGGCGGAGGGCTCGGGGGGTGTAGGGGGGGCGGAGGCCCTGGACCGCATCGTGGAGGAGGGCCTCCCATGCCGCTTGCGGCATGATGGCCTCCGGGGCGGCCTCGTTGGGGTCGGCGGGGGTGCGGGTGCGCATCTCCTCAAAGGTATGCACCATGTGCACCCCATCGTGCCTTCCCGCTCCCCCGGCCAACTTCACCCAGCGGCGGAGCTCCTGCAAAGCGAAGGCAGACCACCAGGCGAGGTGGGCGGGGGCCTCTGGGGGGGAGGGGTCCGTGCCCGGGGTCCTGGAGCGGCGGGGGGAGGACGTGGACCTGTGGTGGTGGTGGGGGTGGCGGTGCCTGGGGGAGCGGGAGCGGCGGTGGCGGAGGCTGGGGGTGGAGGACGGGTACGGGTGGAGGGGGGAACAGGAGGGGGAGGTGGACATGGGGCGGTGGTGGCGCGCTTGGTGGCGTCTGGGGGAGCGGGAGTGGTGGTGGCGCGGGCTGGGGCTGGTGGATGGGTATCGGCGGCAGGGGGAACAGAAGGGCCCTGCGGGGCCTGTGGGGGGAGCGGGAGGTGGACATGGGGCGCCGGTGGCGCTCGTGGTGGCGCCCGGGGGTGCGGGAGCGGCGGGAGCGGGGTCCCGGGGGGTCGTGGTGGCACCTGGGGGAGCGGGAGCGGCGCGAGTGGGTGGTTGAGGCGCGGTGGCGGTGTGGGGAGTGTGGGCGCCGGGGGCAAGTGTGCCCTGCGGGGGGGGAGCGGGAGCGCCGCCGTTTGCGGGACCGGGCCTCATCGCTCGAGTCGGGCCTGTCAGGAGGCGTCGGCGGGTCCTGGGGGGCCTCGCGTGGTGCCGCCTGGTACTGGGGGGGGGGGGGGGGAGGCCCCCCGTCGTCCATGGATCCGCCACGTAGGGGTGTGGTGGTGGCAGCGGCTGGTGGTATGGGTCGAGTGACTGTCCTTGGCGGGGTTGGGCCCGGTGGGCCCCTTCGGCGTGGACGTGGTGGCCGGGAGGATACGGTTCCTGGTACGGGGGGGGTGGCTGGTACGGGGGGGGTGGTCCTTGGTGGTAGGTGGGGTATGCGGGTGGAGCGCTCGGTGGCTGCCATCCCATTCGCTGGTGCTGTTCGTGCACGGGGGGTTGTGGCCCGGTGGGGTAGGGTGGTGGGCAGCAGTAGTGGTGGGGGTGGTGTTGGTGGTGGTGTCGGTGGGGCTACTGGTGGTGGTGGTGGTGGTGTTGGTAGTGGTGGGATTGGTGTTGCGGGTATGGCCCTTGGACCCCTTGTGGGCTTTCTTGTCCCCCTTGTGGGGGTGGGGGGTCGGGCATCGTGCGCAGCCCCTGGGGCTGCACTATGTGGTGGGCAGGGGGGGCGGGTCGGGGGCCGGGCTTGACGGTGACGGTGGTCGAGGGGTCCCACGTCCCTGGGTCGGTTTGGTCGGCGGTGGTGGTGGTTTGTGGGGGATGGATGACGGGGCGCTTGGTGACGGGGATGTGGACGAGGGTTTGGGCGGGGTCGTGTTGGGTGGCCGCCTCTGCGGTGGTGGCGGCTGCCGATGGGAGGGAATCGTGGGTTGTGGTGGGTGGGGGGTCCTGGCTTGGGTGAGGGCTTGGGTTAGGGCGGTGTCGTTTGGGTTTGTGTCGTTGCGTTTGTGGTGTTGTGTGTGCTCGCCTGGGCGCCAGCCTGGGCTTGAGGTCGGGTTTGGGGTTGGTGTCCGGTTCCAGGTTGAGGAGGACCTCTGTCCGGAGGTGTGAGGGCGCCGATGTCGGGTCGGGGGTCTTCCCGGTGCGTTGCCGGGGTGCCTGAGTCGCCTGTGTGGGGGTCGGAGGATGAGGTGGAGGAGATGGATGAGGCTGAGGATGAGGAAGAGGTGGTGGACGCGGGTTGGGCTGGGATGCGGGCGGGCTTGTGGGCGGCGGCTTCTGCTGCGGCCACGGCGGGGAGGATGGAGGGCATGTCCTTGGGCTGTAGGTTGGGGGCGGGCGGCTGGGGGGGCCCGGTCGTGACCTGGCGGCCCGGCGGGCCGATCTGGTTGGCAGCGGCGGGGGAGGGAGGCGCGGGGCTGTGGCCTTCTTCTTCTGGGCTTGGCTTGGCCGGGGTCCTGCAATGTGTGAGGTTGTGTGGCCTGGCGTCCGCGGGGGGGAACAGTTCGCGTGGGCTGCATTCAGGGGCCAGGGGGGGTGGGCCTGGGTGGTCTGGGGTGTGTGCGAGGGGCGTGGGCAGGCCACTGGGGGGGGTAGGCGTGCCGCGGGGCGCGGGGCCCCTCTCGGCGGGTGTGTGCGGCATGTCGATTTTCGGGGGTGGTGAGGGGTGTCCGGCGGGTGGGTGTGTGGCGGGCGTGTGCTGGTGTTCGGGCAGGTGGGGGAGGCCCGTGTCGCGGGTCCCGGGGGTGCGCGCGATGGTGGGCGTGTGTGGGTCTCCGGGTGAGCAGCGAGAGGGGAGGGGCACGGGCGGGGATTGTGCGGTGGGGTGTGTTGTGTCGGTGTATGTGTTCGCTCACCGCGGCGCGCTTGCGTGGCCAGTTGTAGGCCTGGCGGTTTGGAGGAGAAGCTTGCCGTCCACTGCTGCCGCGGCAAGGATTTCGCAGACGAGCTTGCGTATCTGGTGGACCTCTTGGTCAGTGGTGGGAAGGTGGTATGCTAGCTTTGGGCTAAGACCCACGCGGCTGAGGACCCTGTGGATGGCGTGGTACCCGCAGGTGAGGGATTGCTGCGGTCTCGGGGGGGGGTTTGGCCGCGTGTCCGGGCCCGCCTTGACTTGTCTGTGGGCGGTGGGGATGGCCCAAATCCCGGGCACGGTCCCCGTGGGTGGCCAGCAGCGCTGGATGCAGTGGGTCAGGCAGAGCATGGCCAATCCCAGGTGGTAGCCCGCCTTCCGTGAGGTGATTTGGGCCAGGGCGCGGGCTGGGGGCTTGTCCCCTGGCTGGAAGACGCCCCTGAGGACCCTGTGCTGGGTGGTGGGGTCACCTACTGCCCCCGGTGGGGCGGTCCCTGGGGCGAGCATGGTGTCTGTCCCTTTGACGAGCCATTGCGGGCCGGGGGACATAGCCGTAGCGGCTATCACGCAGTAGTGCCCGCGCTCGAGGACCGTAACCCAGACCTCCGGCGGGGGATGGTCACTGTCTGTAGGTGGGGGGGGGAGGTCGTTGTCCCAGGTGCGGAGGCCGGCGGCGCGGAGGGCGGTGTCGCGGGTTGGTGCGGTGGCCTGTTCCCACTGCTCCGGGCGGTTCGGGTCCGCTGGGTGGTCCTTCTCCGCTGGGGCCCGTTTTAGGCGTACGGTCCCTCGACGCCTGGCGTTGATGTCGGTGCTGTGTGTCAGGGCCTGGCTCCACTCGATGGGGGGGATCCAGGCGTGCTGACCCTTGGTGTGTTTGCGGGCTCGCCAGAGTACGAGGTCTATGATGGCCTCGTGGAGGCCGTTGCCTGGGGTGGTCAGGTCCCGGAGGGCTTTGACGGTGAGCTTGGTCCAGTCGTCTTGTAGGCGGTACCAGCCAGGGGGGGGTGGTCGGGGCCCTGCCTTGGAGGGTTGCTCGGAGGAGGTCGGGGTCGCGGATGGTGGCCGGTGTGAGGAAGGGGTGCATCGGGTCGGGGGCGGGTGGGCTGGATGGGTTGCCGGGGTCTTGCGCGTCTACGTCGACATATCGTTGGCCCTGGTTGGGCTCGGCCGGGCTGGGCGGTGCCGGGTGGCTTCTTCGGTGAGAAATGGGCCTCGGGGCGCTGTGGTGGTGTCTTGGAGGCCTGCGGATGGAGATTAGGGGCGCGTGCGGGGCGCGGAGTTGGTTAGTGGACGTCTGGGTCATGCACGGCATGGTAATGGATGAGACGCCGCATGTGTTCCCTGGCGGTGGGGTCGGTGAGTTGCTCCACGTGTGTTAACAGGAGGTGTTTGCGGTGTACCATTTGGGCCGCTGCTCTGCGGACTGCCTCTAGCTGGAGGTGCGCTGCTGCCTCCATGGGGCCTTCCGTGTGTTTGGTGAGGTGTCGGTGCAGGGCCTGTGTCATTACCCCTCTCATGGTGGCTTCTTTGACCAGGGGATCCCGGAAGAGGTGTTCGGTGGCCTGGTGTGCGTGGCTGTGGGTTGGCCATCCTTCGTGTTGTCGTAGGGTTCCCGCCGGGGACCAGCCCACTAGCGTGTCCCTGCCTGTATGGAGGGGGCATTTCTTGAAGTGTTCCCAGTCCTCCGGGGTGGTGTGGTTGCACGGGCAACAGGTGTGTTCTTCGAGGACGTGGATGTGTTTGCGAGCGAGCCATCTGGCGACCCTGGTGAGGAATGGTAGTTGCTCCCTGAGGAGCTGGATGCGTCATTTTTGGAGGTTGGCTGGGACGTTTGCTGGGCGCAGCGCTGAGTAGTAGAGGGGGACTTGCGGTCTGTCCTGGAGCTCCTGGATGTGCGCCCGGCTGTCTGCGTCGCCGAGTACGCGGGCGAGATGTTGGATCGGGTTGGGGTAGTGGTATGCTCTGTCGTGGGAGGAATAGGGGGCGTCCTCTGGTACCCAATCCGGGGTCTGAAGGGGCTAGGGTACGGGGGGTATGTGTTGGAGGTCAGTGTGGTTTCGGCCGAGGTCAGGGATCTGGAGGGCTGGTAGGTGTGTTGTGCGCTGGTGTACTGCCTGGTTGTCCACCTTACCATTTCTGTATTGGTGTCTGTGGGACTCTTGTTTCACGATGTGGAGTTGGACGTAGGGGGGAAGGCACACTCAAAATAGGGTATGGAACCCTACAACTGACCACTCATGCCCCAAAAATGCTGTTTTAGGCCGAAAAAATTGGCATTTTTTGGCAAAAAAAGCGGTTTTTTGGTGATGGTGGCTCCGGAACCCTTGGTCGTTTGCTCCAAAACACTGCAAAATGCGCTTCCTCCAGTCCAGCATCCTCAGAATAGGGTATGGGGCCCTACCTGTGACCACTCAGGCCCCAAGAACACTATTTGAGGCCAAAAAATGGCTTTTTTTGGCCATTTTTGGCCAAAAAATGCGTTTTTTTGGTGATGGCGGCCCTGAAACCCTTGATTGTCTGCTCCAAAACCTTGGGAAAACACTTTTTTTTGAGTCCAGCACCCTAAAAAAAAGGTATGGGGCACTACAACTGGGGGCCGAGGCTCGTCGCGGTGGCTTTGTGAAGTGGTTGCCTTGCTATGCGGGGGAGCAGGTGTGTGTCTACAGTGGCGTCTACCACGAACCAGACCCTGACGATGTGCGGGAGGTGGGTGGGTAGGTGGGCCGCGATCTCGGCAATGGCGTCGGCCATGGCCCCTAGCTCCCCGTGGGAGGAGGCCCCATAGGTGGTGTGGTTGGTGTGGTGGTCCATGTGGTAGTGTCCCCCAGTGTGGGTTAGCTGCAGGGTGGCCCCCCCGGTGATGGGCGTGAGGGCTGATTCGCCTGAGGCGTCGGTGGAGAAGAGCCGGTCCGCCGGTGATGGTTGTGGGAGGCGGCATGGGTGTATGGGCAGGTAGGCGTATATGGCGAGGCCCGTGGCGAGGTGGGCTACTGGGGTTATGGGCTGAAGGATGGGGGTGGCGTACACCCCTATTCCTTTGGAGATGATGTGTTTCGCTTGGGGGGACAGGGCTATGAGTCCCTGCTCCGGCTGTCCTTGTGTGAGGTAGGAGTAGATGTAGTGGAGGATGTAGGCTGTGTCTGGGTTTAGGTCGTGGCATGTGAGGGTTTGTGTTCGGTGCTCCGGTGTGTGGCAGGAGTGGTGGACCGGATAGTAGGGGTGCTCGTGCTTGCCCGTTCTGCCTGGCCCGTACATGCTGTAACGGATGGCGACCCCTGCCGGGTCGGGGCGGGGCCAGGTGGGTGTAGTGGTGAACTGCCATTTGGGCGCGTGTTCGGGGTTCCACGCTACAGTGGGGTTAGTGTCGGTGCGGTGGAACCATGGGGCTACCCATGCGTAGGCCTGTGGTGGTAGGTCGGTTGTGGGGTGGGTGTGGTGGCGTGCTATGAAATGTAGTACGGGCCATGGTGTGGTTGGTGCCTCGGGGTCACAGGCCCAACATGTGCGCGGCATGCTCTGGGAGTCATGGGGGACTCGTGGTAGGTCTCGGGCGGTCATGTGGTGTTTCGGTATGCGCCATTCTGCCCCGTGGTGGATGACGGTGGTCTGCGTGGGTTTGGCTTCATTCGGGGCCAGTAGTAGGGTTAGTGGCGGGACTGGGCCCGTCACCGGGGGGTGTTTCGCACCGGTGGGTGCGTAGGGCGGTGTTGCTGGGATGGGTCGGGGGTGTTGCTTTTTGAACTCTCGGTAGACTGCTTGCATGTCTTTGCTTCCCGGCAGAGTGTGTCCCGCTGCTTGTGCCGTCTGCGTGAGGTAGTGGTGGAAGAGGCGGTATTGAGGCCATTCGGGAAGCAGTAGAAAGGGGGTGTGGTGTGCCCCGCTGTGGTGTAGGACCCGCATTTGGGGGAGGGTGACGTATACCACGGTGACGGAGGCCCCGACAAGGTCTATGGTGTGGATAATGCCCTTGGGGTGATGGTGGAGGTCCCCGCAGAGGACCGCTAGAGGCCCTTTTTCTGGGCACGTGTGGTTGGTGAGTATGGCGTGGTGTGGGGATGGGAGGAGAAGCTGCAGGTGGTTCCACAGGCGCGTGTTCATGTCTGTGGGCATGCTCGTCTGGCGGCCATGTGTTGCGAGCCCGTTGTGCGGCTTGGAGGCAGATTGTGGTGACCTCGCGGACCTCCGGTGAGTGGTTGTGGGTCATGCGGTGAAGGAGGAGGGCAGTGTGTCTGGTGTAGGCCGCTTTCATCGCGTCCCCTATGGCGTCCCCATAGTGGGGCCAAGCCGCTCGGATGGCGCGGGTGGGTATGGAGGTGGGCCAGCCCCCGTGTGCTGCCCATGCCTTGGTCACGGCGCGTGTGGCCGGCTGCAGGGCGTTGGTGGGGTGTGTCAGTTGGAGTGCTTGGAAGCCTATGGAGGCGTTCAAGACCCCGGTGAGGTGATACGCCAGGCTCTGCTGGGACAGGGCGAGGGCCTTGGTGGTCGGGGACGCATATCTGGGGAGATGGTCGAGGTGTGATTGCAACTTGGGAGGGAGGGTGGTGTCCTCAGGGTTGGCGGCCTGGATTGCCCCCAGGGGGGTGGTGGTTGTCACGACTTGCATGGGGGGCCCTTGTGGCCCTAGGGTGTGGGGTGTGGCAGACCCCTTGATCATGGCCACTGACGTTGTTGGGTGGACGATGAGGTTGTTGTGGGAGAGGTAGGAGACGGTCACGTTCAGTAAGTCATTGGCCTGTTGGGTGACCGTTGGCCCGGGGTCCGGGGCATGGGGTTCGTGTGGGGTGTGCGCGACCGTGGGGTTGGTGTCGTCCGCGAAGCCCACCAGGGGGGAGAGGAGGTGGTAGGGTGCGTAGGCCGGGTAATCCTGCTCGATTGCGAGGGCCAGGGGGAGCGTCACGAGAAGGTACAGGAAGGGGCCCCCTGCTCCTCCTCCGGGGACCCCGCTGCCTGGCTCCAGGAAGGGGTTGGGGCCCGCTCCAGTGCGGACCGTGTATTTGCGGGTGCGGATGTAGCCGGAGGCGAAGTTGTAGAAGGGGAGGCCTAGGCGTTTCCACACTGCTTCCAGAAGGAGCTAGGGGGTGTTCGGGAAGGCTCCTTTGACGTCGAGGGAGGCGATGATGAGGTCCACCGGGTCCATGTCGGCGATGGTGTCCTGGAGGAAGATGGCCTCGTGTGCAGACCGGCCCAGGATGGCCCCCCAGAGGCTGGCTGGTATGTGGGGGTCCAGGTGGGGGCGGATGCGGCGTAGAAGGATGGTCCAGACGATTTTGACCTCCGTGACCGCACAGACTTTGGGGCGCCAGTTGTCCGGGTTTTCCTAGTCCCCTTTTTTGTAGAGGGGGCGGACAACGTTCGCCCAGTCTGGTGGCAGGGGGGTCTGCCCCGTGACGATGTCCCAGAGGCGGTGGGCGAGGATGCGGAGGAGGTGGGCGGGGAGGTTGTAGTAGGCCTCCGCAGGGAGGCCGTCGTAGCCTGGGGTTTTGTGTTGCCGGAGACTGTGGATGGCCTTCCGGACTTCGTGGATTGTGAAGGGGCGCTTTTCCAGTTGCCTCCTCTGGGCGTGGTTGAAGACCCGAGGGAAGCGGTCGATTTTGGCCCGGGTGTCTGGGTCCAGTGTGTCTTGGGTGGGCGTGTGTTGCCGGAGGAAGCTGTCTTGGGTGGCTTGGAGCACTGTCGCTGGGTTGTTGGTGAGGGAGCCGTCCTCCTGCCGGACCGTGGTGATGGTGCGGTGGCCGGTGTCGGTCATGGCGTTGTTGAGGTGGCAGATGGCCTTGTAGGGGAGTTCATGTTGCGCATACCGTTCGTGTTCCTGGGCGATGCGCTGTTGCCTGTGGATGTGCCACCTCTGCAGGTCTGCGCTGATGTGGGCTATCTGCGTCCTGCAGTGGTGTATCTGGCGGCGAGTTTGGGGGGTGTCGGTGTTGAGGAGGGTCGCCAGTTGTTGCTTCGCATGCCAGAGGTCATGGGACATGTCTACTAGGGCCGTGGGTGGTTGGTCGTCGTTTGTGTGGGTGTGTTGCTGAAAGCCGCAGGCGACGGCGGCCGTGCGCATGGCTCTGAGTAGGTCGGTGGGGTCTGGTTGGATGCGCCGGGCGCGGTCTATGGCCCTGTGATATTGGGACCAGGCATGCTTCTCATGCAGTGGGGGCATCTTCAGGGGGGGTGGTAGGCCTTGGTCCGCATCCTCTAGGGGGCTGGGGGGAAGGTTGGGGATAGTGAGGCGGATGTGCAGGGGGCTATGGCCTGTGGGTCCCAGCGGAAGGGGTCCATATCGGGCCTCTGCCCGGATGATGGTGGTGGGGTCGCCATAGCATACGTTGATGCGGGATGGGGCGGCATCTGTTTGGTGGGGGAAGTGGGATGGTTGGCCTTCGAGGTTGGCCGTCAGGTCCACGAGCTTCAGCATTTCGATGGTGTCGCGGACTGCATGGTCCTGGGGTGTGGCCTGTCCCCCTCGGTCCGCCAGGGTGGGGGCGGCGTTCATGACGCCGATGATATTTTTTGGGCGAGCATGGCCATCTGGCGGTATGCCTTGGCCAGGGCTTGGAGGAAGGGTTCCGTGGCGTCGCCAAAGGGGACGTGGGCGTTGATGACTTTCAGTTGCCATCCGTCCCCGACGACCTCATAGACGCCTAGCCTCCCTGGGACGCTGAGGTGGTGGACGAGGTGGACGTTGATGCCGGTACGGGCGTATAGGGGGGTCCCCTTGTGCCAGTAGCATTTGTACGCTTTCCGGTCCGGGGTATATATTGGGGTGGTTTCTGGGGGGTCTTCGCGTTGTAGGCCTTTTTCCTGGAAGGCAAGGAGGTGGGGAACCCACCCCGGCCCCTGCGCCATCGGGAGCTCCTGGAGGGTGGTTGTGGCGTCCTTGGAGTATGTGACGGCCGGGTGGTTGAGGTCGAGGAGGTTGACGGTGGCCTCGGTGGGGGCGGGCCGGGGCTGTGGAGGCTTGTGCCCTCGGCCCCTGCCTCGTCAGTGAGGGGGACTGGGGCTCGGGGACTTTTTGCCGGTTGGTGGGCGCTTGGGTAGGCGCGGCGGGGGGAGGCCTTGGCTCCACTGCAGGGGGAGCTCCCCAGTGTATTTGGTGCCTCTGTGGGCCTTGTTCTGTTCGGTGCGGAGTGGGATGGGGTGGGCGCTGGTGAGCTCCAGGGTGTGGCCTTCTGGCTTGTCCGGGGCGCTGCTGCCTTGGTCTAGCCCCTTTTTGCGGTGCCAGACCACCTGGATCTGTGGCCCCCTGTTGTCCCCCAGGTCGCGGAGGCGGTACTGGATCCTGCCCTCACACCAGATCCAGTCGCCTGTGTGGTCGTTGCGGAAGGGCTGCTCACCTTCGCGCCCTTTTCGAATCCTGGGTATGCCTCAGGCGGGGGCGCTGCTGGTGGCGGGAGGGAGGATGATGAGGATGCCTGGTCCGGGTGGGGCGGTGGTAATGATGGGAGGGAGGATGACGAGGATGCTTGGTCTGGGTTCGCCAGGTGGGTCCAGTGGGGTGCGGGGGGTCGGGAGGTCGCTGCTTTTCCGGCTTGGTTGGGGGCGGGTGCGCCCCTTTTTCGTCTCGCTCTCTTCGGTGGGACTGGAGGGACCCGGCCGGGGGGGGCGTGGGGTTCGAAGAAGGGGTGCGTTGCTTGCTTGCCCGGATCCCTCAGCGGGGGTTCTGCCGGCGTTTGCATGTTCGCTTTCGCGTGGCTGTGCATGAGGTCGGCGAGCTTGCGCACGGTCTCCGGGGGATCGGATGGCCATGGCAGTGCGGCCGGGCTGTCGTCGAGGGGGTGGTGAAGGTGGTAGTTCCTCAGGGCCTTGGCCTGCATGACCCAGGCCTCCGTGGGTTCCGGTGTGTCTGGGCCGTTGGTGGAGCATTGAGCCCAGTAGAGTGCTGTGTGGAGAGCTTTGCAGGGGGCGCCTCCGCGGCGAGTGAGGGTGGTGGCCTGGAGGAGTCACTGCCGGCCCCGTGGGGGGTCTTCTGGGTCTATTTCCGGGGTATAAGCCTGGGCCGCCATGAGGACTCCGTGTGCCCAGTGGAGGAGCCACCATTGGGCGTCCGCTTTGAGGATGTGGATGGCGGGTTGTTGGGGGGGCGTGTCCAGGGTGTCCCACGATGCGATGGCTAGTTCTATCCTGGAAGGGTGGATGTGGGGTGGCCCTGCGGCTTAGGGGTTGATCGATGTTGAAGGGGGTGACGGGATCTTTGGGGCCCTGCGGTGGTGGGGGCATCGCTGGGATGGTTGTGGGGTCCCAGTGGCGTTCGTGGGCGGCGAGGGTGTATGGGGCGGCGGTGATGATGTGGTGGGCTTGCCCCTCCAGGACGATGTGGCGCTCCGTGCCGGAGTCCTTTGGTAAGTGGGCTGCGAGGTGGACGGTGATGTAGGCTAGGGCGCGTTGGTGGGCCTTTTTTCCCCCATCTGGCGCCTGCGTTCGTTTGTCCCCCGGTATGTGCTGGTGTTTATGTTTTGGTGGGGGCGGTCCCAGGGCGAGGGATTCTACACCGTGGAGGGGGATGGCGTGTTCCCTGGACCTGTTGGGCAGGATGTATATGCCCGGGTCTCCCGGTACGGTGCCCAGATGGTGGGGGCCGCCAGGGTTGGCGCAGGGGCGAGGTGCATGGGGTGGAGCAGGGCGGGTCATGGTGCTCAAACCGGGGCTGGTCGATGCCGCACGGGGTGACGTGTACGGCGAAGGGTCCGACGGCGCGCTGGACCTTGTGGGGTTGGATGTTGTGGAGGCGTGCCACCGCCCGTGTGTGGGAGCCCCCTCTCGATGATCCACACGGCGTCTGCCCGCGACGCCGCTGGGTTCAGGCAGTGCGTGGTGATGCCTGTGATCGTGCGGTTGTGGGTGGCATCTGACACTCTGTCGGGGGGGGCGCTGATGCGCGGGATGGTGTGGTCGTCGTGGAGGATGCGGGCCTTGCGCCTCGCATCGTGTCGTAGCTGGGCCTCCTGGGCGGGGGTGTGCATACCTGTGTGTTTTGGCTTCTTGTTGGGGCGGTCTGCTGTGCGGAAGGGGGTGGGCCAGGAGGGGGCGTGGTGGAGGGTGGGTCGTGGGAGGTCCCCCCGTGTTGCCCATGTGTACAGGGTGGCCGCGGCGGCCCCTTCCGCCTGTATGGTGTATCGCTCGTCGTGTCGGCGACGGGTGACGAGGACGTTGGGGGCCGTCAGGTCATACACCTGTGTGGTGTGGGGGAGGTGGCGGGTAACAGTGATCTTGGCGGCGTCGTTCTTGCGGGTCGTGGTGTGGGGGATGATGTAGTGGGTCGCCCATTCGCCCTCGGGGGTGTGTGCCGTCGTGTCCAGCTTGAGTGGGGGGTAGAGCGGCTTCGGTGTTGGGGGCTTTTCTTGGGCCTTCGCGCCGGGCGCCACTTTGGTTTCGACCAGGTATTGTTGGCCCCAGGTTTCCGGGGCCCCTACCTGTGTGGCTGCCGCTGCTGCGGCTTGGAGGAGGGTGGTTGTGTTGGTGTCTAGAGGGGGCGCCCCTGGTTGGGGGGTAAGGGTTTCGTGGTCTTGGTATGCCCACCGAATGGTGTAGCCTCGTTGGGTGTTGCGGTGCAGGGTCTGGGTCTGGGGTTGCTGGATGGATAGGGTGGTCTTGATGTCCTCCGCTGCTTGTGGGTTTATGGGTGTGGCGTACGCCAATACCGGAGATGAAGCTCACAGTGGACGTGCAACAGTGGCTGCGGCAGGAGAATCGTAAAGCCGTGAAGGTAAGGATTATTGATTTGAAAATTGACAAGACCAAGGAGCGCGGACAGATCCGATCCATCAACTATGACGACGTTGCCAGGAAGGTGACGGGATACCAAGCACTGCCGGCACCTGGACCATTGCGTGTAACGGCATGGGAGGATAGTGTTATGACTCGCTTTGCGTTCGATGGAAGACATTTCTTCTCTTTGCAGATCGCTCACTTTACGTTCTCAATGGTAAACATGGCACAGAAACATGCAGAAAGATTCAGGAACTGCGTCTCGCAGAAGGCAAAGAACTGGAGGACTGGCAGGAGTTTTGCTACGTTGCTACGTTCTGAAGTACAAAACGCCTTGGAGGATCCGTTCCAAGGTTGCAGGATTGCAACAAGCTGGCAGCCAGTCTGTGACATGGATTCCGCTGTTTGAGGCGCTGGACAACATGTTGTTGTACATTGAGGACCAGAAGCGGGAAAAAGAGCCACAAGATTTCGAGCGGTTCAAGATTGCTGTTGTCCAGGCTGCCGTCAACTCTGCGTTTCTTGCACCCGAGGCTTTGGAGGAGGCAGGACACACAGTATGTATTTGTGTATCGCACGGTTATAGTGCGCGAGGCCTCGCGCACTCCATGACACTGTTTTCCCTCGCAGGACTCGACATTCAAGAACTGGAGGAACATCTTCTCCCTCGCGTATTACTGCGGCCGTGAGGCCGTTACTGGTATGGAGAACCTGGAGAGTAAGAGCAGGAAAGAGGACGTTACAAGGAATGCCTTCAAGAAGCTGGAGGGGCTGCATCTACCGAGCTTATTGCAGAAAGTCTGTGCGCACATGAACCTGAAGGACTCGACCTTACGCTCTACCAAAAACTACATTGACGCGCTGATTACGAAACAATTGGTTATTTTCCATCTTGACCATCCGGACAATAAGCAGTATGTCAACAAGACCGCAGGTATGCGTCAGTGTCGCAGCTTCAGTGCGCGGAGGCTCGCGCACTCAACCACCTTTTTCACATCCGTACAGCTGCCGATGCGAAGATCCGAGCAGAAGTCGCAGCACTGGGCCCGGCGCAACTGAAAAATGGGCTGGGAGATTGGGGTTATTGGGAGGACGCAAAAAGTACGAAGTTTCGGTCGCCGTGGCCGAAATGGAGGACGTTGACCAGTGCACCTTTATGGCGGACTGGGGACAAGGGCGCACCTCCATTACCGCAGACGCTGGCCGTGCGGAAACAACTGCAAAGGAAGACTGAGGCACCATCATTGGCACCGCCACAGACACAGCTCAGTACTGGCGATGTGATCAATGTCTCCAAGCAGGACGAGCAAGGGAGCAAATTTGCTTTGACGGCATGCCGTATTGAGGATATTGAAGAGACACCGCCAGCCCGCTTGTTGGATCTGCAGTACCCGTTGTGGGTCATCAACGCTGACCTCTTTGTTGAATATGACTCTGCAGGATTTGTTCCGAAGTGGCTGTTCGATGTGATGATGCTGAGGAAGGACGTCATTTTCTATGGGGAGGCTGATGTTGTGGACCGTATTGGCCGCGACATGCAGAGGCTGTGGCTTATGGAGAAGGACAAGGATCCAACAACAGTGCCATTCTACCATGTCCGGTTGCCGCTATACTCTTGGTTATCGGGTCCCGTGACCAGCAATATGTATCAGTTCCACGAGCACTGTATGTGGATCGGAACAAAGAATCGCTGGGATAAGCAGGTATATCTGCTTGTTTCGCCGGTTACGATGCCGTTGTGTGCGCAAGGCCTCGCGCACTGCTGCCTCCGTCATTTGTCTTTATTCATCACATTTACAGTTGCCGAACTATGTGACGTCTTCTGCTGGACATTTCGAAGAGATGCAGAACAAGAACCTCGGTGGTTTCATGCTTCTGATTCACGTGCTATGGTACCTGGACAAATATCGTTTGGGCAGTGGGTATGCTGATGCAGTGGTTGTTGTGGAGGACATGCCTGCCATGGCCGCAAAGATTGCACTGTCGGACGAGACGGGGAGGACTAAAGTGGGGTTTCTGGCTGTGTCAGCGATCAAGCAAAAGGACCTTGCCAATGCCGTTGGAGGTGTTCTGCAGAATGCGGTCATCATGCGGTACATGTTGGAGGCTGATCAGGCGGAGCAGGGAGCAACGGCTGCAACTTGGGATACTGAAGAAGAGTGGCTTCTGCGTGGCATTCCACTGTGGGTTTTGGACAGCAGCCGAGGATATGAAGGGCACTAGAAGGTGCAGGCTGCAGAAGCGATCCAGGAGGATGTCGTGACTGAGGCGCCCGCTGACGACACTGAGCGTGTTGCGCCTGCACCTACCTTGCGGATGCAAGCTAAGGTGAAGAAGACTGCCAAAGTTATACCAACTCACGGTACTGCAGCCGGAAAGGTAACTCCCTCGAGTAGCAAGAAGCAGGCGAAAGGAAAAGAGAAGGAATCGGACAAGCCCGCAGAACAAGACGACGACGATGCCAACGAGGAGGAGAAAGAAGAGGATGCAGAGCAAGTACTGGAGACCCAGTGGAAGTGCAAGCGGGGACCCGCCGCTCACTTCGATGAAAGCCCCGAGTCTGGTAAGGAACAGCCGAAGAAGAAAGCGAAGACTGCTGCCAGTGCTAGTGCAGAGTTGAAGCCGCCCTCGCGTTCTGGTGCCCAGCCGTCTCCTGGCACCGTTGCCTCCCCAAGTGGGACAAGTGCGGTGGCAAGAAGCCTTGGTTCCAGGTTGGCTAAGGTTGCTGGACCGAGGAAGAAATCAGTCACCATTAACCCAACTGTTTCGCCTCTTTTTGCAGTCATGTGTGCGCGAGGCCTCGCGCACTCGCCTTGGACGTGAATGCAATTATATGCCCTTAAGGGCTTGTACATTTTTGCTGAGCTTTTTTTTCAGTGTTTGTACGTTGTGCACTTCCTGTCCTGTTTTTGTTGCCTTCTTTACACAATTGTCTCCGTGACCTTGAGTGCGCGAGGCCTCGCACACTCAGCTACATAAGAAAGCAATTTATTTTGCAGGACACACATAGGTGCAACTGGAGACCCGCAGAATGTCGTTTTTGAAAATGAGCTCCCGAGAAAGGCACGCAGCAGTTGGTTTTTGAAATAACAAAACGACAAGATTGGTAAAACACACCCTTCAAATCAGACAAAATAATAGTCTGTTTTAATAAACAAAAAGTGTAAAAAAGGAGTAAATTGGGTAAAATTGTATTTTTTCGGTGGTATCTGGGTCATGTGTGCTGCAAATGTCCAAAAAGAATAGTTTTTTGGGATGTCGTTTTTTGGGTCCTTCTCTTCCAAAAGGGGGTGCAGTTTGCGTGGGCCAAGGCTCTTGTCGACCTCTGTGCGCAAACTTCCTCGCAGATTTGCAATTTGCGGGCTAACAGGCTTACCTTTCTCTGCCCGGTGCCACATTGGTGCACTCAATATTGACCTCCACACCGGCCATGGACCACGGCTCTTGCCTTCAGGTTCCCGCCAATAGCCCCATGTACCAACGGTCACCTTCAAGGCTGGCTTCCCAAGTGCTGCAACCTCTGCGCAGGTGCGCATGTCTTTGGCCCCGAAACACAAAAGGAGAAAGAGATACACAGCCGTTTGGAAACGCAACCCAGGCCTTGTTAGCTATACACACCTTTCTCAGGTCGAATGTAGTGGATGTTCTGTGGATAATGCAGGTGCATCATGACCCACTGTTCGATGATGATGGTCTAAATCAATTTCTGCAACCACTGGAGGGTCATTTGTTCGTCCTCCATCTCGGCTGCAACTTTCTTGTAGAACTCCGTAAAGACGATACCCTTCAGTTTTTTTGGCGCGTTCCTCGACACCTTTTCTCCTTCCTCATGCTACCGCCTCAAACCTTCCACAGCATGGGGACCAGCATAATACGTAAATGTCATGAAATCCTTCCACAATTCATATGTTATGTCCTGGAAAAAACAAGGTCATGCGTGAAGCCTCGCGCAACAGGCAGTGTCGAAACAATGTTAAATGCACATACGAATTGACTCGGCTGCTTCAGTTCAGCGGTTGCTACAAGGGCATTAATCTGCACATCATCAGCAATGGCGATCTTGAGATTCTTATATGTGTCAGGCATAGACCGCGGCCGCTGATCTTCAACACAAGAATGAGGTTATCAGCGCCCTCCCAAAATGGTATCCGCTCAACGTCCTGTGCGCTTCCTTGGGCTTATCCCACCAGTTTCGCACTGAAATCCCACGGTGAATGCGGCCTCAGAATATCGGCCGTGCATGTGGTATGCCACTTCTGCAAGTCCAGACATGCTGCCCATCGCTTGTCCTGAATTTTCACAACCGCTCCAACGCTGTGCTGTCCAGATGCACACCAATAATGGCCATCTGTGAATGGAAGAGAGGTCCACGCGCCAGGGCTCGCGCAACGATAACAACAAACAGTCAGCTGGAAACATACTGTTGTGTTCCCAGAGAACGACGTGTATGGGGCGTGTTGGTGGTGCTGCTTCGAGTGAGTCCATACGCCTCACCAGTAACTTTGGATCTTGTCGTAAAATCTGTCCCTTCGTCCTCACCTAGTCGATCCTCAGCTTGTCCCGCTCAATCTCCACTTCCTTCCTGTCTGGCTGAAGGAAGTCCTCGATGTCTGTACCCATCGACAGGCGAGGATCGGGTTGTTCCTTCTTCTTCTAACCCTTCTTTGGTGTTCCAGCCTCCGATTCCACGTCTTCAGGTTCATAGTTGGCATCATCCCGTTCCTCAGCTATCTTTTTGGCCGGGCTCGCCATTGTGTCGTGACCAGAAGGGATGTTTCGCAAGAAAGGGAGCAGTAAAATAGGTGAAAAACGAACCGAAGAATCAATATATGACGTTTTTTAGCGAAAACGGGTGCGGTATGGTTCAGAATGCATCAGGTACCACAACTGTTTTTTTATCAACAACCCTCTGCGAGGCCTTGCGCAAGAGAGGGGGTGCAATAACCTGTTGTTGCACGATGTTTGGGTGAGGCCTCGCGCATCACAGCATGGTCTCCAATCTTCTCTGAAACTTTTGGATTGTGTCACCCTCTCCCTGCTCCCCCAACACAGTACACCGGAGAACTGGCTCGGACAATTTTCTCTTAAAACCGGCTTTAAGCGGCCCATGCTGAGTCAACACTACGAATACGGACGCAAGGACTTGTTTATAGTGGTCAGACCCCTTTGGAGTTAGAAGGGATGGTGGAAAGCTGGGTACACCCCTGCGTGGCCAATGTGGCTGGATTGCGCAAGTAGGCTCTGGGCACCACCTGACCCAGGGCACGTACACACGCTCTGCATTCAAGTAAGCGGTTAGGCGTGACGCACTGAATTGAGAAAGGAATTGGGGATTTGGCACACACTAACAGTTTGACCTCCTTTCCGGATAGAAATTAAATAATAACGTCCTCAACGTCGTCAATGATCACTGCACCCCTGTTCTGCCCTTTCTTCGTTACAAAGCTGGAAAGTAGACTTTCACAGAACTCCTCAGCAAACGACTGTACTGGCATAGCTGAGTGCCATAGAGTGTGGCATAAAAAGGCAGTTGCAACTGTGCGTTCATACTTTAAAAGAGTGTCCTACATGTTCAGATGGTCCAAAAGACACATGACAATCTGCAGTCCCTCAGAAGCAAAAAAACCCGTGTTAGCATTCTCACCAGCTCGATTGTACTGCCTCTCAAGTTGGCCTAGTTATAGTAGGATAGGATAGTATTGTGTCAACAGAACCTGCATATCTTCAGAAGCAGCGCACCGAAGACGATTTCGGCGATTCACCTGACGTGCCAAACCCCGGCAGTGACAGTTCCGTTTGAGACGCCGTATATGGGGCCCCATGCCCAACAGTAGTGCACCAACGGCCATCTTGATGGTGATCAGCTTGAGAAGACAGGGGACAGTTTCACCGCTGCGTACCAAACCTTACGGAAAAAAGTCACAATACGCCAAGATGAGCCAAATGTTTGTGTAACACAATATTTGTAAGCGTGCCAGATGCCGTATAATGTAGGGTGGGACCGCAAAAATAGGCGGACATTCCAGCCCGTTGTGTTTTCCGCAAACATCATTAGAAAGTTTTATAGTTCCTTCCTTCTCGCTCCCCCCCCTCCCCGGTTTTTTTTTCTGCCTTTCTTTTTTTTTTTTTGGTTTCTTTGTGGCCTCCTTTTTTTTTTGACTTCATTTTTTTTTCCTGCCTTGGTGTGCCGGTTGTGCGGTGCTGGGGTGGTTTGTGTGTTCTAGGCTGTGGGCTGTGCTGGTGTGTGTTGCTGTGTCGCTCGGTGCTCCCTGGTTCTGCCTGTTCTCTGTGTGCTGTTGCCTGTCGTGTTGCGCGTGTCCAGTGGCGCCGTGCTGGCGGCGTTTCTCTTTCCCGTGCTGCCTCTGGTGCACTGCTTGTCTGCTTTGTCCTGTGGTCTTGTTCTGCGGCGCTTGCGGCCTGTCGTTGCCCTTAACTGCTGTGGTGGGGTAGCCGTGTTGTGCCGGGTCTTGTGGGTGCTGTTTTGCCTTGCTTTGGTGTGTGTTGTGTTTGTCTCTTTGGTGTGGTGTTTTTCCCCGTTGTGGGGTGCCGTGTGGTGTTTTCCGCCCCCCCCCCCCCCGGGTGCTGTGCACTGTTTTTTTTTTTCGGGGTGTGTGCTGGTTGTGCTGCGCCCCCCCCCCCCCCCGGTTGGTTGTGGTGTGCTTGCGTTGTCGTGCCTCGTGTCGTGTGGTGCTGCGGTCTGTGGTGTGTTTTGTGTTTTGCCTGGTGCTGTGTGGTGTGCTTGTGTTGGGCTCGGTTCTTGCGCCTTGCTGTCCGGCGCGGTGTTGTGCTGGGTCTTGTTGTGCTGTTTTTGTTGTGTGCTGCTGTAGCGTGCTGCCGTGTTCTCTGCCGGTTTTTTTTTCGTTGTTCCTTGCCTGTTCGTGGTGCTCCGGGCAGTTTCTGTCTGTGTGGTGCTCTGCCGTGGTGCGTCCTGCTGTCCGGCTTGTTCCTGTCGCGTTCCGTTCTTGTGCTTGTTTCTGCTGCTCTGTGCCGTTTGGTTCTCTGTTGTGCCGTGGTGCGTCCCTAGGTTCTGTGCTGTGTTGTTTGTTTCATTGCGGTGCTTGGGCCGCGAGAAAAGTTTATAGCGCTTTCAGCACTGTGTTTTTGCTTCTCCTGCTGCTTGCTGTTGCTGTAGGGTGTCCTGCTGCTTGTTTTGGTAGATGAAAAGCTTTTGTTTATTGAAATACAGTAAGTCCAAGTCAATCCAGGATAGCCCAAGCCAGAAGTGTGCAAGGAGAAGGTAATTCAGGATCAAAGCATGAAAGGCTGCAGTGTAAACAGTGAAAGATGATTGGATATTCACAGAAACTGCAACTCAGTTCACAAATGAATGCATATTCACAAAGATAGCTGAAATGTTTTTGGAAAGGAGTTAGAAAACTGCCTCAGGATCCCTCTCTCTCCATAGTGCCATCTCAGGAGATGTGCACTCTTTGTTTTGGGTCCCATATGTGCTGAGGTGGCATGGTATGTGGCGATGAGGTCACTGCCATGTCACATGGGATCTTCCTACTTAGCTAGGCTGACCAGGAATTGAACCCAGGACCTCTCAAAAAGAGGTGCCCAGCCCCCTAGGGTGCATACCACTAGGATAGCTAAGAATTCATGGAAAAACATAGATAAATTCATAGGCTCTACTTTAGGTATGTCAGTGCTCAGTCAACTCAGGAAAAGATGAATAGCTTCACATTGAAAGGGGATTAAGGGGTCCACTCCATATCCTGATTGGGTGTTTGGTTCCATAGGTCAAAATGTGTTATCACCACTTTTGGTTGGACCAATACTAAGATAAAAATGCATGGATGCTCAGTGCATCTCTAATACAACTAGAGTATGCCTCAAAGCAATGGAAAAGCACTTTTTCTTACTCCCCCCCTGCGCTGTGGTGGCCACCACTGTCGCATTTTTAGGAAAAAGGGAATTTTTCTTGGCCTTTCCTTGGTTTCCACATCTACTTAAACTACCTACAGTCTCCCCTACACTGAAAAATGAGCGCTCACCATGGCTGGCGCTCTTTTGCTGCTTTGTTTGTAACATATCCTGCAGAAGACTCAGCGCTCATGGCGCTGCCGGGGCTCCTGTGGCTTGGTTGGGTTAGTATGGGAGCATGCCAAACATGTGCATATGCATCCCTCCCTCCAAGACGCAGCGTCGACACAAACCAAACGCAAGACACAATATACACACTCGCATGGGTTCTCGTAAACCTGCTGGCGACCTGTGACCTGTCTTAGGGCGAAGGGAGTCGAGAAAGAAATTAATTTGCCCCTCTGTGGGGTCTTGGTTCTGCTCAGTCTCTCCAGGCACCTGCGTTTCGGCCCGAACACGGCCTACTCAGCGAGGCTGCGCGTGGGTATCTGCAGAGGCAGGAATGGGAGAATTATGGACGAATCCACGCAAAAACGAAGCGACGACACCAAAATCTGTCAAATGACGGCCTAGAATTTTTCTGAAATGACACACCTGAGCAGAATCCAATTGTGCATCTGAAGCACAAAATTTTTAGAAATTATAGTCATCTCTGGATTTTTCAAATCCAGAAATTCATACGCATAAAATGGCGGCGCGCAGGAGCGGCTCCTAGCGAAGCGCCGGAAAATGGAGAAATAATGGAATTATAAACGTATGTCTCACGTAGTCTTGAAAATGACGAGACACACATTAATAAATAAACATACAGATTCCACCCACACTAATAGAAGCTTCAAAAATTCAAGAATTCGAAAATGAACGAAAAGACTTCAATGAATCAGGTATAAACTACAGGTATGTTCGTCTCGCATGCCGCATACACATTGCTCGTCTCGTGTCTCTGTGAAAGAGCCTTGTAGCAGCGCTTAACAAAGATAGAACGCGGTAGAGGGATTGATTAGAAAGATTGCAGATGATGAGCGGTCAGATCAGGGTGATTAGACATACACACAAGTGCATAGCAACGTTCTTCGCGTGCGCCCCTCACTTGCTCTCTCTCTCCAGCGGTAGAAAAGGTGAGTAAGCCCAGGCGGGGCCACCCCCTGGTAGAGTTCGTGATTGGTGGTGAGATGGGCAGGTGTGCCCACGCAGATCGTGCATACTCGCGCATGCACACACGCATTAAAGGGTAGGCCACGCGAAGTGCGCACGGTAAACCTTGTTTAGGCTACCCAGGGGCTCCTCGGTACGTTCTTTAAGAGAACCTGAGAAGTCCCTTAACGCTTGCTTGCTTGACAAGGGTAGCTGCTTCTGCAGCGTGTTTGCGGACAGTGTATTATAGGTCACACTGAGAAGGGTATAATACCTGGAGTGTGGCTTGGTTCCTCCGCCGCAAACGCCCTTTCATTTGCCTTTGTTTTACAGGTGGGCAGGTAGGGTGATTGGTGCAGCAGCATTTTTTTATGCCCTGCTAAACAAGGGCGCAGATCACACAAACAAGTAACTCCGCTCCGCCTGTGGCAGAGCAGGGAGTCCGACTTCATCGATATCTGCGCCTTGGACGCGAGAGCACTCCTTCCCTCCAAGCCCTAGCAGGGGAAACGCGTTGTGGCGTCCCCTGTTAGGCCACAGTTGCTTAGCAGCGCTGTGTTCTCTTGTCATTTCACAGGAGGGTCGCTAGGACCCACGAGATCTTTGCCTTCGCAACGCCCAGTAGAGTGTGCGTGTAGGAGTAGTAGTCCTGCGTGGGGGCTTGAGCCAGCTGCCCCAGTGCTCGCCCACCAGGATGGTGCCACTGTAGGGTGTGTAGGACCTGTAGTGCGTGTGTCACTGTCCCACCCGTTTCCTGCAATTTTAGCAGGGTTGGTGGGCTGTGGCAGTGGTTAGGTTAGTGTTTTTGGCCACAAAGCAAAACGGCGTTTTCATGCCTTCATAGCTTTTGGCCACCCCTCCCTGTAGTAGACAGATAGGTAGGGAAAACAATGCCTGGATTAGCACGCTGGGTATTCCCCCAAGGTTTTGCGCCAGCACAGAAATTGGGCGCATAGGGGAGGGGAGACCCGGGGCGTACCCCGTGGCATCAATAAGCCAACCCTCCAGGTTTAGCAAGGGCGCAGACTTGGGTATAATTAGGACACCACTTCTGCGGCTTGCTCTCAGGACCTTAGGAATAGCACACTCACACATACGCTTTGGCAGGTAAGGGTAAGGTTCAGTCCCTAGCTTTAGTCTTGGAGGCAAGCGTCTCAGCGAGCCTCAGCAACTCATCAAGGTTGTTCTGGGACAAGTAGTCAACCAGAACTAAGTTTAGGCGTCCCTCAGGTAGAACAAATGCAGAGAAGGGCTCCCAGGTGGCCTCTTCGACTCCAACCCCTTCCCAGAGGGTGAGGAAGCGCCAACCCTGGCGATAGCGGTGGCGTAGGACAGACTTCACCAGGTAGAAGCCCTCCTTAGCCATCTCCTCGGCGTTCATGTTGGGGAGTTCACCTTCAACTTCCATAGGGCTGGCAGCCCCTTGTAGGTCCAGAGCGGCGATTTCCTCGTCGTTCAGGTCCCACTCCTCCCCACAGAGGTCTTCAGGATCATAGTAGCGCTTCAGGTGTTGGGCAGCGCACACCAGGGTCCCCCCTAGACGGGGAGAACACCGAACGGTGATACGGTGTCCATCCACAGATAGAATCTTGTACGGCCCGAAGTATGGGTCATCGCTGGTAGAGCGTGGCCAGGCGGGTAGTCGACTGTGGTGCACCAGCACCCAGTCCCCCTCTTGGTAGGTGGCCGGTACTCGGTGCTTGTTCTTCTTGTTCCACTGACGCTCCCTCACTCTCTGGAGCATAGCCTTGGCCTTGTCCACCTTCGCTTGTTGCTCTTGGACCCATTCACCCACAGAAGAATGGGTGTCCTCTGGATAGGGGGCATGTAGGAACCATGCCGGGCGCCCTAGGAATAGCTCATGGGGCGAGTAGCCAGTAGCAGAACTCTCTTGGGAGTTCATCATCAAGGACATGACGGGGAGTAGTCTCACCCAGTCTCTGGTGCGTTCAGTTTTGCACCATATCCTGACGTTCTCCTTCAGGACACGAATCTGTCGCTCACATAGGGGGTTGCTCGTGTGAGAGTAGGGAATCCCCGTAGACACCTGGACATTGAGGGATCTCAGGACCCTCTTGTACCAGCCAGTATCTGAGCGTACTCGTACGTCCTCATCGGAGTTGATCTCCTTCGGCGCCCCATAGACACAAAACCACTCCTCCAGGAGTATCTTGATAGTCTCCTCCCCGGTAATGTGCTTGGTACATGGGAACACCCTGGTAAACCTGGTCAACCCACAGGTTACCACGAGGGCGAAGTCATAGCCCCCGAACTTTGGCATCTCCGTGTAGTCCACGTATAGAACACTGTTGGCACAGTGTGGGATGGGCAGGGTCGAGTAGAGACCTCTGTCCCTGATATCCCCTGGTTTACAGGACCTGCACGGGCACTTGTCCACGATAGGCTGGAGGGTTTTCCGCAGTTGGTCGTCAGTCCACGTAGTTTGGAACCACTGCTTGAACAGCCTCAGGGTACGGTCAGCACCCACATGACCAGTGGACTCATGGGTCCACTTCAGCAGCGCTGGGACTCGGTCACTAGGCACCACGATGCGGTCCTCGTGCCAGAGGTAGCTCTTGTCCCGCTTCCACTGGTCTTGGTTGACCAGGAGGGGTTCAAGGCGTTTCTCCAGGCGCCGGTAGATGTCCCCAAACTCCTGTAGGTGCTCCGATTGTTGGAGTCCATCCAGGGGGCGTATCATGGTCATGTTCAGGTCCAGGTGTACATCCATACGGCTGAACGCCTCCTTAGCCAGCGCTTCAGACCAGGCACCAATCAGGGCGTCGAAGTTGTTGCGGCTGATGTAGTCGGCACACTCGTTTTTCACTCCCTGGATATGGTGTACCGTCAGCCGTAGTTGACTGAGGTAGGTCCACCAGCGTCGTAGCTTGGCCTTCTCAGGTGGGGGACCCTTCTGGAAACTGCGGACCGGTTCTTGGTCGCACAGCCAGACCACAGGGTTACTCCCCAAAATGTGCTTGTGAGGATAGCACCAGCATACCCGCGAGCAATTCCTGCTCATAGGTGGAGTAGTTCCCCGTGGCCTGGTTCCACTTCCAGTTCCAGTGGCCCAGAGGTACTAGGACCCACTTGTCGTCAGGGTAGCTGTGCTTGAGGGTTCCATCTCGGTTGAGACCTTCCGTCCCCCATTGGGAAATGGCCGAGTCGAACTCCTCCTTCTCTAGTGCTTGCCATTGGAACAACGTTCCACCACCGCCCACATTGCTGGCGTCGGTCACCAGGATAATCTCCCCTTGTGCCCTAGGCACGCCCAAGCATTTAGCGTTGGCTACCTTGTCTTTGAGCTCGTCAAACGCTTGTTGCTCTTGTGGGCCCCAGCGCCAGGTAGTACTCTTCTTGATCAAGTCCGTCAGTACGGCGCTGGTATAGGTGAAGTTTTTGATGTGGCGGCGATAGAAGTTGCACGCCCCAATGAAACTGCGTACATCATGAAGTCCTTTCTTGGGGTCTTCGTGTCGTACCTTGGCATCCATCAGGGGTTTGGCCTTAGAGGCCGCTGGGGTCCACCACCCATAGCCAACGTCAAACCCCAAGTACTGCATGGTCTCCTGCATGAACTCACACTTCTCCAGCTTGAGTCGTGTGTAGTTCTCCTGGCAGACCGCAAAGAACTCACCCAAGAGGATTAGGTGGTCCTCCTGGGTATTGGTCCTGAGGCATACATCGTCGATGTGAGCCTCCATCTGGGCACCACGGGATATGAGCTCCTGCACCTTAGATCTTGTTCATCAGCTCTTGGAATAGAGCGGGTGCGTTAGCCACGCCAAACGGCATGACCTTCCACTTGAATACCCTCTCCTGAGGGGTGATGAAGGCCAGTAGTTCCTGTGCGTTGGGCGTCAGGTCCACTTGCCAGAATCCGCTTCGCTTGTCCATTTTGGTCTTGTAGCGACAGGAGGCTATCTTCTCCAGGGTAGACTCCATATTGGGAATGGACCCTGAGTGGTTCAGCGTCTTCTTGTTCAGCTCTCCATAGTCCACTACCAGCCGTTTGGCTGTAGACCCAGGTTTAGCCACCAGGAAACAGGGGCTGCAGTGTAGGGGGTAGTCCCCGTCCTTGTACTCCAGGACTAGGCCAGCGTCGATACATTCTTGTATCTGTCGCTCAATCTCGTCGGCCTGCTCTTTAGGAGCCGGATAGGGTCTCCTCCGGATCTTGTGACCCACGAACTCGGGTTTCAGCTTGAGGTCCATCTGTACCAGCTTGTCGCATGAGGCTGGAGGGGGTAGTTCTCCGAACATCTCCAGATAGGTCCTTATCAGCTTCTGTACCCGCGGGTCCAATATCTTGATCTTGTCCTCCATGTCCTCGTCAGAGTGTAAGTTGCTTGCCCCCTGAGTAATAGACGTCGGGAGGTGGTCCTCCACCGACTCTTCACCCGTGGTAGTATCCTTCAGCCCTTGGTAGGCATATAGAAGGTCTTGTTCAACCATCTCCGATGAACGATGGCAACATAGGCACGCTCGAGGGGGTTCACATACACATTCCTCCGAGAGGTCGTCCTCCTCTGGGGTCCTCACATGGGCGCCCCACACGCTCTTCATGAGCTTAAGATCCACCTCCCTATGCCAGGTGGTGATCTTCTGTTCGAGGTCCTCCTTCAGTTGGGATAGGTCTCCCATACGACCTTGCTTCAGTGGCCACGAGCTGCGGGTAGGCTTCGCGTAGCATAGCTTTTTCGCCACCAACTTCCTCTTGGAATCGACATACTCCCTGAGCCTGGATCTAGGGTCCAGCCCCTCGTCCACGGGGTCTTCTACCCTCATGGAGAGTAGGGGTTTCAGTGGGGCGACGTACTCGGCGTTCTCCACTTCCTCCACACAGGTCTGCACGAAGAAGGCGTCGTGCTCAGTTTCGTCGTCTGAGTGGATAGAGCTAGGTAGCTCAGATAGTCCACACTCAGAGACTCCATCAGGAACAGGTACATGGCAGGGAGAGTTGGGGGCGTTGGTGTCAGTCACGACGTACTCATCTCCTCCGGGTGCAGTCTCAACGGCATCTTGAGGTCGTAGTCGATCCTTCAAGTCACCCAAGGCGAGTCCGTCGCTTTCTCGCTGTATAGCCTGGACCAGAGTCGGGTCCAGATCCTCCCAGGGAATGGAGGTAAGACCTCCGTCCACCACGCTTAGCATACTCCCCCATCGGGGCTTCCCAATGGGCGTCTTGCGTCCCAGAGGCACGTAGATAGCCTCATCAGGTAACCGCACAGAGCTGATAATCAGCTTGTCAAGGAGGGTTCGCCAGTACTCGTTGCCCCCATGGGCTCCCCAATCGGGGGAACACAGGACCATACGGGAACATTCCAAGGCCACCTTGGTCAGCACCTTCCCCAGTTCACTGAATCTGGGGTTCCCGTAGGCCATCCCGAAAGAGGGCCAGTAAAATTTGTAGCTGCAGTTCTTCCCCTTGCTGCAGTAAAGGTCCAGTACATGTTGCTTGTCGCTGGCGAACAACTGCACACTCAGGTCTTCTCGAGAGTAACCCAACTCCTGCAGACCTTGGTCTAGGACTTCCCCCAATAGTTGATAGTCCTCAGTTTTGGAGGCCGCCATCATGTTAGAGGGCTCCTCCTTCGATAGCCTCAGGTAACTCGAGGTATGTTCCGACTGCTCCAGTGGCACAGACTCTCTGCCACTGCCGTGGTCCACGTAGAGGAGGTAGGGCGCTTGCAGCGTCAGGGATTGTATCTGGGAGTGCTGCACGAAGAAGTCAGTCCCCAGTACAAAGTCGAAGGCATCAGTGTGCATCACATAGAACCGATGGGCGATAGTCCTGGAGCCCATAGGTACCTCCACTTCACAGTCCCCGCAGCTGTGCACCACATGTCCATCCCCCATGCGTATAGCGGCGGTGGTCATGGTGTTCTTCAGGCTCCCACAAGGTAAAATTTTCTTGGCCACTATAGATATTGTGGCGCCAGTATCCAGTACCCCCAGGTATTCACGTCCCCCTAGTCGGATACGTACCCAAAACACCAGGTCTTGGGTGCCACCAGAGCGTCCCCGTCAGAACTCTGCGGGACAGGTCACCTCGAACCCCTTGTTCCGCAACTTGTGGGCCATCCTCATGAAACGGCTCCTCTTCTTAGCGTTGCCGTCGTCGGCACCTTCATGCTCACGCTTGGCTCCTTGTTCTTGCTGGGCCTGCGTCTGTGAGCATGTGGTAGGACCAGACTGCCCTCCAGAGGGCTCGGAGTTCCCCCCTGGATTAGGGTTGGGGTTGCCTCCGTTCTTGTCCTTGTTCTTGTTGTTGGGCTGGCGGTTAGCGCCTCCTCCTCGTCCACCTTGACCCTTGTCTTGTCCACCTTGGCCACATCCTTTAGACTTGCCCTTGCCGGAGTCGTTGCCTTTGGCCTTGCCTCCACATTTGCCTGAGCCTTTGCCAGGATCTTCCCCCTTAAGCTTCGCCGCTAGGCGTTGCTTATGGTAGCACTCATCCTCCTAGTGCTTCCGCTTACCGCAGAATGCACACGTGATGCTGCAGCGGTAATGATCCGGCAGCTTCGCTTTGGCGCCGGTGTTCTTCTCCTGCTGCTTCCCCTGGACGACGAAGCAGTCTCGCTGCTCGCAGTCAGAGGCGTGCTGCAGGTGGCCCTGCTCATCTCTGGCATCACACCAGAATAGCTCCTTCACGTTCTCCATTAGGCGGGCGTGGGCGTGTTTGGGGGTAGTCCCCTGCCCAGGTCGGGACCCTTGGTACCCTTTGCCTCCAGAACCTCCACAACCAGGACGGTAGTTATTCAAGTGCTGGTCGCTCTCCTTCTCCAGCGCCATCTCCAGGAGCAGCACGCATAGATCCTCGTAGCGGAGGGATCTAGCCTTGCGCTCAGCCGTCAAACGGCACTCGTCCCATAGCTCTCGGGAGAGCTGGGCGCACAACCAGAACAGCAGGTCGTCGCTGCTGTAGGAACCGGGCGTCAGTCGTCCAGCCCAGGGATCCAGGTCAGCCAACAGCTCGGAGACCCTGCCAGGTTTGGGGTTGTTGGGCAATACTGGCAAGTTCTGGATCTCGGCCCTGATGGAGAGGTAGGTTTCGTAGGTCGGGTACTGCCTCTCCGAGGCAACCAACACATCGGCAAAGTTGGCGGAGTTAGTTACGATCTGCCTGACCTGCTTCTCCAGGTACTTGGTCTTGCAGCACTGCAGGAGCAGATCGCACTTCACTCGCCCACTCGCGTGGGTTTGGCCGGTCAGTCTTAGGAACCGGCCAAAGTTCTCAGCGAACTCGCTGAGGTCCTTGCCTGTGAACTCAGGCAGGTTCACCACTATCTTGGAGGTGGCAATAGCCTTCGCCTCCTGAGCTCGGCGTCCTTCAGGGCGTCGGGTCTTCTTCTTCTTCTTCTTCTTCTTCTTACCCTTGGGGTCCTCGGGGTCCTCAGGGTCATCGTCATTTGAGGGCGAAGAAGAATCCATCGACGGCGGCTCGTCATCGGAGGGGTCTCCGCCAAGATCACTAGAGCCATAACCCTACGTGCTCATTTGGATCAGGTACTTCACACAGTGGTTTTACCCGGTTTAACCCGGTTGAACTCGGAAGGGGCGCGGTTGAACCGCTGAACCGCGGTTGAACCGCGGTTGAACCACCGCCAGCGCTGGCGGTGGCGGCTGCGCCAGCGGCGCGCGCGTTTCTGAACAAAATATTTGCATAACCGCCTGAAACTGACGCGTGACAAAGCTTTTTTAAAAAAAATTTAAAAATGTCCCACCACTGGCTGCAAGTGGTGAACGACCACTACAGCGGGTGGGGGGACCAACAGCTGGTGGACGACTTGTTCACCTTTTTTTGCACAAACGGCACGACAAAACGCCTATGGTCACAGCTTGCTGACCGGGTGGGTAACACACAGAGGGCTTCCAAACAGACAAAAAGGGCTACAAAAAAAGCTTTCACAGGATCCGACGCCGTGCGCCTCATTTTGGACCTTGGGATGCCGAAGCGAAGGTATGTGGCACAATGCGCACATGCCTACAAGTGGTTCAACGGGGTTCAACGGGGTTCAACGGTGCGGTTGAACCCTTATCAAAAATGAACAATTGTGATTGCGCTTCGTGACAACGTTTGCACGCCAAAATAATCGCTTAATGTTGCCGAAAGCATGAACATATGAGTTGCAACGTGTTGCCCGCGTCACAAATGTGCATACTTTGTGGTTTGTACCATTGCACGCTTTTTTTTTTTGCACGCAACCCATTCAACCGCCGGTTCAACCGCGCACTTTATCCCAATTTCTCGGTTCAACCGTCCCTAGGTACAAGAAGCTTATTTCGTTGGCCGATGCCAAAGAGAAGAAAACCCGTGCAAGCACCGTCCCATGGACACATTGCTTTCCGTCGTATGCAACGATGGATAAAGCTTGGTCCACGTTAAGTAAGAGACAAGTACTAAAAAGGACCATAAAGGATGGAAGAGCTGGGGTTCGTTGGGATGTGGATGATTGGATACAATATATAGGTGATCAAAGGGATGTGCTAGAAGAAATGCACTTCCCAAGATTTAGGGATGATCACCCCTATGTACTTATAGTGCGTGGTGATGGGTTTCCATGTGGAGCAAGGTCATGGTGCCAAATTGCATGTGGTTTTGCAAACCACATGCAAAAAGCACGAACTTTGCTCTACAATTGGACCCTTGACCTTGCTCTTGTAAGTGAGCATGAAACGGATCTTGTGCGTGTCCTCTTTGGAGAGACACTAAAACAAATACAACAAATTATTGACCGTGGCTACATGTTGCTCCGAGGGTTTTGGGTGCGAACGGTTGTCATTATTGGAGGCGATAGCCCTTGGCTTCGTCATATACTTGGTCTATCAACATTTTATGAAATTGGTTCAATTTATTCTTTTGCGGCATGGTCTAGGGAGAAAGAAAGATGGGTAGGGTGTGAATGGCGACGAAGTACAAGACTTGAAGCAAAATTCCTAAAGTATAGGAAACAAGGAGTTAGTTGTGTTGGTGCAAAAGGGTGCATCGAAAGTCCATTATTGAAAGTGGATGACCGTATAGGGTGTGTCATCATGTGTGTTCTTCATCTTGTGATACGATGTGGTGAATACTTAACAACGTTTGTGCGCACACGAGCCACAATGTTGACGGTACCACAACGATCCAAGGTTCAAAGCCTCCTAAAGGACGCTAAGACCAATGTTTCTCTGAAAGGCCGGTCCTTCCCCGATGGGGAAGAGACATGGCACTTGTTTGCCAATTTGTTGCCCATTGCAAAGAGTTTGCGTGTAACACCACATGTCACCATCACCGTTGAGGACATGGGGAAATTGCTAACCGCTATCTATCGGTGGACATATGATCCATTCGTCCAAGGGTGTGCACGAATTGCAAAGAGGTTTCAAAACGCTATATGTCCCCATAAACGATCCCCCTACTTGCTTTGGCTCCGCAACGAGGGGGCCATCGTATTGGGTAATTTGCAACCTTGGGGGGGGGGCATGTTTTGTGTCGACATTGTTGAGTCGCTTAACTATGTCTTTAAAGACAACTTTCTAACCACAAGTTCCCGGGGAGGTGGTCGTAAGGCTACCAAGGAGGAAAGGGATGAGGCAATGCTCCGCCATGCGCACGAGCGCACCTTCCTCTACAAGGAGATGCCTCGATGGGACGGGCGGCGGCGACGGGAAGATGAGCACGTAGTGCACGCTCAATTGGAAGTTGGCAACTAGGAGGTGTGTGTGTGGTTCAACCGTGGTTCAACCGTGCTTCTCTCAGGTGCCTTTGCACCATGGACCCCGAGTCTTTGGGGAAGGCCTTGCAGGACTGCCTGCGGGCACTTGGTACGGGCCAAGGCGCCGATCCCCCTGCCGCGCCAGCGCCACAAGCAGCGGCAGCGCCTCCAGCCCCCCACCTGGCCGACAAGTTCCCGCTGAAGGAAGAAGTGGTGGTCCACAACACCTGCAACCCCGACACCACCCTGGCGCCCGAGACGCCTGAGTGGCGGTGGCTGGCCGACGTGACGCCGAAGTACGTGTTCCGCCGTGCCATGACGCTGTGGATGAAGAAGCACCGCCAAGAAGACAAGGATGGGGTACAGTCGTACCCCTGGGAGACGAAGTGCCTGAGCGCCGGGGAGTTTTCGGAGTGGAAGGTCTGCTGTTGTCTTGTTGTTTGCTAGTTGATTGTGCTGCTGTTTTTCGGTCTTTTGGTAGATGTTTTGATATGCCGCATGCTGCGTTTCGTTGCTGTGTGTTTTTCTGTTTATGAATGTTCTGATGTGCGTTTTTCTGATTGTAGGTGCTCCGTGTGGGTCTGTCGAGCGACCCCCAGGGCCACATGTCCCTGGACGAACCAGGGCTGGATGCCCTGTTCAGAATATGGGCCACCGCGGGCTGCGGTGTTGCCAGGAGCGCGTCCTGGTTTGGCGCGGACTCCGTGGGCCGCGGCGGTGGTCACAGCGCAGGACACGGTCCGCGCTTCTTCTTCAAGGCCCCGGTGGAGTTGCCACCAGGCTGGTTCGACGAATCGGAGGTCCAGCGGTACACGGCGACTCCGAGCAGCATGCTGGCCATGGGCGCCACCATCTCAGGTGGGGGAAAGCACAAGAAGGCCAAGGCAAGCGCCGCGACGGCAGCAGCGGCGCCACCGGCAATGGCACCATCGCCATTCGTGCAGCCAAGTGTGGTTCAAGCGATCCAAGGGGTGCAACAGGTGTGCAGTAGTTCAACCGTCGTTTCAGCTGGTTCAACCGTGCGGCTGAACCGCCTTCACCGTCTTCAACCGTGCACTTTTGAGCGTAACCTTCCTACACACTGAATCGCGTTCCCCCACTTCTGCGGTTCACCGGCCTCCTTGCTTTCTCTGCAGTTGACCGCCAGTGATGTGCCTGAGCACATGTTCGTGGTGGATCGGCGTTGCCCTGGCATTGTCGTCCGCGGGCGATGGCCACCCATGCCCATCGTGGAGTGGTGGGACGTGTGGTATCGGCCGCAAAGCATATCCCAAAGAAGAAGAAGACGAAGGTAGTTCCGGCCCCCAGTTCCGACAGTGAGTTTGGCAAGCTCCCCAGCGACACGGCGCGGGATGTAAAGGCCCTGGCAACAGAGTTGGCTGCGGGATCGAAGGATGGCGACGAGGAGAAAGCGATCAGGGCAGAATCGGCGCATGCGTCAGCTCTGGAGGTGTGCGCGGTTGAACCGGTGAAGTGTAGTTCAACCGCACGCTTGAACCGCCTGAACCACGGTTTCACTGGTTTTTCCTTTTTGCAGAACCTGGATCAAGCCCAACAACGACAACTGGCGGTTGAGGACACGCGCAAACAGCTGCGACAGCGGTTCGGATGGGCGGCCAACACGCCGATTCGATGGGTCATTGTGGACGTTTGTGATGGCGAGCCACGTCTGGCCGTGGGTACCCCGGGAAAAGCCACGAAGGGGACCCCCCGGCCCAAAAAGGGGGAAGAATTGGTCTTCCTTCCCCCACAGTGGGAGGAGGAGGGCGATGCAGGTGGGACAACGTGGCCAGTTATTGCAGTCAAGGACAGCACAAGCTTCAGTAACCCCCACGCTGCCGAGGAGGCGTTGAAAGAGCGCCGCGCCCAGAAACAGGAAGCGATCGATGAGGAGGGCAAGAAGACAATGGAGGACTCCCCCTCGTACAGTCCACTCGAGGAGAAGGAGGTCACTCCCGCGCCAGAAGCTGAAGCGATCGATGAGGAGGGCAAGAAGACAATGGAGGACTCCCCCTCGTACAGTCCACTCGAGGAGAAGGAGGTCACTCCCGCGCCGGAAGCTGAAGCGGAAAAGGACAGTGACAATGGGGTTCCTGTGCTGACGCCGCCCGTGATTCCAGAGCCAAAGGAGAGTGAAGAACAGGTGGTCAAAGAGGAAAAGGTGGAGTCTGCTGGTCCAGGGGTGCAGGAGCACCAGCACAGTGGGGAGGACTCGCCTGCAGCCCCGGTTGGGCAAGAGGAGATTGTGGAGGTTGGTGAAGCGCCGAAGGACGAGGAAATGCCTGCATGTAAGCAGGAAGATAACGAAGAGGCAGCCCCAGAAGTTGGTGCACCAGTGCCTCACGTGAAGGAAGAGCCACTCCCAAAGGACTGACTTTTTACGTGCCTCAAGGGAATGAGGGGGTGGCAGTGGCGGGAAGGACATGGAGCACGGTACCGTAGGCAGTTGTGGGGGGCCGTAATGGTGCAGGGGCATCACCGTGTGCAAGTTGCAGTGCAAACGAGGAGAGATCCGGAACTGGTCCGGCGCGTGACTGCACACATCCGAAGTGTACTTCCCCAACTAACCTACACTGCGCTCGCAGTGGTCCATGGGGTGGGCGATCATCCCATGCTTGTACATACGCATCCAAAGGATGACAGTCCCCTTACGGGGGAAATAGCCCTGGGTGATTTTGTGGGGGGGGAACTGTTTACCAGTGCCCTACTTTGTGCAAATGGGCCTTCTCGTCCTGCATGGATACGTTGGGGGCGTGATTTATTATGGGGACACATTGTGGATCCTCGATATGGGGTCATGTTTAACGCTCTTAGGCCCCACGTGCCTCTGGCGTGGTCTGGACAGCGCATTGTGCTCGTACCGTACACAGGCATTGCATGGGGACTTCTGCCTGTGGCGATGCAGAACGAACTGGTCACGTTTGGCTTCCCAAGGTGAAGATGTGTTTTTTGTGTAGCGCTTCGTGCAACAGCGGTTGAACCGGTGAAGCCGGTTCAACCGCGCGCCTGTCCAGCGGTTGAACCACCTCGAAAGCCGGTTACATTTTAGTGCAATCTATGAGGAAACAAGCTTCTGACAATCAAGTGTAGGCTTGCATGTAATTGTTGTTCACTAAAAAGGGTCCAAAGTCCTAAGGGGAATCCAAACAAGGCGCAGGGGTGTATGTCACCAGGCCTAACGAAAAGTTGATGGTGAAGCCGTGTGGTTTCACCAATACAGCCGCCGCCACTGGCACCTACAACGCCACCGCCGTGAAATATGATCCAAGAGAAATATGTCTCCAGTGTTTCGCAGCAATGAGGTAAGAAGGTTTTCAAAAACATTCTTTTTAGGGGGTTTGGCATCTCTTGCAGGGCTGAAAAATTGCGGTTTTCAGGTTGCTACTTAGCAATTTGTTGCTGTACCTCGATAGGGGTTCAACCGTGGGGAAGCCGTAATGAAAGTGCGCGGTTGAACCCGGTTGAACCACGGTTTCACTTGGGTAATTCAAGGGTACCTGATCCAAATGAGCACGTAGGGAAGGCTCTACGTCCACGATAGCCCCTAAGGCTGTCAGCCCCAGCTGGTCCAGCTCGGCCCTCGTCGAGTTCGTCACGTGGCTTCAGGGCGGCTGGGCCGTTCTCGGGACGAATGGACTTCTCGGTACTGCTGCAGGAGTCGGCATCGGTCGGCTCCTCAGGCTCCCTAGGGTATTTGTCAACCCTGCCGCCAGGTGGTTAGCCTGTACTCGGTGGGGTGACATTCCCACCGTCGTAGGTGACGCATGGGACGGGATCATCAGGGGCTCCAGTTTCTCCCTGATCTCTTGCGTGAGGTCGCCCACGATTTTTGAAGTGGCTCCTCGGAGCACCTCGTTGATCTCCGACCGCGTCAGGGACCTGTTGGAGGATCTTCCCGATCCTCTACTCCTGCCTCCAAGAGACTCTGGTCCTCTCCTCAACCCACTCAAGGGTGGATACCCAGGTGCATACCCAGGAGCATACCCAGGAACATCCATGTAGGTTCCCGTAGCGTGTAGTGGATGGGAATAGTCAGCCGCATACCATCGCGGCGCAGAGCTTGAAGCCACCGGCTCACTGGCAGTAGTTGCCTCATGGAGCGCAGTGGTAGGTGGGCCCATACCATAGGCGGGGTAGTGAGGCATGCCAGTAAAGCCTGTGCCCTCTGCCATAGGCGGGTTGGTTGAGGAAGTGGATGTTGCAGCGGCTGGGAGTGTGGTGGTTAAAGGAGAGGGTGATGCTTGGAGGCCAGAAGCGCTTGGTGCGCCTTCGAAGGTAGGGTCATGCGTCGGGTCTTGCCCTTGTTCCTCTCCTTCGTCTGCTCCTTCTCCAGCATCCTTCTCGCTCTCGTTCTCTCTCTTCCTCTTCACAGGCTGAGGCTGAGAGACCACTTCTTCGACCGACAGGGCTCCGAAGGCCGTCTGGAGGCCATCCAGGGAGTCCTCAGCCGCATCCACCGGCCCATGTAAGGGCTCCGCCGAAGGTACAGCGCCAGGTGCCGGCCTTGCCGGTGCCTCAGGCGCTGGCGCTATCTTCACGTCGGCGTCCTCCTTTCTTGCATCCATCTTAGTCCGCCCTTCTGCTTATATTTGCCTGTACTCGGAGCACTGGTTGTACGGCGCGGGGTCGCTGCCGGTGCACAGAGACAGGCAGCCTCTTGCTACCAGAAAAGTTTATAGCGTTTTCAGCACTGTGTTTTTGCTTCTCCTGCTGCTTGCTGTTGCTGTAGGGTGTCCTGCTGCTTGTTTTGGTAGATGAAAAGCTTTTGTTTATTGAAATACAGTAAGTCCAAGTCAATCCAGGATAGCCCAAGCCAGAAGTGTGCAAGGAGAAGGTAATTCAGGATCAAAGCATGAAGGGCTGCAGTGGAAACAGTGAAAGATGATTGGATATTCACAGAAACTGCAACTCAGGTCACAAATGAATGCATATTCACAAAGATAGCTGAAATGTTTTTGGAAAAGAGTTAGAAAACTGCCTCAGGATCACTCTCTCTCCATAGTGCCATCTCAGGAGATGTGCACTCTTTGTTTTGGGTCCCATATGTGCTGAGGTGGCATGGTATGTGGCGATGAGGTCACTGCCATGTCACAAGGGATCTTCCTACTTAGCTAGGCTGACCAGGAATTGAACCCAGGACCTCTCAAAAAGAGGTGCCCAGCCCCCTAGGGTGCATACCACTAGGATAGCTAAGAATTCATGGAAAAACATAGATAAATTCATAGGCTCTACTTTAGGTATGTCAGTGCTCAGTCAACTCAGGAAAAGATGAATAGCTTCACATTGAAAGGGGATTAAGGGGTCCACTCCATATCCTGATTGGGTGTTTGGGTCCATAGGTCAAAATGTGTTATCACCACTTTTGGTTGGACCAATACTAAGATAAAAATGCATGGATGCTCAGTGCATCTCTAATACAACTAGAGTATGCCTCAAAGCAATGGAAAAGCACTTTTTCTTACTCCGCGTCTTGCCTCGTCCGGTGCTGTGGCTGGCGGGTTGTTGTGCTCTGTCTGTCCTTGGGCGCGGTGCTATGTCGTCCCGCTGTGCTGCCTGTGGTCCGGGTGCTGTCGTTCCTTCTGCCGCCACGGGACTAAGCATAGCTTCACATGGCTCCTCGCTGAATGGCATCCTAGGAATCCGTGAAAACCACGGATTGTGGAAAAGCCGTTCAGCCAGCAAGGTGCGTACATATTCAACTATCTGCTCATATCCAGGAGTAAAACATATGAGTACATGTAGACACCCAGAGTACAACATAATACCCATATTGAAAATGGTGTGACAGCCCTAGTGACAGTCTCTCACTTGACAACCAATAATGAATAGAGCGGGTACATGACCATACAACAAGTCAATCATACCCTCCACCTGCATTAGCAAGGCAGTACGTGCAGCAGAATGGGGTGGCGGGAGGGTGCGCAAGTTACATAGCTTCTGGTGTACACTATCCTTTCACCGGTAGGCTACATGTAGTAACACCGCAACAACTCGTTCCATGTAAATCAGCTTTAGGTGACTTGGAACCAGCTTTCCCTGCCGCCAGTCCACCGAATCATAAAAACAAAATGAACAAACGATGCCAACAAAGAGTGACAGGGTGCTTGTATAAGTGCCACATCCCATACAAAACTGGTGTTCAGTTGAAGAACATTGGTACGTTGAACTTAGCATAATTGATGCTATAGAGCTCTACACTACCGTTTTAAGGTTATCATCGTTAATTTCATTTCAACTCAGATCACCCATCAACCATCTCCGGCATTATTACCGTTGGCGATTATGTTGGCGGAGCGTTGTTTGTGGAGGAGGGGGAAGTGCTTTGGGAGGGGGGGGGGGGTGCCGGCCATTTGCACAAATGATGGGAGGCAATTTCGGGGCTCGCTGCATGATGTACAAAGAGGAGTGAAGTTTTATTGCCATGCACTTCATGGCCCTTGGCCATGCGATGGCACCCGCATTGCCTTGGTGTATTATTGCCGTGCGGCGGCACAAGAGGTGATTAGTGAGGAGCAACAACACATGCGGCAAATGGGTTTCCCCATTGGGGCCTAAGGGGATGATGGGTAGCCTCTTCTCAACATCCGTTTGCAACACTTTGGTATGTGTCAATGTGCGTTTGATATTGACACGCCAAAAGTGTGGTGCTTGATTTGTATTTTGCAATGTGTGTGATAATGGGCATCCTCATATGATGGTGGACATCCTCATCTCAATGCCTATGTGGCATCATCACATTTCATCACATTGCCATTGCACAAAGTGTGTTACATTGTCGTGCTTGTGTGGTTATTTAGTGTTTCTCTCTTTTTTTTCAGAAATTGTTCAAGGTGAAAGCAATACTAAAGGATGAGGAAGGCCTAGTGGATGAGAGTGCGGAAGGCGCAAAGATGGATGCGATGGTAAATGAACCCCTAGAGGAGATTGAAATGATTGAAGAGGGAACTAACGGGCCCCAAACAAAGGAGTCTTTGGTAGGGGAAGGGGATGACGATGGTGAGCAAGGGGATGACGATGGTGAACAAGGGGATGACGATGGTGAACGGCCACTACGGCTAGGCGACCTAGAAAAGGTTTGGGTCCCAATGAGAATGGATGGGACAAATGAATTTGTAGCATGTTGTGGTTACGAAGCAAGTAGGCTCAAAGGCACTAGCCTTGACGACGCCACTCCGGAACTATTCCATACAGCACGAAAACCCGGATGGAGAATGTTGCTAATGCCTCCACCATTCCCGGGTGAAGATGACCTCTCCCTAGTAGCGGTGCGGCGGGCCGATTGTGAAAAGGATGAGTCGGAGGCATTGGCAAGGTGTAGAAACTATGAGGCTAAAGAGGCAAGGAAGAAGAAAGAGACATAGTGCTCTACAAATGTATATGAGTTTTTTGATTCTATGTGGTGTATGAGGGTGCTCATGTGGTCATGTGTTCTTCAATACATGAGATAAATCGAGCCCATCGTGCCACACCTCATCGTGCCCCATTCGGCATCGTGGTTCAATTTGACGTTCATTTTCCTCAATCCATTCCATCGGTGTGCCTATGTGCATTTGTCTTTGTGGAAAGGTAGGGAGATCGTTTGCCATTGGTGGGAAACTCATTTTTGCATGAGGTAGTATATGTTTGGGTTTTCATTTGGCCTCCAAAATGTGGTTTTCTGAGCAAAGCACACTTGTGGGATTGAAGCATTCAATTTAACACAACCGAGTACAATTGAAACAATTGCATTCAGATGAAATGAACAACGATAACCTTAGAATGGTATTCTAGGGGGAGTTTCAGTAGACGGTAATGGATGCTCTCGTCTACAAACATTGGCACACGATGGTCTCACCTTTGCTGTTGCGATTGAATATGATGCAAAATCTTTACAATATCGGGGGTAGTTCAGACCGTGAGGTCCGGCATCATCATGGGTTCTCATTCTGGGGTGGACACCCGCAAACGCCTAGTGTCCACCAGACGATGTATGTCGCGTATCTGTATGGGACCTGAACACTTGGAAACCTAGGCATGACGTCCATGGCACGTGGCATGCGCAAAATAGCAAATATAGTGCAATTTCGGAAACAATTCCAACTACCAAGTACAGGCTTAAACACACGTCCCTAAAATTCATCAAACCAAAAGCCACATTCCTTACGATGTGTACCGGACCACGTAGCAAGGCACTTACTATCAGCCTGCTGTAAAAAATAGGGGGCACGGCATGGACGAGCACCACAGTGTGCCAGGGTACGCCGTTTCTTCCGGCAAACGGCAATCTCTTTTCGTTTTTCTCTACAGAGCCAGCAATTGGTACAGATTAAAAAGTTCAGCAACGGCAACTGTGTACCAATGAGGTGGCTTAAAGGTTGCAGCACATCTATCCCTTTGCTGAATGAAATCGCCTAAACCGAAGGTGCAGAATTGATAGGCGCATGCCAGCAAAAAATAACATCTAGATATAAATTGGTATGTAGCATCAATGGACACGGGGCAATGACAAAGTATCGGGAAGAACACAACAACTTTGGATGTACTTCACGGTGCACAACAGGAACCTACCCAGCAGGAACACGTGCAGCGACAAGAAACGGATAAACATACCTCAAGTCATTCAAATCGACCATGTCTGCTTGGACTTTGCGAAAAGAACGCGCAGCCGCGCGTTAATGCTATGAATTGTGTTTGTGAGACATCCTTGTTTGGCAGCCAATGCCACATGACTTCGGCGCAGTGGGAATGACCGACGGTGACAAATCTCATGAATGATAATGCTGAACGCATATCCGTCCGAGTAAAAAGGCCACAAAAATGAGTAAACGTTGGTGACACACATGTATCAATGTAGGTTTGAGGTTTGAGGTTTGACGTTTCGGGTACTAGGCGCTGTTCGGCCCCGGGGGGCCACCTGCTCGGGCCATGTGATATCCTCTGCCCCGAGACCTAGTGGGGGGCCCTTCATGACACACCTCCTACCTGGTGGCGGAGTCCCCCGGGTTCACGGGGCTCAGAGCCCTGTCCCTCCCCGGCTTCCCCGTTTCCCCACTCTCCGATCGGTGCGTCACTTAGCAATCGTGGTTGCAGGCGCTTTCCCACTACGCCGCCCCCCTAATGTGTGGTCGCCCGGGCTGCCGGCGCCGCGGGGCCCGTGCTATTGGCTTGTCGCCAGTGGGACCCCCATGGGCTGGCGCGGAGGCTGCCTAGCCGCGGGGCTGGTGCGTAGCACTGTGTGCTACTAGTGCCATGGCGGTGGCAGTGCCGTGGTGGTGTTTGCGCGGCGCTCGCGGCAGGTCTAGGGGGCCGGGCCGATGCCCGTTCTCGCTTCTCACTCGGGCTCCTCCCTTCCCTCGTGTCCCTCTCAGTGCGTGTGGCGGGTTGTCCCGTCCGGGTGTATCTATCTGTTCTTGCTGGTACGCCATTCCACGCGTTTTGTGCGTTCGAGGGGCTCAGTTTGTTTGCCCTTCGCGCCCGCGCCGCGTGTCAGTTTGGTGTGTGCACGCTCTTGCTCTGGCGGCGTACAGGCCCCCCACACCCCCCCCCGGGTTGGTGTGGCGCGCTAAAGAAGGTCCCTACCAGGACCGGCCCCCGCTGTGCCCCTTCCGCCTGTAATCCCCGCTGACTTGCTCCGGATCAATGCTTGCATTTATCAAAATCCAGGGTCCAAAACCAAAAATATAGAAAATAGAAAATACAATCCTCCTTCAACCCTGAATGGCAACCAGATCCCACAAATCCAACAATAACCCAATTCACAATCCAAATCAGGCTGCGGGCTTTCGTTCAGCACACCGGTATTCCCACGGTGGCGGGCATGTACAAGAATTGCACCAAGGAAGAAAGCCCTGAAATTGGCACATGAACACAAATAAAGCAAAGTTGGGGACAGATGGAAACTTACACATTCACAGCCATAGACCCCTCATTCCCTGGACTCAAGACCTTCCCTTGACTCATCAACATGATGCCCTGAACCCAGTCCAATAAGATGGTTAAATGCCATATATCAAAAGTCACTACATAAACCCCAAAAATGTGTTCACTCCCAAGCCTCTAAATCCTAGCCCAATAGGGAAGGTGGCGTGTCATGGCCTAGAGTGGCACTCAGGACCACGCCCTACCCTGACATAACCTTGGTTGGACTTGGAGTCAAATGGGCTTAGAGAAATGACTTATGAGTTTGAACTCATAACATGCCAAAAAACTGCCAATTCACACCATATTGGCCATATATCAAAAATATGCTCAAAATCGAAGTTACTACTTATCCGAAGGCTCCAAGCATGCATGGAATCGAAGTCTACTATTCATGGAGGATAGAGACCAAAGGCCAATGCCCATGTACATCCCCATTCTACCCTCGAAACCCTTTCGGATATGGGCGCCACGCACTGCCCAAGTCAGCCCATGATCTTGAGACCAATTCTTATAATCCTTCGTGCGCCAAGCCAAATGGAGTACGCGATCCGGCATATGGTGGTGTTCAACTCCGAAGCATATGCCAACATATGAACAACATACCATGGTTCGACTCTCCATAGGCTTCTTGCTGTTAGCTGACCAGGTGAGTACACAAAACGCAAAAATGAGCAAAAATTGAGGTCAAAAACATGAAAATATGACCAAATACAAAGTTGTCATGATAGTATATCTCTATGCTCACCCATGATATCCGCTCATGGTTCAATACACAAATGATTGGAACCATTTGCGAACAATTCCCCCACTTGGATCCCCAATCGGGCGCATGGAGATACCTTCGCCACTAATATCTACATGCCCCATGAAAATGGGAGTGCACCCATGGATCTCTTTGTCAAACATACCATGAGCAATACATACGCGGTAGACTTGGTCTAGCGCTTTGAATTCCACAATTGGGACATGGCTAAAGCCCTTGTCACGTATGGCTCCCCATCTCTTCGGCCACACGAAGATATATAACATGGACGTGAGCATATCAAACATATACCATGCATATAACAAATACCCTCAAAATGTGGCTCCCACCATGATATGCCATGTCCCTCCATTGACATAACCTCACGTTAAAAATACGTAGGAACCCAAGGAAAGTTGCTATGCAACCCCAACACCCATGCGGCACACTCGAAAGTCGCATTAAAATATTCGGTTGCACGGTCCAAGAGTTATATATCACTTTATACCTTCTTGACCCTTTTCCCTTGCTACACCGGGCATGTGTGCGAAGCAAAGGCGTTTGATGCTTCCTAAATTAAGTTGAGACCAAGGCAGTTCCAACCCAACCTTCCTTATTCTCATTCCTCACACTCGCGCGTAGATATGGCTCTTCAAAGTGATCCCACGATTCGATTTTGTTTCCCTTGTATATCCAAGTCAAATGGGTGGCAAGTATAAGGGAAACCTGATTCGGGCATAGGGGAAGGAGTATGACCACTCGAAGAAGTCCAAATCAAGTGCGGCGATGTCGAAGTCGAAAATCCGATTTCGACATCACGAAAAATTCCGATTAAATTTTCGAGTGCTTATTTAGAAAATTGCGGAAGCAACGAACCCTTTACAGATGAAATCTGACCCTTCAGAAACGTTTCCGCCAAAATATCTGGAAATAACAGTTAACCAATCGGTTAACGCAAAATCGCGAGCCAACTGACAGTCGCCGATACATTGACTATCAGAACGAAAGGCTGAAAAATTACGGAAACATTATGATAATAAAACCCTGTTGATTCCTGATATTCTGCTATATAAATCTCCGCTGGCGGTGCCTCGGTTCTGAATATGGCCGCTCATAGCCGGAATGGCCAAACCTATCACACTATCACATCGGGTTAGTCCAGGTGGATGGGAGAGTATGATATCCGCCAATGGCGGCTTGCCGGCACATAGATACACACCCCAAGTGACCCCAAGATGGCCACGGGGGTCCGAACCGGCTTCACCCCCCTTCTCAGAGCGTTGTATCCGCTCGGAAACAAATGAAGAGAGGACGGGAGGACCCCAATGGGCTCCAACCCCCCCCTCCATGTCCCAAGGACACATGGAGGCCCCACACACGTCGTAGGCGTCCCCCATGCCCCAAGGGAGGGGTGAGGACACTGATAATCAGCGCCCTACGCCATATCCGGTCTCCTCTTGATCTACAACATGGACCAAGGGGATCAAAGATAGAAAAACGTCGTCGGTCGACCTAAATAAGTATACCACAATGCAATATATATGTGGAGATCGAGTGAAGGGGGTATATGGCCACTCAAGGCCGAAAAATCCCCGGATGAACGCCCTCACTTGTCTCCCCATTCACAGAAACAAACAAAATGCCAAGGGGGGATCCATTACGGTGCTACAGCAGCAACCAAATGGACCAATACGTCCTTGACATCCAAAGAAATACCCTTCTTCTTTAGGTAGTCCATCCAGACCGTGGTATACCTCGGCACGAAGCTGCTCGGAGGCTCCCACGAGTCCCTGGATGCGGCGAATCCCTTCCAACGGACTTTGTAAAGCCTCCCCCCAGGCGTCCCCGGGTCCGGCTTGTCCGCCAGGATCTTCTCCGCGGTGAAATCGTCGTCCTCACCCTCCTCATCCGAGTCCACATCGCCGGCCGTGAACTCGAAGGTGACGGGACGTCCGCTGGGGTCTGGTGCTCGGGGACGAAGCTGGGTATGGTCACGGTCCAGGATCTTGTTATCCCCCACACGAACCGCATACACATCCTGCCCGACCTTCCGCACGATTACCCCCGGCACATACCAAGATGCCTGCCGATGCCTGGACAGGACATCCTTGTGGTGCCGCTCCACCCACACGGTGTCTTGGAGAGCATACTTCTGGACTTTTCCCTGCTTGAAGTACTTGGCCCTCTTGTCATGCTCGTCCTGAAGTGCCTTGCACACCTTGGCCGCCGTGTCGTCCGCCTCAGCCATCATTGCGTGCGCATCCCGGGCGACCTTGCCGTGGTTCATCCACGGGAGAGTGCGTGACACTCGATCCCGTAGGAACAGGATGCGATGGGGCGACAGTCCAGTGGGTCCCGGAAGGTCGTGATACGCCTGGAGCACTCTCCACAGCGAGTTATACCAGTTCCGGCCCGGTTCGTCAATGTGCAGCTGGCGGAACTTCTCGAACATCTGTCGCCCGGCCACTTCAGCACGGCCATTCGACCGGCTGTGGTAAGCCACGGTTTTGGCGTGCCGAATCCCCATGTGCTTACACATCGTCTTGGACCACGTCCCCACGAATTGACTGCCCCGATCGCTGCAGATGACAGCTGGGACATCGAAAATCGTCAGCCAATGCCTGATCATGGCATTAGCGACGGTCTTGGCCTGCAGCCCCACTCCATGCTTGTCCTTCTTGTCCTTCTTCTTGGACTTCTTGCCCGGGACTGCCACGATATACCCGCTGTGCCTGTCCACCGCTAGGATGACACAATCATATGTCTCTCCTTCCACGGTAACCTCCGGCATGGCGAACACATCCATGGCCACGGACCGCATAGGGGCCTCCGGTATAGCCGTATACACCGGGTTGCCCGCTGTGGAGTGGTTGGGGCTCTTCGTGGCCCGACACACGGCACAGTCGCTGCAGTACCTGTCCAGGATGGCGTAGTACCCCGGAGGGAACTTGAAACGCCACTCCAGGTCCTGCTGCATTTTGTCTCGGCCCGGGTGCATGAGCTGGGCGTTGTGCCAATGGTCAATGAGCTGCTCCACTCGGTTCTCGGGCACCAGCAGCTTGTCCTTGAGGAACAACTTGTCGCCATCCTCGGTCAAGCCCTCAGGCCATTCGTCGTCCGACGGGGCGCTCACGGCATTCCAGTACTTGCCCCAGTGCTCGGATGCCGCGTAGTCATCCGACCAGTCCTCTGTGAGCACCGACCTGACTAGCTCTACAGGGGCCACCATCCATTGCTCGAGGGTTTCCTCTCGAATAGCTTGGACGCGGGCACCCCGGAACTTGGCCAGGTCCGTACGGTTTGCCATCACCACAAAGCACTTGACCCCTTCTTGCTCCATGACCTTCTCCATCTCGATGATGCGCTTGGCCTCCTCGGTCTCCTCGGCGTCGCCATGGCTGGATATGTCCATCCACGCCTTGCCCGCGGGGTAGGCCCAGCGACTGAGGCAATCTGCCACAGTGTTGTCCTTCCCCGGGATATACACTACGCTGAGGTCGAACTTGGCGAACGTCTCGTGCCATCGGGCCCTCCTAGCCGCTGGTCCTGAGGGGGTGTCGACATGCTCCTTGTGCCAGCTCTGTAGGGACTGGTGGTCCGTGCAAACCACCACCGGCTGCAGTCCGATGTGGCCAGACCACTTCCTGAGCGCACATACAATGGCGTATGTCTCCTTCTCCCTCGCGGTCCATGTTCGGCGTTGGCCCTCGGCCAGGATCCTGCTCCAAAACGCCACGGGAACATGAGTCCCGTCGTCCCGGACTTGCTCGAGGACTGCCCCCACGGCATAGTCCGAGGCGTCTGTCCGTAGCACGAATCCCTTGTCCGGGTCCACCAGGAACAACCCCAACTGCCCCAGGAGTCGCTCCTTCAGGCGGTTGAACGCATCCTCAGCCTCAGGGGTCCAGGCAAGCTTCTTCTTGCTCCCCTTCTGGCCATCGAACTTGCCCACTTGCAGCATCTTGTGCAGCGGCCCCGACAGTTCTGCATACATCCGGACATAGCCCGAATAGTAGTTGCAGAACCCCATGAAGGACCGGAGTTCGCTGATGGTCTGGGGCTTCTCCCAGTGGTGCAGGGACGCCAGCTTCCCAGGCATGGGACGGCGTTGCCCGTGACCAACCACGTGACCCGCGAACTCCACTTCCTTCACGAATAGTGAGGCTTTGGTGGGCTTGCACACCATGTTGTGTTTGTCCAACTCGCTGAGCACTCGGCGCAGATCCTTCTCATGCGCGTCGATGAGCTCGTCCTCAGTCATGTTCTCCGTGCCGGACCCGATGATGATGTCATCCACGAAGGGATCGGCACAGTCCCGGACAGGACCGAGTAGGTCCTCCATCATGCGCTGGAAAACGGCGTTGCCATTCTTGGCACCCATAGGCACCACTTTCCACTGCATGGGCCCAAGCGGCGTCGACATCGCTGTGCAGGGCCTGGAGTCCGGGTGTAGCGGCATCAGGTGGTAACCGTGTTTCAGGTCCAACACCGTGAAGATCCGCTTTTTCTGTTGCTTTTGGAGGATGGAGTCGATCAGGGGGAGCGAGGACGAGTCGTGCTCGGTCTGCTCGTTCAAACCTCTGTAATCAACCACCAACCTCCACTCGCCCTTCTCCTTCTTGGGCACGATGAAGGCTGGGCTGGCCCACTCACTGTCGGAGGGTTCGATCCATCCCCGCTCAATGAACTCGGCTAACAGCTTCTTCATGGCCTCGGCCCGATCGCCCTGAAGTTGGTACTCCCGATGACGATAGATCTTCGGGTTCGGCTTCAGCTTGATCTTCGCTGTACCAAACCTCCCACGATCTGGAGGGTTCTTGTTGGCGACGCCACTGAATAGCCGCGGATAGGCCCTGATCAGCCTCTCCTTCAGCTCGGCGACCTTCGGGTTCTCCTGGGCCTCTTCAGCCGCTTGCTTTGGTATAGATACAACCGACCGCACTGCGGTATAGGCCTCTTCTGGGTCCGATTCCGACTTCTCCTCGTCCGATATGCCGTCTTCATCGACGTGGGTCGCGATTCCCACCGATAATCTTCGAAAATTTGCGGCTTCGGGCTGGTGCTCGTCGCTACCGGTTCCCACTCTTGGAAAACCCCACGTTGGTGGGTCCGACCCAACCGGACCATCGTATTGGTCCGCGATGTGATCCATGACCCTCGCCACGAACTCATCCTTCTCGTACTTGCCGGTGACCAACATCTTGTCATCCCACCAATGCGGAGATGTGACCATGGCCCGCCTCTTCTTGGCTGCCACACGGTCGTGCATCCCCATCCGCATGTAGTTGACGACGTCATCGATCTCGGCGTGGGACAGGATGTCAATGCCGTCAATAGGCTGATCCGTCCCCTCCTTGGGCTCAAACATGACCTTCATGGGCACCGCCTCCACCCTACGGATGAATGCTTCATCACCCGTGGGCTGGGCTTGCGCCCCATCCACCAGGAAAGCCTTGGTACCCCACGCTTGACCCGGGGAGGGCATTGATACACCCTTGGCGTCGATGAACAGCTCCTCCTCTGGCCCGAATGACATCTCGTTCAGGGTGATGGAGTCCAGCGTCGACTTGAGACCCTCCAGCGGACATGGGGTGGAACCTATGCCGGTTATGACCAGGATCCCCTTCGCCCTATCCGCGATAATCTTCTCCACCGTACGTCTGGTGTTATCCAGGGAGCCATGCCAATACATGGGTCCCCACTCCTTCAAACCCCAATGCCTATGCCAGGCTGAGTCTCCTCGACTTTAATGCCTCCTACACTTCCGCAGAAGGGGGGCATCCCGGGAAGCGAAGACGTCCGTCTCGGGCGCTTCGGCTCCCAGCGTCTGGATCATCCTGTCGTACACTTGCGGCGCCATTCCATACTCCGTGAGCTGAACTCCACGGTCTTCTCTGGACTTGGCCCCCACAGCTTGCACCGCTCGGACGATCCGATCCTCTTCCTCAGCATTCCATTGGGATGACCCGCACGCATAATCCGTGGACAGCCATGTTAGGCATTCGTCGTCCTCCCGGACCAGCGTTGCGCGATGGGGAAGGGCTCCAATGGCGTTGGCCACCATGAAGTCGTACCCCATGATCATATCCCAATCAGTAATGTCGGCCACGTAGAAGTTCCCGGATAGAGTGCTTCTCTTCGCCTGATCAGGGCGGTTCAAGCGCTCATGTTCCCAGAATTCCATACTGATAGTGGCCTCATGGGTGCCACCACCCATGATCTCTCCATTGGCGACCTTCAGGCGGACCGGTCTCCGGCTGGGCTGCAGGAATTCCTCCTTGAACAACCCTCTCCGGACCAGACTCACCTGGGCACCCGTATCCACCAACACATCCACCACCTTCTCCTCTCGTCCGCACCGTACTCGCACTTTCAAGTGCAACTGCCGCTCGTCGCCATGAGGTGTATGGACGACTCTCACGGCATGCAACTCTAGCACGTCCGGGTGCATCAGGACTTCAAGGGTATGGTCACGGATGGTGTAGATCTTGGGTTAGTCCTGCCCGTCCACGGGGCTCTCCGTGGTCGCTCCTTCCTTCTTGCCATGTCCCGTTCCCACATGTACTTCCCTTGGCAGGGCGCTCCAGGGGTTGGGAGTGGCGAAACTCAGTGGTTTTGGCTCTTCCGGAGCCTTCTTCGGCACCCGACGTGCCTTCGCCTTCTCAGGGATTCCACTGATTCTCGGAGGAGAGACCTCCGAGGTCCCACTCCCGTGGGGGCTCCTCTAGACTTGGCTTCCCGCAGCCCCTTCCGGCTGCGATCCGCCAGGACTTTGTCCTCCACTTTGCTGGGCTTTGAGTTCCGCCAACGTCCTCAACATGTCCTCAGCAACTTCCTCGATCGACCTCACTCGTCGGTCTTGGCCAGGTCCACCACCATAGCCTCTTCCTCCGCCTTTTCCTTGGCCTTTGCCTTGGCCTTTTCCCCCGTCTCCGCCCTTCGCCTTCCAGTCGGAAATCCGCTGCTCCTTGGGCTTCTTCTCGGGGTGAGCGGCGAAGTAGGCCTTCTTGTCCGCCTCATACACCTTGCACTGACGGTGGTCGTGTGCATGGTTGTGTCCCTTGCCATAACAGACCCAGCACCCATCGTGCTGAGACCTGTACTCTCGGAACGAGAGCGGTGGGTTCCCGATCCTCCTTGGTCCTTCTCTGTTCTTCCTGGGTCCCACCTGGCTCCATCTGGACCGATCCTGCCCATGGTTCTTCACGTTGTGCGCCACGAACGCGAAGAAATGGGCCTCCTCGTGATCCTCCCGGGACCAGTGGTCTTGGCCACTTCCACTTCCATCCTCCGCGGAGTTGGCCGTGTATTCCTGGATCTCCCGATGATGGCGGTCGTCTCGGTGTCCTCGTTGTCCATGACCATGCCGATCCTGCACGTGGGCCTCGTTCTTCGCATTGAGCTTCAACTCCACCGTGATGTACTTCACGATCTCGTCCAGGCTCATGCGAGCGAAGATGACTTGCATCTTCAGCGGCTCCCCGCGCCTCCACTCCACGTTGTTGAGGCGCAGCAACCTTTGCCCCATGGAGTCCCCGAATACCTCCACGTACACGGCATTCTTCAGGCCCAACATCCGGTCGGGTTCGCCCAGGTTCCTCCTGAAGAACTCCATGATACCCGCATGGGTATCCTCCGCCGCCATAATCCTCACCGCCACCCGTCGCTTGGCGCGCTTCTTCTCCTCGTCCTCCACTCTCCTCTTCCAGCTGCCGGGGAGGACGTCCTTCAGCAAGTGGCGGATCTCACTGGCCTCGTTCCAGTCTTCCACCAACTTGAGGCATCTGCGGTACTTCCGCAGATACCGGTTCCACTCCCGGACCCGCAACTCACCGCGGTCCAGCGGCAGTGGAATGGACCACAGGTCCTCCAGCTTCTGGTTAGGAGCGTCCACCCGCTCCTCATCCTCCAGCCACTGAAGGCAGGCCTGCTTCGTCCTGATCAATCCTTCCCGGATCTGATCCCGCAGCTCCTCCTTCAGGTCCTGCGGCAGGCGGTGTGGGAATGTCCGGCATACCCACTTATCCCGCGGCGCTCCCCGCATCTCGCCGACGACCTCCTCGGCGAAGTCCTCCCAGTCCAGGATGAAGTCATCCAGGTTGGACGGGTTCCCGTCGTAATAGGGGATTTTGATTCCCCTGAGGTCGTCGATCCTGATGGCGTCTCCGACGTCTCCAGCCACCACTCCACCAAGACGGATACCACCTGTGGCCGGGGGGTGTGAGTACACTCCCCGTACATCCCTCTCCTCCATGGAGTGCGGTCCAGTTGGGCCTGAACCCATGGGGTTTGGAATGCGGGAAGGACTTGCTCCATCGGCCGTCCATATCCCCGTATTGGGGTCCTTCGCCCACATATTTCCGCTTGGATGGCCTCGACCATGTCCGCCGGCGCTTCCCATGGTTCGTCCCTGCATGGTCTGGTTCTGGATCTCCTCTTCCGCATAAACTGCATAGGTAGTCGTACTTGGCGGTAAATCCTGGGCGGCATGGGACATCTGCACTGTCAGGCTCCTCGGGTCCGTGGCTACGTGCCCTTCCCGCCTGGACCCAGCCGGTGCCGTGTGTTCCCCGAGCATTGTGGACTCGCTGAACAGGGGAACATACGGCAGCGCACCCGGGTCAACACGCGGAGGCGCGTAGGGTGCCTCTGCAGGGCCGCCCATGGGTTTCTCCATGGCGCTCCTGAGGGTCTTAACCCGCTCCACCAGCTCCACCGCGGCCGGCTTTGCCGGGAGCTCCGGACCCGAGGCGAGGGGCTGTCGCTCCTCTAGCCTTCTCAGGCGTCCCGACATGTCCTCCACTAAGTGGAGGAGGCTGTCCACCACTTGCTGCTGCTTCTGCAGGGCCAGCTCCAGATTCTCCCGGTACCGGGCCTGATCCGCTCGCAGCTCCTCCATGTGGTTCTCCGCGGCCGACTGGTCGTCCAGGATCCCCGCGACGTCCTCCTCTAGAGCGTCCTTGGCGTTGTCCAGGCGGTCAAGGTGACGCACGATGGCGTCCATCCCCATCTTCGGGTACTTGCCCATGAGGAAGGACACGTGCTCGCAGTGGCACGTAGCGTGCTTTCCGCCGGATTCAGCACATCCCGCGGTTCCCGGCACCTCAGACTCATCACCCATAGGCGTATCGCCTATGGCGTCCGTCTCTGGTCCAGTGTGCCTGGGCACAGGTGCCGTCCGGGCCCTGGCTGGCCTCTCCAAGCCCTCGGCGTCGTGCTGCAGGGCGGGCTCGGGGGCCGTATGCGCCCTGGCGATCGGCGCGGACATCTCCGGCTCCGAAGGTGGCTCGTGGGCTGTCCGATAGCCCTCGGAGTGCCCCTCGGATTCCCACAGCCTGACCGGGCTGGGGTCCGTGTCCATAGCACCGGCGTCCCTTGCCGCGGACTTGGGTGACCCGCGCTTCCGGTAGCGCCGGGCCCGTCCTCCACTGCTGCCTGAATGGCAAGCCTCATCAGAGTCCTCCGCGGCGGAGCGGAGGTTGCATGCCTTTCGGCAGCGACGCTCACACATGGAGACCAGGTCCTCCATGTCACGTCCTCCTCTTCCCGAGTGTCGTTCTTCTCTTCGGGCTTCAAATTCTGGAGTTCGCCATGCTCTTGAACGTCTCGGTCCTTCTATGGCTCTAATCTCCGGCGTGGTCTCCACCGAGTCCACAAAACGCACCCGGGGCGTACTTGGGCAGGGCTCATGAGGGCCCAAGTCCCCGGGTCGGCGGTTGGTAGGGGCAGCAGGTAAGCCTCTGCTACCATAAAGAAGGTCCCTACCAGGACCGGCCCTCGCTGTGCCCCTTCCGCCTGTAATCCCCGCTGACTTGCTCCGGATCAATGCTTGCATTTATCAAAATCCAGGGTCCAAAACCAAAAATATAGAAAATAGAAAATACAATCCTTCTTCAACCCTGAATGGCAACCAGATCCCACAAATCCAACAATAACCCAATTCACAATCCAAATCAGGCTGCGGGCTTTCGTTCAGCACACCGGTATTCCCACGGTGGCGGGCATGTACAAGAATTGCACCAAGGAAGAAAGCCCTGAAATTGGCATATGAACACAAATAAAGCAAAGTTGGGGACAGATGGAAACTTACACATTCACAGCCATAGACCCCTCATTCCCTGGACTCAAGACCTTCCCTTGACTCATCAACATGATGCCCTGAACCCAGTCCAATAAGATGGTTAAATGCCATATATCAAAAGTCACTACATAAACCCCAAAAATGTGTTCACTCCCAAGCCTCTAAATCCTAGCCCAATAGGGAAGGTGGCGTGTCATGGCCTAGAGTGGCACTCAGGACCACGCCCTACCCTGACATAACCTTGGTTGGACTTGGAGTCGAATGGGCTTAGAGAAATGACTTATGAGTTTGAACTCATAACATGCCAAAAAACTGCCAATTCACACCATATTGGCCATATATCAAAAATATGCTCAAAATCGAAGTTACTACTTATCCGAAGGCTCCAAGCATGCATGGAATCGAAGTCTACTATTCATGGAGGATAGAGACCAAAGGCCAATGCCCATGTACATCCCCATTCTACCCTCGAAACCCTTTCGGATATGGGCGCCACGCACTGCCCAAGTCAGCCCATGATCTTGAGACCAATTCTTATAATCCTTCGTGCGCCAAGCCAAATGGAGTACGCGGTCCGGCAGATGGTGGTGTCCAACTCCGAAGCATATGCCAACATATGAACAACATACCATGGTTCGACTCCCCATAGGCTTCTTGCTGTTAGCTGACCAGGTGAGTACACAAAACGCAAAAATGAGCAAAAATTGAGGTCAAAAACATGAAAATATGACCAAATACAAAGTTGTCATGATAGTATATCTCTATGCTCACCCATGATATCCGCTCATGGTTCAATACACAAATGATTGGAACCATTTGCGAACAATTCCCCCACTTGGATCCCCAATCGGGCGCATGGAGATACCTTCGCCACTAATATCTACATGCCCCATGAAAATGGGAGTGCACCCATGGATCTCTTTGTCAAACATACCATGAGCAATACATACGCGGTAGACTTGTTCTAGCGCTTTGAATTCCACAATTGGGACATGGGCAAAGCCCTTGTCACGTATGGCTCCCCATCTTTTCGGCCACACGAAGATATATAACATGGACGTGAGCATATCAAACATATACCATGCATATAACAAATACCCTCAAAATGTGGCTCCCACCATGATATGCCATGTCCCTCCATTGACATAACCTCACGTTAAAAATACGTAGGAACCCAAGGAAAGTTGCTATGCAACCCCAACACCCATGCGGCACACTCGAAAGTCGCATTAAAATATTCGGTTGCACGGTCCAAGAGTTATATATCACTTTATACCTTCTTGACCCTTTTCCCTTGCTACACCGGGCATGTGTGCGAAGCAAAGGCGTTTGATGCTTCCTAAATTAAGTTGAGACCAAGGCAGTTCCAACCCAACCTTCCTTATTCTCATTCCTCACACTCGCGCGTAGATATGGCTCTTCAAAGTGATCCCACGATTCGATTTTGTTTCCCTTATATCTCCAAGTCAAATGGGTGGCAAGTATAAGGGAAACCTGATTCGGGCATAGGGGAAGGAGTATGACCACTCGAAGAAGTCCAAATCAAGTGCGGCGATGTCGAAGTCGAAAATCCGATTTCGACATCACGAAAAATTCCGATTAAATTTTCGAGTGCTTATTTAGAAAATTGCGGAAGCAACGAACCCTTTACAGATGAAATCTGACCCTTCAGAAACGTTTCCGCCAAAATATCTGGAAATAACAGTTAACCAATCGGTTAACGCAAAATCGCGAGCCAACTGACAGTCGCCGATACATTGACTATCAGAACGAAAGGCTGAAAAATTACGGAAACATTATGATAATAAAACCCTGTTGATTCCTGATATTCTGCTATATAAATCTCCGCTGGCGGTGCCTCGGTTCTGAATATGGCCGCTCATAGCCGGAATGGCCAAACCTATCACACTATCACATCGGGTTAGTCCAGGTGGATGGGAGAGTATGATATCCGCCAATGGCGGCTTGCCGGCACATAGATACACACCCCAAGTGACCCCAAGATGGCCACGGGGGTCCGAACCGGCTTCAGCGCGCACTACGCGCGGCTCTGGTGCAGGGCACCGGTAGGGCCGTTCTAGGCGGGTTCATGCCCCTCCGGGTTCCTGCACAGGTCCCCCGCTCCGCTTATTTAGCTCCGGGGGGGTCGGCCCGGTCCTTTCGTCTCCTTGCCTGGCTTGGGGTCGCTCGCCCCCCCTGCGGGCGGGCCTGCTCTTGCGAGCTGGCTTTAAGCGCTGTGGAGGCGTAACCAGGGCGCCCGCGGGGGGGCGCCTCTTGCTTGGGTGTCGGGTGTCCAAGGTTGGGCGCTCTCCCCTGCCCGGCCCCCCATCCTTGGACCGTCACCCACCCCCCTGTGCGCGCTCTTACGAGCTGGCTTTGTGCGGTGTGGGGGCGGCACGAAGGCGCCCGGGGGGGGACCCCTCTTGCCTGGGTGTGGGGCGTCCGGGGTTGAGCACTCTGCCACGCCCGACCGCCCGTCCTTCGGGCGTGCGACCGGGGCCCCGCTACCCACTGGCTGTGGGTGCGGGGCGTGCGGGCGTGGAGACCCGTCACCAACCCCACAGCGCCCGCTCTTGCAAGGTGGCTTTGTGTGCTGTGCAGGCGGCACAAGGGCGCCCGGTGGGGGCGCCTCTTGCCTGGGTCTGGGGCGTCCGGGGTTGCGCGCTCTTTCATGCCCGACCACCTGTCCTTGCTGTGTGCGGCCATGGGCCCGCTACCGACTGGCTGTGGGTGCAGGGGTGTGGGCGTGGGGACCCGTCACCAACCCCCGCGCACGCGCTCTTGCAAGCTTGCTTTGCGCGCTGTGGGGGCGGCACGAGGGCGCCCGGGATGGGGGCGCCTCTTGCCTTGGTGTGGGGTGTCCGGGGTTCAGCGCTCTCCCACGCCCGACTGGGCGTGCGGCCGGGGCGCGCTACCCACCTGCTGTGGGTGCGGGGGCTGTGGGCGTGGGGACCCGTCTCAAACCCCCCAGCGCGCGATCTTGCGAGCTTGCTTTGCGCGTTGTTGCAGCGGCAAGAGGGCGCGCGGGGGCGGCGCCCCTTGTTCGGGTGTGGGGCATTGGGGGCTGGGAGCTCTTCCCACCCGACCGCCCGCACTTGGGGCGTGCGGCCGGGGCCCGCTACCCATTGGCTGTGGGTGCGGGGGCCGTGAGCGTGAGGACCCATCACAAATGCCACAGGGCGCACTCTTGCCAGCTGGCTTTGCACGCTATGGGAGCAGCACCAGGGCGCACGGGGGGGGGGGCCTCTCTTGCCCGGCTTTGGGGCGACCGGGGTTGGGCGCTCACCCATGCCCGAGTGCCCGTCCTTGGGGCGTGCGGCCGGGGCCCGCTACCCACTGGCTGTGGGTGCGGGGGATGTGGGCGCGGGGACCACAGCGCGCTGTTGCAAGCTAGCTTTGCGCGCTGGGGGGGCAACTGGAGGGCGGCGGGGGGGTGCTTCTTGCTTGACTGTGGGGCGTCCAGGGTTAGGCGCTCTCCCACGCCCGACGGCCCGTCCTTGGAGCGTGCGTCCGGGGCCCGCTACCCTCTGGCTGTGGGTGTGGGGGATGTGGGCGCTTGGAGACCCATCACCAACCCCACAGCGCGCGCTCTTGCAAGCTGGCTTTGCTTGCTGTGGGCGCGGCACGATGGCGCCCGGGGGGGAGAGGGGCGTCTCTTGCATGGGTGTGGGGCGTCTCTTGCCTGGGTGTGGGGCGTCCGGGGTTGGGTGCTCACACGGCTGAGGCCCGCTAGGGTTCGGAACCGGTTTTACAAATTAATCGGAAAAACCGGTCATCGGCAATTAATCGGAGGTTATTTTCAAGTTAGTTGGAAAACGGATTATGTTGAAATAAATCAAAACCAATTAGTCGGACGGGTGGAGAATGGTCACTAATTGTTGGGTAATCGACCATGAGGTTTTCTTTTTGCAATGAAAAAGCAGTAAAATCAAAACACATACTCACACAGTGCGAAACCAAACTCTTCGAGCAATGTATACTGGTTTGTATGTCATTTTCTTCCAAAAACGAACAAAATAGTTGGTTTGAAAACTAATAATCGGAAAAGAACCGGTCAATTAGCTTGCTTCGTGGAAATAATCGCATTGAACCGGTTATTTTGAAAAGTAATAATCGGAAGAACCGGTTATTTGGGAGAAAGGAATCGTACAAAAACGCTTATTTCTAATAAAAGAGGTTAGAAGCCCTAGGGCCTGCTACCCACTGGCTGTGGGTGCGGCGTGCGGGCGTGCACGCCCGTTGTTCATTGACACCTGCTCCCGTGCCGCGGTTCGTCGTGTGTTGTGTGCGCTTCCCGGGTTTGCGGCAGCCGGTGGCCGTTGTTGCTTGGCACCTGTCCTTTTCCCGTGGTTCCGGCCGGCGGCTTGCCTCTCTGGCGTGCCTCGTAGCTCCGCGTTGGTGCGCCGCACCACGTCCGGTCGGGTCGCTCTCGGAGCTCCGGTCGGCTTTTCCGTCGCCGTGGTGGCTTCTCCCACCCCGGGGGCTATCGCCCCCGGATTTACTGGGCAGCTGCGGGGGGCACGTGGAGGCCGAGAACCGGGCTCATTGTGCTTGCCGCTGGCCCCTGCCAAGGCAAGGGCGCTGGCCGCGCTCCGCATCGTACTCGTTCGGGGCACCGCGATGGGTTTGTCCCCGGCGGATCCCTCCGGCTTCGGTCTCGGGCTGCGTGCGCTGCGGTGGTTTGGCGTGTGTGGACCCGGTCACTGAAGCGTCCGGTTTCCCCTACCGTCCGGCATTCGACGGGGGACTCGGCCGGTGCACCGGGGCTGATTCGTGTGGACGCCGACACCTCCCCTTGGGGGTCGGAGGACGCCACGCCCGGGTCCCGCGTGTGTGTGCCTGTGCGTGCTCTTCTTTGCCGGGTCGGGCGGGCGGGCCTCCCTGGCGCGTTTTGGTGCGCCTCACATTTCCTTTGGCCGTTTTGTCCTTCTTCTTTGTTCGGCCACCTCCGGGATGGGGTTGCCCATGCTAGGGTTTTTTTTTTCCTCCCTTCTTCCCTCCCCCCTCTCGCGCCCCCGCTGTCTCCGGTTTTCGGTGCTCCCCGGCCCCGGGTGCCCTTGGCCTTGGCGCTCTTCGATTGCTCCTGCCCCTCCACCTTTTTTGTCTTTGTTTTTCTTCTTTTTTTGTTTCTCTTGCGTATCCTGCCCTCTTTTGCTATACGCCCCCGTTCTCGCTGGTTGCGGCTTTTTCCTTTTTTTTGTTTTTTCCCCTGCCCCCCCCCCCCCGTCCCGTTTGTGTGTGTTGTGCCTCGTGCTGCCTGCTGTTGCGGTTTTCTGTGCTGCGTGTCGTGCTGTGGTTGCCCGCCGTGTGCCGCTGTGGGCTGCTGCGCATTGTGCCGTGTCCCCTCGGGCGGCTTTCTGTGGGTTGTGCTGTGCTGTGCCGTGCCGACGGTTGTCACTGTGTGTTGCGCCGCGGCCCTGGTCCCTTTGTCCCGTTCAGTTGTTCACGTCGTGGCTTGCTGCCCCGCTTTGGTCTGTGTTGCCACGTGCTGTGCTGTTGTCTCGCTCTGCTGGGTCTACTGCTTGCTGTGTCTGGCCCTCAGGCTCGGTCTGGCGCCCATGGGGTGTTGTGCCCTCCGGCGTTGTATTTTACCCAGCTTCTCTGCGCTTTGTGCACCGCGCGGTGTGGTTTGCCGTGGTGTGTTGACGCGTGTTGTTGCCCGCCGCTGTGCTTTGTGCTGTGTGTGTCCTAGGGTGTCGTGTTGTGCCTCCCTTGCCCTCTCCCCACTGTGCGGTGCTGTGCTGCGCTGTGGTGGTCTGGTCCGCTTGCGTTGTGCTGTTCCTTTGGTCTGTGCCGTTTCTGGCGCCCGGTGCCCTGGTGCGTTCATGTGTGCTATGCTGTTTCTCGTGGTGTTCTGCGGTGTGGTGTTGCGCTGCGCTGCTGGCTGCGTGGTGTGCTGTGCTGCTGCGCCCTGTGCCCTGTTCTTCTGCGTCCTATCGTGTTGCGATGCGGTGCGTCTTGTGCGATGTTGCGTTGTGTTGTGCCGGCGCGCCTGTGTCGTGCTCCCCTGTTGTGCGATATTGCGTCTGCTGTGCTGGGCGGTGTTCTGTGGTGCTGCCTGTAGTTTGTGTTGGTTTGCCGCTGGGCCTCGTTGCCCGTTGTGGTGTCCTGGCGCCGCGTTGTGGCGTTGGTGTCCCTAGCTGGTCCAGTTGGTGTCCTGTCGTTGGTGCAGGTTTGTCGTGTTGCCCTGCTCCCTTGCGCTCTGTCCTTCGGTGCTGTGCCTCCGTGTGGTCCTGCGCTGTCGTGCCCTGCGGTCTCTTTCTCTGTGCTGTCAGTGTTTGTTTGCTCCGGCCTGCTTTAAAAACCACTGCAAAACCCAGTTTTTTACAAAAAATTTTGTTGGTTTTTTCTTGCTGTTTGTCCCTTTTTAAAATCAAATGTATCAGGTATATATATCATGCATAATAACATGTATCAATGTAGAAACAATGGTACAGGGGTTACAAAAGGGTGTCATTTGTAGAAAGAACGCGCTGCGGCGCGTTATTTCTTGTACCCTACATCATCAACACCTTGTTTTCCATTTTTTGAGGCAAACCACGCGTATGTGCTTTGCACGTTGTGCAGGTGCGTGCTACACAAAAGCGAGCAACGACCCAAATAAAAGACAAACCCAAAAAAAGGGGGTGTAAATTTGAAGTACGATTTGCCCCAAAGACGGGACACTTGCCAACAAAAACCAGGTGCGTAAAGAGCCGCCAAACCAAAGAGGTTGGCTTGTCCTGGCAGGGCGTTCGTCATGTGGCCTTTGACTTCTTGCCACCTCTTGGGGTCGGCCGTGACGTACGCCTGGAGCTCTCCTATCGCGTCCTAAGCCGACTAGATGTGGGCCCTCTCCATGCCTGTATCTGCGGGCATCGCCCCCGTTTGCACGTCGGAGAGGTTCCGCATCGTGAGCGACACCCATAAGAGGTTGTCTTGCATGAGGAAGGCAGCGGGGACTTCTGTCGTTGGGGCTCCCGAGGCCGGCGTCACGTCGGCATACACGGAGCAGTCCATCCACCTGGTGCCAGCCCCATCCACGGCCCCTACTGGCTCGGCGTCCAGCGACGTACACACCTTATCGGTGCGGATGACGTCCGTCACGCTCACCTGCTTCCATCGCACCCCTTGGGGAAGCGTCTCCACGTCCACTTTTTGGCCGTCACGCACGGCACCTAGCATCATGTTGCGGATGGGCGGCTGTGCCATGGTGTCATTGCGGTTCTGCGCAAAGGAACTGTGGGGTTGTACGCTATCTGCGCCGTGCCCTCCCTAGCCCGCTGTGAGCCGCCCTGTCTAGGCTACCACTGCTGTACCGTCACGGCCTCCTTTCTCTCGCCCCTCTCTTTTGCTCTCTACCCTCGTATGGGTGACGAGGGCCGCCCTTCCGCTGGCGCAATTGTTTCATGGCTCCCCGGTCCCGCCGGGCCTGCTGTCGACCGCGTACCCCCCGGCGTGTGGCCCGCCACAGCTCAACAGACGCAGCGGTCCAGAGCGCAGCCCTGCTACAGTGCCTAGACGGGCACCCTGGCCTCTGTTGCCATACGACTGATCTCCACGGTACGCTTGCTTCTTGAGTCTACCCTCGCGTCGCAGTTCCGGCACAATGCCATGGCACGAGGGTCTCAGACTCTGAACATCGGTCCGTCGGAGCGCTCGATTGTCACTCCTGCAAGGCACAGCAAGGCGGGCGCCAGTCCTTGGTCCTACCCTATCTTGTCTAGTCTTTACACTCACGGGACGAGGCTGGCACCTTGTGCGCTGTCCTCACCCTCGTCCTCCCGCGTTGGCAGTGCATACGGGATCTGTCCTGCTAGCCACCATCCTGAGGGTTTTTGTGCTGGTGCCAGGTCACTAGAGGGTTTGGGAGGGTTGGTCGGTTGGGGGGGGGGTCTAGGTGGGGTGATTTGGGGGGCACATGCCCCCAAGGCCAAGCGCTGGTCCATCACAAGCTCCCTTTACGTCCCCTTGCCCTCCCTCTAACCATACTACCATGCTGATTAGGCTGAACAAGATCCCCCAAATTTCGTTCATGGCTGCTTTTGTCACATCATTTCTCTCCGTTTTGGACCCAAACAATAACTCTGACCCTAGCCCGGGGTTCAAGCTAGGGCTAGGGTTAGGGCTAGGGTTAGGGCTAGGTTTAGGGCAATGGGTGGGGGTAGGTGTAGGACTAAGCTGAGGGTTGGGGTGGGCGTTAGGGTCAGGGTTGGGTTTAAGGATAACGTGGAAAATGGACAAAATTTTCCTTCGGGCGCCTTTGGTGCCCATTGGCTCCTAAGGGCGGCACCTTTGGCAACCAACTGTTGGCGGCAGGCCTGTTGGGGGGGGGGGGGGTAGTTGGCGTCCTAGGACCCGCGGAGCTGCAAGCCCCGAGTGTCCATGTGATAAAGCCGCCATTTCAAATTTAAAGAAGCCAAAAAATCCAGGTGACAGACACACATGGAAATTATGTCCAATGCAAAACTGATATCTGACAACTGTCAAGCCGGCTTAAGCCTTGCAGGCTGCCATCACTGGACCAACAATTGCCCTGAAAGGAAGGTGACCCCAATTGCCCAGAATCAAGTGAACTTCTGAAACACTCTCTCACATACACTCATCAACAACTCGTTCAGCGGGCTTGGTCACCGGCAACATACCTGACAACCCTCACCCTAATGGGCGATATTTGAGGCCACACTTACCCTCTGATTGCTAAACACTATGTCCAGGCGGAGATTTAGCTTCCACAGATGTTCATGAAACCAGGGGATTGCTGAGTGATACTAACGGGGGGATTAAATTGGCCTTCCCGGGATTTTGCCTGACCGGCTAACAGGTCTGCACAATGTGGCAGCACCTCATGCCTCACAATGTGCCTCAGCCCATGAACAACGTTGGCGGTCTACCAAGCTCCGCAACCCACCAACCCACCCACCATAAAGAGCTGACACCCCCGCCTTTGGGGGTTACCCGCACTTTCACAAAACCAGGGGAAAACCAGACAAACCCACCCACCCACCCTGGGACACCCACCCCTGGTACAGTATCAACCAGCCTCCCGCGTGCAAGCCCCCCTTGTGGTTCACATTCGTCGACATTGAATCTCGGAGGTTTTTTGGGTCCCTCAGGCACATCCACCATCCCAAGATGCATTCTGTATGTATCACCTCAAGTTTGCTTGGCCCCACAAGATGTGCAAAATTTGGCACTGTCCTGAAGCGCTGCAGCACAGCTGCGACACAACGGGATGGCCGTCGGTGCGGCTTTTGTGATAAGCGGCTGCTTGCTGGCATGTGGTACGCCAAAAGGAGACGAGCTGGCACTGTGGGACCCAGCAGGCTTCTGGCTGAAAGCCATGTGAGCAGCAGATGCACTGGGTTGAGACCCTGCAGGAGGCACCCATAAGGGCACAGGCTGACGGTGTACCTGCAAGCAAACAAGAGATGTGCGTTACACTGGGGCAGAGTCAGTGATGAGCAAACATACACATGCTCTAACAAACAAATGCCACGACTGGACACACAATCCAATTGTAAAACAATCAGCACCGCCGCCGCTGACTCCAAGATATGTATGAGACACACCCCACAAATGCCCCAAAATGGCCCAAAACCTGCGCAGTCTGGCTGCCAAGAGCCGCCAACAGAAAACGGGCTGTATCTTGGGCTGCATCACTCAAAAGAGAAATCTGAGGGCACTTAACCCACTCGCCACCCCAACTTTTTGATAACCACCAGCAGATGTTGTACATTTGGTGCACGCTCTGACTTGTGTAATAGGCAAATAACCAAACGCTACACAGACTGCCACATGGGACCGTGGGTAGGCGGGCTGGGGCGGTCAGGTGGGGCTGCATCTCTAAAATGAAGGCCCGTTTCGCAGCATTGTCCAATTCAGACATGGGCCAACAATTCTAGGGGCGTGTTGCCTGACTCAGGGGCATGCTGCACGGACTTCAGCGCCAGGGGAGCACCTGCCTTGTGTGTTGGCCTTTGCCTTGGGTTTGCCTCTGGTGCTCCTGCCCAGCAGCTCTTCTGGTAGCACCTGAACATTGTACAAACATGCGGGAGAGAAACAGTTGAGGATGTAAAAATGGCAGAGGCTGGTCATTACACCTATGTTGCTCAACACATGTGAGATGTATTGTACCTAATAAACAGTGTTGTTCCCACAAGTGTGTGGATCAATACACTCAGCACAATTATGTTCATTACATTCACCACAAAGTGTGGTGGTGTGTTTTTGGCAGCATAGCCAAAACTGAAATGGCTGCATAACCCGTGCTATCTTGAGCAAAACTGGAATGGCTTCGTAATCCCTACCGTCTCGGGGAGAAGAGAAATGGCTGCATATCCCCTACCTCTCAGGGTTTGCAATTGGAGAGGAATAACATGGGCCTGCTCACCTCAATGTCACCAGAAGGTTGAACGAATACAATCAAAAGTGGCTGCACAGCCCCTTCTGTCTCGGGGTCCCCAAACCAGAGAGGAATCAAAGTGGCTACATTGCCCCTACCTTCTTGGGCAGTACATTCTCAGGGTGTTGTTCGAGGGCATTTTGCCCCAAATTGATGACCAGTACACACCTAGTGCACTAATGATCCCTCCCTATCAAGCTGGTGTAGAAGGCCGGTACTTGTTCCATGTGACATGACATCCAAGATGTCTTCATCAGAAATCAGCTCAATTGCTGACTGGTGCAGCCATGGGACCCATGGGAGATACACCTATGCATGCTAGCGTCCAATTGGGTATGCTCAATGTCCCCCCACTCCACCACCAATGGTTGCAAGCATCCATCCAAGAAGCATAGTGGACGAGGCCTTTCTCCCTTTACATCTCTCTATTAGTTACCGCTGGCCTGCACTTCGGCCAGGGTGTCCTTGGTGGCCGACCAACACAGTGACACCGAGGTAATGGTAGGCTATTGGCTGGACATGCCCCCCCAACTTGGACAGAGTATCAACCCACTATGTAGTCTCAACAGATCAAGTGTGGACCTGTGTCATCCCAACATGGCGGGGAAGGGTTGGGTTAGGGCATTGCAACGTGGGGGGCACCACAAAGTACTACCCAGTAGGGGTAGAGCATCAGTCTACTCCATGGCCACTGGGCAATATAGTGACCCCCACATCCCCCCAATTGCACAACTCACCCAACAAGCATACACAAGAAGCATCCTCATTCAAGGAGCCCAGCTAAGTCCAACCAAGGGGACTAGGCCGCATGGCTCAGGAGTTTTCGCCGGTAGTTTGCTTGTGCAAGCTCCCTTGCAGGCCCATGCCACCCTCCCCTCTTCCCTTAGCACCCTATCCCCAGTTCGGACAACTCATTCCCAGGTTTGGGAGTACCTAGTGGTGCCCTTCCAAACCTCCAATGGTGGTGCCACTTGGGTGGATGGTAGGGACCATGTCAAGGATGGCCTCCATGCAATCCACGCAAAGGTACCTGTGCCCCATACCCATCATTTGCTACCATTAGATGCCTTTCAGTTGCCTGTGAAGGTCCATTCAAGACCGTACATGCGGCTGCAATATCATTCAAAGCACCACAATGCTCCACCCTTGTCTGCATAGGTTCCCTAGACAACCCAATGCGTCTTGATGGAATTTGATGGCAAGCTAGACTTCCTTTGTTCTCGTCTGTGGCAAATATTTGATTATAGTACAATACATTGCGTACACATGCACATCACAACTTAGATCCATTGAGAGCATTTCTTGCAATTTTTGCGGCGCATAGTTGGGAATCATCCTAGAATGGGGGGAATGCAGTTATGCACAGTTAGCAAAGTTTTTTACACAAACGACGCCCCTGTTTGTCATTCTTTCATGCTAAATTGATGCATCATCCCCTTTAGGGGGAATCCTTGCCCTGCTCACACACTATGCACTACTTTTCGTGCATATTGTCCGACAAAACCTCCAAATTGAACCCGATCCCAACAACACCATTTGACTGGCCTCCAAGGAACACAATTGGGTCTTGTTGTTCCTTACCTTCCCTACAGCCAAAAGAATATGCAGCATATACCACATGAGAAGTGTTTTGTGATTCACTTCTTTTAAATGCACACAACATTTCAAATATTTACAATCTGTTCCAAGAGCGCCCTACTGAATTTTCAAGCACCAACCTTGTCACATATGTGGGCATATTCTACCATCATGACAAAATGACACCTCACACTTGTTCCAAAAGGACGATTTCTCATTTTCAGCCTTGTTGCAAAAAGAGGGCAAACAACCTGACTATCACCCATATGTATGTTGTCCACAAGGCTACAACCGGCAAAGCACTAGTCTAGTAGCCTCTCCGCATGAAGATGCGAAGCACGGCATGGATGGAATGTGCAAAATGGGTGGAACATGGTACTTCCCTTGTCAACAATTTTCAACAATAATGCAAAGACAAATCTTACTCATATTGTAGTAGTATTGTGGTAGTGGTAGTGGTAGTGGTAGTGGTAGTGGTAGTGGTAGTGGTAGTGGTAGTGGTAGTGGTAGTGGTAGTGGTAGTGGTAGTGGTAGTGGTAGTGGTAGTGGTAGTCATAGTCGTAGTGGAAGACTTCAGATATCATTGCGCTGGCTAAAGGACACAGCGCTGACGTCGTCGTCCTTCAGGGGCTCTGGGAGGGTTTTGACTCTTCCGACTTTAATGGCACTCAGTACAATGTAGTGTATGATGAGGTTAAAGAACGAGCCGCTGGGCTCTGTGTCTTGTTGTTGTACCCATGGGGCTGTTGTATGTGAGCTTTCCCCACCAGAGCAGCTTCATTATGTGAAAAACAGCAGCGGCAGGCAATGTAATTTTAGAAAAGCCAATCAAGAAGCGTTCTCCACACTAGCAGTTCATGCCTCCCTGCTGCTGTGGCACGGATGGTCGGTAGGACACGAGCCAAATCAGATCGTTGAGGCCTACTACAAGCTGGCTAAAGGACTAATCCCACCTCATCTTAGGCCACGCAAACTACCCCCCCCCCCTTGGGCTAAGAGAGGCCATGCTGGCCCAGGGGGGATACACCTAAAAATGGGGTATGAATTTTTCACCTAGGGGACCCCTTGCACCTAGTGAGGGGAAATGAAGTCTTTTATATTTAAAAAATGGTATTCTGATGCAACCAGATCCAAGGGAGTGCCACACAACAACCATGCATGCATATTGAGAGAGACTACAATTGCAGCCACTTTTTGTAATACATCAACTATTTTGAGTGTACCACACATATGGAACATGCACCACTGCCCTGCATGACAAGAAACACGATGTCATAGCCCTCAACGTCACACACACAGGGTGTGAGTGTGCAAAAACTGTCAACCGACAATCAGTGAAATCCAGTCATCATAAATGAGGTCTCTATTTGCCAATGTAGGGACCCTGGACGAAATTGTTGCCAGATCTTGCAAAACGTTAAAAATGCAGTATGTATTCTTCAAAACCAACAAACCTGGACGAAATTTTTCCCCCCTCTACGAAATCAGAAAAAACCAGGTATCAAAATGGCAACAACATCTGCAGAGACAGCGCAAGACAAAGGAGCCGGGTTTATAAATCAAATACACACAATAGAAAAGCCAGAACACACAGAACAAACAACCTACCGCCTCTTGCGCAAGCCAATAGCCCTCTGCTTGGCAGGCTTACCTCCACCCTTCCCTTCATCGGCCTGTGGTGCCTGTTGGGCATCCACATCGGAGCTGGAAGCAGCAGCAGCAGCAGCAGCACTGGATGGCTGTATCTGTTTGGAGGTGGTAAAATGGGCCGCAAAGGCACTCATTGCCTTGTTGGACACAGGTCTTGCTGAAGGCTAGCGGGTGGACTGCGTGAGATTGCCATTGGCACTGGGCTTTGGTTTTTTTGCCTTAGGTGGTGTGCCTTCACCCACCCCATACCTAATCCCTTGGCCGGAGGGCGCTTCTGTGTGTCAATTCCCTCTTCCTCCTGTGAGGGGGCGTCCTCTTCTTGCTCCACATACCTCAGTCCGGAACAATCCACTGGAAACCCGTCTTCTAGGTCATCATAGGCCCTATCCCGGTTAATGGGCGCCACAGAGTCGACAGTTTGACAGACCAGCCCTCAGATCAGTAACAAACGCCTGTGGCACTGCTGTGTCTTCAGACAAATACGTTACAACAATGTGAGTTGGGAACATACTTTGCACAACAAGTGTTGCGGCAAAATCTAGTTGCTGTATGGCAACCATGATCCACGTACTGTTCTACTTCACTACATTCAAATGGCATAGCAAAAAACACACAATTTCAACAGGAAGGGGACTTGACAGTGTACCCTGTGTAAACAACATATAGCGGGGCAAACGGAATCAAACTACTGCAAACTGCAAAGTGCCATTGCAGATTATCGCATGTTGTAGAGTGCAGAGGCCTTAGACAGGTTGTAGACACAAACATCAGCATGGAAAAACTCCTCAGAACGGGCAACCTTCAAATCACCAATACATGCTCGCACACCAGCAATTTCCCTAGGTACAGCAATCTGAACACCATTCAGCAAAAACTGAGCCACAATATTGTGCACTGCAAGGGTCCACATAAGTAGGACCTCAATCAAACAGCAAACAAAGGGCAGTGCACTAATAAATGTGGGGACTCGGCAACCAAATGACAGAGGGAGTACTTCCAGTCTTCCCTCTTCCTTCGGAACCTTCGCTGTGGCAGTCTCAATAACAGTGTCAGCTAGCTTAACGCTAATATGCCCACCATCAGCTTTCTCAATATTTGGCGTGACTCTGGTGCAGTGGTGGATCACGCTGTCCGACCCTTGCAATTACATTCACGGACAACAACACCCACGGCGAGGAGCGCCGGACAATAGGAATATAACAAGGCTTTCAGTCCCAGGAGGCATCTTAGACCAACCCTTTGCACCTCACTTAGGTCTCTATAATTGTCCAAGAGTACTTGTGTCGTACTATCCAACTGAGCATTGGTGGCATCAGTGGCAAGCAGCAACCCAACAATTGTTTTCTCCATGTGACGCAACTTCACTTTAAGTGGCACCACAGCCCCGACCTCCAGGTCCCAACCTTGCTCGAAAAATTTAACAATTGGTATAAATGCTTTGTAGGTCATTTCCACTTAGTACTTGTATGGGTGCCGGACTCCATATATTAATGGGTGTTCCGATAAAGCCTGATCTACGTGCCAAGGGGCGTAGCTAGCTCCGTAACACATCTTCAACAATGCATAGAAAGTCTTCATGTCAATCAAAAACAGCACGATCCGTCTTGTCTTGATCTGCAGACATTCTATCCTTTGAAAAATGCAAGTAACTCAACATGAGCTCCACAATTCAATTCCGACAACAAAAGAGGCCTCCGGTTGAGGGACACAACTGCAGTAGGAGCAAAATCCAGCGGTGCAGGCCCCCAGGTCCTCAGCACAGGCCCATGTGGTATTGTTCTCTTTTGTAGAAGCAACCCAACACGGCGGACAAGATAGGCAACGGCTGGAGGGACTGCTTGTGCAACAACATCCAAAATCAGGCAGACCAGGGCATGGTGGTAGCTCAGTAGTGTCAAAGTAGTGTGCAAAACAGCGACTGCAGTCTCATTCACGCTCTTGTCATGGTTGTGGGGGTCCGGCCCACTGATATAGCAACGGTAGTTGTCATACGACACAACAACTTGCTGTCCCTCAAATGACCTCCAGAGATGCCCAGCCTGGGCGGTAGCGACCTCTGAAATTGTAGGTGCGTTGCTGGTGCATTCCACTGCCATGGCCAGCTTGCGTCTGATCGACCCAGTCGCAGTACCCCGATATGAAACCCCCGTGGCCCTCTCGGTGTGTGGATATGTGAGGACCCTTACAACGTTATACAGTGAGAACAAATGCTTCTGCAGTACAATCAGCCATCTTGGTGGACGAACACGATCCCAGACAGTACGCACATCCAACATAGTACGCCTCGTCTTTCTATTGTGTCGCAACTCAAGTGCCAACTCCAACAGGGGCAGGGTCCTGCCTTTGTTTGGTGCCAGTCGCATCACAGCCTTTGGGGTCCTGGCCCGTGTACCCCCCACGCCTGTTTGAAGAAGGTGAATGTCAATCATCTCGAAGGCATGAGGCACAGATATCAGCAGCAGCAACAATCACAGCATAACTCAATGAAGCAAAGGTAACACAAAAGGGTGTGTGAAGTTGACAGCAAACTAGTCTCATACCACAAACGTACGAATTGCCTAAGCAAAAGGGAGCAATACAAGTGGGGGTGATGACAATGGGAACAAGGAAACATCACCGAGGGGGGGGGGGTGTCAGAAATTTCGTCCAGAACCAATGAAAGTCAATATGGAGTATGGATTTTGAGAGAAGGGGAAGGGCTGGACTAAATTTCGTCGACCTTGATAAAATGCTTCAAATGGGCATACCTTTTTGGCTATTCACCCCAAACGGGCAAAATTTTCTTGCAAAAGAAGTGATAATGGCAAAAAGAGACATGAAATTTGAGATTGCAGTTGTGCACGCGAGAACACGTAAAAGACACATACTTCTCATGCACCATCTGGTACGTAGAGATGGCAACACAAAACACAAGTGCAAAAATGACGCAGCCAAAATGTACGAAAGTGCACATAAGGGGGTCCTAACAGGTGGGTAGTTTGCGTGGCCTAAGCTCATGTGGGCCCACAGATGATCCGTCTATGTCAGCCTGGAGCCTGTACAGTGACGCCATCTCCTCCCATCCCCAACATCTAGCGAATTAGGTCCTTGGACCCGAGTCGTGCGGTAGCCCCATCTCTCGCTCTGAATGGGATTGTCAGCGTCAAAAGGGAGGCTCAAAGGCTCTTTTCTGAGCAAGTAGAGGTGCACGGCCGCCTGCAGGTAGAACACACCGATACGTGCTCTTAGTGTTTTGGACCATTGAAGCAGCACAAAGGTGGCAAAGCCGCACACGCGCTGGACCACCGCAGTTGGGAACTCGTCTCTTCAGGCGGGTGTCACGAGAGATCAATGCCAGCAAGGTGTTTCTAAGCCCAAGTCAACAAATTTGTGTCCTAAAAACACCAATTACATGAGCACCGTAAGCCCAAGTCAACAAATTTGTGTCCTAAAAACACCAATTACATGAGCACCGTCACCAGCAACAACACTATTGCGGGCAATGATATCTCTACTCGAAATGTATTAGAGCCCGTTCCACATCACAAAATGGCAGTGTCCGCGGCAGGCTCCCCCATTTCAACAGAGAGTCCTACAAGGACATTGCCCTCTGATCTCAAGCTCACCTCTCCTAAATCACTGCTAACCGTTGACCAACTAGAAATTTCTCAGCCCACTCCCACCACTTCCATCGCCCCCACTACCCAAGCATAAAGGAAACATCTAGACACTGAGGACAACCCCGAAACCCCGAAAGCAAGCATAGGAAAACCAGTTCACGTTTGAGAAAGTAAATAGAATATAGATTTTGGGTGATAGGAACATAGAGATCAAAATGATCAAAAAACTTGTGCAGAAATATTGGTCTAGGAGAAGATACATAGCACATGAGTTCGGATGGTTTCGCCTCTTGGCTATTGAAATGAACACCGGGAGCTCATTGCCTCTGAGGTGGATGTACCGACAAACGTGTCGGTACACCAAGTTCCGAGAATCCTTAGCGATCACTCACACATAACAGAAGATGCCAAAGGAAGAAATTTTCTAGCGAGATGAAATCGCCCATCAGAAGCAAGATTCAAAGCACAACTTATTGGGTTAAGAGTTGATGCGAGCATAGCAAATTTCGAGAATTCAGGTTGGCAAACATGCCGCGACCTCAAATGGTGAATTGCTCCAACCGGTCCTCGAATCCTTGAAACTATGTACAGCGGCTCTGGTGATGAGGCTCCAAAATGAAGTGCTCGCTGAAATAACATATCCGGTACCCCAAGCTGAGGTTCACAGAAGTCACCTCATGACGCATAGCATTTTCTACCAAATGGAGCAGTGCTCCTGGGTTCAAATTTTGCGGCACCATTAACTTTGAACCAATGTCTGGAATATCATTGGGCCATCTTGAGTGGCAGGTTAGGAGCCACTCATGGTTGGTTGAGCTCACGAGGAAGAGATTTTGGATTCACTATACTGATTTGTCTCATCCCTCAGTGTCGAGGAAACATTTTAGCATACCCCGGCCCTTCTTTGTTTCCGGTACGAGGCGATCATTTGCAGAAAATGAGCCGTGGCACGAAGTCTACGTAAACCCATGTATTGTCCGCGATATCGGCTTAGCCAAGGTCCAAGGTACAAGGTCCCGGTCACTAGGTTGGTAGACCGAGTGCCGGCAGACCTACGCTTTTTCTTGGTAAGCCCCTCCCATCCAGGGTGTGGAGCCCTGCTTGCCGGAGCGAAATTGTGCTTTGCGATGAAAGTGCCCTTTCCAGGTTGGATTCTGTCCACCATGAATTGTGAGTCAAAGTATTTGGCACCCCAAATCAGTGTGGGTAGTTAGTCATCCCTGTGCAATGTTACACTTTTTGTTGCTACATGAATGTGTTGCTCATAACCGTGGAGTCCGAAGGTGACCGGGTCCATGGTAGGGTCTTGGCTCGAAAGCCGGTAGACCCACCCATGCAGACCAGCTCCCAAGGACAAGGTCAGGGGTTCTGTACATTGGAGCTGTGAACGGTCTCTTCTTCCATCACTCCCATCCGGACTGTAGGGGGGATGAGGGCACATGCATGTTTGAGCCTTGGTACAGAGGTTAGATCCTACAAGTATTCGCTGAGGTCTGACTTAGGTGATAGCCTGGTATATCTCTTTTCATATTTAACCACATCGTAAGTCCGGGCATGTTGTGTTCGTTTGTTCTATGTTAGGTTATTGCTCCCTGGGTATATGTTGTGCCCCCGCCATCATGTACATATGAATCCAAATGGTGCATTGGGACACAGTAGCCCTAAGGGATTCAACCGGTGTACAAAATTCATGCTTGACGTTGGGATGGTTGAGTTATGTACATTGCCGTAACCCTCTCGGACTCCGACTCGCCATGAACGCCATATTGCCCGTGGTTAGGCCGCTATGGTGTAATTGCCTTCTTCAAAAAAAGAAAAGAAAAGAAAAGAAAAAGATACGTTAAATAGCATACACACATCAGACCAGAGAAATAGTCTCAAAGTGTGCACATGAGGGGTCCAGGAAAGTGGGTAGTTTGTGACGCATAAGCATTTAGACACAATGGGGTACATATAAACCCATGGGGAGCAAAGATGCTGAGTGATCCACATGCTTGCAAAATTAGACATTCAGAGATTCAGTGCTGCATGCAGATTCCCTGCAACATGGAGTTGTTGACGTCAATAGAATCACCTCGCAAAGGTTGTTAGATCTAATCCAAGGAGGCTTGCAAATATGGGGAAATACCCCTCCTTTTGACCTATTTGCCTACCCTATCCCAAATAGATGAATTGTGGGTTTAACCCTTTGGAACCAACTCATGTGGCCCGGAAACCCGATTCCTTACCCTTGGGGCCCGAAGGGAGGCCGATATTGGAAACTTGTAGATAGCTCCCAAAACGTGCGACATTGGTTAGAGGGTCCATATGGGAAGTAAATATGGAGTGTAATGGGACTAGGATCTAAACGGATGCACGATCGCAACCACAAGCCATCCAAGTTTTGCTAATGATATTGCAAACAGGCCAAAAATGACGCTTTTTAGTGCCACGATTCCCCACCAGGAGGCCTAGTTCATGCTCCATGGCTCCCCATGGCTTTGTAAGTACTCCAATTATCACCAAACACTCACCCAATAATAGCCCAAGGGTCCTTGAGGACCGTGCAGGGTCAGTAGAAAAAATGGATTTTGCACCAAGCACATTTAGACCGGTTATCCCCCATTTTTCCACGGGCCATGACCTGCCCTAGGGAAGACCAGATTCCGTGAAGAATATCCTTGGACATCCCACTATTTCCGTGCGGTCACACCATCCCTGGTTGAACCACTTAGAGTGGGTAATACTCACGGCCAACCACTAAGGTTGCTTACGATGACAACATGGGAAGGAGGGTGAGAATGGGGGAGAAAGATGTGTTGTGCGGCACCGTGCAGTATTCAGCTAGGTTCCAAGGGAGACGAAGACCACTTGTTTACCTGCCCCACACGCTGGCGACGAAGCCCCCTATGTCTTACACTGTGTCTCCGTGCAACCTGTGTAACGTGTGTTGTCATTGAAGGGCCGAAACCTTCTTACACTGCAACAAGCGCTCATCCCATCCCACACCTACCCTATGAGGGCAACACCGAAAAACACTTTCTCAAGCTAGAATGTAAACCTCAAAAGATTCGAAATTCCCATTCTAATTCATTTCTAATGGTGCAAAAAGGTGAGGGTCATTTTTTCGACATTGCCTGAACCCCCCCCCCTCCTGGCCCCCACCCCACCAGAGGTGCTAGCCCGAAAACGGCCAATTCATCACCGGCCCACAAGGGGGGGGCTGGCTACCCGGGCTTTGGACCCCACCATTGGTTAGGGGATCCGTGCAGAAGGGACAACTGTTCAATACCTAGGTCAATCCACACACGATGGCCAGAATACGCAACCCCCCCCCCCCCCCAACGCACACCCTCCCCCAAAAAAGGCACCTGGATACGGGGGTGTAGAGGGGTCCAATTCATAAAGTTCATCGGGAGATAATTTTGTCTTCCAAAAGAATGTTTCTACAAGGGGGGGACATCCGATACTATGCTTTGGAGTACACTATGCAAATACCGCCACCAACCCCCCACAGGGGGTCTATGGCACCCGCTCCTGCGCTTGATCAAGCAGCCTCTCTTCGAGGTGATTTCTTACGGACCGCTTTGCGGCCCGAGTGGTGAGTCATCAATATGTTTGAAGAGTGTTTGGACTGCCTTGTTACAAGAGGCACTTTTCTAGACCCCCCTCCGCATATGGGTGGCTTTAACAACCCCCACCCCACACCATGGAGAAACAGAAACGGCGGACCAAAACAGCGGCTTGGTGGACCTTCACTGAAGGAAAGGGAAGGGAAGGGCAGCGAATGGCAATCGGCCAGTGGGCGCCGCCAGCTGCAGACGAGAACACAAGACCGAGGCTTCTTGCCAAAACCCCCTCATACCACGCATGACGTGGATCGCCCCCCCACGGGGGCTAATGGGGCGTGGAACGCGCCAAGCGTGCTGAGAGCATGCTAACGACTCCGCGACTCACGTGGAGCTCCCAGTGAAGAAGATCTGGTACAGCGAGAGTGCGAGTACCCGCCACGACTCTGTAGCACTGCATCGCCGGGGGTATGGCATGCGGTGGACAGTTGAGCATGTGCCGATGGTGTTGAGGATGGTCTCGCGGGTTGGACTGGGCACCACCGTTGACGCTCCTGTTGAGCCGTGAACATGTAGTGGTGACAGTCGTGCTGAGTTTACGCAGCTCACCCACACACGCGATGGAAGCACTCCGCCATGAGCATGAACGTGACCTCGTGGAGGTGAAGGGTATTGCCGTATGGATCCTTAATGTTTTGGTCGACGCAACCCGCCACCATGGAGAAACAGAAACGGCGGACCAAAACAGCGGCTTGGTGGACCTTCACTGAAGGAAAGGGAGGGAAGGGCAGCGAATGGCAATCGGCCAGTGGGCGCCGCCAGCCGCAGACGAGAATACAACACCATGGCTTCTTGCGAAAACCCCCTCATACCACGCATGACGTGGATCGCCCCCCCACGGGGGCTGTTGGGGCGTGGAACGCGCCAAGCGTGCCGAGAGCATGCTAACGACTCCGCGACTCACATGGAGCTCCCAGTGAAGAAGATCTGGTACAGCGAGAGTGCGAGTACCCGCCACGACTCCGTAGCACTGCATCGCCAGGGGTATGGCATGCGGGGGACAGTTGAGCATGTGCCGATGGTGTTGAGGATGGTCTCGCGGCTTGGACCGGGCACCACCGTTGACGCTCCTGTTGAGCCGTGAACATGTAGTGGTGACAGTCGTGCTGAGTTTACGCAGCTCACCCACACACGCGATGGAAGCACTCCGCCATGAGCATGAACGTGACCTCGTGGAGGTGAAGGGTATTGCCGTATGGATCCTTAATGTTTTGGTCGACGCAACCCGCCACCATGGAGAAACAGAAACGGCGGACCAAAACAGCGGCTTGGTGGACCTTCACTGAAGGAAAGGGAAGGGAAGGGCAGCCAATGGCAATCGGCCAGTGGGCGCCGCCAGCTGCAGACGAGAATACAACACCATGGCTTCGTTGCAAAACCCCCTCATACCACGCATGACGTGGATCGCCCCCCCACGGGGGCTGTTGGGGCGTGGAACGCGCCGAGCGTGCCGAGAGCATGCTAACGACTCCGCTACTCACATGGAGCTCCCAGTGAAAAAAATTCGGTACAGCGAGAATGCGAGTACCCGCCACGACTCCGTAGCACTGCATCGCCGGGGGTATGGCATGCGGGGGACAGTTGAGCATGTTCCGATGGTGTTGAGGATGGTCTCGCGGCTTGGACCGGGCACCACCGTTGACGCTCCTGTTGAGCCGTGAACATGTAGTGGTGACAGTCGTGCTGAGTTTACGCAGCTCACCCACACGCGCGATGGAAGCACTTCGCCATGAGCATGAACGTGACCTCGTGGAGGTGAAGGGTATTGCCGTATGGATCCTTAATGTTTTGGTCGACACAACCCGCCACCATGGACAAATAGAAACGGCGGACCAAAACAGCGGCTTGGTGGACCTTCACTGAATCCAAGGGAAGGGAAGGGCAGCGAATGGCAATCGGCCAGTGGGCGCCGCCAGCTGCAGACGAGAATACAACACCATGGCTTCTTGCCAAAACCCCCTCATACCACGCATGACGTGGATCGCCCCCCCACGGGGGCTAATGGGGCGTGGAACGCGCCGACCGTGCCGAGAGCATGCTAACGACTCCGCGACTCACGTGGAGCTCCCAGTGAAGAAGATCTGGTACGGCGAGAGTGCGAGTACCCGCCACGACTCCGTAGCACTGCATCGCCGGGGGTATGGCATGCGGGGGACAGTTGAGCATGTGCCGATGGTGTTGACGATGGTCTCGCGGCTTGGACCGGGCACCACTGTTGGCGCTCCTGTTGAGCCGTGAACATGTAGTGGTGACAGTCGTGCTGAGTTTACGCAGCTCACCCACACACGCGATGGAAGCACTCCGCCATGAGCATGAACGTGACCTCGTGGAGGTGAAGCATATTGCCGTATGGATCCTTAATATTTTGGTCGACGCAACCCGCCACCATGGAGAAACAGAAACGGCGGACCAAAACAGCGGCTTGGTGGACCTTCACTGAAGGAAAGGGAAGGGAAGGGCAGCGAATGGCAATCGGCCAGTGGGCGCCGCCAGCTGCAGACGAGAACACAAGACCGAGGCTTCTTGCCAAAACCCCCTCATACCACGCATGACGTGGATCGCCCCCCCACGGGGGCTGTTGGGGCGTGGAACGCGCCAAGCGTGCTGAGAGCATGCTAACGACTCCGCGACTCACGTGGAGCTCCCAGTGAAGAAGATATGGTACAGCGAGAGTGCGAGTACCCGCCACGACTCCGTAGCACTGCATCGCCGGGGGTATGGCATGCGGTGGACAGTTGAGCACGTGCCGATGGTGTTGAGGATGGTCTCGCGGCTTGGACCGGGCACCACCGTTGACGCTCCTGTTGAGCCGTGAACATGTAGTGGTGACAGTCGTGCTGAGTTTACGCAGCTCACCCACACACGCGATGGAAGCACTCCGCCATGAGCATGAACGTGACCTCGTGGAGGTGAAGGGTATTGCCGTATGGATCCTTAATGTTTTGGTCGACGCAACCCGCCACCATGGAGAAATAGAAACGGCGGACCAAAACAGCGGCTTGGTGGACCTTCACTGAAGGAAAGGGAAGGGAAGGGCAGCGAATGGCGATCGGCCAGTGGGCCCCGCCAGCTGCAGACCTGAATACAAGACCATGGCTTCTTGCTAAAACCCCCACCCCACTCCGGCATGCACGCCCACTTTCCAGTACCCTTGGCTACCCACGGCCCACTTGCACTACAACACTGCAACACAACATAACTACCCCCTTTGCCTGCAATTTCTCTTGCCCACTGCCCCTCTACCGTGTGATAGTGCATTCAGGATTACCATTGCCGAGTGCACCCCTACGGTGTGGCATTGTCCCTGAAGAATACCATTGCCCACTACCTCCGTGCAATAGGCATTGAATTGAAGCATACCGGTTCCCACAGCCAGCTGCGTTGGGGTGGTGTATTGAAGGATACCACGACCCAATGCCCGCCCCCCCCCCCCCATGCGGCAATGTACAGACAAAGATCACTGCCCAGTGCCCCGCTATGGTGTGGTGGCGCAATACAATGTCTCCACTGCCCAATACCCCTGTGTAGTGTGGCGGTGTACTCAAGGATACTGCTGCCTAATAATCTGCCCAATGCCCCCAAGCAGTGAGGTGGTACACTGAAGGATACCATTGCCGACCGCGTCCTTGAGATGTGGCAACATGCTGCAGGGCACCACTGCTAACGGCCCCCTGATTGTGCTCCTGCAGTGAAATATACTACTGCCCACTACACCCCTACAATGTGGGGTTATGCAATAGGATACCACAGCCCATGCCCTGTGTGGCAGTCTAATGAAGCATACCACTGCCCACCCTACAGTGTGGCAGTGTGGCAGTGGACTGCGGGATGCCACTGCCAAATGTGTAAGGGTGTAAGTGTGGCACTGTACTGAGGGAAACCAACACCCAAAGTGCCCCTGCCGTGTGGCAGCTTGCAAAGGATACCACGCCCTCTGCCCCATCAAGTGTGGCAGTGTCCTGAAGGACACCACTGCCCACTACACCTCTACAGTGTGGCAGTGCAGAAGGATGCCACTGCCCACTGCCCAGTTGCACTGCAGTAGTGTGCACAAGGAAAGCACTGCCCAAGCCCTTTGCAGTTTGGCTGTGCACTGAAGAATACCACTGCCCACTGCACACATGCAGTGTGAGCCTACTGAAGGATACCATCGCCCACAGCACCCTTGAAGAGTGCACTGCAAGACATCACAGCCCACTGTGCGCCCACAACTTGGCTATGTGCTGCAGAATACCTGCAATGTGGCAGTGTACTGAAGGATGCCACCTCAGCATGGTGAGGCGGAGCTAGCACCCACGACCAGCTCTCAGGGCCGTAGTGACCGGCTGCCCCCCCCACTGTACTGCAGGAATGCGGATGTGCAGGGCCATCCATGGGCATGAACCATTCCCTCAAGGCCTGAGCGGGACCTCAGGGCACCATTGCGTGGGCCCTCCAAGAGCTACGGCTCCACCAGCCTGCGGAGAGGCAAGAGGTGCACAGGGCCACTCTCAACAGACCACTGCCACACGAGCAATTAGGCTTGCACATAGAGAGGCCCCCACCGCAACCAGCCCCTGCCACAGGGTTTATGTTTTAAGGCTTAGCCTAGGGTTAGGTTCAGGGCCCTGCCGTCTACCAGTTCCCATCGGTACAGCATCCCGGCCATTGCCTTTTGGCAAGAGCACCTTCGGCACACCGTAAATAGAGCCACAAAATGATCACTGGTTGAAAACGCTGTCAGGGAACCTGCACACAGTGCTGCACAACCACAAGCCTTCCTGTGCACACAAATAGAACGGCACTGCAACGCACGCGAGCACACACAGGCGCACAGCCACGCCAATGCCATCATCATGGGCAGAAGCCTCCAGATGAAAGGCAGGGTTTATCCCATGCGTACCTGTTAACCACTACAGTCAGACATCGTATGTATCCATTGATCCTATCATTGTACAATTTCTGAGAGGTTCCAGAGCCTTTGCTGACTGTGGGCTGGTAGTGACAAAACGCTTGAATCTTCCAAACCATCTGATGGACTCTGACCAAATTTTCCATCGGTGGGGAAAGATGCAGCGTACAAACAGTGAGCGGTCAATCAGATGTGCATCAGCTGAGTCTTCCCTGCTTCTCTGACGCGGCACCACAGCTGCACTACCTCATTACGGAAATGTGGAAGGAGGGTAGTCATTCTGTTCTGACCCCACCAGGATGTGAGCTCCCATAGAGGTCAGGCGATGCACAGACATATGAAGCAGCAAAAGAAAAAAAGATAGAGCAGAGGCATGAGACCTGGATATGCACTTGCTGGCAATGGAACAGCACACAATTTGTGACCCTGTCCGCCAAATGGTGTCGTCTGCACTCCATCCTCCTTGCCTGAAGCATAACCCTCTCCCTTCCCTTTGCCTTCTCTGCTGCCATTGGCCCGCAGCTTTGGCCGCATTGTCGGATCATGGCTGACTCCGCAGCAGCAGCAGAACTGTGCGTTGATCTCCAAAACATTGCCACACCCACAAACTGGTAGATCTTCATCAAACCAGACCACAGCTGAGTAACGAGAGGTAGGCACAGGGTACTGAGGAGTTGTGTCCTTTGTCACAGCGGTCATAGTGGTCATGCCAATCCCATTTCCCAACCTCCTCACAGCAGCATATGAAACTAAACGTTGTGTCAGTTTACTCTTTGTGCAGCAATTGTTTATGATTACACTGCTCTGCATTAATGCACCTAAAAAGCCAACTCCAAACCAAAACAGTCAAAAGAAACATACAAATCAGGGACACACACTAGGGTGCCATGGGGTTGGGGGCGAGGGGATAGCATAAGGATTTCAGGTGGCAGGGACACACCTGACACCCTCATGCAACAGATGGATAGCACGTGCACAGAGTGTGCACAAGGTGCGTGGTCTTTGGCATTACAGTAAGGTTACCCAACAGGAGACCCTTAAAAAACACCCAAAAGGCAGCTCATGCATTACAAAAACCCTTCCTTGTTCCCCGTTGTTAACGTGTTATGCCCCAATCCCTGTTTTAAAGTTGCACACAGGAAAACACAGATGAAAAAATTTGTGCCCAATGCGATACCCCTTGTTCTTCTTGTTCTTGCACACAAGACGAATGTAAGGTGGTGGTCCCAAGTTTGTAGTGCAGGAAATCACGGCCCATGTAGAAGCAGCACTTGACAGGCGCAGACCTGGGTATGTATCTGTGCTTGCACTGGCAGGAATGCTTGCAGTTGCACGCCAACTGGGCATTGGCTGAGGAGGAGCACCACCGCGTTCGCCAAATGATATTGTCTGTCCTCCTTGTCCTTTGCCTGAATCAGGACGTCTACCCTCACCCTCACCCTTGCCCTTGCCCTTGCCCTTGCCCTTGCCCTGGCCCTTGCCCTTGGCGCCTTTGGCCCGCAATTGGGGCCACGTCATTGGATCGTGGGTGGCTCCACAGCAGCAGCAGAACCTTGCGTTGTCCTCCAAAACATTACCGCACCCACAAACTGGCATGTCCTCATCAAACCAGACAGTGCCTGCAGAAGGACAAGAAGCAAATTTTGAAATGGAAGCTGTACATAGGGTTCGAAGCTGCAATCTACTCGTGTGGGCATTGGGGTGGGTTGTGGACACAGTTGTGGCTTGCGCCAATGGTCGCATGTAAAACAGGGTCCGGAAGATCATTCAGTGACGGACTGACTTGAAGGTATTGAACTACATCGGACTACATCACAGAGAACCAACGGCGTCAAGAGAGCGGAGGTGAGGAGCCCACAACAATCATCACACAGCACCTGGATCTGGTTTGACGCCCCCAGCGGGTGTGACACTTGTAACGGCTTGGCTCTGACAAAGAGAAGCGCGCAATGAATTGTGGACGGAGATCTTGCCGAGCAAAACACGTCCCCACTGTCCAGGGCTTAATAGTCGAAGGGGCCAATGGCATTCCACCTCGTTTTTGATATAAAACCTTGAATGATTTCACCCTCAAGAAAATCTGAGCTGCTTGTACACCAGGAATTCTTGGCACTCCCACACGCCGACACGGCGGTAGCACGAGAGCAAGATGGGACGCGTCTTTCACTTGGTGTGAACTAGTTCGGCCTGACAAAGGCCCTCATCAGCCAATAAGTCAAACACACAGGGAAATAAATGACAGCAGCCAACAGAAAATTAATGTTATTCTACAGTCACTCACTCTCTCCCCACAGAAGCAATAATTCTCCTGCGATGCCTTGTAATATCAGGGTCCACAAAGCAAGGAGGAGACATGGCTACATGACCCATGCTGGTTTGGGGTTCCCAAATCAAGCAGAAGACGGATCTGCTGTATGGAAATCCACAAATCGGGGGGGACATAAATGGTTCGATGGCTCCTGTCATATTGGGGTCTCCAGATCACGGAAGAGACAAATGGCTGCATAACCCTAACATATCCAGGGCCCCTTGGTGGGGAGCTGAAGTGGCTACACACCATGGGAACGTTTGCTGCTCCACATACGAAACCCCATATTGCTCACCATGCAAATGTGGTGCCTGGGTCCCCTCAAACCCTGCCCCTGCCCCAAGGTCTGTTTCTCTGCTGGCAGTCCCACTTCCTGGAGCACAATACTGTGATGCACCGGAGGCAGGCTGTGCTGCTTTTGTGGAGGCAGAGGTAAACCCTTGGGCCCCAGGCCTCTGTGGTGCTTCCACCTGAAGCCCCAGTTGGGTGGGGTCTGTCAAACTCCCTCATGGCAGACATTGTCGCCGAAGCCTCGGCTCCAGATCTAAGGTGGGCAAACAGGGGCACAAACGATGCCACAGATGGCTGAACAGAGTATGAGCAGGGGCCATCAGCCCCTGGAGGGGCCCTGTGCCTGCAGAGAAGCCTTGCGCAGAAAGCGCCGTTGCTCATTGGATCGAAACGAAAGGCTGACTTCAGGAAGACAGCCCAGAAACAGGGAATTAATGACAGCAGACCAGCGGCTTTGTATGCAGTTGCAGTACAAGCGAGTCCACTGCGATTGGTCCGACGCATTGGGCCATCAGTGAGAGCCTTTCATAGGAGCAGGGAAGCGATCCCTGAGGCCATTGGTAGGAGAAGTGCCGAAACCAAGAGCCTGCAGATTTGAGCGATATCTCCACATGGATGCAGTGACATCATAAGAAAGAAAATCACCTTCACGTCATTCGCCACCCCTTCGTCACGGACTCCCCAGTCCATCGGACACGCATAGAAAAGCAATCGCCTGCCTTGGAGGACACCTTTCTGATCATATTCTGTGTAGTCATACAATTCAGACTGCCATGTCAATGCTGAGTTTGGCATCAGTGCTCTTTCTCTCCTGTCGTCCCCGCCACAATCGTCTGGATGCATACCTCCAGCTGGGCTGGCGGACCTCCAAGCCCCACCTCCTGCAGCAACTCACCAATTGAGTCCGAGGGTATTCGAGCGGCCTTGTCTTCTGGGAGTTTGCCACCAGTGGCCTCATTAAAATCGCTCTCCGCAGTGGTTTCGGCACTGTGACTTCCCAGATCCTGAAAAACCATTTTGACAGCAAGAAAGACTTGCGAAGCCTCATTGCAAGAGACAGAGGACTAGCCAAGGCTCGGGTTTGGCACAGCTGCAAGATAAAAAGTGACGGAGCTAATGAAACCAGTTACCCCCTTTTTGGGTGTAGGGTAGGACTAGGCTTTCTGGCTGCGGAAGCAGGAATCACAGTGGCTGCCTATGTTTCCTGTCCACCCATAGTGCACCAATGAGCCTCTTGGGTCCACAGCGGCTGCAAAAGAAGTTGCACCCTTCAACTCTGGTGCTTTTTGTTGCCGGCTGAAACTGCTGCACATCTGCCACCCAGATTTCTCTCCCTACTGCAAGTGCCCCCAGACAAACCTCACGGTCAGGCCCACCTGCAGGATCTTGAAGCACATGGCTTGATGCTTCAACATGAGGGCATACCTGTGGGATTGTGCAGTCAGTGCCAGTGTCTTGTTCAGACCCTTCAGGCCTGGCGATTTGTTGAGGCAACATTCTTTCCTGCAAAATGCAGTTGGCAACTTGTCACAAGTATTAGTGAACGCCACCCATCTATCTAGGGAAAATCTTATGGCAAGGAAGGTAATCTGCAACCGAATTTTCTGCACGTCACACATCACGCACAATAAGAGCCGTGTACTCAAAATACAGTCCATTTCGTGCAGCCTTCACTTTGGGCCATAGATTGCAATGGCACACACCAAAGAAGGCCATCAGATTGGTGAGTGACTCTATCTCCTTCTCCATGGGCATTTGGCAGAATCAGGTGAAGCAGGGACTAGGAGGGAGTCAGTGAGCCATAAAAGAAACACAGAAAAGCCAAAATGCACACTCAGCACAAAGCAAATTCTATTGCCTCCAGCAAAGCACCTTGAAGAGAGACATCGTAGGCCGATGATGTTGGAAAACGGCGCTTTTGGGGCCAATAAGCCCCACTAGGAGGGCCTAGCTAGTACCACACGGCTCCCCATGGGTTTATACATACTCCCGTTGTCACCAAACGATCACCGAATAACGGCCCAATGGCCCCCGGGGGTCGTGGGGGGTCACCCTGAAATCGCCGATTTTCAGCCAACGATCACCCAACAAGAGCCCAAGCGTCCTTGAGGACCGTCAAAGGTTGGCAGAAAAACGGAAAATTTGACCCAGCATGTGTAGACCATTTTTAGTGGACATGGTCGTTTTGCATATGTCTTCGTGCCCTGCTTCCACCACAGTGGGCAAATTTTGGTTGGCCTATGCCGCCAATGTGCGTCGATGGTGACTGAAGTCCCATTCCATTTTTTTCTTCCACATTGACCTCCTCATCAATGATGCTATCTCCCAGTTTCCCATATCGCCCCCCCTCCCCCCACGTGGGAGTACATCCAAAGCCACGGGGACCCATTTAGCACAAACTAGGCACATTTAGTGTGGCTTGTTGGTGTGGCTTGTTGGCCCCATAAAGTGTCATTTTGGGCTTTGTGAAACATTGTTTGCACTATAGTGTGCAAAAGTTTGTTAGCGCGGTATGACCATTGTTCTGTGTTAGAGACCCTAGTCCCGTTCCATTTTTTCCCCATATTCCTTTGGCTACACGTACGGTTGTCCGCGGCGGACACACAGGCGGACAGCAAGTTTACTCACTTGGCTCACTTCGCAATGAGGAAAACGTTGTTTTCCAAACTGTTTACAGCACTTTACTCACTTCGCTCACTTTAGCACTTGTCCGGATGTCCAGTCATGTGTCCGGACAGCTGCTAAAGTGAGCGAAGTGAGCGAAGTGTTGTAAAGTGAAGTGTTGTGTGTGTTGTGTGTTGTGTGTGTTTCTGTTTGTCATGACGCCTTCCCTCCCCAGCCAGAGCCATCAAAGGGGTGGCCGCGTGCGGGGTCGTTAGCTCATATTTGATGAGGCCGAAGCTTCGCGATGGGGAACTGCCCCCCACGCCCTATACGGCCGTGCACATACATGTGCTATCTACGGTGGGTGGTAAGCATCAAAGCACTCCACGTGGAGATGCACATTGCACTGCCGGCACTTCCAATGGGTCCGCTTTGAGCATTGGACGCAGTTGTTGCGTTGCTCCACCCGTTGGGGTACGTGACGTACATCCCGGGGACACTAATATGGGCAGTGGGGGGAACATGTACCGCATCATTCTCCACTGCCCGTCAAATATTGTGTCCCCACCGTGCGCAAGCTTCAGGTTGTGGCACGTACTAAACGCGTTGACGGTGGCAAACCACAACATCATCCCGTTCACAGCCTTGTACACGGCACTAAGGCGTTGTTCCTCCCTGTGTTGCAGGGTCAACTGGTTGAACAAGTCTACACTAGGGGTGCGCCGCAAGAAGGTGTGTGCCCCAGGGGGGCTACTACAACTGGTCTTGATGGGGTCGAGGGGGGTCTAGCCGGGGTCGGGGGGGGGGGGTGTTCCAGCCGGGGGTCGGTGGGGGGTCTGGCCGGGGGTTAGGGGGGCGTCCAGCTAGGGGTGAAGGGGGGGGGTTAGGGTTAGGGTTAAGGTTGGAGATAGGGTTAGCCCTAGGGTTAGGGGCACCGAGCTGGTGGAACCAGTCTTTTTAGTGTCTAGGGTGGACCTACCAGGTTTAGCAGCAGCAAGCAGCAAGCAGCACGCAGCACACGCAAAATGGGTAAAAATAAGAACTCCGTCTTGGTGCTTCAGATTTGGGTGAAATTTTGGTGGATGATACCTATGGGTGTGAAGTAGATTCACACAAGGTTTGAGCAAGAAACTCAACGGTGGCGGTTGCGACCGTCAGTTTCAAAAACTGCAGTTTAGGGCCAAAAACAGCCTTTTTCGGGGCAAAAAAGCCCTGGAACCCATTGAAAATGGCCCACTTTCAAGGCTTTTTGGACTTGTGAGGGGCCAAAATGCCCCCAAAATGGGCTCAAAATGGGCTCATTTCACCCGTTGGTGCACCCCAAATGGCCGAGGATGAGGTTTGAAAAAATGCGTTCTTGACCCATTTTTGACCCAGTTTTGTCCCAAAACAGCCCATTTTCAAGGCATTTTGGGATTTTCGGAGGACCAAAATGGGCCACCACAAGCTCAAAATGGTCCAAATACACTTGTTTTAGCATCACACATGGTCTAGGATCATTTTTGAGAAAAGTCAATTTTTTGCCCCTATTGGACCCTGTTGACCCATTTGGGCACCCACCTGTTTGGGTGCTGAGCTTGCAGCTTGCTGCAGCCTAGTGGGCCTAGGTATTGGGGTCTTGGGCAATTCCGAGGGGTGGAAACCACAACAAGTGGGGGGTTGCGGGTGGAGTAGGTGCCCTCGGAATCGCATTTTGAGCCACGTAGCCAAAGATATGGCCTATCCTTGGTTTGTGGCTGTCGGCATTTTGAGCTTCTGGGGGCCTTTTTGGGCCGTTTCCGGGACATGTCATGGAGTTATCAGGACCGCAGGACAGGACCGCAAAGAGCTCGTTGACACGGGGAAGTCAAGCCGCACGTGGAGTTTGGCCTCGTGGTGATGGGGTTCCCTTGCAAGCTGATTTCACTTTGTCAAGAGCCATCAATGTGTGAATCATGCTTGATGTCCCTCACCAGTCATAGCTAATGATCCCTCCCCCACCAGCTCGGTCCCAATATTCAGCCTTGATTAGGTTTAGGGTCACCGAGCTGGCCCCCAGAAGCCCCAAATTTTGTGTAGACTGGCTGGCAACATCCACAAACCAAGAACAGGCCATATCTTTGGCTACATGGCTCAAAACGCGATTCCGAGGGCACCTAATCCACCCGCAATCCCCCACTTTTTGTGGTTTCCACCCATCAGAATTGCCTAAACGGACGCCTAAACCCCCGTACTTAGGCCCGGTAGGCTGCGGCAAGAAGCAAGCTCAGCACCCAAACAGGTGGGTGCCCAAATGGGTCAACAGGGTCCAATAGTGGCAAAAAACTGGCTTTTTCTCAAAAATGATCCTAGACCATGTGTGATGCTAAAACAAGTGTTTTTGGACTGTTCTGAGCCTGTGGTGGCCCATTTTTGTCCTCCAAAAATCCCAAAATGCCTTGAAAATGGGCTGTTTTGGGACCAAAAAGGGGTCAAAAATGGGTCAAAACCGCACTTTTTCAAAACTCACCCTAGACCATTTGGGCTTGCACCAACGGGTGAAATGAGCCCATTTTGAGCCCATTTTGGGGGCATTTTGGCCCCTCACAAGTCCAAAAAAGCCTTGAAAGTGGGCCTTGTGGTGAAGGGGATCACTTGCAAGCTGACTCCACTCTGTTAACGGTCTTCAACGTGTGACTCATTGGTGTCCGTCACCATTCATAGCTGATGTTCCCTCCCCCACCAAGTTGGTCCCAATATTCAGTCTTGATTAGGGTTAGGGGTAGGGCTAGGGTTAGGGCTAGGGTTGCTATTAGGGCCTTCAGCCCTCCTGTAGCGCTCCCTCTTGTCAAACTTTTTCTTGTTCCTTTAACACAAACATGAATTCTCTACAACATTTTGAGTATTTTGACTATAAACACATAGTATGAAAACAAAAATTGGCGCCGGACAATTTTCTCTAGGGACACTTGTTGGTGGCCGACCGGGCACCAGTATCTTTCAAAACCCGGGGGGGGGGGGGGCTGAGGGTGTCGCATACATGGACCGGGCCCGACCCCCCCCCCCGGTGTGCGCAAGAAGCCCCCCTTCTAGCGCCCTTTTCGCATGTTTACCCAAGCCTCACCACCCTGTGTGGACAAGTGGTTCGGGCCAATCACCACATCCCCGAAATGGTTCATTTTCTCGGATTTTCCACATCCCCCCCCTCTTGCTGGAAGGGGGGTTCTAGCACCCGTTTTGCACCCTTTCGGCACCCTTTGTGCACCCCCCTTTCTGCGCTACAAACCCCCTTTTGCGCCCTTTTTGCACACCCTTTGTGTGCCGGAACCCCCTTTCTGCACCATTTCTGCGGGGGGGGGGGGGGGTTCTGTGCCAAGGCATTTTGCAAGAAGGGCACCAAATGCATCAACAAGGCTCATGTCTGGTTTCTCAAGAGCACATGCAGTGCCTTTTTCTTCAGTCCCTTGTGGCCTCGCCAAGGGCAAGCCTTTGCCGGGCCACTCAGTGTCGTGACCCCACGTCAAGGGTCTCCATGTTCAACACATGGTGAGACCACGTCGTGAAACGCGTGGACGGTGAAGACAGCACCCACACATGTTGTTTTTGACGGCAAGTTTGAAAGGCTTATTATACCTGTGTTCGGTAGGTATACTGCTGAGCACATGAAGGTTACGATATTTTTGGAGCACCGCTCCACAATGAGCCACTATCTAGTGGACCCATGGGGTTGACTTCCAACCCAATTTGAGCCATGCCTCCCGACTTTTGCGGCGGTGAGCGTTGGCCTCTTGCATCTGACCATTGGTCAATGATGTCTTTTGTCTCCAAAACCGGTCAGTGTCCACAAGAGGACACCACCAAACATGGTGTTCGGAAAATGGTTCCTGAGGCCATTTACAGTCGGAACATGGTACTTGCGGTCAGTCAAGAACAACATGAAGGTGCTGCTCTGGATAAATATTCCACTAAGGTGGTGTACACCCCCCCTATGGAGAAATATTCCACTGAGGTGGTGTGCACCCCCCTTTGAAGAAATGTTCCACTGAGGTGGTGTACCCCCCCCTCTGGACAAATATTCCACTAAGGTGGTGTACACTCTCCCTCTGGATAAATATTCCACTGAGGTCGTGTACACCCCCCCTTTGAAGAAATGTTCCACTGAGGTGGTGTACCCCCCCCTCTAGACAAATATGCCACTGAGGTGGTGTACACCCGCCCTGTGGATAAATATTCCACTAAGGTGGTGTACACCCCTCCTCTGGCTAAATATTCCACTGAGGTGGTGTAGACAACCCCTCTGCATAAATATTCCACTGAGGTGGTGTACCCCGCCCCCTCTGGATAAATATTCCAATGAGGTGGTGTACACCCCCCCCCTCTGGGTAAATATTCCACAAAGGTGGTGTGCACGCCCCCTCGGAATAAATATTCCACAGAGATGGTGTACCCCCCCCCCTGTGGATACATATTCCACTGAGGTGGTGCACACGCCCCCTCTAAATAAATATTCCACTGAGATGGTGCCCGCCCCCCTTGTGGATAAATATTCCACTGAGGTGGTGTACACCCCCGTGTGGATAAATATTCCAATGAGGGAGTGTACACCTCCTCCTACCGACAAATATTCCACTGAGGGTGTGTACCCCCCTGTGTGGATAAATATTCCAATGAGGTGGTATACACGTTAGACATCTATGGACCCCGCTCCGTGAAGGATTAGACCCATTAGACACATGTGCACCCCCGTCTGTGCAAGATTAGACACATTACACACCTGTGTACTCCCCTCCGTGGAATATTTAAATCCTCCGTGGATTATTTAACCGCATCCGTGGAATATTTAAACCCTCCGTGGAATATTTAGACCCTCCGTGGAATATTTAACCCCCTCCGTGGAATATTTAAACCCTCCGTGAAATATTTAACCCCCTCCGTGAAATGTTTAGACCCTCCGTGGAATATTTAACCCCCTCCGTGGAATATTTAGACCCTCCGTGGAATATTTAATCCCCTCCGTGGAATATTCAATCCCCTCCGTGGAATATTTCGACCCTCCGTGAAATATTTGACCCCCTCCTCGAAATATTTAATCCCCTCTGTGGAATATTTAAACCCTCGGTGGAATATAAAATCCCCTCCGTGGATTATCCAATCCCCTGCATGGAATATTTAAATACTCTGTGGAAAATTTAAACCCGTGCGTGTAATATTTAGACCCTCCGTGAAATATTTAAACCCTCCGTGGAAAATTTGACCCCCTCCGTGGATTATTTAATCCCCTCCATGTAATATTTAATCCCCTCCATGTAATATTTAACCCCCTCCGTGGAATATTTCGACCCTCCGTGGAACATCTAACCCCCTCCCTGGAATATATAATCCCCTCCATGGAACATTTAAACCCCTCCGTGGAATATTTAGACCCTCCGTGGAATATTTAAAACCTCCGTGGAATATTTAACCCCCTCCGTGGAATATTTAATCCCCTCCGTGGAATATTTAAACCCTCCGTGGAATATTCCAAACGCCCGTAAAATATTTAACCACCACCGTGGAATATTTAAACCCTCCGTGGAATATTCAATCCCCTCCGTGGAATATTGAATCCCCTCCGTGGAATATTTAAACCCTCCGTGGAATATTAAAACCCTCCGTGAAATATTCAACTCCCTCCGTGGAATATTTAAACCCTCCGTGGAATGTTTAATCCCCACTGGGGAACATTTAATCCCCTCGGTGGAATATTTAAACCCTGCGTGAAACAGTTAACCCCTTCCGTGGAATATTTAGACCCTGTGTGGAATATTTAAACCCCTCTGTGGAATATTTAAACCCCAGTGGATAAATATTGCATGGAGGTGGTGTACACCCCTCCGCAGTGGATAAATATGCCACGGAGGCGGTGTGCACCGCACCCCAATGGATAAAAATTCCACCGGGGGGGGGGGGGATATAGGTGTGGAATGTGTTTGATGTTCCATGGAGGGGGGTATACAGGTGTCTAATGTGTCTAATGATCCGCGGAGGGGGGTAAACAGATGTCAAGGGGGCGCCCGGGGGAGCGGTGCCCCATCCAGCCTTAGGTGGACCACTCCCCCGGCACAAACTCACAGGGACCTCGGGGGAGCGGTGCCCCTTCCACCTTTAGGTGGACTGCTCCCCCCCCACCGGGACTAACTAAAGAACGGAGTAACATACCTCCTATTTTATTTTTTGGGGGGTTCCGACCTTGGTAAGCTGGCGAAGCCCTCCTATCAGATGGTACTCCGGTTAGCTCTCTAGTAGAAAAGAAAACCTGACAAAGGAAAACAGGCATACCCTCCATAACCTCAACCACACAAGCAGGGAGATGACAGGGTGGGAGGGAGGGAGGAAGAGGAGGGAGGGAGGGAGGGAGGGAGGCTCTCTTGGGCGGCCGTAGGGGCTGTGTTGTGCTGTGTTGTGCTGTGTTGTGCTGTAATATGCTGTGCTATGATGTACGTTGTGCTGTGCTGTGATGTGCTATGCTGTGCTGTGATGTCCTGTGCTGTGTTGTGCTGTGCTGTGCCGTGATGTCCTGTGCCGTGCTCGAAACCCAATGCCCCCCCTCTCCACAGTTCCGGCCCACCCCGCACCCCGATGAACCCCCACCCATCCAGCCCTCCAGCAAAACTGACACAATTAGCTCAAGTGAGGTTGCTTGGGCCAAACATCAGGATTTTGTTCCCCCTTGTCTTAAGTCACATATGAGCCCCCCGATCTGTTTGAGTCAGAAAAATGAGTGGGGTGGGGAAGGGGGGGGGCACGTACCATCATTGAAGGGGTTGCAAGCACTGGTTGGGTTGTAGACGCTAGGGTCGAGACCCACAACCCACTTCTACACCTCAAGCGCGTGGTGGCAGTTGGTTGGTGACAATGGGACAAGTGTGATATTAGGGGGGACACGGGGGGGGGCAAAGTCTGATACGGGGGGGGGGGGTTAGAAAGGGTGTTGGGGTGCGGGGGGGGGGGGGTCGGGGGTCATGGTCCATACAAGTCTGAAGTCTGAAGTCTGATAGCCCATTTGGTTGCTATACCCACAGATGCGCCTCCTTCAACCTCAATCACAGCGCCCCTTGTGTGCCCTCGGCCACCAACGTAACTGTCTTTGTGCTCCTTCACCCATGCACCAACCGCATGCATGACATAATCCGGAACCTCATCTCCTCCAACGCCTTGCAACCCGTGCAGACCATACCACACACTCCGCCCATCCTCCTTTGAATACAGCTGGTACAACCAAGATCGGTGCAGCCCTTTCCCAACACCGAACATGAACTCGCCTCGCTTCTTGCCTTGTGCGCCCTTCATCCGGACCGGGAACGTCGATACCACCTTCATGCTGCTTGCTGTGGCAACAATGATCTCCAGAACCTTGTACCACGGGGTTTGACTAGACTGGAAGATGAGCTCTGCCACGGCCCCCGGCTTTGTTGCTGCACTCGTTGTGCAGGTCACCACGTCGCAGGCCTACAACACAACGGACACCGTATCCACCATGGATGCTGCGGCACTGCCCAGCCACTGACTTGTCCCGCTGCACCTGTTGAGGCCACACATCAACAGTTGACTGAAAGAGGAAACAGTGGAGGGGGTACAACCCCTGCTAGAACCCCTACCGGAACCCGTTCCAGCGCTGGAACCCCCAGCTGGAACCCCCCTTCCTGCGCTAGAACCCCGTTCCAACGGACCCTTCCAGCGCCACAACCCCATTCCGCGCCTTCTTCGCACCCTTCCAGTGGAGCCTTCTAGCGCTGGAATCCCTTCCAGCACCCCTTTCAGCGACCTTCCAGCACCCCCCCCACACACGCAAGTATTGCCTAATGCTTGAAGCCCAGGGCACTCCATGCACGTACCTATTGGCAAGGGCACTAGCATTCCTTTGGGCGCTCAGGGTTGGCCAGCACAAGCCCCGATTGGACCAGGATGGACGTGTCAACGACCACCGGATGGCTGCCTGCCACATCCCATCGCAGGACGTGGGCGGCGGGGGGGTCCAAATTGTCCTCGACCACTGCCATCCGACCCACTGGGCCTTTGCGCACCACCATCAAGGTGCCCGACTGCGTGGCTATGATAGGAGACTTGCTTGGGGTCCAGGCTGCCAACTCCTCATCCTGGGGACGATCCCGGGGGACAATCTTCAGGGACGCAGGGCTGGGCAAGCACGTCGATCACGGGGCCGGCCGAAATCTCTGCCGCTAGTGCCCTTGGTACCTGTAACAAAGGTAGTTTTGTTCATCATAACTTGTTTTATGAAATATGAACGCATTTTGCTCTTGCTAGGGTACCCATGGGCAATTTTTGTTCAAAACTTCGGGGGCTGGGTCAACACACTCGAAGTGAGTTTTTTTTTTGGACCGGGGGGGGTTTGTAAAAATTGCCATTTTTGCCAGTTTATGCAAATGATGAAAACATCCTCCCCTGTTCATAATTCCATTCACAATTCCATTCCTAATTCAGGACTCGCTTTATGAACGCGTCGATCGTTTAATGAACGCGTTTTAAGAACAGACGCACGTGCACACAAAACTTGCTCAATATTCAATCTCTTCTGTCCACTTCACTGCTTTTCTTCGTCCCTTGTCCTTGCTTGTTCTTGCCGCCCTAAACGTCAAGGCTGAGGCCTGTCGGGTCCTCCCAAAGGGGGGTCGTAGTGTGGGCTTCGTCCCCATCCGGGGCTTGGGCATGGGTTTGGGCACGGGTTTGGGCTAGGGGTTAGGCCGAGGGTTGCGCTGGGGCATCCACCTTCATGGGGGCGGCCTAAGGGGCAGCTTTGGGCCGGGGATGAGGGGCCTGTTTAGCCTCAGGCTTGGCTTCACGCTTAGGTGGCTTGCGGGGCGGCCCGACCGGCGGGTCAGCGTCCGGTTTGGGGTTAGGCTTCTTTTTGGCCTTGGCGGCCTTCTTACCTGCACCCGCAGCCTTCTGCTACTCCCAATGAGTCAATGCTACAGCATGAGAGGCATACAATAGATGCCTCTCAACCCGAAACATCTCCTTTTCCCTTGAATGGTCCCCCCACACTCTCCCCCCCGCCCCCCACAACGGAGGTTACAACCCCCGGGTTGTCACAACCTGTGTAGGGCACAAAAACTTGCTTACCAAGTAGGGGGTTAGGTCATTGACACTCATCCCCCTCCAAAGAGGGGGGTCCCTCGCGCCGCTGTTGATGCTGCGGCTCCTTCCCCTTCACCTCCATCCCATGTCCACGGGGGAGTGCCTGGTCCGACGATGAGCTGCTGCTCGATTCGAAGGACTTGCGGGTGTGCATGGGGGGCTTTTTGGGTTTCGTGGGTTCGGGGGGGGGGGTAGGGCGGGGGGTTTGGGTTTGTCGGCGGGGGGGGCTTTGTTGGGGAGGCGCTGCGGGGGGAGGGGCGGTTCAACCCACGACTGGACAACAAAATCTCCTCGTCAGCACAGCCCTCCCACCCCAACTCACCTAGGCTAGCCCAGCACGGGGTATTCGCCGCCCAAGTGTCCGTTAGGCGGCGGGACCGTTCCCACTCTCGCAACCCGGACAGGATAGAGCACCCCGGTTGCGGGTTGAGGAGCAGTAGCTGGTATAGGGCGGAAAGGGCGATGCTGGACTCAATGGTGCCAAGCCGGTAGTGGATGCGAACCCCCGTGACGTCCGCCGGGTTCACTTCAACGTTCATGACCTGTGATAGTGCCGTTCATAGAACGCGTTCATAAAACTCGTTCATAACACGCGTTCATTGTTCATAAACGGGCCGTGCAGGGGCGCTGAATTATGAACACATTATGAACGAATTATGAATGCAGATACCTCGAAATCCGGCTGTGGTCCGATAGTGCCCATGGCACCCAGGGCGGTCCGGAAGTGCGCAACTGCGCTGGGAGGGGTGCCCTGGGCGGCGCCTTTGGAGGCAGTGGTGCTGCTGGTGGCCGGGGCTGCCCGGCCAATGAGCTTGATGGGGCGGGTGATGATGAGGCCCTCAACGGCCTCCTCGTACGAGGCCTCCTGTCCAGGGTCATACCACCCCCCCCCCAAAATGGATTCCCAGTGGGGGATGCACTCCGACTCGCGCCCGGAGCGCTGCAGCTTCGCCCACCCTGTTTCCTCCTAGTGGAGGAAGCACAGTTCCCAATGGGACCCCTGCATCAAGGCCCCCTGCGGGCCCATAAAAACTTTGGCCTACGTCGAATCCCCGGCAACAATTGGTTCGGCGATGGGATACAGGGGGTTTCCCGGCACGGTTTTCCATCCCCATGCCCCCCCTTGTGTGCCGCCAGGCCCCCCCCCGCACCCTTGTTGCGGATGCGGTGCCCTAAAAGGGGGCGAAATGCCCAGCGTAGGGTGATGTATTATGTCACCTCGGGGCTCGAAAAAAGGGGGACATCGGGGGAGTACCCACTGTCCAACGCATCTTGCACCCAGGGGAGGGTCAACACATTGCGCTGGTTGGTGTCGCTTAGGCCCTCATGCATGGCCGGCCTCCCCCCTCAACCACGGGGTCACAACCAAAACCCCCTCCCCCCCCCCACCTGCGTCCTCCACTCCCACGTCCTTCATCTCGGCCTTCACCTCCTCAATGTCGGTCACGGCCTCCTCCTCCTTCACCCCCCTCCCCCCCGCTGCCTCCCTCTTCTTCCTCTTTTCCTCCTTCATCTTCTCCTTCTTCCTCCCCTCCTCCTCCTTCTCCTTCTCCTCCTTCCTCCTCTTCATCTCCTGCTCCGAAGAGTCCGACGACTCCTCACTCGAGGCGTCGCCGGCGGCTGGGGAGGCGGAGTGAGCGGAGGGGGGTCGCCGAGAGGAGTGGGCTTGAGGGGGCGGAGCAGCTTGAGTTGCACATGGGCGTGGAGCTTGAGCTTGAGTTTGAGCTAGAGCTTGGGCGGCCAGCCGCTGCTCTTGTGGACGTGGGGGAAGCTGTTCAAATCGTTAATAAATCCGGTTCATAAATCATCAGTTGATAAATTGCTTCATAAATCTGTTATGACCGTAGTTTCGGTTTGATAAACGCCGAATTATGAACCCAATATGAACGCGAACAACGGTAGACAGACAACATACCACCAGGGCGAGTGTCGCCTTCTGACTCTCTCCCAGCAGCTTCCTCAGCTCGGCGTCGTCCATGAATGGGCGAAGAGTAATAAAGCTGGGTCGCAGAGGGCTCTTGGGTGCAGGGTGCTTGGGGGGTGGTGCTGAGAAGTGAAGCGGCGGTGCACGCCGCGTTCCGTGGGGTGTTGTAGTGCAACAACGGCAGGTCAAAGGTCAAAAGCCACCATTGCCAAACTTGCTGGACGACCATTGCTTCACGCACTCTTACCCGCACCCCCACCCCTAGAGCTATGCCCATCCTACCCCTTCGTCAAAATGGAATTGGTGCTCTCCACAACGTCCCTCAACACGGCAAACAATCCCACCCCGCATGCATCCGCACTCTCAAGCATTGTATCACAATCCTCTTCGAGGAACACCAAATAGTGCGACCCCGGCTCCCCGCGGTAGTGTTCCCGAAACGCAGTAGCAACAGGTCGGCACGCAGGGCGTGGCACAACCGGAAGTCGCGAGTACAAAGTGCGTAGCAATGATCGCGGTCCCACAACCACTTGACACGTGGGGTCCTCCTCGACGTATGCAAGCAGGGGCGCAATCTGCTCCTAGGCCGAGAACAAGTTGTGGGCCTCCTCCCTATTCGGTGCGTTGTGCGCCCCCAACCGCACGCCACACCGGTTGTGGTACAGACTTTTCGGTACCTCCGCTGCAACCTCAGAGGGATGATTTCCCACCTGGGCCTCCAAGAAGGCCACGAAAAGCCTCCCGAAGGCCATTCAAAAGTGCAAAATGCACAAAAATATCCGGTTTCTAGCTACCAACGCCGGCTCGTAGGTGCATCCTGTCGCATCCAAACTTTTGCGGGTCACCTCGTACCGACGATGATGGGTGGCATCCGACTGCCTTGTCCTCCAAGCAGCGACGTAATAACACCGCTTGGCCATATTCCTTTATCTAGGGTTAGTACTCAGGGATCCATGTGGTCTGGGTAACCCATTTCTGCCCCAGAAAACAGGTGAAGATATTTGACCTTTTTTATTTTTCGAACGGGGTAACATGCTTGTTAACTGGGTAACACATGTTACCGACGGTGTTACCAATGTGTTACCTGAGGGACTTCCTATGTTACCGGTAACATGTATGTGTTACCCGAGCGCTCTGGTTGTTAATTGTTTTTGTTACCACCGCTGTAACCCTTGGGGTGTTACCCGGGTAACCATGCCCCCTTCCAATCCCACTTTGTCTCTATTAGTTACCCCCTGTGTTACCTTTCATGTAACCCCTTCATCACACTTTGTTTTAGTTACCCCATGGTGGCTGGGCACAACGTCATGCACACATAGTCCCTTCCCTCCCTGCCCTGCAAGAAGTAGCACTGCGCCGTAGGACTGCTTTTTCTTCTGAGTTCAAACTTTCAGTTCTGAATGCCACTTCTGGAAACAACCACTGTAGGAGTGCAAATGCACATCGCAATGAGCACACTTGAACCAAGTGCGCCCCTTGCATACTTTGCAAGTGCCTCGGGTATCTACAAGCACCGGCGTGTGCACAGCGTGCCCAGGGGAGACAAACTTTTCCAAAATATCCCATTGGAAGTCCCAAAGGGATTTCTTTTTGGGTATCAAACCTTGGAGTCGGCAGACTGTAAAGGTATTTACAATCGCGTACCTAAACAAGAAAGCCTTCAAGGCACGGGTCCAACTCTTGAATCTGCCTGTCTCACGGTGTTCTAGTGCCATTTGATTGGCACTGTCAACACCGTTGGCTAGCTGCCTGTATGCAGCCACAACAGGTGGGAGCTCATAACCACCTCTGTGGCGCACCCACTCATTGTCGAACTCACAGTTTGACAGAAATGGAACCACACGTGGTGGTTTGCTACCCACTTTTGGGTTTTTGTAGACATGGAGGCTATACTTGCCTCCTTTGACATACGTTTCTGCTGCAATGGAGGGTCGCATACTATCCCCAGCCAGGGAAACCCCTTCCTGATCCCTTTTGCATAGGAACAAGAAGGGTTGCTGACGTTGTGCCATTTGGTTTGCCACTTGGTGGCTTCCAAAGTATGAGTCGCACACAATTGCAGTGCGATTAGGGAGTAGGTCAGCCCATCGGTGTACCATCTCCCGGGCAGTCCGAGGGCCAGCCACCTGGGGGTGATCCCGGAAGACCCTGACCCTTTTGCCTGCATACAAAAAAATATCAGTTATAAAAGGGTGCACTGAGTCACCCAGGACATACAATTTAATGCCTGTGCTATGCGGTTTTCTGGGGATGAACTGCCGCATGGGTCCAGCCCTTTTCCCCTTGTGGGGGACAATGGATTCATCCCCTGCGGCAGCCCACCCCCATACCCACAGGCTGGACCAATGGGCATTAATAGCCTCAAGGAGCTCTGCAGTACCACAATTGGACAGGCGGTGTATTTTATAATACTCCTCCCTGGTCAATAGGGAGGCCAAGCCTTTGTGTGCACACAAAGCTGTGGGATGCCATACATCATCGACTCGTCTTGGTCGCCACATCCCCAGCATAACCCTGAATAGGATGTAGTTGGTGAGCTTGGGTATCAATTCGCTGGCCCCATTTTTTTCCAACGCCTCACTCAGGCACCGCAGGATTGGTTTAAACATGTCATCCATGGCCTCGGTAATGGTGGCATACTTCTTTTTGGGATGTCCCCCAAGAGTAGCTGCTGATAGGGCCCCTCTCACATGCTTGGGGGGTAGTCCCCTTCGTTCGAACACCATTGCTCTCCGCAATGGACGCCGGCTGGGTCGGATGGGCATTGTTACCCAGCAGCAACAGAGCACAAAAAACATACCAAGGCTTGGTGGTCTGGCCTCCACTTCCATTGCCTGCACCCTCGCCAGAAGCGCGTTCCGCTCTGCCTCCAGCCGCTGCCGCGCCTCCTCCTCGCGGGCCCGCCTCCGCACCCTCTTGTGCTTGTTCCGCTGCTTCCTCCGCATCCTGGCCCCCTCACTCTCCTGGCTGTCACTGCTGCTGGTTGCACTGCCAAACTCATCACCTGGGTGCATATCCCTGACCTTGTGGTACTTCCGCTTGTACCTCTGCAGCCTCTCCTGCTGTTCCTGGAGGGTCCCAACCAGACATGGACGCCATTGGCCAGGCAGTTCCAGTGGGGGTGGGCTCTTGTGGGTGGACCTCAGATGCAGCATGACCCCGATGTGGCGCCAGGTTTGAACAATCCTGGCATCGAGGTCTTCCTGACTGAGGTCCGCCAGGTCCTGGGTCCGCAGCTGCAGTGACCCGGGGATACTGGGACCACTCTGCAGGCCTGCACGGAGTTTCTCCAGGTTGGACAAACCTGCAGACAGAGAATATCATTACAGACAATTGCATTTGTATGTAAGTAGGTCAGTTAGTGCAACACCCCAAGATTGCAACACCATACCTGAGTATGCACTTTCAGTTTTGTGGGCTTTCTCGGGGCCTCCCTTGAGCTGCGCTGCTGTGGGGCCCTCCCCCAGCCTCTCCGGCTGCCTCTTCGGGGCTTCGGCATCATCATCCTCCACGTCCTTGAGGGCAGAGCACCCGTCGCAGCTGAGCTCCACCAGCAGCAAATTCACTGTGACAAAGAGTGCAAAGCATGTTACCCGGGAGCAAAAACCTGACACACAGTGTTACCACCCATGTAACCGATGACCTGTTACCCGGGAAAAGTGTTACCCGGACACAAAAACCTGACACACAGTGTTACCACCCATGTAACCGATGACCTGTTACCCGGGAAAAGTGTTACCCGGACACAAAAACCTGACACACAGTGTTACCACCCATGTAACCCTTGCCCTGTTACCCGCGATTTACGTTACCCAGCAGGAAAAGGCAACATACATGCTTCAGTTCGCGCTTCATCATCATTGAGCAACCCCTCGGTCCCCATCTCGTCCCGCCACTTCTGCTTCAGCCGATCCAGGCACGTCGGGGAAGCTCCGGTGTGTGCCCCTCGAGCCCCAATTCGGTTCACCATGACAGGGATGGCGATTCCCAACCTACATGGGAACACAGCGGGGAACAGTGAGATGGCAGTTAGACATACCAATGTGCTGTTACCACGTGTGTAACCGTTGACCCGTTACCAGGGTAACACGAACCACACACCTGCCAGTCAGTGCCCATCCAAAGCTTTCTCTTCTTCTTGCACTTGTGGCTCTGGGGTCTTCGGCCGCGTTGAGGGGGGTCCCATCTTCAGCCACAATGGCCGCACCTGTCACCCCCAGACACTGCTGGTAGTGGGTTGCAACCTGTTTGAGGCTGGACCCCAACTCTTCCCTGACATGGGACTTCGCCCGTTCAAGGTGTTGTAGGTAGGTTGTTGAAGTAAGAGTTTTTTCTGCCCTTGTGGGGCGGGCAGAGATGGACTTTGCCCCACCAGAAGCCGGCCCGGTAAACATAAAACTGGGGTGTGCCGCCTTCCCTTTCGCCTTTTTTGTTTTCCCCTTGGTTTGTGGTACTGGTTCGTCCTCCTCAGGGGTTCCTTCCTCCTGGACCACCACCTCCTCGTCAGTCCCTGGTCCCTGGTCATCATCATCATCATCACTGTCCACCTCCCTGTCAACATCCACTTGGGACCTCTGCCGGACTGCCTTGGCTGCAACTGAAGCTGGGGTGAGTGTTCGGGTCTGTCTTGGGGGCTTCAAGGCTGATTTGGTGGGGGCTTTGCTGGCTGCTGCTGAATGACTGCCACTGCCTGTTGCCTGCACCTCCTTGCCCCTGCCCTTCTCTTGCCCCCCTTTGTAAAATCCCCAGGTGTTCCCACACTCCTTTGCCTGAAAGGTCACTGGCCCGTGGAGGGTCTGGATGTCCAGACATTCCCCCTCATCAACGTCGTAGGCCAACGCCGTCTTCATGGTCAGGGCCGAATGGCTGCCCTTGGAAACCCAGCCGCAAACAAAGTTGGGCTGGCCTTGTTTCTTGGCCTTCAACTGCAAGGAAAGTAAGTGCAGTAAGAATGGGGGGTGTTACCACGTGTGTAACCGGTAACAGGTACGTGTTACCCAACCCGTTGAAAACAGGGCACACCAAGCAATGGTGCAAAGGGGATACCTGAAGGACCACAGGAGCCCCGGCACGGGCAACATCACCCCAGCGGACACTGTACAGCGTCGATCCGGCAGTCAGCTCCTTGTGAAACTTCTTCGGAACCGGTGGAAGGGGCATAATGAGGAAAAACAGGGCCCTAATGGGACATGATTGGCATGTGTAGTGTTACCGCAGGTGTAACCGCTGACCTGTTACCCAGGAAAATTGTTACCCAGAGGGAGAGATGCCTCTGCCGCTCTATTGAGCACAATTTTAGGTTTGCAAGAAATAGGCACGTCAAATCAAGACAAAAAAATTCATTGTGGAGTGCAAGGGTGTTACGATCAAACTGACAGGGTCGTGAAGGTCGCGTTTTCTTGAGGGAATTTTATTTTCAATTATTATTGCACCTCTGCCCATTTGGTTGTTGTTACCGCTGATGTAACCGCTAGGGTGTTACCCCGTATACCTGTTACCGCGAAACTCAAGGCTTGCAGCAGAACACACGACAGGCAGGTAACACATTTGCGGTAACAACAAGCACAAAAAGGCAAACTTTGCAATTCTTCCTGTCACATGTGTTGAATGAGAGGGTGACACTATGTTACCAAGGTCCGGCACCTCAAAAAACCCCCATATAACCCAACTTGAAAAAAATGACCTGTTACCCCAAATTTGACCCTGTTACCGCCCTAGATAAAGGAATATTGTCCTGCACGGCCATTGAAAATAATCCCCACTTTGGGAGCCACGTTGATGCCCAGCAGCCGCCGGAACCACGGCTGGTCCCCACCAAGGAGGACCCAGCACTGTTTCTAAGGTCTGATGTCTGATGTTTGATATGGGATGTTGTGTGTGCAGTCTGTCCAAGAAGACGTCTGGTGTGATTGGAGCTGGAGCTGGGTCTATGGGTCTAATGCCTAGCGGAACTTGGGAGAAACTATGCCTAAATCAAATTTGCGCCCCCCCCCCCAATGAAAAGGGAGGATACAATTGGATAATCATTGGGGATCCACCTTGGACAATCAGAAACATGGCAGTACAAAATAAAAAAAACTGTGAACACCACAATGGGAAAATGTGGAAAATGGGTGTGAGCAGGAAATGTGGCAAAAAACAAATGGAAAACCAAAAAGGGAAACTAGGGAAAATGTGGGAGCGCGAAAAGTGGGAAAATTGAATGCCCACCACACAAAACAGACATATTGGAGAAAAGGGAAAAATGTGTCAACACGGATATTGCGAAAAATCTTATAAGACAACACAACACAACTCAACAAAAAGGCACATGCAAATGTGTGGGAACCATCCTTTCATTCATCGATGAGTCCATCCATGTCATCCACCGGTTGCGAGCAACTGGGTTGGGAGCTGCTTGGTGGCTGTGCAGAACGCGTAACACGGTCCGCGTCTGGCACAAAGGAATCCCACTGTGCCAACAATGGCAACGCATGCTGCATAGCAAGGTCCCTCATTTGCCGCCCGTTGCTGCTATCTGCCACCTTCACACCAAAGACTTCCAGACACTGCAACAGCGCCCCCCTTGTCCAATCACCCAACTTGCCATTCTGTGCTGCCATTACCAACTTCGCCTGCATCCTAGACACACCACGCCCCTTATCTGGCTTACCTTGTGTGACTAGGTCGTCTGCACTATTGTTCTCCCCCTCGTCACAAACATCATCTGCAACACTCACCACCACCTCCCCACAAGGACGCGGGCTTGCACAAAAGCATGCATGGCACACGAGACATGCATTGCACCAGATGCGAACCACCTTCTTGCATGTGGCACACTCCGTACCTCTGCGAAAAGGGATGAAGTCATGGTTGGCAGCATGCGAGTCAGGGGTCCCATCTGGTGCAACAGTGCTGACCACATCTGCCAGGTGCCATTTTGTGCCCTTTCCAGAGGGTGCCGTTGAGCTCAGTGGTGTCCCTAGCCCTCCAAAGAAGGGCAGGATGTCACCATCATCAGCCACTGCTTCATTAGCTTGCAGACACTGAAGCATTGCAGCTTCCACAGACTCTCTGTCCCCTACCTTCCTTGAAACCCTCTGTCTTGGGCGCAGAGCCAAGCGTGCACGGGCAGCCAAGTGGCGTGCCACTGGAGCGCCTTGTCCCTTTGCCCATTGCTGTAAAGGGGGCAAGTTGGAATGCAATGCCATGCACATGCTGGGGACATGTGTCTCCACAATGTCATGCATACTACTGCAAAACCTCGACCGCAAAGAGATGGCACACCCTACTGCAGCTTCAGCAGGGCAATGTGTTCGCAATGGTGCAAGAGCGCACCACACATTTACCCACTGTGCATGTGCCCTTTCGGGTGCCGAGGCCTCCCACAACTTGGACATTTGCACAGTTGTAAAGAGCTGCACCATGTGCTCCTTAAGGCCTTCCCACTCTACCAAGGCACGGTCAAAGTTCGCATGTGCTGCACGCAACTCTTCTTGGTGTCATTCCATGAGCTGACACAACTGCTCTACCCCATATGCAGCACGCTCATTGACCGGGAGGGCAAGGAAACGGCCATGGTCCAACAATACTGCGCACTCCAACACCCCCCTAGGGTCAATGGTTGCCTGCCCCTCCTTGATGCTTGCAAGCAACACATCAGTTACTGCACGCGCCTGAACGCTTGGAAAAGGGGGGGTTGCTGTACAGTTCTGCCCAGCTGAATCAAAATGGACCAGCTGCACACCATGCCATGCACTTGCCACAATTTGCTCCTTGAACTGCAACCATCTTGAACCCTCCTCGCGAGCCGCATTCTGCAACTATGCCTGTAGCATACCTGTGGCAGTCGCTAAGTGTGCACCAGTGGGCGCACCAAATTGTGCCACACTGTTAAAACACCGCATGCCATGCAAGATGTCCCCATAAACCACCCCCCATGCAAGCAAACTGGCATCATGGCAGTCCTCCCACACATCCTCCTCCTTGGTAGAATGCTGCACCTTGGGATCCAAGTGTCGTGCCACCCAAAGGACATTGGCCAAAAAAGCAGTGCTGCACCGTGCATGTGCCTGTGACCACCTGATGCGATGACTTGTGGGGATGAGGTGCAAGCCACTACGCTTATCCTGCAGGTGCTATTCCACACACGTTTGCGACTCCTTCCTGTGCCGTGCCCCATTGTACAAGCCTCGTTGGCGATCCACGGCCGCCATGTAATCAACATGGGTCGGGCCAGCGGCCTCCAATGCATACCGAACTTGCGCCGCAACACACGGCAGGGGGAACCCAATGGTGTCATCAACACCAACCACCTCCCAATCAAGGCAAACACATTGCTCTCGATGATAGAGACATCCACAACTTGCCGCGCACTAGCACCCAGCACACCAAGGTTAGAAGCCCCGTGCATTGCAAAGGTCACTACCCTCTTTGCGTCAATTCCTATGGGGGTCTAGACCAAAAAAATAATTGATGCAACCCTATGCGTCAATTCCTATAGGGGTCTAGAGCCCAAACATAATTGACGCAACCCTATGTGTCAATTCCTATGGGCTTCTAGACCCCCAAAACAATGGGCGCAACCCTATGTGTCGATTCTTAGGGGGGTCTAGACCGCCCAAAATAATTGACGCAACCCTATGCGTCAATTCCTATGGGGGTCCAGACCCCCAAAATAATTGACGCAACCCTATGCGTCAATGCCTATGGGGGTCTAGACCCCCAAAACAATTGACGCAACCCTATGCGTCGATTGCTATGGGGGTCTAGACCCCCAAAATAATTGACGCCACCCTAGGCGTCAATTCCTAGGGGGGTCTAGACCCCCAAAACAATTGACGCAACCCCATGTGTCAATTCATACGCCGGTCTAGACCCCAAATTAATTGACGCAACCTTATGTGTCAATTCCTATGGGGGTCTAGACCTCCAAAATAATTGACCGACCGTATGCGTCGAGATCTCGGTTCAAAAACTTCTTTAACCCCGGATTTAACAGCCCACGATTTGTTGCAAGTGTGGGCGCGCGCGGGCACAACGCCAGAATGATTGGTCGCGCTGGCGCTGGCGCCCATGATTTTTGATGTGCTCTCTTATCTATTTTTTGTCGCTTCGTTGGTGATTTACTGAGCTTCTTCTCATTTGTACCGATTGTGCATGTATGATACATCGCTTCCTTCAGTTGTTTTGGCTGATGAGGCTGCTACTTAGCAGCGAAATGCATACCCCAGATATGAAACAGTAGACGCTCAGAGTTCATTCAAGCCCGTGGATATTGGACTGAGGCTGCCTTTGCATTTGCATTTGCTTCGTTCCTACTCACAGAGGGCATAGAGCACGGTTTGTGTTAAAGCAAACCGAAGCATTTTATCATTTTAAACACTGGTCATCGTCCTCTTGCGTGCGGATGCCTAATACTCGTCAAGGAGCGCAAACTCGTCCCAAATGGGACCTTTCACTTGTACCTCAACCGTGCCGTCCACTCACCGTCGCCTATCTCAAGAAGGTTGAACGCGCACACCGCAAAGCCGTGGCGTTGAAGAAATTTGTGGGGACACATGAGCATTCCTTTGAGCCTCATAGCACGTTATTTCGAGACGGAAAAACAATGGTGCACAAAGTGGTGGAGATGGATTCACAGAAAAAAATCCATGATAGCACTTTCGAGTTGCGCAAGGGCTTTCTCCAAAAAGAGGTGGACGACACAAAAAAGGATTCTAATGAAGCGTTCGCGGCCTTGAAGAAAAAACTTGAGGAGTACAAAGCACATCTTGCACGTGTCATTAGTGATTGGATTGTTGGTGATCACACGGGCGATGTGTATCGTGCCGCGGTTGAACAAATTTCTGAAAACTCCGTGAACATCGTCGTTCGTTTGGATTCACAATATGATCGTTGGGTAGAACACCAAAAGACCAAATCTGTTAAGAAAGCCACACGCGTGCAAAACTCTAAGATCGTCAAGGAAGCTTTCATTGAAGACACACAAGCCATTTACGTCTCGCTTTAAAACAAGTCCTTGGAAGTGACCCTTCTTCGCTCTCTCATGGCTCACGCCAACCAAAAAACTCGCGGCATCCTCCGCACGGTGGTGGTACGCGCTCCGGAAGCAACACAAGCGGCCGAAGCGCCAATTCAAACCGGCGGAGGAGTTCAAGCAACGGGAGCCACACAAGCCATACGAGCTACAAGAGCGCCAAGGGCAACAAGAGCAACAAGAGCAACAAGAGCGCAAAGAGCAACAAGAGCAGTTCTTCACACCGCTCCGTCTCTTTCATTCTCAACCAAAAGAAGCCACACTATCGGAAGTCCCGCAAACGCACACACCACGGAGAAACCGGTCGCAAGAAGAGCCCACGTCGTTAACCAACACACGGAGACACCGCTCGGCGCGTGAAGGTGAACGTACGAAATTATACGATGCCAAGCGTCGCCGGCAAAAGCTCCTTCTCTCTCTGCAACATGTGTTGCATGTCTCACACGCACCTCAATTCCTAAAGGGTGATGAACCCATTCATGTGCCCCCATACATTGCCTATGTTTTGACTTTGGGTCCCAAGTTCGTACCGCACACCTCTCCAACCTTTGCCTACAAAACTTTTCGTAAGGCGCTTTTCCGTGAACTCCCAGAGCTCGAGAGAGTTCTTCTATGGAACGCATATTTTCACAACAAAAAAGATGCGGACACACCGAACACATACACATCATTGCCGTACAAAAAATTGCACCGCTCCAAAGGCACCTTGTTCCCCGACTGCCTACTAGAGGATTGTGGACCGGCATCTTTTGTAGTCCCCTCATGCATCACACACATTCGTGACTCGCTCATTTGCGCATTTTGTAACACCAAACCAACCGACTAGTTTAAACGAGGTGTAGGTTTGTGTTGGCGATTGTTGCAAGAGTTCACCGACAAATACGTGGTCATCAGTGGGGATAAAGACAGCTCCTTGACAATCATGACTAAAGCCGCGTACCAATCCGAAGTGAATGTGCACCTTCAAGGCACGACACCCGGTGGTATTACACGCTATGTCAAATTAGGATCTAGTGTTGAAGATGTAGAGTGGTGGTTGGAACACGCTCAACGTTGGATGTCAACGCTCCATGAAGCCATGAGTTCTCTTCTTCCCGAGTCCTTGTCTAATTGCATTGACACTTTCCTCCATATGCAAGCCGCCCCACGTTTCCCCAATTTCTACCTCTTGTGTAAATCACACAAAGGTTTATACTACACCAATGGCCATTGGCCTAGCCGCCCCATCGTGGGAATGGTGCAATGGGCCACCACAACGGCGTCCATTGCACTTTCGGTCGTTGGGACCATGTTTTTGAAGCTTGACCGCTTACTACACCCTCAATTCCCTCCGTTGATTGACACGTTGGATTTTCTGAATCGCCTAGAGGTATTTGATTCTCTCTACGGTTTCGCCTCGGGTGATTACGCTGCGACCATTGTTGATTTTACCAACATGTGTTCTAATTTTTTATGGGACGATGTAACAAAAACGTGGCGCTTTTGGATGAAATTTTTCCTCGATAACCACCGCGCGGGCACTTTCACCCCCCAGGAGATCTCTTTTGCTTTTTGGTTGTTCTCCCCCATGCCTCATGCGCTCTTTGAACAATGTAGCAAGGTCCTTCTATTCCTTGACATATCCTACCATGATGCGTTGACGTTGGGACAATTCCTTTTGGCGTGTATGTTGACACACACTTTGTTTGTGGCACCAGGAAAAGGGTTGCACCGCCAGCGCGCTGGTTTTCCTATGGGCACCAACGCTGCCGCGCCGTTTGCTAACCTCATTGATCGGTACTATGAATTATTGTGCCCACTCCCAACGACACGTGGATTCATGCACGCTCGGTTCATTGATGATTTATGCCTCATACACCCCAAGGCCATAGAGGGTTGCGTCAATTATTTTGGGGGTCTAGACCCCCCCAGGAATTGGCGCATAGGGTTGTGTCAATTATTTTGGGTGTCTAGAGCCCCCTAGGAATTGACGCATAGGGTTGCGTCAATTATTTTTGGGGGTCTAGATCCCCCTAGGAATTGACGGATAGAGTTGCGTCAATTATTTTGGGGGTCTAGACCCCCATAGGAATTGACGGATAGGGTTGTGTCAATTATTTTGTTGGTCAAGACCGGCATAGGCATTGACACAGAGGGTTGCGTCAATTATTTTGGGGGTCTAGACCCCCATAGGAATTGACGCATAGGGTTGCGTCAATTATTTTGGGGGTCTAGACCCCCATAGGAATTGACGGATAGTGTTGCGTCAATTTTTTTGTTGGTCAAGACCGGCATAGGCATTGACATATAGGGTTGCGTCAATTTTTTTGGGGGTCTAGACCCCCATAGGAATTGACTCATAGGGTTGCGTCAATTATTTTGGGGGTCTAGACCCCCATTAGAATTGACGGATAGGGTTGTGTGAATTATTTTGGGGGTCTAGACCCCCATAGGAATTCACACATAGGGTTGGTTCGATTATTTTGGGTGTCTAGACCCCCATAGGAACTGACGCATAGGGTTGCGTCTATTATTGTGGGTGTCTAGACCCCCATAGGAATTGACGGATAGGGTTGCGTGAATTATTTTGGGGGTCTAGACCCCCATAGAAATGCACGCATAGGGTTGTGTTAATTATTTTGGGGGTCTAGACCCCCATAGGAATTGCCGCATAGGGTTGGTTCAATTATTTTGGGGGTCTAAACCCCCATAGGAATTGACGCATAGGATTGCGTCTATTATTGTGGGGGTCTAGACCCCCATAGGAATTGACGGATAGGGTTGCGTGAATTATCTTGGGGGTCTAGACCCCCATTGGAATTGACACATGGTGTTGTGTCAATTATTTTGTTGGTCGAGACCGGCATAGGCATTGACACAGAGGGTTGCGTCAATTATTTTGGGGGTCTACACCCCCATAGGAATGGACGCATAGGGTTGCGTCATTTATTTTGGGGTCTAGACCCCCATAGGAATTGACGGATAGGGTTGCGTGAATTATGTTGGGGGTCTAGACCCCCATAGGAATCGACGCATAGGGTTGCGTCGATTCCTATGGGGGTCTAGACCCCCATAGGGATCGACGCATACGGTTGCGTCAATTTTTTTGGGGGTCTAGACCCCCATAGGAATGGACGCATAGGGTCGCGTCAATTTTTTTTGGGGTCTAGACCCCCATAGGAATTGACTGATAGGGTTGCGTGAATTATTTTTGGGGTCTAGACCCCCATAGGAATTGACACATAGGGTTGCGTCAATTTTTTTGTTGGTCGAGACCGGCATAGGCATTGACGCACAGGGTTGCGTCAATTATTTTAGGGGTCTACACTCCCATAGAATTTGCTGCATAGGCGTGCGTCAATTATTTTGGGGGTCTAGACCACCATAGGAATTGGCGCATAGGGTTGCTTCAATAATTTTGGGGGTTTAGACCCCCATGGCAATTGACGCATGGGGTTGCGTCAATTTTTTCGGGGATCTACACCCCCGAAGAAATTGACGCATAGGGTTGCGTCAATTATTTTGGGGGCTCTAGACCCCCATAGGAATTGACGCATAGGGTCGCGTCAATTATTTTGGGGGTCTAGACCCCCGTAGAAATTGACGCATAGGGTTGCGTCAATCTTTTTGGGGGTCTAGACCCCCCTAGTAATTGACGCATAGGGTTGCTTCAATTATTCTGGGCGTTTAGATTCCCCTAGGAATGGACGCATAGGGTTGCGTCAATTATTTTTGGGGTCTAGACCCCCATAGGAATGGACGCATAGGTTTGTGTCAATTATATTGGGGGTCTAGACCCCCCTAGCAATTGACGCATAGGGTTGCGTCAATTTTTTTGGGGCTCTAGACCCCCCTAGGAATTGACGCATAGGGTTCCGTTAGTTATTTTGGGGGTCTAGACCCCCATAGGAATTGACGCATAGGGTAGCGTCAATTATTTTGGGGGTCTAGACCCCCATAGGAATTGACGGATAGTGTTGCGTCAATTTTTTTGTTGGTCAAGACCGGCATAGGCATTGACACAGAGGGTTGCGTCAATTTTTTTGGGGGTCTAGACCCCCATAGGAATTGACACATAGGGTTGCTTCAATTATTTTGTGGGTCTAGACCCCCATTGGAATTGACGGATAGGGTTGCGTGAATTATGTTGGGGGTCTAGACCCCCATAGGAATTGACACATAGGGTTGGTTCGATTATTTTGGGGGTCTAGACCCCCGTAGGAACTGACGCATAGGGTTGCGTCTATTATTGTGGGGGTCTAGACCCCCATAGGAATTGACGGATAGGGTTGCGTGAATTTTTTGCGGGTCTAGACCCCCATAGGAATGCACGCATAGGGTTGTGTTAATTATTTTGGGGGTCTAGACCCCCATAGGAATTGCCGCATAGGGTTGGTTCAATTATTTTGGCGGTCTAGACCCCCATAGGAATTGACGCATAGGGTTGCGTCAGTTATTTTGGGGGTCTAGACCCCCATAGGAATTGACGCATAGGATTGCTTCTATTATTGTGGGGGTCTAGACCCCCATAGGAATTGACGGATAGGGTTGCGTGAATTATCTTGGGGGTCTAGACCCCCATTGGAATTGACACATGGTGTTGTGTCAATTATTTTGTTGGTCGAGACCGGCATAGGCATTGACACAGAGGGTTGCGTCAATTATTTTGGGGGTCTAGACCCCCATAGGAATTGACACATAGGGTTGCGTCAATTATTTTGGGGGTCTAGACCCCCATTGGAATTGACGGATAGGGTTGCGTGAATTATTTTGGGGGTCTAGACCCCCATAGGAATTGACACATAGGGTTGGTTCGATTATTTTGGGGGTCTAGACCCCCGTAGGAACTGACGCATAGGGTTGCGTCTATTATTGTGGGGGTCTAGACCCCCATAGGAATTGACGGATAGGGTTGCGTGAATTATTTTGGGGGTCTAGACCCCCATAGGAATGCACGCATAGGGTTGTGTTAATTATTTTGGGGGTCTAGACCCCCATAGGAATAGCCGCATAGGGTTGGTTCAATTATTTTGGGGGTCTAGACCCCCATAGGAATTGACGCATAGGGTTGCGTCAGTTATTTTGGGGGTCTAGACCCCCATAGGAATTGACGCATAGGATTGCGTCTATTATTGTGGGGGTCTAGACCCCCATAGGAATTGACGGATAGGGTTGCGTGATATCTCTTGGGGGTCTAGACCCCCATAGGAATTGACACATGGTGTTGTGTCAATTATTTTGTTGGTCGAGACCGGCATAGGCATTGACACAGAGGGTTGCGTCAATTATTTTGGGGGTCTAGACCCCCATAGGAATTGACGCATAGGGTTGCGTCATTTATTTTGGGGTCTAGACCCCCATAGGAGTTGACGGATACGGTTGCGTGAATTATGTTGGGGGTCTAGACCCCCATAGGAATCGACGCATAGGGTTGCGTCAATTATTTTTGGGGTCTAGACCCCCATAGCAATTGACGGATAGGGTTGCGTGAATTATTTTGGGGGTCTAGACCCCCATAGGAATTGACACATAGGGTTGCGTCAATTATTTTGTCGGTCGAAACCGGCATAGGCATTGACGCACAGGGTTGCGTCAATTATTTTAGGGGTCTACATCCCCATAGAATTTGCCGCATAGGCGTGCGTCAATTATTTTGCGGGTCTAGACCACCATAGGAATTGACGCATAGGGTTGCGTCAATTATTTTGGGGGCTCTAGACCCCCATAGGAATTGACGCATAGGGTCGCGTCAATCATTTTGGGGGTCTAGACCCCCGTAGAAATTGACGCATAGGGTTGCGTCAATCCTTTTGGGGGTCTAGACCCCCGTAGGAATTGACGCACAGGGTTGCTTCAATTATTCTGGGCGTCTAGACTCCCCTAGGAATGGACGCATAGGGTTGCGTCAATTATTTTCGGGGTCTAGACCCCCATAGGAATTGACGCATAGGTTTGCGTCAATTATATTGGGGGTCTAGACCCCCATAGGAATGGACGCATAGGGTTATGTCAATTTTTTTCGGGTCTACGCCCCCCTAGCAATTGACGCATAGGGTTGCGTCAATTATTTTGGGGCTCTGGACCCCCCTAGGAATTGACGCATAGGGTTGCGTCAATTATTTTGGGGGTCTAGACCCCCCTCGGAATTGACGCATAGGGTTGCGTCAGATAAAATGTGCTCTAGACCCCCATTGGAATTGGCGCACAGGGTTGCGTTAATTATTTTGGGCGTTTATACCCCCATAGGAATTGACGCATAGGGTTGCGTCAATTATTTTGGGGGTCTAGACCCCCATAGGAATTGACGGATAGGTTTGCGTGAATTATTTTGGGGGTCTAGACCCCCATAGGAATTGACGCATATGGTTGCTTCAATTATTCTGGGCGTCTAGACTCCCCTAGGAATGAACGCGTAGGGTTGCGTCAATTATTTTGGGGGTCCAGACCCCCCTAGGAATTGACGCATATGGTTGCGTCAATTATTTTGGGGGTCTAGACCCCGATAGGAATTGACGCATAGGGTTCTGTCAATCAATTTCGGGGTCTAGACCTCCCTAGCACTTGACGCATAGGGTTGCGTCAATTATTTTCGGGCTCTAGACCCTTCTAGGAATTGACGCATAGGGTTGCGTCAATTCTTTTGGGGTTCTAGACCCCCTAGGAATTGACGCATAGGGTTGCTTCAATTGTTCTGGGCGTCTAGACTGCCCTAGGAATGGACGCATAGGGTTGCGTCAATTATTTTGGGGCTCCAGACCCCCCTAGGAATTGACGCATAGGGTTGCGTCAATTATTTTGGGGGTCTAGACACCCATAGGAATTGACACATAGGGTTGCGTCAATTATTTTGGGGGTCTAGACCCCCATAGGAATTGACGCATAGGGTTGCGTCAATTTTTTTTGCGCCCTACACCCCCATAGGAATTGACGCATGGGGTTGCGTAAATTTTTTTAGGGGTCTAGACCCCAATAGGAATTGACGCATACGGTTGCGTCAATTATTTTGGCAGTTTATACCCCCAGACAACTTGACACATGGGGTTGCGTCAATTTCTTTAGGGGTCTGGACCCCCATAGGAATTGACGCATAGGGTTCCGTCAATTTTTGGGGGGCTCTAGAACCCCATAGGAATTGATGCATAGGGTTGCGTCAGTTTTTTTGGGGGTCTAGACCGCCATAGGAATTGACTCACAGGGTTGCTTCAATTATTTTGGGGCTCTAGACCCCCCTAGGAATTAACGAACAGGGTTGCGTCAATTATTTTGGGGGTCTAGACCCCCCTACGAATCGACGCATAGGGTTGCGTCAATTTTTTTTGGTGTCTAGACCCCCATAGAAATTGACGCATAGCGTTCCGTTAGTTATTTTGGGGGTCTAGACCCACATAGGAATTGACGCATAGGGTTGTGTCAATTTTTTGGGGGGTCTAGACCCCCATAGGAATTGACGCATAGGGTGGCGTGAATTTTTGTGGGGGTCTAGACCCCCATAGGAATTGACACATAGGGTTGCATCAATATTTTTCTGTGTCTAGACCCCCCTAGGAATTGACGCATAGGGTTGCGTAAATTTTTTTGGGGATCTAGACCCCCTAGGAATTGACGCATAGGGTTGCGTCAATTTTTTTGGGGGTCTAGACCCCCCTAGGAATTGACGCATAGGGTCACGTCAATCATTTTGGGGGTCTAGACCCCCGTAGGAATTGACGCATAGGTTTGTGTCAATTATTTTGGTGGTCTAGACCCCCTTAGGAATTGACGGATAGGGTTGCGTCAATTATGTCGGGGGTCTAGACTCCCCTAGAAAGTGACGCATAGGGTCACGTCAAGTATTTTGGGGGTCTAGACCCCCATAGGAATTGACGCATGGGTCGCGTCAATTTTTTTGGGGGTCTAGACCCCCATAGGAATTGACGCATAGGGTCGCGTCAATTTTTTTGGGGATCTAGACCCCCATAGGAATTCACACATAGGGTTGCATCAATCAATTTCGGGGTCTAGACCCCCCTAGGAATTGATGCATAGGGTTGCGTCCATGATTTCCGGGGTCTAGACCCCCCTTAGAATTGACGCAGATGGTTGCGTCATTATTTTGGGGGTCTAGACCCCCATAGGAATTGGCGCATAGGGTCACGTCAAATTTTTTTCCGGGTCTAGACCCCCATAGGAATTGACGCGTAGGGTCGCGTCAATCATTTTCAGTGTCAAGACCCCCATAGAAATTGACGCATGGGGTTGCGTCAATTTTTTTGGGGGTCTAGACCCCCAAAGGAACTGACGCATAGAGTCGCGTCAATTTTTTTGGGAATCTAGACCCCCATAGGAATTGACACATAGGGTTGCATCAATCATTTTCGGGGTCTAGACCCCCCTAGGAATTGATGCATAGGGTTGCATCCATTATTTTGGGGGTCTAGACCCCCCTTAGAATTGACGCAGATGGTTGCGTCAATTTTTTTGGTGGTCTAGAGTCCCCTAGGAATTGACGCATAGGGTTGCATCAACTATTCAAGGGGTCTAGACCCCCCTAGAAATTGACGCACAGGGTCGTGTCAATTTTTTTGGGGGTCTAGACCCCCATAGGAATTGACGCATAGGGTCGCGTCGATTATTTTGGGTGTCTAGACCCCCATGGGAATGGACGCATAGGGTTGCGTCAATTATTTTGGGTGTCTAGACCCCCATAGCAATTGACGTATAGTGTTGCGTCAATTAATCTGGGGGGTCTAGACCCCAGTAGGAATTGACGCGTCAACTATTTTGGGGGTACGGACGCCCATAGGAATTCACGCATCGGGTTGTGTAAATTTTTAGGGGGGTCTAGACCCCCCTAGGAATTGACGCATAGGGTTGCGTCAATTATTTTGGGGGTCTAGACCCCCCTAGGAATTGACGCATAGTGTTGCGTCAATTTTTTTTGGGGGTCTAGACCCCCGTAGGAATTGACGCATAGGGTTGCGTCAATTATTTTGGGGGTCTAGAACCCCGTAGGAATTGGCGCATAGGGTCACGTCAATTTTTTTTGGGGGTCTAGACCCCCCTAGGAATTGACGCATAGGGTCACGTTAATTGATTTAGGGGTCTAGACCCCCGTAGGAATGGACACATAGGGTTGCGTCAATTTTTTTGGGGGTCTAGACCCCCATAGGAATTGACGCATAGGGTTGCGTCAATTATCCCGGGGGTCTAGACTCCCCTAGAAATTGACGCATAGGGTTGCGTCAACTTTTTTGGGGGTCTAGACCCCCGTAGGAATTGACGCGTAGGGTCGCGTCAATTATTTTGGGTGTCTCGTCCCCCATAGCAATTGACGCATGGGGTTGCATCAATCATTTTCGGGGTCTAGACCCCCCTAGCAATTGATGCATAGGGTTGCGTCCATTTTTTTGGGGGTCTAGACCCCCCTTAGAATTGACGCCTATGGCCGCGTCAACTATTTTGGGGGTATGGACCCCCATAGGAATTGACGCATGGGGTTGTGTCAATTTTTTTGGGGGTCTAGACCCCCATAGGAATTGACGCATATTATTGCGTCAATTTTTTTCGGGGTCTAGACCCCCCTAGGAATTGACGCATAGAGTTGCGTCAATTTTTTTCAGGGTCTAGACCCCCCTAGGAATTGACGCATAACGTTGCGTCAATTGTTTTGGGGGTCTAGACCCCCATAGGAATTGACACATAGGGTAGCATCATTTATTTTGCTGGTCTAGACACCCCTAGGAATTGACGCATAGGGTTGCGTCAATTATTATGGGGGTCCAGACCCCCCTAGGGTCGCCTCTTGGGGTCTAGACCCCCATAGGAATTGACGCATAGGGTTGTGTCAATTTTTTTCGGGGTCTAGACCCCCCTAGGAATTGACGCACAGGGTTGCGTCAATTATTTTGGGGCGCTAGCCCCCCCTAGGAATTGACGCATAGGGTTGCGTCAATTTTTTTGGGGGTCTAGACCCCCCTACAAATTGACGCATAGGGTTGCGTCAATTATTTTGGGGGTCTAGACCCCCCTACGAATTGACGCATAGGGTTGCGTCAATTTTTTTTGGTGTCTAGACCCCCATAGGAATCGACGTATAGGGTTGCGCCAATTATTTTGGGGGTCTAGACTCCCCTAGTATTTGACGCATAGGGTTGCGTCAAACATTTTGGAGGTCTAGACCCCCCTACGAATTGAGGCACAGGGTTGCGTCAATTATTTCTGGGGTCTAGACCCCCCTAGGAATTGACGCAAAGGATTGCGTCCATTATTGTGGGGGTCTAGACCCCCATAGGAATTGACGGATAGGGTTGCGTGAATTATCTTGGGGGTCTAGACCCCCATTGGAATTGACACATGGTGTTGTGTCAATTATTTTGTTGGTCGAGACCGGCATAGGCATTGACACAGAGGGTTGCGTCAATTATTTTGGGGGTCTAGACCCCCATAGGAATTGACACATAGGGTTGCGTCAATTTTTTTGGGGGTCTAGACCCCCATTGGAATTGACGGATAGGGTTGCGTGAATTTTTTTGGGGGTCTAGACCCCCATAGGAATTGACACATAGGGTTGGTTCGATTATTTTGGGAGTCTAGACCCCCGTAGGAACTGACGCATAGGGTTGCGTCTATTATTGTGGGGGTCTAGACCCCCATAGGAATTGACGGATAGGGTTGCGTGAATTTTTTTGGGGGTCTAGACCCCCATAGGAATTGACGCGTAGGGTCGCGTCAATTATTTTGGGGGTGTAGACCCCCATAGGAATTGCCGCATAGGGTTGGTTCAATTATTTTGGGGGTCTAGACCCCCATAGGAATTGACGCATAGGGTTGCGTCAGCTTTTTTGGGGGTCTAGACCCCCATAGGAATTGACGCATAGGACTGCGTCTATTATTGTGGGGGTCTAGACCCCCATAGGAATTGACGGATAAGGTTGCGTGAATTATCTTGGGGGTGTAGACCCCCATTGGAATTGACACATGGTGTTGTGTCAATTATTTTGTTGGTCGAGACCGGCATAGGCATTGACACAGAGGGTTGCGTCAATTTTTCTGGGGGTCTAGACCCCCATAGGAATTGACGCATAGGGTTGCGTCATTTTTTTTGGGGTCTAGACCCCCATGGGAGTTGACGGATAGGGTTGCGTGAATTATGTTGGGGGTCTAGACCCCCATAGGAATCGACGCATAGGGTTGCGTCCATTCCTATGGGGGTCCAGACCCCCATAGGGATTGACGCATACGGTTGCGTCAATTTTTTTGGGGGTCTAGACCCCCATAGGAATGGACACATAGGGTTTCGTCAATTATTTTTGGGGTCTAGACCCCCATAGCAATTGACGGATAGGGTTGCGTGAATTATTTCCGGGTCTAGACCCCCATAGGAATTGACAAATAGGGTTGCGTCAATTATTTTGTCGGTCGAAACCGGCATAGGCATTGACGCACAGGGTTGCGTCAATTATTTTAGGGGTCTACATCCCCATAGAATTTGCCGCATAGGCGTGCGTCAATTATTTTGGGGGTCTAGACCACCATAGGAATTGACGCATAGGGTTGCTTCAATAATTTTGGAGGTTTAGACCCCCATGGCAATTGACGCATGGGGTTGCGTCAATTATTTTGGGGGTCTAGACCCCTGTAGAAATTGATGCATAGGGTTGCGTCAATTTTTTTGGGGGCTCTAGACCCCCATGGGAATTGACACATAGGGTCGCGTCAATTTTTTTCGGGGTCTAGACCCCCGTAGAAATTGACGCATAGGGTTGCGTCAATCTTTTTGGGGTCTAGACCCCCCTAGGAATTGACGCACAGGGTTGCTTTAATTATTCTGGGCGTCTATACCCCCATAGGAATTGACGCATAGGGTTGCGTCAATTTTTTTGGGGGTCTAGACCCCCATAGGAATTGACGGATAGGGTTGCGTGAATTATTTTGGGGGTCTAGACCCCCATAGGAATTGACACATAGGGTGGCGTCAATCATTTTGTTGGTCGAGACCGGCATAGGCATTGACACATAGGGTTGTGTCAATTTTTTTGGGGGTCTAGACCCCCATAGGAATTGACGCATATGGTTGCTTCAATTATTCTGGGCGTCTAGACTCCCCTAGGAATGGACGCATAGGGTTGCGTCAATTATTTTGGGGGTCCAGACCCCCCTAGGAATTGACGCATATGGTTGCGTCAATTATTTTGGGGGTCTAGACCCCGATAGGAATTGACGCATAGGGTTGTGTCAATCAATTTCGGGCTCTAGACCCCCCTAGGAATTGACGCATAGGGTTGCGTCAATTATTTTGGGGGTCTAGACCCCCCTAGGAATTGACGCATAGGGTTGCTTCAATTGTTCTGGGTGTCTAGACTCCCCTAGGAATGGACGCATAGGGTTGCGTCAATTATTTTGGCGCTCCAGACCCCCCTAGGAATTGACGCATAGGGTTGCGTCAATTATTTTGGGGGTCTGAACACCCATAGGAATTGACACATAGGGTTGCGTCAATTATTTTGCGGGGTCTAGACCCCCATAGGAATTGACGCATAGGGTTGCGTCAATTATTTTGGCGCCCTAAACCCCCATAGGAATTGACGCATGGGGTTGCGTCAATTATTTCAGGGGTCTAGACCCCAATAGGAATTGACGCATAGGGTTGCGTCAATTATTTTGGGAGTTTATACCCCCAGACAACTTGACACATGGGGATGCGTCAATTTCTTTAGGGGTCTGGACCCCCATAGGAATTGACGCATAGGGTTCCGTCAATTTTTGGGGGGCTCCAGAACCCAATAGGAATTGATGCATAGGGTTGCGTCAGTTTTTTTGGGGGTCTAGACCGCCATAGGAATTGACTCACAGGGTTGCGTCAATTATTTTGGGGCTCTAGACCCCCCTAGGAATTGACGAATAGGGTTGCGTCAATTATTTTGGGGGTCTAGACCCCCCTACGAATCGACGCATAGGGTTGCGTCAATTATTTTTGGTGCTTGGACCCCCATAGAAATTGACGCATAGGGTTCCGTTAGTTATTTTTAGGGTCTAGACCCACATAGGAATTGACGCATAGGGTTGTGTCAATTTTTTTGGGGGTCTAGACCCCCCTAGGAATTGACGCATAGGGTCACGTCAATCATTTTGGGGGTCTAGACCCCGTAGGAATTGACGCATAGGGTTGCGTCAATTATTTTGGTGGTCTAGACCCCCATAGGAATTGACGCATAGGGTTGCGTCAATTATGTCGGGGGTCTAGACTCCCCTAGAAAGTGACGCATAGGGTCACGTCAAGTATTTTGGGGGTCTAGACCCCATAGGAATTGACGCATGGGGTCGCATCAATTATTTTGGGTGTCAAGACCCCCATAGCAACTGACGCATGGGGTTGCGTCAATTTGTTTGGGGGTCTAAACCCCCATAGGAATTGACGCATAGGGTCGCGTCAATTGTTTTGGGGATCTAGACCCCCATAGGAATTCACACATAGGGTTGCATCAATCATTTTCGGGGTCTGGGGCCCCCTAGGAATTGATGCATAGGGTTGCGTCCATTATTTCCGGGGTCTAGACCCCCCTTAGAATTGACGCAGATGGTTGCGTCAATTATTTTGGGGGTCTAGACCCCCATAGGAATTGACGCATAGGGTCACGTCAATTATTTTTGGGGGTCTAGACCCCCATAGGAATTGACGCGTAGGGTCGCGTCAATTTTTTTGAGTGTCAAGACCCCCATAGAAATTGACGCATGGGGTTGCGTCAATTTCTTTGGGGGTCTAGACCCCCAAAGGAATTGACGCATAGAGTCGCGTCAATTATTTTGGGAATCTAGACCCCCATAGGAATTGACACATAGGGTTGCATCAATCATTTTCGGGGTCTAGACCCCCCTAGGAATTGACTCATAGGGTTGCGTCCATTATTTCCGGGGTCTAGACCCCCCTTAGAATTGACGCAGATGGTTGCGTCAATTATTTTGGTTGTCTAGAGTCCCCTAGGAATTGACGCATAGGGTTGCGCAAACTATTCAAGGGGTCTAGACCCCCCTAGAAATTGACGCACAGGGTCGTGGCAATTTTTTTGGGGGTCTAGACCCCCATAGGAATTGACGCATAGGGTTGCGTCGATTTTTTTGGGTGTCTGGACCCCCATGGGAATGGACGCATAGGGTTGCGTCAATTATTTTGGGTGTCTAGACCCCCATAGCAATTGACGTATAATGTTGCGTCAATTAATCTGGGGGGTCTAGACCCCAGTAGGAATTGACGCCTATGGCCGCGTCAACTTTTTTGGGGGTACGGACGCCCATAGGAATTCACGCATCGGGTTGTGTAAATTTTTAGGGGGGTCTAGACCCCCCTAGGAATTGTCGCATAGGGTCGCGTCAATTTTTTTGAGTTGAAGCCGGTTCGGACCCCCGTGGCCATCTTGGGGTCACTTGGGGTGTGTATCTATGTGCCGGCAAGCCGCCATTGGCTGATATCATACTCTCCCATCCACCTGATCTAACCCGATGTGATAGTGTGATAGGTTTGGCCATTCCGGCTATGAGCGGCCATATTCAGAACCGAGGCACCGCCAGCGGAGATTTATATATCGGAATATCAGGAATCAACAGGGTTTTATTATCATAATGTTTCCGTAATTTTTCAGCCTTTCGTTCTGATAGTCAATGTATCGGCGACTGTCAGTTGGCTCGCGATTTTGCGTTAACCGATTGGTTAACTGTTATTTCCAGATATTTTGGCGGAAACGTTTCTGAAGGGTCAGATTTCATCTGTAAAGGGTTCGTTGCTTCCGCATTTTTCTAAATAAGCACTCGAAACTTTAATCCGAATTTTTCGGGATGTCGAAATCGGATTTTCGACTTCGACATCGCCGCACTTGATTTGGACTTCTTCGATTGGTCATACTCCTTTCCCTATGCCCGAATCAGGTTTCCCTTATACTTGCCACCCATTTGACTTGGAGATATAAGGGAAACAAAAGCGAATCGTGGGATCACTTTGAAGAGCCATATCTACGCGCGAGTGTGAGGAATGAGAATAAGGAAGGTTGGGTTGGAACTGCCGTGGTCTCAACTTAATTTAGGAAGCATCAAACGCCTTTGGTGTGTGCACATGCCCGGTGTAGCAAGGGAAAAGGGTCAAGAGGGTATAAAGTGATATATAACTCTTGGACCGTGCAACCGAATATTTTAATGCGACTTTCGAGTGTGCCGCATGGGTGTTGGGGTTGCATAGCAACTTTCCTTGGGTTCCTACGTATTTTTAACGTGAAGTTATGCCAATGGAGGGACATGGCATATCATGGTGGGAGCCACTTTTGAGGGTATATTTTATATGTATGATATGTGTCTTGATATGCTCACGCCCATGTTATATATCTTCGTGTGGCCGAAGAGATGAGGAGCCATACGTGACAAGGGCTTTGCCCATGTCCCAATTGTGGGATTCAAAGCGCTAGACCAAGTCTACCGCGTATGTATTGCTCATGGTATGTTTGACAAAGAGATCCATGGGTGCACTCCCATTTTCATGGGGCATGTAGATATTAGTGGCGAAGGTATCTCCATGCGACCGATTGGGGATCCAAGTGGGGGAATTGTTCGCAAATGGTCTCAATCATTTGTGTATTGAATCATGAGCGGATATCATGGGTGAGCGTAGAGATATACTATCATGACAACTTTGTATTTGGTCATATTTTCATGTTTTTGACCTCAATTTTTGCTCATTTTTGCGTTTTGTGTACTTACCTGGTCGGCAAACAGCAAGAAGCCTATGGGGAGTCGAACCATGGTATGTTGTTCATATGTTGGCATATGCTTCGGAGTTGAACACCACCATATGTCGGATCGCGTACTCCATTTCGCTTGGCGCACGAAGGATCACAAGATTTGGTCTCAAGATCATGGGCTGACTTGGGCAGTGCGTGGGCCCATATCCGAAGGGGTTTCGAGGGTAAAATGGGGATGTACATGGGCAGTGGTCTTTGGTCTCTATCCTCCATGAATAGTAGACTTCGATTCCATGCATGCTTGGAGCCTTCGGATAATTAGTAACTTCAATTTTGAGCATATTTTTGATATATGGCCAATATGGTATGAATTGGCAGTTTTTTGACATGTTATGAGTTCAAACTCATAGGTCATTTCTCTAAGCCCATTCGACTCCAAGTCCAACTAAGGTTATGTCAGGGTAGGGCATGGTCCTGAGTGCCACTCTAGGCCATGACACGCCACCTCACCCATTGGGCTAGGATTTAGAGGCTTGGGAGTGAACACATTTTTGGGGTTTATGTAGTGACTTTTGACATATGGCATTTAGCCATCTTATTGGACTGGGTTCAGGGCATAATGTTGGTGAGTCAAGGGAAGGTCTTGAGTCCAGGGAATGATGGGTCTATGGCTGTGATTGTGTAAGTTTCCATCTCTCCCCAACTTTGCTTCATATGTGTTCATATGCCAATTTCAGGGCTTTCTTCCTTGGTGCAATTCTTGTACATGCCCGCCACCGTGGGAATACCGGTGTGCTGAACGAAAGCCCGCAGCCCGATTTGGATTGTGAATTGGGTTATTGTTGGATTTGTGGGATCTGGTTGCCATTCAGGGTTGAAGGAGGATTGTATTTTCTATTTTCTATATTTTTGGTTTTGGACCCTGGATTTTGATAAATGCAAGCATTGATCCGGAGCAAGTCAGCGGGGATTACTGGCGGAAGGGGCACAGCGGGGGCCGGTCCTGGTAGGGACCTTCTTTATGGTAGCAGAGGCTTACCTGCTGCCCCTACCAAACGCCGACCCGGGGACTTGGGCCCTCATGAGCCCTGCCCAAGTACGCCCCGGGTGCGTATTGTGGACTCGGTGGAGACCACGCCGGAGATTAGAGCCATAGAAGGACCGAGACGTTCAAGAGCATGGCGAACTCCGGAATTTGAAGCCCGAAGAGAAGAACGACACTCGGGAAGAGGAGGACGTGACATGGAGGACCTCGTCTCCATGTGTGAGCGTCGCTGCCGAAAGGCATGCAACCTCCGCTCCGCCGCGGAGGACTCTGATGAGGCATGCCATTCAGGCAGCAGTGGAGGACGGGCCCGGCGCTACCGGAAGCGCGGGTCACCCAAGTCCGCGGCAAGGGACGCCGGGGCTATGGACACGGACCCCAGCCCGGTCAGGCTGTGGGAATCCGAGGGGCACTCCGAGGGCTATCGGACAGCCCACGAGCCACCTTCGGAGCCGGAGATGTCCGCGCCGATCGCCAGGGCGCATACGGCCCCCGAGCCCGCCCTGCAGCACGACGCCGAGGGCTTGGAGAGGCCAGCCAGGGCCCGGACGGCACCTGTGCCCCGGCACACGGGCCCAGAGACGGACGCCATAGGCGATACGCCTATGGGCGATGAGTCTGAGGTGCCGGGAACCGCGGGATGTGCTGAATCCGGCGGAAAGCACGCTGCGTGCCACTGCGAGCACGTGTCCTTCCTCATGGGCAAGTACCCGAAGATGGGGATGGACGCCATCGTGAACCATCTTGACCGCCTGGACAACGCCAAGGATGCTCTAGAGGAGGACGTCGCGGGGATCCTGGACGACCAGTCGGCCGCGGAGAACCACATGGAGGAGCTGCGAGCGGATCAGGCCCGGTACCGGGAGAATCTGGAGCTGGCCCTGCAGAAGCAGCAGCAAGTGGTGGACAGCCTCCTCCACTTAGTGGAGGACATGTCGGGACGCCTGAGAAGGCTAGAGGAGCGACAGCCCCTCGCCTCGGGTCCGGAGCTCCCGGCAAAGCCGGCCGCGGTAGAGCTGGTGGAGCGGGTTTAGACCCTCAGGAGCGCCATGGAGAAACCCATGGGCGGCCCTGCAGAGGCACCCTACGCGCCTCCGCGTGTTGACCCGGGTGCGCTGCCGTTTGTTCCCCTGTTCAGCGAGTCAACAATGCTCGGGGAACACACGGCACCGGCTGGGTCCAGGCGGGAAGGGCACGTAGCCACGGACCCGAGGAGCCTGACGGTGCAGATGTCCCACGCCGCCCAGGATCTACCGCCATCCACGACAACCTATGCAGTTTATGCGGAAGAGGAGATCCAGAACCAGACCACGCAGGGGCAAACCATGGGAAGGGCCGACGGACATGGTCGAGGGCATCCAAGCGGAAATCTGTGGGCGAAGGACCCCAATACGGGGATATGGACGGCCGATGGAAGAAGTCCTTCCCGCATTCCAAACCCCATGGGTTCAGACCCAACTGGACCGCACTCCATGGAGGAGAGGGATGTACGGGGAGTGTACTCAAACCCCCCGGCCACAGGTGGTATCCGTCTCGGTGGAGTGGTGGCTGGAGACGTCGGAGACGCCATCAGGATCGACGACCTCAGGGGAATCAAAATCCCCTATTATGACGGGAACCCGTCCAACCTGGATGACTTCATCCTGGACTGGGAGGACTTCGCCGAGGAGGTCGTCGGCGAGATGCGGGGAGCGCCGCGGGACAAGTGGGTGTGCCGGACATTCCCACACCGCTTGGCGCAGGACCTGAAGGAGGAGCTGCGGGATCAGATCCGGGAAGGATTGATCCGGACGGAACAGGCCTGCCTCCAGTGGTTGGAGGACGAGGAGCGGGTGGACGCTCCAAACCAGAAGCTGGAGGACCTGTGGTCCATTCCACTGCCGCTGGACCGCGGTGAGTTGCGGGTCCGGGAGTGGAACCGGTATCTGCGGAAGTACCGCAGATGCCTCAAGTTGGTGGAAGACTGGAACGAGGCCAGTGAGATCCGCCACTTGCTGAAGGACGTCCTCCCCGGCAGCTGGAAGAGGAGAGTGGAGGACGAGGAGAAGAAGCGCGCCAAGCGACGGGTGGCGGTGAGGATTATGGCGGCGGAGGATACCCATGCGGGTATCATGGAGTTCTTCAGGAGGAACCTGGGCGAACCCGACCGGATGTTGGGCCTGAAGAACGCCGTGTACGTGGAGGTATTCGGGGACTCCATGGGGCAAAGGTTGCTGCGCCTCAACAACGTGGAGTGGAGGCGCGGGGAGCCGCTGAAGATGCAAGTCATCTTCGCTCGCATGAGCCTGGACGAGATCGTGAAGTACATCACGGTGGAGTTGAAGCTCAATGCGAAGAACGAGGCCGACGTGCAGGATCGGCATGGTCATGGACAACGAGGACACCGAGACGACCGCCATCATCGGGAGATCCAGGAGGACACGGCCAACTCCGCGGAGGATGGAAGTGGAAGTGGCCAAGACCACTGGTCCCGGGAGGATCACGAGGAGGCCCATTTCTTCGCGTTCGTGGCGCACAACGTGAAGAACCATGGGCAGGATCGGTCCAGATGGAGCCAGGTGGGACCCAGGAAGAACAGAGAAGGACCAAGGAGGATCGGGAACCCACCGCTCTCGTTCCGAGAGTACAGGTCTCAGCACGATGGGTGCTGGGTCTGTTATGGCAAGGGACACAGCCATGCACACGACCACCGTCAGTGCAAGGTGTATGAGGCGGACAAGAAGGCCTACTTCGCCGCTCACCCCGAGAAGAAGCCCAAGGAGCAGCGGATTTCCGACTGGAAGGCGAAGGGCGGAGACGGGGGAAAAGGCCAAGGCAAAGGCCAAGGAAAAGGCGGAGGAAGAGGCTATGGTGGTGGACCTGGTCAAGACCGACGAGTGAGGTCGATCGAGGAAGTTGCTGAGGACATGTTGAGGACGTTGGCGGAACTCAAAGCCCAGCAAAGTGGAGGACAAAGTCCTGGCGGATCGCAGCCGGAAGGGGCTGCGGGAAGCCAAGTCTAGAGGAGCCCCCACGGGAGTGGGACCTCGGAGGTCTCTCCTCCGAAAATCAGTGGAATCCCTGAGAAGGCGAAGGCACATCGGGTGCCGAAGAAGGCTCCGGAAGAGCCAAAACCACTGAGTTTCGCCACTCCCAACCCCTGGAGCGCCCTGCCAAGGGAAGTACATGTGGGTACGGGACATGGCAAGAAGGAAGGAGCGACCACGGAGAGCCCCGTGGACGGGCAGGACCAACCCAAGATCTACACCATCCGTGACCATACCCTTGAAGTCCTGATGCACCCGGACGTGCTAGAGTTGCATGCCGTGAGAGTCGTCCATACACCTCATGGCGACGAGCGGCAGTTGCACTTGAAAGTGCGAGTACGGTGCGGACGGGAGGAGAAGGTGGTGGTTGTGTTGGTGGATACGGGTGCCCAGGTGAGCCTGGTCCGGAGAGGGTTGTTCAAGGAGGAATTCCTGCAGCCCAGCCGGAGACCGGTCCGCCTGAAGGTCGCCAACGGAGAGATTATGGGTGGTGGCACCCATGAGGCCACTATCAGTATGGAATTCTGGGAACATGAGCGCTTGAACCGCCCTGATCAGGCGAAGAGAAGCACTCTATCCGGGACCTTCTACGTGGCCGACATTACTGATTGGGATATGATCATGGGGTACGACTTCATGGTGGCCAACGCCATTGGAGCCCTTCCCCATCGCGCAACGCTGGTCCGGGAGGACGACGAATGCCTAACATGGCTGTCCACGGATTATGCGTGCGGGTCATCCCAATGGAATGCTGAGGAAGAGGATCGGATCGTCCGAGCGGTGCAAGCTGTGGGTGCCAAGTCCAGAGGAGACCGTGGAGTTCAGCTCACGGATTATGGAATGGCGCCGCAAGTGTACACCAGGATGATTCAGACGCTGGGAGCTGAAGTGCCCGAGACGGACGTCTTCGCTTCCCGGGATGCCCCACTTCTGCGGAAGTGTAGGAGGCATTGGCATCGAGGAGACTCAGCCTGGCACAGGCATTGGGGTTTGAAGGAGTGGGGACCCATGTATTGGCATGGCTCCCTAGATAACACCAGACGTACGGTGGAGAAGATCATCGCGGATAGGGCGAAGGGGATCCTGGTCATAACCGGCATAGGTTCCACCCCATGTCCGCTGGAGGGTCTCAAGTCGACGCTGGACTCCATCACCCTGAACGAGATGTCATTCGGGCCAGAGGAGGAGTTGTTCATCGACGCCAAGGGTGTATCAATGCCCTCCCCGGGTCAAGCGTGGGGTACCAAAGTTTTCCTGGTGGATGGGGCGCAAGCCCAGCCCACGGGTGATGAAGCATTCATCCGTAGGGTGGAGGCGGTGCCCATGAAGGTCATGTTTGAGCCCAAGGAGGGGACGGATCAGCCAATTGACGGCATTGACGTCCTGTCCCACGCCGAGATCGACGACGTCGTCAACTACATGCGGATGGGGATGCACGACCGTGTGGCAGCCAAGAAGAGGCGGGCCATGGTCACATCTCCGCATTGGTGGGATGACAAGATGTTGGTCACCGGCAAGTACGAGAGGGACGAGTTCGTGGCGAGGGTCATGGACCACATCGCGGACCAATACGATGGTCCGGTTGGGTCGGACCCACCAACGTGGGATTTTCCAAAAATGGGTGCCGATAGCGACAGTCACCAGCCCGATGCCGCAAATTTTCGAAGATTATCGGTGGGAAGAGCTCCCCACGACGATGAAGACGGCATATCGGACGAGGAGAAGTCGGAATCGGACCCAGAAGAGGCCTACACCGCAGTGCGGTCGGTTGTATCTATACCGAAGCAAGCGGCTGAGGAGGCCCAGGAGAACCCGAAGGTCGCCGAGCTGAAGGAGAGGCTGATCAAGGCCTATCCCCGGCTATTCAGTGGCGTCGCCAACAAGAACCCTCCAGATCGCGGGAGGTTTGGTACAGCGAAGATCAAGCTGAAGCCGAACCCGAAGATCTATCGTCATCGGGAGTACCAACCTCAGGGCGATCGGGCCGAGGCCATGAAGAAGCTGTTGGCCGAGTTCATTGAGCGGGGATGGATGGAACCCTCCGACATTGAGTGGGCCAGCCCAGCCTTCATCGTGCCCAAGAAGGAGAAGGGCGAGTGGAGGTTGGTGGTTGATTACAGAGGTTTGAACGAGCAGACCGAGCACGACTCGTACTCGCTTCCCCTGATCGACTCCATCCTCCAAAAGCAACAGAAAAAGCGGATTTTCACGGTGTTGGACCTGAAACACGGTTACCACCAGATGCCGCTACACCCGGACTCCAGGCCTTGCACAGCGATGTCGACGCCGCTTGGGCCCATGCAGTGGAAAGTGGTGCCTATGGGTGCCAAGAATGGCAACGCCGTTTTCCAGCGCATGATGGAGGACCTACTCGGTCCTGTCCGGGACTGTGCCGATCCCTTCGTGGATGACATCATCATCGGGTCCGGCACGGAGAACATGACTGAGGATGAGCTCATCGACGCGCATGAGAAGGATCTGCGCCGAGTGCTCAGCGAGTTGGACAAACACAAATGGTGTGCAAGCCCACCAAAGCCTCACTATTCGTGAAGGAAGTGGAGTTCGCGGGTCACGTGGTTGGTCACGGGCAACGCCGTCCCATGCCTGGGAAGCTGGCGTCCCTGCACCACTGGGAGAAGCCCCAGACCATCAGCGAACTCCGGTCCTTCATGGGGTTCTGCAACTACTATTCGGGCTATGTCCGGATGTATGCAGAACTGTCGGGGCCGCTGCACAAGATGCTGCAAGTGGGCAAGTTCGATGGCCGGAAGGGGAGCAAAAAGAAGCTTGCCTGGACCCCTGAGGCTGAGGATGCGTTCAACCGCCTGAAGGAGCGACTCCTGGGGCAGTTGGGGTTGTTCCTGGTGGACCCGGACAAGGGATTCGTGCTACGGACAGACGCCTCGGACTATGCCGTGGGGGCAGTCCTCGAGCAAGTCTGGGACGACGGGACTCATGTTCCCGTGGCGTTTTGGAGCAGGATCCTGGCCGAGGGCCAACGCCGAACATGGACCGCGAGGGAGAAGGAGACATACGCCATTGTATGTGCGCTCAGGAAGTGGTCTGGCCACATCGGACTGCAGCCGGTGGTGGTTTGCACGGACCACCAGTCCCTACAGAGCTGGCACAAGGAGCATGTCGACACCCCCTCAGGACCAGCGGCTAGGAGGGCCCGATGGCACGAGACGTTCGCCAAGTTCGACCTCAGCGTCGTATATATCCCGGGGAAGGACAACACTGTGGCAGATTGCCTCAGTCGCTGGGCCTACCCCGCGGGCAAGGCGTGGATGGACATATCCAGCCATGGCGACGCCGAGGAGACCGAGGAGGCCAAGCGCATCATCGAGATGGAGAAGGTCATGGAGCAAGAGGGGATCAAGTGCTTTGTGGTGATGGCAAACCGTACGGACCTGGCCAAGTTCCGGGGTGCCCGCGTCCAAGCTATTCGAGAGGAAACCCTCGAGCAATGGATGGTGGCCCCTGTAGAGCTAGTCAGGTCGGTGCTCACAGAGGACTGGTCGGATGACTACGCGGCATCCGAGCACTGGAGCAAGTACTGGAATGCCGTGAGCGCCCCGTCGGACGACGAATGGCCCGAGGGCTTGACCGAGGATGGCGACAAGTTGTTCCTCAAGGACAAGCTGCTGGTGCCCGAGAACCGAGTGGAGGAGCTCATTGACCATTGGCACAACGCCCAGCTCATGCACCCTGGCCGAGACAAGATGCAGCAGGACCTGGAGTGGCGTTTCAAGTTCCCTTCGGGGTACTACGCCATCCTGGATAGGTACTGCAGCGACTGGCCGTGTGTCGTGCCACGAAGAGCCCCAACCACTCCACAGCGGGCAACCCGGTGTACACGGCTATACCGGAGGCCCCTATGCGGTCCGTGGCCATGGACGTGTTCGCCATGCCTGAGGTCACCGTGGAAGGAGAGACATACGACTGTGTCATCCTGGCGGTGGACAGGCACAGCGGGTATATCGTGGCAGTCCCGGGCAAGAAGTCCAAGAAGAAGAACAAGAAGGACAAGCATGGAGTGGGGCTGCAGGCCAAGACCGTCGCTAATGCCATGATCAGGCATTGGCTGACGATTTTCGATGTCCCAGCTGTCATCTGCAGCGATCGGGGCAGTCAATTCGTGGGGACGTGGTTCAAAACGATGTGCAAGCACATGGGGATTCGGCACGCCAAGACCGTGGCATACCACAGCCGGTCGAATGGCCGTGCTGAGGTGGCCGGGCGTCAGATGTTCGAGAAGTTCCGCCAGCTGCACATTGACGAACCGGGCCGGAACTGGTATAACTCGCTGTGGAGAGTGCTCCAGGCGTATCACGACCTTCCGGGACCCACTGGACTGTCGCCCCATCGCATCCTGTTCCTGCGGGATCGAGTGTCACGCACTCTCCCGTGGATGAACCATGGCAAAGTGGCCCGGGACGCGAACGCTATGATGTCTGAGGCGGACGACACGGCGGCCAAGGTGTGTAAGGCACTACAGGACGAGCATGACAAGAGGGCCAAGTACTTCAAGCAGGGAAAAGTCCAGAAGTATGCTGTCCAAGACACCGTGTGGGTGGAGCGGCACCACAAGGATGTCCTGTCCAGGCATCGGCAGGCGTCCTGGTATGTGCCGGGGGTAATCGTGCGGAAGGTCGGGCAGGATGTGTATGCGGTTCGTGTGGGGGATAACAAGATCCTGGACCGCGACCACACCCAGCTTCGTCCCCGAGCACCAGACCCCAGCGGACGTCCCGTCACCTTCGAGTTCACGGCCGGCGATGTGGACTCGGACGACGAGGGTGAGGACGACGATTTCACCGCGGAGAAGATCCTGGCGGACACGCCGGACCCGGGGACGCCTGGGGGAAGGCTTTATAAAGTCCGATGGAAGGGATTCGCCGCGTCCAGGGACTCGTGGGAACCTCCGAGCAGTTTCGTGCCGAGGTATACCACGGTCTGGATGGACTACCTAAAGAAAAAGGGTATTTCTTTGGATGTCAAGGACGTATTGGTCCATTTGGTTGCTGCTGTGGCACCGTAATGGATCCCCCCTTGGCATTTTGTTTGTTTCTGTGAATGGGGAGACAAGTGAGGGCGTTCATCCGGGGATTTTTCGGCCTTGATCGGCCATATACCCCCTTCACTCGATCTCCACATATATATTGCATTGTGGTATACTTATTTAGGTCGACCGACGACGTTTTTCTATCTTTGATCCCCTTGGTCCATGTTGTAGATCAAGAGGAGACCGGATATGGCGTAGGGCGCTGATTATCAGTGTCCTCACCCCTCTCTTGGGGCATGGGGGACGCCTACGACGTGTGTGGGGCCTCCATGTGTCCTTGGGACATGGAGGGGGGGTTTGGAGCCCATTGGGGTCCTCCCGTCCTCTCTTCATTGGTTTCCGAGCGGATACAACGCTCTGAGAAGGGGGGTGAAGCCGGTTCGGACCCCCGTGGCCATCTTGGGGTCACTTGGGGTGTGTATCTATGTGCCGGCAAGCCGCCATTGGCTGATATCATTCTCTCCCATCCACCTGATCTAACCCGATGTGATAGTGTGATAGGTTTGGCCATTCCGGCTATGAGCGGCCATATTCAGAACCGAGGCACCGCCAGCGGAGATTTATATATCGGAATATCAGGAATCAACAGGGTTTTATTATCATAATGTTTCCGTAATTTTTCAGCCTTTCGTTCTGATAGTCAATGTATCGGCGATTGTCAGTTGGCTCGCGATTTTGCGTTAACCGATTGGTTAACTGTTATTTCCAGATATTTTGGCGGAAACGTTTCTGAAGGGTCAGATTTCATCTGTAAAGGGTTCGTTGCTTCCGCATTTTTCTAAATAAGCACTCGAAACTTTAATCCGAATTTTTCGGGATGTCGAAATCGGATTTTCGACTTCGACATCGCCGCACTTGATTTGGACTTCTTCGATTGGTCATACTCCTTTCCCTATGCCCGAATCAGGTTTCCCTTATACTTGCCACCCATTTGACTTGGAGATATAAGGGAAACAAAAGCGAATCGTGGGATCACTTTGAAGAGCCATATCTACGCGCGAGTGTGAGGAATGAGAATAAGGAAGGTTGGGTTGGAACTGCCGTGGTCTCAACTTAATTTAGGAAGCATCAAACGCCTTTGGTGTGTGCACATGCCCGGTGTAGCAAGGGAAAAGGGTCAAGAGGGTATAAAGTGATATATAACTCTTGGACCGTGCAACCGAATATTTTAATGCGACTTTCGAGTGTGCCGCATGGGTGTTGGGGTTGCATAGCAACTTTCCTTGGGTTCCTACGTATTTTTAACGTGAAGTTATGCCAATGGAGGGACATGGCATATCATGGTGGGAGCCACTTTTGAGGGTATATTTTATATGTATGATATGTGTCTTGATATGCTCACGCCCATGTTATATATCTTCGTGTGGCCGAAGAGATGAGGAGCCATACGTGACAAGGGCATTGCCCATGTCCCAATTGTGGGATTCAAAGCGCTAGACCAAGTCTACCGCGTATGTATTGCTCATGGTATGTTTGACAAAGAGATCCATGGGTGCACTCCCATTTTCATGGGGCATGTAGATATTAGTGGCGAAGGTATCTCCATGCGACCGATTGGGGATCCAAGTGGGGGAATTGTTCGCAAATGGTCTCAATCATTTGTGTATTGAATCATGAGCGGATATCATGGGTGAGCGTAGACATATACTATCATGACAACTTTGTATTTGGTCATATTTTCATGTTTTTGACCTCAATTTTTGCTCATTTTTGCGTTTTGTGTACTTACCTGGTCGGCAAACAGCAAGAAGCCTATGGAGAGTCGAACCATGGTATGTTGTTCATATGTTGGCATATGCTTCGGAGTTGAACACCACCATATGTCGGATCGCGTACTCCATTTGGCTTGGCGCACGAAGGATCACAAGATTTGGTCTCAAGATCATGGGCTGACTTGGGCAGTGCGTGGCGCCCATATCCGAAGGGGTTTCGAGGGTAAAATGGGGATGTACATGGGCAGTGGCCTTTGGTCTCTATCCTCCATGAATAGTAGACTTCGATTCCATGCATGCTTCGAGCCTTCGGATAATTAGTAACTTCGATTTTGAGCATATTTTTGATATATGGCCAATATGGTATGAATTGGCAGTTTTTTGACATGTTATGAGTTCAAACTCATAGGTCATTTCTCTAAGCCCATTCGACTCCAAGTCCAACTAAGGTTATGTCAGGGTCGGGCATGGTCCTGAGTGCCACTCTAGGCCATGACACGCCACCTCACCTATTGGGCTAGGATTTAGAGGCTTGGGAGTGAACACATTTTTGGGGTTTATTTAGTGACTTTTGACATATGGCATTTAGCCATCTTATTGGACTGGGTTCAGGGCATAATGTTGGTGAGTCAAGGGAAGGTCTTGAGTCCAGGGAATGATCGGTCTATGGCTGTGATTGTGTAAGTTTCCATCTCTCCCCAACTTTGCTTCATATGTGTTCATATGCCAATTTCAGGGCTTTCTTCCTTGGTGCAATTCTTGTACATGCCCGCCACCGTGGGAATACCGGTGTGCTGAACGAAAGCCCGCAGCCCGATTTGGATTGTGAATTGGGTTATTGTTGGATTTGTGGGATCTGGTTGCCATTCAGGGTTGAAGGAGGATTGTATTTTCTATTTTCTATATTTTTGGTTTTGGACCCTGGATTTTGATAAATGCAAGCATTGATCCGGAGCAAGTCAGCAGGGATTACTGGCGGAAGGGGCACAGCGGGGGCCGGTCCTGGTAGGGACCTTCTTTAGAGTGTCAAGACCCCCCTAGGAATTGACGCATGGGGTTGCGTCAATTTTTTTGGGGGTCTAGACCCCCAAAGGAATTGACGCATAGAGTCGCGTCAATTATTTTGGGAATCTAGACCCCCATAGGAATTGACACATAGGGTCGCATCAATCATTTTCGGGGTCTAGACCCCCCTAGAAATTGACTCATAGGGTTGCGTCCATTATTTCCGGGGTCTAGACCCCCCTTAGAATTGACGCAGATGGTTGCGTCAATTATTTTGGTGGTCTAGAGTCCCCTAGGAATTGACGCATAGGGTTGCATCAACTCTTCAAGGGGTCTAGACCCCCCTAGAAATTGACGTACAGGGTCGTGTCAATTTGTTTGGGGGTCTAGACCCCCATAGGAATTGACGCATAGGGTTGCGTCGATTTTTTTGGGTGTCTGGACCCCCGTGGGAATGGACGCATAGGGTTGCGTCAATTATTTTGGGTGTCTAGACCCCCATAGCAATTGACGTATAGTGTTGCGTCAATTAATCTGGGGGGTCTAGACCCCAGTAGGAATTGACGCCTATGGCCGCGTCAACTATTTTGGGGGTACGGACGCCCATAAGAATTCACGCATCGGGTTGTGTCATTTTTTAGGGGGGTCTAGACCCCCCTAGGAATTGACGCATAGGGTTGCGTCAATTATTTTGGGGGTCTAGACCCCCATAGGAATTGACGCATAGGGTTGCGTCAATTATTTTCGGGGTCTAGACCCCCCTAGGAATTGACGCATAGGGTTGCGTCAATTATTTTGGGGGTCTAGACCCCCCTAGGAATTGACGCATAGGGTCACGTCAATTTTTTTGGGGGTCTAGACCCCCGTAGGAATTGACGCATAGGGTTGCGTCAATTTTTTTGGGGGTCTAGACCAACGTAAGAATTGGCGCATAGGGTCACGTCAATTTTTTTTGGGCGTCTAGACCGCCCTAGGAATTGACGCATAGGGTCACGTTAATTTTTTTTGGGGTCTAGACCCCCGTAGGAATTGACGCATAGGGTTGCGTCAATTATTTTGGGGGTCTAGACCCCCATAGGAATTGACGCATAGGGTTGCGTCAATTATCTCGGGGGTCTAGACTCCCCTAGAAATTGACGCATAGGGTTGCGTCAACTATTTTGGGGGTCTAGACCCCCGTAGGATTTGACGCGTAGGGTCGGGTCAATTTTTTTGGCGCCCTACACCCCCATAGGAATTGACGCATGGGGTTGCGTCAATTATTTTAGGGGTCTAGACCCCAATAGGAATTGACGCATAGGGTTGCGTCAATTATTTTGGGAGTTTATGCCCCCAGACAACTTGACACATGGGGTTGCGTCAATTTCTTTAGGGGTCTGGACCCCCATAGGAATTGACGCATAGGGTTCCGTCAATTTTTGGGGGGCTCCAGAACCCAAAAGGAATTGATGCATAGGGTTGCGTCAGTTTTTTTGGGGGTCTAGACCGCCATAGGAATTGACTCACAGGGTTGCGTCAATTATTTTGGGGCTCTAGACCCCCCTAGGAATTGACGAATAGGGTTGCGTCAATTATTTTGGGGGTCTAGACCCCCCTACGAATCGACGCATAGGGTTGCGTCAATTATTTTTGGTGCTTGGACCCCCATAGAAATTGACGCATAGGGTTCCGTTAGTTTTTTTTAGGGTCTAGACCCACATAGGAATTGACGCATAGGGTTGTGTCAATTTTTTTGGGGGTCTAGACCCCCCTAGGAATTGACGCATAGGGTCACCTCAATCATTTTGGGGGTCTAGACCCCGTAGGAATTGACGCATAGGGTTGCGTCAATTATTTTGGTGGTCTAGACCCCCATAGGAATTGACGCATAGGGTTGCGTCAATTATGTCGGGGGTCTAGACTCCCCTAGAAAGTGACGCATAGGGTCACGTCAAGTATTTTTGGGGTCTAGACCCCATAGGAATTGACGCATGGGGTCGCATCAATCATTTTGGGTGTCAAGACCCCCATAGCAACTGACGCACGGGGTTGCGTCAATTTTTTTGGGGGTCTAAACCCCCATAGGAATTGACGCATAGGGTCGCGTCAATTGTTTTGGGGATCTAGACCCCCATAGGAATTCACATATAGGGTTGCATCAATCATTTTCGGGGTCTGGGGCCCCCTAGGAATTGATGCATAGGGTTGCGTCCATTATTTCCGGGGTCTAGACCCCCCTTAGAATTGAAGCAGATGGTTGCGTCAATTATTTTGGGGGTCTAGACCCCCATAGGAATTGACGCATAGGGTCACGTCAATTATTTTTGGGGGTCTAGACCCCCATAGGAATTGACGCGTAGGGTCGCGTCAATCATTTTGAGTGTCAAGACCCCCATAGAAATTGACGCATGGGGTTGCGTCAATTTCTTTTGGGGTCTAGACCCCCATAGGAATTGACGCATAGAGTCGCGTCAATTATTTTGGGAATCTAGACCCCCATAGGAATTGACACATAGGGTTGCATCAATCATTTTCGGGGTCTAGACCCCCCTAGGAATTGACTCATAGGGTTGCGTCCATTATTTCCGGGGTCTAGACCCCCCTTAGAATTGACGCAGATGGTTGCGTCAATTATTTTGGTTGTCTAGAGTCCCCTAGGAATTGACGCATAGGGTTGCGCAAACTATTCAAGGGGTCTAGACCCCCTAGAAATTGACGCACAGGGTCGTGTCAATTTTTTTGGGGGTCTAGACCCCCATAGGAATTGACGCATAGGGTTGCGTCGATTTTTTTGGGTGTCTGGACCCCCATGGGAATGGACGCATAGGGTTGCGTCAATTATTTTGGGTGTCTAGACCCCCATAGCAATTGACGTATAATGTTGCGTCAATTAATCTTGGGGGTCTAGACCCCAGTAGGAATTGACGCCTATGGCCGCGTCAACTTTTCTGGGGGTACGGACGCCCATAGGAATTCACGCATCGGGTTGTGTAAATTTTTAGGGGGGTCTAGACCCCCCTAGGAATTGTCGCATAGGGTTGCGTCAATTATTTTTTGGGGGTCTAGACCCCCATAGGAATTGACGCATAGGGTTGCGTCAATTATTTTGGGGGTCTAGACCCCCCTAGGAATTGACGCATAGGGTCAGGTCAATTTTTTTGGGGGTCTAGACCCCCGTAGGAATTGACGCATCGGGTTGCGTCAATTTTTTTGGGGGTCTAGACCCCCGTCGGAATTGGCGCATAGGGTCACGTCAATTTTTTTTGGGGGTCTAGACCCCCCTAGGAATTGACGCATAGGGTCACGTCAATTATTTTGGGGGTCTAGACCCCCGTAGGAATTGACGCATAGGGTTGCGTCAATTATTTTGGGGGTCTAGACCCCCATAGGAATTGACGCATAGGGTTGCGTCAATTATCCCGGGGGTCTAGACTCCCCTAGAAATTGACGCATAGGGTTGCGTCAACTTTTTTGGGGGTCTAGACCCCCGTAGGAATTGACGCGTAGGGTCGCGTCAATTATTTTTGCGCCCTACACCCCCATAGGAATTGACGCATGGGGTTGCGTCAATTATTTTAGGGGTCTAGACCCCAATAGGAATTGACGCATAGGGTTGCGTCAATTATTTTGGGAGTTTATACCCCCAGACAACTTGACACATGGGGTTGCGTCAATTTCTTTAGGGGTCTGGACCCCCATAGGAATTGACGCATAGGGTTCCGTCAATTTTTGGGGGGCTCTAGAACCCCATAGGAATTGATGCATAGGGTTGCGTCAGTTTTTTTGGGGGTCTAGACCGCCATAGGAATTGACTCACAGGGTTGCGTCAATTTTTTTGGGGCTCTAGACCCCCCTAGGAATTGACGAATAGGGTTGCGTCAATTATTTTGGGGGTCTAGACCCCCCTACGAATCGACGCATAGGGTTGCGTCAATTATTTTTGGTGTCTAGACCCCCATAGAAATTGACGCATAGGGTTCCGTTAGTTATTTTTAGGGTTTAGACCCACATAGGAATTGACGCATAGGGTGGCGTGAATTATTGTGGGGGTCTAGACCCCCATAGGAATTGACACATAGGGTTGCATCAATTATTTTCTGTGTCTAGACCCCCCTAGGAATTGACGCATAGGGTTGCGTCAATTATTTTGGGGATCTAGACCCCCCTAGGAATTGACGCATAGGGTTGCGTCAATTTTTTTTGGGGGTCTAGACCCCCCTAGGAATTGACGCATAGAGTCACGTCAATCATTTTGGGGGTCTAGACCCCCGTAGGAATTGACGCATAGGGTTGCGTCAATAATTTTGGTGGTCTAGACCCCCATAGGAATTGACGCATAGGGTTGCGTCAATTATGTCGGGGGTCTAGACTTCCCTAGAAAGTGACGCATAGGGTCACGTCAAGTATTTAGGGGGTCTAGACCCCCATAGGAATTGACGCATGGGGTCGCGTCAATTTTTTTGAGTGTCAAGACCCCCATAGCAATTGACGCATGGGGTTGCGTCAATTTTTTTGGGGGTCTAGACCCCCGTAGGAATTGACGCACAGGGTCGCGTCAATTGTTTTGGGGATCTAGACCCCCATAGGAATTCACACATAGGGTTGCATCAATCATTTTCGGGGTCTAGACCCCCCTAGGAGTTGATGCATAGGGTTGCGTCCATTATTTCCGGGGTCTAGACCCCCCTTAGAATTGACGCAGATGGTTGCGTCAATTTTTTGGGGGTCTAGACCCCCATAGGAATTGACGCATATGGTCACGTCAATTATTTTGGGGGTCTAGACCCCCATAGGAATTGACGCGTAGGGTCGCGTCAATTATTTTGAGTGTCAAGACCCCCATAGAAATTGACGCATGGGGTTGCGTCAATTTTTTTGGGGGTCTAGACCCCCAAAGGAATTGACGCATAGAGTCGCGTCAATTATTTTGAGAATCTAGACCCCCATAGGAATTGACACATAGGGTTGCATCAATCATTTTCTGTGTCTAGACCCCCCTAGGAATTGACGCATAGGGTTGCGTCAATTTTTTTGGGGATCCAGACCCCCCTAGGAATTGACGCATAGGGTTGCGTCATTTTTTTTGGGGGTCTAGACCCCCCTAGGAATTGACGCATAGAGTCACGTCAATCATTTTGGGGGTCTAGACCCCCGTAGGAATTGACGCATAGGGTTGCGTCAATTATTTTGGTGGTCTAGACCCCCATAGGAATTGACGCATAGGGTTGCGTCAATTATGTCGGGGGTCTAGACTTCCCTAGAAAGTGACGCAAAGGGTCACGTCAAGTATTTAGGGGGTCTAGACCCCCATAGGAATTGACGCATTGGGTTGCGTCAATTTTTTTGGGTGTCAAGACCCCCATAGCAATTGACGCATGGGGTTGCGTCAATTTTTTTGGGGGTCTAGACCCCCATATGAATTGACGCACAGGGTCGCGTCAATTGTTTTGAGGATCTAGACCCCCATTGGAATTCACACATAGGGTTGCATCAATCATTTTCGGGGTCTAGACCCCCCTAGGAATTGATGCATAGGGTTGCGTTCATTATTTCCGGGGTCTAGACCCCCATTAGAATTGACGCAGATGGTTGCGTCAATTATTTTGGGGGTCTAGACCCCCATAGGAATGGACGCATAGGGTCACGTCAATTCTTTTGGGGGTCTAGACCCCCATAGGAATTGACGCGTAGGGTCGCGTCAATTATTTTGAGTGTCAAGACCCCCATAGAAATTGACGCATGGGGTTGCGTCAATGATTTTGGGGGTCTAGACCCCCAAAGGAATTGACGCATAGAGTCGCGTCAATTATTTTGGGAATCTAGACCCCCATAGGAATTGACACATAGGGTTGCATCAATCATTTTCGGGGTCTAGACCCCCCTAGGAATCGATGCATAGGGTTGCGTAGATTATTTCCGGGGTCTAGACCCCCCCTAGAATTGACGCAGATGGTTGCGTCAATTATTTTGGTGGTCTAGAGTCCCCTAGGAATTGACGCATAGGGTTGCATCAACTATTCAAGGGGTCTAGACCCCCCTAGAAACTGACGCACAGGGTCGTGTCAATTTTTTTTGGGGTCCAGTCCCCCATAGGAATTGATGCATAGGGTTGCGTCGATTATTTTGGGTGTCTAGACCCCCATGGGAATGGACGCATAGGGTTGCGTAAATTTTCTTGGGTGTCTAGACCCCCATAGCAATTGACGTATAGTGTTGCGTCAATTAATCTGGGGGGTCTAGACCCCAGTAGGAATTGACGCCTATGGCCGCGTCAACTATTTTGGGGGTACGGACGCCCATAGGAATTCACGCATCGGGTTGCGTCAATTATTTTGGGGGGTCTAGACCCCCCTAGGAATTGACGCATAGGGTTGCGTCAATTATTTTGGGGGTCTAGACCCCCCTAGGACTTGACGCATAGGGTCACATCAATTTTTTTGGGGGTCTAGATCCCCGTAGAAATTGACGCATAGGGTTGCGTCAATTTTTTGGGAGTCTAGACCCCCGTAGGAATTGGCGCATAGGGTCACGTCAATTTTTTTTGGGGGTCTAGATACCCCTAGGAATTGACGCAGAGGGTTGCGTCAATCTTTTTGCAGGTCTAGACCCCGAAAGAAATTGATGCATGGGGTTGTGTCAATTTTTTTGGGGGTCTAGACCCCCATAGGAATTGACGCATAGTGTTGCGTCAATTTTTTTTCGGGGTCTAGACCCCCCTAGGAATTGACGCATAGAGTTGCGTCAATTATTTTCAGGGTCTAGACCCCCCTAGGAATTGACGCATAGCGTTGCGTCAATTGTTTTGGGGGTCTAGACCCCCATAGGAATTGACACATAGGGTTGCATCATTTTTTTTGCTGGTCTAGACACCCCTAGGAATTGACGCATAGGGTTGCGTCAATTATTATGGGGGTCCAGACCCCCCTAGGGTCGCCTCATTTTTTTTTGGGGTCTAGACCCCCATAGAAATTGACGCATAGGGTTTCGTCAATTTTTTTCGGGGTCTAGACCCCCCTAGGAATTGACGCACAGGGTTGCGTCAATTTTTTTTGGGCTCTAGACCCCCCTAGGAATTGACGCATAGGGTTGCGTCAATTATTTTGGGGGTCTAGACCCCCCTACAAATTGACGCATAGGGTTGCGTCAATTTTTTTGGGGGTCTAGACCCCCCTACGAATTGACGCATAGGGTTGCGTCTATTTTTTTTGGTGTCTAGACCCCCATAGGAATCGACGTATAGGGTTGCGTCAGTTTTTTTGGGGGTCTAGAGCCCCCTAGGATTTGACGCATCGGGTTGCCTCAATTCTTCTGGGGCTCTAGACTCCCCTAGTATTTGACGCATAGGTTTGCGTCAAACATTTTGGAGGTCTAGACCCCCCTACGAATTGACGCACAGGGTTGCGTCAATCATTTCTGGGGTCTAGACCCCCCTAGGAATTGACGCATAGGGTTGGTTCAATTATTTTGGGGGTCTAGACCCCCATAGGAATTGACGCATAGGGTTACGGCAATTTTTTTTGTGGCCTAGACCCCCATAGATATTGACGCATAGGGTTCCGTGAATTTTTTTCGGGGTCTAGACCCACATAGCAATTGACGCATAGGGTCACGTCAATTTTTTGGGGGTACAGACCCCCCTAGGAATTGACGCATAGGGTTGTGTCAATTTTTTTGGGGGTCTAGACACCCATAGGAGTTGACGCATAGGGTGGCGTCAATTTTTTTGGGGGTCTAAACCCCCATAGGATTTGACATATAGGATTTCGTCAATTATTTTGGGGGTCTAGACCCCCATAGGAATTGACATATAGGGTTTCGTCAATTATTTTGGGGGTCTAGACCCCCATAGGACTTGACGCATAGGGTTGCGTCAATTACTTTTGGGGGGTCTAGACCCCATTAGGAATGGACGCATATGTCCGCGTCAACTATTTTGGGGGTACGGACCCCCATAGGAATTGACGCATAGGGTTGCGTCAATTTTTTTGGGGGTCGTGACCGGCATATGAATTGACGCATAGTGTTGCGTCAATTTTTTTGGGGGTCCAGACCGGCATATGAATTGACTCGTAGGGTTGCGTCAATTAATTTGGGGGTCTGGAACCCCATGCGAACTTACGCATAGGGTTGCGTCAATTTTTTTTGGGGTCTAGACCCCCCTAGGAATTCACGCATAGGGATGCGTCAATTGTTTTCGGCGTCTAGACCCCATAGGAATTGACGCATAGGGTTGCATCCATTATTTTGCTGGTCTAGACACCCCTAGGAATTGACGAACAGGGTTGCGTCAATTATCTTGGGGAGTCTAGACCCCAGTAGAAATTGACGCATAGGGTCGCCCCATTATTTTTTGGGGTCTAGACCCCCATAGGAATTGACGCATATGGTTGCGTCAATGATTTTGGGGGTCTAGACCCCCATAGGAATTGACGCGCAGGGTCGCATACATTTTTTTGGGGGTCTAGACACCCATAGGAATTGACGCATAGGGTTGCGTCAACTATTTTCGGGGTACGGACCCCCATAAGAATTGAACATTATGGTTGCGTCAATTATTTTCGGGTTCTAGACCCGCATAGGAATTGACGCATAGTGTTGCGTCAATTTTTTTCGGGGTCTAGACCCCCATAGGAATTGACGCATAGGGTTGTGTCAATTCTTTTTGGGGTCTAGACCCCCATAGGAATTGACGCATAGGGTTGCGTCAATTTTTTAGGGGCTCTAGACCCCCATAGGAATTGACGCATAGTGTTGCATCAATAATTTTAGGGGTTCAGACCGGCATAGGAATTGATGCATAGTGTTGCCTCAATTATTTTTGGGGTCTGGACCGGCATAGGAATTGACGCATAGGGTTGCATAATTTTTTTTGGGGCCCTAGACCCCCCTATGAATTGATGCATAGGGTTGCGTCAATTGTTTTGGGGGTCTAGACCCCCATAGGAACTGACGCCTAGGGTTGCGTCAATTATTTTGGTGGTCTAGACCACCATAGGAATTGACGCATATGGTTGCGTCAATTATTTTGGGGGTACGGACCCCCATAGCAATTGACGCATAGGGTTGCGTCAACTATTTTGGGGGTACGGACCCCCATAGGAATTGACGCATAGGGTTGCATCAATCATTTTCGGGGTCTAGACCCCCATAGCAATTGACGCATATGGTTCCGTCAATTCTTTTGGGGGTCTAGACCCCCATAGGAATTGACGCATAGTGTTGCGTCAATTATTTTCCGGGTCTAGACCGGCATAGGAATTGACGCATAGTGTTGCGTCAATTGTTTTGGGGGTCTAGACCCCCATAGGAATTGACGCATAGTGTTGCGTCAATTATTTTTGGGGTCTAGACCGGCATGAGAATTGACTCACAGGGTTGCGTCAATGATTTTGGGGGTCTAGACCCCCCTAGAAATTGACGCATAGTGTCGCGTCAATTATTTTGGGGGTCTAGACCGGCATAGAAATTGACTCATAGGGTTGCGTCAAATATTTTGGGGGTCTAGACCCCCATAGGAATTGACGCATAGTGTTGCGTCAATTATTTTGGGGGTCTAGACCGGCATAGGAATTGACGCATAGGGTTGCGTCAATTATTTTGGGGGTGTAGACCCCCCTAGGAATTGATGCATAGTGTTGCGTCAATTTTTTTGGGGGTCTAGACCGGCATAGAAATTGACTCATAGGGTTGCGTCAATTATTTTGGGGGTCTACACCCCCATAGGAATTGACGCATAGTGTCGCGTCAATTATTTTGGCGGTCTCGACCGGCATACGAATTGGCTCATACGGTTGCGTCAATCATTTTGGGGGTCTAGACCCCCATAGAAATTGACGCATAGGGTTGCATCAATTATTTTGCTGGTCTAGACACCCCTAGGAATTGACACATACGGTTGCGTCAATTATTTTGGGGGGTCTAGACCCCAGTAGGAATTAACGCATAGGGTCACCTCATTTTTTTTGGGGTCTAGACCCCCATAGGAATTGACGCACAGGGTCGCGTCAATTATTGTGGGGGTCTAGACCCCCATAGGAATTGACGAATAGGGTTGCGTCAATTAATTTGGGGGGTCTAGAGCCCAGTAGGAATTGACACATAGGGTCGCGTCAACTATTTTGGGCCTACAGACCCCCATAGGAATTGACGCATAGGGTGGTGTCAATTTCTTTGGGGTCCAGACCCCCATAGGAATTGACGCATAGGGTTGCATCAATTTTTTTTGGGGTCTAGACGCCCATAGGAATGGACGCATAGTGTTGCGTCAATTTTTTTGGGGGTCAAGACCCCCATAGGAATTGACGCATACTGTTGCGTCAATTATTTTGGGGGTCTAGACCGGCATAGGAATTGACGCATAGGGTTGCGTCAATTATGTTGCGGCCCTAGACCCCCCTGTGAATTGACGCGTAGGGTTGCGTCAATTTTTTTTGGGGTCGAAACCCCCCTAGAAATGGCGCATACGGTTGCGTCAATTACTTTGGGGGGTCTAGACCCCAGAAAGAATCGACGCATAGGGTCTCTTCATTTTTTTCTTGGTGTCTAGACACCCATAGGAATTGACGCATAGGGTTGCGTCAATCCTTTCGGGGGTCTAGACCCCATTAGGAAGTGACGCACAGGGTCGCGTCAATTATTTTAGGGTCTAGACCCCCATAGGAATTGACGAATAGGGTTGCGTCAATCGTTTTGAGGGTCTAGACCGGCATAGGAATTGACTGATAGCGTTGCCTGATTTTTTTCTGGGGGTCTAGACACCCATAGGAATTGACACATAGGGTTCTGTCAATTATTTCGGGGGTCTAGACCCCATTAGGAATTGACACACAGGGTCGCGTCAATTATTTTGGGGGTCTAGACCCCCATAGGAATTGACGCATAGGGTTGCATCCATTTTTTTTGGGGTCTAGACCCCCATAGGAATTGACACGTAGGGTTGCATCAATTATTTTGGGGGTCTAGACCGGTATAGGAATTGACGCATAGGGTCGCGTCAATCATTTTGGGGGTCTAGACCGGCATAGGAATTGACTGATAGCGTTGCCTGATTTTTTTCTGGGGGTCTAGACACCCATAGGAATTGACGCATAGGGTTGTGTTAATACCCCGGGGGTCTAGACCCCATTTGGGATTGACACACAGGGTCGCGTCAGTTATTTTGGGGGTCTAGACCCCCATAGGAATTGACGCATAGGGTTGCGTCCATTATTTTTGGGGTCTAGACCCCCATAGGAATTGACACATAGGGTTGCATCAATTATTTTGGGGGTCTAGACCGGTATAGGAATTGACGCATAGGGTCGCGCCAATTCTTTTTGCGGTCTAGACCCCCCTAGAAATTGACGCACAGGGTTGCGTCAATTATTTTGGGGGTCTAGACCCCCATAGGAATTGACGCATAGGGTTGCGTCAATTTTTTTGGGGGTCTAGACCCCGATAGGAATTGACACATAGGGTTGCATCAATTATTTTGGGGGTCCAGACCGGCATAGGAACTGACTCATAGGGTTGCGTCAATTTTTTTTGGGGTCTAGACCCCCATACGAATTTACCCATAGGGTTGCGTGCATTTTTTTGGGGGTCTAGACCCCCCTAGGAATTGACGCATAGGGTTGTGTCAATTATTTTGGGGTGTGCACCGGAATAGGAATTGACGCATAGGGTTGCGTCAATTGTTTTGGGGGTCTAGACCCCCCTAGGAATTGACGCATAGGGTTGCGTCAATTATTTTGGGGTCTACACCGGCATAGGAATTGACGCATAGGGTTGCGTCAATTATTTTGAGGGGTCTAGACCCCAGTAGGAATTGACGCATTGGGTTGCGTCAATTATTTTTCGGGGTCTAGACCCCAGTAGGCATTGACGCATAGGGTCGCCTCATTTGTTTTGGGGTCTAGACCACCATAGGAATTGACACACAGGGTCGCGTCAATCATTTTGGGGGTCTAAACCCCCATAGGAATTGACGCATAGGGTTGCGTCAGTTATTTTGGGGGGTCTAGAGCCCAGTAAGAATTGACGCATAGGGTTGCGTCAACTATTTTCGGTGTACGGACCCTCATAGGAATTGACGCATGGGGATGTGTCAATTATTTTGGGGGTCTAGACCGGCATAGGAATTGGCGCATAGTGTTGCGTCAATTATTTTGGGGGTCTAGACCAGCATAGGAATTGACGCGTAGGGTCGCGTCAATTATTTGGGGGGGTCTAGAGCCCAGTAGGAATTGACGCATAGGGTTGCGTCAACTATTTTGGGGGTACGGACCCCCATAGGAATTGACTCATAGGGTGGCGTCAATTATTTTGGGGGTCTAGACCCCCATACAAATTTACGCATAGGGTTGCGTCCATCTTTTTGGGGGTCTAGACCCCCATAGGAATTGAGGCAGAGGGTTGCGTCAATTATTTTGGGGGTCTAGACCCCCATAGGAATTGACGCATAGTGTTGCGTCCATTTTTTTGGGGGTCTAGACCCCCCTACGAATTGACACATAGGGTTGCGTCAATTCATTTGGGGGGTCTAGACCCCAGAAGGAATTGACGCATAGGGTCTCCTCATTTTTTTCTGGGTGTCCAGACACCCATCGGAATTGACGCATAGGGTTGCGTCAATTATTTCGGGGGTCCAGACCCCATTAGGAAGTGACGCACAGGGTCGCGTCAATTATTTTGGGGGTCTAGACCCCCATAGGAATTGACGCATAGCGTTGTATCGATTTTTTTGGGGGTCTAGACCCCCATAGTAATTGACGCATACAGTTTCCCCAATTATTTTGGAGGTCTTGACCGGCATAGGAATTGACGCATAGGGTCGCGTCAATTATTTTGGGGGTCTAGACCCCCCTAGGAATTGACGCATAGCGTTATGTCAATTATTTTGGGGTCTAGACTCCCCTAGGAATTGGCGCCTATTGTTGCGTCAATATTTTTCCGGGGTTTAGACCCCCATAGGAATTGAGGCATAGGGTTGCGTTAATTTTTTTGGGGGTCTAGAACCCCATAGAAATTGACACATGGGGTTGCGTCAATTTTTCTGGGGGTCTACACCCCCATAGCAACTGACTCATAGGGTTGCGTCAATCATTTTGGGGGTCCAGTGAAGCCGGTTCGGACCCCCGTGGCCATCTTGGGGTCACTTGGGGTGTGTATCTATGTGCCGGCAAGCCGCCATTGGCTGATATCATACTCTGCCATCCACCTGACCTAACCCGATGTGATAGTGTGATAGGTTTGGCCATTCCGGCTATGAGCGGCCATATTCAGTACCGAGGCACCGCCAGCGGAGATTTATATATCGGAATATCAGGAATCAACAGGGTTTTATTATCATAATGTTTCCGTAATCTTTCAGCCTTTCGTTCTGATGGTCAATGTATCGGCGACTGTCAGTTGGCTCGCGATTTTGCGTTAACCGATTGGTTAACTGTTCTTTCCAGATATTTTGGCGGATATTCCGTTGAAGGGTCAGATTTCATCAGCAAAGGGTTCGTTGCTTCCGCAATTCTCTAAATAAGCACTCGAAATTTTAATCAGAATTTTTCGCGATGTCGAAATCGGATTTTCGACTTCGACATCGCCGCACTTGATTTGGACTTCTTCGAGTGGTCATACTCCTTTCCCTATACCCGAATCAGGTTTCCCTTATACTTGCCACCCATTTGACTTGGAGATATAAGGGAAACAAAAGCGAATCGTGGGACCACTTTGAAGGACCATATCTACGCGCGAGTGTGAGGAAAGAGAATAAGGAAGGTTGGGTTGCAAGCGCCTTAGTCTCAACTTAATTTAAGAAGCATCAAACGCCTTTGGTGCGCACACATGCCCGGTGTAGCAAGGGAAAAGGGTCAAGAGGGTAATATTTTAATGCGACTTTCGAGTGTGCCGCATGAGTGTTGGGGTTGCATAGCAACTTTCCTTGGGTTCCTACGTATTTTTAACGTGAAGTTATGTCAATGGAGGGACATGGCATATCATGGTGGGAGCCATATTTTGAGGGTATGTGTTGTATGCATGGTATATGTTTGATATGCTCACGCCCATGTTATATATCTTCGTGTGGCCGAAGAGATGGGGAGCCATACGTGACAAGGGCTTTGCCCATGTCCCAATTGTGGAATTCAAAGCGCTAGACCAAGTCTACCGCGTATGTATTGCTCATGGTATGTTTGACAAAGAGATCCATGGGTGCACTCCCATTTTCATGGGGCATGTAGATATTAGTGGCGAAGGTATCTCAACGCGCCCGATTGGGGATCCAAGTGGGGGAATTGTTCGCAAATGGTTCCAATCATTTGTGTATTGAACCATGAGCGGATATCATGGGTGAGCATAGAGATATACTACCATGACAACTTTGTATTTGGTCATATTTTCATGTTTTTGACCTCAATTTTTGCTCATTTTTGCGTTTTGTGTACTCACCTGGTCAGCAAACAGCAAGAAGCCTATGGAGAGTCGAACCATGGTATGTTGTTCATATGTTGGCATATGCTTTGGAGTTGAACACCACCATATGCCGGATCGCGTACTCCATTTGACTTGGCGCACGAAGGATTACAAGAATTGGTCTGAAGATCATGGGCTGACTTGGGCAGTGCGTGGCGCCCATATCTGAAGGGGCTTCGAGGGTAAAGTGGGATGTACATGGGCATTGGTCTTTGATCTCTATCCTCCATGAATATTAGCCTTCGATTCCATGCATGCTTTGAGCCTTCGGATAAGTGGTAACTTCAATTTTGAGCATATATTTGATATATGGCCAATATGGTGTGAATTGGCAGTTTTTTGGCATGTTATGAGTTCAAACTCATAGGTCATATCTCTAAGCCCATTCGACTCCAAGTCCAACCAAGGTTATGTCAGGGTAGGGCATGGTCCTGAGTGCCACTCTAGGCCATGACACGCCACCTTCCCCATTGGGCTAGGATTTAGAGGCTTGGGAGTGAACACATTTTTGGGGTTTATGTAATGACTTTTGACATATGGCATTTAACCATCTTATTGGACTGGGTTCAGGGCATCATGTTGGTGAGTCAAGGGAAGGTTTTGAGGCCAGGGAATGAGGGGTCTATGGCTGTGATTGTATAAGTTTCCATCTTTCCCCAACTTTGCTTTATTTGTGTTCATATGTCAATTTCAGGGCTTTCTTCCTTGGTGCAATTCTTGTACATGCCCGCCACCGTGGGAATACCGGTGTGCTGAACGAAAGCCCGCAGCCTGATTTGGATTGTGAATTGGGTTATTGCTACACTTGTGGGATCTGGTTGCTGTTCAGGGTTGAAGGAGGATTACATTTTCTATATTTTTGGATTTGGACCCTGGATTTTTGAGGATTTTGAGAAATGCAATCGTTGATCCGGAGCAAGTCAGCAGGGGTGACAGGCGGAAGGGGTACAGCGGGGGCCGGTCCTGGTAGGGACCTTCTTTATGGTAGCAGAGGCTTACCTGCTGCCCCTACCTACCGCCGACCCGGGGACTTGGGCCCTCATGAGCCCTGCCCAAGTACGCCCCGGGTGCGTATTGTGGACTCGGTGGAGACCACACCGGAGATTGGGGCCATAGAAGAACCGAGACGTTCAAGAGCATGGCGAACTCCGGAAGTGGAAGCCCGAAGAGAAGTACGACAATCGGGAAGAGGAGGACGTGACATGGAGGACCTGGTCTCCATGTGTGAGCGTCGCTGCCGAAAGGCATGCAACCTCCGCTCCGCCGCGGAGGACTCTGATGAGGCTTGCCACTCAGGCAGCAGTGGAGGACGGGCCCGGCGCTACCGGAAGCGCGGGTCACCAAAGTCCGCGGCAAGGGACGCCGGGGCTAACGACACGGACCCCAGCCCGGTCAGGCTGTGGGAATCCGAGGGGCACTCCGAGGGCTATCGGACAGCCTACGAGCCACCTTCGGAGCCGGAGATGTCCGCGCCGATCGCCAGGGCGCATACGGCCCCCGAGCCAGCCCTGCAGCACGACGCCGAGGGCTTGGAGAGGCCAGCCAGGGCCCGGACGGCACCTGTGCCCCGGCACACGGGACCAGAGACGGACGCCATAGGCGATACGCCCATGGGCGATGAGTCAGAGGTGCCGGGAACCGCGGGATGTGCTGAATCCGGCGGAAAGCACGCTGCGTGCCACTGCGAGCACGTGTCCTTCCTCATGGGCAAGTACCCAAAGATGGGGATGGACGCCATCGTGCGTCATCTGGACCGCCTGGACAATGCCAAGGATGCCCTAGAGGAGGACGTCGCGGGGATCCTGGACGATCAGTCGGCCGCGGAGAACCACATGGAGGAGCTGCGAGCGGATCAGGCCCGGTACCGGGAGAATCTGGAGCTGGCCCTGCAGAAGCAGCAGCAAGTGGTGGACAGCCTCCTCCACTTAGTGGAGGACATGTCGGGACGCTTGAGAAGGCTAGAGGAGCGACAGCCCCTCGCCTCGGGTCCGGAGCTCCCGGCAAAGCCGGCCGCGGTGGAGCTGGTGGAGCGGGTTAAGACCCTCAGGAGCGCCATGGAGAAACCCATGGGCGGCCCTGCAGAGGCACCATACGCGCCTCCGCGTGTTGACCCGGGTGCGCTGCCGTATGTTCCCCTGTTCAGCGAATCCACAATGCTCGGGGAACACACGGCACCAGCTGGGTCCATGCGGGAAGGGCACGTGACCACGGACCCGAGGAGCCTGACGGTACAGATGTCCCATGCCGCCCAGGATGTACCGCTCACAATGAACATGGCAGTCTATGCAGAAGAGAAGATCGAGATCCAGAACCAGACCATGCAGGGGCGAACCATGGGAAGCGCCGACGGACGTGGTCGAGGCCATCCAAGCGGAAACCTGTGGGCGAAGGACCCCAATACGGGGATATGGACGGCCGATGGAGCAAATCCTTCCCGCATTCCCAACCCCATGGGTTCAGGCCCAACTGGACCGCACTCCATGGAGGAGAGGGATGTACGGGGAGTGTACTCACACCCCCCGGCCACAGGTGGTATCCGTCTCGGTGGGGTGGTGGCTGGAGACGTCGGAGACGCCATCAGGATCGACGACCTCAGGGGAATCAAGATCCCCTATTACGACGGGAACCCGTCCAACCCGGATGACTTCATCCTGGACTGGGAGGACTTCGCCGAGGAGGTCGTCGGCGAGATGCGGGGAGCGCCGCGGGACAAGTGGGTGTGCCGGACATTCCCACACCGGCTGGCGCAAGACCTGAAGGAGGAGCTGCGGGATCAGATCCGAGAAGGATTGATCCGTACGGAGCAGGCCTGCCTTCAGTGGCTGGAGGATGAGGAGCGGGTGGACGCTCGGAATCAGAAGCTGGAGGACCTGTGGTCCATTCCGCTGCCGCTGGACCGCGGTGAGTTGCGGGTCCGGGAGTGGAACCGGTATCTGCGGAAGTACCGCAGATGCCTCAAGCTGGTGGAAGACTGGAACGAGGCCAGTGAAATCCGCCACTTGCTGAAGGACGTCCTCCCCAGCAACTGGAAGAGACGAGTGGAGGACGAGGGGAAGAAGCGCGCCAAGAAGCGGGTGGCGGTGCGGATCATGGCGGCGGAGGATACCCATTCGGGTATCATGGAGTTCTTCAGGAGGAACCTGGGCGAACCCAACCGGATGTTGGGCCTGAAGAACGCCGTGTACGTGGAGGTATTTGGGGACTCCATGGGGCAAAGACTGCTGCGCCTCAACAACGTGGAGTGGAGGCGCGGGGAGCCGCTGAGGATGCAAGTCATCTTCGCCCGCATGAGCCTCGACGAGATCGTGAAGTACATCACGGTGGAGCTGAAGCTCAATGCGAAGAACGAGGCCCACGTGCAGGATCGACATGGTCATGGACAACGAGGCCACCGAGAAGACCGCCATCATCGAGAGATCCAGGAGGACACGGCCAACTCCGCGGAGGATGGTAGTGGAAGTGGCCAAGACCACTGGTCCCGGGAGGATCACGAGGAGGCCCAACGTGAAGAACCATGGGCAGGATCGGTCCAGATGGAGCCAGGTGGGACCCAAGAAGGGCAAAGAGCCAAGGAGAATCGGGAACCCACCGCTCTCGTTCCGGGAGTACAGGTCTCAGCACGACAGCTGCTGGGTCTGTTATGGCAAGGGAAATAACCATGCACACGACCACCGTCAGTGCAAGGTGTATGAGGCGGACAAGAAGGCCTACTTCGCAGCCCACCCCGAGAAGAAGCCCAAGGAGCAGCGGATTTCCGACTGGAAGGCGAAGAGCGGAGATGGGGGAAAAGGCCAAGGCAAAGGCCAAGGAAAAGGCGGAGGAAGAGGCTATGGTGGTGGGCCTGGCCAAGACCGACGAGTGAGGTCGATCGAGGAGGTTGCTGAGGACATGTTGAGGACGTTGGAGGAACTCAGAGCCCAGCAACGTGGTGGACAAAGTCCTGGCGGATCGCAGCCGGAAGGGGCTGCGGGAAGCCAAGTCTAGAGGAGCCCCCACGGGAGTGGGACCTCGGAGGTCTCTCCTCCGAAAATCAGTGGAATCCCAGAGAAAGCGAAGGCACATCGGGTGCCGAAGAAGGCTCCGGAAGAGCCAAAACCACTGAGTTTCGCCACTCCCAACCCCTGGAGCGCCCTGCCAAGGGAAGTACATGTGGGTACGGGACATGGCAAGAAGGAAGGAGCGACCACGGAGAGACCTGTGGACGGGCAGGACCAACCCAAGATCTACACCATCCGCGACCATACTCTTGAAGTCCTGATGCACCCGGACGTGCTAGAGTTGCATGCCGTGAGAGTCGTCCATACACCTCATGGCGACGAGCAGCAGTTGCACTTGAAGGTGCGAGTACGGTGCGGACGAGAGGAGAAGGTGGTGGATGTGTTGGTGGATACGGGTGCCCAGGTGAGCCTGGTCCGGAGAGGGTTGTTCAAGGAGGAATTCCTGCAGCCCAGCCGGAGACCGGTCCGCCTGAACGTCGCCAACAGAGAGATCATGGGTGGGGGCACCCATGAGGCCACCATCAGTATGGAATTCTGGGAGCATGAGCGCTTGAACCGCCCTGATCAGGCGAAGAGAAGCACTCTATCCGGGAACTTCTATGTGGCCGACATTACTGATTGGGATATGATCATGGGGTACGACTTCATGGCGGCCAACGCCATTGGAGCCCTTCCCCATCGCGCAACACTGGTCCGGGAGGACGATGAATGCCTCACATGGCTGTCCACGGATTATGCGTGCGGGTCATCCCAATGGAACGCCGAGGAAGAGGATCGAATCGTCCGAGCGGTGCAAGCTGTGGGTGCCAAGTCCAGAGGAGACCGTGGGGTTCAGCTCACGGAGTATGGAATGGCGCCGCAAGTGTACGCCAGGATGATTCAGACGCTGGGAGCTGTAGCGCCCGAGACGGACGTCTTCGCGTCCCGGGATGCCCCACTTCTGCGGAAGTGTAGGAGGCATTGGCATCGAGGAGACTCAGCCTGGCACAGGCATTGGGGTTTGAAGGAGTGGGGACCCATGTATTCGCATGGCTCCCTGGACAATACCAGACGTACGGTGGAAAAGATCATCGCGGGTAGGGCGAAGGGGATCCTGGTCATAACCGGCATAGGATCCACCCCATGTCCGCTGGAGGGTCTCAAGCCGACGCTGGACTCCATCACCCTGAACGAGATGTCATTCGGGCCAGAGGAGGAGTTGTTCATCGACGCCAAGGGTGCATCAATGCCCTCCCCGGGTCCAGCGTGGGGTACCAAGGCTTTCCTGGTGGATGGGGCGCAAGCCCAGCCCACGGGTGATGAAGCATTCATCCGTAGGGTGGAGGCGGTGCCCATGAAGGTCATGTTTGAGCCCAAGGAGGGGACGGATCAGCCTATTGATGGTATTGACGTCCTGTCCCATGCCGAGATCGACGACGTTGTCAACTACATGCGGATGGGGATGCACGACCGTGTGGCAGCCAAGAAGAGGCGGGCCATGGTCACATCTCCGCATTGGTGGGATGACAAGATGTTGGTCACCGGCAAGTACGAGAGGGATGAGTTCGTGGCGAGGGTCATGGATCACATCGCGGACCAATACGATGGTCCGGTTGGGTCGGACCCACCAACGTGGGGTTTTCCAACAGTGGGAACCGGTAGCGACGAGCACCAGCCCGAGGCCGCAAATTTTCGAAGATTATCGGTGGGAGTCGAGACCCACGACGATGAAGACGGCATATCGGACGAGGAGAAGTCGGAATCGGATCCAGAAGAGGCCTATACCGCAGTGCGGTCGGTTGTATCTATACCGAAGCAAGCGGCTGAAGAGGCCCAGGAGAACCCGAAGGTCGCCGAGCTGAAGGAGAGGCTGATCAAGGCCTATCCGCGGCTATTCCGTGGCGTCGCCAACAAGGACCCTCCAGATCGTGGGAGGTTTGGTACAGCGAAGATCAAGCTGAAGCCGAACCCGAAGATCTATCGTCATCGGGAGTACCAACTTCAGGGCGATCGGGCCGAGGCCATGAAGAAGTTGTTGGCCGAGTTCATTGAGCGGGGATGGATCGAACCCTCCGACAGTGAGTGGGCCAGCCCAGCCTTCATCGTGCCCAAGAAGGAGAAGGGCGAGTGGAGGTTGGTGGTTGATTACAGAGGTTTGAACGAGCAGACCGAGCACGACTCGTACTCGCTTCCCCTGATCGACTCAATCCTCCAAAAGCAACAGAAAAAGCGGATTTTCACGGTGTTGGACCTGAAACACGGTTACCACCAGATGCCGCTACACCCGGACTCCAGGCCCTGCACAGCGATGTCGACGCCGCTGGGGCCCATGCATTGGAAAGTGGTGCCTATGGGTGCCAAGAATGGCAACGCCGCTTTCCAGCGCATGATGGAGGACCTACTCGGTCCTGTCCGGGACTGTGCCGATCCCTTCGTGGATGACATCATCATCGGGTCCGGCACGGAGAACATGACTGAGGACGAGCTCATCGACGCGCATGAGAAGGATCTGCGCCGAGTGCTCAGCGAGTTGGACAAGCACAACATGGTGTGCAAGCCGGCCAAAGCCTCACTCTTCGTGAAGGAAGTGGAATTCGCGGGTCACGTGGTTGGTCACGGGCAACGCCGTCCCATGCCTGGGAAGCTGGCGTCCCTGCACCACTGGGAGAAGCCCCAGACCATCAGCGAACTCCGATCCTTCATGGGGCTCTGCAATTACTATTCGGGCTACGTCCGGATGTATGCAGAACTCTCGAGGCCGCTGCACAAGATGCTGCAGGTGGGGAAGTTCGATGGCCGGAAGGGGAGCAAGAAGAAGCTTGCCTGGACCCCTGAGGCTGAAGATGCGTTCAACAGCCTGAAGGAGCGACTCCTGGGGCAGTTGGGGCTGTTCCTGGTGGACCCGGACAAGGGATTCGTGCTACGGACAGACGCCTCGGACTATGCCGTGGGGGCAGTCCTCGAGCAAGTCCGGGACGATGGGACTCATGTTCCCGTGGCGTTTTGGAGCAGGATCCTGGCTGAGGGCCAACGCCGAACATGGACCGCGAGGGAGAAGGAGACATACGCCATTGTATGTGCGCTCAGGAAGTGGTCTGGCCACATCGGACTGCAGCCGGTGGTGGTTTGCACGGACCACCAGTCCCTACAGAGCTGGCACAAGGAGCATGTCGACACCCCCTCAGGACCAGCGGCTCGGAGGGCCCGATGGCACGAGACGTTCGCCAAGTTCGACCTCAGCGTCGTGTACGTCCCGGGGAAGGACAACACTGTGGCAGATTGCCTCAGTCGCTGGGCCTACCCCGCGGGCAAGGCGTGGATGGACATATCCAGCCATGGCGACGCCGAGGAGACCGAGGAGGCCAAGCGCATCATCGAGATGGAGAAGGTCATGGAGCAAGAGGGGTTCAAGTGCTTTGTGGTGATGGCAAACCGTACAGACCTGGCCAAGTTCCGGGGCGCCCGAGTCCAGGCTATTCGAGAGGAAACCCTCGAGCAATGGATGGTGGCCCCTGTAGAGCTAGTCAGGTCGGTGCTCACAGAGGACTGGTCGGATGACTACGCGGCATCCGAGCACTGGAGCAAGTACTGGAATGCCGTGAGCGCCCCGTCGGACGACGAATGGCCCGAGGGCTTGACCGAGGATGGCGACAAGTTGTTCCTCAAGGACAAGCTGCTTGTGCCCGAAAACCGAGTGGAGGAGCTCATCGACCATTGGCACAACGCCCAGCTCATGCACCCTGGCCGAGACAAGATGCAGCAGGACCTGGAGTGGCGTTTCAAGTTCCCTCCGGGGTACTACGCCATCCTGGATAGGTACTGCAGCGACTGTGCCGTGTGTCGGGCCACGAAGAGCCCCAACCACTCCACAGCGGGCAACCCGGTGTACGTGGCTATACCGGAAGCCCCTATGCGGTCCGTGGCCATGGATGTATTCGCCATGCCTGAGGTCACCGTGGAAGGAGAGACCTATGACTGTGTCATCCTGGCGGTGGATAGGCAGAGTGGGTATATCGTGGCGGTCCCTGGCAAGAAGTCCAAGAAGAAGGACAAGAAGGACAAGCATGGAGTGGGGCTGCAGGCCAAGACCGTCGCTAATGCCATGATCAGGCATTGGCTGACGATTTTCGATGTCCCGGCTGTCATCTGCAGCGATCGGGGCAGTCAATTTGTGGGGACGTGGTTCAAGACGATGTGCAAGCACATGGGCATTCGGCACGCCAAGACCGTGGCGTACCACAGCCGGTCGAATGGCCGAGCTGAGGTGGCCGGGCGGCAGATGTTCGAGAAGTTCCGCCAGCTGCACATCGACGAACCGGGCCGGAACTGGTACAATTCGCTGTGGAGAGTGCTCCAGGCATACCATGACCTTCCGGGACCCACTGGACTGTCGCCCCATCGCATCCTGTTCCTACGGGATCGAGTGTCACGCACTCTCCCGTGGATGAACCATGGCAAAGTAGCCCGGGATGCGAATGCCATGATCGCTGAGGCGGACGACACGGCGGCCAAGGTGTGCAAGGCACTTCAGGACGACCATGACAAGAGGGCCAAGTACTTCAAGCAGGGAAAGGTCCAGAAGTATGCTCTCCAAGACACCGTGTGGGTGGAGCGGCACCACAAGGATGTCCTGTCCAGGCATCGGAAGGCATCTTGGTATGTGCCGGGGGTAATCGTGCGGAAGGTCGGGCAGGATGTGTACGCAGTTCGTGTGGGGGATAACAAGATCCTGGACCGCGACCATACCCAGCTTCGTCCTCGAGCACCAGACCCCAGCGGACGTCCCGTCACCTTCGAGTTCACGGCCGGCGATGTGGACTCGGACGACGAGGGTGAGGACGACGACTTCACCGCTGAGAAGATCCTGGCGGACAAGCCGGACCCGGGGACGCCTGGGGGTAGGCTTTATAAAGTCCGTTGGAAGGGATTCGCCGCATCCACGGATTCGTGGGAACCGCCGAGCAGTTTCGTGCCGAGGTATACCACGGTCTGGATGGACTACCTAAAGAAAAAGAGTATTTCTTTGGATGTCAAGGACGTGTTGGTCCATTTGGTTGCTGCTGTAGCACCGTAATGGACCCCCCCTTGGCATTTTGTTTGTTTCTGTGCTTGGGGAGACGGGTGAGGGCGTTCATCCGGGGATTTTTCGGCCTTGATTGGCCATATACCCCCTTCACTCGATCTCCACATATATATTTCATTGTGGTATACTTATTTAGGTGGACCGACGACGTTTTTCTATCTTTGATCCCCTTGGTCCATGTTGTAGATCAAGAGGAGACCGGATATGGCGTAGGGCGCTGAGTATCAGTGTCCTCACCCCTCCCTTGGGGCATGGGGGACGCCTACGGCGTGTGTGGGGCCTCCATGTGTCCTTGGGACATGGGGGGGGGGGTTGGAGCCTATTGGGGTCCTCCCGTCCTCTCTTCGATGACTTCCGAGCGGTAACAACGCTCTGAGAAGGGGGGTGAAGCCGGTTCGGACCCCCGTGGCCATCTTGGGGTCACTTGGGGTGTGTATCTATGTGCCAGCAAGCCGCCATTGGCTGATATCATACTCTCCCATCCACCTGACCTAACCCGATGTGATAGTGTGATAGGTTTGGCCATTCCGGCTATGAGCGGCCATATTCAGTACCGAGGCGCCGCCAGCGGAGATTTATATATCGGAGTATCAGGAATCAACAGGGTTTTATTATCATAATGTTTCCGTAATTTTTCAGCCTTTCGTTCTGATGGTCAATGTATCGGCGACTGTCAGTTGGCTCGCGATTTTGCGTTAACCGATTGGTAAACTGTTATTTCCAGATATTTTGGCGGATATTCCGTTGGAGGGTCAGATTTCATCAGCAAAGGGTTCGTTGCTTCCGCAATTCTCTAAATAAGCACTCGAAATTTTAATCAGAATTTTTCTCGATGTCGAAATCGGATTTTCGACTTCGACATCGCCGCACTTGATTTGGACTTCTTCGAGTGGTCATACTCCTTTCCCTATGCCCGAATCAGGTTTCCCTTATACTTGCCACCCATTTGACTTGGAGATATAAGGGAAACAAAAGCGAATCGTGGGACCACTTGGAAGGACCATATCTACGCGAGTGTGAGGAAAGAGAATAAGGAAGGTTGGGTTGCAAGCGCCTTAGTCTCAACTTAATTTAGGAAGCATCAAACGCCTTTGGTGCGCACACATGCCCGGTGTAGCAAGGGAAAAGGGTCAAGAGGGTATAAAGTGATATATAACTCTTGGACCGTGCAACCGAATATTTTAATGCGACTTTCGAGTGTGCCGCATGAGTGTTGGGGTTGCATAGCAACTTTCCTTGGGTTCCTACGTATTTTTAACGTGAAGTTATGTCAATGGAGGGACATGGCATATCATGGTGGGAGCCATATTTTGAGGGTATGTGTTGTATGCATGGTATATGTTTGATATGCTCACGCCCATGTTATATATCTTCGTGTGGCCGAAGAGATTGGGAGCCATACGTGACAAGGGCATTGCCCATGTCCCAATTGTGGAATTCAAAGCGCTAGACCAAGTCTACCGCGTATGTATTGCTCATGGTATGTTTGACAAAGAGATCCATGGGTGCACTCCCATTTTCATGGGGCATGTAGATATTAGTGGCGAAGGTATCTCAACGCGCCCGATTGGGGATCCAAGTGGGGGAATTGTTTGCAAATGGTTCCAATCATTTGTGTATTGAACCATGAGCGGATATCATGGGTGAGCATAGAGATATACTATCATGACAACTTTGTATTTGGTCATATTTTCATGTTTTTGACCTCAATTTTTGCTCATTTTTGCGTTTTGTGTACTCACCTGGTCAGCAAACAGCAAGAAGCCTATGGAGAGTCGAACCATGGTATGTTGTTCATATGTTGGCATATGCTTTGGAGTTGAACACCACCATATGCCGGATCGCGTACTCCATTTGACTTGGCGCACGAAGGATTACAAGAATTGGTCTCAAGATCATGGGCTGACTTGGGCAGTGCGTGGCGCCCATTTTCGAAGGGGTTTCGAGGGTAAAGTGGGGATGTACATGGGCATTGGCCTTTGGTCTCTATCCTCCATGAATATTAGACTTCGATTCCATGCATGCTTTGAGCCTTCGGATAAGTGGTAACTTCAATTTTGAGCATATATTTGATATATGGCCAATATGGTGTGAATTGGCAGTTTTTTGGCATGTTATGAGTTCAAACTCATAGGTCATTCCTCTAAGCCCATTCGACTCCAAGTCCAACCAAGGTTATGTCAGGGTAGGGCATGGTCCTGAGTGCCACTCTAGGCCATGACACGCCACCTTCCCCATTGGGCTAGGATTTAGAGGCTTGGGAGTGAACACATTTTTGGGGTTTATGTAATGACTTTTGACATATGGCATTTAACCATCTTATTGGACTGGGTTCAGGGCATCATGTTGGTGAGTCAAGGGAAGGTCTTGAGGCCAGGGAATGAGGGGTCTATGGCTGTGATTGTATAAGTTTCCATCTTTCCCCAACTTTGCTTTATTTGTGTTCATATGTCAATTTCAGGGCTTTCTTCTGTAAGTGCGGCTAGCCCCATCTGCTCAGATTTTCAGACATTCTGCCCAGATTGGCTACATTTTGGTCATTTTCTTTGCTTTGGCGGAATCGCCGCCTCGCAGCTCAGTCTCAGGATATTTCCTATATATTTCTGATATGCCGTATTTGATTCCGCGGTCCATTCCCCGTAAATCCGCCGCGTTCCGCTATTTTAGCTGGAATTGCCATTTGCCGCTGACGCGCGCTCGCGGGCCAGATCGGCCAAACATTTTTACATAATTGGATTATTTAAATCTTTTCAGACAGTTTTGGACACTCAGATGTATCTAGAATAATCCGCATCAATTTTCTTCATAGACTGGGATTTTCTGCCGGACCACAATCAGCATGGACCTTGCTTCTGTTGTCGCTGCTCTCGCCTCCGTTGGTGTTCGAGTATCCGGTTCCACCCCCAATAACAACGTCCAGGGAGACTCCTCGCGTGCCTGCCCCACTGGTCTTGCCGGCCCCGAGCCCTCCGGCACCATCAACGACCCAGGGCAGCACTTTCATCTTCCTTGGTGCAATTCTTGTACATACCCGCCACCGTGGGAATACCGGTGTGCTGAACGAAAGCCCGCAGCCTGATTTGGATTGTGAATTGGGTTATTGCTACACTTGTGGGATCTGGTTGCTGTTCAGGGTTGAAGGAGGATTACATTTTCTATATTTTTGGATTTGGACCCTGGATTTTGAGGATTTTGAGTAATGCAATCGTTGATCCGGAGCAAGTCAGCAGGGGTGACAGGCAGAAGGGGTACAGCGGGGGCCGGTCCTGGTAGGGACCTTCTTTACCAGACCCCCATAGGAATTGACACATAGGGTTGCGTCAATTATTTTGGGGGTCTAGGCCGGCATAGGAATTGACGCAGAATGTCGCGTCAATTCTTTTGGGGGTCTAGACCCCCCTAGAAATTGACGCATAGGGTCGGTCAATTATTTTGGAGGTCTAGACCCCCATAGGAATTGACACATAAGGTTGCGTCAATTAATTTGGGGTCTAGACCCCCCTAGGAATTGACGCATAGGGTTGCGTCAATTATTTTTTCGGGTGTAGACCGGCATAGGAATTCACGCATAGGGTTGCGTCAATTGTTTTGGGGGTCTAGACCCCCCTAGGAATTGACGCATAGGGTTGCGTCAATTATTTTGCGGTCTACACCGGCATTGGAATTGACGCATAGGGTTGCGTCAATTTTTTTGAGGGGTCTAGACCCCAGTAGCAATTGACGCATAGGGTTGCGTCAATTATTTTGGGGGGTCTAGACTCCAGTAGGCATTGACGCATAGGGTCGCCTCATTTTTTTTGGGGTCTAGACCCCCACAGGAATTGACGCACAGGGTCGCGTCAATCATTTTGGGGGTCTAAACCCCCATAGGAATTGACGCATAGGGTTGCGTCAGTTATTTTGGGGGGTCTAGAGCCCAGTAGGAATTGACGCATAGGGTTGCGTCAACTATTTTCGGAGTACGGACCCTCATAGGAATTGACGCATAGGGATGTGTCAATTATTTTGGGGGTCTAGACCGGCATAGGAATTGGCGCATAGTGTTGCGTCAGTTATTTTGGGGGTGGAGACCGGCATAGGAATTGACGCATAGGGTCGCGTCAATTATTTTGGGGGGTCTAGAGCCCAGTAGGAATAGAAGCATAGGGTTGCGTCAACTATTTTGGGGGTACGGACCCCCATAGAAATTGACTCATAGGGTTGCGTCAATCATTTTTGGGGTCTAGACCCCCATACGAATTTACGCATAGGGTTGCGTTCATTTTTTTGGGGGTCTAGACCCCCATAGGAATTGACGCAGAGGGTTGCGTCAATTATTTTTGGGGTCTAGACCCCCATAGGAATTGACGCATAGTATTGCGTCAATTATTTTGGGGGTCTAGATCCCCATAGGAATTGACGCATAGGGTTGCGTCAATTGTTTTGGGGGTCTAGACCCCCATAGGAATTGCCGCGTAGGGTTGCGTCATTTTTTTTGGGGGTCTAGACCCCCCTAGGAATTGACACATAGGGTTGCGTCAATTCATTTGGGGGGTCTAGACCCCAGAAGGAATTGACGCATAGGGTCTCCTCATTTTCTTCTGGGTGTCTAGACAACCATAGAAATTGACGCATAGGGTTGCGTCAATTATTTCGGGGGTCCAGGCCCCATTAGGAAGTGACGCACAGGGTCGCGTCAATTATTTTGGGGGGTCTAGACCCCCATAGGAATTGACGCATAGCGTTGTATCCATTATTTTGGGGGTCTAGACCCCCATAGTAGTTGACCCATAGGGTTGCCCCAATTATTTTGGAGGTCTTGACCGGCATAGCAATTGACGCATAGGGTCGCGTCAATTATTTTCGGGGTCTAGACCCCCCTAGGAATTGACGCATAGCGTTATGTCAATTATTTTGGGGTCTAGACTCCCCTAGGAATTGGCGCCTATGGTTGCGTCAATTTTTTTGGGGGTTTAGACCCCCATAGGAATTGAGGCAGAGGGTTGCGTTAACTTTTTTGGGGGTCTAGAACCCCAGGAGAAATTGACACATAGGGTTGCGTCAATTCTTCTGGGGGTCTACACCCCCATAGCAACTGACTCATAGGGTTGCGTCAATCATTTTGGGGGTCCAGACCCCCATAGCAATTGACACATAGGGTTGCGTCACTTATTTTGGGGGTCTAGGCCGGCATAGGAATTGACGCAGAGGGTCGCGTCAATTCTTTTGGGGGTCTAGACCCCCCTAGAAATTGACGCATAGGGTCGGTCAATTATTTTGGAGGTCTAGACCCCCATAGGAATTGACACATAAGGTTGCGTCAATCAATTTGGGGTCTAGACCCCCCTCGGAATTGACGCATAGGGTTGCGTCAATTTTTTTGGGGGTTGAAACCAGTGTTTAAAATGATAAAATGCTTCGGTTTGCTTTAACACAAGCCGTGCTCTATGCCCTCCGTGAGTATCAACGAAGCAAATGCAAATGCAAAGGCAGCCTCAGTCCAATATCCACGGGCTTGAATGATTTCTGAGCGTCTACTGTTTCATATCTGGGGTATGCATTTCGCTGCTAAGTAGCAGCCTCATCAGCCAAAACAACTGAAGGAAGCGATGTATCATACATGCACAATGGGTACAAATGAGAAGAAGCTCAGTGAATCACCAACGAAGCGACAAAAAATAGATAAGCCAGCACATCAAAAATCATGGGCGCCAGCGCCAGCGCGGCCAATCATTCTGGCGTTGTGCCCGCGCGCGCCCACACTTGCAACAAATCGTGGGCTGTTAAATCCGGGTTAAAGAATTTTTTGAACCGAGATCTCGGGGCAAAAAAACTGTTCCATCCCTCCCACCCTCCCCGGCCTCACGTAGTGTTCTCATAGCAAGGCGATGCCATACCATTCGAAGCTTGGTCATCGGTCGGTAGGTGACGGGCAAGCGCAAGCGCGGAATGTGTGTGGCAAGCTTGCGCCGCATCCATTGAAGAGGCCGGTCAGGGAAAACTCCAAAGAAGCATTGAAAGGTACCCGGAGGCAATGGCTTGGTGTGTGCATGGTCGCGCGCGGTTTACGTTGCATGTAGAGTGCTTTCGAAGACCAAGAAAGAGGCAAGGGCTCATATGTGGACTTCGGGTAATGAAGGCGAATGAGGCAACTTCTCAAACGATCACAAACCAAATCGAAATAGCACTTATGGGAGTTGGTTCGGAGGTACCGGGCGCATTCACCTTTGATCCAACCAAGCTTGTGTGATCTCGGGTTATTGCTACGCCACGGTAGGTACACACCAAAATTCGTATTCTTAAAGTACGTGCAAAAGCGTAGCGGGCCTCCTATGGAGATGAGGTACATATCAAGGAATACGAGGCCTGATTGTTGACCCAGGTGTGCGATTTCGAGAGGTAAGTGTGCCGGGTAACACTTGGAAAGGTGGGCGCTCACGTGGGGCGTCCATGCGTCAATGCCTATGCCGGTCTTCACCAACAAAGTAATTGACACAACCCTATCCGTCAATTCCTATGGGGGTCTAGACCCCCAAAATAATTGACGCAACTCTATCCGTCAATTCCTAGGGGGGTCTAGACCCCCAAAAATAATTGACGCAACCCTATGCGTCAATTCCTAGGGGGCTCCAGACACCCAAAAAAATTGACACAACCCTATGCGCCAATTCCTGGGGGGGTCCAGACCCCCAAAATAATTGACGCGACCCTATGCGTCATTTCCTATGGGGGTCTAGACCCCAAAATAATTGACGCAACCCTATGCATCAATTCCTAGGGGGGTCTACACCCCAAAAATCATTGACAGAACCCTATGCTCAATTCCTATGGGGGTGTAGACCCCCAAATGAATTGACGTGACCCTATGTGTCAATTCCTATGGGGGTCTAGACCCCCAAAATAATGGATGCAACCCTATGCGTCAATTCCTATGGGGGTCTAGACCAGAAAAAATGATTGACACAACACCATGTGTCAATTCCTAGGGGGGTCTAGACCCCCAAAATAATTCACGCAACCCTATCCGTCAATTCCTATGGTCTAGACCCCCAAAAAAACTGACGCAACCCTATCTGTCAATTCCTATGGGGGTCTGGACCCCCAAAAAAATTGAACCAACCCTATGCGGCAATTCCTATGGGTTCTAGACCCCGAAAAAAAATTAACACAACCCTATGCGTGCATTCCTATGGGGGTCTAGACCCCCAAAATAATTCACCCAACCCTATCCGTCAATTCCTATGGGAGTCTAGACCCCCACAATAATAGACGCAACCCTATCTGTCAATTCCTATGGGGGTCTGGACCCCCAAAATAATTGAACCAACCCTATGCGGCAATTCCTATGGGTTCTAGACCCCGAAAAAAAATTAACACAACCCTATGCGTGCATTCCTATGGGGGTCTAGACCCCCAAAATAATACACGCAACCCTATCTGTAAATTCCTATGGGGGTCTAGACCCCCAAAATAATTGACGCAACCCTATGAGTCAATTCCTATGGGGGTCTAGACCCCCTGAAAATATTGACGCAACCCTCTGTGTCAATGCCTATGCCGGTCTCGACCAACAAAATAATTGACACAACCCTATGTGTCGATTCCTATGGGGGTCTAGACCCCCAAAATAATTCACGCAACCCTATCCGTCAATTCAAATGGGGGTCTAGACCCCCAAAAAAATTGACGCAACCCTATGTGTAAATTCCTATGGGGGTCTAGACCCCCAAAATAATTGACGCAACCCTCTGTGTCAATGCCTATGCCGGTCTTGACCAACAAAATAATTGACGCAACCCTATGCGTCAATTCCTATGGGGGTCTAGACCCCTAAAAGAATTTACGCAACCCTATGCGTCAATTCCTATGGGGGTCTAGCCCCCCAAAAAAATTGACGCAACCCTCTGTGTCAATGCCTATGCCGGTCTTGACCAACAAAAAAATTGACACAACCCTATCCGTCAATTCCTATGGGGGTCTAGACCCCTAAAATAATTGACGCAACTCTATCCATCAATCCCTATGGGGGTCTAGACCCCCCAAAAAATTGAAACAACCCTTTACGTCAATTCCTAATGGAGCTCTAGACCCCAAAAAATAATTGACGCAACCCTATGCGTCAATTCCTAGGGGGCTCTAGACACCCAGAAAAAATTAACACAACCCTATGCGCCAATTCCTGGGGGGCTCCAGACCCCAAAAAAAATTTACGCGACCCTATGCGTCATTTCCTATGGGGGTCTAGACCCCAAAATAATTGACGCAACCCTATGCATCAATTTCTAGGGGGGTCTATACCCCCAAAATAATTGACGTGACCCTGTGCGTCAATTCCTATGGGGGTCTAGACCCCTAAAATAATTGACGCAACTCTATCCGTCAATCCCTATGGGGGTCTAGACCCCCCAAAAAATTGAAACAACCCTAGGTGTCCATTCCTATGGTTGTCTAGACCCCCAAAAGAATTGACGCAACCCTATGCGTCCATTCCCAGGGGGGTCTAGACCCCCAAATGAATTGACGCGACCCTATGCGTAAATTCCGACGGGGGTCTAGAGCCCAAAACAATTGACGCAACCCTATGCGTCAATTTCTAGGGGGGTCTAGACCCCCAAAAAAATTGACGCAACCCTGTGCGTCAGTTCCTAGGGGGGTCTAGACCCGCTAAACAATTGACGCAACCCTGTGCGTCAATTAGTACGGGGGTCTAGACCCCTAAAAAAATTCACGCAACCCTATCGGTCAATTCCTATGGGGGTCTGGACCCCCACAATAATAGACGCAACCCTATGCGTCAAATCCTATGTGGGTCTAGACCCCCAAAATAATTGACGCAACCCTATCCGTCAATTCCTATGGGGGTCTAGACCCCCAAAAAAATTGAACCAACCCTATGCGTCAATTCCTATGGGGGTCTAGACTCCCAAAGAAATTGACGCAACCATCTGTGTCAATGCCTATGCCGGTCTCGACCAACAAAATAATTGACACAACCCTATGTGTCAATTCCTATCGGGGTCTAGACCCTCAAAAAAATTGACGCAACCCTATCCGTCAATTCCTATGGGGGTCTAGACCCCCAAAATAATTGAACCAACCCTATGCGTCAATTCCTATCGGGGTGTAGACCCCCAAAATAATTGACCCAACCCTATGCGTCAATTCCTAGGGGGGTCTACACCCCCAAAATCATTGACAGAACCCTATTCTCAATTCCTATGCTGGTCTAGACCCCCAATATAATTGATGTGATCCTGTGCGTCAATTCCTATGGGGGTCTAGACCCCCAAAGGAATTCACGCAACCCTCTGCGTCAATTCCTAGGGGGGTCTAGACCCCCAAAACAATTGACGTGACCCTATGCGTCAATTCCTATGGGGGTCTAGACCCCGAAAATAATTGACTCAACCCTATGCGTCAATTCCTATGGGGATCTAGACCCCCAAAATAATTGACGCAACCCTATGCGTCAATTCCTAGGGGAGCCTAGACCCCCTAAAGAATTGACGCGACCCTATGCGTCAATTCCGACGGGGGTCTAGAGCCCAAAAAAATTGACGCAACCCCATGCGTCAATTTCTAGGGGGGTCTAGACCCCCAAAAAAATTGACGCAACCCTGTGCGTCAATTCCTAGGGGGGTCTAGACCCGCAAAACAATTGACGCAACCCTGTGCGTCAATTAGTACGGAGGTCTAGACCCCCAAAATTATTGAGGCGACCCTATGCTTCAATTCCTATTTAGGCCCAGAGCCCCAAAAAATTGACCAAAACCCTATGCGGCAATTCCTATGGGGGTCTAAATCCCGAAAATAATTGACGAGACCCTATGCGTCAATTCCTATGGGGGTCTAGACCCCCAGAAAAATTGACGCAACCCTCTGGGTCAATTCCTAGGGGGGTCTAGACCCCCAAAATATTTGACGCAACCCTATGCGTCAATTCCTAAGGGGGTCTAGACCCCCAAAAAAATTGACGCAACCCCATGCGTCAATTCCTATGGGTGTCTAGACCCCCGAAAATAATTGACGCAACCCCATGCGTCAATTCCTATGGGGGTCTAGACCCCCAAAAAAATTGACGCAACGCTATGCGTCAATTCCTATGAAGGTCTAGACCCCATAAATTAATGGACGCAACCCCATGCGTCAATTTCTTTGGGGGTCTAGACCACCCAAAATAATTGACGCAACCCTATGCGTCAATTCCTATGTCGGTCTAGATCCCCAAAATCATTGACGCAACCCTATGCGTCAATTCCTATGGGGGTCTAGAGCCCCTGAATGATTGAACCAACCCTATGCGTCAATTCCTACGGGGGTGTAGACCCCCAAAAGAATTGACGCAGCCCCATGCGTCAATTCCTATGGGGGTCTAGACCACCCAAAATAATTGACGCAACCCCATGCGTCAATTCCTATGGGGGTCTAGACCCCCGAAATAATTGACGCAACCCTATGCGTCAATTCCTATGTCGGTCTAGATCCCCAAAATCATTGACGCAACCCTATGCGTCAATTCCTATGGGGGTCTAGAGCCCCTGAATAATTGAACCAACCCTATGCGTCAATTCCTATGGGGGTCTAGACCCCAAAGATAATTGACGCAACCCCATGCGTGAATTCCTATGGGGGTCTCGACCACCCAAAATAATTGACGCAACCATATGCGTCAATTCCTATGTCGGTCCAGATCCCCAAATCATTGACGCAACTCTATGCGTCAATTCCTATGGGGGTCTTGAGCCCCTGAATGATTGAACCAACCCTATGCGTCAATTCCTATGGGGGTCTAGACCCCCTAAATAATTGACGCAACCCTATGCATCGATTCCTAGGGGGCTCTAGACACCCAAAACAATTTTCATAACCCTATGCGCCAATTCCTATGGGGGTCTGGAGCCCCTGAATAATTGAACCAACCCTATGCGTCAATTCCTATGGGGGTCTAGACCCCCTAAATAATTGACGCCACCCTATGCGTCGATTCCTAGGGGGCTCTAGACACCCAAAATAATTGACATAACCCTATGCGCCAATTCCTGGGGGGGTCTGGACCCCCAAAATAATTGACGCGGCCTTATGCGTCAATTCCTATGGGGGTCTAGACCCCAAAATAATTGACGCAACACCTATGCATCAATTCCTAGGGGGGTCTACACCCCCAAAAAAATTGACGCAACCCTATGCGTCAATTCCTAGGGGGGTCTAGACCCCCAAAGGAATTGACGCAACCCTATGCGTCACTTCCTAGGGGGGTCTAGACCTCCAAAACAATTGACGCAACCCTATGCGTCGATTCCTAGGGGGCTCTAGACACCCAAAATAATTGACATAACCCTATGCGCCAATTCCTGGGGGGGTCTGGACCCCCCAAAAAATTGACGCGACCTTATGCGTCAATTCCTATGGGAGTCTAGACCCCAAAATAATTGACGCAACACCTATGCATCAATTCCTAGGGGGGTCTACACCCCAAAATCATTGACAGAACCCTATGCTCAATTCTTGTGGGGGTCTAGACCCCAAAATAATTGACGCGACCCTATGCGTCAATTCCTATGGGGGTCTAGACCCCCGAAATGAAAGATGCAACCCTATGTGTCCATTTCTATGGGGGTCTAGACCCCCAAAAAAATTGATGCAACCCTATGCGTCAATTCCTAGGGGGGTCTAGACCCCCAAACGAATTGACGCAACCCTATGCGTCACTTCCTAGGGGGGTCTAGACCTCCAAAACAATTGACGCAACCCTATGCGTCCATTCCTATGGGGGTCTAGACCCCAAAAGTAATTGACGCAACCCTATGCGTCAATTCTTAGGGTAGTCTAGACCCACAAAATAATTGACGCGACCATATGCGTCAATTCCGACGAGGTCTAGAGCCCTAAACAATCGACGCAACCCTATGCGTCAATTTCTAGGGGGGTTTAGACCCCCAAAATAATTGACGCAACCCCATGCGTCAATTCCTAGGGGGATCTAGACCCGCAAAAAAATTGACGCAACCCTGTGCGTCAATTAGTACGGGGGTCTAGACCCCCAAAAAAATTGACGCAACCCTATGCGTCAATTCCTATGCCGGTCCAGATCCCAAAAATCATTGACGCAACCCTATGCGTCAACTCCTATGGGGGTCTAGAGCCCCTAAATGATTGAACCAACCATATGTGTCAATTCCTGTGGGGGTCTAGACCTCCTAAATCATTGACGCAACCCTATGCGTCCATTCCTATGGGGGTCTAGAACCCCAGAATAATTGACGCAACCCTCTGCGTCAATTCCTGTGGGGGTCTAGACCCCCAAAAGAATTGACGCAACCCTATGCGTCAATTCCTATGGGGGTCTAAACCCCCAAAATAATTGACGCCACCCTATACGTCAATTCATATGGGGGTCGACACCCCCAAAAGAATTGACGCAAACCTATGCGCCAATTCCTATGGGGGTCTAGACCCCCGAAAAAATTGACGCAACCCTATGCGTCAATTCCTATGCCGGCTTAGATCCCCAAAATCATTGACGCAACCCTATGCGTCAGTTCCTATGGGGGTCTAGAGCCCCTAAAAAAATTGACGCAACCCTATGCGTCAATTCCTGTGGGGGTCTAGACCCCGAAAATCATTGACGCAACACTATGCGTCAATTCCTATGGGGGTCTGGACCCCCAAAATAATTGACGCAACCATAATGTTCAATTCCTATGGGGGTCCAGACCCAAAAAAAATTGACACAACCCTATGCATCAATTCCTAAGGGGGTCTAGACCCCAAAAATGATTGACGCAACCCTATGCCTCAATTCCTATGGGGCTCTATACCCCCAAAATAAGTGATGCAACCCTATGCGTCATTTCCTATGGCGGTCTAGGGCCCTAAAATAATTGACGCGACCCTATGCGTCAATTCCTATGGGGGTCTAGACCGCTAAAAAAATTGACGCAACCCCATGCGTCAATTCATAGGGGGGTCTCGACCCCCAAAACAATTGACGCAACCCTATGCGTCAATTCCTAGGAGGGTCTAGACCCCCCAAAAAATTAACGCAACCCTATGCCTCAATTCCTATTGGTGTCCGTAACCCAAAAATATTGATGCAACCCTATGCTTCAATTCCTATGGGGGTCTAGACCCCCAAAATAATTGACGCAAACCTATGCCTGAATTCCTATGGGCGTCCGTACCCCGAAAATAATTGATGCAACCCTATGCGTCAATTCCTATGGGGGTCTAGGGCCCCAAAATAATTGACGCGACCCTGAGTGTCAATTTCTATGGGGGTCTAGACCCCCAAAATAATTGACGCAACCCTATGCCTCAATTCCTATGGGGCTCTAGACCCCGAAAAAAAGTGACGCAACCTTATGCGTCAATTCCTATGGGGGTCTAGACCCCGAAAATAATTGACGCAACCCGATCCGTCAAATCTTATGAAGGTCTAGGCCCTCAAAATAATTGAACCAACCTTATGCGTCAATTCCTATGGGGGTCTAGAGCCGCAAAATAATGACGCGACCATATGCATTAATTCCTGTGGGGGTCTAGACCCCTAAAATAATTGACGCAACCCCATGCGTCAATTCCTAGTGGGGTCTAGACCCCCAAAATAATTGACGCAAACCTATGCCTGAATTCCTATGGGCGTCCGTACCCCCAAAATAATTGATTCAACCCTATGCGTCAATTCCTAGAGGGGTCTAGGGCCCCAAAATAATTGACGCGACCCTAAGTGTCAATTCCTATGGGGGTCTAGACCCCCAAAATAATTAACGCAACCCTATGCCTCAATTCCTATGGGGGTCTAGACCCCGAAAATAAGTGACCCACCTTATGCGTCAATTCCTATGGGGGTCCAGACCCCGAAAAAAATTGACGCAACCCTATGCAGCAATTCCTATAGGGGTCTAGACCCCCAATATAATTGACCCAACCCTCTGCGTCAATTCCCATGCCGGTTTAGACCCCCAAAAAAATTTACGCCACCCTATGCGTCAATTTGTATGGGGGTCTAGACCCCCAAAACAATTGACGCAACCCGATCTGTAAATTCCTATGGGGGTCTGGGCCCCCAAAAAAATTGAACCAACCTTATGCGTCAATTCCTATCGGGGTCTAGACCCCATTAAAAATTGACGTGACCCCTCAAAATAATTGACGTAACCCTATGCGTCAATTCCTAGGGGGGTCTAGACCCCCAAAAAAATTGAGGGAACCCTATGCGTCAATTCCTAGGGGGGTCTAGACCAGCAAAATCATTGACACAACCCCATGCGTCAATTCCTATGGGGGTCTAGACCCCTAACGTAATTGACGCAACCCCATGCGTCAGTTCCTAGGGGGGTCTAGACCCCCAAAAAAATTGACGCAAACCTACGCTTGAATTCCTATGGGCGTCCGTACCCCCAAAGAGATTGATGCAACCCTATGCGTCAATTCCTATGGGGGTCTAGGGCGCCAAAATAATTGACGTGCCCCTAAGTGTCAATTCCTATGGGAGTCTAGACCCCCAAATTTAATTGACGTGACCCCCCAAAATAATTGACGTAATCCTATGCGTCAATTCCTGTGGGGGTCTAGACCCCCAAAATAATTGAGGCAACCCTATGCGTCAATTCCTGTGGGGGTCTAGGACCGCAAAATAATTGACGCGACCCTATGCGTCAATTCCTAGGGGGGTCTAGACCCCCAAAAATAATTGACACAAACCTATGCCGGAATTCCTATGGGGGTCCGTACCCCCAGAATAATTGATTCAACCCTATGCGTCAATTCCTATGGGGGTCTAGGGCCCCAAAATAATTGACGCGACCCTAAGTGTCAATTCCTATGGGGGTCTAGACCCCCAAAATGATTAACGCAACCCTATGCCTCGATTCCCATGCCGGTCTAGACCCCCAAAAAAATTGACGCAACCCGATGCGTCAATTTCTATGGGGGTCTAGACCCCTAAAACAATTGAAGCAACCCGATCCGTCAATTCCTATGGGGATCTAGGCCCCCAAAAAAATTGAACCAACCTTATGCGTCAATTCCTATGGGGGTCTAGACCCCCAAAATAATTGACTGGACCCCCCAAAATAATTGACGTAACCCTATGCGTCAATTCCCAGGGGGGTCTAGACCCCCAAAATAATTGAGGGAACCCTATGCGTCAATTTCTAGGGGGTCTAGACCAGCAGAATAATTGACACAACCCCATGCGTCAATTCCTATGGGGGTCTAGACCCCTAAAGTAATTGACGCAACCCCATGCGTCAATTCCTATGGGGGTCTAGACCCCTAATATAATTGACGCAACCCCATGCGTAAATTCGTATGGGGGTCTAGACCCCCAAAAAAATTGACGCAAACCTATGCCTGAATTCCTATGGGCGTCCGTACCCCAAAAAAATTGACGCAACCCTATGCGTCAATTCCTATGGGGGTCTAGGGCCCGAAAAAAATTGACGCGACCCTAAGTGTCAGTTCCTATGGTGGTCTAGACCCCCAAAATAATTAACGCAACCCTATGCCTCCATTCCTATGGGGGTCTAGACCCCCAAAATAATTGACGTGACCCCCCAAAATAATTGACGTAACCCTATGCGTCAATTCCTGTGGGGGTCTAGACCCCCAAAAAAATTGAGGCAACCCTATGCGTCAATTCCTATGGGGGTCTAGGGCCGCAAAAGAATTGACGCGACCCTATGCATCAATTCCTATGGGGGTCTAGACCCCTAAAAAAATTGACGCAACCCCATGCGTCAATTCCTAGGGGGGTCTAGACCCGCAAAAAAATTGACGCAAACCTATGCCTGAATTCTTATGGGCGTCCGTACCCCCAAAAAAATTGATGCAACCCTATGCGTCAATTCTTATGGGGATCTAGGGCCCCGAAAAATTTACGCGACCCTAAGCGTCAATTCCTATGGGGGTCTAGACCCCCAAAATAACTAGCGCAACCCTATGCGTCAATTCCTATGGGGGTCTAGACCCTAAAAATAATTCACGCAACCCTATGCGTCAATTCCTATGGGGGTCTAGACCCCGAAAAAATTGACGCAACCCTATGCGTCAATTCCTATAGGGGTCTAGACCCCGAAATTAATTGACGCAACCCTATGCGCCAATTCCCATGCCGGTCTAGACCCCCAAAATGATTGACGCAACCCTATGCGTCACCTTCTATGGGCGTCTGGACCCCCAAAACAATTGACGCAACCCGATCCGTCAATTCCTATGGGGGTCTAGACTCCCAAAATAATTGACGCGACCATATGCATCAATTCCTAGAGGGTTCTAGACCCCCGAAATAATTGACGCAAACTCATGCCTGAATTCCTATGGGCGTCCGTACCCCCAAAAAAATTGACGCAACCCTATGCGTCAATATCTATGGGGGTCTAGGGCCCCAAAAAAATTGACGCGACCCTAAGTGTCAATTCCTATGGGGGTCTAGACCCCCAAATTTAATTGACGTGACCCTATGCGTCAATTCCTATGGGGGTCTAGACCCCGAAAGTAATTGACGCAACCCCGTGCGTCAATTCCTAGGGGGGTCTAGACCCCCAGGATAATTGATGCAACCCTCACCTATGATTTTGTGGGGCATTCTGCGGCCAAAACCGCATTTACGCTACCGCACTGGATCTGAAACGGCCCAACGGATCTGAAACGGCCGCGGTGCCAAAAATTTGTCTTTCAAACATGAATTTTTGCAAAATCCATTGCTTGAATACATTTGATTCTTTGGAACAAAAGTGTGGTTGTGTCAGAACATTACAATGGTGTGGTTGAATCTAAAGATGCCTGCCAAAAGTCGTTTTAATATTGTTGTTCTGCTTTTTTTGTGCTGCTCAGCTGTAGTGCAGATCGATCCGGACATTTCCGGCTATTGACTGCTAAATTTTGACACAACATTTCTGACTTATGCTGTGCAATTGCCTTCGTTTTGCTTTGCTTGCAAACACAACGTTGAACTGGTGAGGACTGTTGAGAACTGAGGTCCCTGGGACTTGATTTGTGTTGCTGGTAAAGGTTTCGGAACAGTTGACAGTTGACGTGCTGTGCACTTGCTTGTGTTGTGCCTTCTTTGCCCGGTCTTGGCTCTGTGAGTTTACTATTTGCCTGATTTGTTGCAAAGCCTGTTCTGCAACCCTTGACTCTCCCTGAAAAGGGATCTCCTGTGGTGCAGAAGTACCCATTCCAACGGTCAGGCTTTGTAGCTCATCTTTGGCAAATAGTCTCAAACTTGCAGGCACGGGCCCTTTGCACCGCACAATGCTCAAAAGAACTAGGCTTCACAAAGGTTGGCAGGTGTTTGAAATGACAATGAGAACTGAGGTGTGTGGTTAACTGAGAAGTCAGTTTGAACTGGTCCCACCCTACGATGCTCAAAAGAACTTTGCTTCACAAAGGTTGGCACAGGTTTTTGAACTGACTTTGAGAACTGAGGTGTGCAGGTAACTCAGAACTCGGCTTGAACTCGTTGCAGCGTACGAGGCTCCAAAGAACTTCGCTTCACAAAGGTTGCCACAGGCTTTTGAAATGACGATGAGAACTGAGGTGTGTGGTTAACTGAGAACTCGTTTTGAACTGGTCGCACCGTACGAGGCGCTAAAGAACTTCGCGTCACAAAGGTTGGCCCAGGTTTTTGAAATGACGATGAGAACTAAGGTGTGTGGTTAACTGAGAACTCGGTTTGAACTGGTCGCAGCGTACAAGGCGCTAAAGAACTTCGTGTCACAAAGGTTGGCCCAGGTTTTTGAAATAAAGTTGAGAATTGAGGTGAGTGGGTAACTGAGAACTCGGTTTGTGGTGCAGTGGTGGTTCAAGCTGTCTTGAATGGTTGAGAACTGCTGTAAGGAACTGGATGCGTACTGCCGGTGAACGGCATGCTGCTGCTGCTGCTGCTTGCTGCTGCCTGTTTTGTGTCACTCCTGGTTTTCCACTTCCGTGCACAGTATACTTCGAGTTGACTTTGGGCATGGGCCTGATTTCGAGGACCTTCCACCTACGGGCATTCTTCACCTGCTTCGCGTTGCCCTCCACTTCTGCACCGTGGTGCTCTGCAATGGGCTGCTACACTCTTGCGCTGGGCAACAGGCTTCACTGAAGGTCCTTTTGGGCCTGCTTTTTGGATTTCACTCTAGGTTTCGTGACCTCCGAGGTCGTTTTTGGCATCCTGGTTGGGCTTCACTCTGATTTCCGTGACCTGGGGCTGCTGATTTTGGTGGATTTCAGTTGACTTCGTCATTCTTGAACTGCAAGTGGAGATCTGTGCTGCTGGTGGTGGATTTGCAGCAAGTGTGTTTTGTGTTGCCACACTCCAGTATGTAGCAGTTTATTCATTGTGCACACACCCAAAAATCTGCCCCCCCCCCCCCGCTCAGTTGAGGTGTTGTGTACAACCCCAAGGATCCCCCCCCCCGGGGGCTCTGCACACTTTTGCCTCTTACCTATCATCAATTTCCTCCCTAGACTGACAATGTTAACCCCAAAGGACATAGAAGGGCAGTTTATCTGTAGCGATGTCATCCTCCGACAAGTCCGCCCTGATGCAGTGATTACTGCTGCCACTCTGGGCGTAAAACTGCGTGAGCCAGTGTGGGCCCTGTGGGGTTCTATGCGTCCACTTGGTACACCCAGTACCACCATACCTGTGACCCTGCTGGCGGCTCGTGGTGAATTTGTTACTGGGCCTAGAACCAAGGCCAACCCAGGCCTGGTAGAGGTGAGATACAAGCAGGAGAAGGGCAAGACATTTTGGCACCCACTGAGAGACATCCTCCCCATGGAACAATTACCACCAGGCTGCAGGGAGGTTCACCCGGACGTGATTATAGAATCTGAACAAGCAGAGGAAACGGGTACCAGTGGGTCAGACACTTCTTATGCTGCAGAATCCGATGAGGAGGCAGCAAGCCGCAAGCGCACAGCGCAGGGTACCCCTGGTAGTGGTCACAAGGCCAAGAAGAAGGCCAAACCGGCAGCCAAGAAGGCCAAAAAAGCCCCTGGTCGTTGTGTTGAACGAGAGGAGATATTACGGATGGCTGCTCAAATAGAGGAAACCCGGAATGTACCAATGGACGTACTCAAAACATATTCAAAGGCTTCCCTCCATGCTCTGTTCGAACAATTTGAGTTGTACTTTCCACAAAGTGCAAAGCACGACATGTTGGTGCTACGCCTGAAGCAGGCAGTGGAGGCTGGGAAGAACCGTCCCCGTTTGGTGCCACCAGAGATGCCTGCAGGATACGGGTACAGCAGATTGCAAGAGCAGGCAGTGGATGGCACCAACGTGGACATTGCACACCCTGAGGACAAGGCACAGGATGTGGCCAACATGGGGGTGCATGACCATGTAGGACAGCAAAAGCAAAGCCCAGTGCAGGACCAACATGGTACAGGACTGCCTGAGTCCCCTGTGCGGCTTGAGCATACCTAGTGTCATTTATGCGGAGGTATTTGCTCCGTGCTTTACAAAAATTGTCTCTCCTCAGACACACAGGCAACCCTAGTACGCCCCACTGGAAGTGTCCAATAGGAATTGAGATCGGTGTGGAGGATTCTGCCTTAGGGCAGCTGCTCAAATAGAGGAAACCCCAAAGGAGGCAGCCGACAAAGCGAAAAAGGCGGCGGCAGATCGGGCACAGAAGGAAGCAGCAGCAGCAGCAAAGGAGCAGGCGAAGAAACGGGCCGCAGCAGAGAAGCAGGCCGCCGACAAAGCAAAAAAGGCAGCTCAGAGGGAGGCTCAGAAGGAGGCTGCAGCAGCAGCAAAGGAGCAGAAGCGCGCGGCAGCGGAGAAGCGAGCAGCGGACAAGGCGAAAAAAGCGGCAGAGGACAAGGCAAAAAAAACGGCGCAAGCCCAGGCGAAGAAGGAAGCAGCAGCTGCTGTAGCAGCAGCAGCAGCAGCAGCAGCGCATGCGGAGCAGGGTGTCGAGGCAGAGGACAAAGCAGACACTACAATCCAAGCACGGGATGACGTTTCCTCCAAGCTCGAGTCCATTCTGGAGTTGCTGCGAAATCAAGGGCAGGGTCAGGAGGCAGGTAATCAGGGCTCAGTTTCACAGCAGACACAGTTGCCGACACAGATGCCGCAGATGCCGACACAGTTGGTAACACAGGTATTGCAAAGTTTGATGCCACCACCAACACAGCAACCAGTGCACCCATTGCAGAGTGTCCTGACAGCGTTGCCTCCACAAGGGTTGCCATTGCTGCCAGCACAAGCACAGAACCATAACACGCTGCAGCAACTTCTGCAAGGGCAGCAATTTCTGCAAGGGCAGCAATTTCTGCAAGGGCAGCATCTCCAGGGGCAGCAGCATTTTCTGCAGGGGCAGCAGCAGCATTTTCTGCAGGGGCAGCTGTTGCAGCAACTTCTGCAGGGGCAGCAGCAGCAGCAGCTTCTGCAAGGCCAGCAGGGACAGTCACAATGTTTGATTGCTTAACTTGAGCTACTTCTCTGTTTCTTGATCAGTGATTATTTCTCAGCAAACCATTGCTGCACAACAACCCACTGCACATTGTGCCAAGTTTGCTGACACCAGAGGCATGGAGCGCACTGCATGTTTTTTTGTGTTCCTCCATCCATTAGCTGTTGCTGAAATGCAGCGACTTTGCAGCTGCAAGACTCATTTTGCATATTACGATTCGTTGATGGTAGTCAGAGTTACAGTTCAGCCAGTGGCCTCTTCTGAATTTGTAAGTTAATTGATTACAGCTGTTTTTGAACCATCTGCTGAAGGTACAACACACAGCGATGACAATTTTTCTGTTGCTTCACCAGTTAATATTTATCAGCGACCCGCTGAAGTGCAACAACCCACTGCATGCTTGGCAAGGATTGATGGCAGCACAGGCATTTCCTGCATCCATTAGTTGTTGTTGCCATGCTGACATACAGCGAGCGATTTTGCATGTGCGAGACTCGTTTTGCATATTACGATTACGCAACCCTGTGAAGTGCAACAACCCATTGCATGCTTGGCAAGGATTGATTTTGCAACATTTGAAGTAATAAAACGCATGCGAGGCAGAGACTGCAAGAAGATCAGTTTTGGTCAGAGTTTAGGGCGGCGTACAAGTTTGACGACAGTTGGTAGGTGCAGTGATCGGTTGCTAGACATTGGGTGAAGCAAATGATTGGGCATTTGTATGATTTTTTTAGTGAAATGTTTGTTATGAAAAGTTGGGGTATTGACGAGCATATCACATTATAACTGCATGGTGCAAGACAAAAAGCACAAGGACAATGTGAATCGTGTGTAGATCAGGGTCAATCTATGTTGTCTACATACATTGCAATGGTTTCCATTTTGTATTGTGTTGGACAAGTAAGTAATTCATTTCTCCACACAAATTGAGTTTTTGTTTTGCCCGAAATATTGGATGTGCATGACATCTTGGCACTCAAAATGAGCCATGCGTCAACTGTTATCATGAATGATAGGCGAAAACCACAAAAGTTTCAAAACAAGCTTAATACACAACAAAGATGTGTCAATTTTGTCAACCATTTGGATAGAATCCGGGTTTTGGCCATTTTGTGCCCGGTAAAATCAAAGGTGTATGCCTCAATACCTATGGGGGTCTAGGCCCCCTAAGAAAATTGAACCAACCTTATGCGTCAATTCCTATGGGGGTCTAGACCAGCAAAAAAATTGACACAACCCCATGCGTCAATTCCTAGGGGGGTCTAGACCCCCATATAATTGACGCGACCCTATGCCTCAATACCTATGGGGGTCTAGACCCCCAAAAAAATTGACGTGACCCTATGCGCAAATTCCTATGGGGGTTTAGGGCCGCAAAATAATTGACGCGACCCTATGCATCAATTCCTATGGGGGCCCAGACCCCTAAAAAAATCGACGCAACCCCATGCGTCAATTCCTAGGGGGGTCTAGACCCCCAAAAGAATTAACGCAAACCTATGCCTGAATTCCTATCAGCGTCCGTACCCCCAAAAAAAATTTATGCAACCCTATGCGTCAATTCCTATTGGGGTCTAGGGCCCCAAAAAAATTTACGCGACCCTATGTGTCAATTCCTATGGGGGTCTAGACCCCCAAAATGATTGACACAACCCTATGCCTCAATTCCTTTGGGGGTCTAGACCCCGAAAATAATTGACGCAACCCCATGCGTCAATTCCTAGGGGGGTCTAGACCCCCAGGATAATTGATGCAACCCTATGCCTCAATACCTATGGGGGTCTAGACCCCGAAAATAATTGAGGCAACCCTATGCGTCAATTCCTATGGGGGTCTAGGGCCGCAAAATAATTACGCGACCCTATGCATCAATTCCTAGGAGGGTCTAGACCCCTGAAATAATTGACGCAACCCCATGCGTCAATTCCTAGGGGGGTCTAGACCCCCAAAACAATTGACGAACAAACCTATGCCTGAATTCCTATGGGCGTCCGTACCCCCAAAAAAATTGATGCAACCCTATGCGTCAATTCCTATGGGGGTCTAGGGCCCCAAAATAATAAACGCGACCCTAAGTGTCAATTCCTATGGGGGTCTAGACCCCCAAAAAAATTAACGCACCGCTATGCCTCAATTTCTATGGGGGTCTAGACCCCGAAAGTAATTGACGCAACCCTATGCGTCAATTCCTATGGGGGTCTAGAACCCCACAATAATTGACGCAACCCTCTGCGTCAGTTGCTATGCCGGTCTAGACCCCCGAAAGAATTGACGCAACCCGATCCGTCAATTCTTATGGGGGTCTAGACCCCAAAAAAAATTGAACCAACCCTATGCGTCAATTCCTATGGGGGTCTAGACCGCCAAAAAAATTGACGCAACCCTATCCGTCAAATCCTAGGGGGCTCTAGACCCCCAAAAAAATTGATGCGACCCTATGCGTCAAGTCCTATGGGCGTCTAGACCCCAAAAAAATTTCATGCTACCCCCCAAAATAATTGACACAACCCTATCCGTGGATTCCTATGGGGGTCTAGACCGCAAAAAAATTGACGCAACCCGATCCGTCAATTCCTATCGGGGTCTAGACCCGAAAAACAATTGACGCAACCCTATGCATCAATTCCTATGGGGGTCCGTACCCCCAAAAAAATTGATGCAACCCTATGCGTCAATTCCTATGGGGGTCTACAGCCCCTAAATAATTGACCCAACCCTATGCGTCATTTCCTATGGCGCTCTAGACCCCTAAAATAATTGAAGCAACCCTATGCGTCAATTCCTGGGGGGTCTAGACCCCCAACGTAATTGACGCAACCCTATGCCTCAAATCCTATGGGGGTCTAGACCCCAAAAATAGTTGATGCAACCCTATGCGTCAATTCCTATGGGGGTCTAGGGCCCCAAAATAATTGACGCAACCCTATGCGTCAATTTCTAGGGGGGTCTAGACCCCCAAAAAGATTGACGCAACCCTCTGCCTCAGTTCCTATGCGGTTCTTTACCCCCAAAATAAGTGATGCAACCCTATGCGTCATTTCCTATGGCGGTCTAGGGCCCCAAAATAATTGACACGACCCTATGCCTCAATTCCTATGGGAGTTCAGACCCCCAAAACAATTGACGCTACCCGATCTGTCAATTCCTATGGGGGTCTAGACCCCCAAAATAATTGAACCAACCCTATGTATCAATTCCTATGGGGTCTAGACCCCTAAAATAATTGACGTAACCCTATGCGTCAATTCCTAGGGGGGTCTAGACCCGCAAAATAATTGACAAGACCCTATGCATCATTACATGGGGGTCTAGACCCCCAAAATAATTGACACAACCCCATGCGTCAATTCCTAGGGGGGTTCAGAACCCCAGTATAATTGACGCAACCCTATGCGTCAATTCCTATGGGGGTCTAGACCCCTAAAATGATTGACGCAACCCTATGCGTCAATTCCTATGGGGGTCTAGACCCCCAAAACAATTGAAGCAACCCTATGCGTCAATTTCTAGGGGGGTCTAGACCCCCAAAATAATTGACGCAACCCTATGCCTCAGTTCCTATGGGGGTCTATACCCCCAAATTAAGTGATGCAACCCTATGCGTCATTTCCTATGGCGGTCCAGGGCCCCAAAAAAATTGACGCAACGCGATCTGTCAATTCCTATGGGGGTCTAGACCCCCAAAATAATTGAACCCACCCTATGTGTCAATTCCTATGGGGGTCTAGACCCCCAAAATAATTGACGTGACCCCCCAAAATAATTGACGTAACCCTATGCGTCAATTCCTAGGGGGGTCTAGACCCGCAAAAAAATTGACAAGACCCTATGCATCATTCCATGGGGGTCTAGACCCCCAAAATAATTGACACAACCCCATGCGTCAATTCCTAGGGGGGTCTAGACCCCCAGTAGAATTGACGCAACCCTATGCGTCAATTCCTATGGGGGTCTAGGGCCGCAAATTCATTGACGCGACCCTATGCGTCAATTCCTATGGGGGTCTAGTGAAGCGGTACCCAGAACCCCATGGCTAGGGTAGGGCATACAACCGGTCTCCGGTCCACTAACCCCATGTACGGAAGGGAAGACTGGTCTCCGGTCCACTAACCCCATGTACAGAAGGCGCCCGTTGACGCCCGGTGCGAGCCCGGCGGGAGCGTGTTCCGTGCTGTAAAGCCCCGCATCGGCAACCGATGCACCGCCAGCGGAGATTTATATATCAGAATATCAGGAATCAACAGGGTTTTATTTTCATGTTGTTTCCGTCAATTTTTACGCTTCCGTTCTGATATTCACTGTTTCGACAGCTGGCGGTTGGCTCGCGACTTTAGCGTAACCGCCTGTTTAACTGTTATATACAGATATTTTAGCGCAAATCGTGACGAAGACTCTAAAGTCTTCAGGAATTGCATTGATGCATCCGCAATTTTCACATCTTACACTCGCAACCTTAATCCGAAGTTTTCAGGATGTCGAAATCGGATTTTCGACTTCGACATCCCCGCACTTGATTTGACCTCTTTCGAGTGGACCTACGTGCTTCCCTATGCACGAATCAACTTTCCTTTTATCTTGCCCTCCGTTTGTCTTAGAGATATGGGCAAAACAAAGTTGATTCGTGAGGCCACTAATGAGGGTCATATCTCGTGCCGCTTGCGAGGAATGACAATAAGGAAACGTGGGATGTATTCACAATACTCCCGACGTAATTTAGGAAGCATTATATGCCTTGTGTCTCCACACGTGCGCGCTAGCGTAATGGATCATGGTCAAGAGGGTAGAGTTTGCGTTATAACTCTTTGGCCATGATATTGCGTGCGTTAAGATAACTTGCGAGTGTAGCGCGCGAGTGTTGGTGTTGCACAGGAACTCTTCTTGAGTTCCTCTGAGCGATTGACACAAAGTTATGCCCTTGGAGGGGCATGACATATCGTGGGGGGAGCTACCTTTTTGGGCAATATGGAGTATGTGCCTTGTGTTGTGTTGCGTGCCCATTTGGCGGGTCCATTGCTCCAAGCCAAACCCGCCAATGGACCTCAGATTGTGCAAGCCCCTTCTCCATACTCCCTACTATCAATTGCAAGCCTAACCTTCGTGAAGGGAAGCTTGTGTGGCGATCCTGAAGCGATGCGTTGGGAGCAAGGTGTGTGTTTTGCAATTTTCCATAATTTCATGTGCCCACTTGGGAAGTAGCGCTCGTGACCTTTCAAAGCGCCCCAAGTGGAGCACATATGTGGAATCGAAGGTCATTGGTGCCAAGTCATTATGTTTAGAAGCATTAGTTGATTGCACGATCCAAGCCGAAGATATTATAATATAATTGTGCACCTTTTAAGGTACTTTTGTGTATCTTTGTGCCAATTTTGCCGTTTTTGGCACGTCATGATGTCAAGTGGCGACCGTGTTTCTCAACGTTGCGCTCAATTGACATCATGACTCAAGTATGTTATGAGGGTACATACTTCGATTCCCAACATATCTTGGACCCGGCGATTAACTCCTCTTGGGCTTGGCATACCGTGGCCGCCATGTTGGCGATTTGGGACTATCCCAAATCATGGGCTCACTTGGCGACCCTGCCATTCCCAAAACCGGAGGAGTTGGGCGACGCCCAAAAGATATGTTGGACACATATGACTTGATACGGATCCTAGGGTACACTCCGGTCCAAGTCGGGCATGTGCCTCATTTGCCTCAACCATGAGTGTGCGCATTTTTGGCCATTTCGAGCAATTTTCCACTTTTGCTGCCCGCCGTGCACTATGTTCAGCCCACCCGTGCACGCCGGACGCATGGACCAATGGACCATATATGACATGGGTGTTATGTATATTGGTCCCCAAGGTTCACACACCACGTGGGCGAAGCGGAGCAACCTTCGTTAAGGTGCTAGCCCAAAGTGAGTGTGAGCAATTTTGCCATTTTGGCATTTGTGGACCCAATTGGGATTGTCACATTGCCGAGTGGCATGGAGATCTTCGAGAGCCAAAATCATGGGAGTCTCTGTTGGACTCCTGGTGGATCGCGTATGGAATGGCGGATCCGATCTCTAAGCCGGCGTGGAGGTATACTATTGGAAGCACCCCGAAAATGACCCCCTTTTGGGACCCCAATTTCAACCCCCCGTGTGGTCAATTGGCGGCCCCATATCTCTATGCCCACAAGGAGCCCGGACCCAATTTCAAGTTGTACACTCAGATATGAGTCCTAGGTCCTGCCTCTCAACCTGTGAGCCATTGGCCTTGACCTGGCCGGGCGAGCCACGCGTGGGAATGACGCCAATTTTGGTGATTTTGGCATCATGACCCCACTTGACGAATCCGTGTTGCCCTGATGGCGGGACCTCAGAGGGAACCAGGTTGGGTGAGGGCTCCAGGGAGTTCGTACTCGGCGGGCATAGGGTCAGTTGCCTCGTCTCTACCTCTGGCGGGTCCGGACAAGGGGTCAATTTTGGAGATTTTGGAGCTAATATCAGTTTGGGCTGAAACAGCCCATTTTCAGCTACCAACTCCTAGGGGATACTGGCGGAGCCATCTCTCTAGCTCAGAGTGAAGTTGGAACCTGCTGTTGAGGGAGCATGGGGAGCTACTGTCGGTTGGCCCCGGAGCCCCTTGGTTCCGGGGAACTCGCCTGTGGCTGGGCGGGACACCCCCCCCTATTGGCAGGGTTTCAGGGTCCGGACTCAGCAGGGCATGGGTTGTGTTTGAGCCCCCGCCCCCACCAGCCACTGAGAGGGTCGGACCTGGGATTGGGATACGAGTTGGGACTGAGTGTCTATTGTCCTGTGTTGCCCTTACCCCAGTCCAGTCTTAACCCCATGTGTACATATCCTGATGTGTTGCTGTACATACTTTCGTTCCCTTGTTGCAGAGTGGCAAGGATCCTGAAACGCTTTGTCACATGACACGAGCGTATTGATGCCCTTGTGAACGTAGTGCTTTGCCTGCCTGCTCACCTGTGCGTGTCGCCGCAGCGTCCCGTGGCCGGTCCCCCACGGGAACGCGTCAAAAGCGTCACACCGCCGCGGGGTTACCCAGCCCTCGCGTGCCACTCGGGGCCACCAACCCCGAGCAGCGCGGCGCAGCAGCTCGCAGCTCGCAGCTCGCAGCGCAACGCAGCAACTCGCAGCGCAGCGCAGCGGCTCGTTGCGCCGCCCAGCGACAGCGCCGAGTTCGTCACGGAGTCCGCAGCGCCGTCCAGAGCATCGCCCTGACCGCGCCGCGACCGTGAAGGAGGTGGACAGACCAGGACTCCTGCATCAGCGAGTCCCATCGGCCGACCAGCAAGGCCGCGTCAACAACTTCCACAACCACCGGCCAACCAGCACCGGCCGCACACCCAGTCCAGTGCTGCAGCACCCGCCCCAACAAACACAACCAGGACCAGTTCGTTGAGCGGAACGAGTGCACACCAAGGACCTCAAGACCAACTACGCCCCCGCTGCCATGGTGAATTGGCAAGAAGCGGGTAGGACGTGGCCGCGGCCCCACCCCCATGCAGCGCACCTACTGCGTGGGTTGGTTTGGGACCAGCATTACCGCCACAGCCACCCCCAGTGCGAAGGCGGCATGCCCGGGAGCTTCGAGCTCCGCACGGACATGGCCCCCGACCGCCTGCAGGCCCTGGAGGACTGGCTGCGGGCGGAAGGGTTTGCCTTCCGCTTCGGGCAGAGGCGCTGGAGGACCTGGACCCGGCCGGACAGGCCCGGCGAAGGGCTGCGCCCCGACGGGATTGAGGAGGACGAGAAGCCCAACGAGTACCCGTCGGGCGCCTCGATCAACGTCTCCATGTGGGACATAATCGAGAAGAACTTCCCGGAACCGGGGAGCGAGCGCAGGCTGCAGGGCAGCAGCAGCGCGTCTCCGGGGAAGGAGAAGCGGTCCGCCGGGGACAGGAAGCGGGACCGGAAGTGGCGGGAGTACCAGGAGTCCCTGGCCGCCGAAGCCGCCCAAGGCGCCAAGGGCGGAACCCCAGCCCCCAGTCCCCAACGGGCCAATGGTGGTCATCAGCCCGGCCACGCCACCCTTGGCGACTTCATCCAAGTCGCCAAGCAGACCAAGGCCAAGCCCCGTCCGCTGCTCCTGAGGCCCCAGCAGGCCCCAGCAGGCCCCAGCAGCGACGTGGAGTCGGCCCACCGCGGGAGGATGCCGGCCGACGAGGCCAGCTCCAGCGGCAGCGTCGCTCGCCACCAAAGGGATGTGGCGCGCGCCTGCGAGCGCACCTGTGGGGTGCCCTGCAACCTTCGGGTTGCCCGGCAACGGGCCACGCAGCAGAACGCTGCCGTGGAGGGCGCCGTCGGCATCGCCCATGAGGAGGCGGCCGAGTGGGGCAGAGGCATGGGCTACCACGCCTCGACCGTTGCAGCCATCGCGACCGGTCTCACGGCTGCGGCCGCCCGAGAGGCAGTGGCTGCCCGGATCAGGGCAGCCGACGAGGAAGCCTGCCTGAGGCAGGAGGCCATTGCCTGCAAGGAGGCCGAGGTGAGGGCGCTGGAAGAGGCGCTTGCCCAAGAGAGGGCAAAGAAGGAGGCGGAAAAAAGCGCCCACGCCGAAGCGACGGCTAAGGCCCCATGCGGACGCCGCCAAGAAGGACGCCATCGAGGCCGCGCGACGGAAGGTCGCTGAGGAGAGGGCCAGGACGGAGGCGGAGTTTGCGGCGTTGGAAGCGGAGAAGGCGCGGCTGCAGCAGGCCCGGGATGCCGAGGCGGCTCGTGCTCGGGAGGAAGCCGAAGTGCGGGCTGCCGCAGCCACCGCCGCCGCAATGGAGGAGGCAGAGGCCAAACTCCGCCGCGAGACTCCCCCGGGAGGATCAGGAGTGGAGACCCTTCGAAGGCTTTTCGAAGGGGACGCCTCCTCCAAGATGACGCTGGACGAGGCTGACACGGGAAGCAGTGGGAGCAGTGGCCCCACCGCCCACCGACGGAGGAAGGGTAAGGGGAAGACCCCCGAGTGGCCACGGAGGCCAGCAGGCGGACACCCCCACGACGATGACCCCTTCTTCACCGCCAGCGACGGGGATGAACGAGGCCGCCGACATCGCCAAGTGGTGGCTTGGACGGCCGGAGGAGGCGGAGACGTCCCCATGGAATCAGAAGGTGAGGATGAGGATCTCCCTCCTCCCTACCGGAGCTCGGAGTCTTCCGAGACCGAGACGCCCAGGTGGGGCGACATGGACGAGGATGCGGACCACCGGGGGGGGGAGGTCCCCCTGGACCGGGCGGACCCGGCGGAGGCCCTCCTGGCGGACCCCCTGGAGACCCCGACGACCCACCAGGGAACGGCGACCCGGATACCACCTGGCGGTGGATTGTCTACCTCCGCAGGAGGGTCGAGTTCCTCGAGCGCGAGGTAGACACTGGCAAGGGCGAGATGACTCGCATGGCCGGGGTCGCCGCGCGCGCGCAGAGAGAGCTGGACATCGCCAGGGCCGAGACCAGGTCGCTGAACACGGTTATCAGCGGCCTGCATCAGAGGCTGGACGCGCTGGAAGCCCGTGGGAGCGTCGGCAGCGACCACCCACCCCTGGAGTCTGGCTCGTCGGACGACGGCTGGGGACCCGGACCAGGTCCAGGCAGACCCCACGCCCCCGGCGGAGCCCTCAGGAGTCGCCCCAGCGCCAGTGCCCCCTCTCTCACCGCCCCCTCTCACCACAGCGCGGGCCGCCGCAACGAGCGCGTGCCGCCCGGCAGTGGCAGTGAGGATTGGCGTGATGAGTGGCTCAGCGCGGAGTACCGCAACCGCCGTGCTCCACCGCGGACACCGGTACGCCCCCGGCGCCCCGCACCAGCCCTGGAGCCAATCCCAATGGCTGGTGGACGTTATGGTGGACTCAGGGATGAGGTCCCCAGAGGAGACGTGGATTGGGATGTCGGCGAAGGTGAGGACCTGGACCTGGACCTGGAGGAGTTCGACATCAGCCTGCCGCGTGGTGTACGACGGGAGGCCGCTGAACGCAGCCGCCGGCGCGTGATGAGGAGGCATACATGGAAGGAGTACGGCGTGAACATCTGGGTTCAGCGTACATGGAGGAACCGCGGGGTAGCCACAAGGATTCCATGGAGGAGATGGACGTGGCGGCCGTGGGAGTCCGTGGGAGAGGCCGATGGGAACCTCGGTCGACCTCGCGGCCGGCGTTCATGGTCTCTAAGGCCGCGGATGCCGCCGTGTGGCAAGACTTGAACGACATCAAGCCCCCCATGTACGACGGCAACCCCCTCAACCTCGACCGCTTCTTGGAGAAGCTGGACGATTGGGGGGTAACCGTTACTGAGGACATGCATCCCGCTGATGCGGAGAAGTATGTCTTCAGACGGTTCAGGTACCGCCTGCCGGAAGTGCTCGGAGAGCTATACTTCGTGGCGACCAAGGAGGGGAGAATCAAGACCCTCAAGGAAGCCAAGAAGTGACTCAACGAGCAGGAGCGGGTGGACGCTCCGCAGGTGGCTGCCAAGCGGTGGAAGTCCATCAAGCTCCAGCATGATGGGCGGGAGATTCGCCTACGGGACTGGCGAGACTTCCGAGGGCATTACACCCTCCTCCGCCGCAACGTGGAGGATTAGAACGAGGCTGACGAGCAGGCTCGCCTGCTCTCCATGCTGCCGGAAGCATGGATCAAGAGGGTCACCAAGGAGGAATCCAAGCGGGCCAAGTCCAACCACACGGTCAAGATGATGCTCCCCAAAGAAGATCATACGAACGTGGTGGCTTGGACGAGGAAGAACGTGGCCCGGGATGTCAAACGGCACTCCCTGCGGAACGCTCTCCTCATCACCGTCTCGGGCGATCGCGAGAAGACCGCGATGTGGCGCCTTGATGAGTGTGAGTTGAGCGGCCAGACCATCCGTCTGCAGGCCATCCCGGCGCGGATGAGCTGCGACGAGATCCTGGAGTGGGTTGGAGAGGAGGTGATCAAGGAATACCGGAACCTCCACCACACCCGCGGGTTGAGGCCCGGCGACCGCGACGTCAACTACGTTGGCGAGGGACCTGGCGGAGAAGCTGCCATCGACCCAGCGGGAGCCGACGGCGATGAGACTCTCGTCGACGATGACGACGACGATGAGCCCGCCGAGGTGGCCGTTTGCGCCTTCGTGGCCAACAACCTGAGCGCGGGGAACAACCGGGGAAGCCGGAAGCCCCTGCAGCCGGGTTGGAAGAAGAAGGAGAAGAGGGACCCTCGCCGCGTTGGCGACCCTCCGCTGTCCTTTGGGGAGTTCATACGAGCTCACCCGCAGGGCTGTTTCCTGTGTTATGGGAGGAAGAAAGGCTTCAACCATGACCACCGAACATGCCCCACCCACAAGGCCGACACGGAGGCTTACAAGAAGGCGCACGGGTCGAAGAAGCGTGCGCCCGCGGGTATCCGGGAAGCCAAAGTGGAGGTCGACAAGGACGTGCTGGTAAGCTGATGTCGTCGGTGGGGACCCAGTTGGGCAAGGAGATCCAGGAGATCAAGCGGAACTGGGTCCCCAGGTCGGACAACAAGAACAAGGAGAATAACCAGAATGACCAGAACAAGGACAAGGACAAGAAGGGTAAGAAAGGGGGAAGGAAGAAGGGCGTCAACGAGGTTGATGCGGAGGAGAACACCCCTACTTCCACAACCGACGCCCCCTAGCGGAGCCCCTGCAGCCAAGGGCCCCAGCTAGGGCGGTCGCAGGATGGTGACGTGGGAAGCGCAGAACCATCCCAGTCGGGAGTCGATAAGCACAAAGGGACTGCCGCGGGCGGAAGGCCCGGTCCGGCACCCAGTTGCGGAGGCGGGTTGAGGGCAAGTGACGGCACGAACCCTTGCACCCGTCCGTCCTTCGCGACTAAGAATGTGTTTGATGTACTTCAAGATCTATCCGAGAGTATCGGAGGATCACCCGGACCGCAGCTGGATGCTGCAGATGGGCAGCCTGAGCCCATTGTCCACGACCTGCAGCAGTCGCTTGTCGAGCTTCTGGAACGGCCGGAGATCCTGAGCCTGCACGCCGTGCACCGAGTTGGGCGTGAGCGGCAGTTGCACCTTAAGGTCCGTGCTTTATGCGGGGAAGTGGAAAAGGTTTTCGACGTGTTGGTCGACACGGGAGCTCAAGTCAGCTTGGTCAAGGCTGGCCTACTTCCGCCAGAGTGTCGGACCGACAGTCAGAAACCTGTCAGGCTGAAGGTGGCGAACGGCCAGTACATGGTGGGAGGCACGAAGGAAGCCGCCATCGGGCTGCAGTTCGTGAACCATCGTGAGCTGAGCCGCCCAGACCTCGGCAAGGAAATCCTCCTGCGCGGTCACTTCTACGAGGCCGAGATGGACTGTGACATGATCGTTGGGTACGACTTCATGATGGAGACGGACTCTGGCGTCCTCCCGGCCCAGGCCTCCATGACCCTGTACCAGGACGACCAACTCGCGTGGCTTTCGTCACCTGAGCACCATGTGGAATGCCAATGGATCCACCCCGAACGCAATCAGCTCGAAGTGGCCGCACTGGACACTGAGCCAACTGGTCCTGCAGACCAGGAGTACGGCGTAATGCCGGAAGTGGCGAGCCGAGTTGTCGCGGACTTGGGAGCTTCGGATCTGGCCCTGGATGCGTTCTCATCAGGAACCTCCGCCCATCTTCGGGTGTGTGAGAAGTACTGGAGCGCACAGGACTCCGCGTGGAAGAAGCACTGGGGTCCGCATCAGGGCTTGATGTCGATCCATTGCCCTCGATGGGACATTCCAAGAGCGATGGCGAAGATTCGCAAGCACCGCTCCAAGGCAGTGCTGGTTGTTCCTATGGGATGCACCGAGGAGGAAAGTACCCGACATTGGGTTGCCTCATTGACCAACATGACCTTAAACAAGGTCGTCCCACCTGCTGGAGAGAGTGTCTATCAGGACGCTAAGGGACAGCCCATGCCACCCCACAGATGGCCAACGGAATTCCACTATGTGGATGGGGGCCTTGATCAGGCCGACGCCACAGACTTCGTGTGTGTCAACCGTATCATAGCAGAGCCCTGGCGGCAATGTTTTCCGGTTCCCCCTGTTGACATCGGAGAATCGGAAGACCCCCTCACTGAAGAGGAGTTGGATCTGGTTCAGGGGTATATGGATCAGCCCTTTCACGACTGGGGTAGCCAGCGTGAGGGCAAAGGCCAGGACAAAGCCTGGTGGGAAGTGGACTCAATCGTCTCCGGTTCCTATGAAGGGAATACCTTCGTTCAGAGGGTGCTGGATCACATGTCCAGCCAGGACGAGCCGCCTGGCGGTAACCCACCCACCTACGGCGATCTGTTCCGAGGCAAGACCAGAGATGGCCCTTTGGGCCACCTGGGAAGACCACCTGAGCCGAAACCGAGCGGGGTCGCTACCCCTCAAGTAAGCTCCGTGGTTCAAGTGCCCGGAAAAGCCAAGTCGGAGTCCGATGACTGCCCCAAGATCCAGGCATTGAGGGCCAGGCTGAAGCAGAAGTATGGTGATACCTTCTTCAGCGGTAAGCCTGTGTTTCCCCCACCGGTGCGTGGACCGTATGGCGAGGCCAAGATACGACTGAAGCAGGACCCCCGTGTGTATCGCCACCGGGAGTTTCCCCTGAGGGGCGAGAGGAAGGATGCCATGGAGAAGATCCTCCGTGACTTCATCCAGAGAGGCTGGCTTGAGCCGTGCCACTCCGAGTGGGCCTCTCCGTGCTTCGTCGTCCCCAAGAAGGTGGCCGGTGAGTGGCGGCTCGTGGTCGACTACCGCGGCCTGAACGCTCAAACGCAGCACAACAGCTATACGCTGCCCCTCATTGAGGACATGCTGGAAAAACAACACCGGCAGAGGATCTTCACGGTGATTGACCTGAAACATGGTTATCATCCAATGCCTCTCGCCGAGGAGTCCCGTGCCTGCACAGCCATGAGCACCCCACTTGGACCTCTCCAGTGGAAGGTGATGCCCATGGGCGTTACCAACGGCAATGCGGCCTTTCAGCGGATGCTGGAGAACCTGCTTGAGCCGGTGCGTGACTGTGCGGACCCCTTGGTGGACGACGTGATCATCGCGTCCGGGGACCCCAGTATGAGCTACGAGGAGCTCCTGGAGGCACACGAGAGGGACGTCACTCGAGTGCTGGACCTTCTGGTTCGGCACAAGCTCACGGGCAGCAGTGACAAGGCCACCATTGCGTCAAGCGAGGTGGTCTTCGCTGGCCACGTAGTCGGGAACGGGCAGCGAAAGCCCATACCTGGCAAGGTGGCTGCGATTGAGCACTGGGAAAAGCCCAAAACAGTCTCTGAGCTACGGGCGTATCTGGGGTTCTGCAACTACTCCTCGGGGTATATCAAAATGTACGCCGAGTCTGCAGCCCCCATGAGAACCATGCTCAAGGGCAACCGAGAGGAGACCAAAAAGGGGTCCAAGAAGGCTCTGGTCTGGACAGCTGAGTCCGACCGTGCCTTTGAGGGGATGAAGCAGGCGCTGCCATCCGCAGTGGGTCTGCACCTCGTGGATCCCGACCGAGGGTTCGTCCTGCGCACCGACGCTTCCGACTACGCCGTTGGCGCTGTGTTGGAGCAAGTGCTTGACGACAGGAGGCACGTGCCCGTGGCCTTCTGGAGCCGAGTCCTGGCGGAAGGCCAGAGACGGACGTGGACGCCCCGAGAAAAGGAGGCGTATGCCATCGTCATGGCTCTCAGGAAATGGGCTGGGTACATAGCCCTCCATCCCGTCACCGTCTGCACCGACCATCAGAGTCTGCAGTCGTGGCACAAGGAGCACGTGGACACCCCCTCAGGTCCCGCCTCCCGACGGGCAAGATGGCATGAGACCTTGGCCAAGTTCGATGTCACGGTTGTGTATATTCCTGGAAAGGATAACACCGTGGCGGACTGTCTCAGTAGGTGGGCCTATCCCGCCAGCAAGGGCATGACAGATGTGTCTGCCCATGGCGATGAGGCTGAGACCGCTGAAGCCAAGAAGATCATCGAAATGGAGCGCCTGATGGAGGAGGAGGGTGTGAAATGCTTCGTCGTCATGGCTGCGGATGCCCCCCTCGGAAGGAGGGTGAGCAGAGCGGTCAGAGTACTCGCCCCTGAGGGAGCTGAGTCTGACAAGCACCTCTTCCCGGAGTCTTGCCTCCAGGACGACTGGACCGACGACTACGCCAAGTCTGAGGCCTTTGCGGCCGAGTATAGGGCTGTGACCAACCTTGATGACGGGCAGAAGTGGCCAAAGGGGCTGACAGAGGAAGATGGCAAGCTCTACCGGAATGGTAAGCTGCTAGTACCGGAGTCCCGGGTGCTCGAGCTTTGTGAAGCTTGGCACCACCACATGCTGCACCCAGGGGTCAAGAAGCAAGCCCTTGACATGCAGCGCCGGTTCGAGATCGACCACATCGTTCTCTACACCGCCATCAAGAAGGTCAGGGAAGGGTTGCTCGGTCCGTCAGGCCTGCAATCCCGATAACCGGAACGTCAAGGGGGAAGCCCAATGGACCCCGGTTCCTGACCAGCCCATGGAGAGCGTGGCCATGGACGTCTTCTCCATGCCCGAAGTGCACATTGGAAGGGAGACCGTTGACTGTGTGGTTCTCTGTGTGGACCGCCACAGCGGCTACGTTGTAGCCGTTCCGGCATGCAAAAAGGGGTTGCTTGCCAAGGAAGTGGCAGTCATGATGATTCGTCATTGGCTGACCGTCTTTGACATCCCCCGCACCACTTGCAGTGACCGAGGGCCCCAGTTTACTGGTGGCTGGTTCAAGGTTATGTGTTCCCTCATGGGAATACGTCATGCCAAGAGCGTCGCCTATCTCAGCCGGTCTAACGGCCGTGCTGAAGTGGCTGGACGGCAGCTGTTTGAGAAGCTGCGCAAGATTCACATCACCAATCCACGTCGGAACTGGTTTGAGGAGATGTGGCCTGCTCTGAAGGCCCATCATGACACCCCCACACCGGGTGGTTTGTCCCCTCACCGGATTCTGTTCGGCAGGGACCCCCTGGGTAGGGGACTTCCCTTGTCTGGTGATGGCATGGCTATGGATGCCAAGGAATTCTTCGCGCGGCAAGAGCAAACGGCGTGGGACATCCGCCAGCAGCTCGAGAAGGAGCATGCTGAGCGTCAGAAGTCCGCCCCGAGCTCGACAGCGCAGAAGTTCAGGGTGGGAGACCCGGTGTGGGTGATCAGACCCCGCCCTATGGGCACCCACCGCACCGAAACCTGGTTCACACCCGGCGAGGTGGTTTGCAGGATTGGTGAGGACACCTACCGCATCAAGGTGGGTCACGGACAGTTCCGGGAGCGCCACGAGAGTCAACTCCGTGTGCGGGAACCCAACCTCCGTGGCCAACATGTGTCCCTGAGCTATGCCGCACATGAGGCCGATTCGGACGACGACTATGCTGAGCAGGACGACTATACCGTCGAGAAGATCCTGGCTCAGCGTCCGAAAGCCTCGGCACCCGGAGGTCTGGAGTTCAAGGTTCGTTGGTGAGGCTTTGGGCCGTCCCACGACACCTGGGAACCCGTCTCCTCGTTCGTGCCGCGGGTCAATACTCCCTTCATGGAGTACATCCGCAGGCACAGGACCAAGATCCACGTTTCGGACTTGGCAGCACTCACCCGGGCGATTGCAGCCAGGGGCGCCTGATCAGTGCCCTGAGCTCTCCCCTGATGTGTTATGGGCGCTGGTGAGGTCGATGGATCGTCCCTTACTTGCTTGCTCTCTTCCATCTTCCGGTGACCTGCCATCAGAGTGGCCATATACCCCCCCTGCTGAATCCAGAGGAGGATGGCCCCTCTCTTTCACTTCCATTCGTCACTCCCCCCCCTGCTGAATCCTTGGGAAACCAGGTAGGGTGACTGACCTTCGTAATTCTGAGCTCTTGGGGCCTTGAAGCCCATAGGACGTTGCGCAACGGATGCCGCTGTCATCGGCATTGCGAATTTTTGGTGTGTAATCTGGTTCCATGGCACTTGCGGAATCCAGACCAGTCGACGTGTGTCTCGAGACTATATATGGCCTGAACCCAGGCGTTTTCCTGTCCACCCTCCTGCATCTGCCTTATCCTGACCATGGCGTGGTTTGGCACTCTGTCCTGAGTGTGTTTACACGCCTATTTACCCAGCTTATTGCTTGTTTTTCTGTCCCCCAGGATATGTGCATCTGTATGTTAGCCCATCACTGAGTGTGGACTGTTTTTTTCCCCCGACGGGATGCGAATCGGATAATAAGGCGCTCTGAGTCGCCGTTTACATGTTCTTACATAGGGTCCAGCCTGGACCAGTACCTAAGTACTGGTCCTTCTGTTTGAGTGCCTGTGATACCGTGTGCCCTATTCGCTGTGATGTGGAGATCCTGATGGCGCCAGGCGGGAAGCCCAGTTGCCTGACTACACTCCCAGCGGTCCGCCACTGTCAGTCCCAGTGTGAGCCTACCGACTCGCAGACGCACTTGCAGTCGGATGGCGGCCTCCGGTGCTCCTGACCTCGGTCAGTCTGCCTGGGAAACTGGTGGTTTGAGGAGTCGACGCCTCCGCCCACACTGCATGAGGACTCCCTCATGTATGGCCTTCGTGGTAATAGGGCGAGGGAAAAGACGGCCTTGATGCCCGATCCCTTAAGGGGGAGCTCGTTCGGCTGTACCACTCTGGACTCGCGTCGTATGGATATGGACATGGTGCGCCCGAGGAAGGACCCGTGGGGACTCTCCCCCAGCCGGCGGGCCTTGGGAAGCTTGGGGTAGCCTGATGGATCTTTGTGGTCGCTTTCGACCTGTGGGACCACCTCGGTCGTCGCGTGACGCCTATGTTGGCTGTGTATGCCACTGCCACTGTGGTGGTGACCGTAGCAGCCGGCACCCAGTGCGCCTGGTATGGGTTAACGGGTCCTTTGGATGCCGAACAATCGCCGCCAGGACCCGGGACTTGATACTTGATACTATACATGTGCTACGAGCTTTTACAGCATCATATCTATCTTACTGTGAGATTTGGGCAGCCTAACCTGAGTCAGCCTGAAGTGAGGATGTGACACCCCCCCCTTCAGGAAATGGTCCTGGGTACCCGCTGCCATTTGTGGGTGTTATCGAGCCCCCCCCAGGGTTTGCTCTAAGGAGGGGGGTGAAGCGGTACCCAGAACCCCATGGCTAGGGTAGGGCATACAACCGGTCTCCGGTCCACTAACCCCATGTACGGAAGGGAAGACCGGTCTCCGGTCCACTAACCCCATTTACGGAAGGCGCCCGTTGACGCCCGGTGCGAGCCCGGCGGGAGCGTGTTCCGTGCCGTAAAGCCCCGCATCGGCAACCGATGCACCGCCAGCGGAAATTTCTATATCAGAATATCAGGAATCAACAGGGTTTTATTTTCATGTTGTTTCCGTCAATTTTTACGCTTCCGTTCTGATATTCACTGTTTTGACAGCTGGCGGTTAGCTCGCGACTTTAGCGTAACCGCCTGTTTAACTGTTATATACAAATATTTTAGCGCACATCGTGACGAAGACTCTAAAGTCTTCAGGAATTGCATTGATGCATCCGCAATTTTCACATCTTACACTCGCAACCTTAATCCGAAGTTTTCAGGATGTCGAAATCGGATTTTCGACTTCGACATCCCCGCACTTGATTTGACCTCTTTCGAGTGGACCTACGTGCTTCCCTATGCACGAATCAACTTTCCTTTTATCTTGCCCTCCGTTTGTCTTAGAGATATGGGCAAAACAAAGTTGATTCGTGAGGCCACTTATGAAGGTCATATCTCGTGCCGCTTGCGAGGAATGACAATAAGGAAATGTGGGATGTATTCACAATACTCCCGACGTAATTTAGGAAGCATTATATGCCTTGCGTCTCCACACGTGCGCGCTAGCGTAATGGATCATCGTCAAGAGGGTAGAGTTTGCGTTATAACTCTTTGGCCATGATATTGCGTGCGTTAAGATAACTTGCGAGTGTAGCGCGCGAGTGTTGGTGTTGCAAAGGAACTCTCATTGAGTTCCTATGAGCGATTGACACAAAGTTATGCCCTTGGAGGGGCATGACATATCGTGGGGGGAGCTACCTTTTTGGGCAATATGGAGTATGTGCCTTGTGTTGTGTTGCGTGCCCATTTGGCGGGTCAATTGCTCCAAGCCAAACCCGCCAATGGACCTCATATTGTGCAAGTCTCTTCTCCATACTCCCTACTATCAATTGCAAGCCTAACCTTCGTGAAGGGAAGCTTGTGTGGCGATCGCGAAGCGATGCGTTGGGAGCAAGGTGTGTGTTTTGCAATTTTCCATAATTTTATGTGCCCACTTGGGAAGTAGCGCTCGTGACCTTTCAAAGCGCCCCAAGTGGAGCACATATGTGGAATCGGAGGTCATTGGTGCCAAGTCATTATCTTTAGAAGCATTAGTTGATTGCACGATCCAAGCCGAAGATATTATAATATAATTGTGCACCTTTCAAGGCACTTTTGTGTATCTTTGTGCCAATTTTGCCGTTTTTGGCCCGTCATGATGTCAAGTGGCGACCGTGTATCTCAACGTTGCGCTCAATTGACATCATGACTCAAGTATGTGATGAGGGTACATACTTCGGTGCCCAACATATCTTGAACCCGGCGATTAACTCCTCTTGGGCTTGGCATACCGTGGCCGCCATGTTGGCGATTTGGGACTATCTTAAATCATGGGCTCACTTGGCGACCCTGCCATTCCCAAAACCGGAGGAGTTGGGCGACGCCCAAAAGATATGTTGGACACATATGACTTGATACCAATCCTATGGCACATTCCGGTCCAAGTCGGGCATGTGCCTCATTTGCCTCAACCATGAGTGTGCGCATTTTTGGCCATTTCGAGCAATTTTCCACTTTTGCTGCCCGCCGTGCACTATGTTCAGCCCACCTGTGCACGCCGGACGCATGGACCAATGGACCATATATGACATGGGTGTTATGTATATTGGTTCCCATGGTTCACACACCACGTGGGCGAAGCGGAGCAACCTTCGTTAAGGTGCTAGCCCAAAGTGAGTGTGAGCAATTTTGCCATTTTGGCATTTGTGAACCCAATTGGGATTGTCACCACGCCGAGTGGCATGAAGATCTTTGAAAGCCAAGGGCATGGGAGTCTCCGTCAGACTTCCGGTGAATTGCGTATGGAATGGCTGATCCGATCTCCAAGCCGGCGTGGAGATATACTATTGGGAGCACCCCGAATTTTGGCTCATTTCAGGCAGCCAAAATGACCCCCTTTTGGGACCCCAATTTCAACCCCCCGTGTGGTCAATTGGCGGCCCCATATCTCTATGCCCATAGGGAGCCCGGACCCAATTTCAAGTTGTACACTCAGATATTGGTCCTACGTCCTGCCTCCTAACCTGTGAGCCATTGGCCTCGACCTGGCCGGGCGAACCACGCGTGGGGATGACGCCAAGTTTGGTGATTTTGGCATCATGACCCCACTTGACGAATGGGTGTTGCCCTGATGCCGGGACCTCAGAGGGAACCAGGTTGGGTGAGGGCTCCAGAAGGTTTGTACTCGAAGGGCATAGGGTCAGTTGCCTCGTCCCTACCTCTGGCGGGTCCCGACGAGGGGTCATTTTTGGAGATTTTGGAGCTAATATCAGTTTGGGCTGAAACAGCCCATTTTCAGCTACCAACTCCTAGGGGATAATGGCGGAGCCATATCTCTGGCTCAGAGTGGAGTTGGAACCTGCCGTTAAGGGAGCATGGGGGGCCACTATGGGTTGGCCCCGGAGATCCTTGGTTCCCAGGAACTCCAATGTGGCTGGGCGGGACACCCCCCCCCTATTGGCAGGGTTTCAGGGTCCGGACTGAGCAGGGCATGGGTTGTGTTTGAGCCCCCGCCCCCACCAGCAACTGAGAGGGTCGGACCTGGGATTGGGATATGAGTTGGGACTGAGTGTCTATTGTCCTGTGTTGCCCTTACCCCAGTCCAGTCTTAACCCCATGTGTACATATCCTGATGTGTTGCTGTACATATTTTCGTTCCCTTGTTGCAGAGTGGCAAAGATCCTGAAACGCTTTGTCACATGACACGAGTGTATTGATGCCCTTGTGAGCGTAGTGCTTTGCCTGCCTGCTCACATGTGCGTGTCACCGCAGCGTCCCGTGGCCGGCCCCCCACGGGAACGCGTCACTAGACCCCTAAACAAATTGAGGCAACCCCATGCGTCAATTCCTAGGGGGGTCTAGACCCCCGAAACAATTCACGCAACCCTATGCGCCAATTCCTATGGCGGTCTAGACCCCAAAGAAAATTGACGCGACCCTATGCGTCAATTCCTATGGGGGTCTAGACCCCCAAAAAAATTGACGCAACGCTATGCGTCAGTTCCTATGGGGGTCTAGACCCCCAAAATTATTGACGCAACCCTATGCGTGAATTGCCATGGGGGTCTAGACCCCCAATATAATTAACGCAACCCCATGCGTCAATTCCTATGGGGGTCTAGACACCCAAAATAATTGAACCAACCCTATGCGTCAATTCCTATGGGGGTCCAGACCCCAAAATAATTGATGCGACCCCCCAAAATAATTGACGCAACCCTATCTCTCAATGCCTATGGGGGTTTAGACCGCAAAATACTTGACGCAACCCTATGTGTCAATTCCTATGGGGGTCTAGACACCGAGAATAACTGAACCAACCCTATGCGTCAATTCCTATGGGGGCCTAGACCCCCAAAAGGAATTGACGCAACCCTATGCGCCAATTCCTATGGGGGTCTAGACCCCAAAAAAAATTGACGTGACCCTATGCGTCAATTCGTATGGGGGTCTAGACACCCAAAAGAATTGACGCAACCCTATGCGTCAATTCCTATGGGGGTCTCGACGCCCAAAATACTTGACGCAACCCTCTGCGTCAATTCCTATGCCGGTGTAGACCCCCAAAAATATTGACGCAACCCTATGCGTCAATTCCTATGGGGGTCTAGACCCCCAATATAATTAACGCAACCCCATGCGTCAATTCCTATGGCGGTCTAGACACCGTAAATAATTGAACCAACCCCATGCGTCAATTGCTATGGGGGACTAGACCCTTAAAAAAATTGACGCAACCCTATGCGTCAATTCCTATGGGGGTCTAGACCCCCAAAATAATTGACGCAACTCTATGTGTCAATTCCTAGAGGGGTCTGGACACCCAAAAAAAATGAACCAACCCTATGCGTCAATTCCTATGGGGGTCTAGACCCCCAATATAATTAACGCAACCCCATGCGTCAATTACTATAGGGGTCTAGACCCCGAAAAAAAATCCACGCAAACCTATACGTCAATTACTTGGGGGCTCTAGACCCCCAATATAATTGATGCGAACCTATGTGTCAATTCCTATGGGGGTCTAGAACCCCAAAAAAATTGAAGCAACCCTATACGTCAATTCCCATTGCGGTCTAGACCCCCAATATAATTAACGCAACCCTATGCGTCAATTACTATGGGGGTCTAGACTCCCAAAATAATTGACGCAACCCTATCCGTCAATTCCTGGGGGGCTCTAGACCACCCAAAATAATTGACGCAACCCTATGTGTCAATTCCTATGGGGGTCTAGACCCCCAAAAAAATTGATGCAACCCCATGCGTCAATTCCTATGGGGGTCCAGACCCCAAAAAAATTGACGCAACCCCATGCGTCAATTCCTATGGGGGTCTGCACCCCAAAATAATTGACGCAACCCTATGTGTCATTTCCTAGGGGGGTCTAGATCCGCAAAATAATTGACGCAACCCTATGCGTCATCTCCTAGGGGGGTCTACACCCCCAAAATGATTGACGCGACCCTATGCGTCAATTCCTATGGGGGTCTAGACCCCCAAAACAATTGACGCGACCCTATGCGTCAATTACTATGGGGGTCCAGACCCCAAAATAATTGATGCGACCGCCCAAGATAATTGATGCAACCCTATGCGTCCATTCCTGTGGGGCCCTAGACCTGCAAAAACAATTGACGCAACCCTGAGTGTCAAGTCCTCGCGGGGTCTAGACCCTCTGTGTCAATGCCTATGCCGGTCTCGACCAACAAAATAATTGACGCAACCCTATGCGTCAATTCCTATGGGGGTCTAGACCCCAAAATACTTGACGCAACCCTCTGCATCAATTCTTATGCCGGTGTAGACCCCCAAAATAATTGACGCATAGGGTCGCGGCAATTATTTTGTTGGTCGAGACCCCCATAGGAACTAACGCAACCATATTCCTAAATTCCCCAAAAATAATTGACGTGAACCTATGCGTCAATTCTTATGGGCGTCTGGACCCCAAGAATAATTGATGCGAACCTATGTGTCAATTCCTATGGGGGTCTAGACCCCCAAAGTAATTGACGCAACCCTATCCATCAATTCCTAGGGGGCTCTAGACACCCAAAAAAATTGACGCAACCCTATGCGTCAATTCCTATGGGGGTCTGGACCCCAATATCATTGACGCAACCCTATGCGTCAATTCCTATGGCGCTCTAGAAACTCAAAAAAATTGACGCAACCCTATGCGTCAATTCCTATGGGGGTCTGGACCCCAATATCATTGATGGAACCCTATGTGTCAACTCCTATGGGGATCTAGACCCCAAAAAAAGTTCACGCAACCCTATCCGTTAATTCCTAGGGGGGTCTAGACACCCAAAATTATTGACGCAACCCTATGCGTCAATTCCTAGGGGGGTCCATACCCCCGAAATAATTGACGAGATCCTATGCGTCAATTCCTAGGGATGTCTAGACCCCCAAAAAAATTGACGCAACCCTATGCGTCAATTCCTATGGGGGTCTAGACCCCAATATGCTTGACGCAACGCTATGTGTCAACTCCTGTGGGGGTCTAGACCCCCGAAATAATTCATGCAACCCTATGCGTCAATTCCTATGGGGGTCTAGACCGCGAAAACAATTGACGCGACCCCATGCGTCAATTCCTATGGTGGTCTAGACACCCAGAATCATTGACGCAACCCTATGCGTCAATTCCTAGGGGGGTCCATACCCCCAAAATAATTGACGAGACCCTATGCGTCGATTCCTAGGGATGTCTAGACCCCCAAAAAAATTGACGCAACCCTATGCGTTAATTCCTAAGGGGGTATAGACCCACGAAGAAATTGACGAGACCCTATGCGTCAATTCCTAGGGGGGTCCAGACCCCCAAAATAATGGATGCAACCCTATGCGTCTAGACCCCCAAACAAATTGACACAACCCTATGCGTCAATTCCTATGGGGGTCCAAACCCCAAAATTTTAAACGAAACCCCATGCGTCAATTCCTATGGGGCTCTAGACCGCCGAAAAAAATTGACGCAACCCTATGCGTCCATTCCTATGGGGGTCTAGACCCCCAAAACAAATGACGCGACCCCAGGCGTCAATTTCTAGGGGCGTCTAGACCCTCAAAAAAATTGACGAGACCCTATGCGTCAATTGCTAGTGGGGTCTAGACCCCCAAAAGAATTGACGGAACCCTATGTATCAATTCCTAGGGGGGTCTACACCCGCAAAATATTTGACGCAACCCTATGCGTCATTTCTTACGGGGGTCTAGACCCCCAAAATAATTGACGAGACCCTATGCGTGAATTCCTATGGGGGTCCAGACCCCAAAATAATTGACGCACCCCTATGCGTCAATTCCTATGGGGGTCTAGACCCCCAAAAAGGTTTGACGCAACCCTATGCGTCAGTTCCTATGGGGGTCTAGACCCCCAAAACAATTGACGTAACCCTATGCGTCAATTCCTATGAGGGTCCAGACCCGCAAAAAAATTGACGCAACCCTATGCGTCAATTCCTATGGGGGTCTAGACCCCCAAAATAATTGATGCGACCCTGTGTGTCAATTCCTATGGGGGTCTAGACCCCCAAAACAATTGACGTGACCCCATGCGTCAATTCCTATGGGGGTCTAGACCGGCAAAATAATTCATGCAGCCCTATGCGTCAATTCCTATGGGGGTCTAGACCCCCAAAACAATTGACGCGACCCCATGCGTCAATTCCTATGGGGGTCTAGACCACCAAAACAATTGACGCGACCCCATGCGTCAAATCCTATGGGGGTCTAGACCCCCAAAATAATTGACGCAACCCTATGCGTCAATTCCTAGGGCGGTCCTGACCCCCAAAAAAATGGACGAGACCCTATGCTTCAATTCCTAGGAATGTGTAGACCCGCAAAATAATTGACGCAACCCCATGCGTCAATTCCTAGGGGGGTCCATACCCCCAAAAAAATTGACGAGACCCTATGCGTCAATTCCTAGGGATGTCTAGACCCCCAAAACAATTGACGCGACCCCACGCGTCAATTCCTATGGAGGTCTAGACACCCAAAAAAATTGAGGCAACCGTATGCGTTGATTTCTAGGGGGGTTCAGACCCCCAAAAAAATTGACGAGACCCTATGCTTCACTTCCTAGGGATGCGTAGACCCCCCAAATTAATTGACCCAACCCTATACGTCAATTCCTAAGGGGGTCTAGACCCCCAAAATAATTGACGCAACCCTATGCCTCAATTTCTATGGAAGTCTAGACCTCCAAAACAATTGACGCAACCCTATGCGTCAATTCCTATGGGGGTCTAGACCCCAAAAACAAATGATGCGACCCCATGCGTCAAATGCTATGGGGGACTAGACCCCCAAAAAATTTGACGCAACCCTATGCGTCAATTCCTAGGGGGGTCCATACCCCCAAAATACTTGACGAGACCCTATGCGTCAATTCCTAGGGATGTCTAGACCCCCAAAAAAATTGACATCACCCTACGCGTCAATTCCTAAGGGGGTCTAGACCCCCGAAATAATTGACACAACCCTATGCGTCAATTCCTATGGGGATCTAGACCCCCAAAACAATTGACGCGACCCCACGCGTCAATTCCTATGGGGGTCTAGACACCCAAGATAGTTGACGCAACCCTATGCGTCAATTCCTAGGGGGGTCCAGACCCCAAAATAATTGACGCAACCCTATGCGTTAATTTCTATCGGGGTCGAGACCCCCAAAATGATTGACGCAACCCTTATGCGTCAATTCATATGGGGGTCCAGACCCCCCAATATAATTGACGCAACCCCATGCGTCAATTCGTATGGGGGTCTAGACCGCCGAAAAAAATTGCCGCAACCCTATGCGTCAATTCCTATGGGGGTCTAGACCCCCAAAACAAATGACGCGACCCCATGCGTCAATTCCTAGGGGCGTCTAGACCCCCAAAAAAATTTGCGAGACCCTATGCGTCAATTGCTAGGGAGGTCTAGACCCCCAAAAAAATTGACGCAACCCTATGTGTCAATTCCTAGGGGGGTCTACACCCGGAAAATATTTGACACAACCCTAGACCCCAAAAATAATTGACGAGACCCTATGCGTGAATTCCTATGGGGGTCCAGACCCCAGAATAATTGATGCGACCGCAGAAACTTATTGATGCAACCCTATGCGTCCATTCCTATGGGGGCCTAGACCTCCAAAACAATTGACGCGACCCTCTGCGTCATTTCCTATGGGGGTCTAGACCCCGAAAAAAATTTACGTGTGCGTCAAGTCCTAGCGGGGTCTAGACCGCGAAAAGAATTGACGCAACCCTATGCGTCAATTCCTATGAGCGTCCAGACCCGCAAAAAAATTGACGCAACCCTATGCGTCAATTCCTATGGGGGTCTAGACCCCCAAAATAATTGATGCGACCCTGTGTGTCTATTCCTATGGGGGTCTAGACCCCCAAAACAATTGAGGCGACCCCATGCGTCAATTCCTATGGGGGTCTAGACCCCCAAAAAATTTGATGCAACCCTATGCGTCAATTCCTATGGGCTTCTAGACCCGCAAAACAATTGATGCGACCCCATGCGTCAATTCCTATGGGGGTCTAGACCCCCAAAACAACTGACGCGACCCCATGCGTCAATTCCTAAGGGCGCCTGGACCTCCAAAACAATTGACGCAACCCTATGCGTCAATTCTTATGGGGGTCTAGACCCCCATAACAATTGACGCGACCCCATGCGTCCAATCCTATGGGAGTCTAGACCCCCATAATAATTGACGCAACCCTATGCGTCAATTCCTAGGGGGCCCAGACCCCCAAAAAAATTGACGAGACCCTATGCCTCAATTGCTAGGGAGGTCTAGACCGCCAAAGCAATTGACGCAACGCTATGTGTCAATTCCTAGGGGGGTCTAGACCCCCAAAATATTTGACGCAACCCTATGCGTCAATTTTTAGGGGGATCTAGACCCCCAAAAAAATTGACGCGACCCTTTGCGTCAATTCCTGTGCAGGTCCAGAGCCGAAAATATTTGACGCGACCAGCGAAAATAATTGACGCGACCCTATGCGTCAATTCCTATGGGGGTCTGGACCCCCAAAACAATTGACGCAACCCTATGTGTCAATTCCTATGAGGGTCCAGTTCTGCAAAATAATTGACGCAACCCTATGCGTCAGTTCCTGTGGGGGTCTAGACCCCGGAAAAAATTGATGTGACCCTATGTGTCAATTCCTATGGGGCCGCGTCAATTGTTTTGGGGGTCTAGACCCCGAATAGAATTGACACAGCCCTATGCGTCAATTCAAAGGGGGGTCCAGACCCCCAAAAATAATTGACGAGCCCCTATGCGTCAATTCCTAAGGGGGTATAGACCCCCAAAATATTTGACGCAACCCTATGCTTCATTTGCTAGGGGGGTCTAGACCCCCCAAAAAATTGACGCGACCCTATGCGTCAATTGCTATGGGGGTCTAGACCCCCAAAATATTTGACGTGACCCCATGCGTCAATTCCTATGGGGGTCTAGACCCCGAAAAAAATTGACGCAACCCTATGCGTCCATTCCTATGGGGGTCTAGACCCCCAAAACAATTGACACAACCCTATGCTTCAATTCCTATGGGGGTCCAGACACGCAAAACAATTGACGCAACCCTATGGGTCAATTCCTACGGGGGTCTAGACCCCCAAAACAATTGACGCAACCCTATGCGTCAATTCCTATGCGTGGCAGACCCGGAAAACAATTGACGCAACCCACACGTCAGTTCCTATGGGGGTCTAGAGCCCGGCAATAATTGATGTGACCCTATGCGTCAGGTCCTGGGGGGTCTAGACCCCGAAAATATTTGACGCCACCATATGCGTCAATTCCTATGGGGGTGTAGACCCCCAAAATAATTGACGCAACCCTATGCGTCAATTCCTAGGGGGGCCAAGAACCCAAAAGAATTGACGCAACCCCCCAAAATAATTGACGCAACCCTATGCGTCAATTCCTATGGGGGTCTAGACCTCCAAAACAATTGACGCAACCCTATGCGTCCATTCCTATTGGGGTCTAGACCCTCAAAATACTTGACACGAACCTATGCGTCAATTCCTATGGTGGTCTAGACCCCCAAAAAAATTGACGCAACCCTATGCGTCAATTCCAATGGGGGTCTAGACCCCCAATACTAATTGACGCAACCCTACGCGTCAATTCCTATGGGGGTCTAGACCCCCAAAATAATTGACGCAGCCCTATGTGTCAATTCCAATGGGGGTCTAGACCCCCAAAAGAATTGACCCAACCCTATGCGTCAATTCCTATGGGGGTCTAGACCCCAAAAAAAATTCACGCAACCCTACGCGTCAATTCCTATGGGGGTCTAGACCCCCAAAAAAATTGACGCAACCCTATGCGTCAATTCCAAGGGGGGTCCAGACCACCAAAATAATTGACGCAACCCTATGCGTCAATTCCGATGGGGGTCTAGACCCCGAAAATAATTGACCCAACCCTATGCGTCAATTCCTATGGGGGTCTAGACCCCGAAAACAATTGACGCGACCCTATGCGTCAATTCCTATGGGGGTCTAGACCCCAAAACTAATTGACGCAACCCTATGCGTCAATTCCCAGGGGGGTCCAGACCCCCAAAATATTTGACGCAACCCCACGCGTCCAATTGCTAGGGGGGTCTAGACCCCCAAAATAATTGACGCAACCCTATGTGTCAATTCCCTTGGGGGTCTAGACCCCCAAAATATTTGACGCGACCCTATGCGTCAATTCCTATGGGGGTCTAGACCCCCAAAACAATTGACACAACCCTACGAGTCAATTCCTAGGGGGGTCCATACCCCCAAAAAAATTGACGAGACCCTATGCGTCAATTCCTAGGGGGGTCTAGAGCCCCAAAATATTTGACGCGACCCTGTGCGTCAATTCCTAGGGGGGTCTAGAGCCCCAAAACAATTGACCAGACCCTATGCGTCAATTGCTACGGGGGTCTAGACCCCCAAAAAAATTGACGTCACCCTATGCTTCAATTCCTATGGGGGTCTAGACCCCCAAAACAATTGATGCAACCCTACGCGTCGATTCCTAGGAGGGTCTAGACCCTAGAAAAAAATTGATGAGACCCTATGTGTGAATTCCTATGGGGGTCTAGAAACCGAAAAAAATTGACGCACCGCTATGTGTCAATTTCTATGGGGGTCTAGGGCCCCAAAAAAATTGACGCGACCCTATGTGTCAATTCCTATGGGGGTCCAGTCCCCCAAAACAATTGACGCAACCCTAGGGATGTGTAGACCCCCAAAAAAATTGACGCAACCCTATGCGTCAATTCCTAAGGGGGTCTAGACCCCTCAAATTATTGACGCAACGCTATGCGTCAAGTCCTATGGGGGTCTAGACACCCAAAATAATTGCCGCATTCCTATGAGTCCTAGGGTCCTAGGGGGGTCCAGACCCCCAAAATAATTGACGAGACCCTATGCTTCAATTCCTAGGGATGTGTAGACCCGCAAAATAATTGACGCAACCCTATGCGTCAATTTCTAGGGGGGTCCATACCCCCGAAAAAAACTGACGCAACCCCACACGTCAATTCCTATGGGGGTCGAGACCCCCGAAAATAACTGACGCAACCCTTTGCGTCAATTCCTATGGGGCTCTAGACCCCCAAAATATTTGACGCAACTCTATTCGTCAATTCCTAGGGGGGTCTAGAGCGCCAAAACCATTGACGCAACCCTATGCGTCAATTGCTAGGGAGGTCTAGAGCGCCAAAACCATTGACGCAACCCTATGTGTCAGTTCCTAGGCGGGTCTAGACCCCGGAAAGATTTGACGCAACCCTATGCCTCATTTCCCAGGGGGTTCTAGACCCCCCAAAAAATTGATGCGACTCTATGCGTCAATTCCTGAGGGGGTCCAGACCCGAAAATAATTGACGCAACCAGTCAAAATAATTGACGCAACCCTATGCGTCCATTCCTATGGGGGTCTAGACCCCCGAATTAATTGCCGCAATCCTATGCGTCCATTCCTATGAGGGTCCAGACCCCAAAATAATTGACGCAACCCCACGCGTCAATTCCTATGGGGGCCTAGACCCCCAAAAATAACTGACGCAACCCTATGGGTCAAATCCCCAAAATATTTGACGCAACCCTATGCGTCATTTCCTAGGGGGTTCTAGACCCCGGGAATAATTGACCCGACCCTATGCGTCAATTCCTATGGGGGTCTAGGGCCCCAAAAAAATTGACGCAACCCTATGCGTCAATTCTTATGGGGGTCTAGACCCCTAAAAAAATTGACGCAACCCTATGCGTCAATTCCTATGGGGGTCTAGACCCCGAAAACAATGACGCAACCCTATGCGTCAATTCCTATGAGGCCCCAGACCCGCAAAATAATTGACGCAACCCTATGCGTCAATTCCTCTGGGGGTCTAGACCCCAGAAATGATTGATGTGACCCTATGTGTCAATTCCTATGGGGGTCTAGACCCCCAAAACAATTTACCCGGCCCCATGCGTCGATTCCTATGGGGGTCTAGACTCCGAAAATAATTGACACAACCCTATGCGTCAATTCAAAGGGGGGTCCAGACCCCAAAAAAAATTGACGAGACCCTATGCGTCAATTCCTAGGGATTCCTAGACCCCCAAAATAACCGACGCAACCCTATGCGTCAATTCCTAAGGGGGTCTAGACCCCCGAAATAATTGACGCACCCCTCTGCGTCATTTCCTAGGGGGGTCTATACCCCCAAAATAATTGACGTGACCCTGTGCGTCAATTCCTATGGGGGTCTAGATCCGAAAATAATTGACCCAACCCTATGCGTCCATTCCTGTGGGGGTCTGGACCCCCAAAACAATTGACGCAACCCTATGCGTCAGTTCCTATGAGGGTCTAGATCCGCAAAACAATTGACGCAACCCTATGCGTCAATTCCTATGGGGGTCTAGAGCCCCAAACAATTGACGCAACCCTATGCGTCAATTCCTATGCGGGTCTAGACCCCCAAAATGATTGACCCAACCCTATGCGTCAATTCCTTTGGGGGTGTAGACCCCCCGAAATATTGACGCAACCCTACGCGTCAATTCCTATGGGGGTCTAGACCCCAAAAAAATTGTGACGCAACCCTACGCGTCAATTCCTAGGGGGGTCTAGAACCCAAAAAAATTGACGCAACCCTATGCGTCAAATCCTAGGGGGGTCCAGACCCCCAAAATAATTGACGAGACCCTATGCTTCAATTCCTAGGGATGTGTAGACCCGCAAAAAGATTTTCGCAACCCTATGCTCAATTCCTATGGGGGTCTAGACCCCCACAATCATTGACGCAACACTATGCGTCAATTCCTAGGGGGGTCTAGACCCCGAATATAATTGATGTGACCCCATGCGTCAATTCCTATGGGGGTCTAGACCCCCAAAATAATTGACGAGACCCTATGCCTCAATTCCTAGGGATGTGTAGACCCGCAAAATAATTGACGCAACCCTATGCCTCAATTCCTATGGGGGTCTAGACCCCCAAAATGATTGACGCAACCCTATGAGTCAATTCCTAGGGGGTCCAGACCCCCAAAAAAATTGACGAGACCCTATGCTTCAATTCCTACGGATGTGTAGACCCGCAAAATAATTGACGCAACCCTATGCATCAATTCCTAGGGGGGTCTAGACCCCGGAAATGATTGATGCAACCCTATGTGTCAATTCCTAGGAGGGTCTAGACCCCCAAAACAATTGGCGCGGCCCCATGCTTCAATTCCTATGGGGGTCTAGACCCCAAAAATAATTGACGGAACCCTATGCGTCAATTCAAAGGGGGGTCCAGACCCCCAAAACAATTGACGCAACCCTATGTGTCAATTCGTAGGGGGTCTATACCCCCCAAAAAAATTGACGTGACCCTGTGCGTCCATTCCTGCGGGGGTCTTGACCCCCAAAAAACTGAACGCACCCCTATGTGTCAATTTTTATGGGGGTCTAGGGCCCCCAAAAAATTGGCGCGACCCTATGCGTCAATTCCTATGCGGGTCTAGACCCCCAAAACAATTGACACAACCCTAGGAGTGTGTAGACCCCGAAAAAAATTGACGCAACCCTATGCGTCAATTCCTAAGGGGGTCTAGACCCCTCAAATTTTTGACGCAACGCTAGGCGTCAAGTCCTATGGGGGTCTAGACCCCCAAAATAATTGCCGCAACCCTATGAGTCAATTCCTAGGGGGGTCCAGACCCCCAAAATAATTGACGAGACCCTATGCCTCAATTCCTAGGGATGTGTAGACCCGCAAAAAAATTGACGCAACGCTATGCGTCCATTCCTAGGGGGGTCTGGATCCCCAAAATAATTGACGCAACCCCACGCGTCAATTCCTATGGGGGTCGAGACCCCCGAAAATAACTGACGCAACCCTATGCGTCAATTTCTATGGGGCTCTAGACCCCCAAAATATTTGACGCAACTCTTTTCGGCAATTCCTAGGGGGGTCCATACCCGAAAAATAATTGACGAGACCCTATGCGTCAATTGCTAGGGAGGTCTAGACCGCCAAAACAATTGACGCAACCCTATGTGTCAATTCCTAGGGGGGTCTAGACCCCTCAATTTCTTGACGCAACGCTATGCGTCAAGTCCTATGGGGGTCTAGACCCCCAAAATAATTGCCGCAACCCTATGAGTCAATTCCTAGGTGGGTCCAGACCCCGAAAAAAATTGACGAGACCCTATGCTTCAATTCCTAGGGATGTGTGGACCCGCAAAATAATTGACGCAACGCTATGCGTCAATTCCTAGGGGGGTCTGGATCCCCAAAAAAATTGAGGCAACCCCACGCATCAATTCCTATGGGGGTCGAGACCCCCGAAAAAAACTGACGCAACCCTATGCGTCAATTCCTATGGGGCTCTAGACCCCCAAAATATTTGACGCAACTCTATTCGGCAATTCGTAGGGGGGTCCAGACCCCAAAAATAATTGACGAGACCCTATGCGTCAATTGCTAGGGAGGTCTAGACCGCCAAAACAATTGACGCAACCCTATGTGTCAATTCCTAGGGGGGTCTAGACCCCGGAAAAATTTGACGCAACCCTATGCGTCATTTCCCAGGGGGTTCTAGACCCCCAAAAGAATTGACGCGACCCTATGCGTCAATTCTTGAGGGGGTCCAGACCCGAAAATAATCGACGCGACTAGCGAAAATAATTGACGCAACCCTATGCGTCCATTCCTATGGGGCCCTAGACCTCCAAAACAATTGACGGGAGCTTATGCGTCAATTCCTAGGGGGGTCTAGACCCCCAAAATATTTGACGCAGCCCTATGCGTCATTTCCTAGGGGGTTCTAGACCCCAAAAATAATTGACCCCACCCTATGCGTCAATTCTTATGGGGGTCTAGGGCCCATAAATTTTTGACGCAACCCTATGCGTCAATTCTTATGGGGGTCTAGACCCCTAAAAAAATTGACGCAACCCTATGCGTCAATTCCTATGGGGGTCTAGACCCCAAAAACAATTGACGCAACCCTATGCGCCAATTCCTATGAGGCCCCAGACCCGCAAAATCATTGACGCAACCCTATGCGTCAATTCCTCTGGGGGTCTAGACCCCAGAAATGATTGATGCGACCCTATGTGTCAATTCCTATGGGGGTCTAGACCCCCAAAACAATTGACGAGGCCCCATGCCTCAATTCCTATGGGGGTCTAGACCCCCAAAAAAATTGACGAGACCCTATGCGTCAATTCCTAGGGATGTCTAGACCCCCAAAATAACTGACGCAACCCTATGCGTCAATTCCCAAGGGGGTCTGGACGCTCAAAATATTTGACGCACCCCTATGCGTCATTTCCTAGGGGGGTCTATACCCCCAAGATAATTGACGTGACCCTGTGCGTCAATTCTTATGGGGGGCTAGACCCCCAAATAAATTGACGTCACCCTATGCGTCAATTCCTATGGGGGTCTAGACCCCGAAAATAATTGACCCAACCCTATGCGTCCATTCCTATGCGGGTCTAGACCCCAAAAACAATTGACGCAACCCTAGGGATGTGTAGACCCCCAAAATAATTGACGCAACCCTATGCGTCAATTCCTAAGGGGGTCTAGACCCCCCAAATTTTTGACGCAACGCTATGCGTCAAGTCCTATGGGGGTCTAGACCCCCAAAAAAAATGCCGCAACCCTATGAGTCAATTCCTAGGGGGGTCCAGACCACCAAAAAAATTGACGAGACCCTATGCTTCAATTCCTAGGGATGTGTAGACCCGCAAAATAATTGACGCAACGCTATGCGTCAATTCCTAGGGGGGTCTGGATCCCCAAAAAAATTGACGCCACCCCACGCGTCAATTCCTATGGGGGTTGAGACCCCCGAAAATAACTGACGCAACCCTATGCGTTAATTCCTATGGGGCTCTAGACCCCCAAAATATTTGACGCAACTCTATTCGGCAATTCCTAGGGGGGTCCAGACCCCAAAAAAAATTGACGAGACCCTTTGCGTCAATTGCTAGGGAGGTCTAGACCGCCAAAAGAATTGACGCAACCCTATGTGTCAATTCCTAGGGGGGTCTAGACCCCGGAAAAATATGACGCAACCCTATGCGTAATTTCCCAGGGGGTTCTAGACCCCCAAAAATATCTGACGCGACCCTATGCGTCAATTCCTGAGGGGGTCCAGACCCGAAAATAATTGACGCGACCCTATGCGTCAATTCCTGAGGGGGTTCAGACCCGAAAATAATTGACGCAACCCCATGCGTCCATTCCTATGGGGCCCTAGACCTCCAAAACAATTGACGGGAGCTTATGCGTCAATTCCTAGGGGGGTCTAGACCCCCAAACAAGTTTGACGCGACCTCATGCGTCAATTCCTAGGGGGGTCTAGACCCCCAAAATAATTGACGCAACCCCATGCGTCGATTCCTATGGGGGTCTAGACCCGCGAAAATAACTGACGCAACCCTATGCGTCAATTCCTATGGGGGTCTAGACCCCCAAAATATTTGACGCAACCCTATGCGTCATTTCCTAGGGGGTTCTAGACCCCCAAAATAATTGACCCGACCCTATGCGTCAATTCCTATGGGGGTCTAGGGCCCGGAAATAATTGATGCAACCCTATGCGTCAATTCTTATGGGGGTCTAGACCCCTAAAGAAATTGACGCAACCCTATGCTTCAATTCCTATTGGGGTCTAGACCCCCAAAACAATTGACGCAACCCTATGCGCCAATTCCTATGAGGCCCCAGACCCGCCAAATCATTGACGCAACCCTATGCGTCAATAACTCTGGGAATCTAGACCCCAGAAATGATTGATGCGACCCTATGTGTCAATTCCTATGGGGGTCTAGACCCCAAAAACAATTGACGAGGCCCCAGGCGTCAATTCCTATGGGGGTCTAGACCCCCAAAAAAATTGACGAGACCCTATGCGTCGATTCCTAGGGATGTCTAGACCCCCAAAATAACTGACGCAACCCTATGCGTCAATTCCTAAGGGGGTCTAGACGCCCAAAATATTTGACGCACCCCTATGCGTCATTTCCTAGGGGGGTCTATACCCCCAAAAAAATTGACGTGACCCTGTGCGTCCATTCCTATGGGGGTCCAGACCCCCAAAAAAATTGACGTCAGCCTATGCGTCAATTCCTATGGGGGTCTAGACCCCGAAAAAAATTGACCCAACCCTATGCGTCAATTCCTATGGGGGCGTAGACCCCCAAAATCATTGACGCAACACTATGCGTCAATTCCCATAGGGGTCTAGACCCCCAAAGTATTTGACGCGACCCTATGCGTCAATTCCTAGGGGGGTCTAGGCCCCCAAAAAAATTGACGCGACCCCATGCGTCAATTCCTATGGGGGTCTAGACCCCGAAAAAATTGACGCAACCCTATGAGTCAATTCCTAGGGGGGTCCAGACCCCCAAAATAATTGGCGAGACCCTATGCTTCAATTCCTAGGGATGTGTAGACCCGCAAAAAATTGACGCAACCCTATGCGTCAGGTCCTAGGGGGGTCTAGACCCCGGAAATGATTGATGCGACCCTATGTGTCAATTCCTATGGGGGTCTAGACCACCAAAACAATTGGCGCGGCCCCATGCGTCAATTCTTATGGGGGTCTAGACCCTGAAAATAATTGACACATCCCTATGCGTCAATTCAAAGGGGGGTCCAGACCCCCAAAACAATTGACGCAACCCTATGTGTCAATTCATAGGGGGGTCCAGCTCTGCAAAAAAATTGACGCTACCCTATGCTTCAATTCCTATGGGGGTCTAGACCCCCAAAACAATTGACGCAACCCTATGCGTCAATTCCTATGAGGGTCCAGACCCGCAAAAAAATTGACGCCACCCTATGCGTCAATTACTATGGGGGTCTAGATCCCGGAAATGATTGATGCGACCCTATGTGTCAATTCCTATGGGGGTCTAGACCACCAAAACAACTGGCGCGGCCCCATGCGTCAATTCCTATGGGGGTCTAGACCCCGAAAATAATTGACACAACCCTATGCGTCAATTCAAAGGGGGGTCCAGACCCCCAAAATAATTGACGAGACCCTAGGCGTCAATTCCTAGGGATGACTAGACCCCCAAAATATTTGACGCAACCCTATGCGTCAGTTCCTATGGGGGTCTAGACCCCGAAACTATTTGACGCAACCCTATGCGTCCATTCCTATGGGGGTCTAGACCCGCAAAAGAATTGACGCAACCCTATGCGTCAATTCGTATGAGGGTCCAGACCCGCAAAAGAATTGACGCAACCCTACGCGTCAATTCCTATGGGGGTGTGGACCCCCAAAAAAATGACGCAACCCTATGCGTCCAATTTCTAGGGGCGTCCAGACCCCAAATGAGTTGACCCAACCCCCCAAAATAATTGACGCAACCCATGCGTCAATTCCTATGGGGGTCTGGTCCTGCAAAACAATTGACGCAACCCTATGCGTCCATTCTTATTGGGGTGTAGACCCTCAAAATAATTGACCCAACCCTATGCGTCAATTCCTATGGGGGTTCAGACCCCCAAAATAATTGACGCAACCCTATGAGTCAATTCCTAGGGGGGTCCAGACCCCCAAAAAAATTCACGAGACCCTATGCTTCAATTGCTAGGGATGTGTAGACCCGCAAAATAATTGACGCAACCCTATGCGTCAATTCCTAGGGGGGTCTAGACCCCCAAAATATTTGACGCAACCCTACGCGTCAATTCCTATGGGAGTCTAGACCCCCAAAATAATTGTCGCAACCCTATGCGTCAATTCCTATGAGGGTCCAGACCCCAAAAAAATTGACGCAACCCCACGCGTCAATTTCTATGGGGGTCTAGACCCCCAAAAGAAATTGACACAACCCTATGCGTCAATTCCAAGGGGGGTTCGAGACCCCCAAAAAAAATGACGCAACCCTATGCGTCAATTCCAATGGGGGTCTAGACCCCCAAAACAATTGACGCCACCCTATGCGTCAATTCCTATGGGGGTCTGGACCCCCAAAATAATTAACGCAACCCTATGCGTCAATTCCAAGGGGGGTCCAGACCCCCAAAAAAATTGACGCAACCCTACGCGTCAATTCCTAGGGGGGTCTAGACACTCAAAAAAATTGACGCAACCCTATGCGTCAATTCCTAGGGGGGTCTAGACCCCCACAATCATTGACGCAACACTATGCCTCCATATCTATGGGGGTCTAGACCCCCAAAATATTTGACGCGACCCTATGCGTCAATTCCTAGGGGGGTCTAGACCCCCATAATAATTGACGAGACCCCATGTGTCAATTCCTATGGCGGTCTAGACCCCCAAAAAAATTGACGCAACCCTATGAGTCAATTCCTAGGGGGTCCAGACCCCCAAAATAATTGACGAGACCCTATGCTTCAATTCCTAGGGATGTGTAGACCCGCAAAAAAAATCACGCAACCCTATGCTTCAATTCCTAGGGGGGTCTAGACCCCGAAAACAATTGACGCAACCCTATGTGTCAATTCGTAGGGGGGTCTGGTCCTGCAAAACAATTGACGCAACCCTATGCGTCAATTCTTATGGGGGTCTAGACCCCTGGAATGACCCTATGCGTCGATTCCTATGGGGGTCCAGACCCCCAAAATAATTGACGTGACCCTATGCGTCAATTCCTATGGGGGTCTAGACCCCGAAACTATTTGACGCAACCCTATGCGTCCATTCCTATGGGGGTCTAGATCCCCAAAACAATTGACGCGTCCCTATGCGTCAATTCCTGAGAGGGTCCAGACCCGCAAAAGAATTGACGCAACCCTATGCGTCAATTTGTATGCAGGTCTAGACCCCCAAAACAATTGACGCAACCCTATGCGTCAATTCCTATGAGGGTCCAGACCCCCAAAATATTTAATGCGACCCTACGCATCAATTCCTATGGGGGTGTAGTCCCCCAAAAGAATTGACGCAACCCTATGCGTCAATTTCTAGGGGGGTCCAGACCCCAAATGAATTCACGCAACCCCCCAAAAGAATTGACGCAACCCATGCGTCAATTCTTATGGGAGTATGGTCCTGCAAAACAATTGACGCAACCCTATGCGTCCATTCCTATTGGGGTCTAGACCCTCAAAATAATTGACACGACCCTATGCGTCAATTCCTATGGGGGTCTAGACCCCAAAAATAATTGACGCAACCCTATGCGTCAATTCCTATGAGGGTCCAGACCCGCAAAATAAGTGACGCAATCCTATGCGTCAATTCCTATGGGGGTCTAGACCCCGGAAACGATTGATGCGACCCTATGTGTCAATTCCTATGGGGGTCTAGACCCCCAAAACAATTGGCGCGGCCCCATGCGTCAATTCCTATGGGAGTCTAGACCCCGAAAATAATTGACGCAACCCTATGCGTCAATTCCTAAGGGGGTTCATACCCCGAAAAAAATTGACGTGACCCTATGCGTCAAATCCTATGGGGGTCTAGACCCCAAAAAAATTTGACGCAACCCTATGCGTCCATTCCTATGCGTCAATTGCTAGGGGGTTCCAGACCCCCAAAACAATTGACGCAACCCTACGCGTCAATTCGTAGGGGGGTCTGGACCCCAAAATAATTGACGCAACCCTATGTGTCAATTCCTATGGGGGTCTAGACCCCTAAATTCTTTGACGCGACCCTATGCGTCAATTCCTAAGGGGGTCTAGACCCCCAAAAAAATTGACGCAACCCTATGTGTCAATTCCTATGGGGGTCTGGACCCCAAAAAAATTGACGCAACGCTATGCGTTAATTCCTAGGGGGGTCTAGACCCCCAAAAAAATTGACGCAACCCTATGCGTCAATTCAAAGCGGGGTCTAGACTCCCAAAACAATTGACGCAATTTTATGCGTCAATTCCTATGGGGCCCTAGACCCCCAAAATATATGACGCAACTCTATGCGTCAACTCCTAGGGGGGTTCAACCCCGAAAAAAATTCACGAGACCCTATGCGTCAATTGCTAGGGAGGTCTAGACCCCCAAAACAATTGACGCAACCCTATGTGTCAATTCGTAGGGGGTTCTAGACCCCAAAAAAATTGACCGAACCCTATGCGTCAGTTCCTATGGGGGTCTAGACCCCCAAAACAATTGACGCAACCCCATGCGTCATTTCCTATGAGGGTCCAGACCCGCAAAATAAGTGACGCAATCCTATGCGTCAATTCCTATGGGGGTCTAGACCCCGGAAACGATTGATGCGACCCTATGTGTCAATTCCTATGGGGGTCTAGACCCCCAAAACAATTGGCGCGGCCCCATGCGTCAATTCCTATGGGAGTCTAGACCCCGAAAATAATTGACGCAACCCTATGCGTCAATTCCTAAGGGGGTTTATACCCCGAAAAAAATTGACGTGACCCTATGCGTCAAATCCTATGGGGGTCTAGACCCCAAAAATATTTGACGCAACCCTATGCGTCCATTCCTATGCGTCAATTGCTAGGGGGGTCCAGACCCCCAAAACAATTGACGCAACCCTACGCGTCAATTCGTAGGGGGGTCTGGACCCCAAAATAATTGACGCAACCCTATGTGTCAATTCCTATGGGGGTCTAGACCCCTAAATTATTTGACGCGACCCTATGCGTCAATTCCTAAGGGGGTCTAGAACCCCAAAAAAATTGACGCAACCCTATGTGTCAATTCCTATGGGGGTCTGGACCCCAAAATAATTGACGCAACGCTATGCGTTAATTCCTAGGGGGGTCTAGACCCCCAAAATAATTGACGCAACCCTATGCGTCAATTCAAAGCGGGGTCTAGACTCCCAAAACAATTGACGCAATTTTATGCGTCAATTCCTATGGGGGTCTAGACCCCGGAAAAAATTGACGCGACCCTATGTGTCCATTCCTATGGGGGTCTAGACGCCCAAAATAATTGACGCAACCCTATGTGTCAATTCCTATCGGGGTCTGGACCCCCAAAATTATTGACGAGACCCTATGCGTCAATTCCTATGGGGGTCTAGACCCCCAAAAAAATTGACGTAACCCTACGTGCCAATTCCTAGGGGGGTCGAGACCCCAAAAATAATTGACGCAACCCTATGCGTCAATTCTTATGGGGGTCTAGATCCCCAAAACAATTGACGCAATTTATGCGTCAATTCCTATGGGGGTCTAGACCCCCAAAATAATTGACACGACCCTATGCGTCAATTCCTATGGGGGTCTACACCCCCAAATTAATTGACGCAACCCTATTTCTCAATTCCTATGGTGGTCTGGACCCCGAAAAAAATTGACGCAACCCTATGCGTCAATTTCTATGGGGGTCTAGACCCCCAAAGTAATTGACGTAACCCTACGTGTCAATTCCTAGGGGGGTCTAGACCAGAAAAAAAATTGACGCAACCCTATGCGTCAATTCTTATGGGGGTCTAGACCCCCAAAACAATTGACGTGATTTTATGCGTCAATTCCTATGAGCGTCTAGACCCCCAAAATCATTGACGCGACCCTATGCGTCAATTCCTATGGGAGTCTAGACCCCCAAAAAATTGACGCAACCCTATTTCTCAATTCCTATGGGGGTCTGGACCCCGAAAATAATTCACGCAACCCAATGCGTAAATTCCTAGGGGGGTCTAAACCCCCAAAACAATTGACGCAACCCTGTGCGTCAGTTCCTAGGGGGGTCTAGAGCCCCAAAAGAATTCACGCAACCCTATGCGTCAATTCCTATGGGGGTCTAGAACCCCAAAATAATACACGCAACCCTATGCGTAAATTCCTATGGGGGCTTGACCCCAAACAATAATTGATGCAACCGTATGTGTCAGTTCCTAGGGGGGTCTAGACCCCGAAAATAATTGACTTGACCCTATGCGTCAATTCGTAGGGGGGTCTAGACCCCCAAAAGCATTGACGCGACCCTATGCGTCAATTCCTATGGCGGTCTAGATCCCCAAAATAATTCAAACAACCCTATGCGTCAATTCCTATGATGGTCTAGACGCCCAAAACAATTGACGCAACCCTATGCGTCAATTCGTATGGGGGTCTAGACCCCCAAAATAATTCACGCAACCCTATGCGTCAATTCAAAGCGGGGTCTAGACCCCCAAAAAGGTTGACGCAACCCTATGTGTCAGTTCCTAGGGGGGTCTGGACCCCAAAAAAAATTTACGTGACCCTATGCGTCAATTCCTAGGGGGGTCTAGACCCCCAAAATCATTGACGCGACCCTATGCGTCAATTCCTATGGCGGTCTAGATCCCCAAAAAAATTGACGCAACCCTATGCGTCATATCCTATGGGGGTCTAGACCCCCAAAATAATTGACGCAACCCTATACGTCAATTGCTAGGGGGTCCAGACCCCCAAAAAAAACAATTGACGCAACCCTACGCGTCGATTCCTAGGGGGGTTCAGACCCCAAAGGAATTGACGTAACCCTATGTGTCAATTCCTATGGGGGTCTAGACCCCCAAAATAATAGACGCAACCCTATGTGTCAATTCCTATGGGGGTCTAGACCCCTAAAACAATTGACGTAACCCTACGCATCGATTCCTAGAGACTTTTAGACCCCCAAAATCATTGACGCGACCCTATGCGTCCATTCCTATGGGGGTCTAGACCCCCAAAAGAACTGATGCAACCCTATGCAAAAATTCCTATGGGGGTCTAGACCCCGAAAATAATTGACGCAACCCTATGCGTCAATTCCTAGGGGGGTCTAGACCCCCAAAATAATTGACGTAACCCTAGGCGTCAATTCCTAGGGGGGTCTACACCCCAAAAAAAATTGACGCAACCCTATGCGTCAATTCCTATTGGGGTCTAGACCCCCAAAATAATTCACGCAACCCTATGCGTCAATTCCTAGGGGGGTCTAGACCCAGAAAAAAAATGGACGCAACCCTATGTGTCAATTCCTATGGGGGTGTGGACCCCTAAAAAATTGACGACACCCTGAGCGTCGATTCCTATGGGGGTCTAGACCCCCAAAATAATTGACGCAACCCTATACGTCAATTCCTAGGGTTTCTAGACCACAAGAAAATTTACGCAACCCTATGCGTCAATTCCTATGGGGGTCTAAACTCCTAAAAAAATTAACGCAACCGTATGCGGCGATTCCTGTGGGGGTCCAGACCCCCAAAACAATTGGCGCAACCCTAGGCGTCAATTCCTATGGGGGTCTAGAATCCCAAAATAATTGACGAGACCCTGTGCGTCAATGCCTAGGAGGGTCTGGACCCCCAAAGAAATTGACGCAACCCTATGCGTCAATCCCTATGGGGGTCTAGACCCCCAAAAGAATTCACGCAACCCTATGCGTCAATTCCTATGGGGGTCTAGACCCCCAAAAAAATTGACGCAACCCTATGCGTCAATTCCCAGGGGGGTCTAGACCCCCAAAAAATTGACGCAACCCTGTGCGTCAGTTCCTAGAGGGGTCTAGACCCCCAAAATAATTGACGCAACACTATGCGTCAGTTCCTATGGGGGTCTAGACCCCCAAAACAATTCACGCAACCCTATGCGTCAATTCCTAGGGGGGTCTAGACCCCCAAAAAAATTGACGCAACCCTATGCATCAATTCCCAGGCAGCTCTAGACCCCCAAAATAATTGATGCAACCCTATGCGTCAATTCCTATGGGGGTCTAGACCCCCAAAAAATTGACACAACCCTATGCGTCAATTCTAGGGGGGTCCGAACCCCGAGAAAAAATGAGACACAACCCTACACATCGATTCCTAGGGGGGTCTAGACCCCCAAAATAATTGACGAGACCTTATGCGTCAATTCCTATGGGGGTCTAGACCCCCAAAATGATTGAGGCAACCCTTAGCGTCAATTCCTATGGGGGTCTAGACCCCAAAAATAATTGACGCAGCCCTATGCGTCAATTCCTAGGGGGCTCCAGACCCCCAAAATAATTGAAGGAACCCTACACGTCGATTCCTAGGGGGGTCTAGACCCCAAAAATAATTGACGCGACCCTACGCGTCAATTACTAGGGGGGTCCAGACCCCCTAAAAAATTGACGCACACTATGCGTCACTTCCCATGGGGGTCTAGACCCTGAAAATATTTGACGCAACCCTATGCGTCAATTCCTCGGAGGGTCTGAACCCCCAAAAAGATTGATGCCACCCTATGTGTCAATTCCTATGGGGGTCTAGACCCCGAAAATAATTGACGCAACCGCATTTGTCGATTCCTATGGGGGTCCATACCCGCAAAATAATTGACGCAACCCTATGCGTCAATTCCTAGGGGGGTCTAGACCCCCAAAAAAATTGACGCAACCCTATACGTCAATTCCTAGGGGGGTCCAGACCCCCAGAATATTTGAACCAACCCTACGCGTCAATTCCTATGAGGGTCTAGACCCCCAAAATAATTGACGCCACCGTACGAGTTAATTCCTATGGGGGTCTAGACCCTCAAAAAAATTTACGCAACCCTATGCGTCAATTCCTATGGGGGTCTAGACCCCCAAAATAATTCACGCAACCCTATGTGTCAATTCCTATGGGGGTCTAGACGCCCAAAAAAATTGACGTGACCCTATGCGTCAATTCTTATGGGGCCCTAGACCCTCAAAATAATCCTCGCAACCCTATGCGTCAATTCCTATGGGGGTCGACCCCCTAAAATAATTGACGCAACCCTATCCGTCAACTCCTATGGGGGTCTAGACCCCCAAAATAATTGACGCAACCCTATGCGTCCATTCCCAAGGGGGGTCTAGAACCCCAAAATATTTGACGCGACCCTATGCGTCAATTCCTATGGGGGTCTAGACCCCAAAAATAATTGACGCAACCCTATGTGTCAATTCCTAGGGGGGTCTAGACCCCCAAAAAAATTGACGCGACCCTATGCGTCAATTCCTATGGGGGTCTAGACCCCCAAAATAATTGACGTAACCCTACGCGTCAATTCCTAGGGGGCTCTAGACCCCCAAAATAATTGACGCAACCCTATGTGTCAGTTCCTATGGGGGTCTAGACCCCCAAAATAATTGAACCAACCCTACGCGTTAATTCCAAGGCGGGTCTAGACCCCCAAAATAATTGACGCGACCCTATGCGTCAATTCCTATGGGGGTCTAGACCCCCAAAATAATTGACGTAACCCTACGGGTCAATTCCTAGGGGGCTCTAGACCCCCAAAATAATTGACGCAACCCTATGTGTCAATTCCTACGGGGGTCTAGACCCCCAAAATAATTGACGTGACCCTATGCGTCAATTCCTAGGGGGGTCTAGACCCCAAAAATCCTTAACGCGACACTATGCGTCCATTCCTATGGGGGTCTAGACCACCAAAATAATTGAACCAACCCCATGCGTCAATTCCTAGGGGGGTCTAGACCCCCAAAATAATGGACGCAACCCTATGCGTCAATTCCTATGGGGGTCTAGACCCCCAAAATAATTGAAGCAACCCTATGCGTAAATTCCTATGGGGGTCTAGACCCCCAAAGAAATTGACGCACCCCTATGCGTCAGATCCTAGGGGGGTGTAGACCCCCAAAATAATTGAACCAACCATAGGCGTCAATTCCTAGGGGGGTCTGGACCCCCAAAAAAATTGACGCAACCCTATGCGTCAATTCCTATGGGGGTCTAGACCCCGAAAAAAATTGACGCGACCCTAGCAATTCCTATGGGGGCCTAGACCCCCAAAAAAATTGACAGAACCTTATGCGTCAATTCCTAGGGGGGTCTAGACCCCCAAAATATTTGACGCAACCGTATGCGTCAATTCCTAGAGGGGGCCTAGACCCCCCAAAAAATTGACGCAATCCTATGCGTCAATTCCTAGGGGGGTCTAGACCCTCATAGGAATTGACGCATAGGGTTGCGTCAATTGTCATTGACGCATAGGGTTGCGTCAATTGTCAATGGGGGTCTAGATCCCCAAAAGAATTGACGCAACCCCATGCGTCAATTCCTATGGGGGTGTAGACCACCAAAATAATTGATGCGACCCTATGCGTCAATTCCTATTCAAGACTATGAAATGAATGGGGGGGGTGGGCTATGAAATTCATAAGGTGGGCATATGAAATTGATGGGGGGGCTATGACCTTGATGGGGGGGGGGAATTGAATTGATGGTGGAGGGGCTATGAAATGGATGGGGGGGGGACTATGAAATTGATGGGGGGGGGGCTATGTAATGGATGGCTGGGGGGCTATGAAATTGATAGGGGGGCATATGAAATTGATGGGGGGGGCTATGAAATTGATGGAGCAGGGCTGTGAAATGGATGGGGGAGGGGCTATGAACTGGATGCGGGGGAGACGATGAAATTGATAGGGGGGGGCTATAAAATGGATGTTGGGGGGGCTATGAAATGGATTGGGGGGGCTATGAAATTGATCGGGGGCGCTATGAAATGGATGGGCGGGGGCTATGGAATTGATAGGGGGGCATATGAAATTGATGGGGGGGGGCTATGAAATTGATGGGGGGGGGCTATGAAATTGATTGGGGGGGGCTGTGAAATTGATAGGCGGGCGTATGGAGTCAGTGGGGGGGGCTATGAAATCGATGGGGGGTGAAATAAAATTGATGAGGGGGGGCTATGAAATTGATAGGCGGGCGTATGGAATCAATGGGGGGGGCTATGAAATTGATGAGGGGTGAAATGAAATTGATGGGGGGGGGCTATGAAATTGATGGGGGGGGGTGCCATGAAATTGATTGAGGGGGGCTATGAAATTGATGGGGGGGCCTATGAAATTGATGTGGGGGCTATGAAATTCATGGGGGGGCTATGAAATTGATGGGGGGGCTTCTAACCGGCTTCTGACCTACGGGGACCTACGGAGACAACACCACAACACTGGACAGCATGGCATGGCACACCTGCAAGTTGTGAAATAATTATTTCTATTATTGTCATTTTTTTGCATGAAAACAAACACCTTTGAGACAAAGAAAAAAGCACCCTCCCACACCCGTGACTAACCCCCCCCCCCCGGCACTTCTCTCAAGCCTCCCCCCTCCCTGGTGACATACATGTAAAGAAAGGAGAGGCACCCCCCCCCCGAACCAAGGCTTGAAGCAAGGGCACTCCCACGGTGCCTATGCTATGTCAAAGTCTGTGTGTGTTTGTGTGTGTGTGTGTGTGTGTGTGTGCGGGAGGACATATGCTTATAAATGCGCCAAATGTGAGACGCAGGAAAGTGCAATTGTTTTCCAAGAGGGCGGGGGGTTCGTGTTTTCTGTGACACCTTTGTTCCTTGGGGGGGGGGGCTACTTGAAAGCTAGTCGGGGGAGGGATGAATGGGTCACCCAAGGGGCGGGGTTCACCATGGGGGGGGGGGTTCACAAATTGGGGGGGGGGCTTTTTCCAGTAAAGAATTTTGACGTGGACAACGGCGGGGGGGGGGGGGTTTGTAGTGCATAATCAAGGGGTTTGGGGGACGGGGGTTCATAGTCCGGTAATGATGGCCCATAAAACTTTGGTGTCTGGTGTCTGATAGCAAACTAGGCGGCTATAAACATAGCTGGGAGGACCGCTACCGGCACCCAGCCGTCAGACAAGTAAAGTTTTTTGCAGTCAATAATGGACTGCAGGACCTGTGTTCATAAAGGGTTCTCATAATTCGTGTTTGTAAGACGCGTTCATAACTCATAAATCGGCAGCACGGCATTTTATGACGGCAGTTTTGGATTATGAACGCACGAATCATGAACAACATATGATCAGGAAAATGCAGACTACAACCCTGCAGCACCTAAGCCCAAGTTTGGTCCAAGGCAACCATATCCTTGTCCCCCGTGACGGCCATTGCAATGCCCCAGAGGAAGATGGGTGTTCGCGTCTTTACCCCAGGGTTCAAATAGCCACACCGATAGTTGCGACCAACTGCCACCGGCGCAAGGATACCCGTCACCCCGCACCAGAAAGGTGAGGGGGCGCGTCCAGTCAATAGACTGGCACAGTGCTGGCCGGCATTGCACGTATTGTGCCCACGACCGTAGGGGCCAACAGCGACCCGACGACGGGGGGTCGGCACATTCCATTTGGGGGGACAATGCAAGCGGAGCGGTCAATGACTTCCACGTTGCGTCAAATTGATCACGTGTGTGGATGGGCCGTGGGAAGGGCGGCCCGGTGCGGGCGATGTAGGCACCGCCCTGGCGGTTGATGTACGCGGACAACACGCAGAAGCCGGACCAGGGTGCACCCAACTCCAACAGGAGCCCTATCAAATAGGGTGCGGGAAAGAGGGCCTCCGCATAAGTAAAGATGGCCTGCACCTTGAATTTTTGGACCGCCGGGAGGGGAGCGTGGTCCATTGCCTCCGTGAAACGGGCCCGGATAAGGCGGGAAGATGACATCCATTGGGCCAACAGGTCGGAACACTTGCTGTCCCGAAGATTGGTGGCACCACTAAGCCGAACAAACATCATGTTCAGCTCCGTGAAGACGGAGTAAGGGTAAGACATAAGGAACTCTGCGGACAAAGAAGCGTTCATAAAGCGGTTCAAAATTCATGGTTCATATCTGAATCATTCACACACGAAAAATGAATTATGAACAATACTACCTTTCATACAGGTACCAAGGATGAGCCCAAGCCATGGGTGGTGTGCAACATTGCTTGGTCCAAGGGCATCCTCACCAGAGCCGCAAACCCGCACAGATCGTGCTCCACGTCCTTCTGTGTACCCTCATTGGCTTGCTCTGCTTCCTTGGCATCCTTCTCAGCAGGCTCATCCTCCCCAGCAGGCCCGTTCTCGATAGCAGGCGCATCCTCCCCAACATCCCGCTGACAGTTTGCGCAAAGTTGACCCACATGAACAGCAAAAAGAGGACTGTTGTCACAAGCGAAACACTTCGGCGGCGGCTCGGCCCTCACCAAGCGGTTGCACCGGGCCGCTTGTACAGTGCTCAGCTTTGGGCGACGGCGGCGATGGCTGTTGCGCAGGGGCTTCTGCCCAAGGTGGCGGAATGACCGGCAATGTCGTCTCGTAGTCGACGCGGCGTATGGCAATGACGGCAAAAGCGATGATACGAGTTGATCTAGCCCGCGCTTCTCTCGGGGTAGCCCCTCCATGGTGAATGACGTAACTGCTTAGGATCCACAGGTCGCCAGCCAGCATACTCACTGAGCACTCCTGACACGGGTAGGGAAAACTGGAGCCAGAAGCACACACAAACATGTTCTCGCGGCCGTCCATGGGGCAGTCTGGATTCACAAGCAGTGAGCAGGAGACCACCCAAACGAGCGGCAACTCCAGCCAAAGATCCGAATGCCATAGCTGTGGCTCGTCCGACCTTGCCTGCAGGTATCCAACCTTCACCAAGAAAAGTCCCGTGTACTTTGTAGAGAGACCTTGCAGAACCGTTTGCACCCCAAGTACGACGTGAGGACGCCGAGGGCCTTCGCCTTGACCCCAACTGCCCGTCAGAATCACCGCGTACACCGCACCCATGTCACTTAGATCGGCTTGAGGATTTGGGCTTGGGCATGCCACATTGAGATGCTGCCCCAGCTCTGGCCCACGGTAGCCGCGTCGATCTTCATGTTGGCGGGCATCTCGCCATCCTTTGCCAGGAACTCGTCAATGAACACGTGCCCCGTCTGACCCGATTGCGACATGTCCTCGTTGACCTCCCAGAAGACGTCCACGTGCTTCACCGGTTCGCTTGTCTGAATGAGCGGCAGGGCGTGGCAGATGGGGAAGGGCAAGACCGAGTCCTCGCTCTTCATTAGCACCGGCGTAGTCAACCCCACGAGCTCCGGTTTCCAACGGTAGGGGTAGTGGCTTGCGAAGTGGTAGTTGGGGAGGGACATGGCGGGGTTGTTGTCCACCATGTTGCGGAGGGTGTCGAGGTGGGTGTGCTTGAAAGGGTAGTTGTCCTTCCCCGCCTTCTTGGTGGTGGGCTTGTGGGGGGCGAAGAGCAGGGTGATGCCCTCCATCCCCACATGACCCCTTTGCGTCTTGTTCACGCGAGGGTTCGCGCGGCCCGTACACGCATGAACGACCTCGTCGATGTCGTCGCCGTGCAGCCATACTTGGAGGATCGGAAGGTGGGGATTGTTCTGCAGGACCCCGTGCACCCGATAGGTGAGGGCTCAAGGATGCTTGTTGTTGGGAAACAGGCTGCGGGTGAGGCAGATGCGGGAAATGGTGGTGCCCGGGGGGATCACACCCTTGGTTTTGGGGTGGGCCGTGAGGTCGGTGCAGCCCAAGCCAGCGGGGCCGGCATAGCCGCGAGTGCCCACGGCAGCCCAGGCAGCCTTGGTCCAGACCACCAAGGGGGCCCACAAAGGCATGTGGGTTGAAATGCCAGGGAACAGTGGTGAAAGAAAGGTGCCGGAACCCCTGCTGAAACCTCTTGCTGCAACACGTTTGTGCGCTGGAACCCTCTGTCGGAACGTTGATGGAACCCCCTTTACGCGCCAGGTCCCCTGCTAGAACCCCCAGTGGAACCGCCCTTTCTGCGGTGTAACCTCTGCTGGAACTCACCTTTGTGCGCTTTTGGTGATTTTCAGGAATTCAACATAGTGTGTGGCGCTTAATAACTCGGGCTTGTGTGGCACTTAGGACCCTTATAGAAACTATCGTGGTTCTAGTGGTACCCAAAGGGGGGGGGGTTTCGGCGCAGACCTTTATGCGGCGCATCCCATGGGACTGGGACAACCATTGTGACATCGGTGTCCGGGTGGTTTGGACCTTCTGCTTGCGCTGACCTTTATCCTCGGCCCTCTCCCTTGGCTCGCCCTCGGCTTTGTCCTTGCCCTTGTCTTTGTCCGTTGGACTGTCCTTCAACTGATCCTTGTCCTCCTCATCTAGGTTGTCTCCTTCCACCTCAATAGCAGCGCCTTTGGTGTGCCCTCGGCGACCAACCTAACTATCTTAACGCTCCTTCACCCATGCACCGACCGCATGCATGACGGACGCCGGAACCTCATCTCCCCCAACGCCTTGCAGCCCCCGCAAACCATACCACACACTCCACCCATCCTCCTCATGGTACACCTTGTACACGCATGATCGGTGTAGCCCTTTCCCAACACCAAACATGAACTCGGCTCGCTTCTTGCCTTGTGCGCCCTTCATCCGGACCAGGAACGTGGATACCACCTCCATGCTGCTCGTTATCGCCACAATGATCTCCAGAACCTTGTACCACGGGGTTTGATCGGGCTGTAACATGAGCTCTGCCACGGCCCCCGGCCTTGGTGCGGCACTGGCTGGCCATGTCACCATGTCGCGGGCCTGCCACGCAACGGACACCGTACCCACCACGGATGCTGCGGCACTACCGACTCTCGCCCCCCTCTCTGCTACGACCTTGTCCCGCTTCATGAGTTGAGGCTAGACATCAGCAATGGCCTGAAAGAGGAAACAGTGGAGGTGGTACAACCCCGCCTAGTACCCCTGCTCGAGCCCCCGCTGCAACCCCTTCCTGCGTTGGAACCCTAGATGGAACCCTGCCGGAACCCCCCTTCCTGCGCTAGAACCCCCTCCCACCAGACCTCTCGAGCGGACCGTTCCGGCGCCGAAACCACTTTCTGCGCCTTCTTGGCACCCTTCCAGCAGACCATTCCAGTGCTGGAACCCCTTCCAGCACCCCTTGCAGCAACCTTCGAGCACCCCTCCCCCACACACAGGTTTTGCACAATGCTTGAATCTTAGGGCACTACATGCACGTACCTCTTGGCAAGGGCACCAGCATTCCTTTGGGCGCTCAGGGTTGGCCACCAAAATGCCCGATCGAACCATGACGGACATGTCAACGACCCGCTGGTGGCTGCGTGCCACATCCCATCGCAGGACTTGGGTGGCGAGAGAGTTCACATTGTCCTCAACAACTGTAATCCCACCCAACTGGCCTTTGCGCACTGGCGCACCACAATCCGGCTACCCGGCTACGGGGCAATGACAAAGAGCTTGCCTGGATTCAGGCCTCCAACTCCTCCTCCTCGTGGACAAATGGGCCGACGGGACATTCTTTAGGGGCGCAGGGTTGCGCACACACGTCGATCATGGGGGCAGCCGAAATCTCTGCCGCCAGTAGCCACGGGCGATGGGTGGTGTGCAACACTGTATGGTCCAAGGGCATCATCACTAGAGCCGCAAACCTGCACAGATCCTCCTCCACAATACGTCATTCACCGTGGAGGGGCCGTCCCGAGAGAAGTGCCAGCTGGATTAATGTGTATGACCGCTTTTGCGGCCAGTGCAACATCCGCGTTGACTACGACACCGGGGTGCCGATCATTCTGCCACCTTGGGCAAAAGCCCCTGCGCAACGGCCGTCGCCGCCGTCGCCCGAGGCGGTGCATTGTATAGCAGCCCAATGCAGCCGCCAAGTGAGGGGTCACCCGCCGCCGAGGTGTTTCGCTTGTGACAACAGTCCTCTTTGTGCTGTTCATATCGGTCAACTTTGCGCAAACTGTGAGCTAGATTTTGGGGAGGATGCACCTGTTGTAGAGGACGCGCCCGCTGGGGAGGATGCGGGTGCTGAGAAGGATGCCGAGGGAGCATAGGAAGCCGGTTAGGGTACGCAGAAGAACTGCTTAGGATCCATAGGTTGCCAGCTAGCGCTAGCATACTCATTGAGACCTCGTGCCACAGGTTAGGAACTACACAACCACAACTGTACACAAACATTATTTTGGGGCCATCCATGGGGCACTAGATGCGCGCGCATGAAGTAGGAGAACACGTGCTCCACCCCAAGGCTTTGCAACTCCATCAGAAGGTCAGAATGCTATACCTGTAGCTCGTCCGACCTTGCCCGCACGTACCCAACCTTCACCAAGAAAAGGCCCGTGTACTTCGTAGAGAGGCCTTGCAGAACTGTTTGCGCCCCAAGTACGACGCTACGCGCTAGAACCCCTGCTAGAACCCCTGCTGGAACCGTCCTTCGCCGGTGGAACCCCTGCAGGAACCCACCTTTGTCCCCTTTTGGTCATTTTCGGGAATTCAACATAGCTTGTGGCCCTAAAGAACCTAGGCTTGCTTTGAACTTAGGACACCTATAGAAACTCCTACAGTGACTCTTAGGCACCGCAAACGTGTGCACATCTTGGTTCTAGTGGTACCCAAAGGGGAGGGGGGGGTTCTGCGCAGACCTTTTTGCGGCTAACCCAACTATGTGACGGCAGCCAGTATTGCCCCACAATGCCTTGTACGGTACACTTACCATTGCAGTGTGGTACACAGGGTGCAAGGTCACAGTTTGTCAGGGATGGCACACATCGGGCTAGCTATTACCCAACCTTTCGGGTTTTTAAACACAGTTAAAGTGTATTGATGCTCCACATTGACCACGCTGTGTGTTTCTCCCGGTCCCCATCCAAGGCTGAGATAAACAGGTGTCAGGGACAACGCCGACACCCGGACACCTTGAAGGGTTTTTTTTTTAAAAATACCGTTTTTTTGTGTTTTTTGTTGTTTTTTTTTTCACCAAAAATGTTGTTTTTCTACATCCCTATGACCTCAAATGCTTTCCCAGGGCAATTAACATGTTTTTTTAGGGTTCATAGCATGGTGTCACTCAACAAATCAACCCATCAACAACACAAAACAGGAAGAAAACATTGTGTTGCTGATTGGTTGCTTCGGCCTTGTGACCCGAAGTGGCGTTTTCCCACCATTTTCAGTCGTTAGTTTGGTGCGTGCAGCTTGTTGTGCGTCGAAATATTCATGTATCATGGCAGTCAGGGTGTTCTTTAGGTGGGGTTGCCCAAGGACCGCTGGCTGAAGGTTATTTCCGTTTGCGCCATTATTTACTGTTGTCCTCTGGATGGCCAATGTTATTTCCTAGTGTGCTTTGGGTGGCCACTGTTATTTCCTGGTGTGCTCTGGATGGTTACTGTCATTCACTGGTGTGCTCGGGATGGTCACTGCTATTTCGTGGTGTGCTCTAGATGGTCACTGTTATCGCCTGGTGTGCTCTGGATGGTCACTGTTGTTTCCCGGTGTGCTCTGGATGGTTACTGTTGTTTCCTGGTGTGTTCTGGATGGTCACTGTTATTTCTCGGTGTGCTGTGGATGGTTAGTGTTATTTCCTCGTGTGCTCTGGATGGCCACGATTTTTTCGTGGTGTGCTCTGGATGGTCACCGTTTTTTCCTACTGTGCTCTGGGTGGTTATTGTTATTTCTTGGTGTGCTTTGGATGGTTACTGTTCTTTCCTGGTGTGTTGTGGATGCTCACTGTTGTTCCTGCTTCGTGCACAAGCAAGACAGGTCGCGCATACAAACACCAGGCGAAGCATGGAAATTGCACTGATAAAAAAAAACATGGTGCGTGGGTGCACCTGCCCGACTGCTGCCAGGGCTAACAACTAATGTCCGCCTCAAAAGTCGGGAGGCCATTCACTAGCCTCTGCCTCCCTCACGGCAAGAGCATCTTTTTTTTCCAATCATATCGGCCGGTTCAGAAATTGCCAGGGCCCGTAGGGCAGAGTGCAAAGTGTCTTGCTAAATACGTATTTCGGCAATGCTAGGGTAGGCACACGGGTCTGAGCTCCAGGCTGCACCCCCGTGGGTTCCCTAAGTTGGGGTCAGCTGGTTCTGTTACGCTGGCGTGTGATGTGTTGCCGTGTTGTGTTCGTCTGGGTCCAGGAGTGGTAACTCCCATTCTGTTTGGCGCCAATGTGGTTTGTGCGGTTTGGGTAATAGGAGTAGTGGGATTTCCCACAATGTGGGGTCCCACTCTTCCCTTGGTCGCTTGCGCGTGAAGTATAGCTGTCGGCGTATGGGCGATGTTTCTGTTGTGTATAGTTCCTCTTTTGTCCTGTATGCCTTTCGTTCCAGGAGTAGGCGCTGGTGCCAGAGTCTCAACGGTCGGTAAAACCACTGTAAGTGTCGATGGTGTGTTTCTTGTAGTTGGTGGTAGTGCTGTATGTGTATCGTATAGCGTCGTCTGAGGCGTATGTAGTTGAACCCGTCCTCGTATAGCTGGCGGGCTGTTTGTTTTGCGACATCATATGTGTGGGTGACGTCCGTGCAGTATTGTAAATACCGGTGTTCCGTCCGCAGTTTGCGAAGGTGGTCCTGTGCTAACGATGCTTGCAGTGCGTGGTACTTTCGTTTTGCAGTGATCGCGGAGCCGTACATATCCCGTAGGTTGCGTATGTGGTGCATTGTCTGTTCGTACAAATGTGTCTGGTTATACATGTTGGTGACCAGGCGTAAATGCCTCATGGTGAGGTTTTCCAGGTTTGTGACGTGTTGCGTTGCTTGTGCAAGTAATGTGTCGTGGTGTCGTGCGCGTTTGTTTGCGGTTTGTGGTGGTGCATTTGTGTGCATGACGTTTCTCTTGAACCATTGAACGGCACTTTCGTCGTTGGCTTGGCGGGCTTCGTGCAGCCATAGGTCGACCTCTATGATTGGTGCCTCGTCATTGGGTATTCGTTTTCGTTTTTGTGTTCCTATGGGTGCTCCCACATGGTCGCGCAAGTTATGGGGAGTTTCACGTGGCGTGTACTGCGTGCCTATGAATCTGGTGATCCACAGTGTGGCGCCCCAGGTTTGGTGTTGGGTCCGCCAGTAGGCGGCGTAGTTCGTGCACACCCTGTAGGGACCGGAACTGGAATAGCCCCACCACTGAACGGAGCTTGTGTTGTTCCTGTTGTGGAAAAATACCCACGAGGGTGTGTGGGATGAGGAGGGGCGCGCATAGCCACCGTTCGTGGTGTGTTGCTGTGCGCAGCGTTTGTTTGCGGTTTGTGGTGGTGCATTTGTGTGCATGACGTTTCTCGTGAACCATTGAACGGCACTTTCGTCGTTGGCTTGGCGGGCTTCGTGCAGCCATAGGTCGACCTCTATGATTGGTGCCTCGTCATTGGGTATTCGTTTTCGTTTTTGTGTTCCTGTGGGTGCTCCCACATGGTCGCGCAAGTTATGGGGAGTTTCACGTGGCGTGTACTGCGTGCCTATGAATCTGGTGATCCACAGTGTGGCGCCCCAGGTTTGGTGTTGGGTCCGCCAGTAGGCGGCGTAGTTCGTGCACACCCTGTAGGGACCGGAACTGGAATAGCCCCACCACTGAACGGAGCTTGTGTTGTTCCTGTTGTGGAAAAATACCCACGAGGGTGTGTGGGATGAGGAGGGGCGCGCATAGCCACCGTTCGTGGTGTGTTCCTGTGCGCAGCCACTCTTGGGCGTGGTGGGACCAGTTGTTCCACCATGTCACCCAGTCCGTCAAGAACATGGACCATGTCGGGCAGTAGGCTAGCCGCATTTGTACGGACCCCCCATGTTGGGTTCCACATGTGCCTCACAGTGTAGGGATGCGTTCCCATGGTGCCCCGTGTCCCCACCAGCGTACCTGCCCCCAAAGCCACGGGATCCACGTGTTACGTCGGTAGTGTTTTAGAGGTTTCCAGCTGATCCATTGTGTTTCTGCCCTGAATTTCTGGCGGCGCAGTTGCATGATCGATAATTTGGCGGGTGTTGGCATGATATGCCCTTGGAGGAGTATGTCGTGTAGTTTGGGTGGTGGCAGCTCCATGGGTAGGTTGTCCCCCAACTTCGCCAGTGTGTCCGAGTCGTTGTTGCCTATTATGTCCTTGTAGGCGCGGTATGCGGTGGTCTGTTTTAACTCTCGATGTCCGGGTGTCCAACGGGCGGTCAGACCCTTGGAGGTGACGTTGGCAAATCCCGGGCCACGGTAGTCCTTGTCTTTTCTAGTTCCCTTGCGAGGGGTTGGGGTGGCTTTCACCACTCCCTGGTTATCGAGGATGATATCGTCCCCAGGCTGTGCCAGGTTTGATGCCACATCGCACGCCATTGTTTCTGCCCTGTCCCTTGGTACGCGTTTGAACCCCAATGTTGTTCCCGACTAGAATGTTCCCAATGGGAACAATTCCCGCCGGAACAATTTCTTTGGGAACACCACTGGAACAAGTGTCGCAGGCCAGATAACCAGATCCATCACCATGAGTTTTCCAAGTTCGGAAATGGTGTTTTTTGTCTCTTTCTTGCATGTGCAACGCGTCCAAGGCTTGTCTTTCCCATTGTGGCCATGTTGACATCTTGTTGGCCGTTGGTGCCACCTTCCACTAGGTGTACACATTTCGAACTTTTCGTATCCATTTGCAAGCCTGCTGTTCCTTGTAGTCCAGACGCACCGTTGTATGACATTTCAACGTTGGTGTACCCGTTTTCCCGTTTGATTTGTGCATTGTGGCAATGCCTACGGTCCCATTTTGGTATTTGTCCCTTGCCTGAATGCTCGGTGGGTTTACGGGCATCTTCCCCTAGAGGTATGGATTGTCAAATTTCGCTTCGTAGTTCATTGTTGTAGCTTCATCATGCCTAGATCGCAAACCCGCGTTCCGCAACTAACCACCCACCTCGTCCATTTGGCTAGTGCTGTTAGCCTCCGGGACGGGGATCTTGTTGGGGAGCTCATAGCGGAATGGGCCATCTCCTCTCCACATGCCCGCCGCCAATTTGCGGTGGCCGTGCGCTTGGCCCAAGCAAGCTGTGTACGAGACATACAGCAGGAGGGCAATCGCAAAGAACGCCTCCGAGGTCCTCCCCCCGAATGAGTGTTGCAAGCTCATCCTCAACTTGCGTGCGCCCAAACCCGCTTGGCGCACGCTCTCGGAAGTGTACACCCTCCGGGGGCTGAAGTACACCGCGACCACGGGCCTTCCATTCGCCTGTGCGATCTGCCCTGAGAGGGCTTTCCAGCAGCGGTGGCAAGATCTACTGGCCCCCTTGGAGCTGGCTTCCGCGGTGAGCACTTCTGATACCAAGGCCACGGGCATTAGTTGGCCGTGGGCATCATGGCTGCGCAACATTGCTAGTCAACCCCCGTTGTCCCGCATGATCGATTGGTCGTTCGCCCTGACTTTCATTGTCAGGGGGGATGGCTACCCCTGCGCAGGCGGGGAGTGGTCCCAATCGTCTGTGTCCATCGCCAACATGGGCCTTTGGGGACGAATTGCAGCCTGCGTGTGGGTCATCGGCCTCGCAATCTGCGGGGGCAAAGCAATGGCGACCCTAGGAACCCTTTGGGAAGACAATATTAAGGTGTGCCGCGTACACACCCTGTCGTTCCAGCAACGTTGGGATAACTTGTTCCGGCCACGTTCCAGCGACGTTCAATTGTTTCGTTGCAACCGCCACCGGAACAGTCTGGTTCCAACAAAATTGATGTTTTTTCCTTAGGCCATCCAGGAGGTCGTGGACACCCACCAGGTGGTCTTCAATTCCCATGAGGAAGCGGCCGATGCCTGGCTCGGTGGTGATTCCCCGTGGGTGCGCTGCAGTATCGGGATCACACCGGCCCCACAAGTGGAGTCACTATACAACGAGGGGATTTGGGACTCCGACGCCGCTGGGGGCGGGGCAAAGACGTGGTCCGGACCACCGAGTCGGACCACGCACAGCGGACGTCTTTCTTGTTGGGAACACCATCGCTGAACACCGCAGGTTGTTCCGTGGAACCAGTGGTGGTCATTGCCCTGTGCCGCGTTGTCATGTGCATTCTGCACTGTTGCACGGCGATGGGCCGGTTGCAAATGACCAACATTGAGCGGTTGGCGGCAGAGCGGCTAGCCGGGGGCGATGAGGTGTCCTGTGCGGCGATCCAGGCGGTATTGCATGAGCATCGCGCTGGGTGCCGCCTAGGCAAGGATGGTTCCCCGGATGGTGAGGAGACGTCGCTCCTGTGTGCGGCCTGGCCCGATGTTGCATTTTTCCTGTCGGTTGGGCCGGAGGAGCCCCTCTATAGGGCTGTGATGGGGATGGCGAAGCTTTTGAAGGACCTGTACCACACCTATCAGGTGGGTACGCGTCCCCAATGCCGGGCAGCGGCAGCTGCCTTCCGGGAGCATTGTGCTACTAGGTCCGCGTCCCATTACCTCCTATTCCTGGGGGAGGATGCGGATCGGGTATTGCACGACATTTGGCCGTTCGGATTGGCAATGTTCTCCAATGACATTGTCGAAAGCCTTAACCGCTTCCTGAAGCAGGCTTTAAACGAACACAGTGCACGGGGCGGTGGCCGGCAAACGGCTACTGGGACCGCGAGCTGCGGTTGCTCGCAGGCGTCCATTGACTCGGACGCCGACGCCCTCCGGCAAGTGTTGCAATGGGTTTGCCTGTACTTTCACATGCATCTCCAACAACATGATGCTGTTCGACATGTGCCCTGTGTTCCTAGGGCTGCACTAGAGACCACCCCCTCTGCACCACCCCCGTTCCGCAGCTCTCTTCTTTCTTCTGCTCCTATCCATGGCCGCGCCCGTCAACGCAGATATGATGCAAATGATGTTGGCGCTTCTGAAGGCCACCAAGAATATTCAGGTTTGCAAATGGGGTCGGGCTTGGGTGCGGGTTCGGGTTCGCGTCCGGGTTTGGGCTTGGGTTTGGGTTTGGGACTGGGTTTGGGCTTGGGCTTGGGTGTGGGTCTGGGCTTGGGTGTGGGTTTGGGCTTGGGTTTAGGCTAGGGGTTGGGTGTGGGTTCGGGTGCGGGTTTTTGTTTGGGCCTAGGTTTGGGTTTGGGTTTGAGTGTATGCTTTGGCGCGCTTTGCGCGCAGTGGAAATCAGTGCATTGGGTTTGTGTGTCTTGTGTGTTGCCCTGCTCCCCCCGCTCCCCCCTGTGTCCCTTTCGCCCTTTCGCTCTTGTAGGAATTTGAAGAATGTGGATGGGAAGGCAAAAACCCGACAACCCCCCAGTCATTTATTGTGCTTGCCCCATGCCCATAAAGGGGCTAGGATTCTTTGTTGTGGATGGGAAGGGGAAAACCCGAGAAACCCCCAGTTATTTATTGTGCTTGCCCCATGCCCATAAAGGGGCTAGGACTCTTTGTTGTGGATGGGAAGGGGAAAACCCGAGAACCCCCCAGTTATTTATTGTGCTTGCACCATGCCCATAAAGGGGCTAGGATTCTTTGTTGTGGATGGGAAGGGGAAAACCCGAGAACCCCCCAGTTATTTATTGTGCTTGCCCCATGCCCATAAAGGGGCTAGGACTCTTTGTTGTGGATGGGAAGGGGAAAACCCGAGAACCCCCCAGTTATTTATTGTGCTTGCCCCATGCCGATGAAGGGGCTAGGACTCTTTGTTGTGGATGGGAAGGGGAAAACCCGAGAACCCCCCAGTTATTTATTGTGCTTGCCCCATGCCCATAAAGGGGCTAGGTTTTTTTGTTGTGGATGAGAAGGAAGAAACCCCAGAGACCCCCAGTTATTTATTGTGCTTGCCCCATGCCCATAAAGGGGCTAGGATTCTGCCATTTGTAGTGGATGCCCCCCCCCCCCACGGGGCCGTAGTGCACGCAGTGCGCCCTCTGCCCGCGCGGAACTGTGTCTATCTTCCACTGTTCCGGCGACGTTCCAACGGCCTGTTGTAGCGACGTCCCGCCAACGTTCCAGCGGCCACTAGAACGTGGCCTGAACGTCGCCGGAACAGGTTGTTGGAACGTCGCCGGGTAGGGTTGGCCTCTCTCGGGCATCCCTGTCCGCAGGACGGGTTGACTGAGACCGAGGCCCTGGGGGCAGCACTGGCTGCACCACCCCCGCTAGCCCCACTGGGGGCACAGGGGGCCAGGCGCTCCGAGCCACGCAGCAGCTCTGCGCTGGCTTCGCCAGCCCCTCCCCCACCTCAGGGCGCTCGCACGCGTCCTCCGTGGGCAACCCCCGCACACCGGCCACTGAAGCCGCCACGCCGTGCCCCACAAGGGGCCGCGCCAGTCGCGCCTCTCCAAGCGCATCGCCCCCAGTTGCCCGAGCCCCCCACTGGGAGCTCAATGAGTAAGGGGGGGGGGGGGATCGGGAGCAAGCCGTGGTTTTGGGGGAGCTGCAAGAGGCGGGGCAATGTTGAAAGCCTCCGCCGCCGGGTGAAGAAATGGTGAGCGAAATTGGCGGAGTGCAGGCGGCGTGGGGACCTAACCGGGGGGGGGGGGGGGGACGCGAGCAAGAGGGTTTCGGAGGGGAACCGGCGGGTAAGGGAGGCGCAGAAGGCGGTGGAGCTGCTTGAAAGGGAGTTGCAGGGCATGGGTCGGGGGGTGCAGGTGAAACACGAAGGGGGGGTCAACGACGATGACATAGTGGAGCTGGGTCAGGTGGTGGTGGATGAGAGTGATGAAGAGCGGAGGGCTAACCCGGGGGTTAAGAGAGAGGAAGAAGAGGGGGGGGGGGGGATGCAGATGGGGAGGGCGAGGGGGATGACGCCGGCGGCGTCTTGCGCATTACGGATAGGATGCGCAACCGACTTGGTTCGTCCTTGGCAGCAAAAACTGCCAATTTTCCCTGGGCAAGGGAGATGGTAGGCCCCAAGCCCCCCCCCCCCCTGACGCCTGTGTCCTACGAGCCCCCCACCCCACCATTTACACGCTCCATTGGCTACTGCAGCGCTTCCTGCACAAGCAGCTGCCCTGCAAGGAGCAGCGCGATTGCTGCTGGCGCCGGGAGGACGGGTCCGCGCCGGGGGGGATCCGAGCGTCCTGGGTGACCGGGCCGGGGACAGGGCGCACGGCACCCCTCCCCAACGACTGGCTCCCCAGCAGGGCGCAGGGGGGCAAATTTCTGACCGCGGGCTCTGTGAGTGCGGGGAGTTGCCATTGGCACCTCATTTTTGAGCGTTGGGCCGCCCACGGCCATCAATGTGAGGGTGACCCCTCGCAAGGACACCGTCATCTTTCGGGCCAGTGGACCCGAATCCTCTGCGACGGCGTCTATGTGGTCGAGGACGAAGGCAAATACCATGGCTTCGTCGTTGGCCAAATGTTGTCGCGGCCTAGTGCCCTACGCATCAAGTGTCAGGACGACGCGCAGCGGCACCAACAATCTGCCGTTCGGGCAGTGCTAGCGGAGCGTGAGCGCATGCCGCCCTCGCAATTGCGGCAAGCGTTGGCGGCGTTCAAGGAGAGCGTGGACACGCGCGTGCGGGTATGCCCCCCCGCAAGCATGTCCGCATGGCCAATAGGGCGCAAAAACGCACATGGTTGGCGTGCCGGTGCATTGTTCCGGCGACGTTCCAAACAGCTTGTTCTGGCGACGTTCCAATCTGTCACCAAACAGCGTTTGAATAATCTTTTGAACGTCACCGGAACGGCTTATTGGAACGTCGCTGGAACACTCATCCTGGCTATCCTCCATGTAGGTGGAGGACATCCAGATCAACCCGTCGGACCCGCGCGCCGTTCAGGTGATCCTTCGTTGGCCAGGACGCGATCCACGGCCCATCTATTTGGGTATGCCGCTTCAGCAGTTGCACTTGCAGCCCGTCGCCGTGCTGGAGTTCCTCACGGCCATGATGGACTACGTGCCAGCCCGCGGCAGCATTCTCGCGACGCGCATCGAGGGGTGGGGCAGCATTGGGCACTTGTCCCCAGCGCCGCCGCACTGCCAACAAGTGGCCGTAGAAGCCCTCCCCCCCGCCCGCGTGTGCGCCGCCCGTGCAACCCCTAACCCCGAACCCCCGCCCAGCCCCCCAAACAGCACCAAAACCCGAACCCAAACCCCAACGCCCCCCCAAGCGGGAACCCAAGAGCGCCCCCAAACCAGCCCCCCAAAAAAAGAAGAGGCTCCGGGGGGAGTCCTTCAGCGAGGAGTCGTCCAGCGACTCCTCAACGGACTCCTCCTCCTTGGGTTCCACCACCGCCTCCTCGGCGTTCAAGGAGCCCCAGCCCCGCCCCCCGGCCGAGGAGCCCACCAAACCCCCTGGCAAGGCTTTCAAGAGAGCCGCGCCCCCCCAACCCAAGTCAAAGGCCAAGCCAAAGGCAAGAGGGGGGGGGGGATGCAAATACGAGGCCGGGGAGCAAGTGTATGTTGTTTTTCGGGACAATGGGGAGTGGGGGATCGAGCAGGGCAAAGAGGCCCTTGCCGCGGGTGGCCCCCCCTGGGTTGGGGAGACGGGGATCTCCTTCCCCAAAGACCCCGAACTCTTCGCCATCCCGAGAGCGTCGGTTTGGAAAACCAAGACGCAGGCGAAGAAGTTCCTCGCCAAGATGATGGCGGCCGAGGAGGAGGACAAGGAGGACGACGCGGACCCGGACGAGGAGAACGACGCGGATGAGAGCAACAACGGGGACGGGGACGGGGGAGACGAAGGGGATGGACCGGGGGCAGGTTTGGGTGCTACCGGGGCTAACCGGGATGGGGGCGTCGGGGAAGAGGTCGAAGGGGTGGAGGGGGAAAGGATGGAGGTCGAAGGGGTTGAGGGTGAAGGGATGGTGGGAGAAGGGGTGGAGGGTGAAGGGGTGGTGGGTGAAGGGGTGGAGGGTAAAGGGGTGGTGGGTGAAGGGGTGGTGGTCAGTGGGGGGGATGGGGGGGATAGTGGGGCGGGTGACAAGAGTTCGGGGGCGACCGCCGTGCCCCCGACCACACAGGACTTTTAGGTGAGGGACACACAAAGAGACTAACCTGATGGGCCCCCGGGGGCACCTTGCACAACAATATATGTTACCATTTTACCCTTCCTTGTGCTTTAATCTTATTGTAGATTGCTTGTTCCGGCAACGTTCGGATAACTTGTTCCAGCAGTGTTCCAATGGTGTTCTAACAAAAACTGTTTTGGAAAAAAAACATTTTTTCACGTGACAACGCGCCAGGCAACAAATATAAGCATACCAGCGGGGACCCCCCAGGCTAGCAGAGAACATATTTTGCCACCATGTACGGGTAGGCTTGGTTGGGGGGCAAATGAATTTCGAACTTTTTTTGTTCCCGCCAGATAGCCTAGACCACTGGAACAATTTGGCCGGAACAACATTGGGTTTCAAACGCGCACAAAAGGGTAGACCTGTTGTGGTCCGTGCACGCGGAAGGCTGCTGTGAAATCACCGTTCCTGATACCTCCTCCGGCCCGTCCATGTCTTTTCGAACCGTCTGTGTACCACCGTGAGGTGGTGGGGTGTCCGGTGTAGTATACCGTAACGCCCAGTATGTTTTGGGTGTGGGGCAGTTGTGTCGTCAATTTTTGTGTTTCTTCGGGTAGTGGTTCGTCCGGTTGTGCTATGCTGTCATACGATAGTCGGTGGGTAGCTACCTGTAGCCTGTCCGCCTGTTGCTCGGGGTCCTCTTCCGAGCTTTCAGAGTTAAATAGCCCTTCGGATAGGGGTCGGTGGATCCGGGGGCGGGATATGCTTTGTCCTGCAGTGCCCCCCAGGGCACGGACAGCGTCCAAGTATTTGCATTGCGTAGCGGAGAGTTGTTGTTCGGATGGGCCGACGTTTCAAATTTCCTGTTGACCTATGGAGATCCATCTAGTGATAAAAGCCCACCAGATTTGTCGCAGTCCTAGTCCCCCGTCACGTAGGTCGGTTGTGATGCGGTGGTGGTTCATTCGCCGCTCAATACCTGGGGTGCTACGCATGTATTCCAGAAGGATGTCATCCCAATTAGCCATCCGCTGTGTGTTCCCCAGGAACAACCCGCGGTAAGTCCAACGGGGGATGAATACCGAGTTTATAATGGTTACCTTCTCGAACCCGTTCAGGGGGAGGGTTTTTTAGGCGGCCAGGTCATGATGCAACTGGGTGGTAACCAGTTCCCATGTGTGTTCCTCATGTGAGGGGTGGGCGAGTACATGCCCCAAGTAGGTCAGGATGGGTGGTCTTACGTCGAGGCGTTGGCCTTGCCATGTTATGCTGGTGGGGGCGCAGTGGCGTCCCCATGCGTAGATTTCTGTCTTGTCGGCGTTGCACCGTAGGCCCATGCGGTGGGCTACGTTAATTAGGTTGTCTAGGGTTGTCAGTAGGGTTGTCATATCGGAGGCTCTGACGGCGATGTCGTCAACAAAAACATAGAGGTTGGCGTCTGGTTGCCTGTCGAGGGTTTCCCGTAGGAGGACGTCGTAGTACAGGAGGAATAGCGTCGTTGATAGGGGGCTCCCTCCTTCATGCCGCGTCTAGGGTGTATGCGCAGTTCACGTCCGTGCAAGTGTAGTGTGGCGGGGGTGTAGTCGTATATTTCGATGACCATGCTGACGATGGGCGCTGGGGCGTCCACTTGCCGAACAATGTCCGTTATCATAGAACGGGGTACGGAGGGAACGGCTGTTGCCACGTCCAGGAGGGCGACATGGGCATCGGCCTTGTGCAGGTCGTTGACTAGCTGAGCAGCAAGTGTCGTGGTGTTCCGTCCGCTGATTGCTCCGTGCTAGATGGTAATAAGCCAGGTGTCATGGCCTCGGTGATCCGTTTCAGTATTAAACGCATCAATATGCCGTAGACGGCACTGGACACGTAGATAGGCCTATAGTTCTTTGGGTCCTGCGGGTCTTTCTTTTTGTAGATGAGCACAACTCTAGAGATGAGCCAGGCTCGCGGAATCTGGTTGCCGCGCCATATGTCCAGTATCGCGGCGTATAGTTGTTGTTGCAGGTTCAGGGGCAGGTGACCGAGCAGGTGGGGTGGTACCCCGTCAGGTCCTACCAACTTGTTTTTGGGGGCTCTCACGCATCCTTGGAATTCGGACCAAGTGGGTTCGTGTGTGTCCCATTTCCTGTTGCGGATATGTTTCTGGATGAGTTCCTTGCAGTACTGTGTATCGTAGTGGGGGTCCCCGGCGAAATGGTTAAGTGTGTGCTGTGTGCCACCGCTCGGTGGGTGGGGGGCGTCCTGAGCGATCTGCCCTGTTCGCCATCTTTTCACCATTTCGAAAAAGGAGCCAGAGCGGTGTACTGCGGCTCTGCCTATTTTCCCTAGTTGCCGGCGTATGTGTTGTTCTTGTTTTTGTCCCAGCGTTTTTAGTTTCTCTTCCGGTGTCTGTATGGTTGTCCAATCGGGTTGGGTTGTTGTGTGTCGTGCCTGTTTGGGGCGTGCCGCCCGGGCAATAGCAGAGAGGATGCGTCGTGCCTGGGCTAGGGGGGGGGTCTGTGTCGGATGGCGCCATGTTTGCCATGCTTGTTTTGAATTTCTTGAAATGCGATGCGTACCAGCGTTTTACATTTGGCTCGGGCTTTGGGCCTATGGTGGTGTGTCCCTCTGTGCACCAGCGCAGTCCGATGAGGACCAATGAGTGGTCCGAAATGGGCATGTGGATAACATTGTAGTAGGTCCATGGGATGGTGGGTATTTGTTGGCGGACCAGGATAGCGTCGAGACGTCGGGGTCTACCGCGTCGTGGTATGCGTGTGTAGTACTGGCTCGCTTCCGAGTTATGGGAGGTGGCCAATAGTGGGTCCAGGAGTTCGGCGTTATCGAGCCCTTTCCGCCATGGTCTGGTTTGGGGGGGAAGCCCATATGTTGTCATTGAAATCCCCCATTATTATGTCGTAGGGCTCCATGGATTGTATGAAGTCGTCCACCTGAGTTTTGTCTCTTGCCGTGAACTTTGATTACACACAGAGCACTGTTCGCCTGGGGCCGTGGGGCAGTTGGAACCGCAATGCCGCGGCTAGTCCTCGTGGGGAGTATAATACCTCGAGGATGTGCGCCACTATGTGGTTCCTGACAAGGAAGGCGACACGTGGGCCATCGCCTGGTGAGGCATAGTGCTTGTAGTCGCTCTCGAGTGCTGTGGTCGCCGCTTCGGGTAAAAGGAAATCGGGGTTGTACTCCTGGATTCTGGCCAAGCTGACCCCGCAATCGTGGATGAGCTGGAAGATGTTAGCCTATCGTTGTAAGCTGAGGGTGCCCTGTGCTCCCTCTATGTTCCACGCGGCCAGTTTCATGTCGGTATCCTGGTGCTGTACGGCCTCCTTTAGGTGTTTTAAGTCTATACGTGTGTTTGCTATTATTCGTTCTGCGAATTCCTCTAGGTACCCTAAAGGAACCGGTGGTCCCCGTGCTGATCTCGAGTTGTTGTTTAAGGCGTATATCCTACGTTGCCCTGGGTTGGGGTGTACATCTCCACACATGACGACCGAACTGGCGTTGCACCGTCTGTTGTACGGGTTTGTGACTTCTCCCAGTGGGCGGGTTGTGACGTTTCGTTGGTATGTGACGAAGTGTTGGGTCTTGTTGTCCGTCGTGGGGGGCGGGTGAGCCTCCAAAACGAGGGTCAGAAGAAGCCAATATATGATACCGGTCATGGGTTCCCGTGTACGTTGTGTGTGTGCGGGATTTGTGTTTTTTTTGGTGCATGGGGGTTGCCCCCCGGCGAGCATAACACAAAAGCGGCCTAACCACGGGCAAGTGAGCGTTCATGGCAGGCCGAAGTTCATCGAATGACAGCAGCCATATGTACAGTAGGTCAGGGGGTGTTACCCTGCTCCAAAATGCACCAAAGGCCTGGTTACTGTGGGCTGTGGCTTCGCCATTAGCCCTGTGGTTGGTGTTATGAAGCAAGACGAATCGAGAAAAAAAAGAAAAAAGGACTCTATATATATTTATATATATATATAGAAATCAGAAACAAACAAGTAACCCCGGCCATAGATCATCTGGGGTATCATGCAAGACCTCCAGTTAAGTGGAGACCACTGACTTCTCCAAACGTCAGGGGAAAGTTCGGAAAGCTCTGAGAACCGAGTGATGCCTGTGGTGGCCTTACCGTAGTAATTGAGCGGCTGCCGGTTTCAAATTGACTCACAGGCCAACTTCAGCGTTCAAGGGGACGGGAACGAGGATCTCAGGGAACTTTATCAATCTGTTGGCATGCAGCGTAAGGGCAAACGCCGTTTGTGAGCGGGCTCGGAGCACTGGAGTGCTGCGTTCTTTTAGTCCAGGTACCACAGGACTTCCGGGGACGGCTCGCGAGGTTCCAGTATCCAGAACCAGCAATGATAGTATCCAAAACCTTCAGGTTCATACCACCAGTCAATGCCGAGGTACCACATGACAGTAATGGATGGGGAAAAAGGCTGTAAATTGGATGATTGACTGGAAGGTGTACGAAAAGGAGCTGGAAGAGAGCATCAAACAAACGTGGTCCCGTCTCATCGATCTGTCAAATGGTGTCAAGAAGTTAGGGGGGGGGGGTGCAGATCGCAGGTGGTGAAGATGAGGAGGATGGGGAAGAATGACAAAAAGAAAAAAGAAAAGGAGGGGGGGAGAAACTCGTCGCCCGGAGACCAAGGCGGGGCAGAAACCCCCCAGTCGCTTGCGGAGCTTAGTTTCTCTTCGCGATGGCTTTTTTAGGGTAACTTGTTTCTAAGTGGGTAGTTACGGTAAATTAAGTAGTTGGGATTTGGTTTTTTTGTTTTTGCTGTGAACGTGTCTGTGTTTGTGGGGGTGTTTATTGGCGACTGTTGTGTTTGTCCTTTTAGGGGAGGTCAACAAGGTGGGGTTGTGAGACGAAGTGCTGTAGATGGAGTATTGGTTGTTCCATGGGTTGTGTGCAGAATCTGGTTGGAGTAAGTGCAGATCGTTAATTGGGTTTTGTCTGAGCCAGCTTTGTGTCTCTTGCAGTGCTGTTTTGAGTCGTTTTCTTCTGTATTTAAAGGCAGTTTTTAGGTTTTGTAGGTGTTGGAAGTAGGGAGTGTCGGGTGGGATTTCTCTTAGTGCATTACTGAGTGAGTTGGGAATGAGCGTGCGGATGTAGTTCCTTCTTTCTCCTTTTGTTGCATGTAGCCACCAGTCGATGACTGTTTGTTTGAAGGGTTGTTGCCAGACCTCAAAAAAGAGGTCACGAACTGGTTTCGCTGTGCCGCATTCGGTCACCGTTGTTATGGGGTCGAGGGGGTGATGAGTGTGGCATTTGGGGCATTGATATGTGTTAAGTTTGTAATGGGGAAGAAAACCAGTGCAACAGTACAGTCCGTTTGTCCATTTGAAGGGTTGTCTGGAAAACCACGATGTGTGGGCGTAGAAGTCGGTGCTAGAAGGTAGGTGTATGTTGTTGTGTTTATGGTTTGGAAGTAGGTGTTTGACAGTTTTGCGTGTAATGCGTCCTGGCAGTGGTGTATGCTTGTGGTATATGAAGTGAAAAGTGTCCGGGTTGTGGTGTTCAGGGTGTTTGCGGAGGTTGAGTGATACCCATTTAGAAGTTTTGTCAGAGTGCTCATTGCCATCGAAGTCAGCGTGTCCTTTGATCCAGGTGAAAATTATGTGAAGGTGGGTGTTGTGAAGAAATTCCCAAATATAGTTGTACCAGAGAGCGAAGCAATTAGCGTTAGAAGCGAAGGGTTTAGTTTTTAATTGTTGTATTTGGTGGAGTGTGGAGCAAACCGACAGGTTGTCAATGGCAAAAATGATTGGTTGAGAGAGAGTGTCGACGTGTTGGAGGTAGGTAAACAGTATAATGGCATAAATTTCTGCTGGGTAAGATCCCTTTATCGGTGATGTGTTGCAGATGGTTGTTGGCGGTGTAGTGTTGAAGGTGATGGCGGCGCCCGATGGCGTGTTCACTGTGGGGTCATCCGACCCGTCGGTGTAGGCAATCGTAGCGTTAGGGTAGGTGTCGAGAGCGTCTAAAAGATCATGGCATCCCCAGTAGTGCAGGTGCTGAGGGTTTGGGGGAGAGAGGTTGTTTTTCAGGGTAATTTGAATGAAATTTTGAGTGGCGCTGGTGCCAGTGAAAGAAAAAGGGAAGTTGGTCGTGTCCGGTAGTGAGAGAGACTTGGTAGGCTTGGAAATATCTTTGGATGTGGGGAGAGTAAGGAAGCGAAACTGGTGGTTGGGGGTGAGGATTGTAGACATGTCAGGGAAAGTAACTGTGGTTTTCTGAGGCATCTGGTGGTCGACTGTGCCTCGGAACCATAGGGTCGTTTTTGTGGAGTGGGTGGTATTTTTCGTAATGGAATATGTTAATGGGTCGCTGTTGGATTGGTAGTAAATAAAGGCGACTTCGATTGTTGTGTGTGTAGGGATTTGAGAAGGGGTGCGGGGTTTGTGTTGTGGTGTTTCCATCTCCGGCGGAGCCTACGTGGTGCGGGAGACAAATACCTCCATCCCTCTAAGGGGAGTGTGGTTGCAGTGAGTAGGAGTATGATGAGAGCGGTGATGAGGGGATACAGGAGTGAGTGCCTCACTTCTTTCCCCGACTTTGGGAGTTTTTTGTCTGTCCTCCTTTTCCTCGTCTTTTGCCCTTTGGTCCCCCGATAGTGAATGCTGATGTTGAGTCACTCTGATGCGTTTTAGAGGGGGTGTTTTGGGCACGTTTTTTCCGCTTGTTCTCCCGGGACACCTTTGTTGGGGTTGCCGTGGGTCTTCGCCCCTGGGTTTTCTCCTTTCCCTTCTGTGGGGTCTTTTTGTCTGGTTGTTCGCTTTGTTTTGTGGATGCCTGCGGCATTTCCGTGTCGTGGTCAGGTGGGGCTGCTGGTGGTTCGGTCTATGAGGCCAGTTCAGCACAGAGAGCTGCGTTCCATTCCGCAATGTTGACGGGTTCGGGTTCCGCCAGCAGTTGTTTCTCCGTGTTTATTTCCTTGATGATTCGTTCTGTCATGATGTCGGCCCCTAGTTGTTTGCCCACTTTCATACATCTCCTGAAAGGTGCGTCGTCTCCTGTTTCTCGGGGTAGTGTCTGTTTGAGCATCGAGTCGATGCGTGTGGAGGCTTGTTGGTCGATGCCGTCCTCTCGTAGAGTGAGGTGAATATATTCACCAAGGGCGACGCCGACATATTGTCCAGCACATAGGGCCACCGCCGTTGTATGTTGGTAGCAGAGTGATGCGTAGGTACAGCCTGCATCACTCCACATGTTTGGTTCCTGGCGCCAGTTTTAGCAGCATCCGAAAAAGGATGCCACCGCCTTGGCGGTGTCCTCCCCTGCTCCCTGCGTCCATCCCACAAAAATTGTGAGAGTATCGTTTCGTAGTGGTTTGGGTGGTTGTTTGATGTCTCGGGAGCGACTCGCCGACTGGGTCCAGTTGTTCCTGTTGAGGACGACGTTGGTCATCACATGCACCAGCTCGTAGGATTTCATCCCTTTCAGGAGCTGGGCGATGAGCCTGCGGTCTGCATCCGGGTGGAATTGGACCACGAGGCGGTAGGAGTCTACTGGGCGATAGCCTTTCAGGAAGGAGGAGATGCTCCAACCCAGTTCCAGTTGTTCCCGGTCGAGGTCGTCTATTATCTCCTGTACTGAGGAGATTTTGTCTTCTTTGTTTTTCTGTGTACTGTTGGCGTAGTATGTAGAGACTTTCGTAGTCCGGCTCCACTAGCCAGTATGGGCCGGGGCTTCCGGCGTTCTGTTCTTGTTGTTTGATTGTCTCTAGGCTTTGTTGGAGTCTGTGCAGGAGCTACATGGGGATGCGTAGCTTCCATGTGTGTGACCCGCTCTGTCCTGCGGCGTGTTCCGGTGCGCATTTCCACTTGAAGGCGTTGTTTGGGTCTTTGCTTGCCACCGTGGATGCCACGTCGGAGTCATGGCCGTTTATGCGTTTCATGAACGCGTCTCTAATTCGGATGCCCCTTTGGGCAGGGCATTCCAGGAACACCATGGTCGTGGCAGGTTCCGGCTCTAGGATGTCCGTTCGGTCTTCCAAACCTACTCGCAGTGGGGTGCCCTTGCTGAGCGCGCACGTGTTGTGGGCGGGTTCATGTCCCTGTCGGATTGTGTTGTCTAGGTGCAAGGCCATGATGGGCCTCGGTTGTAGGTGGTTCTCCAGTCTGTCGTGTTCCACCGACCACTTTTTGACGGGGATTTTGGCGAACTGGTGTGCTCCCTTGACATACCTCGCTAGTTTTCTCAACGGGGCACGATGGCGGCAGTCCATTTTGTATTTTTGTAGTGCCGTGGGGTCTCGTATGTCGGCCTCGTAGGCAATGAGCATCTCACGTGCCCCGGGTTCGTTCATGGCCCTTAGTATCTGGTCCACCCTTTCGTCTTCGCTACCTCCCCATTCAGTTTGTATTGCTGCCCGTTGCATTCGTCGTTCGTGGTTTCTGTGTGTGCCGGTGGATTGGGGTAACAGGAGAAAGGATTGATTCCGGAAGTCTGTGTTCCCTTGATGGTCGGCCTCCGTGTGTACGGTGTTTTTTGGGCGTCGGCCATGTCTTCCACAGTGTGGAGGCCGTCGAAGTCTGCCTGGTGTGCCATTGTCATGATTTTCCATAGTTCATGTTGTGTGTAGGGGGGAATCTGGTATGTGCTCCTGTCGTACCAGGTCCCGTCTTTTGTTTGTCTCCGTATGTGTTCTGTGGTGACGGTGCGGTTGGCGTGCTTCGTTAGGTATGCGTGGAAGCATGATCTTGCTTCATTTATCACCGCCATTTTGATGGTTTGTTGTTCGGTGTCCGCAATGCCGCGTTGCTCGTCGCAGGTGTTTAATTTGACCAGCTCCTCGATGATTTGGTTTTCTGTGGGGGCCGGTTTTGTTAGCTCTTCCTAGGGGTTTTCGGTGTTGTCGTCGAAGGGGTAGGCTCATATGTCGGTTTTCTGTGCCGGTGGTGTGTATGTGAATCCCGCAGGGGACGTGGCCTTATCATCAGGCGCCCTGTGGTCCTCATTGGTTCCATTGTTGTTGGTACCCTTGTCTCCGTCGGGTTCCTGTCCGTCCGCGTCTTCCTTGGGGCTCTTTCTCGGGCTGGGCGGTGGTTGGGCCGGGTGTGTCGTGGATGGTCCGGGTTGTGTTTCTTGTTCCTCTGCTGGTTTTTCGAAGGACTCCGCGAGTGTTCGGACCGTGCCTTCATTGCTTGGTTCCTCAAGGGTGGGCCCGGGGTTGGGTTCCACGTCGCCGTCTTGTGTCGGGTCATGTATCCACTGTGTGTCCTGCGGGTGAGGGTTCTATAAAGGGACGGGCGGTCCCGGATTTCCTTCCACGTCCCCGTCTTCGATAAGCTGTGGAATCCACTGTTGCTCTTGGGGCAGTGGTATCTGGGCTCAAGCTCGGGGCTCCTCTTGGTGGTGTGTGTCCCAGTGCCACGCGGGGGGGCGGCTGTGTCTCGTGGGAGTAGTGTACAGGGTTCCATGAGTCTTGTATGTCGTATTCCAGGAGTAAGTCTCCGTTCATTGTTTCAAGTTGACGCAAGAGCGCCATAAGTTGTAGTCCCTTGTATATCGGGTCTGTGGTTTTTGTGAATCGGTGTAACCGGTTTCGGGCTCTGTGAAAACCGGGTCGGTCGTCCCGTATGTATGCTTCCCAAGTTTCGTAATCGGGGAGGAGGCCCCATACGTTGTAGTGGGGTGGTGATACGTGAAGGTCATGCACCTCCCTGTATTCTAAGAGCCTTCGGTGTCGCACCAGGATGTGTACGTTCACTGGACTCGTTGGGTTCATCGGTGAGGGGCGTTGGTCTGGCTCCGGTCTTAGGGGGTGTCTGCATAGGGGGCAATGGGTGGTCCTGTTGTCCTGTGCACAAGTGAAACACAGCCGGTGTCGGGGATCACATGGCAAGGCTTCCGTGGCCTCCTGGTCCATGTAGATCCGGGCAATCGTGTTGCGGTGAGGTTGGTTGGTGGTGTTGCCGTGGGTGTGACAACATTCCAGGGCTTGCCTCCCCGTTGTTACCTAGTGGCGGCAGCGCCCAGCCTTCATTGGGTTCTGAGGGGATCAGACTCCACGGGTCTGTAGGGCTCGGGGCCTCCGTGTATTCTGTCTGGGTGGTGCCGTCGTTTCTTGTCAGTGTGGCTATGGAGGCATCAGTCTGTTGTGTATTTTGGGGTGGGCGAGTGGTTTGTAGTGTGGCTGCGGGCGGCGTGGTGTGGGCTTGGCTGTGGTTGCGGTGCTATGTGTTCGCCTTGGGTGGGAGTGGGGGTGGTTAAGTCTCCTATGCATGGTGTGTTTTCCTCGGAAATCCGGAGTTCCGTGGCTGGTTCCGGGGGAGAGTCCATGCACAGTTGTCATTGTGTGGGTAGCGGGGAGTCGCGTTGGTGCATGGCCATGTAGTTGCAGGTTGGGCACCGGTAAAATACGAAATTGGAGATCCCGCATCTTGGGCACTCGATGTCGACGGCCGTCGTTAGGTTGCGCCGAGGGGTGGTCAAGAGACATTGTTTGTGGTCCTCCGAGTGCTGGTGTCCGTGGAGCTCATAGTGTATAGTGGGGGTTGCTTTAGACGGTGTGTATATTTCAGCCGTGCCTTGGGTGCATTCGGTTTGCAAGCGGGGTGGTGCCGTCTGTGACGGTGTGTTGGGGGGGGGGGGGTAGTGGCGCTGAGCGCTCCCTTAAGGCCTCCGTGAGGATGTGTACTGCTGTGTGGTATACGTGTGTGGCGTTTTGCATGTTTTGGTGGTGGCGTATCTCCATAGTGATTTGCGCCAATGGCAGCCGTTGCAGCTCCTCTGCTGTGGGGGGGGGTTCGGCCAACATTGGGGGGAGGGGGGGGTGCGTTTGGCGCGGGTGATGGGGTCGTGGTCATTGTGTTGTTTTGGGCATCAGGGGTGTTGTCCCCCTGATCTGCCGTGGAGTTCCCAAGGCCTGGGCTGGATGCGGTGTCTCGGTCATCCGTGGGGTCATGGACGTACTGTGATCTCCTAGGGCAGGGGCGGGTACATGTACGTGGTGTTCTACTAATGGAACGGTGTCGTGTTGGTGGGGAGGCCGGCGAGCTGTGGTCGTCTAGGGTATCATGTGGTCGTTTCAGAGCGGCATGATGGTAGGTGCCCCTAGTATCGTGAAGCCGGAAATGGGGGCCCGTTTGCTGTTTCTTTTGAGGTGGCTGGTCGTTTGGTGTGGATTCGGCGGAGGAAAGAAGCCGCTTGTGGTGTGGTATTGCGTGCGTTGTACTGGTGCATTGCCGCTTTGCTTGTGGGTGGTGGGTGGTGTCTTGCCTACGTTTGTCTTGTGCGTGGTGTGGATTGTGCATCCCTGGTTCCTCGTTGGGCCGTTGGCACTTACATGGGGGTTCTCCAGTTTGGGGGGGGGGGGGGGGGATTTCGTTCCACGTCGCCTTCCTCAGTTACATCGTGTTTCCACGCGCTAGCTGTGGGGAGGAGGGGGCGGGGGGGTGTAGCTTCCCATTTACTGTGCAGATTCCCTGACAATTGAGCGGCAAGCACAACATTGTGTTGGGTTGTTTGCAAGTCGTACTGAAGTTGTGTACCTTGTGAGCGCCAAGGTGTTGTACGTTCAGTTGGTATTGGACATGGGTCGGGCAATGTCCAAGAGGTCCCCCTTACGAGCCTGTCATCGCACGGGGTGCGGCATATTGTGGCGGCACATGCCTCGCAGGCAGTGTTGCGGGCAGAGCCCGTCATGCGTAGTGCATCCGCCATGCGTTCACAGGGTTTACAGTCATATACCAAAAGGGCCCACAGGGCCAAGCACAGGGGGTCCTACGGACTTCCTGACGTACTCATTCGGGTCGCCGGCGAGTAGAGGCAGATATATACCCAGGGAGTGCGCAAAAACGGGCGCACGCAGTACTTTCGTTACAAGGAACACGGTGTGGACCCAAGTCGTCTCCAACACGTGCAGTAGTGATCTTGGAGACCTGGTTACCGGGCAGGAGTTTGGTTGGGGTATTGCGCGTTCGCGCTGTTTGCACGGTAAGTGCCGTGATCACTGTTAACGCAATGAGCGCCGTCAATGTCGTGAGTACTCCGCATGTGGATGCGCATATCTCATGGGTATCGGGGGACGACGCTGCGAGGAGGGCGGGCGACAGTCGCTTGTCGGGGGGCGTGATGGTCGGGATGCGGGGGTGCACAACCCCCAGTTCTCCTTTGTGAGATTTGGGTCGTCCCTTGCTTTCCCGTTTCCACCCCCGTCTCCCTCCCCAGTTTCCAGTGCCTCGCCACATACCAGAGTTCCAAGGGTCTTCTCGCTGGTAGGGTTGCTGGTGTGGTCGTGGGTGGGTGTGGTTTTCGTGTGGTTGACTAAGGGTGCCTTGTTCATGGTGCTGAGCTTGCTGTGCCTGGGCCTCGGGTGTGCGTTGTGGGGTTCCCCACTGTGGGTAATGTGGCTGGTCATGACCGGTTGGGCCTCATTGTGGCCGATTTTGGCTGGTTGTGGTCACGACTGGTAGCGAGTGGGTCTGGCGATCCCGTGCCAGCCAGGTGTCCACCAGGTGTCCCCGGTCCGAAATCTGGGCTTCTTGTCGCAGCATGGGCAGTGCCTGGTCGTTTTCCTGACTGTATTGTGCCCATGTGGGCTGCAGGGGGGGGTCAACGGTAACATGTTGACCATGGGGGTCGGGTATGGCGCGGTGGGGCTGGGTCGGCTGCACGGGTTGGGGTGGGTGGTGGTCGGTGTGCATGGGTTGCGATTGCCATTGGGGGAGGGTGTTTTGAGGGAGGCGGTGGTAGTGTTGCAGGGCTGGGCCAGCGCAAGGGATGTCAGGACTTGAAGGGTTGCGGTACGATCTGAGCGGTGCGTCTTCAGTGGACGATTGTTGTTGGTAGGTGCGGTTGTGGAGCTGTATTCGTCTGTCTCCGAACCTGGTGTCCAGGCTGACCTGGTAGCGTCGCCGCGTGTTTGGGGTGCGTCCCGCGTGCGATGGTTCGGGCTCTGGCTCTGATGCTGGTGCAGGATGGTCGTGGATGGTTCTCGTACTGGATCTGATCTCTGGTTCGGATAGCCTTTGGCTGTCCATGGTGCTGGTTCTTGCTTCGGGGTCTGGTTGGGGGTGTCTTTGCATCGCACTTTGTGCCTGTGATTCGGTATCAATTCTCTTTTCCCGGACCCTTTCCTGTGTCGGGGTGCGACAGATGCCGACCACTGAGTCGGAGAGGGAGGTCATCGTCGCGTCGTCGTTTTGGCGGCTGATGGTTGCTTTTGCTGTCAGTGTCGGTATCTGGGTCTCGGTCATGGGGGCTGCGTACACCGCCTTTGAGGAGGTGGCGTACGTCCAGGCGTGTGGGGGGGTAGGGGTGTTGGGAGGGTGTGGGTGGGATTTGTGTCAGTGTGCGTAAAGGCACATCATCGCTGTGGGCTCGGCCTTGGTAATACAGCAGCTGCTGGGGTGGAGGAGGGCACGAGAGGAGCTCATTCCTGTGGATGGCTTCCTTGAGGTCTCCAATCGTGCCAGTTGCTGCATAGCTGGTTGTGGGTCCCCCACGGGCCACCAGCACTGATCTGCGGGGTAGGGTAGGGGACAGGGTGTGGGATGGGGTGTGCAAAGTGGCATGCGTTACGGGTGCATATGCATCAAACCATGTCTGCACGGAGGCGCACGATGGGGGGGGGGCGTATGCGCGGCGTGGCGGTCGGGTGGGGGCTGGGCGGTCCTGTTACCTCTGGGTTTTTGTCAAGATGGTCGAAGCGTCGGTTACTCAGGTTTGTTGTCATGAGCGTCGTTGGGTGCATTTGTTGATGACGGATAGCAGGGCTCCTCACTGTCGTCATGTCGATGTTGGACGGGGAGCTAAGCTCCTCACCGCCGTTGTAGGTTACGGGTGGGGGGGCAATATCCCTTTCCGTCGGAACGGTTATCACCCGTCGGTCGTTGAGGTTTGGTGTCGTCGAAGGTGCGGGGAGCGGAGCTCCTCACCGCTAGTCGTGTTTTCCGCAATCGAGATGGGGAGTCGGGATCCGTCGTAAGGTGGTCATACCTTGGACTCATCACGTGGGGCTGGACGTGGTACGGGTCGTGGTTGCCCACGTCCCGGTTCATGGCCTCCGCCTTGTTGGTGGCGTTACTGGCATCCACGTTCAACATCGACATATTGTCAGTGGGCGTCTTCCAGGCCTTTGCATGCCCTCGGCGTAGTACTGATTGGTGTAGTAGTTGGATTCGATGACCGGTGGAGCAGCCTCAAAATTGTTCAGGGCAGTGTGGTACATCAGCAACTGAGCGGCCTGCTTGGGGTTCATGGAGTCAGCGTTGTTTGCCACGGTGTCGGGTGGTTTGGTCTTCACCAGGGAGTTCGAGATGGTGTCGTGCCTCGGCATGTGGGCAGTCTGCACAGGGGACGCGTAGTTGGTGTCGGTGAAGGAGGTGTCCTGCTTCTCGTCTGGGGAAGGCATGTCGTCGTCGTTGTAGGCGGCATTGATCGATCTTGAGCAGATGGCAGCCCTTGGGGCATTTTGGTACCATTGATCATCCTCACTGTCTCCCCATATGTCGTGGTGTTCCGGGTCATAATAATTCCCCATAGTCCCGTAGTCCCCGGGCTACTCGCCCGTGATGGCACCAGCGGGATGATCCACAAGCGGGTTCAAGACGGTGTCATACTTTACCCAATGAGAGTAATCGGAGGTGTCCGCCATGTTGGTCGGAATAGGCTCTTTGATGAAAGCCGCATCGGCGTATTTCTCGGTGTTGGTGGCTGCCATGGCGAATGTCGTGTCAACGTCGCCTGCTGGTACCTCTCGTGCAGCGTCGGGGTGCAAAGAACAAGCCACAGGGTGGCCGACCTGCTGACGCAGGGTTTTATGTGCACTGAAGAGGTTTTCCGGGGCCTTCCCGGCTTTGCAGCGAAGAGTTGATGGCACCGAAAAAAATGGACACTCAGCAAGAGCATCATGCTCGTGCCCCAAACAAACAAGATTTTCCCCCTCCCCCCCCTCGCTCTCGTCCTGCTCCACTTTGCTTCGCAACCGCTTCAAATGCCAAACCTGCCCTAAAAGCCAGATCCCGCAATATGCATGCTCCCTGGGGCGGGATTTCTGAGCACCCTCTGCCCTAACATCCACAGCCCATATGCCAGACCTGCCCTACCACCCGGATCCCACAATACCCATGCTCTTTCAGGCTGAATTTCTGACCCCCCCCGATCCCAACACCCACAACCCATATGCCAAACCTGCCCTAACACCCAGATCCCGCAATACCCATGCTCCCTCAGGCGGAACTTTCTGAGCACCCTCTGCCCTAACACCCAGACTCCGCAACACCCATGCTCCCTCGGGCAGAATTTTTGAGCGCCCTCCCTCGTAACACCCAAAGCCCGTACACCTGGACCAATGCGCAAATTAGGGGTGCATAGCTGAGGAGCATTTGACGCACGGCGTCTGCCGCGAAAGCGGCCAATCGCCGTTCTCGAAGGACACCAAACTTCAGCACGGAGGTGTCCAAAGCAAGTGCGACCCGGCGGAACACGGGGAGGCGCGCCGGGCTATTGTTCCAAAAGAGTGGTGGTGGAGAGGCGCAAGCCTTGCAATGAACTGCGTCACCAAGTGCGGTTGTGTAATGTGCATGAGCGGTGCGCGTGCATTGAACACACTGTATCACAGGGCCTGTCAAAGGACAGTGATAGACAAGGCACACGCACATGAAGCAGTGGAACTTGTGTTGTACATCAACAGTACCAAATAGTTCATGGGTCTGCTTGCCACAGGAAACACATTTCTTAAGGTGCCCTCAAAACTCACTACCGCAAGCACCGCAAACGCGGTTGGCACCGGCAAGACCAGTGGGGATGGATGGTGCTGCACGCGGTTTTGTAGCAACGGTGGCATTACGGGGGCCTACCATGTTCGGGTCGGTAGTGAAACGCCAGCCGTCACGGGCACCATTGCGCTTGGCCTCCCGGCTGACTTGGGCGTCATGCAAGCGGCGGTCAAGACGAGTTTGTGGAAGGACCACTCGGCGCCCTCGACGTCCTTCTTCACCCAGGCGCCAGGCATCAACAAAACATGCGCTAGCAAGAAGGGGAAACAATGGACATGTTCTACGTTTTTGCAATGCACATCCGACATCCTATGTCCCACATCCCATACCAGACATCCCTGAGCCCACATCCCATCTACTTTCTTTTTGTCACCTCCATTGCAGCTCTATCTGCCATGTGATCGCCGATTGCACGTATACAAGCCATGACATATGGACGTAACATCCCAAATCCCACATCTCCTATATATGTGTTGCCCCCATTGCACCTCTACTTGCCATTTCATCATATATTTGCATGCACAATTGCACATGTGTGTTCCCCATTGTAGAACTACTTGGTACGTCATGCATGAGGGAAAAAAACAAAAAAACTCTTCACCAGAAGACGTCGGAGAAACAATGAATGCCAAAAATATTCAAAAAACAATGGTTCCTTGGTACCACAAGATGTGTTTGTACCTGATACCAACATGAAAAAACAAAAAAGCACCAAAAAACATGAAAAACACCAACCCGCGGCCAAAAACGGCAAAAAACAGGAAAAAACAAAAAAAAAGAACAAACGCGTTTTTTTGTAAAACACCCGACTCCGTACCCACTTAGCTCAGGCTTGTCCCCATCCTGGGGATGCCTCCTCAACCCCCAACTCCGAGCGTCTTGTTAGGATCAAGAACGGTCTTTTTTGATCCGGCAATGTTGCAGCCACCTCATGAGAACCAAAGCATGTGTCCGCCACTAGCACACTATCCGACGGCATGACATCGGACCATAGTTGCACAACTTGCGCCGGTTGCATGTGTCTTGCATACCGGTTCTCCTCAATATCAACGTTTTTTTTGGCAGCACAGTAGTACAAGTACACATGCGAGGCATACAAAGCCTGAGCATCCACTGGGCAGCAAAGTTTGATACCTGTGGGGTGCCGTTTCCGGGGTATGAACTGCCGCATCTAAGCAGCCAAAAGGCCCTTGTGCGGGACCACGGATTAATCCCCCGTCACGACTGCATCGGATTGCCATGCGGCTTGCCAGTGCTGGACGCACAGATGTATTAGAACCCGTGTGTCCGGAGCTGCTAGCTGATTCAATACGTAGCAGACATGACAGGGTATGAGGTTTGCCAAGTAGGGATTGTAGGTGATGCTTTGCATGTCCCACAAGTCATCCAACGAGGTTGCACCAGGCCAAGCCCCATGCGGGACGCCACATACCGGGGCAGCTCCGGTATGAGATCCCAGGGCCTGTGCGAGGTCAAGCAAATCTCCATCACCTTCATGATTAGGGCTAGCATGTAGGCCAGGACTGCTAGATGGGAGTCCCCTGAGGGTGTACCCGTTGCAAGGTTGCAGCCCTGTCGTAGATCGGTTGTGAACGCGAAGGCTTTCTCATGTGGGGTCAATTGCCGTCCCGCCCAATGTGACTGTTCAACATCCAGTACAATTGAATTGCTCCGCTTCTTTAGTTTCAATTTTGAGGACAAATGAACCTTTGATGGAAAAAAAACCCTGGAGCCGGGGGGTGCCGGCACAGTGCTCTGAACTGTCTTAAAAAGGTCATTTCGCTCACTTGGCTCGCTTCGCTCACTTTACATGTCCGGATGTTAGTGTAAAGTGAGCGAAGTGAGCCAATTAAGCGAGGTTAGCGAAGTGACTGGAAGTGCACGAAGTGAGGCTGTCTGCACACGTGTCCTGACACACTGTGAAATGAATGCAGTGAGCGACATGGGCGAAGTGAACTGAAGTGAACGAAGTGAGTCTATATATGTCTAGAGTGGCTCTAAAGGAACAGGGTGAGGGAAATGGACAAAATGAACAGAAGTGTACGAGGTGGGTTAGCCCGGACAAAATGTCCGGATAGAATCTAAAGTGAATAGAGTGTGGGGAAATGGACAAAATGAACCAAAGTGAACGAGCTGGCTCAGTTGAAACACATGTCTAGATAGAATCTAAAGTGAATAGACTGAGGGAAATGGACAAAGTGAACCAAAATGAATGACGTGGGTTAGTCCGGACACATGTCCGGATAGAGTCCAAAGTAAACAAAGTCAGAAAAATGGACAACGTGAACCAAAGTGAACGAGGTGGGTTAGTCCAGACACATGTCTGCACACAACGTAAAGTGCATAAACTGAGCGAAGTAGGTAAAGTGAATCGAAGTGAACAAAAGGCGCTGTTCGGACAAGTGTCCGGAGGTTAGCAAAGTGAGCCAAACTGAATACAGTGACTACCGTAGCAAAGTAGTATAGCCCCGATGCTGAGTGGATTTGCTTCCCAATAATTGTCGCAATCTCTGATAACGTGATAGAGATTGCAATCACCTACTGCCACGTTGTACAGAACATGGGTGCAGACATGGAAAAAGGCATTGTACCCCATCCGGGGCATCGGTGGCCCCACTGGCACAGTATTGCATGCACCCAGTGGCACATTGTACAAACCATGCATGCAGATATATAAAAAGGGCAATATGCCTCATCCGGGGCATCGGTGGTCCCACCGGCCCCCTTGGCCCCATTGGCAAGGTCACCGTGGCGACGCAGGGCGCCCTTAAGCATTGCTTCCCACGTGGCAAGAAAAAGAGAATTCTTCTTAGCCCCGCTGTTATTACCCGGTGGTGGGATGGCAGCGGGTGTGGCTGCCTCCGGTTCCACCTTATCCTCCTTGTCGTCTGAGGGTTCAGGTGCCTCTCTTGCTGCTTCCTCTCCTGCCGCACCTTCAACATTCACCTCGGGCTCATCAGAAAGGTTTGCCACCACACCACAGCCTGCTTGCAGTGCCTTCAGCTGCCCCTCCATTTCTCTGGATCGGCGCAAAAGTTACTCGTATTCCATGTTCTTCTTGTGCAATACCTCCCTCCTTGTTTTTTGTTCGGCTGCTTGCTTCCACTAGGTTTCCCCGGGTCTCCTTCTGTCCGCCGCCTCCTTTTGCTCCGCCTCTTTCTACTCGGCCGCCCCACATTCGCAATGCGTTTGTTGCTCCAAATGTTCATGCGTAGTTGCTTCTTGCATGGCACAGAACCACGATGTAGAATTAATCCTCTGGACCACAAGCGTAGTACTCTCTGGGACTGGGTCGTGGAACACCATGGAGTCCTGTAACGGAAGGGGCTGGTGGCGGATATGCGTCAACTCATACTCGGTACGAAGAAGGTCTTGCTGGCGGCATGCGTGCAACTTTGTTAGGAAACAGTGTGTGAGGTGACCTAGGTGAGCAAAGTGAGCGAAGTGACCAAGCCATTGGTCTGGACACATGTCCAGACGATTGTCTAAAATGAGCGAATTGCGCAAAGCGGTCAAAATGAGCAGAATGACCTGCCCATTAGTCCTGAGAAATGTCCGGACCTCTATCGAAAGTGAGCAAAGTGCGCAAGGTGATCGAAATGAGCGAAGTGACCAAACCATTGGTCCGGATACATCGCAAGCCAACTGTCTAAGGTGAGCAAAATGAGCAAAGAGAGCAAAATGACTTGCTCGGTTTTCATGTTCTCCAACTTGCAAACTGTGGATGGAGTGGCATCTCGCCTTCCCGCCCCCAATTTTCCTTACGCGTCGTGTGCTTTGAAGGACTTCAGGTCGCACCGCTCAGGCCCTAGACTCTGCCAATCCCTCAATCCCCGCGGTTGCGCAATGCTTGCAATCAACTTCGTCACGCACAATACCTGCAATAAAGTGGGTAAAGTGAGCACACCGAACCGAAGAGAGGGAAGGGGACGAAAGATTTTTGGGAAACGCGTCTGGACCATTGTCCAAAGTGAGTGAAGTGAGCGACTGAACGGAAGTTAGCGAAGTGATTGAACGCTTCGTCAGGACATGTGTCTGAACGGCTATCTGAAGCGAGCCAAATAAGAGAAGTGAGCAAAATGACGAATTGCAACACAAGGCGTCTTGAGCGCTATCAATGAGGTCCTCTTCGGGGAACAACCTCTGCACGTGCTCAACGCCTTGCTCCTTGCCCATAGTATAGTGCGCCCGGATTGAAACATGTTGCCGCAAGCCGAAGCTTGCCGGGTCCGCCAACAATTGCAAGGCCGCCACCAACCGTGTCTTGCGAGGGCCGTCACCAAAATAGCAAGATTGCACATGGCTCGCCAAAAACTTTGTTGTGGTGCCGTAGCAGGCCAGGAAGGAATCCATTCGAATGCTCTCTACTTCACTAGGATCTGCTCTATGCGGTGCCTTCTTCCTAGGCGAGGTTGTTTTTTTACTCGATTGAGGGGGACTGCTCTCTTCCTTCACAAAAACTGCAGGCGTAAACCTTCTTTCTGGCAGAACCGCGGGGGGGGGGGGCACCTTTTCCTTCTGCTTGTGTTTGTGAGGTTTCACCTCCTGCACCCCGCCGTCCGGCTCCTCGTCCTCCTAATCCTCCTCCTCCTCATCCTCTTGTGCCACCTCCGCCTCGTCACCATCATCATCGTGGTTGTCACCGGCATCTTTTGCCGCTAAACCCCTCTTCCAGCTGGCGGACGCCCTGGCCCGGACATTCTCTTCCGCGCTGGCTGCCTTCGCTGCTTGACCCCGGGCCACGCCCCGCTGGGACGTCACTTCGCCCTTGCCGTACACGTGGTCACCGATTCCTAAGCAAACTGAAAACCAGGACAAAGGGACAGGTCACAAAGGAAAAGCGAAATGTACTGCACCACACATGTCCATAGTGGGTACACTTGAGGATTTAACGTTCCCGCCCTTGCATGGATGTCGAATACTTCGTCACATTTGTCAACCAAATCCTATCGCTCGTGACTTTGCTGCTTGGACCAGGTTGGTAAGCACCGTGGGAACTCTTGAGCAGCACAATGATCTCGTGGCCCTCCGTGATGTTTCGCCACCCGACCGTTACAACAAAGTCATCGTCGATGAGGGTGGAAATGTTGCTCCCAGGGCCTTTCTCGGGCATTGCAACAACTGGAAATGCATAAGAGAGGGGGAATGACGTGGGAAACCATACAACAGAATCCTAGGCATGAAACATTTTACTTCACTTCACTTCACTTCACTTCGCTCACTTCGCTCAGTTCGCTCACTTCATTCAGTTCCGACGGGTGTCCGGATATGTGTCCCGTCGTATGGTGAAGTGGTGCAAGGTGTACCAAGGTGTTGGAAGCATGCCGTGGCACGAAAAGAAAAGGATGTACGAAAATTAAACTTACCAATTTGCTGCGCAGCATGGTGAAAAAATCATTGCTATCCGGGGAACAAAAACCACACTGTTGTTATGTGGCCATAGAAGGGCTGACCGGGAACACAGCGGACACAATAACAAAGTGTGGTAAAGTGTTCCAAAGTGAGGGAAATGGGGGTTCCGACCGGACGACCACAAACAGGTCGCCCAGCTGTGAAACTCCATGATTTCATTTGTTTCGGACGATGCCACCTATCCCATCACGTCAGGCACCTTCAAAAACCCCCATCCCTATTCTCATCCCTAAACTAACCCAAAATGCACAAACCGGGGGCCGGTGTAACCGCTGCATAGTGGTTGATCTTTCTTGTGATTGCGAAGCCTGTAGCCTTGATGCCCCAGGGGTCGTAACGCCCGACACTGCCCCTGATATCTCCGAACCCAACTGACCCTCTTCAGACCCATATCCAGCCTCTTGGAGCGACATATGCGAAGCACTTGTAAGTCCTTTGAACTCCATGGTGAGATATGAAGAGTACGAAAACCCGGTCTACAAAAATGGAGCAGACATAGAATCTCAATGCGCATTCATCGCACATAATGACACACCCTGAAATCATTCGAAATAATTTAAATAAATCCGATTGGAAAATCACGAAAGACAAATGCGACTCGACGCGCGCTCACAGGCGACATCTGGCGGCGAACGGAAAACATGAAATGAAGCGGAAAATTTACTGCACTAATGTACATCTGAGAATCATTGGAATTCTGATCACATCAGTGTATAATTGAGTGCTGTCACTGCTGCCGTTACACTCCCCCTCTGAAAACATACGCCAGTATGTCAGGCTGGGTCAAGTGAAGTGAACGAAACGGCGAAAGTGACCAAAAACTGCCCAATCTAAGGCAAAATGTGTGTAATTGAGCTGAATTGAGCAAAATTGTGCTGAGATCTGTGCTTCGCGATGGCCATCGACTTGACTGAAACGTATAGGTACCTCAGGGAACACAGAAAAAGCTTTGTTCAAGCTCGAAAATTCGAAAATTGAAAGTCTGAGTGAAGAATGTACATGATGATCCATGATCCATGTTGCATGATGCAATCAGGATCTGACATCCCACTGCCAGAAAACAGAAAACGAGCGTCGCCATGTCGTCGAGCGTCAAAAAAATAGGGTATCCCTTCATGGAGTCCAAGATATGTGAAACTGGCTGGTGTCATTTGCAGTCATGAGACCAGATGCCAGATTATGGTACAAAATGTGCCTGAATTGAGACCAAAATCAGTGAATCGCACACGGATTGAGAGTGGCGAAGTCTGAAACAAGTCAAAATAGGTCCAATTCATTGTCGATAGACTCTGTGTGTAGTGGTGAACGGAAATCCAGTTCTCATTCATAGCCAATCCAGGTCAAATCCTCATGATGATGATGAATCCCATGATGGAAATCCAATCATTTAAAGTAATGATAGCCAAGGAAACCCAGTGGGGTATCCCCACACTGTCAGTATTGTTCCCAGGGCTTCATGTTTAATCCAGTATGAGCCAGAAGGGGTAATTGACTCGTTATAGTCCCAGAATGTATAAGCATCCAATGCTTGGTACTGGGAATTTGCCAAAATTGAGCTGATTCTGAGGGGGATTCCAACACAATCCACAGATGAACAGCGAGTCGACACAAGTAAGAACACCATCGTCGTCACTTGGTCTATATAAGCCCTTTGACAGTGGTCGTTTGGAAGAGAAACCAACTGTCTCAATGTAAGAGCTGATGGAAATCACATTCTGAGCAGATCCGTCAAACACATGAAATGGATCAGACTGGGTCATGTGCCAGAATCTCTGTAATGAGCACGAACTCGAACGAGTCCTTCCCAAGGCGAGTAGATGGGCCCAGCCGACAGCAAAAGGCGATAGTGTCGTCGTGGTTGAGGATAAAGGCCTCTCGGAACTTCCGATTGGAATCATCTGAGATGAAGCACATGATTCACATGATGGCCATGATGAGAATGATGGATGGAATGACCAGGATGACCCCAGAATGTCCCATCATCTGTCCTTCGAACCACACAGACGATGCGTCAGGACTGTTTTGTCCCCATGCCAAGGGTATATGTCGACCGTAAACCTTTTGGAGAGTTTTGGCGATCTCGATCCTGATCAGATCTTGTCTTGAATGGATGATGCCACAATTGGAACTTCTTCTTGTGCTTGTAAGTCTTCCTTGGTGACACAATCCTTGATCAGCGAGAGATCTTTGTCAATCTCAGGGTGTTTCTTCAGGAACTTGATGAAAGTATCCGTATACCCATGGATGAAGCTTGAAGCTGGCTCCCATTTGTCTTCTTCTGGACCGAATCCTTTCCATCTGCACAGAAAGTACCACTTGCCTCGAGCATCCTTCTTGTAATCAAGGATCTTCGCTAACTCGAAACTGCTTGTGACCATCTTCCTGTCGCTCAGGTACTTCGAAGTCCAATAGAGAGGCTTGAACCTTCCTTTGGGGCAGGGTACTTCGGCCTTCAAACGGTCTCGATGTACTTCTTGATGCCTGCCTGGCTCAATTTCGATGTTGAATGTCGTCTCACTTAGTTGACTCTTGACTTGGAATGGGCCATCCCACAAAGGTAACAATTTGTTGTCGTCCTTCAGGGTCTCGTCTGACTTACGAAGCCAAACTTGCTGGCCTTTCTCGAAGGGTTTTCCTTGCATTCTTGACTTATTTTTGAAATTCAACCAATCTGCTTGACTTACCACTTTGGCTTGGATCCACTTGGCTTCTAAGTCCTTGATCCTTTCAAACCATTGCGAGGCGTCGTAGCACTGCCTTGGATGGTACACCACTGGTCCTGGACCCATCTTCTCACGACCAAAAACCAGCTCATTCGGACTTAATCCAGTGTAATTTTTGGTACGATGGTATCTTCTCAAGACACAGTAAATTGTCTCCAACCAATTGTAGTCTTTTTCAGTCGCCAGGAATTTTCTCAGAATGGATATAAGAATTCTTCCAGCGCGTTCAGCAGGGAGAGCTCGATGGTCGTAGACTCGGGCACGAAGGTGATGAACTCCCAATAGGGCACACATGTTCTCCCACCAAGTCCCAATGAACTCTTTCCCACTGTCCGTCAGAATTTCACTGGGAACATCCCAGTTACTCATCCACTGACTTGCAGTCCACTTGGCAGCCATTTTAGAGGTGAGATGCTTCGTGTTGCAAGCGAGGACTTGGATGTAGCCACTGTGGCGGTCTTGAATTAAAAAAACCCCATCGATAGGCTTCTTCGTGTAGAGACATTCCTCTTGGATTTGTCCCAACTCGAAGACATCCGCCGTCACCTTGTCGAACAACCTCTCAGGAATTGGTAATCCCTTCAGTAGTCCTTCTGCCTTTTGATTCTTGGGGATGGTCGCCTGACATTGCTTGCATCCTTTGGCAACTCGTTCACAGGCACCCTTGAGGTCCCTTGTGTACACTCTGTGGCGTAGTTCCTGCTCCAGCACACGAGAATGTGTGTGGGCTGTCTCATTCCGATGCCAATGTTTGACATATTGGTCAATCAGACAGTCAGGAACACAAGTCCGTCCTTGCCAAAATAACTTGTCGCCTTGGATTTTGAAATCAGACGTCTCTTCAGAGTCGTAAGGCTTGTCCCCTTTCAACTTGTGGTATACAGACCCAAAGAACCTGTCCTCCTTGTACATCCTCGTCCAATCCACATATAGGAAGGAAGTTTCCTTGTCCTTTTGTTGTGGAGGGAGCGCGGATTTCGACTTGGATCTCGTCAGTGGAAACACATTCAGGAGTGGCAGCGACGACTCAGAGTCAGAGTTAACTCCTGCAGTCTGATCTGCCTTGGTAATCTCCTTGCATCTGACCAAATCCACCTTCATCCGATTTTTAATCGAACATTGGAGACAATGTTTCTTGATCAGTGCTTGTTCCTCCTTGTCGAACTCGATCACTTCAGCTTTATCCGTCGCTGTCCCATGAAAACTCACTTCAGAGTAAGCCTCTGAGGCTGGGTAGGCCCAGCGACTCAGGGCGTCCGCCACTGTATTGTAGCGACCCGGAATGTAAGTCACATGGAGGTCAAATCTGCTGAGAGTTTCATGCCAACGGCCTCTTCTCCCAGCTGGTCCACCAGGGGTATCCACATGTTCTGTCCTCCAGCTCTCCAGTGACTTGTGGTCAGTCAGTACCTCAACGCGATGGCCCAAGATCCAACCTTCATAGCGCCGTAAGGCACAAAGAATTGCGTAGGCTTCTTGTTCCCTTGGACTCCAATTTGGCTGTCTTGTTGTAAGCTTGCGAGACCAGAAAGCCAGAGGATGATGGTGACCTTCGTCATCGACTTGTTCGATCGTAGCACCAATGGCGTAACGACTGGCGTCTGTACGAATATAAAAAGGTCTTCCATCTAACCACGGAGTCTTTAATGTAACCACATTTGCCAGTGCTTCCTTGAGACCAGTAAAGGCTTCTTCACATTCTGGCGTCCACTTGAGCTTGACTTGAGATCCTTTCTTTCCTTCTATTTTGCCAACCTTGAGTAACTCTGTCAATGGACCAGAGAACTTGGCGTAGAGAGGAAGGAACTCGTGGTAGTAATTGCAGCAGCCCAAAAAGGCACGAAGCTGCGTGATGGTTTTAGGCCTTTCCCAGAGCTGCAGGGCAGCCATTTTTCCTGGAGCTGGTCTTCTTGTCCCATCTTCCAAAACAGAGCCACAAGATTCCACACTCTGGAGGAACATCTTGCCCTTCTAGGGTCCACACACGAGCTTCTCTTGTCGAAGGACTTCGAGAACTTTTCGAACTTGTTCTTCGTGCAACTTCAGGCACTCATCAAAGTTTTTTCCCAACGGCGTGGCAATCAGAAGGTCGTCAATGTAGATGCTGCAGAATTCTTGTAAATCCAGAGACTTGTGCTTCTGAAATAAAATAGTCTCCATCATCTTCAGGAACATCGACGGCGCATTCTTCAGACCCATCGGCAGTACAGTCCACTGCACAGTGCCACAGGGCGTGCACATTGCCGTCAAATGCCTATCCTCCTTTCGAAGGGGCATCTGATGAAAGCCATGGCGCAAATCCAACACAGTAAAGAGCTTGCCTTTGGCTCTCGCGGCGATCTCCTTCTCGATTAGAGGAAGAGGATGCGCGTCTGGTACTGTGGCGGCATTCAGGGCTCTGTAATCCACCACTAGACGCCAAGCATCTATGCTGCATTGGTCAGCAGGTGGGGGTTTTGGCACAGTAAATGGTGCTGAACACCACTCAGAACTCATGCAGCCCTCCAACCAACCGAACTCATAGAGATTGCGCTCAATAATCTTTCGCAGGGCATCTGCTTTGGTGCCGTGGAGATAGAATGGACGTTGTTTGTGAACCTTGGAGCCTTCAATAATGTCAATCTTGGCTTCCCCATTTTCACATCGAATTGGGGGGTTTTTCCACAGCTTCCCACTCAGCACGTCATCTTGATAATCTTCGAACACTGCGTCCCTTCTTGCAGATATCTTGTCTCCGTCGACCTGATTCCCACATTTAATCACCGACATTATGTCCACCAATTTGCGAATTGTTGGTCGTGGTCTCATGTTCTTGGCCACTTCATTCCAAACTTCTTCGTCGCATTGCTGGCGGATGAAGCTCACCTGAGCTCGCTCCTCCGTGGGAACCCACCGATGAAAGGGGTCCACGAATGTCTTGAAGGGATGGTCGGACGAATTCAGCTTCGGTCCTGTCAATTCAGGCGAGATTCTTGGGGATTTGTCCTCATTCTTGCTTGAAATCTTGACTTTTTTGGCTTGATTCTTGTCTGATGGGGACGGATTGTAATGGATGGAGGCGTTCTCTTGAGGGACGCCGATTGTCCTTCCCTCCTTCCGCGACGATACGTCGGGATTCCGCTCTCGATCGTCTTCATCCACCTCAATTTCGTCGATTCTTGAGGAATTTGATATAACCTCTTCTGTTCCCATTTCACTGTCATCTTGCCAGTAATCTCCCAGATTCCCGTCAACTAAGCACGCCAACGTGCTCCACGAACGCTGTGGCAAAGGCTTGCCATTGTCTTCACAATACAGCTTCACTCCCTTGTGAGGTAGCTCGACAATGTCGATTGAAATGTCCATAATGTCCTTGAACCACTCTTGTCTTGGCCAATTGGGGACAATTAAAATCGCCTTTGCGCCGGATTCCTTCAGCTTCTGCACCACACGAGGAAAAACGTCGAAGGGCGGATTGATCCAAAGAGGTTCAGACCAGTCCTCACTCCAGGCATCGTCGTAGAACTTCGGAAATCTTTTATTCTTTTTGTTTGCAAAGGCATCAACTTCAGGACGAAAATTGTGGTTCTTTTCGAAATAATCCACCAGAATGTCCCGCCATTTGTCGACCACTCGATAGCAAACTGACTTCCACTTCTTGCTGTTCAACGAATCCACCTTTCCTTCGTCGAAATCTTCTTGATTCCTTGTCCATTCCTGCCCATCTTGCTGAAAATGCAGCTTATTTCGCTCCTTGAATTGGTGCATACTCTTGGTATATGGGTGCAGATAATACAGATCAGACGGGTCGCTGGCCGACGGATCCTGGAGGAAGCATGTCCTGTGTCCCATGGGCGACACACGGTGGGCGTGAAGCCAGGGTTGACCCAGGAAGAAATCATACTTTATAGTGGCTTCATAGAACTTTCCAGAAAACCACTCCTCCGTGACCGTCTCTTCCACGCTCCACACAGATTGTTTCACCAACCTGACCGCCAATTCTGCTTCTCTGTCGCCACCGTCAAGGCGATGTCCGCTGACGCCCTCCAGATTGACCTCTGAACCATTGTCAATCAGACATCTGGCAAGTTTAACCTTACCATCCGTCGATCTGACCTGGATCCAGCAGACAAACTGGCGCTGCTTGCCTCGCCGGACAGCGCTGAGGACCCAGGCAGGGTACAGGAGGCCGGAGGAGCGCGCCAGCCGGTCCCAGCAGCGTCCATCCACCGCCCCAACTACCCTGATGGGTTTTGTCTCCTGCCACTCAACCCCAGTGTTGGGATTTGGGTCAAGTTGGCTTCCCTATTGCCATTCTTCTTCTTCGTTTGGCTGTACGTCCTGTACTTGTCCTTCGTCAACCCATTCTTCTCCTGCTTCGACAGCATTCACTCCTTTTCCACGTCCACGACCACCAAATGACTTTCCACCACCACCTTTCTTACCACCTTGACCTTTGTTGTTGGAGGTGTTGGAATTGGGGTTGGATTCGTTGGATCTGCCCTTGCCTCGACCTCCAGTATCCTTGTTGTTGCCGAAGGTCTTGTTCGCTGGCGTCTCCGCGTACAGGGGGTTGCCATTCACCTTGGAATCACCTTGATTCCCGGACTTTCCCTTGCCATTTCCACCTTTTTGGCCATTTTCCCCACCAGATTTCCCACCAGCATCGGTCCATCTTGAGTCGCTTGGATCTCCGCCTTGCTGCGAGTAATCTTTCGGTGTCCAGTCTCTGTTCTTTCCTTTGGACTGCCCTTTACCCTTTCCCCTTCCATGCTGGTCAGCATCTCGTGCTCCATCCTGCTGGGGATTTTTGGGAGAATTTCCCTTTCCATCCATTTTGGACTGAATTGTTTTGAGATCTGAGGGCGTCCATCTGTGATCTGCGGTCGTGTGAGTCGCCGCTCGACCTTCTTTTCCAAGGGCAATGCACACAGAGCATCCCTTCCCACCAACGGCGTTGACCTTGCCTCCGAAGCCATGTGCACCCTGGGACTTCTGACGTTCTAAGTTTCCATACTTTTCAAGTTGGTCCCAGATCTGCTCGACTCCATACGAGAAGATCCACGGTCGTACCTTCAAAACTGTTCCCTTATACTTCACTTTTCCATCCACCATGCTGCAGAAAAACTCCGACTGTTCAGAATCGTGGAAACCAACTCTCCATCTGCCCTCACGAATAGTGATATCCTTCAATCCAGTAGCACTGATAGAGTGTAGCAACTCACGAACAGCCATTTTTCCCATAGTTTCTGGTAATCCTCGGACTTCAACCCAGTTGCCCAGGACTTTTTGGTCCGCCTGAGAGTCCCTGATCTTCTGCTTGGTCTCCGGCGTGAGCTTGCTCAGGAGGATCTTCTTCATTTCGCCTTCAGAAAGTCCTTCTCCAGAGTTCTCCGCCTCTTGCACCAAAAACTCCCAATCTTGCCTTGCAATTTGAATTTCTTCCAGAAACAATTTCTTGATCGCCCTGAAGTTTTCCAGACGGTTCCTGTAATGATCTTCAGGAAGTCGGGACCCTTTCTTCTTGAGACTGCGATACAACTCCTCATAACTCAGGGGATTTCCTTGATTTTGCCTTTCCACATAAAGGTTATAAGTACTCTCCCTGAGTTTGCCCGTCAAGCAGTCCATCAGCCCAAGGATCCAGAGTTCCTTGTCCAGCTTCTCCGTCTGCAGCCACACCATGAACTGCCTCTCGAAGGACGCCCAGTAATTTTGGTGTCCTGAGAACTTCGGCTGCTTCATTACTGAACCACGAAGCCTCATGTGCAACGGGTTCAGCAGGTGGTTCAGGTTGAAACCTGTGGATGTGTCGACCGGATTGACGAACACTGGGTTGACTGCGGCGCCTCCCATTGCCTGTGCCTGCGCAATTGCGGCCGCCAGCAACGCCTGGTCCACAGTAGGCTGCACGAACGGCGTCTGCGGTGCTTGATGCAGCCTCATCTCCTTCAATTTCTTCTGCTTTTCTTTGATCTTGGCCTCATTTTCTTTCTGCCGCCAGTCCTTCTTCTTCAAGGCCATTGATCGCTCCTTCACGGTGGTCCTTGCTTCTCCATCAATATCTTCGACAGTACCAACAGACAGTATAGACCCATGCGACGAAGATTCTCCTCCTTCGGTACCCAGATTCAACCCAATAGGACTTCCAAATCCAGTAGGGGGGATACCAGAAATTCCAGTAAAAGTTGGATGTGAACCAGTAAAAGCTGGGGGTGCTGGAGAATGTGGAACGCCGTAAGGCGTGGATGTGGGTGCAGCTGAGGAGGTAGGTGCTGGGTGGCTTGCCATTGTAGGCGCTGGTCCAGAGAGCCCAGTAGTGCTCAAATTTTGTACCAGATGTGTAAGCTTCTCCAGCTTCTGCTCCATCTCCTTCCACTTGCTGTCATCATCCCTCTTTTTCTCCTTGGCGGCCTTCTTCAGCTCCTTCACCCTTGATTCCAGCGACGAAATCTGTCGTCGACAGGAGCAGTCCTTGGCGCATTCGCCACAGGAAGGGCATCTCGTACCTTTTCCTTTGCTTCTGACTTCATCAACCCAGCTGTCAACACTGGAGTTGGAGTCAGGAAGCTTGGACAGTTGCTCCCTGGAGAGGTGAGAATGTGTCGAATCACACCTCATCTCGTCGACCTCGTCGTCGTTCCGACCCCAGACGCCTGACGGACCAGCGTGCGGATGCACATTCTGCCGTCACTCCTCGGCGATGATGGCCATCTGCACCATCACGGCGGCCTGGTGGTCGAACTGGTCCATCAGCTCTTCCCAATCCTCTTGCTCCTGCAACTGGGCGTCAAATCTCGACCGGCCGCTGTCCCTGATGAACTGGCACGACGCCCTGAACCAGTCCCTCAGGCGGCCACGATAGCCCGCCTCCGCCAGCAGCCAATTCTGCCTGTGCAGGAATTCCTCATTCCAGATCTGCTGGAAGTGGTTTTCCCAGTAATCACCACTAATTCCAGTACCAGACTGCTCTCCTTCGCTGCTGCTGTCTTCAAGATCAGGCAAAGCTTGAGAGGAGGAACCAGATTCACTCGAGGAGGGAGATTCTCGACCGGGTTTAAGGTTGGGTGGGGCGTTCACACAACAATCTGCACAAGTATGAACTCCAGGCCAATGTTTATGGCCACAGTAAGGGCACTCTGACGGATGATCCTCGGTTTGCTGGGGAGATGCTACGAAGGTAACCTCAGGGGGAACACGCAGCGACCCAGAAGGAGTAATAGCCCCGCTAAAGTCCGATGATCTAAGAGTGTCCGTGGAGATTCCAGAAGCAGAGTCATGATTTCCTCTGCTACCATGTAACCGCTGCATAGTGGTTGATCTTTCTTGTGATTGCGAAGCCTGTAGCCTTGATGCCCCAGGGGTCGTAACGCCCGACACTGCCCCTGATATCTCCGAACCCAACTGACCCTCTTCAGACCCATATCCAGCCTCTTGGAGCGACATATGCGAAGCACTTGTAAGTCCTTTGAACTCCACGGTGAGATATGAAGAGTACGAAAACCCGGTCTACAAAAATGGAGCAGACATAGAATCTCAATGCGCATTCATCGCACATAATGACACACCCTGAAATCATTCGAAATAATTTAAATAAATGTGATTGGAAAATCACGAAAGACAAATGCGACTCGACGCGCGCTCACAGGCGACATCTGGCGGCGAACGGAAAACATGAAATGAAGCGGAAAATTTACTGCACTAATGTACATCTGAGAATCATTGGAATTCTGATCACATCAGTGTATAATTGAGTGCTGTCACTGCTGCCGTTACAGCCGGTCAACACCTATACGTGTAGCCAAAGGAAAATGAATCTCCTAATCAATGACAGGCGTCTTGGGAGCTATCTCTAAGTCTCCCACATTGACCAACCAATGGAGCCCCATAGGTGGGGACTCAACCATCTTCACGATAGCATGTGTTGCCTATAAAATCGCGATGTGTGGACGACCTCTAACAACCCCTAGACACTCTTGTGTTGTTGACGGGGGACTTTGATGATGATGCATGATGATGATGCATTTAATGCATGATTGCAAACTAAGCCAGTTGGGGTTTCAGTGCTCGGGAAGGATTCCGTGCCAGGTGGAGTTGCCTAACGTGCTAGATGTTTGACGTTGTCAAAAACTCTTGTGACCTTCTAAGCATGGATTTTGGGAGTCATTTTGTGACATTATAGAATGTGAAGCACCCACGGGGACCAATGTAGTGGCCGTCAAGCAACTGCAGCCCAGGCCATGGGCCCCCTAAACGCCTACAGGAATGGGTTTAGGTCGGACTATCTAGTGGCACCTTCATAGATGACTGATGCATTCACCCGTATGACTGTTTTGGTTAATCTTTGTGGGTACCCAATTTCTACGACCACAACCATTTCATACGATCGGTGCATGTAGTGACAAACAATATACCAGTTTGATCCTCTCCGTATTATGGAGGTTTTCACATGGTGTGGTATCCATGTGTACATATGCACGCATTGTTGTCCTGTGCACGACCTGCTGCGCACCGGTGGGGGGTGGGGGTGGTTCTTTTTGAGGATTAGTTTCCATGTTTCGCCAAAAGAACACTTAGCAAATCCCTTTGTTGCCCGGATCCACTTTTGGGGGATTGTTTCCGGTGTTTTTTACCTCCTTCATGTCTCCGTTGACACGTGCGGCCTTCACAAATACAACCAAGTAAGCTTGTTAGTGGCATAGGCCGGAGGATATCCGCACATATCCGTGGTATATGATCTGAGGGCTTGTGGTTGAGCATTGGGCGCAGCAACGAGAAAGCACAAGGACAAGCTAGGGAACCACCGTTGCCCTTGGAAAGAGCGCGCTTGCTCGTTACCACTTGGTATGGCAATACCTCGCCACCATATGAGGGTAGGAATTCCAAACTTGAAGTACCATTGATGCGGCTCGTACTATTGCTACCACTGCTACCACTGCTGCTGCTACTACTATTGCTGCTGCTTCTACTACTGTCACTGCTACTACCACCATCCCCTACCACCTGGGGATTGCACCCGACAACACAACAACAATGCACACTGCCGCAACGTACCAGAGTAACCGTTCCGTACGATTGCCGTCGTACCCATGGGATCTTCAATAAGCAATGTATACCATAGAAATAAGCGTTGGATCCAACGGCAGCATGGCCCGACAACAAATTTTGCCCAACACCATCCGCTACTTTGTGCCGGGGCTGAGCCTCGAGGGCAAGATCTTCAATGAGCAATAAATGGCATTTGTATAGTGCCCCATCTTGCACCATCTGGCAATAAGAGCATGGCCGGTTTGATGCAAAAACATAGCGAAGTAGTTCACATTGAAATCTATAGCATGAGCTCCAATGCGGACAAATCTTTCATGAAACGGACATTCCGTTTGACAGAATCGCGGCCCGACAACAAGTGGGGAGAGACCTACTCAAATCCCACTCGAATAAAATTATTCTTTATGGTGGTGGGCGCTTTTAGGGCTGCGTTCTGTGGGATTTCGCAAAAGCAATTGTCAATGTGTCTTTGTCTCACCACCACTGTACCCTTTGTGGTACTCGTTGATTGCACCGCAAAGAACATGTCTCTTACACCCAGGAGGGTTGGCAGTGACATGTATGGGAACAGTGCATTTACGGAACGGAACATGAGGGTTATGCATCGTCCTACTTCTCTCTCCCGTGGTTTCACTGTGGTTGGCAAATGAAATGATGTTTCTCCATATGTATTCATTTAGAAATTCCTTGCAATCTCCACTTTGGCAGGGCAAAAATGGACGGTGGTGAGCAGGGGCGTTGTGGGGATCTATGTACAATACGTGTGGGAACGGCATCACATCCCAAATCTCATGGGGAATACAATGTTGTGCCACAAACAAGAGGCAGCAATTTGGGTTGACGAGGGCTTTTTGCACCAGGCCCACTTTCGTTCGCAAGGTCAAGATTCCGTGGTTGTGTGCACATTGTAAGAACAGCATGAGCCCCATTGATTGACACTGCCACGGTGAGTCACTGACCCCCACGAGATCAATCTCTTTTGCAAAGGGCATCCCATGGAGCACATAGGACTCCATTAGTTCAATACAGGAAAACCACCTCACCGATAGAGTTTTTTTATCCCAAGGGGACGTGATTAGTCCGCAGGACTTCAACTTTTGGTCTACGGATTGAAGGGCCTCGGTGGTGCTATGTGGGTGCATGATAGAATGTCGCTGAACGTATGATTCTGATTTTGCGACACAAGGGTTTTGGAAGGACAGGAATGCAGGGTGAGATTCATGCTCTTCGTGGTGGAGCGGTGGATCATGTGTCTTCAGCACCGGACCGATGGATTCGTGGAATGGCTGCATGCATGATTGCAGTTGCTTTTGGGATGGGAGGGTTGCATTGTGTGCATTTTGAGTGAAGACTACGGGTTCATGGTGGAATGCGTGCCATTGTTCTGGTGTTTGTAATACAACATGTACTTGTTGAGCACCATGTGGAATTTTGAGCAATGACTTCAATTCACGCAATGTAGAGGCAAACGGGTGTCACGCGCCCCGGTGACACCCAGACACCCAAAATAGTGCCTTTTTTTGAAGAAGAAAATCCCGTTTTTTGTGCTTTTTTACCCAAAATGTTGTTTTTCTACATCATTATGACCTCAAATGCATTTTTCAAGGCAATTGAATTGTTTTTTTAAAGGTTCACAGCATGGTGTCACTCAACAACTCAACCGATCTACAAAACAAACCAGGAAAAAAACACTGCATTGCAGATGGGTTGCTTGGGCCTTGTGACCCGAAGTGGCGTTTTCCCACCATTTTCACTCGTTCCTGCTTGTGTGTTGACAAAAAAATGTATCCCAGCAGCCAGGGTGTTTTTTAGGTGGGTTTGCGCAAGGACTGCCGGGTTGACGGTATCTCCTACTTCGCTGTGGATGGCCGCTGTTATTTCTTGTAGCGTTCTGGATGCTCTCTGTTATTTCCTGGTGTGCTCTGGATGCTCAGTGTTGTTTCTTGGTGTGCTCTAGATGGTCCCTTAAATTTTTTTGGATGGTCACTGTTGTTTCCTGTTGTTTCCTGTTGCACTGTGGATGGTCACTGTTATTTCTTCGTGTGCTCTGGAGGATCATCGTTATTTCCTGGTGCCATCGTGATGGTCACTGTTATTTCTTGGTGTGCTCTTGATGGCCGCTGTTGTTTCGCGGTGCGCTCTAGATGGTCACTGTTATTTCCTGGTGTATTATGGATGGTGGCTATTTTTTCCTGTTGCAATTTATATTGTCACTGTTATTTTCTGGCTAAACTCGGCGCTCGGGATGATGGTGCCTTCGGTGTTGCGGAAAGGCACTGCTACGTCCGCAAGAATGCCACGGGCAGAGAACCGGGAGCGGTAGCCCGGAAGGACATTGTCACCAGAGAGCTCGATCATAGACAGATCCCCAGGAAAGTCCCGTAGGGAACCCCCGCTCTTCTTCCCTTGGTACACCGCTCGGAACGTCGTCGGGACCCCGTCGTGTACGTGCGGCGGGAGGGTCCTTAAGGCAGAGGACTTCCGACCATTGGATACCCACATATCCAGTGCAACAGGGTGCAGACCGAAGCGCTCATGCTTCTTCACGGCTAATGCGCGGAATTTGTTGGTACCCTGGGCCAGTTCAGGGGAGCCACCAGGCTGGGGGTACAATCGACAAGCAGCGCAGTACATGAGGTCGTTGATGTATTTCAACCACGACCTCCCCTTTTTGCCACTGCTAGCGAAACAGGCGCTGCTAGCCTCGGTTTGGTGGTGGTGGTGGTGCAGAGGCGCAAGCCTTGCAATGAACTGTGTCACCAACCGCGGTTGTGCAGCGTGCATGACCGGTGCGCGTGCATTGGGCACACTTTACCACTGGCCCTGTCAAAAGACAGTAACAGACTAGGCACACACACACATGTAGGAGTGGAACTTGTGTTGTACAACAACAGTACCACATAGTTCATGCGTTTGCTTGCCACAAGAAACACATTTTCTAAGGTGCCCTCCAAACTCACTATCGCAAGCACCGCAAACACAATTGGCACTGGCAAGACCGCTGGGGATGGATGGTGCTGCGCGGGGTTTTGCAGCCACGGTGGCATTGCAGGGGGCTACCATGCGCGGGTCCGTAGTGAAACGCCAACCGTTGCGGGCACCATTGCGCTTGGCCTCCCGGCTGACTTGGGTGTCATGCAACTTGACGCCATGCTCTCCTAGGTAATGAGCGGCGCCCGAGACGGATTTATGGAAGGACCACTCGGCGCCCTCGACGTCCTTCTTCACCCAGACGCTAGGCATCAACAAAACATACGCTAGCAAGAAGGGGAAACAGCAAACATGTCCTACGTATTTGCAATGCACATCCCACATCCTATGTCCCACATCCCATACCAGACATCCTAGATCCCACATCCCATCTACTTTCTTTTTGTGACCTCCATTGCACCTCTATTTGCTATGGGATCACAGATTGCACGTATACATGCCATGACATATGGACGTAACATCCCAAATCACACATCTCTTATATATGTGTTGCCCCCATTGCACCAAGAAGAGGAGGGACTGGGGGCCGTAGCGGGCCGCCCTTGGGCGAACGCTCGGCTCAAAATTAGGTAGATGGGCTGCGGGCAGCAAAGAGTCTAAAAGAAATGGTTTGTGGCGCCAAAAAGAGAGAACACATAGACGCTTGGCTGGAGGAGTGCAAAAGAGGAGGAGGGCTTCCGTGCCTGTTGCGTTGGGTACGAGCTATCCGACCCTTTGCACGTGGACAAAATATGGCACCTATTGTCCGTGGTGCTTGCGGATAAGCGGATGTGTCTCGCCACTATAGGGCCGCGGAATGTAGGTTTGGGAGGGGTTGAGGGTTCTTTCGGTACAAACTTGAAAAGTCCAGCTTGGATGGTGGTTGTGCTGCTGTGGAGATGAGTGCCTCTTGCAAAGCTTCCAAGAGCACCGCATATGTAGTCAACGGGATTTCGAGTCCTGCTGGTTCTGGATATGCTGTGTCGAGCTCACGGGGTAGAATGGGTGATATGCGAATTGGGCCCACTGTTGGTGTGGAGGGGAGTGAAATCATAATTCAAGGGTGCGGTGAGGCAAGTTCAATGAGAGCCTTCTTACCATTCAACCCCAATAGACATGTTAGTTGTTCGCCAAACTGCATCACCTCATGGAGGTCTGCCCATCCCATTCCGTCATCATAAAAACCAAAAGGTGGGGTATGGGAGGGGTAGGTAGGTAGATGTGGCATTTCGGACAGTGCTACACTCATCAGGATTCACATGGTGATGGGATCTTAGAAGATTGCAAAACATTGATGATAAAGTAATGTTGGGGTGTGGATGAGTTCAAAATGAGGCCGTATGCATAAAGTGTTGGTTCATCAAAAGATTTTCATCATCCCTTCATCTCTGTTGCATCTCCTTTGAACATATGGACCGTGTAGATGTTGGCGCAAATATATAGGCACATTTCACAGCTTCTTGTGGCCAACACGCCCGGCTAGATCGGAATTAATATACGTGCCGGGCTCCGTGGCTGCCCAGACGCCAGCCAGCCCGTTTGTATAGGCAAATTCCAAGCCTCCTTGGAGCCAAACGTAGCGGCCAAATCAGCCCTGATATGCCAGCCTCCCAAACAGCCCAAACGCCAGCCGGTTTGTGCAAACAAACCCTAGGCCCGGACGCCGGCCCATTGGTACGCAGAAACGGCGGGGCACCAAAGGGTAAAATTGCATGGCTGGGTCGGCCCCGATATGCCAGGCTCCCTACCCGACTAACTCCGACACGCTCGTACAAGCAAACCCGGCTTGGATGTCGGCACGCTGGTAAGGACCCTGGGAGGAAAAAAGGGCCAAAGCTGTCCTTAGCGCGCGCGCGGCACCTATGGGGAGTATGCGAATAATGCACCCCCAAAACAATGATGCCCCCAATAGAACAAAATATGGGTCTTTGTGACAATAACGTATGAAAGTTGTGCACAGTGTGCCCAGGGTTCACCATTCGCCCCCTCATGGTTCATCATTTTGATCCCTCGGCATCTTTGGGGCAATAAAATTCAAACACTCTAGCAGTGGCAGCCTAGGGTGCAAAGGGGCAATTTGGGCAACTCAAAAAAAAAGGGTCTTGTATGCTGATCAATTTGAAATACACACACTGGGTGTGGACACATTGACATTGTTGGACCAAATGTGCCAAGAATTGCAATTTTGTGCCTCTGGCGCCTTCCACGTTGTGCTGAAGTGTGGAAACCTATATTACCATTTACACCTCTTCTTCTAGTCTGTGGTATGAGGCACATCATGTTGAAGTCTGGTTCGGGTGGTTTCTCCCCACTTGTTGTGGGTGGTCCTGGCTGCAAAAGCTGAACCAGTCCCCTATTCAAACTCCGCCCTCTGCATAATTCAAACTCCAACGCCGGCACTCGCTCTTATTCAACACACTTACATACACACACATATGCACACATGCGAGCATCTAAGCGGACACAGACTAGAAAGGCAACTGTAGGGGCATAGGGGGAATGTTTGCCGGACGCGCTACTTTTCTATTAACTATCCCGACTTGAGCTCAAGATTTACCCTCTCATGGAGAAGCCCCCCAAATAGACCATATTGCAATGCACACCTTCCCTACAAAGCACGTTGCATAATAAAGCAATATCTGTGAATTCAGCAACTGCAACTGTCATTTGTATTGTACTTAAGAAACGACATTGGTCCCACAAGAGTGGGTGTCAATAGATTCAGTACAATAGTGCTCCTTACACTCATCACAAACTGCGACGGTGGAGCGCCTTGGCAACACAACACACACACTTCTGCCTCATCCTCTGCCTCATCTTGCGCGGCCGCCGAGTTGCTTTGGTCAGTCCAAACATGAGGCGGGACATGCTCCCATGGTCCGTAGGGGGGGGGGTGACGGACTTGTCTGCGGATGCAAAACTGTGTAAAATGCAACCTGCATTCTCGGGGTCCCCAACAAAGGGGACGAAATCAGAAGTCAAAACCTACGCTAGGGGGTCACCATGATGCTCGTAGTATCTCAAACTCAAGGGGCCACGCAATAAAGGGTGGATTCAAAGATTGTCCCGGTTTCCTCAATAGCACCGGAAGGTTGGGGCCCAAAAGAGGGCGGAAATGCTACGTCACCCCTGCATTCTCGGGGTTCCCCAACAAAGGGGACAAAATCAGAAGTCAAAACCTATGCTAGGGGTCACCATGATGCTCCTAGTATCTAAGCGTGGATTCAAAGATTGTCCCGGCTTCCTCAATAGCACCGGAAGGCTGGGGCCCAAAAGAGGGCGGAAATGCTATGTCACCCCTACATTCTCTGGGGTCCCCAACGAAGGCGACAAAATCTGAAGTCAAAACCTATGCTAGGGGTCACCATGATGCTCCTAGTATCTCAAAGTGTGGGTCCCTAGTACAGCCAGACGCCCAAATAGCTGCACTGCGCTAAGTGCGCCCCCTTAGTGCACCCCCTAAAAGGCCAGTGGTGGGGCACGGGTCAAAAAAGATGCCTGGCGCACGCCCGGCGCGCTAACGTTCCCCCATAACCCGTCGCATCGTGGTACATTGCATTGAAAGTCCCTGGAAAACCACAAGTCCCAAGCCCATTTACGATTTCCATGTTGGAATATGGATAATGAAGGTGCAGTTCTGCAGTGCCCAGCTTTAGCTTTAGCTGCCAATCAGTGATCCTAGAGCGCCTTCCGCAAGCAACGAGCTCCCCTTCCCCAGTCATGCGCCTTGTCAGCCTGCATTGCACTGCAAAATGTCTGGCAACTGATACAAAGGTGATCCCAGCGGTGTCTACTCAGTATACACCGTACGGTACGGGGTCCAAAGGGTCTGGGCTTTGCACTAGGCACTGAGCGAACCACATCAAGGATTGAGAGTCAGGCAAAGCACACTACCCATCCATCACTGCCGGCTCGAAACGCGGTGGCCACCATGGGGCGTACAGTGGAAGGGCATGCGTGGAAGTCTTGTTGTAACGTGAGTGCCATCGAGTAGTCTGAAGCAGCACCACTACTCCTGACTTCAGGTACGTACAGAGGATTTGGCAGGGATGTGGGACAAACCCTTACTCTCGTTGCGCACTCAGCAAAATTAAGAACCACTACTGGAGGGAGGGAAGGGGGGAACGGGTGCTGCAAAATGTTGTCCCATGCCCCACGTGCCCGTATAAACATGTACCCTCGAGAAAGGTTAGCAATCGGAGTGGGGCAGCACAGGGTAAGCTGAACCCACAGCCGAACCCACGAGTCCAAAGATCAATCACATTTTGATCCTCAGGAATCCTGATGTATTGTAGTGCAGAGATCGGTCTGCAAGATGGATAGCAGGAGGGATAACAGAGCATGACTCCACCAAAATGTGCACAGTTGCAAGTTGCACAAGGTTGTCATCGCATCCATATCCCCAGCATCTGTCTTATCCGCATAATCATGTGGCACAACCTCTAGGACAGTGCGGCGAGCTGCTACTTTTGCAACGGAGCAAGCAGGTAGATAACTCAGGGGAGCAACGCTAGAAGAACAGCACGGTTGCCTGAATGCCGTTTGTGCCTATCATACTGGATGATGCTGCACAACGATGGCTTACCGCGGCTGCCTTGGCACTGCTGTCTGTGACCAGGCCCGACTCGGCAGCCCTTTAGTGTTTGTCAGTCACCACGCACAAAATAGAACAATAATTTACAAAAAGATGTTCACAGGCCAAACCGCATCACTTAAATTTCCACAGGAATCCCCTTGAAAACTGCTCGTTGCGCAAAATGGTTGGCGCCCAATGCAGGCGCCCAGAGGCAGGAGAACAGGAAGGGAACCATTGGGCGTGGCGCATGGGGCCCCTGCTGCAGCAACTGCACTGGAACGTTCCAGCAATGCCCGAGGCGTGGGCACAGGAAAGGAGGTTTGCTGAAGTTACAATAGGCAATGATGGGGCGTCTGGGGAAAGCTGCTGCATTGATTCGCAAATCTGAAGCGATTCAAATAAACCGGGCTATAATGCGTGGCTTGGTCCTGCCAATGCGTGGGTGCGGCCCTTTGACATCAAAAAAAATGCCCATGCCATGCCAGAGCACTTGCAGTGTGCTATGTGCCATTGACCTGAACTCATGCACACATGCACGCACCAGGAAAGCAAGGTGACGGCCTGGAATGCTCAGGGCACAGGCAGTGGGGCTCTTAAGTTGGGTATGAGGGAGCTAACACGGACACCCTGGGGGCCATCAAGGCAAAGATTGGAAAATCAGGAGCGGGGCAGCTTGGTGCCTGACCGATGGAAACAAGCATCTCATCATTTTGGGAGTTGCCCAGAAGATGGTGTGCGTGCAGGAAATGCTGTTGGTATGGTGCCTTGCGCACGGTCCCTACCGCAACAAGAAAGCAACAACAGGATAAATTCAGGGATAATTAAATTTGAAGCAAGCATGAAGACAAAAACACTGAAATCAGGGTGCAGGAGAGTCTCCTGGGCCTCCCACTCTCAAAAACATGCTTGGGTGTAGAGCCCATTGAAGAATTGGGGGGCTGTGTACACGTTCAGGTCTCAATTCTGATAGGCCAAGGCTAGATATGGCGAATGCCCAGAAATCAAAGATATGAATCAGGTCAGTGTGGGTGCCTTTAAAATAGGGTCACAGGCCGGATTCCTATGGATCGGTGCAATGCAACCAACCAAATAAACAAAAAGCACTGCACACATGTTTCATGCAACACGAATGTGAAGACTTAGGGCATACACCTTTCGTCAGATTCGAGCAATCCTATCTCAAATCGGAGTGATGACACAGGTTCTGCATTCATTTCTTTGTGGTCATGCGCACCGTGTGTTCAGGAGAGCACTCGAGAATCTCTGAGGCCCAAAGGGAGTGTAAGCAACAACACAGTAACCGACCCACAGCGCGGGTGTGTTCCTGGAGGGCAAAGAGGCAATCACGACCCAATGCACATTGTCTAAAATCTGCAGGTTGGGGGACCACGCCTCAAAGCAGCAATCAGGCAATACACTCTTGTTATCTGACACTGATGCCTCCTGGAAGTTTCAATTTGCGGGAAAGTATCGATCTGGAAGAGCCACAAAGACACAGGGCAAAGAGGAATGTCACGCCATATAAATTCCTGTTGGTCAATGGGACCGGGTTGAAATGTGGCGTCGCAGGGCACTCTGCAAATATTGAATCTTCAGTCTTCGGTGGGCGGCGTACAATTTGCCTTGAAAATGCTCATTTTTGACGACATTCCTCTGCATCTGATTCGCTGCAACAAAGTACAATAGAGCCCAGGAAACAAAACTATTAGACTGGCAGAAAAATAAACCGGGCAGCAAATATTTTTTGGATTTTTTTGTTTCATACCACGTCAGCAGTGTCCAAACCCATGAGTGCAGAGAATTAGGTGCAATCATACAAAGAAATGCTGTAGAATGCAGGCCCCCCAGCAGAACGAAATTGCTTGGGCGCGGAGGCACCAGTCCCGTTGACAGCGCCAGCCCTTCACAGAGAGTGACAAACTGGAGTGGAGAGAAGCAACCAAACAAAAATCAGTAAACAGTGACAACTCACACGTGAACAGGTCAGGCTTTAGTTAACTCAGGGGTCTCATGAGTCAGACCACAGGATGGTGTCACCAGTGGAGTATCATGGCGGAGGTTGGGTGGAAACCCCAATGCAGCTAAACCCCAAGCAGCGAACTGAAAGCTTGAAACCCACGTAAGCAACGTCTGCGGAAATGGTTTGAGATTCCACTAAGGCCTGAAGGGATTAAGCCCCCCCCAACAGCGTGAATCACAGTGAATATCCGGCGAGACCCGCGGAAGAATTTGTTCACAGGGGCAGTGGCGCGCATGATGTTGCACTGGCATGCCATCCAAACTTCCTTGGAAAGTGCTCATGGGTCACTTTGGCATGTGGATCACCTGTCATTAAACCAAACATGATCTGGGCAGTGCCTTGGGTAACTTGGGTTGCATTTGTAAACCCACCTGCAAGTCAGAAAGGAGACTGATTCATGGACGACACGGCTGGTTCTGGATTGGCCCCAACCAGGAAAAGAGAGGGCCGGGGATCACCAATTGGTACAAGGCAGACCTGTGGGCACTTTTATCATCAGGTTTGGATCAGAGGCACTGGTAGCAGATGTGCTGAGCACATAAACCACAGTCCACTGTTTTCATACTCTCAGGTACTTCGAGCTCAGCGGCGCAAAAAGAACACAAAACGCTGTCTCAAGAGCCACTGCTTCATATAACAGACGCTTCTACGGCGCGATCCTCGGATGAGTCCCGGTTCGACCTTCCACAAAAATTACAACACCATTAACAACAAATGACCGAAAAACTAAAATAACCGCTTCTGCATCGAGCTCCACACGGGACAGGCAGACAGGGATCATGGCAAGGACAGAGCGGAGCACAGTGGCCTGTGTGATACGCTGGGTTTCGCATCACCCTCCACATGTGCGCGCACAGGCAACATTGCATGCTGGTTGCAGGTGATCACTGCTGATGCAAGAGATACTGATGAGTGTAGAAACATGTCTGCCAATTCAGACTTCCGCGCACCTCAACGAGACACGCAGGCTAAACACAGACACACAGCAAAGGCAGCGCAGGGTCTGAGCAAAGCCGCAGTGAAAACAAAGACAGTGTCCAGCAAAAGAAGACAGACACTCAGAAACATGAGTGTGTAGGGTTACAGGGGCACAAGAGCAGAGACACAAGGAGAACACCTCAATGAATGATTCCATCACCACAAAGCAGGAGGCCTAATACACACGAACAAATGCAACACAAACAGAAGGCACAGGGATGAAATATTCAGCAGTCGTGACCATGTGGGCTGATACTCGGCAGTGGGCAGTGGTTTTCACATACTGACTGCACAACATCTGCAACTAATAGCATTTCAGCGCCATGAGTGACTGTTTGGAGTGGACCCATCCCCAAGGACATCAGAGCGAGCTCCGACCTGATAGTCCTTGCAATTTGGCCAGCAAGTGTACTCTCCTACACCCTCTATCTGGGGTCTGTATAGCTGTTTTCCAATACAATCTGACATCACAATTGACTTCCAGGAGCTTGGGGCAAAATGGGTGGAATGCCTTTGAAGGCTGTCGGACAATGCCCCAAAATACAAAACACATACATACAAAAAAATAGCAAAGACAAAGAGCAAGCAAGCTCGTAAACAAAGCAGCGTGATGGCTACCAGGCAACTTCATTATAGAAGCCTAACAGCAAGTTGCTGCTACCCTGTCCAACGGCGATGTGGGAAAGCGCTTGCATGGACCTCAATGAGGAGACTTGAACGGGCAAGGATAACAAGCTTTCCAGGGCCTCCAGGGATGAATTCGCGTACATGAGCGAATCTGGAACATCCACTTGGCTGTGCACCACCAAAAGATCCGGAAACAGGCCAGCCAGACTGCTGCACCTCTCTTGGAAGAGAGAAGTGCTGAAACAGAGGAGCTACACAGGGCCAAATGCGAGAGGTCACGTCAAATACTACAGCGACTGCACAGTTGATGTAGAAGAAACTGGAAATTCCTTGGTCATAAGAGATTTTCACAGGAAATCAATGTGCCCGCCGTCCTCTGCCCAGCAACTTCCTGCAAGCCCCTGCCCCTAGGGGTGCAATGCTTTCTAGGCGCTGGGGTGCCTGGAAGATAATGGACTTCGGGCAGTCCCCAGTTGTGTCTCTTTGCACATAATCCCTCATGGGCCCTGTTTGGGTTGAGTTAACAGTAGTGCCACGTTACCCTATCCCCCATTCTGCCGTACAAGAAAAATGACCTGCTGTTGTCTCGAATTTTCCCAGCCCGAGGATGAAATCCATTGGCAACTGAAAATGACAGAAATCCACTGCAATTTGGTCCAGAAATGGTTCCACTAATCCATGCGCCCTTTGGAATACAACGTAGAGAAATTTCTTAGTCAGAGCTGGGCTCAACAACGTAGCCCCACTGCACTGGCCCAGAGTCCCCCAACCTCAATCTATCGGTGACTGTGGCCTGCACTGCACTTGCATGCTGCAGGCTGCAACATTGTCCTAACCCAGCCCCTAATGCGAGCCCTGATCCTCATGCATTGGCCACCCTAATTAAAACCCAAAAGCGTCAACAGGCTGAATGAGGACACGTCCAAATTGACCATAAATTCTTTGAAGCCATCGTATAGGAAAAACTCCGCAGAGATGACACAGATGCCCCAGACAAACCGGGAGCTGCTGCCAACATACAGGGCCTATGGAGGAGAGAAGCACATAGGTGAGGAAGATTGGGAATGGGAATGTGTGCACACATGCCCTAAAGGGAATGTCCAGGGTTGTAGACGGTGTGTTCAGGATTGTGGAGGGTGTGTGTTCAGGGTGGCAGGGGGTGTTTTAGGGTTGTGGAGGGTGTGTTCAGCATCGTCGAGGGTGTGCTTAAACCTGTAGAGGTTGTCTCAGGATGTGTGTCCCGGGTTGTAAAGGGTGTGTTCCGACTTGTACAGGGCAGGGCGTGTTCAGGGTTGTAGAGGGCGTGTTCAGGATTGTAGAGGATGTGTGTCCAGGGTTGTAGACAGGGCAGGGTTGTAGAGGGTGTGTTCAAGGCTGTAGAGGGTGTGTTCAGGGTTGTAGAGGGTGTGTTCAGGGCTGTAGAGGGTGTGTTCAGGGTTGAGGAGGGTGTGATCAGGATTGAAGATGGGGGGCTTCAGGGTTGTAGAGATTGTGCTTAGGGTTGTAGAGGGTGTATTCAGGGTTGTAATGGATATTTTAAAAGTGGTAGGGTGTTGGGTCAGGTTTGGAGAGCGTCTGTTCTGCGTTGTAGAGGGTGTATGAAGGGTTGTAGAGGGTTTGTTCGTGGTTGTAGAGCCCTTGTGTCAATTGTTTACCACCAGAAACAATTGGCACAGGCACCCTAGCTGTGATGGGAGGCCATTACACCTGCTGTGCGAATTATTTCTAACAGCCGAGAGTCAGTGCATACCCCCAAAACGTGTTGGGGGCCATGGCACCCCTTACGCTAGTTATCCCCACAAATAATTGGCCTCGGCCCCTAGAGGTGATGGGAGGTCACCACACAACCTGTGCTATTTGTCTAAGAACGAAAATAATTTGTGTAGTACCCAGCAAAAGTTGGGAGGCCACGGCAGCCCACGTGCTAATAAAAACCACCCAGTGCAGAGCCCCATGAAATGTTGGGAGGCAACTACACACCTTGCACTAAGTGTTTCTGAGTGGACACAATTAGGGCAACAACCCTACAGGTGTTGGGAGGCCACTACACCCCTCGTGCTAATTGTCTACGTATAAGTTTAGTACCCTTGTAGGTGTTGGGACAGTTTTACAGGCCCTATGCTAATTATCACCACAAACAATAAGCATAGGGCCCCTTTAGGTGTTGCACAGCAACTACACACCCTGCTCCAGGTGTTTCTAAGTAGAAACAATTAGTTTAGGGCCGTGCAGGTGATTCCGGGCCACTACAAGCCCCTACCCCGATTGTTTATCACTGTAAACAATTCACACAAGCGCCCCGGAGGTGATGGAAGGCCAACACACCCCTCGCGCTATGTGTGAGAGTTGAAACAACTAATGCAAGCCCCTAGAGGTGACACCAAGCCACTACATCCGCTAAGCTAAATATTGCCATAACTGATTATAGCACAGCCCCTAGAGGTGTTGAGAGGCCAATTCACCCCGTGCACCAATTATCACCATGATTCATTGGTGCATGCCCCCTAGACGCGTTGGGAGGCCATTACACCCCCGGTGTCAGTTGTTTGTGCGTGGAAGCAGTTCATGAAGGGCCATGGCACGTGTAGCGAGGCCACTACACTTTCCACACTAAGTCTTTCCTAAGCGGAAGTAATTAGCACAGGGCCTCTCGAAGTGATGGAAGGCCACCACAGCCCTGCCCTAATCATTGCCACAGACGATCAGCATAGGCCCCCTACAGGTGTTGGGAGTCCATGGCACCCCCTACATGAATTATCTCGTGAAACGTGCGGCTGTTGCACACCATGTTGCTATGGCTTTGGGCGGGCATGCTCTGTATTGCAGTGGGCTAGTGTGCACTACGCTACTAAATGTGGCTAGCACATTGTGCTACTGCACTTGGCTGTTGCGCACTGGGTGGCCGCACACAATGGTGTTGCCTTGGGCTGGTGCCTAGTGTGCCACTCAGGCTGGCATGCAAATCCCAAGAGGACAACACTACACATCCTACGCTCATTGTTTGTGAGTGAGAACAATTAGCATAAGCCCCAGAGGTGATGTTGCACTAATGGATTATCACTATAAACAATTGGCGTAGGATCCCAAGCCGTGATGAGAGGCCACTACATCCCATGCATCAAGTGTTTTCGAGAGTGAACATTTTTGCATGTTGTGCATGCCCCCAAGACGTGACATGAGGCCACTACACCACTTGTGCTAATTGTGGACATAAGCAATTAGTGTATGCCCTTAGAGGTGATGGGTGGCCACTAGACCCCGTGACATAATTATCACCATTAATTAACAACGAGGGTGCGGCCCCAAAAGTGATGGGAGGCCACCAACACCACGTGTGCTACCTGTTTTCGAGTGGGAAAAATTAGTGTAACATGCTACACCTGTTGGGAGGCGAATTGTCGATGACAAAGAATAATAAATGCAGCACCCTTTCAAGTGTGCGGACGCCACTACAGTTAGAGCCCATGCTTTGGAGTGGAAATAAGTAATGCAAGCACCCGACACATTTTTGGTGGCCACCACAAACCTTGCACTAATCGTTTCGTATCCAAAAACACTTAACATGGCCTCCAAAGGTGGTGCCAGGTCACCACACGCCTTGCGCTAACTATGCCATAGACAATTATGGTGGCTATAGAGGTGACGTTGTTCCTAATTGGAAAAAGGTAGTGCAGGGGCCTTGGAAGTGTTGGGAGCCAATACACCACTTGCACTGTGTTTGATTGAGGACAAATGGTGTTGAGCCTCTAGAGGTGACAAGAGGCAATCACACGCAGTGTGCTAGTTATCACTGCAAACAATACAACAGTGGCACAAGGCCATTGGAGTTGTTGGGAGGCTAGCATAGCCCAGCTGCTAGTTGTTGCTGAGTGGAAACAAACAGTGTAGGGTCCCAAGGGGTGATTGCATGCCACGACGACGCTTCCACTAATGATCAGCATAAACAATTGGTGCACGGCCCTTTGTTGTGATGGGAGGCCACAACAGCCCTCCGATTATTATCACCATAAACAATGAGTGTAGGGCCACGAGAGGTGAGGGGAGGCCATCACACCCTCTGCACTAATTCTCTTTCATTGATACCGATGAGCACACAACCCATGAAGGTGGTGGGAGGGAACTACCCCAAACACTAATTGTGCCTGAGTGGAAACCAATAGCGCAGCACCTCTAGAGGGGTTGCAAGGCCAGACCCCATGCACTGATTGTTTTTGACCAAACATAGCTCATGTGCCAATCGTGCACATGTTGAGAGTCTATTGCGACCCTTGCACTAATTGTTTGCGAGGAGAATAATTAGTGCCATCCCCATAGAGGTGATGGGCGGCCATTGCACTTCCAAACCTATCCCCCTCCCCCACATTGACCTACCACGGCCCAGCATCTACTTTCGGGGTGAAAAGGGCCCAAGGTCAGCGTGTTTGGACATGCACGTGTTACCGTGCAGCATGTATTATGGAACACATGTTGCAGACGGAAGCCTACCCTACCCCTTCATAACTACAAAAGGGTTAGATAGATAGATAGATAGATTAGCCTACACCCAGAACATGAGAGCACATGGCATTACAGCTACACCGACACTCTAACAACCATAATATTCAATTAGAATCATAAAAACAATGGGTCGAGAAAATTTCACTCATTGTGTCTATGTAGAAAGGCGCATCACATGGCACCCGGAGATGGTGAAGGCAGCTACACAATGCGCACTTGACTAGCGTAGCACCCATAGCATGAGGCAACCGAGCACACCAACTCAATGCAACAGCGTGGTGCATTAGCACGGTGCGAATTGGCCAGCCCAACACAAAGCTCCCCAATCCGGCACTGCAGCACATATCGCAACAACCCAAACCCGAAACACGAAGGACGCCCAATATAGCATAGCAAGTACACCGGCCCCGAAGCAGCAATATCGTGCAAACTGGCCGAAAACTATAGTATACATAGCACAACACCATAGCACATTGCCCTCAAGTGCGCAACAGCCCACCAAGTGAGCAGAGAATTCAAGGGGGAGACTTAGGCGCGGACCTTTTCCAGAAGCCCTCGCTGGACAATTTTGGCCGTGTATGGGGGGGGGGGGGGGAAGTACAAAAATGTCGCTTTGGCAATATGCAGACCTACGGCATGGCCACGACAAAAAGCCGTGGCTTCTATCTGTTCCATTTGCATTGCCTTTTTCAAGAGATGGTTAATGAAGAAGCCATACGGGGCAAACTTCCGAGCAAATGTAGTATATGAAACAGGTAGATGATACGTGCATACACACGCTAAGATGTCACCTTCAAGTTTCTAGACCCCTCGTCGGGATTTGGGATGTTGCTCCAGACATTCTTGAATCTTCCCTCCCTCTTCACTTCTCCCAATGCCATTGTGCTGTTGTTTCTTTGTTATTCCGTATCTGCCTAGGTCAATATCAGCTAAATCATGATTTGGCCGCTCTCCCGCGTGCCAACACTGTGTTGGTGAGGTATGCAACGCACGCCATCGCCTATACCACCCCGCCCTGCGAGTCGGAGGTCCTAGCAGCAGGGTGCGGGTGCCATCCACGGTTATGCGCCAGCCAGCGCCAGACGACGGCTACCCGCCAAATGACTAGAATTATGGGAATTATGGGTAATTATGGAGACTTATGGGGAATCATGGTGGCATTCTGGGGAATTGTGGGGAATTATGGGGGATTATGGGGAATTATGGGGAATTATGGGGACTTATGGCGGAATCATGAGGGATTATGGGAATTTTGAATTTGAGATGCCATTTCCTGTGCTACGAGTTGTTGTTTGTTGTTGTCGTGTGGCACCTGGTTTCAAAAGACATGCCGCACTTTCATCCTCACAACAATGGTCTTTATGTGCGACTCTCCTACCTATACAAGGCACCCAGAGAATACAACAACAACAAGCCACCAAGGATCAACAGCAAGCCGGCAGGGTTCAAGAACAAGCCACCAAGAATCAATAGCAACCCAGGAGGTCTTAAAAGCAACCCATGAGAAATCCACACCAAACAAAAACTCCCCGATAATTCCCCATAATTCCCCATGGTTCCAAGAAAAATCCCCATAATTCAAAGACCGCCACGCCAAAAGCAGAGGGGGCCCCGGTTGTCCGAAAGCGATTGAGGCCCCGCCCCCAAAGCGGCGGGGTCCCTTGTGGCCCGAAAGCGTTGGAAGCCCGCGCCCCAAGTGACGGGGGCCCCAGTGGTCCCAAAGCGACGCAGGCCCCCAATCCAAAGCTGCAAGGGCCCCCATGTTCCAAAAGCAGCGGAGGCACCCAATTTAAAGCGGCGGGGGCCCAAGTGGTGCAAAAGTGTCGAAGGCTCAGCCTAGTGCGGCGGAGGATTTACCAGTCCAAAAGCAGCAAAGGACCTAGTGGTCCGAATGCGACGGATACCCCTACCCCAAAGCGGGGGGACCCTTGGAAGTCTTAAAGCCGCGGAGGCTCCGGCGATCTAAAAGTGGCGGATACCCCAAATCCAAGGCGGCGGGCGCCCTGGTGGTCCCAAAGTGGCGGAGTCCCCCGATCTAAAGCAGCAAGGGCCCCGGTCAAAAAGTGTCCAAGGCACCGGCCCCAAGCGGCGGAGGCCTCAACGGTCCGAAAGCCGCGGGGGCACCTACCCCCAAAGCAAGGGACCCCACTGGTCCGAAAGCGGTGAAGGCACCTGCCCCAAAGGAGCGGCGAACCCGGTGGACCCAAAATAGCAGAGGCCCCCGTCCCAGTGTGGTGGGGCCCAAAAGGTCGGAAAAGGGCAAAGTGCGGTGCCCCAAACCGATGGAGGCCCCGATGGTCCACATGTGGCAGAGTCTCCCGCCTCAAAGCGGCACGGGCCCCGGTGGTCGGAAAGCGTTAGAGTTTCCCGCCCCAAGCTATGGGGGCCACGGTGGTCGGAAGGCGGCAAAGGCCCGGGCCAGGGTGGTCTGAAAGCGGCGGAGGCCACCGCCCAAAACAGCGGGGAGGCAGGCGGGCCCAATGCTGTGGAGGCGACCACCCCACAGCGGGGGCCCGATGGTCAAAAAGCGGGGTAGAGCCCTCCCTAAAACGGCGGGGGCCCTGGCGTCCCAATGCATCGGAGGCCCCAGCCGCAAGCAGCAGAGGTCCTGGCGGTCCTAGTGCAGCGGAGGCCCACACCCCAAACTAGTGGGGGCCCGGGTTGTCCCAAAACGGCGGAGGCTGCCCCCCCCAAAGCGCAGGGGGCCTGAATCGTTCGAATGCGGCGGAGGCCCCTGCCCTAAAGCGGCAGGGCCGTATTTGTCAAAAAGCGCCGGAGGCCCCAACCCTAAGGGGGCGGGGGCCTCGTTGGTCCAAAAGCGGCGGAGGCCCCGGCCCCAAAGTGGCAGGGCCCCGGTGGTCCGAGAGCGCCGGAAGCCCTCGCCCTAAGTGATGGGGGGGCCGGTGCCCGGGGCCCAAAAGCGATGCAGGGCCCAAACCAAAGCTGCAAGGGCCCCGGTGTTCCGAAAGCGGTGGAGGCACCCGATTTAAAGCAGCGGGGGCCGAAGTGGTGAACAATTGTGTCGAAGGCCTGGCCCAAAGCAGCAGAGGACCTAGCGGTCCAAAAGCAGCGGAGGCCCCGGTGGTTAGAAAGCGGCGGAGGCCCCCGCCCCAAGCACACGAGGCTACGGCAATCCGACAGCGGTGGATACCCCAAATCCAAGGCGGCAGGGGCCCCGTTGGTCCGAAAGCGGCGGAGGCCCCCGATCTAAAGCAGCAAGGGCCCCGGTGGTCCAAAACTGTTGAAGACCCTGGCCCCAAGCGGCGGAGGTTCCAGCGGTGTGAAGGCCGCGGGGGCACCTTCCCCAAAGCTAGGGATCCTGGTGGTCCGAAAGCGGCAGAGCCCACACATCTAAAGCGGCGGGGGCCCAAGTGGTGCAAAAGTGTCAAAAGCCCGGCCCAAAGCAGCAAAGGACCTAGCGGTCCAAAAGCAGAGGAGGCCCCGGTGGTTTGAATGTGGCGGGGGCCTTGGCGGCGTGAAAGCAGTAGAGGCCCCTACCCCAAAGAGATGGGGGGCCCGGTGGTCTAAAAGCTGTTGAGTTCCCGCCCCAAGTGGTGGGCCCCCCAATGGTCCGAAAGTGGCGTAGGCCCCCGCCCCAAAGCGGTGGGGGCCCCAGTGGTCCAAAAGCTACGGAGGAACCCACCCCAACCGGCGCAGGTGCCGGTGGTCTGAAAGTGGCCCAGGCCCCTAATCCAAAGCCGGGGGGTCCCCAGTGGTCCGAAAGCGGTGGGGCCCCCCGATCTAAAGCGGCACGGGCCCGAGTGGTCCAAAAGTGTCGAAGGCCTAGCGGTCGAAAAGAGGCGAATGCCCCTTTCCCAAAGTAGGGAGCTCGCGGTGGTCCAGAAACGGCGGAGGTCACCGCCCCAAAGCCATGGGGGACCCAGTGGTCCGAATGCTACTGCCTCGAGCCCCAAGTGGTGGGGGTACTTGTGGTGGAAAAGTGGCGGATGTCCCTGCAGCAATGCACCAGGGCCCCGGTAGTCTCAACAGGGGCGGAGGCCTTCTTCGCCTTGAAGCGGCGGGGGCTGGGGATGTATGAAAACTGCAAAGGCCCCCTTCCAAAGTGGTGGGGGCCGCGGTGGTCTAGACGCGGCTGAGGTGCCACCCCAAGTGGTCGGGCGAAAGCGGCGTGGGCCCCCACCCGAAAACCCCGGGGGGGGGGGGGGGGGGCTCAATGTGGCAGGGGGCCTTGCCCCAAAGCAAGGGGCCCCGGTGGTCCCTAATCGGCAGGTGCCAGTGGTCCAAATGCGGCGGAGGCCCTTGACCTAAAGAGGCGAGGCCCCGGTGGTCCAATGGCGGCGGAGGTCACCGCCCCAAAGCCGTGGGGGACCGGTGGTCCGAGTGCTGCTGAGGTCGAGCCCCAAGTGGTGGGGGTCCTGGTGGTCGGCAAGCAGCGGAGGTCCCTGCCCTAATGCAACGGGGCCCTGGTGGTCTCAAAAGGTGCGGAGACCTCCGCCTTGAAGCGGCGGGGGCCGAGGTGGTGCAGCGCAAGCCCCCTTCCCAAAGTGGTGGGGGCCACGGTGGTCCAGACGCGGCTAAGGTGCCGCCCCAAGTGGTGGGGGCCCGACATCTGCGAAAGCAGCGTAGGCGCCCGCCCAAAACCCTAGAGGGGGGGGGGGGGCAATGCGGCAAGGGCCCCCGCCCCAAAGCAGCGGGGGACATGGTGGTCCAAATGCGGCTGGGGTCCTGCCGCAGGTGGTTGGGGCTCCGGTGGTCGGAAAGCGGCGGAGCTCCCTACCCCAAAGCAGCCGGGCCCCGGTGGTCTCAAAATGGGCGGGGGCCTCCACTGAAGCGGCGGGCGCCCCCCCGCCCAAAACCACAAGGAGCCCGGTCGGACCTATGCGGTGGAGGTCCCCGCCCCAAAGTGCTGGGTGGCCCGGTGGTCTGAAAGCAGCGTAGGCTCCCGCCCAAAACCGTGGGGGCCCCGGCCATCCCAATGTAGCGGAGGCCCCCGCCCAAAAGCGGTGGAAGCCCTGGTGGTCCGAAAGCGCCACAGGCACCTACCCCAAAGCCGTGGGGGCCCTACGGGTCCCAATGCGTCAGAGGCCCCTGCTGCAAGCGGCGGAGGTCCAAACTGCCCTAATGCATCGGAGGCCCCCGATCCAAAGCGGCACAGGCCCCCGTTCTAAAACGGCGGGGGCCAGGGTAGTGCGAAAGCGGTGGAGGCCCGTGCCCAAAAGCGGAGGGGCCCCGGTGGTCAAAAAGCGCCGGTGGCCCTCGCCCGGGATCCCTGGTGGTCCGAAAGCGGCGGAGAGCCCCACCACAAAGCGGAGGAGGCCCCGGCGTTCCTAATGCGGTAAATGCCACCACTGCAAGGCGGTGGGGGCCCTGGTTGTCCGAAACCGGCAGAGGCCCGTGCCTGCAAGCGGCGGGACGCGGTGGTTCGAAAGCATTGGAGGCCCTTGCCCCAAGTGAAGGGGCCCCTAGTGGTCCTAAAGTGGCGGAGGCGCACATTCCAAAGCAGCGAGGCGCTGCCAGCCCAAAAGCGGCGGAGGCCCCCGATTTTAAGTGGAAGGGGCCCAAGTGGTCCGAAATTGTTGAAGGTCCCCGCCCCAAGCACTGGACAACCCGGAACACACCACCTACAACCCTTGAAAACCCTCTAGAACCCTAAACAAACTCCCTGCAACCCTCAACAAACCGTCTAGCTTAACTACTAGTAGAATTACAGTGGCCAATACTGTTCATCATGATGCAAAGCCCAGGAAGGGGACCACCTGCAAACCATCTTTTGTTATGACATCATATGCTGCTTCAAAAAGGTTCAATTTCTTGCTGTCTCGCCCTTGCCCACTGTTCAGCGATCGGTCCAGAAACACATCCACCGGTTGAGAGACAACAACACCTTGGGAAAAGATAGAGGGCAGGGCACAAAAAAATGTAAATGTAAATTGGAGTTCCCAATACAACCACCGGCTCTTCACCTAATATTGCCTCTTTCTTGGAGAATGAAAAAAGCAATATCACATCCCCTGCCAACATCGATCAACAGACAGGTGCTCCTTGTGTGCTTCAATCTACTCCTCTTGGCAGTAGGAGCAAAGCACCTTCTGGTTAGCTTGCACACCACTCTGACATCGCACCTACCATTGGTACAACCGCGGTCCTCAAACTCAGAGGGTTGGGAAACCATTTGGAAATGATTGAAACGAATCGGACAAAAACACCTGAATCAGGGCAATGTGCTTATGCATACAAAAAAATGCGACAACCAAAGAATTGTAACACAGTTATAAAGCTGTAATTTTCCTGCTTTAAATGCAGCCGCCAAGTATTTTTTGCTATCACGCAAGTAATTTGAAAAAGAATTGAGGAAACACTGCAAAAAAAAACCCATAACCCCCTCCCCACAAGAGCAAGCAGTCACGCATGTTTGCACCAATTGGCATGTCCAAAACAAGGACATGCAGTCCATCGGGACCTCAAAACTAATTGCTGACCGGCAGCCTCCTTACCTGGATTTTAGGGGGCTGTTATCGATAATTGCTTGGGGGCTGCATTGGGTGTGGTTTGGCGTGAGGAACTGCCACCTGTGGAGCCAGGGTGGCCCGCTTCCTCTGTGGAATAGCTGCCTAAGTGTCTCGCACTGGCAGCCTTGGCCTTCGATCATCACGGACATTATCACAAGGCACAGGTATTTCAGATAAGAACAAGAAAAAAAAGACCAAGAAAAAAAACACCAAGAAAAAAAGACCAAGAAGAAAAAGTAAATCCACGTGTGTGTTCTTGAACAGCATGAGGGGTTAATGCATGTATCCCTTTAACTGTAATGCAAAGACCAATTTGTTTGAATGATGCTATTTTTGGGATATGTACATTGCTACTTTTGAACAGGACTTGAATTGACTTTACTGGTGTGACACAGAACCCACAAGCACAAAATAGTCCATATGGCCACCAATTAAAAGGACTTGGCCAATATCACATTGCACAAATTTATACACACCACCCCTTTGGTACTCAGAAACAGTGGTTGCTTGAAGACAACATGGAGTGAAAATAGCTGAGGCAATAACATCATGAAGGTCCATGCACTCCACCCATTCAAGCTCTAACACATCTAGCAAAGGGGATTGTTTGAAGATGTGCGTTGAAATAGGGCATTACAAACATGTTCAAGGCCCGATACTCAAGGGCAAATCCATATGTCTGAGTACAGCTGCAAAATGGCACATCAAAGCAATGGAGCTCAAGGGCTCCCAAACCCATATTGCGAAGGAACTCAGAGGGAGGCAACCATTCATACTATACACAGACCAATGCAACCCCACTAAATAATCGTTGTGAACAAAGGAAACATGGAAAATACCAAGCCATATCACGTGGCGGCAAGCTAGATGCAGCGACTTGGATCTTCTTGGGCAAAACCTTTGATATATGACACAGCAATAGACTATGCAAATGGGTCATCAATTTTCAAATTGCAAAATTCTTGATCAAGCCAATACACGATACCCTTCCCTTGATAGTCAACCAATCTCCCTCCAATAATTGCTCCGGCGCCGAGTGCGTTGCAAGAGTGGGGAGGACGATGGATGGTGCCTAAGGATGCCAATATCCTCGTTCATCGAAGCTGAGGACCACTCAAACACAACGGCTCCTAAATTTTCATCCATTGTATTGCATTGGGCAAGGCACCTGGAAGGGAGACAAGAGAAGAGCCTCGGGCTACATTGGCATAGCGGCCACTATGCGGGTCTCCATGCGTTCTAAAATGACCGTATTGTCACCAAATGACCACCCAAACCCATCCAGCCCCTATCTATTTGGATGGGGCAGTGCGTGAGTCGGGCTACGTGAGCCGCATGCTCCAATGTTTGGAGGTGCTTGACCCCCCGCCCTTCCCCATTCATACCCGCTGGGAACCCCCCAACCCCCCGGTAGCAGTCCCCCGGCGCACCCCCTCCCAGCCCACCCCCTCCAGGCCCCCAAAGTTTTCGTTTTGTCAAGATTCAAACAAGCCACCCCCCTTGGAACCATCTTACAATGACATGGTCCCAGGTGCTATCCGGAAGTTTTCCAAATTGGCCCAACTATCGGGCAACACGGGTGAGGACTTGGCCATTTTTCGGGCCTCCATGGGTTGGCTAAAAAATGGCGCTTTGTGGGTGACCTTTGACAACCCCTAGGGCCCCTTGGGATGTTGTTTGGAAATCATTTGGTGACAATGAAAGTTCATATAAACCCATGGGAAGCCATGATGCTGATGGATACCATGGATGATTCCAAAATTAGCCACTCAGCTGTTCATTGCTTTGGGTGCATTCTCTCCGAGGTGGACTCTCCGCAGACAATCGACTTTTTTTGTTTGTATGGACCCTCCAACCAAGGACAGGGGTCCCTGGTGCTATCTCCAAGTTTTCCAAATCGGCCCCCCTATAGGGCCCCATGGGTGAGGGCTAAACCGTCTGCAGGCTAGCATGTGTTGGCTAAAATAATGTGATTTCTAGGCAGCCCCTGACCACTCCTGCGGACCCTTGCACTGTTGTTGGTGACAATGGCCATGTAGCACCAACTAGGCCCTCTTAGTGGGGCTTCTAGGTCCTCTAAAGTGCCAATTTAGGCTTGTATGTACTCTAGTGGGCGAAGGTCGGTTGGCCCATAGTAGCCATTGTGTGTCGCTTCAAGCTCTGGTCCCATTTCAGTTTTTTCTTCCATAAAGAGCCCCTAACCAATGATGGGGTTGCCGGGTGCTACTGGAAGGTTCTCAAATGGGCCCCGTATAAGGCCCCACGGGTGAGGGCTTGGCCATCTTGGATGGGTTAGCTGAAAAGTACCGATGTTTGGTTAACCACAGACAACCCCTAGGGACCGTAAGGCTGTTGTTGGGCTCTCATTTGGTGACAATGCAAGTTAAGTAGAAATGATGTTGATTGATCTGCTGCATGATTGCAAAATTAACCACTTGGAGGTTCATTGCTCAAGGCACATTCTCTACGAGGTAGACCTGCCAAAAGCAATATGATTTTTCGAAACCTCGACTTTTTGTGAAACCCTTCTCCCACTTCTCGGATGGGTTTGGGTGTGATTTTGTGACAATACAGGTACTTGGGCACCCATAGGGACCCACGTACTGGCCGATAGGCCATGTAGCTTGGGCCACAGGCGCCCCGAAAGCCCCGAAGTAGCTGTTGTTTAGGCTATTTTATGCGTCTTGAAAATTTCGAAAATTCAACTTTTCGTGAGTGCCGCTGTTGCCCCTGGGATGGGTTGAGGTGATCATTTGTGACAGTATGGGCACCTGAGCACCTATGGGGACCCAGGTAGTGGTCTGTAGGCCCATGTAGTCTGGGCCAGACCACTTCCCCCCGCCCCCCCGAAAGCGCGAAATTGCCGTTGCTTAGGCGATTTGGTGGCATTTGAAAAAACTCGAAAACTCAAGTTTTTCCAAAGTCCTTCTGTTGCACCTACAGTGCCATCGACTATATATGTATATATCGGTTATTTTCAGCAACGGGTACCGGAAACCTCAATGGGGGTGCCTTGAGGTGGTCATGGGGTGAGGTACACAGCATAGGGTTCAATATACATAAGAGAGTGGGGCACTCATGGGGTTGGGTTTACAACATGGAGTTCTTGGGAAACAAAATATGGAGAAAAGACAGCAATTCTGAAAGGAAAAGAATTCAGAATTTTTGTTGTTCAAGGAACTGGAAAGTTCGTTTTGTGTCCCTATTCAACAAAGCGACGGGTGTTCCTTTCCTTCCATGTGCCCTTGGAAAGAGCGCGCTTGCTCGTTACCACTTGGTATGGCAATACCTCGCCACCATATGAGGGTAGAAATTCCAAACTTGAAGTACCATTGATGCGGCCCGTACTATTGCTGCCACTGCTACCAGTGCTGCTGCTACTACTATTGCTGCTGCTTCTACTACTGTCACTGCTACTGCCACCATCCCCTACCACTTGGGGATTGCACCCAACAACACAACAACAATGCACAGTGCCGCAACGTACCTGAGTAACCGTTCCGTACGATTGCCGTCGTACCCATGGGATCTTCAATAAGCAATGTATACCATAGAAATAAGCGTTGGGTCCAACGGCAGCATGGCCCGACGACAAATTTTGCCCAACACCATCCGCTACTCTGTGCCGGGGCTGAGCTTCGAGGGCAAGATCTTCAATGAGCAATGAATGGCATTTGTATAGTGCCCCATCTTGCACCATCTGGAACTAAGAGCATGGCCGGTTTGATGCAAAAACATAGCGAAGTAGTTCACATTGAAATCTATAGCATGAGCTCCAATGCGGACAAATCTTTGATGAAACGGACATTCAGTTTGACAGAATCGCGGCCTGACAACAAGTGGGGAGAGATCAGCATGGCTACCCCTACCTTCTCTGGGTTCTTGGTCGTGGGGATAAATCAGAGTGGATCCAAATAAGCGAAATATGCAGTACTCCCGAAATCTCCAATGTGAGTTGAGCATTTTGAGTATATACACTTAGCGTGGATGAACGATACCACATGCATTGTGCCACGAAAGTATTCTTCGGCGCTTGCGGCGAGGGTGCTTTTTAAAAAAATCTGAACTTGGACAAAGAGAAGTTCAAAACCTTTGGGGGGTGTGGTGGAGGACGGAAGAGGGGGGAGGTGGTCGGGTGTCAAGATTCCAAGTAGCCACTCGCGTGGGAGGGTGCACATCAAAGAAAAAAAGGGAATGGGACCAAGGGTACATGGATGCACAATGGTGGCTCTTGTCCTACCAACTGGTGCCCACTATAGTGCAAACAAGCCCCGAAGTTCCTACCCCAAAAAATGCATCTATGCATCAGAAGGGTGTGATGACCGATGGTGTACACCCCAAAATGCACCATCTTCCTCACCAAAAACACATGTGCATGCACCCAAAATGGGAGTTCAAGGAGAATGTACACCCCAAGCTGCATTAGTTGCTACCCCACTTTATTTGTCTAGGCATGAATTTGAGGGATGCTCCGCAAGCCGAAGAGCATGCATTAGCTTCTACCCCTAAAACACATCATTGCACCAATAGAGTGAGTTGATGGTTGGTCTACACTCCAAGGTAAATGAGTTTCCACCCCGACACACCTGTCTATGCACCAAAAGGATGACTTGGCAAATAGTCTGCACACCAAAATGTGCCGCGACGTTGAACCCCGAACCATCTACGCACCAAAAGAGGTGATGGGACAGACAGTTTGCACCCCAAGGTTCATGAGTTTTTACCCCAAAACACACGCCTATGCACCAAAAGGGTGAGTGACAAGAAATTCTACACCCAAACATGCATCGATTTTCACCCCCAAAACACCCACCTATGCACCGAAACGGTCATTTGAGGGATAATATACACTCCAAGGTGCGTGAGTTTCCACCACAAAAAATCGATCTATGCACCAACAAGGTGAGTTGACAGATAGTCTAGCCCCCACTATGCATGAGGTTCCACCCTAAAAAACCCGTCTATGCACCAAAAGGATGACTTGGCAAATAGTCTGCACATCAAACTGCGCCACGATGTTCTACCCCAAATCAACCATCAAAAATAGTGATTGGACGGATAGTGTGCACCCCAAGGTGCATGAGTTCCTATCCCAAAACACCCGTCTATGCACCAGAAGGGTGACTGACCAGATATTCTACACCCCAAAGTGCATCCATTTCGGCCCCAAAAACACTCATGTAAACACCAAAACGGTGAGTTTACGGATAAGTGAGAACTCCAAGCTACATGAGTTTGGACCCCAAAACATCCATCTATGCACCCACAGTTGAGTTGACGGATAGTCTACCCCCCACTATGCATAAGTTTCCACCCAAAGAACACCCATCTAGGGACCAAAAGGGTGAGGTGGAGGATAGTCTACACCCCAAGGTGCATGGGATTCTCCCGCAAAACACCCATCTTTGCTTCGAACAGTTGGATTGACGGATACTCTATGGCGCAAGGTGCATGAGGTCTACCCCAAAACACCCATGCACTCACAATAAGGGTGAGTTGACGGATAGTGTCAACCCCAAGGCGAATGAGTTGCTGACCCTAAATAGCCGTGTATGCACCAAAAAGGTTAGTTGACAGATAGTTGTTACGCTAAAGTGGGTAATAACCAGCCATGTACGCACCAAAAACAATTATATAACGGATAATTTGCAACCCAAATTGAATGAGTTCGTACCCTAAAGACCCGTCTATGCACTAAAGGAGTGTCTTGACGGATAGTCTACAACCCAAGGTGCATGAATATGTGCCCCTAAACACCCATCGATGGGTCCCATGGGGCCCAACGGGCCCCCATGGGTCCCAACACACCGCCATGAGTCCCCATAGGTCCCCGTGGGCCCCCATAGGTCCCCATGGGCCCCCATAGGCCCCCACACATCCCCATATGGCGCCATACGTCCCCATAGGTGAACAAACCTCTCCATAGGTGCCCATAGGGCCCAACTGGTTCACTTAGGGCCCCACAGATCCATACAGTGCCCCCATAGGTCCCCATAGCGGCCCATAGCGCCACATACGGCCCCATAGGCCGCCATAGGCCCCCATGAGTCCCCAAAGGCCTCCATAGGGCCCTGTACGTCAACATAGGTCAACCTATGTCCCCATATGTACCTGCGGCTCACTTGGAAATGTGAAGTTGGGGCTCATTTGGGGCTAAAAGGGCTCAGTTGGGGCTAAGTGGTGTTTTTCAAGGGGTTTAATGTGAAAACTTGTGGCTTTCGGGGGTGGGTTGGGGTTTTGGAATGTCCCCAAAGGGATACCCATCCCTAGGCCAAGAGGATTTCACCGGGGGGGTTTCTTTTTTTCGACGGCTCGGTTGACTGAGCACCCCGACTGAGCCGTCACTGAGCCGTCACTGAGCCGGCTCACTGAGCGCTCACTGAGGGCTCACTGAGCGCTCAGTGAGCGCGCCAAATGGCTCAGTGAGCGCTTAGTGAGCGCTCAGTGAGAGCTAATTGGGGGCTCATTCAGGGCTCACTTAACATGCACGGGCACAAATCATCCATCATAAGCACTTACTTGGTCCTTTGTCGCAATGCACATTCCACAATCCTCCTCTCCATGTTCTCTCTCCCCTTCCTCTCCCGCCGGGCACGTGACCAAGTCATGCACTGTCGTTGGAACCCCCTTTGCTTGGTCACAGCCGTACTCTCCACCTCCCAACCTTCCTTGCGGAGGTTATCATCTAGTGTGTGGTTATCCACCACACACTGCAAGCCCGACCTATCGTTCAGCAAGCTGACCCCCCCACTATTCCTAAACAGCCGTTTCAGTCGCACATGGCTGCCCTCCAATGCAAAGCAACTAAACCTTGCAATGGTCCCCCACCGTGCAACATACGCATACATGTGGTCAACCCACATGTGCGTCCACAAGGTCTTCCCCCATCCCAGGTCAAGGTGCCTTGCCCCCATGGTCCGTTGGCGTTGCAGCAAGGCACGTTGCTCTGCACCACTCAGAAAGTCGTCCTTCCAAGCCACCTCGGCCATGGCCGCAAACGCCTCCCAGCACTCCGTGCACACATCGACCCATGGCCCGCCCCCCACTTGATGGTTCTCAATCACCGGTGCAACCAGCTGCAACAGCGGGCCCCACAGCCGGGCCTTGACAAAGTGCGCAGCAGCCCCCAACTCCATGTGCACTTGTCCTTTGGCATTTGCCTTGTCCGCCCCCCACTTTCCAGGCCGCACCGTGCGGGCCACTTTCCGTGCCCCGTTTACAACCCCCTGCACCATGGTGGACGCACTCTTCCTCGATACCCCTCCATGGGTCACCGGCCCCCGCAGAATTCCATTGACCCCCGCAATGGCAACACGCATGACTCCATGCGCACCGAAGTCAGGAATGCGGCGATCCGCCGGGATGTCACGAAAAACCCCGGTCAGTCGTACATGTCCCTTGATTCCTTCCAGGGCGGCCTCTTGTCCCCCGAACTTGCGCAAAACCGTTTCACGGTTTGCGCCGCAGCAGTGGCACACCATGGCCCCGGGGCTCTTCTTGGTGAAGCCGTCCCCGCCGGCCAGCATGATGTGGGCCTTGCCATCGGCCCGGACGAAGAATAGGGGGCTGCGCGCCACCCCATCCGCATGCGGCAGTTGCAGGGCCGTAGCAGCGCGGAGCTGCGTATCGAAGTCAGACTCCGATTGCATGCTGTACACGGTGGCCCACATCTCGCTACCCTCGAACAGCCACCAGCTAGCAAGCTGTGCGGGCCCACAACCCGGTGCAGCCACTACACAGTGCACATAGGCCCGATTCCACCGGTTGGTGCCGTCAACGCCGATGGTCATCGAGGTGTTGCGCTGCGCGCCCGGTTGCAAGGCTTCCGGTGTGCGTACGGCACGCGCTTCATAGAGCAGGGCTAGCCGCCGAGCAATATTGCAGTACGCCCCTTGCATCTCATAATCCCCCTCAAGGATACAAACCCGCCGGCTAGCAGGTTGGCTGAGGTGCTTCAGCCACGGGGCCACGTCGGCGCAGCTAACGGTGCTGTCCAGGTCGGGCAGCAGGTAGGCCATGTCGCGGCGCGACATCTGTGAACTACGCATCCGCCACAGCACGCGCAAGGCCTCCGACTTGATGTCGGGATTGGTGTCCGTGGGCCCGCTATAGTCCTCAGGGACTAGCAGTATGCTACCATCGGGTTGGAGCTCGGCCCGATACTCCTCACATAGGGAGGCCGCCACGCGGCCTCCAGATGCTCAATCCGGGTTGCGCGCTGGCGCTGTGTTCCCAACAAGAAAAAAGGAGCTTAGGTGGCATTTTGTGTAGGACCTATGGCAGAGGTGTAGTGCCACATGCAGTCCCCATGCTTGCGGCACACTTACCTCTTTTCACATCTCTTAGCTATCCCCCCCACCTGTTTCCCCTTGATTGTTGTCCCTAGCCTTCCCCCCCCCTTGCCCCTGCAGGATTCACACTCTTCGTCGCGGTGGGGTAGTGGGGTTGCACCAGGGTGTTTGTCCCATCCCCCCCCCTCGGGGGATGCCGCCAGGCTGTTTGTCCCCCCCCCCCGGGGATGCCGCCAGCGTGTTTGTCCCGTCATACCCCCCCCGGAATATGCCGCCAGGGTGTCCCATACTCCCCCCCCCCGTCCCCCGCAGCGTCTCCCATTGCCCCCTTTCATGCCCCCCTCCCCCCGGTTGATGCCGTAATATGCGCTGCAGCCCCCCCCACAGCCCTGGCACACACCTGTTTTCAGTCCCTGGGGGTAGGTGGCACATCCCCCTTGCACCCCCTGCCCACAACCACCAGTTTTTGGCGGCCAACAATTAACTGAGAGCCCACTGAGCCGTTCGGCGCGCTCACTGAGCACTCACTGAGCGCTCAGTGAGCCCTCAGTGAGCGCTCACTGAGCGCGCCAAATGGCTCACTGAGCGGTCAGTGAGCTTGGTGAGCGCTCAGTGAGCTCTCACTGAGCTCTCAGTTACCTCTCAGTCACTGCACACCAAAACGCAGGCACTACACAGGCACTACACAAGAGGCCAATACTTTTTTCAAAGGGACTGTTTGCAGTGTGAACATACCGCAGGGGCCAGACGGGCCTCCCCTGCTCTTGTACGTGCCCATAACAGGGCTGAAAGAGGTGGCCTTTGGCCTGCTTGAAAAAAAAAAGAGGGCGCAACATACCACAGGGGCCAGAGTCGGGCCTGGGTCTTGAACACAGGCCCACAATAGGGCTGAAAGCGGTGGCCGCTGGCCTGTGTGAAAAAAGCCGCACATCAAAGCTGAAAGTGGTGGCCCCTGGCCGCCTTGAAAAATTTTCAGCTCCGTGGATTTTTTCAAAGTAACATACAGCTGCAATTGGTACACGGCCAGAATCACGGCACGTTTACCTGTGAAACAAAGGCACACTGCAGGGCAGAAAGTGGTGGCCCAGGAAGTGCACAGCACGCTGCAATCTGTGGCCCCAGCCCCCCAGAAGAAATTGTCAGCACCATGAAGTGCTCCACAACAATATATACCATACATATATACGAACCACGTAGTGGGGGTCCAGCGGCTACCACAGAGCCGCAGTTCCAGGGAGAGAACCCGGACTGCTAAACACGGAGTCTGGCTCCCAGCCAGGCTGCTGAGCAGCCGCCGGCACATCCGACCGGTACCGGTGGTCGGCGTTCTGCAGGCGGATTGACACTTCCGCCTCAACCTTCGGCGGGCTGTCCACGTTCAGGTCCGGCATCTTGGTTGTTCGGGCTAGCCCCGCAATGGTCTGCAACTGCTAGCACGACGGCTTGGCTTCGGCCATCAGCCGCGTGGCCAAGTGGGCGTACTCCAACAGCCCCGATGCCAGGAATTGCATGGACTGCGCGCTGTAGGTGGCTGGGGGTGCAACCGGAACCCCTGCCTGGAAGGGGGATGCAGCCCCCGGCCCAGATTCAATGTGCTTCAAGCCCTTGGACCGCTGCGGCACCTCCAGGCGTGCCTCAGCGGCAGCCCCTTGGCGCTCAGCGTCCACGAGCTTGGCCTGCAGGTCGTCCGGATGCCGCTTGACCGTGTCCATCTCCTCCTTGAGACCGGTGGCTGCTTCCGCTGCCAGACGGGCAGCATCCCGCTCCTGGCGGAACTGGTCACGGTCACGGCATGCCTCCCGGTACACGATCATGGGCACAGTGCCCGGTGACCCAGGCTCACGAAGGGGGCTCCCCAGAGCCGCCTTTTGTGGTGCGGCTGCATTTCCCTTGCCCGCCACCTTTTTTGGGGGGCCGGGGAGGTTGCTGTCCTTGGCTGCCCGTTTTTGTCCTTTCCTGGTCCCACTGCGGGCACTCCGATCACTGCCGGCGCCATCACTCTTCCCCCCATCCATCACCTCCCCATCACTGACCAGCTCTTGGTCGATGACGTCCTCCCCCAAAACGCTGGCACGGAAGGTGGAGATGTGGCCACACATGGCGTGGCAGGCCTCTGAGAAAAACCCCTCCCCCTGCACGTCCCATGACAGCACCTGCTTAAAAGCAATTGAGCCAGCGCGACCAGCAACCTCCCCTCCTCCGACCCCACGGCTAGGTCCAAGCACCAGTGTTGGGAACCTAGCCGGTAGGCAAAGCGGGCTACAAAAAATCCCCCGTCCCCTGCCACAAGCCCACAATCCTCGGAGACGGTCACCCTGCACGGCAGGTGCATTTGGGTGGGCGTCGTTTGCTGCGCGGCAGTGACCGCGTTGAGGGTGACGCTCCAATACCACCTCTCGGTGGAGTGCCGCGGTACCCCCTTGACGTTCACCGTCCTGTTGCGGAGGTACGCCGGTGCGCGCTGCTTGTTGACCGGGGCGATGTAGAGCCCCAAGTAGCCCGCGCGTACATCACTGGCCCGGTGGCTGCAGCGGGGGGAAAGGGACCGGGGACCCGATGGCCAGGTCGGCGAGTGATGGGCCCACCAGCCCCCGACCCTTGTCAACCGCCGCTGCCCTCTCGCCCGCGGCTGTCACCATCGCTGGCTCCGCTCCCGATGCCCCTGGCACCGGCTCCTTCGTCGCTGACACCAGTTGCAGTTGCCGTCGCGTTGCCAGTAGCGGTGGTCGTCAGGAGCTGCCGGCACCTTCGGTGGGCGGGGCGAACGTTACCGGGCGCGAATGTGAACTCTGTGTTTTGCTGCCGTTTGCATGAACCAAAGGCTCGTGCGGGGGGAATTGAGCCTGCAAATGTGGGGGGGGGGGGGGACTCCAAAAGTAACAGTTTCGATAAAGATGCAGAAAGCAGCAAAGCACAGAGTCAACGTTCGCGCCTGGTAACGTTCGCGCCGCCCTCACTGAGAGCTCGCTGAGCCGTCAGTGAGAGCTGATTGGGCTTAGTGAGCGCTCACTGAGCCATTTGGCGCGCTCAGTGAGCGCTCCCTGAGCGCTCAGTGAGCGCGCCAAATGGCGCAGTGAGCGCGCCAAATGGCTCAGTGAGCGCTCACTGAGCGCACAAGACGGCTCAGTCAGGTCTCAGTTGCACCTCCAGACTGGCAACTGCAACTGGCGGCAGGATGTTGGAGCCGCCTGAGCACAGCCCCATGCAGGCCACACACAGGGCCCGTACAGGCCCCCAAACAGGCCCCGTAAAGGCCAGTAGCAGACTGCCACGGCCTGTGCAGGAGGCCCATGCGCTGGTCACCTTGTGCACATGTTAAGCCCACTCGTGGGGCACCCTGTGCACATGTTAAGCCCGCTCGTGGGGCATTGCACACATAACACACAGAGAACCCCCTGCCAGCCCACAGCCCCACAGGCCCACAGCCCCAGACCCACCTTTCCAAACACCCTGGTGCACCCCACCACCACCCAGTCGTGCCCCCTTTCAATATTCCCCCCAACACCCCGGTGTGAATCCTCCAGGGCAGGGGGAGAAGGGAGTAACACCTTGCCGCTGCACATGCAGCGCATCAAAAGCGGGACATCGGCGCCCGCATCGCTCCTTGTACACCGCTTCTCCGGCCCGCGATGCCACGAGAAGCCGAGCAGCAAAGCCTACTGTGCGGAGATGGGGTAGGAGGAGGGGGCCCAATACTGCTGCAGCATGGCGGCCTCCCCGGGTCCACTGTTACCCAGGTCGAGCCACGATGGCACGCTTGTCCACAGGACTTCGCCTTCCTCCACGTACACGTGGCACATGGGGTCGGCGGCGTCCGGGGCAGGCCTGGCCAGCAGCAGCGGGTGGTATGGGCAGCCGGGGCCTGACGGGCCCACGGGGGCCAGCCAGTCGTCCAGCTTCTCAAACCGCGGTAGACCGACTGCGCCCTGCAGTCCCTCGCCGAAGGCGAAGTACTGCCCCCAGTGGCTGATAGCCCTGGGGTTGGGCAGTGGCCCGTCTCCCCGTGGCCGTGAAGCCAGCTCACCCTTGGCCCCTGGCATAGGGTCAAGGATGAACCGCTCCACGTCCACCCACTTGTGACGCTCGTCGGGGGTGAGGAAGCGGAAGAGAACGACCTCCTTCCCCACCCCCGGCAGCGCGGCGAGACCCCGATGTCTCAGCGTGGAGGTAAAGAGAACCATGTCCCCACGCTGAAACTCGACGGTCTCGACCCGCAGAGCGTCATGGTCACCCAGGTGGCTGCCCAAGTGCACCTCCAAATGATACTTGTCCGAGAGGACAAGCATCATTGAGAGATGCCCGTGCCGCTCACCCATGCTAGGGAGCGTACCTGGCAACTTATCAACGTCAGTATGCCAGGTCTGCTCCCTAGCATCTTCCCCGGCGGCAATTGCCGACCACTGCGTTGGGAAGAGATCCCTCATCTCGGGCCAGCGAGGGCTGCACTGCTGACTAGCCCGTTGCAAGGGGTCCCTTCCCAACACAGAGATAAGCTTGCTGGGCCGAGTACCCTAGAGCCGTGGCAGTTTGGGATCAGCCAAGCACTCCTCGCGAGAGTGTGCATTGGACAGCAGATCCCAAATTGGATCCGGCTGGGTGCCGCAGGAGTCGACGAGAATGCGGTACCAGTTCTCGCACTCCTTGGCCTCTACCGCCCCCCTAACCACCCGGACCCCCAAGTCGCACAAGGACTCATCGGACTCAAGGTCATGAGCCGGGAGTTCATGTGAGAACACCGGGGCAGCCAAGGAGATGTAGGGGGGAGGGAAGGCGGCACCGCGGAGGAACACGGGCTCCTTGGTCTTGTACAGGGCTGGGGTGGTGTAGTCGGGCACCACATCGCACCACTCAGGAATGATGGGACAAGCCGAAAGGCTTTCCCACCATTCCCCTGACACCACCCCGACCCCGAAAGGCAGGGGCTCAAGGAGTCCCTTCTTGGGTGCCACGTGGCTGACACCAAGATCTGCAGTCCAACCGTGTTGGAGATCTTTGGTATCATGAACCCGTGTCCCGAAATCGTGGGGGGTACCGATCAGCTTTCTTGAGGACTGCTGCACCAAATCTTGGATAGCGGCCACAGGAAAGCGGAAGCGTACGGCACGAAGAGCTGGATGCACCTGGCGCAACATTTGGTTGCACCGGTGCATCCAGCTCTTTCCAAGAAGGGTCACATCGGACACGTTGATGTGGACCACTTCTGGGGAAGGGGCAGGGAGCTGCTGGGCCCACAGCTTCAAGGGGCCTAGGTCCGTCGAAGGCACCCCCGGGTACGCTGCCTCTGTGAAAGCGGTAGGTACCCGGGGGCGACTAAGGAAAGACCCGAGAGCCTTTGAAGCTGCCGGTTCCAGGCCCGGGACGACATTAGACATGGTGTGAAAGAGAGGACCTATGGGAGCGAGAAGGAATGGATGGGTAGGCGGATAGGGGGGCGGAGGAGAGGCGGAAAGGGGGGGGAACCCTCTGAGTGAGCCCCCAATTAGCTCTCACTGAGCGCTCACTGAGCGCTCACTGAGCCATTTGGCGCGCTCACTGAGCGCTCAATGAGCTGGCTCAGTGACGGCTCAGTGACGGCTCAGTCGGGCGCTCAGTCAACTGAGCCGTCGCCAAAAAAAATACCCCCCCCCCTTGAACCCTGACCAAGTGAGTATCTAAAACTCCTAAAAACATTAAATGCACATTACCTAGCATGCAAAACGCACAACAAACAAGCACAAAGACATCGCAATGCACAACTGAGCCCCAAATCAGCCCCAACTTCACGTTTCCACTTAGCCACCAGTGAGCCGCAGGTACATAGGCCCCCATAGAGCCCGATAGCTCGCCACACGCCCCAATAAGCCCCCATAAGCCCCCATAGGTCCCCATAGGATCCCATAGGTCTCCATGGGTTGTCCCCATACGTACACACAAGTTGCCATAGGTTCCCATAGGCCCCCAAGGGCCCGATAGGCCTCCATGGGCCTCCATAGACCCGCATAGGTCCCCATAGGTCCCCGTAGATCTCCATAGGTCCACATACCTCGCTATTGGTTCCCATAGGCCTCCATAGTCCCCCATAGGCCCCGATGGGGCCCCATAGGTCCCTACAGCTCCACATCATTCGAACTCTGTCCCTATAGGTCCCAATAGGTCCCAATGGGTCCCCATAGGCCCCCATAGGCCCCCATGAGCCCCCATAGGTACCCATGGGTCAACATAGGTCAACATACGTCCTCATAGGCCCCCATAGAGCCCCATGTCTCGCCATAGGCCCCATAGGCCCCCATAGGTTCCCATGGGATCCCAGGGTTGTCCATAAGACCGATAGGTCCCCATAGGCACCCATAGGTCCCCACAGGTCCCCATGGGACGCCACAGGCTGGCATACCCTCTCATAGGACGCCATTAGTCCCCAAGGGTCCATATACGTCCCCATAGGTTCCCATAGGCCCCCTAAGGTCCCCAGAGGTCCCCATAGGACCAAAGAGGTCCCCATACAACCCCTTGGCTCCCGATAGGCCACCATAGGTCCCAAAAGGTCCCCACAGGCTCCCATAGGGCCCATAGGTCTCCATACATCCCCATACGTCCACACACGTCGTCATAGGTTCCCATCACATGGGGGGGGGGGGGCTATCCCCAAACGCGAAAAATTTTCTTTCAACCGCGAAACTTGTCTCCCCTCAACCCCGAATGCACAACTTTCCACCCGCGGGGAACTCTCTCTACCCTAAACCCCCTCTGTACCCCCCTGGGCCCACTAACCCCTCCCGCCCTGTGCTCCGCCACTTCCACAGAAATTCACTGAACTACTGTGGAGGCTACTCCAGCTACCATGGCCACGGGTGACCAATCACTTGCCCCCGATTGTGGGGGCAACTCACGGAGCGCCGGGTTTTCCCCTAGCTTGCCGCCATTCCCCCTTTCCACTTCCCTCTGGCCCTTCTGTCCACCATCTTCTCCACTTTCTCCCCCCTGTCCTTGACAGCGGGCCTGGCCCCTCCCCTACTACCCCCTTCCCTGTTCCCTCCCCTTCTCTCCGCCACCTATCTTGCGTTCCCTTCTCCTTGATGTGGTCACACTCACGGTCCCTTGGCCTGTTTGCCTCCCTGTGTATACCTCTTACCTATTCCTGGTTAGCAAGACCTGTCCGGTGCATAGGTAGTTGGTCAAAGTGCATACGGGCATTTATCTCCTCCTCCCTCCTCCCTGTCCACCTCAGGTCACCTCCTGATCCATGTGGCTGCCTATGTTAGGCCGGCGAGCCCCTCCGCGGATCGCCTGTGCAGCGACCGTGCATCTCCGCTGCATCGTCCTTTGCACTCCCATCCCTGCTTGCGTGGTTCCTCTCCAACCCTACTATTCTGTTGCCCTCTTCTCCGCTTCTTCCTGTTTTCTTTTGCCCATGTCCTTGCCAGGCAACTCACATCCTTAGGCTGTTTTCGTCTTTCTCCCACGTTTCCGCTGCTCCCAGGCTGCCCCCGTCTGCACCACTATCCTTCCCCTCTTGGTCCGGCTGCCCGGGCACTGGGGCCACCTCATGGGGCACGCCGTGTCCCCAACAATGGCTATGGGCCCACCACCACACACTGGCGGGCCTGCCTCCTCTGCCAGTCTATGCCCGCAGTGGAGGCGGTGGTCAGTGTGGGGGTGTGCACGGGCTTGCCGCACCGAACCAGCACGAAGCAACGACAGATCCACGGTGCACGCCACAAAGCAGCTACAACTATTGTGGTGCACTGGCGACTAGCCGTTTCCACCACCTGGTTCCCCTCAAGTGCTGGTCACTCCCTCAGTACGGTGTGCTCTTTAACTTCTTCAGTGCTCGCTCTGCCTCGCTTTTCTTCGGGGGACGCCCAGGGTACGTCCGCGGTCTGTGCACACCCATAGTGCCGTCCACCGACGTTCCATCAAGATTGTCACGAACTTGTTGGCCTTGCCAGCCAACCCCTTCCCGGGGTGCACCAGCCCAAGCAGCCCCTGCAGCCGCGCCGTCCTGCCGTAATTGAACTCCCGGGCACCGATCCTCAACAACCTGGTTGCCCACACCGACACAAATCAAACACTCCGGGCCTTCACCGCTTTTCCACTCCACCGCAGCGAACATGGCCGCCTTCCCTAGACCTGTGTATGCATGCCTCTCGCGCGTTTTTTTCCACCACGTCTTAACCAAGCTTGGATTGCTTCACCAACAAAACTCCTTTTCGCTTTGTGTTGCTCTTTTTGCGCGCCGTCAAATCCTCTAGCCACATCGGTGTGTCTGCGTGTTGTTGTGTATGTTGTGTCGTCATCGCTTCTAGGCCAAACAGATCCCACGGCTTGGGCAATCTCCATGCTCCTTTGTCGTACAAGAACCACATCGCCAGCGCCACCACCGGAAACGAATAGTTTCGGTGTTGTGCAATGGACACCAGCCAACTCTCTTGGCACCAGTGCACCTTCTCATCCATCGTTGCAAATTGTGTCACCACTTGACCGACGGATGCAACCCGAGGGTATCAGCAACAAAAACCTCATATCCACGTTCACAACATAGACATGCCTGTCCTTAACGTCGAAAAGCCCCTTGTCCCATTCAGAGTGGTACGCTGGAGGTTGTCGTGGCATCGTGCCTGCACTTCTACTGCGGAGAATCTTTCCCCAACTGTACAGGAGCTGCCTGTTTGGGAACTCGGATCGTTAATTCATATATTAGTTGAGTGTATCGTTGGCCCTACTCTCTTGCCGCGTGTGTTGTGCCTCTATGGGTGCCGTCACTTGCGCTAGCTGGGCCACCAACCTCTCCCTTGCGTCCTCTGTCGCCTGCTTCGCCTCATTCTAGAACCTCTGCCGCCATCCTTGTTCCGTCTCTATCTTCCTGCGCTTGCTGCCAGCCGTCATGATCTCGTTCAACAACATCTCGTTGTCTCTGGCCGGCTTCAGCAAGGCTTCTTTCCTGGTGTCCTTGGTTGTTGGCTGTGTCGGTTTCTGCGTTGCTGCGGTGTTATCGTATTTCCGGCTTTGCGGCACCCTTGCAGCAATCCCTCCTAGCCGTTCCTCTTATAACCCGGCCTCCCCTTACACCTCCTGCACCACTGGGGGTGCTTGGGGGCTTGCTTCCTCCCCCTACTCCTCTTCTTTCTCTTACTCCTCTTGTTCCATTTCCTCCTCACGCTTGCCCTCTGGTGGTCTTTCATACAAGAGTTGCCCTTCGCTCATTCTTGGCGCTTTCTTTTGAGCCTTTGAGCTTTGCACTTTCTCTTTCTTCTGCCGTTTTGCCTCCTTTTTCCTCCATTGCTGCGCATCCATGAACTTCTTTGGTGCTTTCCATTGGGATCCTTCTCCTTCAAACCATTCCTACGCCGCCGGTGTCCCTTTCTCCGTGGTCACAGTGAAGTTCAGTGGCTTGCCGTCCAATTTCCTGATTGTTTATGCGAGCTCCTTTGCTGCATGTCGCCACTGAGCGTGGCAAATCCTGCGGAACTGCCTCTCCATGTAGCTGCGCCCCAGGGGGGCCACGGCGGCGCCGTGCACGGGCCACTTCTGTCCCTTGCTCGTTGGAGGCGGTCGGGCGGCTTCATAGGCATCGCGTTCGCACGTCCGCGATTCCTCAATCTCCTCTTATGAGGATTCGGCAGATTGGCCGCCTTGAGGACGGGAATGTGAAGCTTCGGGCTGGTCCGGATCCACAGCAAGTATGTCGGTGAATACCGGGATGCGGACACTGGGCTTCAGCCAACTTGTCGTGGTACCCGTCTAACAGACACGTTTGCCATTGATGCCCCCCCGAGTGAGCTCTTCGCCCCCCCCCCCTCCCCCCGGTGAGTTGGTGCGTTTAAGGAAAGGGGGTAAGGCATGTCACATCGTTTCAAAACCTACAATGTTGTTTCCTGCGGTACCCTAATACCATGTTCTTTTTTTTTTCTCGAAAAATGGACTGCGGTCCTTTGGATTGGACCGAGACCCATTGTGCCGTCCCCTTTAGAAACTGCTAGGCAAACAAACGTGTTCTGCAAAGGCTTGAAGGCGCCTCACCACGTGCAACAGGTTTCAAGACCAATGATGTCACCAGGTTGGAGATGGTGTCCTAACAACATCGGTCCCTCAGGCCTCGGTATTTCATTTTTGCGCAATTTTCACTTGCTTTTTACGGAAAATAGGGGTGCGGTCCTTTCCGCTGGGCCGTGAACCAATGTCTCTTCCTCGAAGCAGCCGGGCGAACAAAAGGGTTCTGGAAAGGCTGAGAGGCGTCGAAAAACACGCAAAAGGATTCAAGGCGCAGCTAGGGTTCCCGCAAAAGCCAAAGCAGGAGGCCTACAAATTGTTGGGGTGCACGTAGAAGGCAATGTGGATACGCATCTGCCGTAATGGCATTGTCTTACCACACCCTGCCACACGACAAGTAACCTACCCTGAAGGATGGCGCACCATCGGCCGCAAAAGAGTGACACCGTCATACACAACCACCCCGCCCGCCAAAACCGGTGCTGCGCCTGTCTTGGGCTCCAGGTGTGTGGCATAGGTGTTGAGGGAATCGGGATCAAGCACCCCTAGTTGTGCCTCTGTATCCGGATTCACCATTTGACATACCCCATACTGCACCTAGACCAATTTCCATGTGGCCCGCTGCCACACTAGTTTACCATTCCCCTGCTGCAATGTGAAACGCTCTGGCATTCCAACCACAAAGGCCGCCCCTGTGAACAACTCTTGGTGTAAGGGGTCCGTCAGGCTAGCTCCCCCGAGAAGAGCGGAAGAGATGGTCGGCGAAAAGGGTGCACTGTGGGCCGGTTTCCCAAGCCACTTAAAGAATGGAGACAAAGTGGCAGCCTTTCCACAATTGGCCAAACCCAAAAGATGGTGGCGGCAGGGACAGTACGACAGGGATCCGTGCCGTTCGGGCAGGATGGTCTGCAAACCGCTTGACGCATCTCCTGTTGATGTGCGGTTTCACGGCACTGAAAACGTGCATGCCCGGTCTGCTAAATGCATTACGCAACCCGTGCGCCTCCCAAAAAAGCTCAACACGCATATCAACGTCGACTCGTCGCCCCCCCCCCCTCTACTGTGACTAGGAACAGACTTCACGTAGTGCGGGTCGACATGTAACAGCGGTTCCCCGAATGGCTCTAGCATATTGCGGGTCGGGATGTTGGGGTAAGCCGCTTCCGGCCACCTTTAGCGAACTGCTGCCAGGGCTGAGTAAGCTGCCGGACGGCAGACAGATGGTAGATCGACACGAGAGATGTCCATGTCGGCAGCGTAGAGCCGGGGGCGTGCCTTGCCCACTGAGGTGAAATACAACCGCTGCAATTGCCAAGTAGGATGACGTGCACCTACGGTGGCTACAACAAATGCTTCTGACAGCCCAACACCTCATTCGGCAATGGAGCAATTGCGGTCAACTACTATTGTGCTGACATGGGAAAACGCATCCTCTGCGCGGTGGTTAGCGTACAGGGGGGAGTAGAGGTTTTTCGGACCATGTCCCTGCCGCGCAAGCCGCTGCAAGTAGGCCGCAATGACCAAAAAGGCGGGCACCGTACGTGCAAAGTGCTAGTACCGAGCATACCGGAACGGCTGACAGCGCCGTGCACTAGATAGATATTGTACCCTGCCTCATAGATGTGCCGCACACCTACTATGGCGGGATGCGTGGTGTTGTGGATGCCATCTAGAAATTGGGCATATGTTATACCAAGTAATATGCAATCTTGGGCTGCAACTGCCGCTTTTCGGGACTACCATGGATTCTTCGTGCCGGCCGACACAGACGGGGACTCGCGGCGATGCCCCGGGTTATAGGGTGGCCTATATGCAGAATCAACAATCACCGAGGCACGGATGCTACAGGTTGCCCACATTCCCATGCAGATTGATGAGCTGGGAATGTGTGCAATTTTTGACCCGTCACACCGCTTGAAAAGGGCGGCCCATGCGCTAGACATGGATGGGATTCGCATGCAGGGCGAGCTGTCGTACGGGGTAGCCGAGGAGCTGCACAGGTATTTCAATGAACCCCAACCGCACTTGCCTCCTTATCCCGAGATCGAGGAGGGAGTGGAGGCCGCATATGCCCTCTTCAGGGCTCTAGCAGCAGTTGGGGAGGCTGCCTTGGATAACCTGGCGTTCCCCCCCCCCACCCCATTCCCTAACCCACCTTGTGGTGCTGCACCACGCGGTACTGTTCACCCGTGAAGTTCCCACATGTGGAAATGACCCAGCGTGGGATAGCTGCATAGGCCTCTGCAGCACGGGGGGGCCAAGAGGACCACAGTGGCATGTGTGACCGCATGGTACCGGGCCGGATCTTGGTCCAGCCGTTCCCCGAGTGCCTCAAAATCTTCAGCACTACACGCTGTCGCCACCACTATACAGCATGTGACGCACAGACCCACAGCTCGAGCCTCACATGAGACGTTGATAACATCCTCCGCGTGAATTTCATCAATCAAGGGGTGCCACAACGGCACGCTGTCGACATGCTTGACGTTGTCTAGCAGTGCAAGCAGAATGGGCTGCTCGTTGGGGACCACCTGAGGTGCTCCTTGGACGCATCGCCGCCCCGTGTCATAGCTGGGTAGGTACTGAGCCTCGTTCAACGCGTGCAGCAACTTGGGTCTTCTTGCACCCAATGCTGCTAACGATGCAGCATCTAGGTCCTACGCGTCCCACGATTGCACACACAAGGCTACACAAGTGGCCCAGCACCTTAAACGGCAACAAGCCAGCTTGAGGCACACGGGTCCCCACGGCGGCCGGCTAAGGGTTGGTCGTCCGCGGCCACCGCTGCCGCGGCAGCCTTGTAGGGCTCACATCGCTGCCGGAACCGGTGAAGGTCCTCGCGCACGTGGCCCAATGCCCCCGGCCCCAGGAACTTGTTGTCGTGAGCCTCATTGAGAGGGTCGACTAGCACCGTTGGAGCGATCCAGTAGTGCGGCTCGTTGGCGGTGGGCTGCATGGCAGTGTCCATCACCCCCTTCAGCTTGCTAGCCCACTTGCCGGTTCTGAGCTCCAAGCAAGAGAGGCACGGACCGTGTGGAAGCAAGATCTCATCCCCGCGTGCTTAGCCTTGGCACTGCGGTGAGAAAAGACCCATGGAATCGGGGAACTGCCATGGGGGTTATTCGTTGGTGCTGCCCATGATGGGGTACATCCTCTTGAGCTCGGGCAAGGTGGTCACTTGCTTCGAAAGGACACTGGGGCTAACTTGGCCCCTATCGGGGTGCAGCACTTCCAATTCGGCATCTAAGCAATCATTCCTTGCAGCAGGGTCCACGTCATGCCCTAAGTGGGCAAGGGCAGCCATAGTGGCGGCTGCCCACCCTCCACCTGCACTAGCGGCGGCCCCGAGAAGCGGCCTTTCGTTCACGCGGATGATCATACCCAATAGGGCTTTGGAGCCCGCAGGGGCAGCCCGAAGGGACTACTACGGCACCACCTTCCCGTACTACACCCAGTGTTTGTGTTGCCCCCACTTGCAGTGGACATACGTGAAGGCCTTGGTAATAGGGCCCATGGTAATGGGCAAAACCTTGCCACCAGGGCACTCCCACTACTCAGCACCTATGTTCCGTCCCCGCAACCCGTGTCGGTATTGTAAGGGACTTGGGCTTGAGGGGGGACATCAGCCAAAGGGGCCGTGGAAGATGCAGAAGCCATGATAAAACGATCTAGAACTGACACATGCAAGGCAAATTTTGTTTTGATGGTGCCCAAAACACCACCAAGCACCTTTCCTGGAACAATGAGCGCAAAACGTACATCCGGCACACCATTGACAAGAATGATTGAACCACAGCAAACACGTGACGAAGCACCATTAGACACCAAACGGGAAGCAAGAAGGTGCGAGGGAGGGGATTGGAGCTCACCAGCAGTTTGAGGTCATTTTGACGAGACACACACCAGCGCACACTGGCTGGCCATGAATAGCTCGCCCGCCTTGGGGCTGCCCCACCACCTCACAGAGCTACTTGGGGGTGGGCTGCCGGTAACCCACTGCGCAACCATGACCCCCATGTTTTGCGCAAACATGGAACGAATAGCTGGGGCCACCCGCAGTGGGACCACGTCCAAGTACACCTTCCGTAGGTTTTTTTTCAAATGAACCTCTCGTCACCCACTAGTGTGTTTTTTTTAAACTTGTGTGGTGATTTTTTTTCAACCGGGACACTTGCCCCCCCCCCCCTTACACGGTGAAATTTCGCCTGTGGCGAAAGGATTTCCTCGTGCCCCCGTCTTGGTTTCCATAGGCCCCCATGGGCCGCATTGGCCTTCATAGGCCTCCATAGTCCCCCATAGGTCCCCGTAGGTCTCCATAGGCCCACATACCTCCCCATTCTTAGGCGGCTCAAGTTGCATGGTATAAAACGACGGAAAGTGCCAGAAGTACAGGGCCTCAAAACTCACACAAAAAACCATTCTTTGGCTTGCAAAAAATCAAGCCGGTTTCGAAGCACCAAAAAAAACTCTTATGTAAGGAATTTTGACCCCTGTGCGTCCCAATGGCTGCAGAAAATGCATTTTTTGAGGCAATGGACTGTTCTATGCGCCAGGCCTCGCACATACAACATTGCATTGCCCCTCCTAAACCAATTAATGATGGTGGAATATATGAATCAAGCAGGCAGCTACACTGGAATGACATTACAGGCATCCTTGACTTGATCACATTGTAGCATATGTTTATGCGGGCGGACACTCACCGCTCTAAACAAGCCTTGCAACTCTAATTGATGATTTAAGAAATTATTTCTAATGTTGTTGCCTTCCTAACAAAAGGAGCACATATGTTGGAGGTGTTGCACAGAGTGCATCCTTCAGCATTGCTGATGAGGGACACCTGGCTAAAACTATGGGGAGTGTCAAGCAAAAACAAGAATATCACTGGTGGCACATAAAGCACGTCCACTCAACATATGACGTTGAGCTGGACAGGGACCACCCTTGTAGCTTTGGCTGAAAAAAATTAATCTCTCTGTCGACTATCAATCAAAGTAAATTGTGCAAGGAAAATGCAAAGTCACGATGCGTGGTACTTTTTTTGGTGCCTCTTTGGGCCGCAAAAATTGATTTTGCGGCGAGTAAAATGCAATCTACTGCAAACCACACCAGTAATCAAGATGATGTCGGATACCTGGAGAAAGAAGGTGCCGTGGGGGAAGCAGTCTGCTAACCGCAGGGGCTGACCAAGCCCAAGAAGAGTTTTTGCGCCTCCGGGGGTGCCGGCTTCTGGGAAATTTCAATGAATCAATGACAATTAAGGTACTCGTTGCTCAAGTGACGTTTGTGCACGAGCGCTATCGGATTAGAACCCATCAGAATGTTACAAAAAACATATTTTCTGGGCTTTTTTATGCGCCAGGCCTCGCGCATGAGAACTGCAACGCAGTCCCCGAACGTGAAAGTTAGAACCCATAAATGTTTATTCGGGCAGCGCAAATCAAAAATCAAACCGCGAGGTGAATGGCAAGATCACTCGACCCTGAAGCTGTCTTCCCAACAGAAAAAGAATTGGTTGAGGTTTGTGGTTGATTAACTTATGTGCGAGGCCTCGCGCAAGGGGCAGCCCTTGAACCACATGTTGCATATGCTTTGCACTGGTATGCAATCCTACATGCTTCTGTTTTAATGTTCTTTCGTCTTGCATGCGCGAGGCCTCGCGCATAGAATTCGATCGATAATGCTTTTTTTTAGGTATGCGATGAACACGATGGACGCAAATGGAGGTTGCAATCATTTGTTCTGCAGACCATGTTAATGCCAAAAAAAGGGGAGCGAAAAATACGTTTATTGGTTAATTTCCACTAAAAGGATATCATTTTCCACCGAAATAATAACTATTCTTCTGGTTTTTGGTTGGTCGAAAAAAAGCACAAAATGGCACAAATGGTGAGAAAGATACTTTCTTTGGACTAATATTCTGTTTTCAAAAAACGGAGCCCGTGTAAAAACTTTTTTTTTGCACGGTCGAGATTGGGTGCATTTGTTGTGATTTTGACCATGCAACTTGAGCCGCCTAAGCCATTGGTTCCCATAGGCCCCCATGGAGCCCCATAGGTCCCTACAGGTCCCATAAGTCCCCGTAAGGCCCAATGGGTCCCAATAGACTGCCATACACCCCCATGCGCCCCGATAGGTACCCGTAGGTCAACATAGGTCAAAATACGTCCCGATAGGCCCCCATAGGGCCCCATACCTCGTGTTAGGCCCCATTAGGCCCCCATAGGTCGCCATAGGACCCTATAGGTCCCCCTAGGCCCCCATGGGTACCCATTGCACCTCATAGGCCTCCATAAGCCCGCATAGGTCACCATATGTATCCATAGGTCCACATACATCCCCATAGGCTCCTACATGCAGTCACAGGCCCCCATAGGTGCCCATGGGTCCCTATGTGTCCCCACGGCCCCTGCTAGGCCCCCATAGGCCACATAGGCCTCCATGGGCCCGATGAGCCCACATAGGCCTCCATAGGCCCCCGTAGGTCGCCATAGAGCCCCATAGATCCCTAGAGGTACCCATAGGTCAGCAACCGTCCCTGTAAGTCCCCAAAGGTTCCCATAGGTCTACCTCCATAGGACAACATATGTGCCGATAGGCCACCCTAGGGACCCATAGCCCGCCATAGGCCCCCATAGGCCACCATTAGTCCCCATTGGTCCGCATAGACCCCTTAAGGCCCCATACATATCCATAGAACCATAGGCCTCCATAAGCCCGCATGCGTTGTCATATGTCCCCATAGGTCCACATGTGTCCCTATAGTTTCCCATGGGCCCCCATAGGCCCCAATGAGTCCCCATAGGGCGCGGATAGATCCTCAGAGGTCCCCAAAGGTCCCCATAGGTCGCCATAGATGCCCATACGGCCCAATAGCTCCCCATAGGGCACCTTGCGTTCCGATAGGCATACATAAGTCCCTATAGGTCCCAATAGGCCCTCATAGGCCACCATAGGTCCCAATATGTCCACACTCGCCCCAATAGGTTTCCGTAGGGCCCCCATCCGCCTCCATAAGCCCCCGAAGGCCTCCATAGGGCCCCATAGGCACCCACAGGTCCCCATTGATCCACATACGTCCCGAAAGGTTGCTATGAGCCCCCATATATCCCCATAGAGCCCCATGGGTCCCTAGAGGCCCCCATAGGTCAACAGTTGTCTCAAAGGTCCCCATAGGTCCCCATAGGCCCCCAGGTGCTTTGGCGAATGAGCCATGCACCTTGGTGTACAGATGATCCATCAACTCACAATTTTGGTGCATAAATGGGTTATTTGGGGGGGAAACTCATGCACATGGCGGTGTACGCTATCCGCCAACTCACCCTTATGGTGCATTTGGGTGTTTTTAGGGTAGAGAGTCTTGTACGCTGCGTTGTAGCTTGATGTCAAGGGAGCCATTTTTTGGGAAGATGGATAGTATGGGGTAGAAACTCATGCACCATCACTCAACCCACACTTTCAGTGTGTCTGGGTGTTTTTGGGTAAAAAATCAAGCACCGCAGGGTGTAGGCCATCAGCCAACTTGCCATTCTGGTGCGTAAATAGGTGTTTGTGGGAAGGGAAATTGATGCACCTTAGGTTGCCCACTATATGTGGGGTCACCCTTTTGGTGCAAAGATGAGTGTTTTTGTTAAATAGATGTTTTGCGGGAAACTAGTGCACCTTGGGGTGTAGAGTATTCATCGACTCACCATTGGGATGCTTTGACTGGCGTTTATGGAGTAGACACTCAGTACGTAAAGAGCTCCAACACCACAAGTCCCAGGATGCGAACACGGCACTGTGCACTAGGAAAGTGAACTTCTCGTCGGGCCATCACAACAATATGGCAATCGTCACGAAGGCCAGGCGCTGTTCTGAAGTAGAGGCGCACAATGGACATAGCGAAGCAAGGCCCGGCGCCCTGTGCCCACCCCGAAGACGGGTACACCCCCTGCCAGCTCAGCCGGACCAGGAGCCTGCGAATCAAACGGCAATGAAAAGCAGGGTATAACCTTCTCTGCACGTCATATAGTGGGAGGGGGGGTCTGAAGTTGTCCCGCTACTCCCCAATGTATACCGTAATGTGCAAGGGGAAGAGGATTCGCAAATGTGGATCAATCTCGGCGCATACAGTGTGTTTGTCTGGCGACCACCTATTACTGGGTGGCTACACACACACACGCAAACATGCTAACAGGCAATTTACAAGGAATAGATGGAGATTGGCCGGGATTGAGGGCGCGTCTGTTTAAAGGCACAACAGATTTTGGAGCTCCCTCGCCATAGGTCTATAAGTGTTAGGCACATCATGGCACTAGCAACATGTGACACGATTCAGTGAGTATTTTTACGGAAGGTGCCACGAGGAGTAATGGTGCACTTTCCAAAAAGCGTGCTCAAGCCAACGTAGGACTGCTACAATGTGACAGCATCTTGGGCGGGGGGGGGGGGCTCATGGTTCGGTGAATGACTCCCCGCAGTGTTTTGTGCCACATGGGGGCTCGCCCCATATGCCTTTTGAATGGCAGAGTGTGCCCACCGTGCCACCCTCTTGCGTTCGTGACTCAACAGCACTACAAGTTGCCGCCAAGCACTGATGCGCAACAGATGTCCCACCCAGCCATTGCACCAGGGGTTACTTGTAGCAAGAACCCCTATGAGGACGGCGGAAATGTAGTGTACATGTTGAGACTTAGGCGACTTGGGTGGTGCACCCTTTTTTGAATCCCAATCTGGGGTGAGGGCGTTCAATTGCAGATATGCCAAACCTTCCCCTCTTGCCCCTCGTGCCAAACAAAACCCTATTGCAGTCGCCTGAGACTTGTGGTATGTAAAATGGCATGCAGGGAAGTCAGCCTTACAATGATAGAGAACTTTCAGGTCCCACGCCTTATTGAGGAGATCACACACAGTCTAAATCACGCCAACCTGGGCAGAGTCTGGGTAGCACGAGGCAGCTAAAATATTATCCCTAAGGTGGCACATGGTCATGACTCCTTCTGTGGTGCGCTAGAACGCAAACCGTAACTGTGTGAAACACATTTGTACGAGGGACCCCAAAAGGCGCCGTCCTTTGCGGGCGCCCCAGCAGCTGTGCAGGTGTGCACTCTATGCAAAAAAGCTACCCCCCATTGGAATGCAATGTGTGCGACCACAAACATTCCCGCAAACCTCGAGGTATATGTTGTCTGTGATTTCAAAGCGAAGGACATCTTCCAGCCCGTCATGGTTCAAGTACCACAATATTACTGACGCCCGCTTGCGTGCCCTGTCCATTTGCTTCTGTTTCCCGTGGATGGACCAAACCAGTTCCGTCGCCCTCCACCTGCACCGTTCTGCAAGCCACTACGATGCATCAGCCATGTGTGAAAAGACGACATGAGGTGGGATCTTGTTGAACTGATCATTACACCTCAGTTTCCACCTCACTGATGTGGGTGATGTTGAGTTCTGTGAGTGCATGCCACCGCGGACCAACATCTTTGACGCCGTGCACGGGGAAGTTGCAAGGAACTTCATCTTTCAGGTACCGTAGAAATCGTGTCATTCCTTTGGCCCCGACCCTGAGTTGTCGTTTCAACAAGAACGGGGCGGGTATGGCAAAGGTGCCTCTCCACAACTTGTGAGCAGGCTTTGAGCTCTTCGCCTTACCGAGCACGTAGGGGCTCCCTAGCTGCCCTTTGGAATTCACGTCCAAGTTGTGCTTTTGAGTTTTTTTCGAAGGTGCCGATTGCACGGACGCCGCGGAGGACGCACAAGGAACATACCCTGCCTCCGTCAGAAATCCCTGCAACTGGTCCCATGCCCACTACTTGCAAAACCCCCACATGAGGCCCACGCCTTATCAAAAGTGCGCACATATAAGGCGGAGGTGAGGACATTTGCTTGCCGACGAACAACAGCTAACACGGCACCTGCCTCTATCCACATGTGTGTCAGCAGTGTAGTTTGGAAGCTTGGGTAAGCCACGTTCAACGGGTCGCACACTTTTTAAACTTGCTTGATGACTTGGAACCTCGCCAGAAGTCCGGGGATGGGGAGACAGTCGTTGGGCCTTCATTGCTTCCCTTGGAGACAACAACATGAATAAGAGCCACGTGGCCGTCAACTAATTTGTACCCCGGGACTGTTGCTGAGAGGGTGTGGCACATGCACAGGTTTCAAGCAATTCCTCTGTCGTGCCTGGCTGCAGCCTTTTGGAAAACGCGTCTACCGGAGTGGGAATGGTGCGCGCATTGGGTATGGACTGGCAAAGGGCCTGCCGCTTCCATGCGGGGACGGCGCATGGTTTAATGATGCGCCTCAGAACCGTGTGGATTAGTGCTGGCCGATCGGGAGTCATTGTTGGTGCAATGGCTGAGCCCACACCTTGCAGTGGAAAGGACAGCCTGGAGCCCAGGTCACGGAGGTCATCTTGCAGGTATTTGGCCGTTGGCTAGTCGTCCAAGACCCTAGCCTCCCTTATCCCGTGAATCACAGTGGGTGCACTCTTTTTAAGGAAGCCCCTGTCCTTCTTTGAGTCCCCAGGCCAATTGATGCCCAGCGGTAGATCACTGACAACATATTTCCAAAAAAAATCCCACTATTGGTATTCTCCTACACTTGCAAGAAACTCATCAATAACACATTGCAAAGGTACAATGGCTTAGTGGCTGAGGTCCGCCGTGCTCATTGTTATGTGCAGCGTTGCGCAATCTGTGGTGGACATCGTAGCGGTCATATGTTTGCGCAACCGCCTGATCAGCGCGGCCGTAGTAATGCCTAAATATGCTATGTGCAAAAAGAAATGAAAAACTACGTACACAACAGTGTGTGACAGTGTCATAGCAAGGTGCCAAGTGTTAACGAAACTCAGCCGCCTGGCCATGCCCAGGACCGGGTACGTCTCATAGGGCACATACGAGAGTCTGTGCTGGTTCAGTTGGCGCCAAATGCCCCGGTTTTTGTCACGTAAAGCTCTACTGCTCTGCATGGTCAGCGCAGGCAGAACATTGCCCCGTTGGGGAATTAGTAAAACTTGTCCACAAACATGCGCCCACCGCCCGCAAACAGCAGCGGAACACGCAAGTGTTGGCTCTCAGTTAACTCTCGGCGTGCTGTCATAGGGGCACAGAGAGTAAACGACCCTATTTTGCCAGCAGTCACGTAGTTGCTCAGGAGGACGTGCGCATCGGCATCTTGCTCTTGGCACCAAAACGACCTATGCACGAGGGGGTGAGCAACAGCGATGGACATACAAGATACAAGGTTGAAAAACGAAGTTCACTGCCAGTGTTAGAGGGAACAAGGAGATGACATACATCACACCATCCACTGGAAACGTGACGCGATACGCGTAGGCAGGGCTGTCCTTAACGCAAAAAAAAAGTTATTCCAGAACCACGCAAGCCACTGTTTAGGTGCATTTGGGTGTTTTTGGGTAGAAGTTCATGCATCTTTTGGTGGAGACTAACCGTCAGCTCACGCTTTTGGTGCATAAATGCCGGCTTTCCGGGTAGAAACTCATTCACCTTGGGGTGCCAACTTTCCGTGAAGTCACCATTTTGGTGCCTAGATGGGTGTTCCATTAGTTGATTGAAAGTTTAAGCCCGAATTGCATGAGTTTCCCGCCAAAATACCCACGTATGCAAGCAACCGGTAAGTTTATGGATAATCTACACCCCCAAGGTGCATGAGTTGCCGGGCCCTCTCAGGACATGTGTTTCGGGGTAGCCACTCAGGCACCTAGACATGTATACTATCCGTGTAATTATCCCTTAGGTGCATAAACGGGTGGTTTGAAGTGGACACTCATGCACCTTTGGTATAGATCATCTGTCAGCTCAGCCTTGAGGTGCATATTTCTGCTTTAGAAGTGGAGAGTGATACATGGTGGGACGTATTGTCCGTCAACACATCATTTTTGTGCATAGCCATGTGCCTATGCGTAGAAACCCAAGAGCCCTAGAGTGTAGATTCTCCATCAAGTCACCATTTTGGTGCAAAGATGGATGTTTCGGGGTATACACCCATTCACGTTGAGGTGCATATTGGTGTTTTTGGGGTAGAAGCTGCCGCACAATGGGGTGTGTAATGGCGTCAACGCATCCTTTTGTTGGAAAGATGGGTGGTTTGAGGGAACAACTCGTGCGGCGTGGGTTATAGACTATCACTCAACTCACACTTTGGGTGCAGATGCTTGTTTTTGGGTAGAAATTAATCTACCTTAGGGTGTAGCCCATACGTCAACACACCCCTTTGGTGCGTAAATTGGTGTTTTGGCGTTGGAAACTTATGCACCTTGGGGTGCCGGCTATCCGTGAGTTCACCCGTTCGATGCACAGATGGGTGAAGGATTAGTTGATCGATAGTCCACACCCCTAGTTCAATGAGTTTCAACTCCGAAATACGCACCTATGCCACAAGCCGGTGAGTTGATGGATCATTTGCATTCCAGGGTGCATGAGTTTCCGTCCCAAAACACCCGTTGGGGCACCAAAAGGGTGAAAGGATGGAAAGTCTACATTGCCAGGTGCATGCGTTGCTCAGCCTAGCACACGCATCTATGCACTAGAATGGTTAGTTGACATATAAGCTACACCTCAAGGTGCATGACTCGCTACACCGATCCAAAGACACATGTTTTGCCATAGACAGTCGTGCACCTGCAGGTTTCTACTATCCGTCAGATCATCCGTTTCATGCATAGATAGGTGTTTTGAGATAGAAGCTTATGCACCTTTGGATGTAGAGTGTCCCGCACCTCACCCTTCAGCTGCACAGATAGGGGTTCATGGGGTAGACACTCACACACCTTGGGGTGTAGAATGTTGGTTAACCCACCCTTTATTCATACATGGGTGTTTTGGGGGTACTAACTGTGCACATTGGAGTGTAGGCTATGCATCAACCAACCCTTCAGGTGCATGTGCATCTTTTGGGGGTAGAAACTCCCGCACGGTGCGGTGTACATTGACGTCAACAAATTATTTTGGCGCACACATCGGTGGTTGGGATAAAAACTCCGCCCCGTTGGGATGTAGACTACCACTTACCCACACTTTACGTGCATATGGGTGTTTTTTGGTAGAAATTCATGCACCAATGGGGTGTAGGCTATCCGTAAACTCACCCGTTTGGTGCATAAATAGGTGTTGTGGGGGTAGAAACGCATGCACCTTGGGGTGCTCACTGTTCGTGAATTGACCGACCGGCATTCGAGGATGCCAACATAGGGGGACGAAAGCTACAGAGCTACCACATAGGAACCCTAGTTTCTGCTGTACTCAGATCTTATACTTGGAGGCAGAAAGAAACAAACATGCGAACGCACCCTCCATAAAGATCCGGTTGCGGAATGCATACACTGCGACATCGGCTGCCTAAACACCATGGCTAAATGGCACCATCAATGGGGAAAAAAAGCATTATTGGCCAGTAACAGTGTAGTTATATGGGTGCCATAAACCGTACACCGGGGGGGGGGGGGTTCGACAAAGCTTGTGACTAACATCGTACTCATGGTATGAGGCACTATATATCTTCTTCATGATACTATAGTGTATCTTTTCGATGAGTTTCTGCAGCACACGGGATGTGTGGTCCTGCATTTCAGAAACAGGTAATACGAGTCCAAGCTGATCTGACTGAGTTCCTGAATGAATTTCTAAAAGCATGAAGGGATGCGAATGGGTGTTGTGCATTGCCGTTCGTCGAACATCCAAAGGACAACGGATGTATTGGGGGGGTATCACGTCTTATATGAGGTCAAACAGCGCTGACATGAAGACCTACTGTGTGGTAGTCAACAACTGGCCCACCTAGACAGTACAAGCTTGTAGTGTGGGAAGGGATTGAAAACCCCAAAAAAAAATCAATTGCCTTGCTAACAGAAGCTACCGCAACTGCCGTACAATTAAGTGATTTGTTTGACTGATGTGGCCTGGGTTTGAACTGGCAATACAGAAGTTATCAAACGATAAAACAAAAATTATAAGCCTCCCGCGCTGCTGGACAGAACAACCTAGATGTGCGCTTGTTGCTGCGCAGCAACTTCGGTGCCTAAGAAAAATCTTCAGTGCAGGGCGGGTGTGTATAATCGAAATGACAAAGCAAAGGAAAGAAACTCGGCTAGCTGCCCCCCGGAACTAACGGCATCTAGAAAATCATCCTTGGTGCCGCATGTGTTGCCCGCCAAGAAGGCGACAAACAACGTTGCATCCATAATGTGACCACGAAGCCATACTTGAGCGGCAGACAGGCACAAAAAGGGGCTGATCTACACGTAAGCAAGCACATGGAGAATGACAACGCGAGGTTGTTGAAGAAAAATACCGTGTCAATGTCCATAGCCCAACACGTAGCCAATAGTCGATAGCCCACGGAGAATATAGTGCATGTATCAACCCATCAGCTTGGTGGTGCAATCCTTTCACGGATTGCCACGACAAATGTGACACGTCTCGTGTACCTGAGAAGCAGCCTGCTGTGAGGACACTAGATGGGGTGTGCAAACAGAAACGTGCCCAAAAGATTGAGCTTGAGCTCACGAGAAGCACTCATATGCAGGGGTGTATTTCCACGTTCAGCCAAAAGAATGAGCCAAAAATCATTTTCTTTTCATGTCAGGGTTGTACAAGGGGTACATACGTGATGCGAAGATTGTATAGTTTAGTACTGCTTACATGTACACAAACACACTACACACATTATAATTACCAACTGGGTGACAACAGCGTGTACAACACAGCATAGCAAGCAACACAACATTCAGCAAACAAACCAACAACAATGTTCAAAGCATTGACAAGATTTTGACATGCAACGTGTGGTACAAAACACCCCGTCCAAAACTCTGATTTTGAAAACTCATATCCGGGGTCTCGCAGGGTCCGAAACAAGCGCTTGGTTAGGGCCGCCTAAGACGAAAGCAACGTGGGACGGGTAGAGGAAAGCAAGCCGCAAGTGGTCGATGGAAGCAAAGCAGCGATGAGTGGTATGACGAAAGTCAAGCAGGTGGCGCCAGCTTCAAATATCAAACGATCAAAGACAGACGTGGGGCCCCATTTTACGAAGAAAAATCACATGCCAAAAGCAGTGCCACATGCTGATCCGTACGTGAGGGCACATGCCTCGGAGCAGGTGACGGCACCAACTCTGCGGCATCTTGATCTCCAAGACGTGAAAGTTCAGGAGACCATGAATTAGGGGCGAAGGACCGTGGAGTCAGGGGTTGAAGAAGGCATGGATGAAGTTGCGAGAGGCGCCCTGCGGTAGGGGAAGGCAGAAGGCCCCCAATGACTCGCTGGAGGAGGGCAAGCGCGCTTTCATGCCATAGGCTACATCAGGTGAGGGCGGAAAAACGCCACCAACAACCTTCAATCGGTTGTTGCGGGGTGCGGTAAGGAATATTCTTCCCCTCCAAAGGGTTGCGATTGAAGCGTCCACTTTGAAATAGTTTAGTCTGGCATGCGAATATATTCATTTGTGCATGGTTTCGATAACAGTGCATGGAATACATCCACGCCACGTCTTATCGCCAATGTGTACCCTTCATGACCATGGGATAGTATCCGGCCAAGTGGCATATGCACATGAGGGGGTTAGGTTCAACCCTCATCGCCTACACACGCCCGAGGCATGGAGTGGTGCACCTGTCAGTCTTGTGGCTCAAAGTGGTGAGGCCCCGCATCTCCGAGGGCCTAAGCTCGGAGGCCATTTGCACTCACCGCCCTCTCTGAATTAATGGGTCACCGATGTGCAGGCTTTGACATGCTCTTTACTTGGTTGTTTGTTTGCAATCGCTACACTAAAAAGTGGTACCACCCCACTGCAATACGGTGCAACTGACCCAACCGCATAATTGCAATGCAAACACCCTGGGGTTGTAAAGCACCAAATCAATGGCTCTGTTTTGTTTTGGATGATAGAATGCACCATAAGGGTAAAACAAGGAGATGGTCTCGAGAAAAGTTCGGAAACGTAGTCTACGAATTGGTGTAAGAAGCAGCCACAATTGCGCCAAAAACCTAGGCTGTAGCCTGCAAGAAAAAGCATGCAGGGCAGAGATGAGAACCAGCGATCACCCGGAAAAACATCCTTGCCGAACCAAACAGCCCGGCCACGGCCATAGCGATCGCACAACTGCCGCAAATCTAGCAACATCATCCCTAGCGGGTGCCCCAATCCAGTGCAAGTCCCTCGCGGCACCAGGATCCAAATCTCCAGCGGCTCCGCGCAAACACAACGCGCAGGCGAGAGACCACATCGACACCATCAAGCAGACCGGCACAAGGTAACCAGGCGCCCGAATGCACAACATTCTCGCCACGTCTCGTGCTGTCTCCAGTGTGCGGGTTTCATCGGATGTTGCCTCGTTACCTTCCAAGCGGTCTCGTTCCTGGTCTTTTTCGGAGGGCGTATTGGGTATGACCTGGTCGTCCGAGCATGGCTGTGTGTTGTGTGCGGCGCCGCCTATTGCAAGTGCATGGCATCTGCTTGTTCGGTGGCTTGGGGACTTTCTTTCCATCCGGCCCCCCCGCATCCTCCTCAAACGGAATTTGTGCAACACTCCCTCGCAATGCACGGTTCCATTGGTGGTGGACGGGGCCCATGTGTATATTCTTTTTTATGTTGCTGACTCAGAAGCGGAGGACGGCGCTGCTGGGGGAAACTTCGGAAACCACTTGTTGGATGGTGTTAGCATCACGGGATATAAATGCAGTGTCGTCCATATACACAAAAAAGATCACCGCCGGGAACCAGCGCGACAATGTTCGGTGGAAACACTTGTACACGGCACACAAAAGGCGCGGGGAGAGAGGGCAGCCCTCTTTGACCCCCCATTTTTGACGGTACATGTGTTGCTCGCCATCCGCCGTGAAGAAGCACTATGTGTGATCATATGCATGGCACAGGGTGGACATCATGGTAGGCGGAACCCTACATAGTGCATAGTATATAGTTTCCCATACCACTGGGTGAGAAGTGCTCGGGTAGGCTTTGGCCATGTCAAGCCGGATGATATATGGATCGCCTTCGAATTGCAGGGCGTTGCTCTAGAGGGCTAGTGCCTGGGCCACCGTAGTGTGCCCACTTTGCCCCCCCCCCCCCCCCGCCTGTTGGGGGGACAATGCGGCAATCTGTGGTTTTTTGAGGCAAAGGAAGATCAGCTTGCGACGTGTCTGGTACATGCTGTACAAAACGGCTGCGGGTTTGTAGTTGCTGGCGTCCCTGGGGGCGCCCTTTTTGTATAGCGGTGTGACGCGGCTGTTGGTCAAGGACGTTGATAGCACCCCGGTAGTCCATATTGCATAGATGTGATGGTATAGGGTCCATTGCGAAGATTCGGGGAGGCAACCCAAGAGGTGCGGTCGTGCCAGGTGCATTCCTACCGCCTTTCCTTTCGGGGCATTGAGGCACGAAACAAACTGTGTCCAAGCCCGGGGTTCACCGCATATGCGGGGGTGCTTCTTGTACCTGTCCCGGAGCAATTTCGAGGCCCCTCGGGGTCCCACTGGGGGTCCGCGCCAAAAATGGGGGAGTTTGGAGAGGGCGGACTCGGGGGTGGGAGAGACGGGGGAGCTTTCGAAGGGCCGGAGGAGCCTTGAGCTCGGCTCTTGGAGGAACTCCCCTCCTGCACGTAGTGTGGAATGCCTAATCTTGCGTAGCCGCTTCGTGACTTCCTTGTGTCGAAGTGTCCGCATGTATGTACCCCAGTGAAGCAGTGCGTCGGTGTCGGGAGGGTTTGCCTTCAACTTGGAGTGTAGGTTCACCAGTGCGGGGTCCTCCTTGGGGTTGGGTTTTTGCCGTGCCGTGCCGTAGTCCCAACTGTCACTGAGGATGAGTTCACAACGTTGTTCTAAAGGTAGATCTGCGCGTGTGCTGTGTAGCCACGACCCCCTTTGGTCCTAGTCATAACTCTTCATTACCAAGCCGGGTTCACCATGTCGATGTTTTACATTTCTTGTTAGGATCCATGGTGAGCAACAAATTTTAGCACCGCTAGCATGAGCAACCAGCGCACACATGAAACAATCCTTTTGGTGACACTGCGGGTCCAAAGCGGAATCAAAATAGCACAACATGACCGACAAGCATTTGCGCATTACCTACGACACACATTGTACCATTTTGAGCCATGCAGCGATCGTCACAAAATATGCCCGGAACTTCCGCATGTCTCGGCGGCCTGAATGGAGGATGTTTGGGGCCGCTTGGCCCGGCGTGTCGGCCATGGGTAGGGCAACATTGGTGTGCATGATGACTCTTGTGTGGTCACCCGCTGAAGGATATTGTTGAATGTGATATGATGTCGGGGGTCAAAGCGTCACAGACGAGGTTGGGGACCAAGAATGCATCAACTTTCTTCCCTCCCCGGCCATGGGAGGGATCCACGGGTAGGCGTAGGTAGGCGGACTATACTTGATGTTATGTGTGCAGCACATCGACGAAGCAGGTTGCCGAATCTCAACGAAGTACATGAATGCCCATGCCTAGCTGCCATTGCCGGCAGCGCAATTCCTGGCCTGCGTTGTAAGCATGGTCGTCACTCTACATGCACCGGAATCTACTGCTGGCATGTGTCCGGTATCTATGCAGCGGCAATGATTTTGGATGCCTCCAATGACACAATGCTCGTACACGGCTCATTGTGTGGTGCCCGCTTGTCACTCGTCACTTTCCCTATGCAGCTAGTGGTGCTGGTAGTGATGGCGGCGGGGGGGGGGGGCTGCAGCAGCACTGCTGTCATATTGCCTCATAGGCTGTGCAATTAGCAACGACCCTACCTGCGGTCATTACCCGAATGAAACTCTTGCGTATCAAACTGCATCAAGATGAGCTAGGGGCGAAATCGATGTGAGAACATCTTGAGGTGTTGTACACGAAGGGCGGTACAACTAAAGAAGGAAATCTGGTATGCCTGAGGCTGTACAAAGGGACATTGATGATGCTCTAGAACGCTGTTATGTGACGTGGTAAAAGTGTCTACAACTAAAAAATAGGTGAATATTGAAGGTCCATGGATCACAATGGTTGTTGTTTGTGCCCGGAACCAGAAAGTATTTGATTTGCGAGCCCTGCTCGAACGGAATTTCTCCTCAAATGTGTACAACCAGACAAAACATGTTATTTTTTGGATGCCATTTCCCGCTCTTTGTGTGGTGGAACCGGAGGGTACTTGATTTGTGACCCCTGGCCGGACGGATTTCCTCCTTTTGTGTCTGGAACCAAACACAACATCATATTTCATACTCGTCACCTCCCGATCGTGGCGTGCTACCTTTGGAACCATACAATGTTTCCTTTGAAAGCCGTAGAATGCTCCTATGTATCATGATAGCCACTTGTGTCTGAAACCAGACAAGTGTCCTCCGGCAACTCATGGAGTTGGTCGTCACGTGGGTTGACCTTGTAGTCGCTATGTATGCACTATATTCTCAGTGGGTTACGGTTAGAAAACCCTGATTTCCAATTGCCCAAGGGCGAGACGGGTTTGTCAGCTGCTGACGGCTTGGAGAAGCGTGGTTTGCCAGTAAAGCTCCATTTTTGGACATGCCTAGAGGGCCTCATTCCGCTAGACCTTCAAGAGGCAACACAGGACATGAGCTCCACCACCATGACCATACCGGTGAGTTCCAAGAGGGCAAAAACTCTCAACGTCCAACGTCTGCGTGAGCACCGTCTGTGCCGTCCGGAAAATGACTTGGTTGATCCCTATCGGACCAACACTTGTGGAACGGGCAAGATGTGAACAGTGTCTGCTGTCTAAAACACACATGAGCTTCAAGCTGTACAACTAGAAATGGTCTATGCAGAAGTACTCGCCCTCCTAGAAACGGCCCCTCTCTTGTGGGATCACACGTACAGTACCGTCCGCGAGGCATTCAAGGGGCCCATTGACAATCTTGAACTCAAGATTGCGCCTCACGTGAACTTCGTGACTGTGAATATCGGTTTGGACGCACCCAAAACGGGGTGGCTGGTAGTGAGAAGCTGGAGGGGGTCCTCACCATCATCCCCTTCATCATAGACCTCAATCTCTTCTTGTGCATGCGCCCACACATGGGGGGACCATGAGGCTAAGGACCATAAGGAGTGTAGCGAACCTAGCACGGAATGTAAAAATGGATGAGGTGCAACAACGCCAATGTAGGTTTATGAAGGGTGGTCCCAGTGCCCCTCTAAATATGGAACAATTTAGTGCAATATTTCAAATGAAGAGTATCACACACTCCGCTCAAAACCCTTGGACAAGGGCCCTCGTGGCAGAAGCTGCATTTGCTTGGTGAGGCTAGACCGCTACGTCCCCGCACCACGCCTGCGCCGCGTCACATGGTCCCCCTATGCATCAAAAAGGTGAGTGGACGGATATTATGCACCGCAATGCTCGTGAGTTTGAACCCCCAAACACCCGTCTGTGCAGCAATAGGGTGAGTTGACAAACAAGGGGTACCCAAGGGTGAATGTTTTACCACCACTAAAAACATCCATCTATGCACCAAAAGGGTGATTTGATAGATAGTCTACACCCCAAGGTTCAGGGGTTTCCGACCCAAACCACCCATCAATGCGGCAAAAGGGTGAGGTGACGGGTAGTGTGCACCTCAAAGTGCACGACTCTCCACACCCAAACACCAACCTATGCACCAAAGGGTGTGTTCACAAACGGTAAGCATGCCAAGAGGAATGATGTGCCACCCTAGAACACCCATCAATGCATGAAAAGGGTGTACTGACAGATAGTCTAAAACCCAAAGTACATCGGTTTCCACCGCAAAACATCTGTCTATGCACCAAAAGGGTGGATTGACGGATATTGTGCAGCGCAAGCTGCATGAAATTCTGCCCAAAAACATCCATCGATGCACCAAAATGGTGTGTCGACGGACAACGGGCAGCCTGGAATGAATAAGTTTCTAACCCGAAACACTCATCTATGCACCGAAACGAAAAAGTGGTGCATAACCTAAGCGACAAAGGTGGAGGCACTCCACACCAAAACACCCATCTATGCACCACAAGTGTGGACTCACGTACACCGGGCACATCAAAGTGGATGAGTTTCTACCCCAAAACACCTATCTATGCAACAAAAGGTGAAGTGGCGGATTGTCTGCACCCTAAGATGCATGAATTGTCATCAGAAAACACCCATCCATGCACCAAAAGGGTGAGCTGCTGGATTCTCGATACTGCAAGGTACATGAGTTTCTATCCCAAAACACCCATTTGTTGAGCCAAAAGGGTGAGTTGACACGGAGCAGGCACCCCGAGGTGAATGATTTTCCACCCAAAACACACTTCGATGCCAAAACACCCATCTGTGCACCAAAAGCGTGGGTTTCATGGTAATCTAGACCCCAAGGTGCATGAGTTTGCACGGGGAGATAGTCCTCTATGCGCCTCAAGACCGATTTGACAGGTACTGTACGGCCCGAAATGCATGAGTTTCTACCCCAAAACGTCCATCAAAGCACCTAAACGGTGAATTGCTAGATAATCTACACCCCAAATTGCACAAGGTTCTACCGGAACACACCCGCTTATGCAGCACAAGGGTGGCTTGGCGGATTGTAAGCATCCCAAGGTGCACAAGTTTCTACCCCAACACGCCCATCATTACACCAAAAGGGTGAGTTGTTGAATAATCTACAACCCTACGTGCATCAACTTCTAGCCAAAAAACACTTGCATACGGAGCAAAATGGTGAGTTGACAGATAGTCAACAGTCCAAGGTGTATGGGTTTATATTCCAAAATATCTGTCTATGCAGCAAAAGGGTGAGTTAACGGATTGTCTGCTCCGCAAAGTGCAAAGCTACACATTTGGGGGGCAGAAGCGCCACTAAGAGGGCCTAGCTCACGCTACGTGCAATCAATGGGGTTAGATATCTCACCCTCATGAAATGATCACCCAAAAACCCAAATGTGTTGGAGGAGTCTACCATGTCGCCGGAAAAAGTGCATCGTTCACCTACCAATTTCCCTGGAAAGAATCACTTTGTGTCTTTCTCACGCGCCATGACCGTGCTTGGGGAAGGCTAAAGGAAGTGCTTGTTGTGCACCGTAGGCGCGCCGCAACCATGGCAGAGTAAGGATGATTGGCTTTATTGTACACACGCCACGAAAGATACAACGGAACAAAAAGGCTTTGTGCATATTGACATGTTGACACCATCGCTCTCTACAAAGGAGAGACTACAGGCCGGGCTCAACGAGCAAAGTGTGGTAGGGAATCCCAACCTTATAATGTGGTTAGGAAGGAGGGACTTCAACCCCTTGGTAGAAGTAGTAGAGTCCCAATGCTACCCCTTGCCCCATACCCCTTGAATCAGGTACCTAGTACGATTTTTACGTGAGCCCTCGATTGTGCTATGGTTGTGTGTAAATGTGCATGGGTGTATGGTGTGTTTCAAGGCATTGTGTAGTTGTTTTGCCCGCACATCAACAACAACTAGTTTTACACTGTTTGGATTTATTGGGAGGTCACACTCGACCTTGAATCGGAATCGGAGTTGCAGTTTGGAGTTGGTGCTAGAGTGAGAATTGGAGTTGGAGTTGGAGTCTCATCAGATGTGTATGAGTCGCTGTTATCGGAACACAATTTCGTCCCAAACATCTGCTTGGAGAAATGGCCCCATGGATCGCACAGCTGGTGCTAGATGTTGCGCTTGCCGGTGAACTATTGAATGTGAACCACAAAATGGACCATCCAACGAAATTGCAAGATACACTCCAGCCAGCTCATCCCCAACTTCATGCACGGCCCATGGCACACAGCCCAAGTGTACAACTGGGCAAACGGATGCTCTCCACGGCCCCAAATAAAGGAGATCCAATCATTGTACTTCGCATCTGGGGTGATCCCAGTTCTTTGGCTTCCGAAATGGTAAAATACCGTGCTTCCTTTTGGGGAGAGCGCCATCAAGCAAGATCACTGCCCCTGGATTGAGTTGCAGCTGGGACCCGAATTCGTGCAAGATCCGTGTGCCGCTTTGCACGCCACACGCAAGCCCGCCAAGCCTGCAGTGTTGACCCAGCTAGTCAAACAACAACAACACCTTGTAGACCCCGTCCATATACTTGGGTTGCAATGATACATCGGTGATGGCGCCATCCGTCGACCCAGTTGGGAGCAGTCCGGAATGATTGTCACTAGGTACGTACGGGAAGAGGAGTGAGTGGTTGTGCTCATTCAACCTTCCCTCGAAGTCCAACTCATTTGCGTGCTACATAACCCTTGCCTTCCAGGGAGTCCCCAACATGGGGACAAAATCAGAAGTGGCTACTTGACCCATGCCGTCTAACGGGCCCACATAGTGGCAAAGTGGCTACATGACCCCTCACTTCGCGGGGGCCTTAACATGGGGACCAAAACCGAAGTGGCTACCCATCCCTTGCCTTCTTAGGAGTGCCCGCGGTGGGGGGGGACTCAACGTTCATACATGGGCCATTCCATGTTCAGAGCGGACAACAAGTGCACCATTTGTGGGAGGAAAGGCCCCGAAAAAGAAAAAATAGAGGCGAAAATGGGGGGGGGGGGGTATAGGGGTATGTTCTACATAAAAACCGCATGTGTGTATGTACCACTTTTTTGCTTTTGTTCCACCATTATTCCCCCACTGCAGGGTAATGTAGGATAAGCACCCTAGAGGCGGCAAAAAACCGCTTTTATCTCCTAGTAAGTGTGTACTTGCCCATCATCCCCACTTGCACCCCTTAGAGTGGGTACCATGGAGTCACTAGGGTCACCAAGAACGGCAACGTAGAAAAAGAGCTGAAATCCACATCAAGTGCATTGCCGCTCATCGCCCACATAAACCCTCTGAACTCGGGACACGAAAACAGTGTTTCGGCTCAAAATTGAAAAAACCAAAAGGATTTACGAGTTTCAATCCAAATAATGGCGGGTCATTTTGACCTTTTTTGACCCAACACCCCACCCCCCGCTCGCCCCTCAAAAATTGGGCTTCACACTTGGGGGGGTGGGGGTCCAGGGGGGTCGCGACCAAGGCCTCATTGGTGGATGCCTTGATTGGACAAAAAAACAACTTTACAAGGGGGTGAAAGCAACAATTTTCGACCATTGGGGTAGGGTATGCGAATAGACCCCAAAAGCGGGGGGAATGTGGCGTTTTCCCAGCGTGGTATGTGGCATTTTTCCATATGTGCAAGCCTGCCTAGCGTTGATCTAACAACCTGTGCAGAGTGATTTTCAGCCAATGCATGCTAGCTTGAAGACGGCTAAGTCCCGACTGGCAAGGGCCTCGCCCGACCGAGGGTACCCAGAGTTTGGACCAGGCACCCCCACCATTGGTTAGGGGGGCATTATATAAGAAAAATGTTCTTAGGACCCGGGTCCAAAACCACACACATCGCGCGCAATACGTCAAGAAGTTCTGACCCCACCCCTCCCCCCTCCCCCAAAAGTGGTACCCAAAATTGGGGGGGTGTCAGAATCGAAAAATTCATTAGGGGATCATTTTGTCTTCCAAAATGATGATTTTGCAAGAGGTTAGACATCCCATACCATACCTTGGGATGTGCTATGCGAATGACCGCAAAAGGGGATGGCGGTATATGGCGCGGTGCGCTTAATGTAACAACCTCTCTTCGAGGTGATTTTCACCTTCTCACACCCATTTTGGAAAACATATGGTTGGGTATGAGCGGGCACTACTGTGAATGGGGCATTCCAAAATGAGAAGGCAAAAGCCACACCCTTCACAGTGCATACACCACAAATGCATAGTTCTGCAACGTTAACCACACCAGTGGGGGTAAAAAGAAATTCAAGCAATGCCAATGCTTCCCATGCACGGCCGTGTGATCGGGCCTGTAGTGCAACAGCAGCCCAATGGGACTGGATGTCACTTGCAACCACCACCTTTCAGCCTTATAAGTCTTGCCGTCCAAGGATCACCAAAAAACGGGAATGTGACATCATGCATGCCTAAAAGACGTGTATATTTCCCAACATTTTGTTGGCAATCTTCTTTCCCCACTACAATGTGAGCATCACTGATTTGTTTGCAATGTATTTTGACCTTTTTTGTGAGAGCGGTGGCAATGTATTGCAAAAATACTCGCAATATGGCGTTAAAACAGAACCAGTCCCATTACAACATGAAGAAAAAATCACCTGCAGTACGACATTTTAAGTACTAAAGAACAATTTCAATCTACTTGCATCGTGGCAACAAAAATTGGTGACCAACATACACCTCGTGCTTTTGCAACGGCGACTGCCAAAAGGCAATCTGTTTGCCATTGTGATAGGACAATAGAATGCATACATACTGGGGGTATTCTCCGAATAAAACCTGCAACTCCCCTCCCAAATAAAAAATCCATTGCCCTTACATGTGCCCGGCGATCAAAACCTCCATTCTCTTGGCTCATCCCCACTTCTTCTGCTGTCTCATTCTAATGCTTTCTTTGTTTGGCAATTGCATCTCTCACTCTTCCTGTGCTCATGATCGTCACTGCACGTCTGTCAATCCTCCCTTGTCCTTTGCTCTCTCCTCTCTTTTTTGCGTTCATCTGCTTGTCAGTGTTTGTTCGATCCATTGCTTTGCGCATACCGAGATGCATCTGAGAAAGGAAATTACCAAGAATTCCAGCCAGGCATCCCTTCAGTAGGGACAATAAGGGCTTGCCTACAATCCCTGGCGAGATAGCAGGATAAAAGTAGTAGACCAAATCGTTGAAATAATCAAAGATGAAGAATTCAGCTGCATTGAAGGTCACGACACGAAACAGGATGTACGGATACTTGTTGTACAAAGCCAAAACACCCTGAAGATAGGATAACACGGTGGCCATGATGGCAGGGGCACTGGGTGCACGTGGGGTCGCAGCGAAAGGCATCAATTTCTTGCAGAATGGTTAAGAAGCTGGTAAATGCACCACATGCCAACAGTGGTCAACTGTACATTGGGCAAATTAGACCGTAAGCAACTCAGCCCCACAGACCACAATCACCATGGGCAATACTGAAAACCAAAACCAACGACCAGCACCACGTCTGCAAACAAACCATCAACAACCACACCGCACAAAGGCACCAGCCAATGATCTATCTACCACGTTCAGATAATCTACCACAAACAACCAAAAAGCGACCAACATCAAACTGACTGATGCATAGCCCCTCCGTTCACCAATCATGAGGTAACAGCCACGTTTCTTCAACCAAACCACAGGCATCTGTTGTTCGTTCTGATGGAATGGTGTCCACTGCAGGTTAGGATATAAAGAAGGGAGCACCCCCCACCCCCGGTCCCCTGCCCCCCACACACAATGACAAAACTACGAAATCAGTTTGGTCGATGCAGCCCGTGATACCATGCAGCATCCCCTGTGAGACACAATACACAGCACAATACAAAGTACTGCAAAGGGGATGAGCCAATCGTGGTTCAAAACAAATGGTTTGATGACAGATTTGGCCAAAATTTGACGAATTTCAGCCTCATCACTGTCTGCGCTGTCAGCACATGCAAACAGTTCATTCAGCGGCAGCACATACAACATGCAGCTCATACCTGCGAAGATATTGGCAGTGAAAATTGGGAATTTTGTACCCCCCCCCCCCTTGGGCAAGCACCTAGAAAGTCAGGAAAACGACGGTCAGACAGGGTCCTGGTGCTTGGACAAGGCGGTGCTTGTGCACGACGCGCAGTACCAAAATGACGCATGTCACCAAAAAACCTGCCTGCACCTCACCCTCAGCACAATTGTCGTAACAAGGCACTGGAACACAATGTGCAGGCAAATTTCAGCAAGTTCTGGAGGTCCTTACTGCCCATCAGGGGCATCAAGAGCTGTGGAATAGAAGCCCTTTCCAACCTTGCGCCTCATCTTACATAATTGCACATGCTTGCCCTTTGGGGCAGGCTTTGGAGCAGGCTTGGCTTCAGGTTTTGGAATGGGTTTGGGCTTCCTATTCCTTGGGACAAAACAGTCATCAACAATATCTTTGGTGAAGTAAAGCTTGCCATGCTTTGGAAACCCACTTGCCAAATTGTGCATGTGAAGGGTGGACCGGATGTATGTGACAGCCAAGCCAGGAGTAACAACACTAGTCATGTCTGAAAATCACATCAAAACAAACAGCAGTGAGTTGCAAGCACCAAGTACCAAGCATAATGTTGTTGTGAGCAGGAGGACTCATCCCAAACATGACACAGCCCCTGTTTCCCTCTACCATCGGCATACAATCACGTTCTGCTAAGTTTCTAACCATAAAAACTGTGGTCAGAAAAACGATGGTCAGACCAGGTCGTGGTGCTTAGACAAGGTGGTGCTTCTGAAAAGGGGGGGGGGGTCGTCATTCCATCATCTCGGCGCACTCAGCAAGACCCCGCCTCCATCCCTCGCCCCCCTAAAAAAGCAGACAATTGCACAACAGTACGAACACAGAGACTGCCACCAAAAAGGTGTGGGACAAAATATTTTACGAGTGTCAGATGCACTACAGCCCCCCCCCGTTGGGCCTTGGAAACCAATAAAAGGTGTGGCACAAAATGTTTTAAGGGGTGTGGGGTGGGGTACACACCCCCTGCAGGTCTTGGGAACCCCTAAGAGTGTGGCGCAGTTGAGGGGTGTGCATTTAATTTACCACCAAACGCCGCAAAATCACTGCCAACAGCCGCCAAATGCCTTGGCGAGGCAAATATTGTTATCATTTGATCACCAACCACCGGCGGTCGACTGCTAACCCAACCTGAGGCCCTAAACTTTCCGTGACAACAAAGAAGAACACTCTTGAATCTTGAAGGCAACCATCTGCACCTCACAGATTTGCAGATTTGAAAAAGCCCCCCTCTCCCTTTCTTCATTCCTCCTTCCCTATTCGTTTTCCACGAATCTCCATACATCCGTCCTCTTCCTTCAGCGGTGAACGCAACATTGAGGCTTTGTGGGTTGATGAGTGCAAAGATACCTCTTCTCTGACCACTCGCTGAAAACCGTCAACTAAGTTCTTGGCATACGATGGTTCCACAAAAAGGCGGGCCTTTAGGACTTCGAACGGAACCAAGTTCAAGACGGCAAAGATAGAGGCAGTGAAGCTGGAGAATAGCACCAGTGGAAAGCGGTACTTCACAGTCAAAATCACTCCGAGCTGTGGAGTAGGGGGCAGCGCATGTCGAGATGATGTTACGTAGGGCGCATGCATGCGTAGGACCGAAGATACACAGAATATAAAGGCAGCACAGGGCATGGAATGGGGATTTGGTAATACTCGGTACTCCCTAGGACCTTGATTTTTGAAATCTCCAAGTCCAAAATAGGGGGGTACCAACATTTTAGCAAAATGCACGCCAACGTCGGGGTAAAAATCCAAAAACGGCCAAAAAAAGTGCCAACTTTGTGTCGTTTTGGCCAGAGCCCCTCCCCCCGTCATACGTCTATATAATGATATAAAAGCACAAATGTGCAGGATGGTTTGGCATGGGTGGGGCGCCACTCACACGAGTGGCCGGGAATCGACCTGGGGGCTATATGCCCTTTAAAAAAGTACCACATACCATCGCAGGTTGAAGTTACTTCATAAGAGGGAGGGGGGTGGGGGTAAAACTTAGTAAACCGAAAATTTTTTACTAAGTTTTAGTTCATTTCTGCTAAATTTTACGACATTGTACTACCTTTTACCTCGTCCAGCCAAATGAAATGGTGGTAGGGCTTGTGCGAAGAGGGCAAGTTGGCTGGTTTTGAGGGAAAACACTGGTGTCCCTCAATAATAGGCCACAACCAACAATCATCCGGGCCTATATCTCCAACATATCGTTTCGATGACGAAGAAAAGGTGGTGGGGCGGATAATTTTGTGCATTTTGATGTGATGAATTCAAAAATGAAAGAGTTGAAAGGGCTCAATCAGACGACATATTGGAGAATTTGCCACTTGGTGATAAAAAGGTCATATTTTGCTCTGTGTCTTTGCGAGTTGTAAACGGGGGAAATTCTCTTATATTTCGTCTTGATGAGCCCAAAGTCTCACATTTTTGGATTCAACACATCAAAATGCACAAATTTGTATGCCCCTCTTCCTGGTCGGAACCATATGTTGGAGCACGGGCCCAGCACCATGAAACCCGTGCACATAGTATAGGACAAGCTTTATGGGCAGATGCTGAAATGCCCTAGTTGGGCGGCTGCATAGCTTTCCAAAACGGCCATTTCTTGGAGATTTCAAAAAGGTACAATGTAGCCCCCCCTCCGGAACAACATTTCTGACAAAAACAGCAAAAGCCCGAAAAGTGCGGACTTCACGTCGGAATCACCCCCCCCCCTTGTCATACACCCATATATATGGAGGGAACATGTGTTCCTTTGGTACCGATGACAAAACACAGACTTCTAAATGAGGTCCCCTGCGTCTTCGGGGCTAGGTTGTGCGGCCTTCGGGGTGGCTTTACATAGGTCCCAAAGAAAATTGAGGGACTTGCTATCCCAATGTTATATTGCTTGTTTGTCGTTGTAAGTTCTCCCTAGAGTCTAAGGTTTGAGGTTTGAGGTTTGACCTTTCGGGTACTAGACGCCTTTCGGCCTCCGAGGGGGCTACCTGGTCGGGCCAGGTAATATGCGTCCCCCAGGTTCACTGGGTTCGGAGCCCTGTCCCTCCCTGGCTTCCCCTTTTGCCACTCCTTGGTCAGCGTGCCTCTAGCAACTTAACGTTAGGCGCTTACCCACTGCGTCGCCCCCCTAATGCATGGTCGCCCAGGGTGCCGGCGCTGCCGGGCCCGTGCTACTGGCGTGTCGCTAGTGGGACCCCCGGGGCTGACGTGGACGCTGCCTAGCCGCGGGGCTGGTGCGTGGTGCTACGCCCCACTACTGTGTTGGCGGGCGCAGTGCCCTATTGGTGTGTGCGCGGCGCTCGCGGCAGGTCGGGGGCGGGGCCGGCGCCTCTTGTCTTCCCCTCCCCCCCCTTGTCGCCGTATGTCCCTAGCGGCCATCGCGGTGTGTGTGGCGGGTTGTTCCGTCCGGGTGTGCCGTGCCCTCGCCCGCTGGTACGCCATTCCATGTGGTCTGCGTGTTCCGCAGTCTCGTCCGGTAATCCATTCGGTTCGCGCCCTGTGTCCGTTGTGTGCCCGTGCGCTCTCGCTCCCGCGCCGCTTGCGCCCCCTCCCCCCTTTCCTGTTACGCGCGCACCTTGCGAGGTCCCCTCGCAGGGCGCTGGTAGGGCCGTTCCATGTGGTTCATGCCCCTCCGCGTTTCCTGCTCGGGTCCCCTGCTCTGTTCTTCCTGTGGGGGGGAGGGGGGGGGTTGGCGGTCCGGCCCCTGTGCCTCCCTCCCTGTTTCTTCTCAGCGTTCACGGTTCACCTTCCATGGGCGGCGACGTGCATCGCGGTTCGGGGCCCGTCGCGCGGGCCGCCGGTTGGCCCGGGTGGGGGGCGGGGTGGTCTCCTTAGGCCAGTCCCAGCTTGGGGAACGCGCCCCCTCCGGGGGGGTGCTGGTCAGGGGCGGGGGGGGAGGGGTCCTGGTCGTCCCCGTGTGACCAGGCTTTGCGCTGGCGTCTCCACCGTGGTTCGCGCTTGGGCTTCCGCCCCGTAGCCTCCCAGTGGCTGACGCCCCCCGGGGGGGTGCGGGGAGCGTGGGGGGGGTGCCAAGGTCTTGCCCCGGCAGGCCCCGCGGCAGGACGCCCAGTGGTTTGGGAGGGAGGGGGGGCGAGGTGCAGCCCTCTACGGTCCGGGTTAGGTGGGGGGGGGGGGTCGCGCCGGTTCCGGGCCCGCTGGCCCGGGGAGGGGGGGCGCCCCCGTGTCCCGCGGGTGTGTGGGGTACTCGCCGGTGGGGTTGTAGGGCGCACCAGGCCGTCCGGCGGCGCCGTGCCTGGCCTGATGCGGCGTGCGGGGGGGGGGGGGGTCGCCGGGCTGGGCGTAGCCCTGCGCTCTGGGCCCCTGGGGTTCGACTCGGTCGTACCTCTGCCCTCCCTACACGGGCACAAAGCGGCGGCATCTCGTTGGCTTCGCGGGTCGTACATGTGCTGCGGCGGCTGGTGTGAGGGCCCACCGAGGGCCACGGAGCACGTCTGCCGTGGCGTGCTTCCATATTGTTGGCGCTCCGTGCTTGTGGTCCGGGGTAGCGGCTGGGTGTCGTCTCGTGGGAACGCTATGGGGAGCAAGGCCACGGTGACCTACAGTAACTCCCGCGTGGGCATACCGAGCAAAGGTCCAATACATATCTGTCGACGGCGGGCTCCTACAGCGTGCTACAACAAGCAGCTCGTTCATCAAACCCTAGACGTCGGCGACCCGTGCCCCCTTGGTCGCTTGAACTTTCTTGCTTGTGGCACAAACCACAGCAAAAACATCGCAAAAAAAGGCTGCCGTCAACTTGAAGAGGGGGTGCGAAAATGCATCGAACAAGCCCTGGGCCTTCTCCCTCCGCGCCAGGTCAGCCTTATGACTAATGTACTCGGGCAAGTGTTCCACAACAGCAGGCAAATTCTCTAGCACAATATCCAGCTCGTGGAACATCGCTTCCAAACAAAGCACACCAGTGCGGCGGGAGAAACAAAACTTCCCCCCCTTGCGCCACAACCCCCGCATGCACTTGGAGCTGCACCTGTAGAAGCGGGGGGCAAAATCAGAAGTGGCCCACAAGTGGGCAAATTGGCTACCCCACCCCTGCCGTATCGGGGAGCCCCACCGCTTCAGAGCGGGGGGCAAAATCAGAAGTGGCCCACAAGTGGGCGAAATGGCTACCTCACCCCTGCCGTATCGGGGAGCCCCTCCCGGGGGAGTCGTTCAGCGAGGAGTCGTCCAGCGACTCCTCAACGGACTCCTCCTCGGGGTCCACCACCGACTCCTCGGCGTTCGAGGAGCCCCAGCCCCGCCCCCCGGCCAAGGAGCCCACCAAACCCCCTCGCAAGGCTCCCAAGAGAGCCGCGCCCCCCCAACCCAAGGCCCAGCCCCCCCAACCCCAACCCAAGGCCAAGCCAAAGGCAAGAGGGGGGGGGGGGGGTGCAAATACAAAGCGAAGGAGCAAGTGTATGTAGTTTTTCGGGACAATGGGCAGTGGGGGATCGAGCAGGGCAAAGAGGCCCTTGCCGCGGGTGGCCCCCCCGGGGTTGGGGAGACGTGGATCGCCTTCCCCAAAGACCCTGAACTCTTCGCCATCCCGAGAGCGTCGGTTTGGAAAACCAAGACGCAGGCGAAGAAGTTCCTCGCCAAGATGATGGCGGCCGAGGAGGAGGACAAGGAGGACGACGCGGACGCGGACGAGGAGGGGGAGGAGAGCAACGACAGGGACGGGGACGGGGGAGACGAAGGGGATGGACCGGGGGCAGGTTTGGGTGCTACCGGGGCTAACCGGGATGGGGGCGTCGGGGAAGAGGTCGAAGGGGTGGAGGGGGAAAGGATGGAGGTCGAAGGGGTGGAGGGTGAAGGGGTGGTGGGAGAAGGGGTGGAGGGTGAAGGGGTGGAGGGTGAAGGGGTGGTGGGTGAAGGGCTGGAGGGTGAAGGGGTGGTGGGTGAAGGGGTGGTGGTCGGTGAGGGGGATGGGGTGGATAGTGGGGCGGGTGACAAGAGTTCGGGGGCGCCCGCCGGGCCCCCGACCACGCAGGACTTTTAGGTGAGAACAAGAGACTAACCCGATGGGCCCCCGGGGGCACCCTACACAACAATGTATGTTACCATTTTACCCTTCCTTGTGCTTTGCTCTTGTTGTAGAGTGCTTGTTCCGGCAACGTTCCAATAACTTGTTCCAGCAGTGTTCCAATGGTGTTCTAACAAAAACTGTTTTTGAAAACAAGTTTTTTTCACGTGGCAACGCGCCGGGCAACAAATATGAGCATACCAGCGGGGACCCCCAAGGCTAGCAAACAACATATTTTGCCACCATGTACGGGTAGGCTTGGTTGGGGGGTAAATAAATTTTGAACTTTTTTTGTTCCGGCCAGATAGCCTAGAACATTGGAACAATTTGGCCAGAACAACATTGGGTTTCAAACGTGCACCAAGGGCGGCTCCGTGCGGTTCGGTGCTGGCCCGCCGCGGACGGGGGGGGCGCGCCCACAGACCCCCCCCCTCCCCTCCCGGCCCCCACTAAACCCGTAACCCCCTGGGATGGGGTAGCGCCCCCATGCTATCCGCCGAACCAGCCCCTGCCGTGGCCTCCCACAGCCTCGGGCCCCCGGAGCCCAGAGTTGGAGCTACCGCGCAGGCGTGCTTGCCGCTAGTCACTACTAACCGCGTCCCTACCCCGAGGGAACCCCTGGCTGTATATCGGGCCCTTACCCCACCGTGAACAGGGGCCCCTCCACGGCAGACCAATGTGGCCCTGTCCGCGGCTATCAGGGCCGTCCTTAAGGACCGAGATTTTTTTTTCTTTTGTTAAGGACAGCCCTTAAGGACACCCCCTAGAGGCCTTTTTGCCCTGGCCGAACGTGGGCCATGTCTACCCCCCCCCCGGCCCTCTTTTGGGCACCCCTTCTGATTTTGCCTCCCGCTCTGAAGCGGTGGGGCTGGGCAGGGGTGAGGTAGCCAATTTGCCCACTTGTGGGCCACTTCTGATTTTGCCCCCCGCTCTGAAGCAGTGGGGCTCCCCGATACGGCAGGGGTGAGGTAGCCAATTTGCCCACTTGTGGGCCACTTCTGATTTTGCCCCCCGCTCTGAAGCGGTGGGGCTCCCCGATACGGCAGGGGTGAGGTAGCCATTTCGCCCACTTGTGGGCCACTTCTGATTTGCCCCCTGCTCTGCAGCGGTGGGGCTCCCCGATACGGCAGGGGTGAGGTAGCCAATTTGCCCACTTGTGGGCCACTTCTGATTTTGCCCCCCGCTTTGAAGCGGTGCCTCTTCCTTTTTTGGGGGGCTGGTTTGGGGGCGCTCTTGGGTTCCCGCTTGGGGGGGCGCTGGGGTTTGGGTTCTGGTTTGGGTGCTGTTTGGTGGGCTGGGTGGGGGTTCGGGGGTTGGGGTTGCACGGGCGGTGCACACGCGGGCGGGGCGGGGGCCTCTGCGCCCACTTGTTGGCAGTGCGGCGGCGCTGGGGACATGTCGCCAATGCTGCCCCACCCCTCGATGCGCGTCGCGAGAACGCTGCCGCGGGCTGCCACGTAGTCCATCATGGCCGTGAGGAACTCGAGCACGGCGACGGGCTGCAAGTGCAACTGCTGAAGCAACGTACCCAAATAGATGGGCCGGGGATCGCTTCCTGGCCAACGAAGGATCACCCGAACGGCGCGCGGGTCCGAAGGGTTGACCTGGATGTCCTCCACCTACATGGAGGATAGCCAGGATGAGTGTTCCAGCGACGTTCCAATAAGCTGTTCCGGCGACGTTCAAAAGACTTTTCAAATGTTTTTTGGTGACAGATTGGAACGTCGCCAGAACAAACTGTTTGGAACGTCGCCGGAACAATGCACCGGCACGCCAACCATGTGCATTTTTGGGCCCTATTGGCCATGTGGACATGGTTGCGGGGGGGCATACCCGCACGCGCGTGTCCACGTTCTCCTTGATCGCCGCCAACGCTTGCCGCAATTGCGAGGTCGGCGTGCGCTCACGTTCCGCTAGCACTGCCCGAACGGCAGATTGTTGGTGCCGCTGCGCGTCGTCCTCGCACTTGACGCGTAGGGCACTAGGCCGCAACAGCGTTTGGCCAACGACGAAGCCATGGTATTTGCCTTCGTCCTCGACCACATAGATGCCGTCGCGGAGGATTCGGGTCCAATTGGCCCGAAAGAGGACAGTGTCCTTGCGGGGAGTCGCCCTCACCTCGCCAAGGCCGTGGTCGGCCCAACGCTCAAAAATGAGGTGCCAATGGCAACTCCCCGCACTGACAGAGCCCGCGGTTAGAAATTTGCCCCCCTGCGCCTTGCTGGGGAGCCAGTCGTTGGGGAGGGGTGCCGTGCGCCCTGTCCCCGGCCCGGTCACCCAGAAAAACCGGGACCCCCCCTGGCGCGGACCCCTCCTCCCGGCGCCAGCGGCAATCACGCTGCTCCTTGCAGTGCAGTTGCTTGTGCAGGAAGCGCTGCAGCAGCCAACGGAGCGTGTAAATGGTGGGGTGGGGGGCTCGTAGGACACAGGCGTCCAGGGGGGGGGGGTTGGGGCCTACCATCTCCCTTGTCCAGGGAAAGATGGCAGCTTTTGCTGCCAGGGATGAGCCAAGTCGGTTGCGCATCCAATCCGTAATGCGCAAGACGCCGCCGGCGTCATCCCCCTCCCCCTCCCCATGCACATCCCCCTCCCCATCCCCATCCCCCTCCCCCCCCCCTCTTCTTCCTTACTCTCAACCCCCGGGTTAGCCCTCCGCTCTTCATCCTTCTCATCCACCACCACCTCACCCAGCTCCACAATGTCATCGTCGTTGACACCCCCTTCCTGTTTCACCTGCACCTCCCCAGCCATGCCCTGCAACTCCCTTTCAAGCACCTCCACCGCCTTCTGCGCCTCCCTTACCCGCCGGTTCCCCTCCAGAACCCTCTCGCCCGCGTGCCCCACCCCGGTGATGTCCCCACGCCGCCGGCACTCCGCCAATTTCGCAGACCATTTTTTCACCCGGCGGCGGAGGCTTTCAACATTGCCCCTCGCCTCTTGCAGCTCCCCCATAACCACGGCGTGCTCCCGAACCCCCCCCCCCCGTTACTCATTGAGCTCCCAGTCGAGGGCTCGGGCAACTGGGGGCGATGCGCTTGGAGAGGCGCGACTGGCGCGGCCCCTTGTGGGGCAGGCCGTGGCGCCTCCGATGGCCGGTGAGCAGGGGTTGGCCACGGAGGATGTTTGGGAGCGCCCTGAGGTGGGGGAGGGGCTGGCGAAGCCAGCGCAGAGCTGCTGCGTGGCTCGGAGCGCGTGGCCCCCTGTGCCCCCAGTGGGGCTGGCGGGGGTGGTGCAGCCAGTGCTGCCCCCAGGGCCTCGGTCTCGGTCATCCCGTCCTGCAGACAAGGATGCCGGAGACAGGCCAACCCTACCCAGACACCTTGTTCCGTCGACGTTCCAACAACCTGTTCCGGCGACGTTCTGGCGACGTTCCAGTGGCCGCTGGAACGTCACCAGAACGTCGCCGGAACAGGTTGTTGGAACGTCGCCGGAACAGTGGAAAATAGGCACAGTTCCGCGCGCGCACAGGGCGCACTGCGTGCACTACGGCCCCGTGGGGGGGGGGGACATCCACTACAAAGAATCCTAGCCCCTTTATGGGCATGGGGCACGAACAATCACTGGGGGTTCTTGGGTTTTCCCCTTCCCCTGGACAACAAAGAGTCCTAGCCCCTTTATGGGCATGGGGCACGAACAATCACTGGGGGTTCTTGGGTTTTCCCCTTCCCCTGGACAACAAAGATTCCTAGCCCCTTTATGGGCATGGGGCACAAATAATCACTGGGGGTTCTTGGGTTTTCCCCTTCCCCTGGACAACAAAGAGTCCTAGCCCCTTTATGGGCATGGGGCACAAATAATCACTGGGGGTTCTTGGGTTTTCCCCTTCCCCTGGACAACAAAGATTCCTAGCCCCTTTATGGGCATGGGGCACGAATAATCACTGGGGGTTCTTGGGTTTTCCCCTTCCCCTCAACAACAAATCATCAAATTCCTAAAGAGCAAAGAGCAAAAGGGACACAGGGGGGAGCGGGGGGAGCAGGGCAGGCAGGGGCACACAAACCCAACGCACTGATTTCCACTGCGCGCAAAGCGCGCCAAAGCATACACCCAAACCCAAACCCAAACCTAGGCCCAAACCAAAACCCGCACCCGAACCCACACCCAACCCCTAGCCCAAACCCAAGCCCAAACCCACACCCAAGCCGAAACCCACACCCAGGCCCAAGCCCAAACCCACAACCAGCACCAAGCCCAAACCCAAGCCCAAACCCCCACCCAAGCCCAAACCCGCAAACCTGCATATTCTTGGTGGCCTTCAGGAGCGCCAGCATCATTTGCATCATATCTGCGCTGACGGGCGCGGCCATGGATAGGAGCAGAAGAAAGAAGCTTGGGCGTCACAAGTTGCCCGCCCCCCACCTGGCGCTATGGCCCACGGAAGTCCATGTTGTAGTGAGGAGAAAAGTATGTGAAAAGGGGTGTTATTTTGGGGGTATCTATCCCCCCCCCGGTGGCAATAGGCAAAATGAAGGTATGTATGTGAAATATATGCCGTTATTTCTATTTCTAGCTACACACAAATTTTCGAAATAAAGATAAGAAATCACAAAAATATGGTGGTATTTTACATTTAGACCATTGCATTCCTTTAGTAGGGGGGGGGGTCTATCTATCATTACTTTTACCCCTTGGTTCCAGGGTTACCACAAAACCCACGTATACAGCACAAGTAAAAGAACAGCAAAAATATGGGTCATTGAAAAACAAATAAAACTACCCCCAAAGCATATATGTGTATTTCCTTTTTTTATGAACTTGGCCGAAATTTCGGCCAGTTTGTGCCAAAACAATCAAAACACATGGTGTTATTCACCAGACAGGCCCAAGCTGGCCGAAATTTCGGCCAGGTCCTTCAAAACTTGAAATAACGCCACAGAAATGGATACCTTTGAGCTTTTTTGGAAGCTGGCCGAACTTGAGGCCAGCTTTTCCATTGGTTCCATTGGAAACATCCATGTGTATATACACCTTTTAACGCTTCTGGCCGAAATTTCGGCCAGCTTTTTGGTTTAACGTTGAATGACTATACTCATTTTCATTTTTTTAAGGGCTGGCCGAAATTTCTCCCAGCTCTCTGGTCTAATCACCTTTCATACGTTCATATTCGGCTTTTTTCCCAGTCGGGTCCAAAAACATCAAAACACATGGTGTTATTCACGAGACAGGCCCAAGCTGGCCGAAATTTCGGCCAGGTCCTTCGAAACTTGAAATAACGTCACAGAAATGGATACCTTTGAGGTTTTTTGCAAGCTGGCCGAAATTCATGCCAGCTTTTCCATTGGTTCCATTGGAAACATCCATGTGTATATACACCTTTTAACGCTTCTGGCAGAAATTTCGGCCAGCTTTTTGGTTTAGTGTTGAATGACTATACTCTTTTTCATTTTTTTAAGGACTGGCCGAAATTTCTCCCAGCTCTCTGCTCTAATCACCATTCATACACTCATATTCGGCTTTTTTTGTTGGTGTGGCCGAAATTCCGGCCAGCATTTCCTCTTTCTGCGCATATCAGCAATTGTTTTCCCATCCAACACATTCTTCTTGGTTCCAGGGTTTCCACAAAAGCCACCTATGCACCGCAAGTAAAAGAGCAGCAAAGATACGGTTCATTGAACAGCAAACAAAACTACCCCCAAAGGATATACGTGTATTTCCTATTTTTATTAACCTGCCGAAATTTCGGCCAGCTTTTCCAAGAACATCAAAACACATGGTCTTATTCACCGGACAGGCCCAAGCTGGCCGAAATTTCGGCCAGGTCCTTCAAAAGTTGAAGTAACGTCACCGAAATGGATACCTATGACGGTAGACATGCGCAAAGAGCACAGGTGCACTGACATTTGAAGATGGTGTACAATGTACCACACTCAATGACAAGCAAATACTTGCCAACTGACAAATCCACACAGGCTATGGGAAAAAACAATAGCAGTACACCAAAAACACTTAGGGACGCAGATGCTAGCCGAAATTTCGGCCAACCTTCGTACCGACAAACAATATAATAATATAATAATATAATAATATAATTCATGGAAGGAGAAATAACAAAAGTGGCAATAACAAGCGCAATTCAACACAAAATGGCCCAAAATGGACGTCTTGACACGAATGATGGAATACCATAGCCGAAATTTCGGCCAGCCATGCACTGGATGTGAAACCACTGTTCAAAATTGGGTTGCCGAGAAGCTGGCCGAAATTTCGGCCAGAAATGTGTGTCATTTGGAATCAGGGGTCCACATAAGGCAACTTTGGCCGAAATTTCGGCCAGCAAAATGCAAAACAGAGAATGTACACACAAAACAGTGGCAATGCGTGGCACACACCCCATACGAGCATGACAGTTATAGTAATACCAGAAGACATTAACGCTGTGAGAAGAAAGCAGCTTTATAGGAGTGTACGGTGTAATATTTATGCACAGCAAGAATTGCAAGTTGGCAGAAATTTCAGCCAGATGTTTTGGATGGGAAAACAATTGCTAATATGCGCAGAAATGGGACACACTGGCCGAAATTTCGGGCACACCGGCAAAAAAGCGGGATGGGAGTGTATGAAAGGTGATTAGACCAGAGAGCTGGGAGAAATTTCGGCCAGCCCTTAAAAAAATGAAAATGAGTATAGTCATTCAACATTAAACCAAAAAGCTGGCCGAAATTTCGGCCAGAAGCGTTAAAAGGTGTATATACACATGCATGTTTCCAATGGAACCAATGGAAAAGCTGGCCTCAATTTCGGCCAACTTCCAAAAAAGCTCAAAGGTATCCATTTCCGTGACGTTATTTCAAGTTTTGAAGGACCTGGCCGAAATTTCGGCCAGCTTGGGCCTGTCTGGTGAATACTACCATGTGTTTTGATTTTTTTGGCACACACTGGCAAAAAAGCCGAATATGAGCGTATGAAAGGTGATTAGACCAGAGAGCTGGGAGAAATTTCGGCCAGCCCTTAAAACAATGAAAATGAGTATAGTCATTCAACGTTAAACCAAAAAGCTGGCCGAAATTTCGGCCAGAAGCGTTGAAAAATTGGATATACACATGCATGTTTCCAATGGAACCAATGGAAAAGCTGGCCTCAATTACGGCCAACTTCCAAAAAACCTCAAAGGTATCCATTTCTGTGACGTTATTTAAAGTTTTGAAGGACCTGGCCGAAATTTCGGCCAGCTTGGGCCTGTCCGGTGAATAAGACCATGTGTTTTGATGTTCTTGGAAAAGCTGGCCGAAATTTCGGCCAGGTTAATAAAAATAGGAAATACACGTATATCCTTTGAGGGTAGTTTTGTTTGCTGTTCAATGAACCGTATCTTTGCTGTTCTTTCACTTGTGGTGTATAGGTCGGTTTTGTGGAACCCCTGGAACCAAGAAGAATGTGTTGGATGGGAAAACAATTGCTGATATGCGCAGAAAGAGGAAATGCTGGCCGAAATTTCGGCCACACCAACAAAAAAAAGCCCAGTATAAGTGTATGAATGGTGATTAGAGCAGAGAGCTGGGAGAAATTTCGGCCAGTCCTTAAAAAAATGAAAATGAGTATAGTCATTCAACACTAAACCAAAAAGCTGGCCGAAATTTCGGCCAGAAGCGTTAAAAGGTGTATATACACATGGATGTTTCCAATGGAGCCCAAAAGCTGGCCTCAAGTTCGGCCAGCTTGCAAAAAACCTCAAACATGATACACTAGATGAAGCGGATACCTAAGGCTAACACATCACCACCTATTTCAATGGATGTCACACAACGCTGGTACCAACATTGCTCACATATGTCAAATAGCATACTCAAACCAGAAATGTAGAATATTCTCACATCGTGCGTATATGGGGTCCTAGAGGGCGGGCAACTTGTGACGCCTAAGAGAAGAGAGCCGAGGAACGGGGGTGGTGCAGAGGGGGTGGTCTCTAGTGCAGCCCTGGGAACACAAGGCACATGTCGAACAGCATCATGTTGGTGGAGATGAATGTAAAAGTACAAGAAAACCCATTGCAACACTTGCCGCAGGGCGTCGGCGTCCGAATCAATGGATGCCTGCGAGCGACCGCAGCTGGCGGTCCCAGTAGCCGTTTGCCGGCCACCGCCCCGGGCATTGTGTTCGTTGAAAGCCTGCTTCAAGAAGCGGTTAAGGCTTTCGACAATGTCATTGGAGAACATGCCAATCCGAACGGCCAAATGTTGTCCAATACGCGATCCGCATCCTCCCACAGGAACAGGAGGTAATGGGATGCGGACCTAGGAGCACAATGCTCCCGGAAGGCAGCTGCCGCTGCCCGGCATTGGGGACGCGTACCCACCTGATAGGTGTGGTACACGTCCTTCAAAAGCTTCGCCATCCCCATCACAGCCCTATAGAGGGGCTCCTCCGGCCCAACCGACAGCAACAATGCAACATCGGGCCAAGCCGCAAACAGGCGCGACGTCTCCTCACCATCCGGGGAACAATCCTTGCCTAGGCGGCACCCAGTGCGATGCTCATGTAATAGCGCCTGAATCGCCGCACGGGACACCTCATCGCCCCCGGCTAGCCGCTCTGCCGCCAACCGCTCAAGGTTGGTCATTTGCAACCGGCCCATCGCCATGCAACAGTGCAGAATGCACATGACAACGCGGCACAGGGCAATGACCACCACTGGTTCCACGGAACAACCTGCGGCCTTCAGCGATGGTGTTCCCAACAAGAAGGACGTCCGCTGTGCGTGGTCCGACTCGGTGGTCCGGACCACGTCTTTGCCCCGCCACACAGCGGCGTCGGAGTCCCAAATCCCCTCGTTGTATAGTGACCCCACTTGTGGGGCCGGTGTGATCCCGATAATGCGGCGCACCCAGGGGGAATCACCACTGAGCCAGTCATCGGCCGCTTCCTCATGGGAATTGAAGACCACCCGGTGGGTGTCCACGACCTCCTGGATGGCCTAAGAAAAAAACATCAATTTTGTTGGAACCAGATTGTTCCGGTGGCGGTTCCAACAAAACACTTGAACGTCGCCGGAACGCCGCCGGAACAAGTTATCGGAACGTCGCCCGGAACAACACGGTGTGTGCGCGGCACACCTTAATATTGTCTTCCCAAAGGGTTGCTAGGGTCGCCATCGCTTTGTCCCCGCAGATTGCGAGGCCGATGACCCACACGCAGGCTGCAATTCGTCCCCAAAGGCCCATGTTGGCGATGGACACAGACAATTGGGACCACTCCCCGCCTGCGCAGGGGTAGCCATCCCCCCTGACAATGAAAGTCAGGGGGGAACGACCAATCGATCATGCGGCACAACGGGGGTTGGCTAGCAATGTAGCGCAGCCATGATGCCCACGGCCAACTGATGCCCGTGGCCTTGGGATCCGAAGTGCTCAGCGCGGGGGCCAGCTCCAAGGGGGCCAGTAGATCTTGCCAGCGCTGCTGGAAAGCCCTCTCAGGGCAAATTGGACGGGCGAATGGAAGGCCCGTGGTCGCGGTGTACTTCAGCCCCCAGAGGGTGTACACTTCCGAGAGCGTGCGCCAAGCGGATTTGGGCGCACGCAGGTTGAGGATGAGCTCGCAACACTCATCGGGGGGGAGCACCTCGGAGGCGTACTTGGCGATTGCCCCCTGCTGTATCTCTCATACACAGCTTGGTTGGGCCAAGCGCACGGCCACCGCAAATTGGCGGCGGGCGTGTGGAGAGGAGATGGCCCATTCCGCTATGAGCTCCCCAACAAGATCCCCGTCCCGGAGGCTAACAGCACTAGCCAAATGGACGAGGTGGGTGGTTAGTTGCGCAACGCGGGTTTGCGATCTAGGCATGATGAAGCTACAACAATGAACTACGAAGCGAAATTTGGCAATGCATACCTCTAGGGGAAGATGCCCGTAGACCCACCGAGCATTCAGGCAAGGAACAAATACCAAAATGGGACCCTAGGCATGGCCACAATGCACAAATCAAACGGGAGAATGGGGACGCCAACGTTGAAAAGTCATACAACGCTGCGTCTGAACTACAAGAAACAGCACGCTTGCAAGAGGATACGAAAAGTTCGAAATATGTACACCTAGTGGAAGGTGGCACCAACGGCTCACAAGATGTCAACATGGCCCCGATGGGAAAGACAAGCCTTGGACGCGTTATACATGCAAGAAAGAGACAAAAAACATCAGTTACGAACTTGGAAACTCATGGTGATGGATCTGGTTATCTGGCCTGCGACACTTGTTCCAGTGGTGTTCCCAACGAGATTGTTCCGGCGGGAATTGTTCCCATTGGGAATATTCTAGTCGGGAACAACATTGGGTTTCAAACGCGTACCAAGGGCGTGCCCCCCCCCCGCGCAAAGGAGGCAACACACCATGAGGGGTGACGCCCCCCCCCCCCCTCCAAAGCCCCGACCCCGGCAACACAGCCTAGTGCACGAAGCGGCGGGCCACCACACCACTGCGAGGGGCACCCATGCTGCACCACCTTGGCCCAGCCCAACCATGCAACCCCCCGTTTTTGTCACCGGCATGGCACACCAAGCAGTGCGCTGGACGACACAGAGGGGAGGGACGCTGGACGTCGCCGTCAACATCACCGTCCACCTGATTCTAAGCGGTTTCCCACCCTCCCCAGGGGTGGTCTTGCATCAGGACGCCAACGTGCTGCACCTCCGGGTGGAGCGCCCCATCGCGGCCGCAGGCGCACCGTCGCAGCCACCGTCAGCTCCGTGGAGTCGGAGGGGGGGGGGGGCTCCGGGCCACGGGCCAGTGGAGGCCCACAAGGGGGACGCGTCGGCGGGAGGCAGCTGGTTCTGGACAGGCCTAGCGCCCCTACAGAGCCGTGTGGTGCACACGGTCGAGTGACACTCACGCCAACCCCGTTGACCCTCCGCTAACCCTACAATGACCCGCCGATGAGCCCCACCACTTTCGCTCCCTCTGCCTCCCTGGGGGGCCATGGGGGTCCAGCGGACGCTGTGTTGGGCGGGGAATGGCCTGCGCGTTACGCCAGCGGTCGTCCACTCCGCGTGTCCCGGCATTGGGGGTCATAGGTGCCCCTGTGAGGTTCGAGGGTTAGCGGGGTAGGTCCACAGCCCCTGCTGCAGGTGGTGATGGACCGGGTCCGGTGGCGCTAGATTAGGTGGGTTCCTGTTGGGCTTGGCCTTGGCGACTTCCAGCGGTGCCATTACTATGCATTCCCATACGCGTCGCACTGTGCTGGGCCACGGCTGGCGTTCCGGTCACCCGGGTCGGCGGTGGCATCCTAGGCTCGTCGTCCACCTCGTATGGGGTCACGTTAGATTCTCCGGGGTGTCACCGCTGCGGGGGGAGCCCAGGTACCGCGGGTCCCCCTGTGTGTGGGTGTGCTGGGCCGGCGGGGCCGGGGAGGCGCCCTCAGGGCCGCGTCGGCTTCGCAAGGGGAGGGGGGTGCCTGTGCGCGCCCAGCCGGGCGGGGGTCGCACTGTAGGACAGGCCATAGGGGGGGGGTGGCCTGTGCGGGTCCAGCCGGGCGGGGGTCGCCCTGTGGGACGGGCCATAGATCCTTCGGCGTCCTTTCCTCTGGGCGCCGCTGAGGAAGAATAGGGGGGGGGGGCTCCGCCGCTTCTGCGAGGGCTGGGGCTGCAGCAGTCTCGGTATCGGGGGTCAGACGCGCCCTTCTGAGGTTTAAGGGTCAGCGAGGTAGGTCCAGTGCCCCTGTGTTAGGTGATTGTGGACCTGATTGTGGTGGCGCCGGGTTAGGTGGGCTCCTGTTTGGCTTGGCCTCGGCGACTTCTAGAAGTACCGCTATCTTTCCTTCCAATACACGTCGCACTCTGGCGGGCCGCGGCTGGGGTGCGGGTTAGCCGGGTCAGCGGTGGCATCCTAGGCTCGGCGCCCACCTTTCGTGCAGGTCATGTTGGATTCTACCGGGTGTCCCGGCTCGTGGAGGGTCTCAGGTCGCACGGACCCCCTGTGTGTGGGTGTGATGGGCCGGCGGGGCCGGGGAGGTGCCCTCGCGTGCCGCATCGGGTTCGCAGGGGTGGTGCCTGTGCGGGCCCGGCCGGGCGGGGGTCGCCCTGTGGGACGGGCCCTAGATAGTTCGGCGTCCTGTCCTCCGGGCGCTGCCTAGGAAACAGGGGGAGGGGGGGGGGGGGGCTTAGGTCCTCCACCGCTTCTGCGATGGTTGGCGCTGCGGCAGCGGCCGCGGCCGGTAGCGCCAACGGTGGAGAGCGTTCCGCAGAGGCAGGGGCAGCCACCAGTTGGCGTCGGGGTCCACGATGCGCAGCATTACCCCCCCCCCCCCTCGAGGAACGTAGGCCAACCAGGCACGCTCGGACCACCCCGCGCAGATGATGACGCGGAGGAGCGGCTTATGCTCCTCCTTGGCCATCTAGCCCCCCGGGGGCACCTCCCTGTGGCCCCCGTCCCGGCGGAGGAGGAGGTCGTCAAAGGTGCCGTTCCATCGTTGGCCGGGGCTGGTTCTTGCGTTGGCCCAATCGAGCCAACCAACGATCTTCATAACCGCCGGGAGGGGCAAATTGCGGAGGGGGTCAGGCATGGCTCCCCAATCCGGCTCCCTCTCGTTGGGGCCCACGGCCCTATAAATCCACCCTGCCGGCCCCGCCTAGGGCTCCTCCTCAACGGGGGCACGGGCCCGTTCGGGGGCGGGGGCCGGCGGGGCGCCCCCCCAAGGTGGCTGGTGGCGGGGAGCCTTGGAGGGGGGCGCCTGGCTGGGTCCATGTTGTACAAGGTGTGGGGGTGGTGCTGGGCGTGGTGCGCGGGCATGCGTTGGTTGCCGGGGGGCACGCACTGCACCGCCTTGAGGGAGGCGTCCGCTCCGTGACTACCCCCCTCCCCCTTCCCTAGCTGCTTGCACCCTTTGCCCTTCCCTTGCCCCCTTCGTCCTTACCTCGCCCTCCCTGATGTTGGGGGTCGTGGCGTCCCCCTCCGTCTCCCCCGCGTCCGTGTCCTTTCGCTTTCCGTTGTCCCTTCCCTCCATTCCCACTATCCGTTCCCTTGCCCCCCGTCCCTCCCATGCCCCTTGGTTCCGCTGCCCTTTCCCTACCCAATCCTTCCCTTGGCGGCCTGCCGCCTAGCCGCCATCCCCAAGCCCCCCCCCCCACCCCCACCGGTCCTGGACCTGATGGCGCTCGCCCAATTGTCGCTGCATCTGAGGCAGTATGACGGTGGCTGCCTGGGCGTGTGGGGTGGGGGGGGGGGGGGAAGGCGGCCCGCGGGCGCCTGTGGTGTCCCGTTGCCGCCCCGTGGGGAACGGGGCCCAAGCGTCGGGGCGGTGCCCCCGACGTCGCCGTCCTCGCTGCCACGGTCGCCTCAGGCTGCTGCCGGGGGCCTCGTTGCGGCCGGCGGCGCCAGGTGCCCGCTGCGCTGCGGCCACGGTTTAGGGGGGGTGATGCGGTTGTGGCCCGGCTGGACGTGAAGCGGTATTTGTCCCGCTCCCTGCCGGTCACCCGTGCCCCCCCGTCTTGCCCCCACTCCCAGTCTGCGCCCCCCTGTGCCTCTCGAGGTGGCGTGCCAAGGGCCTACGAATCCGCGGACACCGGCTCCGGGGGCCCTAACGGGGCGGCAGGGGCCGCAACGGAGATGGCGGCCTCGGCGGGCGACTGCTCGGGGGCCTGCGGCTCGGAGGGGGGCGGGACCGCGGCGGCGGCCTGCGCCAGGCGTCGCCCCTCCCGTTCCGTTGGGGCTGCCCCCTCTGGCGCCAGGGAGACGGGGGAGCGGGAGCGGGAGCGGCGGTGGAGGCGGTCGTCCCGGTGGGGGGAGCCGTTAGTGTCGCACATGTGTGACTGCGGCGACGCTAACAAGCAAATGAAGTGTCGTTGACGTGTTCCGCCACGTAGTACCTTTTACGTTGTCCAGCCAAATGAAATGGTGGTAGGGCTTGTGCTAAGAGGGCAAGTTGGCTGGTTTTGAGGGAAAACACTGGTGTCCCTCAATAATAGGCCACAACGAACAATCATCCGGGCCTATATCTCCAACATATCGTTTCGATAACAAAGATAAGATGGGATGGGGGGGGATAATTTCTTAGGCCACACTAAATGCACACCCCCCTACCCACAGGCTGGGCTCCACGCCGCCATCCTGTACCCCCCCCAAAAAAAACAGGGTATGAATTTTGCACCTAGGGGACCCCTTGCTCTTGAGAGGAAAAAATGAGTATCTCTATTTTCCTAAAATGCCATTGTCATGTGACCACATCGTAGTTGTTAAAACACAATAAGCATGTATGCATACTGGAAAAGTAGAGGAAGAATGCATGTTTCAGCAATATAACAAACCTTTCAGTGTTACACACAAATGTATCAACGTGCGAAGCAATGCAGTGTAAGAAGTAGGGCAGCACACACTTGGCAAGGGTTGCTGCACCCTGTGTGTGCCCAAAAAACTGTCAATTGACAGTCACTCAAATTCATGCATCATAATCAAGGTCTCTATTTGCGGTTAATTAGACCTCTGGGCAAAATTTGATCCAGCTTTGCAAAAATGTGAAAACGAATCGTGTATTCCAAGAAATACCTGAACCTGGGCGAAATTTCTTCCAGCTTTAGTAAAACACCAAAAAACAGTGCTCAAGACGTCAATGGTATCTGCAGAGACATCGCACAACCCCATTGTGACGTGTGACAGGGAAAACATACAACGCAGCAGTCACAGCACACACCACTGTCACTCTATCGCCGCTTCCTCAGGCCAGGTGCCTTTGGTTTGGCACGCTTACCAGGAAACCGCCCACCATTTGCCTGTCCTGCTTGGTCACCAGACATCTCACCGATAGCGCTACCAGTGGCACCACGTCCATTCTGTGTCTGCTGGGACGGTGTGAAGTGGGCTGCAAACGTGCCCAGCGCCTTGTTGGGTGGAGGCTTTGCACCAGGCTTGGAGCTCTGCTGTAAGGGGCTTGCTCCAGCCTTTGACTTTTTAGCCTTGGCGGGGGTGCCCTCCGCTTGCTTGCCGGTTGCCTTTTGGGGGAGGGGGGGGGGGGGCTTTTTGGATTCACCGTCCTCTTCCTTTGGTTGGGTGGCCTCCTCTTCTTGCTCTACATACCTCCTTCCCGTACAATCTACTGGAAACCCATCAGCAAGGTCTTCACACACTCGGTCCCACTAGATTGGTGCCACAGTGTCGCAGTTCGACACAGCAGCCCTCAAATCAGTAACAAATGACTCAAGAATAGACTTCTCCTCACACAGGTATGCAACTGCAATGTTGACAGGAAACAAGCTCTGAATGGACAGGGCTGCAGAAAAATCTGGCTGCTGTGTGCAGACGATTACCCATGTACTATTCTGCCGAATCAAATCCAAAGCATACAACAAATAGCAGAACACTTCGACAGGAATGGCAGTCGTCAGTGGGCCCTGGATATAAGACAGGTTTCGAGGTAGGCGTGCCGAAAATTGATGCAGACTACACAATGCAAGAGCAGTCTGTCCCATGCTGTACAGTGCTGATGGTTTGGACAGGTTGTACACACAGACATTAGCATGAAAAAATTCCTCAGCACAGGCAGCGTTCAGGTTGCTAACACGGGCCCGAACATCACCAGTCTCACCAGTGACTGCCACCAAAATACCATTCAACACAAATTGTGCCACAATATTGTGCAGTGCCAAGGTGCACATACGTGGGACCTCAATCAGGATGCAAAGAAATGGCAGTGCACTAATAAAGCTGGGAACAGGGCAGCCTGCCCACAAAGGGAGTAGCTCAACTCTACCCTCCTCCTTCAGAACTTTCCCTGTGTCTGTCTCAATAATGGTGTCACCCAACTTAAGACTCATATGCCCACCGTCAGCCTTTTCAATATTTGGTGTCACGCGGCGCTTGCGAAGCTTGACGCGTACCCTTGGTAAAGGTCGGAGGTCCAAAAGACTGCCTTGACAACAGAAGCCCACGGTGGCCAAGGTGACTCGGTAATCCACACTCAGCTGCCATACAGGACCCGGATATGGGCCATAATACGACATTGTTATTTGCACATGGTCACAGTACCCAGATTTGCTGCAGAGGGTATACACAGGACCCAAATGAGACACTTCAAAAATGGTATGCTTATGAACGAGAATCGAGGGACCTGGGCGAAATTTAGCCCAGCTCAGCGCCAGCAACGAAATAAACATGTCGAAATCACTACCACTGACAGTGCAGAATAATGCAGAAAAAGTCGGCATACCCCTCGACTCGTGCACAAACCCCTCTGTGACTGCATCCGGATGGAGCACATGCCAGCTCCACAACTGCTCAACTGTGGCCAACTTTATTTCACGTTTGATACCCAGTATTGAGCTTTTAGTACCCGACATGTAGACGACAATGCCTGATAGTCTGTCTGGCATCAATCCTTCGCACTCTTTGAAAACCCCAAGCGCCGGTTCAACATCTCGCTTCTCCATCCCATAGACTGCGTCAACACCAGGCTGCCCAATGAATTTGACAGTCTTGCCCAACCCTGCCCAATGCCTACATACAGTAGTGACCTTTAGACGGCAAGAGAAAGGTAAAAATACAGGCCTACAGTAAGGTATAACGAATACAGTCGAAACGTTGAACAGACCACATTGCCTTCATCAGCTGTAATACCAATTTCAGCCAACATGTTCTGAGTATGGGTGAGCAGGGGGGCATCTGGATCCTCCGCAATATGGTCTAGTAAGAGTGCCATCCGCTCACTGGTTGTTGACACACTACTGCTTGTGGTCTGCACTTGATGAAGCCCTGCTAGCTTTCTCCGTATCGGCAAAGGAGTGTTCCCAGAATTCCAGGTCATTCTATGGAAATCTCTCAAAATGTTGGTACACCGCCCGAAAACCTGGCCAATGATGAAGATCATCTCAGTGGAAGTGAGGGACCTCCTGCTGTTGAAGCCCCTGCACCAAAACCACAGCCCAAACCGGCCGCCAAACCGAAGCCAAAGCCCAAATCGAACGGACAGGCAAACATGAATCTTGCAGATTACGTCACTGCCACAAAACGCATTCGTGTCCGATGGGATCAGATCCTGATTGATAGAGATCGCTCTGAAGGCCAGGTTCGTGGGCTGAACCCCGACCGAGTCCAGGCGTGCTATGATGATTTATTACGGGCACCACTCCTGATTGTATTGATGATTTACTGCTGGTACCTGGCGTGCGTATGTTCTGCCCTGTCCTGTTTCAATTTTACTCGATCTTCGGTGCCATTTGATTTTACTCTGTACTACCTGTCACTCCGTGTACAGCTGGGTTTTGGTATGCCATTGGGGCCGAGCACATCTACACGGCTGCTATGCAACATCGCAAGGAAAAGGACGCCAAAAATCACCCCCTGCCTACATGGACCAGAAAGGGCCAGGAATGTCCAGGAATTGGACCAGGAAGGTAACAAAACAGCAGGTGCACAGTGCAGACATGGTGATATCCAGGTGCTAAGACAGAGATATTAGCCAAATCAGATCAAATTTATAGAACCAAGGTTCAAAAACACAAACTGCTGTCCAGCAGGGATGAGACAGTGATGAAGGATGCCAAATTCACGGTAACTAAAAAACTGGGCGAAATTTCGCCCAGCTTTGGTAGGAACAGATAATAACAGGCTGAAAATCATGACAGTCGGGCGCCTGGGCGAAATTTCGCCCGGAAGCACAATATCAAATAAAGCAGTCAAATCAGTCCCAACCCCGTGTACTCCGTCCCAACTCCTCTTCCTCATCCAGCACTTCCAGGGACGAGTCACTGCGCACCTCTTCTGGGCCCTCACTGCCACTGTCAAAATAATTGAAATCATCTACCACCGGTACAGCAGCAGGCATGGGGAGGAGGGCGGGGGGTTTTGGGGGGGGTCTGGGAGGGGGGGAGGGGGCTGAGGGGACGACCACCGGCACACCGCGTGCTGGGGGTTTGGCGGCTTGTTTTGCAGCTAGTTCTGGAGCTGTGTTGATACTCTGGTAGTGTGCACTTCGTTGCCTTTGATCAACATTGTAGCGCTTCTGACTGTATGCATTCAGAAAATCCTCAACACCATTGGGTATTTTGGTCTTGGCAATCAGACACCGTAGGCTATGCCGAACAAGGCTCAAAAATTGCTGCTCTGTAACCCTTGTACGCGACAACACTCCCGGAAATTGCATGCGGGGGGCTTCATCAAGACGTTCAACCACACACTTATCCTCTTCCAGGACGACAATGGAGAACCAAGGATGTGAGATGTTCTAAATGAACAAACGCACGTGCTTTGTGTACTTGTCCACGGACTTCTGCGTCAGGACACCCAGGCATTTTTTCTCTTCTGGAAGTGTGGGGGGGAGAGTTAAAAAAATATCAGTTGGCTGCTGCACCGATTGCGCATTAGGAAACCTCCCTTGACCGCATGAGTAGGCGACTAAGCATTGCCTTGGCGTACTCCTCAGAAAACAGGCAACCAAGTGCCCGGGTGTGCCAGTCGGACCAGAAAACCAGTGCTACAGTATTGGTGAGCACGTATTCAGTGCTCAGCCACTTTTCAGAGGGTATGATATTCATCATCAAGACAGTACTCATTCCAATGCATTCTTTTGTAGCTGCACTGGAATTCAGAGAGCGACCGTTCCAGTTACATTCACGCACAAGAACACCTAGTGCCAGAAGTGCTGGGCAGTACGAATACAACAGGGCCTTCAGGGGTAACATACATTTCAGACCTAGTCTTTGAAAATCAGACAACTCAGCAAGATTACCCATAAGGACCTGGGTAGTACTATCAAGCCGTGCTTTGGTGGTAGCTGTAGCCAGGAACAAACCAACAATGGTTTTTTCCATGTGACGCAGTTTGACTTTCATGGGCACCACAGCTCCAACGTTCAGGTCCCAACCCTGCTCAAGAGTTTTAATAATAGGGGCAAATGCCTTGTACGTTCTTTCCACAGAATACTTATATGGGTGCCAGACACCGTAAAGCAAGGAAAGTCCCAACAGGAACTGGTCTACGTGCCAGGGGGCATAGCTTGCTCCGAACGACATTTTCAGGAGTGCGTAAAAGATCTTCATGTCAATCAAAAACGGTACAGTCCGTCTCGCCTTCACCTGCAAGCATTCTAGCCCCGTGACAAACTCCAACACCTCAACATGACTTCGGCATTTCAGGGGTGATAACAGAAAGGGCCTCCAGTTGAGGGATACCACAGCATTGCGAGCATAGTCTAGAGGTCGGCAGAATAGGCCCATCCGGGGCGGTACTTCTTTGCAACAGCAACCCAACACAGCGAACTAGGTAGTCGGCAACCCCGGGTATACATTGTGCAACAAAATCCAAACCGGGCAGACCGTGGTACTGGGGCAGCTCAGTACTGTGCAACACACCAACAGCAGGCACATTCAAAGTCTTATCAGGGCTATGGGGGTCGACCCCATTGATGTAGCGACGGTAATTGTCGAACCACAGGGTAATTTGCTGTCTCTCACATGAATCCCATAGGTGTGAAGCTTGAACACTGGCCTGGGCCGAGATAGTAGGGGCATTGATAGTGCATTCCCCTGCCATTGCCAGCTTACGGCGGATGGACTGGGTCATTGTACCGCGATATGAGGCTCTAGTGGCTCTCTCTGCACAGGGATATGTCAGCACTCGCACAATGTTATACAATGAGAAAACTTGCTTCTACAGGACCAACGACCATCTTGGTACACGACTAGAACTGAAGGAAGCCTCCACATGCCCAAAATTACGTCTAGTCTTTCTATTGTGACGCAAATACGGTGCCAGCTGCAGCAGCGGCAGTGTCCTCCCCTTGTTCAATGCCACCCAAATGAGAGCCTTCGGGGTATGAACGCGAGTACCCCCCACGGCTGTTTGAAGAAAGCGCACATCAATCATGTGTGACAGCCACATTGGCAGAAGCAACCCTAAGAGTCAGTGAACAGAACCCAACAGAGGTACCACCCTGTAGGTAAAAGGTGTCAAAGCAAGCTGGAAGAAATTTCCCCGGGGTTCAACTTTATCGACTGGTGGGCCTAAGCGACACGCAGGCAGAGGGCAACATATCATGCACAGCACAATGAAATAGGCAACAGGGGGGGGGGCAGGAAGAAATTTCGCCCACGATCACTGATTGGTGTTTTTGAGCTATATATTTTGCAGAACAGGCAGAGTTGAGCGAAATTTCACCCAGGGTCATCAAGACATCAAAATATGTATACCTTTTTTGCTATCCGGGGGGGCTGGGAAAATTTTCACCCAGGTTTTGCTAAATTGGCAAATAGAGACAGTGAATTTGAGTGTCAAAGTGTGTATGCATAGTACACGCAATAAATGTACAGCTATTCATCACGACGTATTACAGTATAGGCGACACATGGAAAATATAGGCGGAAAAACAAGACACAGAAAAGTCAACAAAGTGCACATGTTTGGGTTGTAAGGGGCGGGTAGTTAGCGTGGCCTAAGTATTTGGTGCATTTTGATGTGCCGAATTCAAAAATGAACGAGTTTCGGCTCAATTAGAAGATATATTGGAGAATTTGCCACTTGGTGATAAAAAGGTCATATTTTGCTCTATGTCTTTGCGAGTTGTAAACGGGGGAAATTCTCTAATAGTTCCTCTTGATGAGCATTTTTTGGATTCAACACATCAAAATGCACAAATTTGTATGCCCCTCTTCCTGGTCGGAACCATATGTTGGAGCACGGGCCCAGCACCATGAAACCCGTGCACATAGTACAGGACAAGCTTTATGGGCAGATGCTGAAATGCCCTAGTTGGGCGGCTGCATAGCTTTCCAAAACGGCCATTTCTTGGAGATTTCAAAAAGGTACAATGTAGCCCCCCCTCCGTAACAACATTTCTGACAAAAGCAGCAAAAGCCCGAAAAGTGCGGACTTCACGTCGGAATCACCCCCCCCCCTGTCATACGCCCATATATATGGAGGGAACATGTGTTCCTTTGGTACCGATGACAAAACACAGACTTCTAAATGAGGTCCCCTGCGTCTTCGGGGCTAGGTTGTGCGGCCTTCGGGGTGGCTTTATATAGGTCCCAAAGAAAATGAAGGGACTTGCTATCCCAATGTTATATTGCTTGTTTGTTGTTGTAAGATCCCCCTAGAGTCTAAGGGTTCTCAGGGTAACAAGCAGGAAGAGGACATTCCTTACCCCAAGTCAACAGTGTCGGCTAGACCTCATCATCAGAACGTGGCCGTGTCAATAGCCGGGCCCTGGATGTGTCGTGCAATGCTGCACATAGCCTCGATGGACACAAAATAGAAGCATGGCGGGTGCAATGAAGTGAATGACATTCATAGCATGGTATGTGGGGTGTGCCATCACAAAAGTCCAATGACTCACGGGGGGTTGCATATTTGGGTGCAGGGTACAACCCAGCCACAGCCCAATGCATTGCTGTGGTTGGGGTGGGGAGGCACATTTCAAACTACTCTAGTGCAAAGCACCCTTTGCCAATTCATGCAACAACCACACTCTATCGTCTGGCAATTGCATCTTGCCATTGACCGTGCGTCTAGACAAGGCACAATGCAACATCAAAAGACATACCGGATAGCAACTCACATTCTCTCCGTGCTTTTTAAACATGGAAGACAAGGGTTTGATTGCAAAAACAATACTACCAGAAGCATAGAAAAACTTCACCCACTTCGTTTACTCATGTGTTTGAATGTCTTCTTGTTGGGCGATCGAACCCTCAATCTCCGACTCCTCCATGTTTGCACCAACTGTTGGTGGCTGATTACATAGGGGGTCAAACTTGAAGCAAATGTATTCACGTGCTAGGGCAATCAACAATAAGCAAGGCACCCAATGTAAATTGGGGAAAATACATACCTTTGCCACAAGACTGGTGCAAAAAGCCATATCAATGGATGTCGTTTGCAAAGTGTGGTGCACCCACGAGTCAACCACCACTTGTCTACGCTGCTGCCCGGCCACGACACATTCCACAAAGAATTGTGGACAACCCATGGCACTCCCATTATGTCCCAATGCATAGTCAGATCGTTTCTAGCTCTCCACCAGTAAAATACCACAATGTTTGCACAGCCCGTGATCTAGTTGTTAGAAGTGAGGTCGTTGAAATGGTGTGCTTCCACCTCATATTTTTGAGTAGACAATCTTGGAACCGCGACATGTAGTGCCGACTCCCAATCGTCAGCGAGCGGTGCCTCGACCTCTTGCAAGGACACAACCCTTGCCGTCTCCGGGGTCCCCAACAGTCAATGCGGAGACGAACTCAAAGTGGCTATGTAACCCCTAGGTCGTCAATGCCAAGTGCGGGGGCAACATGGGAAGTGGTTTCTAACCCCTACCTTCTTGGGGGACTAGGTGTGGGCAAAGTGGCTACATAACACTTGTTGTCTCGGTGTCGCATCTGTGGGGAAACTGCCTACAAAACCCGTGCCCACTTGGGGGTCCCTAGCGCGGAGCATGTGTACAAAATGCGAACTAGCTACTTCACCCCTACCGTGTTGGGGACCCACGTGTGGGCAAAGTGGCTACATACCTCTTGCCGTCTCGGGTGTCCCTAGCCCCCAATGCGAGGACAAAATCAGAAATGGGTGCTTGAACCTTGGGGGGGGGGGGACAATTCGGAGTGTCAAAAAGCGTGACGCAAAAAAAAAACAAAGCACAAAAAAAGCAGCACCCACAGGGCAGTGCGACACATGTTCATCCCAAGCAAAGGTAGCCACATTCAGTAGCACTCACGGCTTCCATTACACAACATTGAACCCGCCCTCGTCGTCTCCATTAATGTAGTTGATGCCTCAGGGCTATCAATGGTGGTGTTCTCCACCCGGCAACACCGGTGCCACTCATTTTGAAAAGCACCATCCCCCATGGAAGAGTGCCATTCCGTGAAACCCCGCATAGCATGGCACATCTCAACCAAATTGGCGGGATTGAAAACGCGGAACTGCTTGTAGAAATTCCAGTGCCCAAGGTCGTGCGCTATGACAGACCTACATGCAGCAAAACCCTAAAAGCCCGATGGCCACCTTAGACAAAAAGGTCTCTTACATGTTTTATGTGTGACGGCCGGGTGATGTGCCTATCACCGGTGCACTTCCTGTGAGATACTATCTTTTGACATGCGGAGCACCACGTGTTGTCAGCACCACTTCGAATGTAACACGAGGAAAATGAAGTGCCCTTGATGCTAGGGTGGTCTTAGACGTGTAATCTAGTCTCACCTTTTTTTTCTCTGGTTCTTGCATACCACCTACATTTTCCGAGTCCTCCTCTTGCAATTCCGGAGAACAGTCATCCTCATGTTTATCTTCTTCAGCAACTGTCGGGCGTGTGATGAACTTGTCCATGTATGGAACAAAGAAAAACAATGCAAAACAAGGGTGACAAGGGATGCAAAGAAGCACAAAAAAGCGCAAAAAAACCAAAAAGTGAAAAAAAGCTATAAGCCTAAAGCGCAAAAAGGCGCATTTGTGCCCCCCCCCCCTCCACAGCTTGAGCCCTGCCGTCTTGGGGGGCTGCATGTGGGCAATATTGCTACATAAACCTTGCCGTCTTGCGGTCCCGTAGCGCCAAGCACGCGAACAAAGTCACAAGTGGGTACTTGACCCCACTACTTCGAGGGCCTGCAAGTGGGCAAAGTCACATGCATCTGTAATGCCCAGCCGATGTCCATAAAGAATGCCGAGAATATGGAGATGAAAATTGCACATTAGAATGATGGACCGAGCCTGCCCAAAGGCATGTATGGAGCCATACAAAGTGTTCCTCGTGCCTCCACCAAGCTTGTCCGCTGACCCGGGATGCATAAAAAGGGGCCAACGTCTCCCGGAGGGGTAAAGCATGTTGGGGGAACGAGCACAACGACAGGTTACCTTAACGACCACTTTCACAAACAATTGTGCAGCAGCTCTTTTCCGCGCACCTTGCGTGGGGCTTCCCGCGCCCTGTTGTGGGCAGCGGGCACGGGCAGCCTACACGTAGCTTCCCCTGCACTCGCCCACACACTTTGCTTGATGATTTGGAACCCCAAGAACCCATCTATGCACCCAAAGAGTGAGGAAACGGATAGTTTGCACCCCAAGGTGCAAGAGTTCCTAAACCGAAATGCCCATCTATGCACCAGAAGCGTGGGATAAAAGATGCTATGCACCGTAATGTGCATTAGTTTCGGCCGCACAAACAAACATTTAAGCACCTAAATGATGAGCACACGAGGAGTTGGCACCCAAAAACGCACCAAGTTTGCGTCTAAAGGGTGTGTTGGTGGATAGTGTGCACAAGTTGCATAAATTGGTACCCCAACACACCCATCTATGCCCTCGAAGGGTGAGTTGACGGATAACTTACATCCCCAGGTGCATGAGTTTCTACCCAAAAACACCCATCTATGCACCAAAAAGTGGGTTGGAGGACAACATGAACCCCAACTTGGACGGCTTTCATCCCAAAACATCTATGCACCAAAAAAGGTGAGTTGACAAATCGCTTGCACTGCAATGTGCTTGAGTTGGTACCCTAAAACACCCATCTGTGCACCAAAAGGGTGGGTGAGGGATAGTCTATATCCCAAGGTGCATGAGTTGTTGCCCCAAAAGATCCATCTATGCATAACAATATGGAGTTTACGGATTATTCTGTACCCGAAGGTGCATGTGTTTCTCCCCCAAAGACCCAATCAATGCAGCAAAAGGGCGAGTTGATAGATAGTTCCCACCCCGAGGTGCATGAGTTTCTGCCCCGAAATACCCAAGGATTCACCAAAAGGGTGAGTTGACACATGGTTTACGTCGCAAGGGGCATGATTTCCTACCCCCAACCACACATCTATGCAGCAAAAGAGCTAGTTGAAGGATCATCTACACCACAGGGTGCATGAGTTTCCGTGGCAAAACACCCATCTATGCACCAAAAGGGAGAGTTCACGGACAGTCTACAATAATCACACGGGCATGGGTTTCACCGGCACAACATCCGTCTATGCACCGAAAGGGAGAGGGAGGATCCACAACCAAAGACGCATCACTTTCTACCTCAAAACATCTGCGAAAGTAGCAAAAGGGTGAATTGATGGATAATCTACACGCCAAGGTTCACGAGATTCTACCACAAAAGACCCTTCCGTGCACCTAAATGGTGGGTTGACGGATAATCTTACCCCCAAAGTGAATGAGCTTATGTCAAAAAAAAGAGGTTGATGCACCAAAAGCGTTAGTTGACGACTGGTGTGCACCCTCGTGCATGAGTTTCCGCGCAAAAACGGAGGTCTATCAAAAAAGGGGGGGGGGTTGACGGACGGTCCGCACCGCGAGGTGCATGAGGTTCTATCCGAAGAGCACCTTTCCATGCACCAAGGGTGAGTTGACATGTAGTCTCGGACCCAAGGAGCTCCGGTGCCGACCCCGAAAAAACCATCCATTGACCAAAAGGGGAAAAAAACCCATCTATGCAACAACAGGGTGAGTGGAGGGCAGCGCCCTAGGCTCCATGAGTTTCCATTCCCCAAAAATCCATCTAGTTACTAAAGGGGTGAGTTGACGTATACTCTCCACCCAAAAGAGCATGAATTTCTATCGTAAAACATCCATTTGTCCAAAAGGTCCAATATAAAATACCTATCTATGGACCACGGTGATGAGTTGACGCATAGTGCACACCCGAACGAGCATCACTTTCTACGCCAAAACAACAATCGATAAACCGAGATGTTCGGATAACAGCGGTTTGCCCCCACAATGCATGGGTATGCACCCCGAAGCACACATCTGTGAAGCAACAACGTGAGTTGGTGGACAACAAGCACCCCAAGGTGCATAACCTTTTGCCCCAAAACACCCATGTATGCCCCAAAATGGTGAGTTGATGGAGACTCTAGATCGCAAATATCATGAATGTCCACCCCCAAAACAACCCTTTACACACTAAAAGGGTTAGTTGAAGAATAGTAAGCACGGCAAGGTGAATGAGTTTTGGCGACGGAACGGCCGTTTGTATGTGCAACAAAAGGCTGATTGGACAGACACTCCATATCCCATCGTGCATGAGTATTGGCCCAGGACATTCCCAGGAGAGAATAATGTAAAACCCAAGGTGCATGCAGTTCTACCCCACAATACCCGTCTATGCACCAAAAGGGTGAGTTGACGGATGGCTGGACCCGAAGGTGCATGAGTTTCTACCCGCAAAACACCAAAGGCGCTCAAGTGCCGACTTACAAATAACCATCCATTTACCAAAAGGGTGTGTTGACCCATGCAGCCCACGGAGCGTGTGTTTCTACCCCAAAAAACGAAGAAGGTGAGGTGACACGTGCACCATAAGCTTCATGAGTTCCACCCAAAAGACCTATTTATGCACCAAACGGGTGAATTGACGTACCCTCTACACCCAAAAGAAAATGAACTTCAGTCGCAAAACACCTGTCTACGCACCAAAGGGGTGAGTTAACGGATAATTCATAGCCCAAGGTGCATGAGTGTCTACTCCTGAACATGCATCTTTGGACCAAAATGGTGAGTTGACGGATAGTTGGCCCCGCATGGTACACAACTCTCGGCGGCTAAGAAACCATCCGTGCACCGAAAAAGAGACTTGGGAGACACTCCACAAGCGTGCACCAGGAAAAGAGAAGTTGGTGGACAATCTACACCCCAAGGTGCATTTTTTACGCACAAAAAGGGTGAGTTGAAGAAAAGTTTGCATGGCAAGGGGCATGTGTTTTGGCGGCCAAGCAACAGTCTATGCAGCCAATGGGTGGCTTGACGGATACCCACACCCGCAAGGTGCACGAAAGTCTGCGCCAAAACACACCTCCATGCACCAAACCGGTTCTTTGACAAATAAGGTACACCCCAAAGAGCATAAGCTTCTACCCCAAACCACGGTTGCGTTCACGGATAATCTACACCCCAAGGTGCGTGACGGTTGAACCAAAATGCCCAATCTTCACTAAAACACCCATCTATGGACCAAAAGGGTGAGTTCACAGATAATCTACAACACAAGGTGCATGAGTTTTTACACCCTAAACCCCTTTCTATGCAACCAAATGGTGAGCTCACAAATAGGCTGCGGCCCAAGGAGCTCCAGTGCCGGCCCACAAAGAACAATCCATTCACCCAAAGGGTGTGCAAACGGATGGTTGGCAGCCCATGTGTGTGAGTTTCTACCACAAAAAACACCTATCTAAGCACAAAGAGCCTAAGTTGAGGCCTGCAATGAAGGGTCCATAAGTTTGCACGCCAAAAGACCCCTCTGTGCACCAAAAGGGTGAGTTACCGCATAGTCTACACCGCAAGGCACACACGTCTCTATTCGGAAATACAGATTTATGGACTAAAATGGTTAGGTGACAGAAAGTCAACGCCCGTGGTGCACACGTGTTCCGCACCAAAGAACCCATCTATGCATCAAAGAAGTTAGTTGGCGGACAAGGCAGACACCAAGGTGCATGACCTTCGAATGCGAAACACTCGCTTACACACCGAGAGGGTGAGGTGCCGAGTAGTCTGCCCAGTAACGTGCACGTGTCTTGGCGGCAAAACACCCCTCGGCGTGTCTACCATTGCAACACGCCCCCCACAATCCTAAATTTACCGCTTCTCGACACAACTGCCTCCTAGGGCTTTGGCAGCCTCATGCAGTCTGGTGTGCTGCTCATTGGCTTGCTGGGCACTGCCGGCCCATCCGGCATACCTTCCGGTGTATGCCGATGGGCAATGATTGACGCAGTCCCAGGTGCGCCACACTAGCTACTCTCCTGGGTCCATCATGTTGTTGGTGACCTGACCCTTGAATTCGACCGGCCATGGAACCTTGCCCACTTTCCTGGCCCGCACCCTGACGTAGGCTTTCGGGTTGGAAAGGATGAGGCACATCTAGTGGGTTGGGTGCTGATGAGGACGTCCACCATTCCATGCTGAAGTGTGGCGAGGTCCAACTTCATGTGCACTGTGCGGACCACTTCTTGGAGGAATACCCCTTGCATGCCTCCCATGAGGCCCCGTAGAGCCCGCTCATGTATAGCTGCTACTAGGGCGTAGAAAGCCGTGGGCGCCAGCTTTGAGATGAGGGAGGAGATGGTTATGCCCCGTAGGTTAACCTCCTGAATGGGCTGGTTGGGGTTTTTTAGGAGCAAGGTGACCCGACCGCGCTCGCCCCCTGTGTGTCATACTAGGGGATTGCACATGACGGCGCAAAGGGTCACCTGGTTCGCCTCCGTCAGGTGACGGTACCAGGAGATGTCTATGCAGACATCCGCCTCTGGCACGCGGAGGTCCGGGCCGGTGGACTTTGCCGGATTGTACCTCCCACAGGTGGCGAGGCCGGACATAGTCTATCCCGGTCGGCGGGGCATGCTGTGGCAGGAGCTCCAAGTAACGGTGGAAATGGGCCTAGCGTTCGGGGTCATCTCGGATACGGTGGCTGTGGCCCTGCAACCGCATTCAGCTCGCATACACGGCAGACAAGGTCTCCCTAGGGGTTTAGGAGCGCCTTGCTGTCCAATGGGATTTCGTTGATATCCCGCGGGGGGGCACCGCTGCGCCGTTGCACTTCCCGCCACTGCTCTGGGGTGCACCGGAGGTTGCGTGTCTCATGTGTATGCTGGAGGGCCCGGCGCTCAATATCCCGAAGGCTTTGCTGGCGTTGGGCTTGTCCCACGCCACCAGCCTCCTTTTGAGGGCGTGTCCAACTGCCACTGAGTTGCCCTGCATGCTCTGGGCTGTTGCCGTAAAACGTCCCACGGAGGGGGGCATACTGCGCACCGGGAAAGGCGGCTGGGGGGACTTTGAGGGGGGGTTCTCCTCCGCTGGGCGTGCTTGGAGGCGGTAGTGCCGGAAGCGGAGAGCCCGGATCTTGCACACGGCGTGGGCCCAGTCATAGATGGCCCGTTGCAGGCCTTTTAGCCGTCGGGTTCGGGCGAGTTGGGGGTCGATGTCGCTTCTGCGGAGCACCGAGCTTTGGAAATCGGTCGTATCCGCAAGGGATAGAGCCATTGGGCCCAAGTGGTACTCCGGCGTGCGGGAGACCATGTTGGGGCTCGGTTTCTCCAGCCGGACCACCGGGCGGGCGACGGTGAAGAGGAGGGGGACATGGTGGTCCGACAGAAGGGTGCTTCCTCAGTAGTGGTAGGAAGCTATGGTGAAAGTCGCCTCTCTTTGGCAGGAGACCGTGCTGGTGCGGGAGCGCACAGTCCCTTGGCAGCAGTAGTACGTCTCCTGCAGGACTGGGTGTAGGTCTACTAGGTCCTTGAGGTTGAAGGCCTGCAAAAACGTTCGGTAGATTGTATCATCGGGGTTCCCCGGTCCGCCGGTCGGGCCGCTGAGTTGGTGTCCGTCACCACCACAACGGTCTTGGGGTCCACGATGTACGTGACCTCGCGCCCGATGCCTGCCCACCATTGCACATATGGCCCTTGAAAAATAAATGCCTTTGGCTGAAATACCCTCTATGGTTCAGGAAGAAGCCTCAAGACCTCAATTCACACCCACAGGTAGCAATACAAGCCCACAAGAAGCAATGCAATGCGATCACAGAATCCTGGATAAGCGGCGTCCCCAACAGTACGCGTTTCGGCTTAAATTAAGCCCTCATCAGCTGAAAACAAACAAAAATCAATCCGGCAGGCCCAAAAAATAGACAAATCGACAAATAGCGCCAAAACATATAGCCACAGGAGGAGGCACGCGCGGCATGACCCAATGGGCTGCTGGAGCGCGCGCAAGGCCCAGCGCCTGAACAAGCGCTTAATGTTAGGCAGAGGGCGAAGAATAGCAAAGAGCTTGAGGCCGGGAATGAAGGGTAGTTTGGATTTCAAACCATGCACCACGCTGGACCAACGAAGGGGTAGCGCTGAGTGGTGTACCACCCTTAGGACATGCACAATGGGGCCTATAGTTGAGTGTGGATTTTGCTCGGCTTGGCTCAAAGAGACAATGTGTGAATTTACTGCATCCCTCCCACCACCACTAGCAGCAGAGTCACGGCGGAGTGTAGTGTATTTATGCCTATCATCCCAATCAATAGCTTGTGCCTGGATAACGTGTTTGGGGTAATTGAGAAACAACATTTTTTTTTTGAAAAATAAATGCCTTTGGCTGAAATACCCTCTATGGTTCAGGAAGAAGCCTCAAGACCTCAATTCACACCCACAGGTAGCAATACAAGCCCACAAGAAGCAATGCAATGCGATCACAGAACCCTGGATAAGCGGCGTCCCCAACACTTTCTGAGTGTCTATTTTTTTTCGCTGATGAGGGCTTAATTTAAGCCGAAACGCGTACTGTTGGGGACGCCGCTTATCCAGGATTCTGTGATCGCATTGCATTGCTTCTTGTGGGCTTGTATTGCTACCTGTGGGTGTGAATTGAGGTCTTGAGGCTTCTTCCTGAACCATAGAGGGTATTTCAGCCAAAGGCATTTATTTTTCAAAAGCCCCCACCATTGGTCTCGCTTTACTGCATTTTGTATATATGCACACCGTATTCCTGAGTCCGGGTCTGGGTGTCTATCGCCAGGCCCAAGGGTGGCCAATGGGCACGAACGCAGCGCCTCCATGGGCGCAGCTGACTTTAAGAAGTTACGAACATGCGGGTCGCCTACCGAGTGATTGTTTGCTCTTCCGTTTCTTAGACGATGGACTTATCCTGCACCGCTCTTCTCACACGGTGGTGAAACAACACCTGGATGTGACCTATCCCCAGAATCTCCCATGGTCTTTCGAGGTGACGGATAGGGTGTCGGATATTCATTTTTTGGATGTGCACATCGTGGCGCTTTGCCCCCTCAAAACCTCCGTGTACTGGAAGCCCACACATACGTGCTCCTACATCCGGTGGGATGCGAATGTGCCTAGGCACATTAGAATCACGTGGGTGAGGGGGGAGTTCATTCGCTATATTAGAATTTGCTCTTCTTGCTCTTTTTACAGATTGTGTTGCCAACGACTTATCCGAGCCTTGTTGTTTCTCAATTACCCCAAACACGTTATCCAGGCACAAGCTATTGATTGGGATGATAGGCATAAATACACTACACTCCGCCGTGACTCTGCTGCTAGTGGTGGTGGGAGGGATGCAGTAAATTCACACATTGTCTCTTTGAGCCAAGCCGAGCAAAATCCACACTCAACTATAGGCCCCATTGTGCATGTCCTAAGGGTGGTACACCACTCAGCGCTACCCCTTCGTTGGTCCAGCGTGGTGCATGGTTTGAAATCCAAACTACCCTTCATTCCCGGCCTCAAGCTCTTTGCTATTCTTCGCCCTCTGCCTAACATTAAGCGCTTGTTCAGGCGCTGGGCCTTGCGCGCGCTCCAGCAGCCCATTGGGTCATGACGCGCGTGCCTCCTCCTGTGGCTATATGTTTTGGCGCTATTTGTCGATTTGTCTATTTTTTGGGCCTGCCGGATTGATTTTTGTTTGTTTTCAGCTGATGAGGGCTTAATTTAAGCCGAAACGCGTACTGTTGGGGACGCCGCTTATCCAGGATTCTGTGATCGCATTGCATTGCTTCTTGTGGGCTTGTATGGACCTTGGGTGTGAATTGAGGTCTTGAGGCTTCTTCCTGAACCATAGAGGGTATTTCAGCCAAAGGCATTTATTTTTCAAAAAAAAAAAAACAACAGAAGGGTGCTTCCTCAGTAGTGGTAGGAAGCTATGGTGAAAGTCGCCTCTCTTTGGCAGGAGACCGTGCTGGTGCGGGAGCGCACAGTCCCTTGGCAGCAGTAGTACGTCTCCTGCAGGACTGGGTGTAGGTCTACTAGGTCCTTGAGGTTGAAAGCCTGCAAAAACGTTCGGTAGATTGTATCATTGGGGTTCCCCGGTCCGCCGGTCGGGCCGCTGAGTTGGTGTCCGTCACCACCACAACGGTCTTGGGGTCCACGATGTAGGTGACCTCGCGCCCGATGCCTGCCCACCATTGCACATATGGCTCAGAGCCAATGTTGATTTGGAGGGCATTGGCCGCCAGCACGTGGTGCTTCCCGCGCGGGGTCGGCACCTCCATGAGGAGGGCGTTCGCGTCCTCCTTGCCCTAGAGCATGGTAACCCGGGCCGGCGCGGACATACACGTTGAGGCCTACCCCCGTCTTTCCATGGACGGAGCACAACGTGCCGGGTGTAGTCCTAAAACAGGGGATCCTCAGGGCCCGCCTTGGATTGGGCCTTGGCCAATATGAGGATTGTGGGGCGGCGTGCCGCGATGTCTAGGGCCTGCGCCAGCAGGCGTTGCCGCAAGTATCTGCCATGGACATTGAGCCACAGATACCCGACGGCATGCACGTCCTCAGGCGTGCCCTCAATTCTAGGAGGGAGAGAGGCCTTGGCCCTCCGGCGCCGGGTCCAGCTCGGAGCCCGTAGGAGTAGGCTCGTCCTAGGGGCTCACATCAACTGCCGGGGTGTTGGCAGACTCTTGGGCGGCGCGCTGGTCGCGCCCGATGAGGGCGAAGACCATGGTTAGGGAAGGGGTCCCTGCCAGCCGCTCGCCGGTGAGCCTGGGGACTATCCAGTCACACAGGGCTTGGACCCGTGCTCCCAGCTCCCAGGACTTTGAACCCCACGGGGCGGGCAGGTTGCAGGGCCTGAGCGTAGCTATTCCACGACGCACTCTAGCCCTGCCATTCGGTGTCCCGGAGCTGATGGGCCCCCGGGGCTGAGGGCCCGGCCTTGTCTAAGGTGCCTTAGTCACCATGGGCGTGGCAATGACTAACGGCGTTCCCCCGGGCGGGGTGAGAGTGGCTCGGTGGTCCCGAGGTCCAGCCGGGCCGTGTCCACCGGGGTATACCGGTCCCCCTGCTTGATGCAGACCTGCACGGGGGGTGGGGCGGTCGCCGGGGTTCCGCGTGGGACATGTACTGGGCATTGGCATATGAGCAGCAAAGCCCGGGTGTCCGGGGGCACCCCCCGGGGCGGAGGTGGGGCAAACCAGGCATACGCATATGCCATGGCCTGGAGCCACCAGCCGGGGCGTGTGTTTCCGTCGGGGGTCGGGAGGCGGAGCTCCACCTTCCACTCAATCATGTAGTAAACCGTGATCCCGAGTCCCGGTGGGTGAGGGGCCGGGACGGCATCTCCCGCCCAGCTAGAGAGGGAGACGAAGGAAGCACCCAGGGTGAAGTCAACGGGCTGGAGCGGCTCGTGTGTCCGCTTGGCATATTGTGCCAGGAGGGGGGAGAGGCCGTGACTCTCCGGGGAGTGAGGGGGGGGCGGGCGAAGGTGGCCTCTTGGCCCGCCGCGCGCATGCGGCGTCCCACCGATGACAAGCGCTCGCTATCGATGAAGACAACGAAGTCCATGGCCCTGTAGGGGTTTACCTCCTCCAGGGCAGTGTCAGCGATGAGTGCCGCAAGGCGGGACTCACGCGGGCTCATATCGCGTAGGGGGCCGTCGGGGGGGCCTTCGGCAAGCAGCTCGGGGTCTTCGTCGGACGTGTTGGCCGGCTGTGAGATGTCGGGGGGGCTGAGGCCGTCAACATCGTCCCGATGACATTTGCCAATTGGGTGGCCATGCTCTGGGAGGCGTCTATGTCAATAGGGGGGAGGGGGGTGGTGGGCCGCGGCAGTGCCTGGGGCATCAGCAGTCAAGGCGGGCGGGACGGCACAGGGCCAATTCTCTTGAGGGGGCTCAGGCGCGGGGCCAACCTCGGGGGCGGGCCCCTCGATGGCCCTGTTGGTCTCTTGGGGGGCAGGCCGCGGGGGGGCACCGGCCGCAAGGGCGGGGTCGCCAGAAGTGGCAGGGGTCGCACCACTCCAGGTGTGGCTCGACCGTGGGGCTTCCCTACGCCAGGTGTGGCGGGTCCTGGGCGCACTCCGGGGCCTGGGGGCCGCAGGCCGGTTGTTTGTCGGCTGGGTTTGGCCACGGGAGCCGGCTGGGCGTCAGGGGGCGCAAGTTGCTGGTCCGCTACAGGGGTATGCACTTCCATAAGGTCCTGGGATAGCTCCATTTCCCCCGCCGATGGCGGGCACTCAGGGGGCCCTGGCTCGGGGGCACCCTCCACCCCGCTTGCGGGTGCGGGCCTGTTGGGCTCCGGCCAGGGCGGGGGCTGGGGGCCTGCTCGGCCTCACTTGGCAGGCGCTGGCGGAGCCGGCTGCCTCGGCCATCCGCGCCGGTGGTCTTAGGCTTCGGCAAGTCCGCCAGGGCCATGGGCCTTCGTTGCTGCAACTCTGGCGCCGCTTCTTGACCCTTCGGTTGTGGGGGATCACGGCCCTGAGGGGGGGTGTCGGTTACTTGGCCGGGCGTGCCGGGGGGGACGGGCCTGTCGGCAGGGGCCGTACGGCATGGCCGGCAGTGTTAGCTGTCGGCTCCCGGGTGGGCTGCCCCACCTGTGTGGGCGCCACACGCAGCGGCTGGCCAACGGAGTCGGCTATGAGGCGCCGGGCGTTTACATCTGTGAGAGGGGGCCGATCTGAGCACAGGGGGGTGCCTGGGTGGGCAGCGCCTCTCGCCGTTCCTCCACCGGGGCGTCATTCCGTGTACACACGGTGGGGCCACGGAGGTAACCATAGTGAACACAGTGTACAGCCGCCGGCAACTGCCCTGGTGGGGGCGCACCCATACCCAGGGCAGCACTGACCTGGACGCATGCAACCAGCGCTTGAGCGTTGGAGTGGAAAGTGAGGTACCCATGATTCTCTCCCCCAGACAAGGCCTCCACCATTTCTACCCCTCCATCCATCCACATAAAACAGTCCGCCAAGTGGCGGTGGGACCATCCCGCCGGGAGGCGTCCCAAAGGCAGGATGGTAGGTAGCGGGGCAGGCGCCGCTCTCCCGAGGGGGACATCTCCCGCACCTCGGAGACCCGGGGTGGTCTGTGTCGCCCCAATGCGCCTTTTGTGGGGCGTTTGTGGGTTTCCAGCCCGGGGTGACTATGTTGCTTGTGGGCAGGGGGCCACGAGGCCCGGCGTTGTCTGTGTACCCGTGAGGGCCTGAGTAGGTGGCCTGTGTGGGGTTCTAGAAGCTGGCTAGGTTGCCGTCTACCAACCCTTCTTACGCCCGCGCCGGCGTTTGCGCGGGGGCTCCTCCTACGTCACATGTGGAGGGCGGCCTTGGGGAGCCATTTTGGGCTCCCAGTCAGGCCGGCGCCTTGTGTCTGGTGCATCATAGCGCGGGCGCCGGGCTGTATGTGGGCTCGGGGACCGACGTCGGTGCCGGTCACCGTCGTCCCGCCGCCCATGGGGCCCGCTCTCGGAGGCGGTGTTGGGTGTGTCACGGGGGGGCGGTTGTCGCGCCGGGCGAGGGCATAGTCGCTACCTCGAGTGGCGGGGGCGGGGGCCCCGTAGGCACCTCTCTCCGATCGTGGCGCATCATACCTCTCCGGGGTGCGGTAGGACCGGCGATAAGCTGCACGGTCATCGTTGCCGGGAATATCATAGTCGCGGCCCCGGTGGCGCCCTCCGGGTCCCCTCCGGGGGGAAGGGGATCGGCGGTAGGTAGGTTCCGGGTGTCGTTGCGGCGCCTCGGCGGGCACCACGCGACGGCAGTCCTCTCGGGGTTCGGCAGCACGTGGCGGCGCTGCCTGAGGCGCCGGTGCCGTCCCGCCGACCATGTCATCGACGGGGTCGTGTCGCGCTTGGAGTGTCTGCTGCGCGGCCCCCGGGGGGAGCGCAGGGTTCTCCTAGCGGCGGTCCTGGCCTGCCATATGGGCTCACAGGTAGGCTAGCTCCAAGTCCCGCTGATCAGGGGTGGCACCACCGGCAGTGGTGAGGGCGGTGGGGGGGGTTTGGGGCAGCCCGTAGCGCGGCTGATGTGATGTGATGTGATGTGATGTGATGTGATGTGATGTGATGTGATGTGATGTGATGTGATGTGATGTGATGTGATGTGATGTGATGTGACGTCATGTCATGTCATGTCATGTCATGTTGTGCTAGAGCCATCGTCCGTTAACCCGCCCGAGGGCGTCCACCGGCAGAACGTCTGGCCGTGACACACACACACACTCTCCCCGGGAGGGGGGCCCAGGTGAGGGGGGCATGTGCACCAAGCATGGCGCGAGAGAGAGGGTCGCCTGGGCCAGGCAAGGCCATCTGCAGCCTGTCGACCGGACGCTCACGAACACTAGCCCCGCCGACAGGCCCCGGCATACTGGGGTCTAGTGGGTCTCACCTCTAGCTTGCACCGCGCGCTTTCGCTGGTTCGTTACATTGGGTCCCTGACCCTGAGCCAGCCCTGGCAACATACAACTGCAAGAAGACCGGAAATCATCACAGGCACTGCATCCGTCGGCGTAAAGGAACAAAGCCTGCAAAGCCCTCCGGGCCCATCCAGTGAAGGGTTCCAGAGCCGCCCTAGGCGGAAAACACTGTCCATCACGCCAGCACATCGTGCTGGGGAAAGGGCAATGATACCGTCACGAGGCTCTGGATTGCAATCAGGATACCACACCACCCGCTGGGTGCCGCCGCTGCGGACTCCCCACGGGGGAAGACGGGTGGGACACTTGGCACCCCGCCCCAGTGCATGTGGCCAAGTAGGTTAGGGAAACCCGTTCACTCCACGGCACGCTAGAGTGCCCGCTGCGGCCATGGGCTTGCCCCGTTTCTAACAACAGCCCCAGGTTAGTTGTGGTCACTGCCGAGTGCAGGGCCCGAATAAAGGTCAGAGCTAGCTGATCTAGGGGGACACGAGCCTCCTGGTCCGCCACGAGAGCAAGAGACATACCCGGTAGGCCTAACATGGTGACCCAAAAGACCCCCTGTTCAACCACCGGCGTCTCATCCGTCACCACACGGCAGTACGCCTGGGGGTGGTGAGTGCCGGGTAGTATGGTAGGATCTGACCCACATTCATACCCGGATTTCGTCGTTAGCGAGGAGGAGCTCGGTGACGTGGCGACTCCACGAGCTGCTACGGAACCCCGGAAGGCACAGGGGTGGGGACTTGGAGGGGGGGGAAACGGATACCTCATAAACAACCTGCAGGACTGACTGAGGGTTAATGCACAGCGCACCGTGGTGCAGGAGCACAGAGTAGGGGCGCGGTACATGCAAGAAGGGCACAGCCACGGGGAGGGGCCCCTGGGGGGGCACCGATGCAAGTTCATGGGCAGTTGCCCCTCTTGTGCGATCACATGCCGCCATCCTGTAGTGTGCTATGACGGTATATACCCTTCAACGTGACCGGCCGTCGGGAGTAGCTTCGTCACGTGTCGTATCAGGGCATTCACGTAATGAGAGGGCGTGGGCTTGCTGAGGCCAGCGTTCACCGCAGCGGACAAATTGTCCCTGAGGAGAAGCGCTGACACCACCCCAAGGATGTGAAGCACAATGACGGACAGCGGTCGACCCAGCCACTCAGCAGCCCAGGACGAGGGGTCAGCCACTTAAATGTGACACCAGAAATGAGCGGCCACACCCGTAGAGTCAAGAAGGACGGCAGCAAAACCGATGCCGCATTGTGCTGAGGCGCCATCAGACACAATTGTGACCGGTGGCTGCAAGTCACGTCGCAGCCAGTGCTCTTGGAAGCCTGCATCCTGAAGGTCCGTACAAGGGTTCACACAGAGCTCAAGACTTAGAGCTTCGCACTCCCGGAGCAAAACCCTCGGGTCTCACCCTGGTAGCCTGTCCCAGATTGGATCTAGCAGCAGGCCGCGGACAAGCTCTCTAGTATTTACACTTAGTATATACACTGCGGCCGCTGGCAGCCTTCAACGTGAGGAGGATGCGTTGCAGACGCACACACAGCTCGAGGCAGGGATATCCTAGACCCCCCAGGTGAAGAGGGACCACCAGGTACTTGGACGGAAACCATGTGGGGAGGTGCAGAGAACTGGGGGCCACTTGCTGCAGCTGAGCCTGCAGCGGAGCTAGGTCTTCAGCTGTCATGGGCACGAGGGTGAGGCGGAAGTCCAGTGGGGACACTGCATACGACAGCGCCACCCTCAGGGCCAGGATGCCGGAGGGCCTGGTACGCCACACCCTGACCAGCACGTGTACAAACAACTGCGCAACGGCACTGACATAGACCCTGGGGGACTCACCCATGACACAGGGGATGCCCACTGTCTTGAGCCCATTGGGTTGGTAGTCTAGCTGCCCAAGGGCGCACGCTATGGACCCCTTCCCATAATGTAGCTTGCCATGGGCATGGAAGATATGATACATCTTGAGCTTGGATGCATTCACAGTCCCTCCTGACACTGCAGCTAGCCTGTAGGACTCAGCCAGGTTATGTACCATTTCCTGTGGGGACAGTGCCATCTGGCGACCATCATCAGAGAAGATTACCTCTGGGACCTGCACCCCCGGTAGGCAGGGGTGTGGGGGGGCAGTGACACAATCCAAGAGGGCCCACGATGTGATGTGATGTGATGTGATGTGATGTGATGTGATGTGATGTGATGTGATGTGATGTGATGTGATGTGATGTGATGTGATGTGATGTGATGTGATGTGATGTGATGTGATGTGATGTGATGTGATGTGATGTGATGTGATGTGATGTGATGTGATGTGATGTGATGTGATGTGATGTGATGTGATGTGATGTGATGTGATATGATGTGATGTGATGTGATGTGATGTGATGTGATGTGATGTGATGTGATGTGATGTGGTGTGGTGTGATGTGATGTGATGTGATGCGATGCGATGCGATGCAATGCAATGCAATGTCATATCGAATCGTGTCATGTCATGTGTGGCGATGTCATGGCATGTTATGTTCACTGTGTGCATTTGGTTTTGGGAGGGTATGCCTCTTTCTTCTTCATAGGTTTGTTCATTTGAAACAGCGTAGGAGACAGTGGTGTGCAAGCCCTTGCAGGGCTTAAGGATGCCGCTGCACTGTTATGCAGGCATTGGGGACATTGCGGAGCTGCAGCAGACGCCCAGGAATTAAAATACACGGCAGTACTAATGGCATGAAACCGAACCCGAGTGTAGCCCTCAATCCCGTGCTCAACATAGCCCTAGACCCGTGCGCTTTAGTCTCATTCTGAAGCGTACCTGCCCCGCCAGCCATATCTTGGTCAACTCAAATCCAGGATAAATGGAAGCGCCATACAATAAGCGACCGAGGAAAGTTGCTGAATTTCTCAGAAACAATGGATATGGCCCAGCCTGTCCACAATAGGTGGATGAAGTGTCGGGGAAGGGTCAAACATTACCAACACAGGGGCATTCTCAGCTCTGCCACAGCTGGTAAACAACAGCAGGCAGCAAATGGCAAGTACAGAGGTTCAACAACCTCTGGGGAAAAACCAGAGAAATCTTCTTTTTGAAATGTTTTTGCATTTGCCTTTGGGAACAATCCTGAGACCTCTGCACTCTTGCAAATCTACCAGCATTTCCACCTCACCTTGGTGAGCTTCGAACCAAAAGCATTCCATGAGAGGGGGGGTGCACAAAGGTACTACAACAAACCTGGAGCACACAAGCAAAATGGACGTGCCAGGCAGACGGGTTGCTGACAAAATCGCAACAATACCTGCCCACCCAGCACTCCCGGAAATGGGGATCGAAAATACATGGCGGAATGCTAGCCACTTGCAAAATGGCTCCCAATCTACTAATCCCCGAATCCACCCTCCCTCTCTCCCCAGCAATGGACTGCCCCTCTCCCCACCCCCCATTCCCCGTCCAGTAGACGGTTGCCAGGCAAGCACCCAGGGCGCCACCTCAAGGTACATGTTTACTGAAGTGCGCACAAAACTGCGGGACCGGTCGCGTAGCATCGCCTTCTTCGTTTTATTCACATCGATAGGCTGCACGAGGGAGTGCGTCAGGGAACTGGCCAGCCCCCCCGCGATCGCAAGGAGCAGCCACGTATAGTAGTTGATGCCAAGGACAGGGGGTGGGGCGGCTTTTAGCGCCGCGGCAGAGAAGGCCCCTTCTCCATTAAACCGGGGGTCTGGCACCACCCACTTCTTCTTGGACTCATCGAACTTGGGGCACAAGATATTGGGCAGCAGCTGCGGCGGGCGGAACTCGTCCAGCAACCCCACAATTTCGCTCTCGGCGTCCACGACCACCTGCATGAATCACGATTGAGACATGGGAAAAAGGCACATGCCCAATGCCAGCCCAGCAGTCCCTGCACATCACGGGGTGCAACCAATGTACGCCTGGTCAAGAGTGGCTTCACTACACATTATTCGGACAGGAAACCAGAAAAGAGCCTTGGTCCTTCCGCTGCCGTCTTCACTTGCCGGCGGTCCATAATGGAACCATGTGTGCTGTGCACCTTTGGCTAGCTGGATTGAATTGGTCCTGCCCACCCCCACCCCCACCCCCAACCGCTTCCTCTGGCCCACACAGGCATAGTATGCTGGAGCGTGATAGGGCTGCACCACAAGTTGCAGCCTGTGGAGCATTGTCCAGCACTCGATTCAACCATGATTGCCAAATCCACAGTCGCTGCGACGTTTCCTTCCCCAGTTCGATTCTGCCCTGGGGCCCGATGGGGCTGAGTCCCAAACCTCTTCGCGCATCGAGAACAAATACTCGCCCTGCAAATCAGCCTCGGTCTTGTTGAGTGCCTGCAGCTCCATCGAAAGGCCTTTGGCAATCAGCGCTCGAGGCTGGTTCTCCTCCCCCATGAAAGAAAACAACAGACGCAGCTGATGCAGTGCCTCCAATGACTGCCCATGATACATCTCCCAGAGGACATCAATGACCTACACGGCATGCGCAATAAATGGTAAGAAGGGGGAGGATGGAAGGGGTCTGAGCTAAAGACTTTGCAGGTAGGAAAAGGCAGGAAGCAGGATGCAGTGTAAAGTGTCATGAAAGGGGGGGGGGGGGGGTTGGACCTCCCCTGGTTTAGGAGTCCTCCATTGGGTACGGGCGCAAAGCAGACCAACATTCAAAGCGGACCTCACCAAGGTAATCTTTTGTTGAAATGTTGCTGCTTTGTCGCGTTGGAGCTGCAGATGATAAGCGCCTCAAATCTGCTTTCACTGAGTATGAACATTGCTTGGCATATATTGTCAGATTTGAAGCTTCGTCATTCTACAACTATGGCTATTAAAACGTCTGTAGTCACCCTAAAGAGGTGGCTACCATTCCATGTGCTGGAGTCATTCGGCCAACGCTACTCTACATTCTGGGCCTATGCCAGCACACCAATCAGAACAAATCAGCATTAGAAACTGGTCATTGGAGATTCGAGGAAAGGGAGCTAGAATCATTGGTATCATGACATACAGAGCTAGCGTCCGTGCTGGATCGCCAAATGGCAAAGGAGTGGCTGATGGTAGGTGTTCAGATCCAGAACTTCCACACCTGTATGTGCCCACTTCGGCTGGGTGATCCCTAGTACTACTGGACAGATTGTCAGCAAGAAGGCTTTGAATGGGACTACAAGCGAGACCAAAAGAAGCTAGCCTTGGAAAAGCAAGTTCCATGGTGAGGAAAACCCATTGGTGCTCTCTGAAGTGCCAGGGTGTCTCCACAGGGACATGCCGTGTGTTCAACCAAGTAAGGCACTGCAGGCACCCTGTGGTATGGGTGTGTGAGGGGAAGGGAGGACTGGACATTCTGAAATGAACACGACATGAAAAGTCGGATTGCACCAATCCTTGTTCCAACATTCCACTCCACTCCACTCCACAGTGGCCTCACAATCATCAACTAAGTTCAGCAACTGCACCCAGAGATCAAATGTTAGCCACTGGATCTTTTTTGTCAACCCACCCTGCTGCCCACCAACAGAAGATTGATCGTTGCAAACCCCAGAAAACTTACTCAGATTCTATGACCCCATGCCACCAAGTGACCATGATAGGTTCAAAAATGCAAAAGGCCTTGGATAACAGCCATTGTGGGACAGGCTTGATGGTTCTTCTTTTGGATAGAAAGACGGTTCAGGTACCCAAATAGCACCCATTCCCTTACCTGGGCACACCTGTACACTGCCCCATCATGCCAAGCAATCTAAATCTACCAAAATCCAGCTGTGGAGAAAGAAGCTCCCCACTACCCTCCTGGAACCCGCCTCACATTCAAGGGTGTCCTTCAGTGTCCCAAATTTGTAAAATGGTGCTGTGTGGAAGGTCTGCCTGCACCAAGCTTTTTCCCCTATGTGGAATGTCTTTTGTGGCACGTCATGGAGAAGTGAAAAAGGCTGAGTGTCACAACAGATGACTGTATTCGTTCCATACAGTATGTGGAGTGAGCAAAATTCTGATGTGATTGTCAAAATGCATCATGAAAGGCTATGTGTCCGCAAATTATGGGAGGTTCGCACCAATTCGAGGGAAAAAAGATGTGTATTGATTCCTGTGAGGGTCTAGCTTCCATACAGCCAGAGCTGGAGTCTCGGAGGTGAAAGACACAAATCAAGTGCAAAAAAAGCGGAGTCATGGAACTTTTTTTTGTTAAGTCAGGCAAAATTGCATTTGTGTCAAGTTGTGCAAACCTTTTTTTGGCGTCAAATGGCATAGACTTTTTTTCGGTATTAAGTTGTGCAAACTTTTGAAAAAGTGGACCAGAAAACAGTGTACATCATGTGGTTTGTTTCCCAACAACTTTTCAAAAAGTGAAGAAGTGGGGCAGCAGGGGGTAAGTACACTTGGCGGTCTCATACAACACCCTATAGTGATCCTAACAACGGGACACCGAGTCAACAAATAACTCTACAATGCATGGTATTCTCTGTGGCCTCCACTGGTACTCAGGGCTCGGGATAAATACAAGTCGTAAAAATTGTCCATCACTTTGGCACCTTCAAGAAGGTGGCTGCTAGAAGGCGACACGGAGGCAAAGGGACTCTGCCTTGATCAATACAATATGTTGCATTGCATCCCTCTAGCACCTTCAAAAAGGTGGTTGCCATAAGATGAGATGGAGACTGACCAAAAGCGGTTGGCACGGAGGTTGGCAAAGTTAAGTTGGGCTTAAAAACAGGTTGGACAACCATGCATGTGTTACAAGCAGTTAGAAAACACATGATTGAAGGTCAAATTAAAAGGGACTAGGGCGGGTAAATACTATTGGCTAAAATTCTCTGTCCCTTTGGCACCATCAAGAAGGTGGCCGCTCAAAGACGACATGGGGGCAAATGGACCCTACCTTGATCAATACAAAATAAATCACTACACCTTTGACACCATTGAAAGGGTGGTTACTAGAATATGATCGACATGGATGCTTACCAAAGGAGGTTGGTTTGGTAGGTTTGGTGCACCACGGAGCAATTGGCAGGCGCTAGACATACCTGGAAGCACTACACGTACGGGGTTCCTAGAAGAGGTTACATTTCCGGACTTTGCTTTGCATTATCCCCGTGGATAGCAAGAATGGGGGTGTACCGAGGGATTTACACTGCCCATAGATCCAAAGCACTGCGGCACTATATTGCACCACTTCCACTGTCCACTGCCCCGACGCAGTGCGGTAGTGTATAGCACGACTTCCACTGCCCACTGCCTTCAAACAGTGTGGCGGTGCACGGCAGAAGTTCCACTCCCCCTTAACCCTTGCCAATGCGCCGTTGTACCGCAAGAGTTCCAACGCCTGCTTCCCCCACGATGTACAACATTGCACGGCAGAAGATCGATTGCCCACTGCTCCCGGGCAGTGCGGCAGTGTGCCACAGGAGTTCCACTACCCATTGCTCCCAAACAATGCAGTAGTGTGTTGTAGGAGGTCCACTGCACACTGCCCCAAGGCGGTGTGACAGTGTGCCACGGGTCTTCCACTGCCCAGGAGTGATTCTTTCAACCTCCGGTATATCAGCATGAGGTGCCTAGATGGTGCGGACATCATGACTTGCATTGACAACACAGAGTGCATTTTTGATGAAAGCAATAGGCATCAGGGTCATCTAAAGGGTCATCTTGCAAAGGATTCCGGTGTTGCAACGAACAACTTACAAAGGTGCAGCATTTGAAAACCATGGGTCCAAGAATCCTTTTGAAAATCCCAAAAGCCAAAGCTTGGTCGAAAACGTCTTCTTATTCAAGGCCTAATGAAGGGGTGGAGCAATGGCTCATAAATCCAAATAGCAGAAGTAGACAAGGTCGCTAACAAGCCGTGGTACATACAAACCAATGAAGCACCTCTGTCTATTAGGGAATAACAACAAAGCGTGATGGCATTGCCAAGGTGTGGTGCCACGGTTACCTCCCTCAGTAGCACTTGGTTCGCCATAATGTATGTTGTTGGCCATGCTAGTATCTCCTCATATGTCAACCAATCCGCTTGCACAAGTGGATTGGGATGCTTAGGCTAAGAACACCTTGTGTGTTTTCAAGGTGGGGGGTCGCTTGGAACTAGACCATCATGTTTTTGACCTTTGTGTACTTTATTTTGGCCTCTTTTTGCCCGGGTGGGCTAGAACTCCACTTGAGTGGGGAGGTAAACCTTGGCTTCCACTTGCACGTGAATTGGCTTCCCAACACTTGCCGTCGCAGCGAAAATTGAAATGGCCGTGTCACCCCGATTGCATTAGGGAAACCAGAAATGGCTACATAACCCTTGCGGCATTGTAGAAGATTAAAATGGCTGTGCAACTGCTTATGCATTGGAGCTGAACCACCAACCCCTAATGGCACCCATGCTGTAGGATGGGTGGGTTTGTTCATGTTGCACACATGTAGTGGGATCGGCAATTCTTTGGAACCCCATTCAGTACACCATGGAGTGAATAGCGCAAATCTTCAATGATTTGCAATCCCTACACACACATGCGAGAAAAAATGCGACCATGCAGCCGGTGATTATGTAGACCCACACAACCGCACACATGTAGCACCACCACCAACATTTTTTGCGATCAAACACGCCAAACTTGAAAGTGCCAAGAGCCGCTCGGGAAGTGATATTGCTTAGTACATATTTCAGCGGAACCGGGGTGTGCATATGGAATTCAGCTCTGGGCTGGTGCCCCGTGATTTCCCGTTGATGTTGGTGTGTGCGGGTTGATGTGAATTTCCCACACTGTTGGGCCCCAATGCAGCGCCACCAGCAACATTATCCCAACATGAACAGGAAAACCAACACCACCACATCACGAATAGCACAAGTCAGAGGGACACTCCACAGCCCTTAGCACCCCCCCCTCCCCACAGCACCCATGCAACGGGGAGGGCACACCAGTGGTTGTCCTAATCCCCGCCACCCTATGGCTATGCATTGGGGGCACATTTTGGCTGTTGCAAGGGTTATGTAGCCATCCTGCCCAAATATGGCCGATTTCGGATTTTCCCCGAGTGCTGAGCAATGGGAACCTAGCCACCTTTGATTATGTTACCTTGTGTGGGTACCCCCAAAAAGGTAGGCATTATGTAGCCATCTAGCCTAGATTTGGGCAACTTTTGATTTTGACCCCACTCTAGGCGTTGGGGACCCACAACAAGGCAGGGTTTATGTAGCCATCTTTCCCAAATTTCGGCGGACTCTGCCGATCTCCATCGCTGTCACCCCGAGGCTTCTTCGTAGATCTCTGAGTCCCTACCCTCTACGACCCAGACAAAGGGTCACGTGGACAGGCGATACCTTGGAGCCCATTCCCCAAGTGCAGCTATGCAATGCAAAGGGCGGATCGCAAAATAAAAAAACAAAAATGTACGCCGTGTGCGAAAAAATCGCCACGTCTTGCAATTTTTTTTTGCTATCAGCACAAGTAGTCTTTTTTCACTATCAGCCTGCGTAATTTTTTTTGCTGTTGCGGAATCTTATTTATAAAAGAAAATTGGATTTTTTCTACTGTGTGTGTGTGTGTAAATTGTTTTTTTAATATTGATGGGTGTAACTTTTTCAAAAATAACCATTCTATATTGCAATATGTACACTTAATGCTTCTCTATGGCACCCCATAGCAACTTTAACAATGGGCAGCTAAGGCAGCTAAGCTAACAGGCACCAAGTAATTTGTGTGGTAACAAATTAATTGGGACTCGGCAAATACAACATAGTATTGCATAATGTAACTAGGATTTGGCACTAGAAACGAAATTAGGCTTAGCAAAAGAGTGATGACAGGGCTATGGCCAACAATAGTGTGACGGCACTAGGAACAAAAGCATACAAACAAACAAAACGAGAACCCAGCAAGGCCATAGCCACTGGTTAGTGCAAACTTCTTACAAGTAGTTACAAAGCACACACTTGAAAGATCGAATAGGCCCATAGGCGTTAATATCTTTACGAGTTGCTTTGCTTGCCTCTGTGGGATTTATTGTGCACATCCAAATTTTTTTTTCGAGTCCTCTTGCGGCTTTGTGCAAAAAATCTTGCCGGGTTTTCAATTGATCAATGGCATTTTGGGGGTATGTGGCGAGCACCAGATACCACTTGCAACACATAAACACACCAAGACGGGTGTTACCACTTGCATCACCTGCTATAGGAGGGTTGGCACTCTCCGCAACACACGTGGCATGTCGCCGGGAAGGAACAACATTGCAAAGGCAACATTGTCCGTTGGCGCACTTCATGATGTGGAAGGAGGACCAACCTCCTCCACACCCTCAAAATCCTCACTGTGGGGTCCGATAACCCACACAGAGCGATGGGCATGCACGACTCTCAACACACACAACCCAAAGCCTTTGGCGTTGGGGTAAAAGAAAGATCAGCAAAAGGACCATGATGGTCGAGCACCCGCATTATGAGGTGCAGGCATTGAAAAGCACAAGACCAAGCACCACCTCAGAAACTTAAGGCTTTGTGCTCTTGGGCCAATTTCGGGGGTTCGGGTCCTTCAAAACACAGCGCATAAATGTAATCGAGCTCATGGGGTACCAATTGTGAAACGGCTCAAAGGCCCAAGGCAACATGGATAATCCCAAGGTGATCCCAATGCCATTTTGGCCCGCTTTTTGGGTTCATCCCAATTCACTCCCAATGCCGTTTTCGCCAACTTTATGGGTTAACCCCAAATTAATCCCAATGATGTTTTGCCCCACTTTTTGAGTTAATCCCAAGTTAATACCAATGCCGTTTTGGCCCACTTGTTGGGTTCATCCCAAGTTAATCCCAATGCCAACATAGACACACACACACACACACACACACACACACATTGTCCGTGTCGTTGTTGTTGGGGACGGTATACGCGGATGCACCATAGACCTCTTACCCACAGTCACTTCAATCTGTTCTAGATGGACTATGTGGGGATGAAGCGGTACAAGATGGCTGTGTGGGGCAATAGTTTTGTAAAACGGAAAAGGGAAACCCAAAAGAAGAAAAACTTGTATAGCCCTCCGTGTTGAGAAGACTAGCCAATAAAAATGTACATGTAAAAAAACGGGGAAAAAATAAGGAAGAAACAGAGAACCGAAAAGAGAGAGAAAAAGAAGGCACAAGAGGGATGCACCAAAAACTGAAAATGGCAGTTTTCCAAAACACCTACCCTCTCTGCTGCTTCTGCGCAAACCTCCATGACATAGAGGGACCGTTGAGTGTGCTTGAGAAAGGCAACAAGGTAAGACGAATTCCCACACCTCTAATGGGGGCGTGCAAAGCTTTGCAATAGTGGTAGCAAAAGAAATCGCCGCGCAGTGGCACCAAAAAGACTGCTGCTCAGTGGTAGGTGAAAACCCTACTACGCACTGGCTGCAAAAGGGGCTGGTGCTCTCAAGCTGCTATAAAGCCCGCTACCAAGTGGCTACAAAAAGCGTGCTCATCACCGGTGGCGACAATGCGCGCTTGTGCACTAGCACCTAAAGGTCTCGTGCCCTACGACAGCAAAAAGCCTTGCTACTCAATGACAGCGGAACACACTGCCGCGCACTAAAAGGCAAAGGAACCCGGTGCTTTGAGGGTGCAACGAAGCTTGCAACCCAATGGCACCAAAAAGCGCGCGCATCTGTGGGTGCAAGAAAGCATGCTGACCAGCGGCGGCAAAAAGCAACAAGTACACGGCATGTTGTCGTACTCCAACAACAAAAGAACGATGGAGATGAAAAAATGATGATTGTTGCTCGGTGCAAAGCCCACTATGCTGTGAAATCCCTCTGTGAGCCAAACAAAAGGCACTTTGCTCCATTGCTGTGGAAAATTTCCGCCGAGTGGCAGCTAAAAGGCACGGTGCACAGTGGCAGCCTACAGAGGTGCTACTCGTTGGTAGGATGTTTAGTCACACCTAGAAAAGAGCTACCATGTGGCACCAAAGCGTGTGTTGCCCAATGGTTGCAAAAAGCCTACTGCTCCTTTGCAGCGAGAACGTGCCATACCTTGGCTTCTAAATGGCTGCTTCCCAGTGGCAGCCGAGAAAAGTACTCCTTAGTTGCTGTTCTAAGGCACATTGGCCCAACGGCAACCGAAAAAGATGCCGCCCGGCTTTTGTTGACCGGCTTGATGGTTTGGGCCATCCCATCAGCCGTTTAGTGTCTTTTAAAAATGCTTGCTGCTTAAAGGCCGCAAAAAAGATCTAGGGCCTCCATGGCAGCAACATTACTTGCTGCACTAGGGTAGGAAAATGGTGTGCAGTAATGGGGCATGAAAAAAGGTTGATATTACCGCAACCAAAGGGCTCAAGTGTTGTGACATGCCACTATGTTTATGGATAACCAAAGGCAAAACACAAGAAAAATTGTTACTCCACGTCCTTTAGTTCTTCGGTTGTAAAAATGTCACTCCTTGGCCACAAAAAAGCGTGATGCAGCATGGCGACACGCTCAAATGCAAATGTTTTTTAAAACTTAAAATTGTCATGAAGTGGGGTGTTGTTGTCACCAGCTGCAAAGACGCATTGCTAATGGGCAATACAAAAACTAGTTGCCATGTGTCTGCAACAGAAATAGCTTCCCGGCAACTACTAGACGACTAATCGCAAACCTAAAGAGGCTACTATAAAGTCAACTGCTCAGTGGGGGATCAAAAGCTGCTGTAAAGCGGCAAAAGACCTACGCTTGAGGGGTAGTATAAAGGCATGATGCTTAACTGTAGCAAAAACACTGCTGCTCCGTGGGTGCAAAAAGGCCCCATGCTTAGTTGTAGCGAGCGGTGTTTGTGCTCAGTGGCTACAACGATCCCTTGGCTACAAAGATCCCTGCTGCACGACGGCTACAAACAAATTGCCGCTCTATGGTAGCAAAACACCCTTCCACTCTCATCCGCAGCAACAAAAGCGCTGCACCCCAATAGCAGCAAAAAAGCCTCTTGCTCTATGGCAAGAAGAAAACCTGTCGTGTTGGCAGCCACAACGCATGCTAGCTGGTGGCAGCATAATGCCACGCCTCCCAACGGTAGGAAAGGCCCGATACGCCGTGGCAGCAACTAGGCCCCCTACCCTAAGGCAACCCCAAAAGCGCCTTGCTTGGTGACTGCAAAAAAGCCCGTTTTTTAGCAGCAGCAACGAGGCCTTCCGCTGAGAAGCGCCAAAATGGCCTATTGCTGCGAGGCAAGAAGAAAAATTACCTGGGTTGAGCGGCAGCAGAAAAGGCCGCAGCCAAGCGGCAGCAAAAAAGCCCTGTGCTCAATGGCTACCAAAAAGCCTGATGCTCTGTAGCACCAAACATGCCTACTTCTTAGTGGGAGCAAAAAGACCGCTGCTCATGCGCAGCAAAAAACCCTGATGCTTACCAGCAGCAAAATGGCCCGCTGCTCTGAGGCTGCAATGAAGCCCGCTACCTAATCGCAGCAAAAAGCTTGTTGCTGAGTGATAGGAAAAAATGCTCGCTGCTTATTGGCACCGTAAAAGGTCACTGCCCATTGGTAGCAAAACAACCTACTACTCAGTGGCCACTAAAAAGGATGGTGCTACGTGGCACCAAAAGGACCTGATGCCCCGAGGCTGCATAGAAGGTGGCTAAGAGTTGCTGAGCAGGTGCCAATTTTCCCTGTGCCCAATGGTTACCAACAAACTTTGCACTTGCCGACGGCAAAAGGGCCCGCTATTCTCTAAAAGCAAAGATGAATGCTGCTCCCTGACACCGAAAAGGCCGGTGCTTAGTGACAGCAAAACATCGGTAGCTCTGTTTCGGCAAAAATCCTGTTGTTCAGCGGTAGCATAGAAGCATGCCGCTCAGTAGGGGCAAAAAACTCGTTGCAGGGTGACAACAAAAGGCGTGCTTCTCAGTAACAACAAAAAGCTCCACCACCCAGTGGGCTTGACAACAATTGATTGTATTGTTAGCAAAAAGCCTGCTACTAAGTGGTAATAGAAGAGACCACTTCTCAGTGGTACCAAGAAGCTCTTGCTCCCTGTAGGCGCAAAGCATGCTGCGTATTGACAGCAAGTGAGAACAGAAAAGCCCGTTGCTCAATGACAACACAGGACATGCTTGTCTAAGGCAGCAAAAAGTTTGCTACCTATTAAGAGCAAAAGGGCATGGTGGTTAGTGGCAGCAAACAACATGCTGATAAGTGTGGAATGCCTTGCCTTTGACCTGGGGGGACAGAGACCGATATTTGCAATGCAAGCCGCCCAAACGTGGCACTCGGGGGACCGATGCATACCGTAGGCCCTATGATGCATCACTACCCTTCTCAACGTAAGGGGTGATTGGCTGGGTGCAAGTACCTGTGGCTCACTTGGAAATGTGGAATTGGGGCTCATTTCGGGTAAAATTGCTAATTTGGTGCTAATTGGTGTTTTTCAAGGGGGTTAATGTGAAACTTTGTGGTTTTCGGGGCTTGGGTGAGGTGTTGGGATGTCCCAAAAGTGATTCCAATCCCTGATTTGAGGAGACTTCACCGGAGGGGGGGGGGAGGTTATTTTATGGCACCTCAATTGAGTGAGCAACCCAACTGAGCAGCCACTTAGCCCTGAGTACGTTCCACAAACCTCCTCAGCATGTTTTGCATCCCCTTCCTCTCCCGCTGGGCACGTGACCAAGTCGTGCACCCGCGCGGCAACCCCCTTTGCTTGGTCACCGCCCTACTCTCAACCTCCTAGCGATCCTTCCGGAGATTGTGATCCGATGTGGGGGTGTCCACCACACACTCCCCGACCGGTCATTCAACAAGCTTACCCCCCAACCTATTCGTAAGCCGCTTCAGTCGCACATGGCTGCCCTCCAACGCAAAGCAACTAAAGCTTGCCATGGTCCCCCATTGTGCAACATGCACATGCATGTGGTGAATCCACATGTGCGTCCACAAGGTCTTCCCCCAAGCCAAGGCAAGGTGCCTTGCCCCCATGGTTAGTGGCTGTTGCAAAAGGGCCCGTTGCTGTGGGCCGCTCAAGAAGTCATCCTTGCACACCACATTGGACTTGGCAGCAGATGTCTCCCACAACTCCCTACACACATCCGCCCATGGCCTTCCCCCTACTTGATGGCCCCCGATCATCGGTGCAACTAGTGGCAACAATGGACCCCACAGTTTGGCCTTGACGAAATGTGCAACAGCTCCCAGCTCAATGCGCACTTGTTCTTTGGCATTTGCCTTCTCGGCCCCACACCCTCCAGGGCGCAAAGTGCGGACCACTTTCCGTGCCCCGATCACAACACCCTGCACCATCCTTGCCGTAGCGCTCTTCGATGCTCCTCCATGGGTGATGAGCACCCTCACTGTTTCATTTATCCCCGCAATGCGATGTGCATGACGCCATGCACACCAAAATCCGGAATGCGGCGGTCGGCCAGGATGTCACGAAACACCCTAGTCACACGGAAGAGGCCCTTGATCCCTTCAAGGGCCAGATCATGTCCCCCAAACTTGCGCAACACCATGGAGCGGTTTGCAACGCAACAGTGGCACACCATGGCCTCGGGGCTCTTTGTGGTGAAACCGTCCCCTCCGGTCAATATGACGTGGGCATTGCCATCAGCCCGGGAGAAGAATAGAGGGCTGCGTGCCCACCCATCTACACGGGGCAATTGCAGGGCCACCGCGGCACGGAGTCGTGCAAAGCCGTCACACTCCGATTGCAAGCGGTGCACGGTGGCCCGCATCTTCGTACCCTGAAACAACGACCAACTATCAAGCTATGCGGGCCCACAACGGGGAGGAGCCACAACACACCGTACATACGCGCCGTCCAACTTGTTGGTGCCACCAACACCGATGGTCACCCAAGCGTGGCGTTGGGCACCCGCTTGCATGGTGTCCGGGTTAGGTACCGGACACACCTCGCACAAAAGAGCCAAGCGCTCAACAAGGTTGCAAAAAGCCCCTTGTATTTCGTATTCCCCCTCTAGGATGCCCACACACTACCTCACAGGTTGACTGAGGTGCTTAAGCCATGGGGCCACGTCGGCCCGGCTAACGATGGTGTCCAAGTCGGGTAGCAGGTAGGCCATGTCATTTGTGAGGTGCGCATGTGCCATAGGACTCGCACAACCTCTGATCAGATGTCGGGCCTTGTGTACATGGCCTTGCTACAGTCCTCGGGGACTACCAAAATGCTACAATAGGGTTGCAGCTCAGCCTGGTATTGCTCACACAGGGATCCTGCCACCACTGCCTCCAAGTCATCGAGGCGATGTGCGCGGCCGTGCTGCGTTCCCAAGAGGGAAAAGGACGCTTCGGTGGCATATTGTGTGACGTCTGTGGCACGGAGACAAAAAACACATGTGTTCCCTGTACTTGGGGCACTATAGACTACAAACTCACAGCCATACCCAAACACCTACCCCCTCCGATTTGTAGTGTCATAAGTATCGTTCAACTTTTTGTATTCCCCATGAAAAACTCCCGAAACCTCCGTGAAAAATGCAAGGGTCCCCTCGCCCTACCCCCTTTCGTGTAGGCTATTACATAACACCTATCACCTGGCTACGCCCCTGCCTTCCAACCCCCCATGCAGATTAAACTAGGCACCCTCAACAAAGTGGGGCTCAAATGCACGAGCACGGGCCCACCAATCCCCCAAATGGCACAACAGTCACCATGCCCGGGGCACATTGGACACATATGCCCCCCACTGCCCCCCACACGCCGACCCCCAAGCCGTGTCAGAAGACTGAGAGGTCACTCAGCTGTTTGGCGCTCTCAATGAGCGTGCCAAACGGTTCAGTTAGCTCTTAGTGACAACAGGCAGCACCCCTTGGCAGTCCTGGTAAAGTCAGCGCGCAACACGTAAAAGACACATGCTCCAACATTATCATAACCGGTCCTCTTGGCTACCGGCCCGTACTAGGTTCATGCAAGCCGCCCCCTCGTGAGGCACAAACAGGTTGGCCAAATGTGGCGCCCCGAAGGCAGTGTCCTAGGGGGGCGACCCTTTGATTCATTTCTTCGGTCATGCAGGCCGCCCCCTCGTGAGGCACAAACAGGTATGCGCACTATGGCCCCGAAAACACATTGTCCCGGGGGGCCACCCCTTCTTTGATTCATTCATACAGGGAGGCCGGCCCTTGGTGGGGCACAAATAGGCTGGCGCACTTTGGTGCCCGAAACGCATTGTCCCGGGGAGGACACCCCTTATTTCATTCATTTGGTCACGGAGGCCGCCCCCTCATTAAACACGAATGGGATAGCGCACTCTGTCGCCCGAAACGCGCTGTCGCAAGAGGGTCAGCCCTTATTTCGTTCTTTGGGTCATGGCGGCCGCCCCCTCATGAGGCACAAACAGGCTAGCGCACTATGGCGACCCAAACGCATTGTCCTAGAGGGCCCCCCGTTTTGTTTATTTATGCGATCATGGAGGCGTGTTCACTGAGAGCTCATTGAGTGCACCAAACCTCTGACGCAGCGCTCGTCGAGAGTGGCAAACGGCTCAGTTAGCTCTCAGTCGCACGGTAGTAAAGCGGATCGCAACTGGCAGTTCAAAGGCGAGGCTCCCTCACGGGGCACATACCCCAGCATATCAAAGGGCCCACACAGGGCAAGAGCAAGTTGGCCTACCCATATGATCGTGCCTGTGGCCACCACAAAATTGCTGGGCCCACTCGCGGCGCAGGGCTTTTCTATTGGCCACTAACATGGCCTTGGCACTGCGTGTGGCCACCTCAGAATTGCCAAGCCCACTTGCGGGGCCGGTTTGTTACAGCGGCCACGAACCCACAACTGGCCCTGACCCTCGCCCTAGCCTAGTGCCCCCGCAGGGCCCAACCACTCTGGAACATCCAAGCCCACTACCCAACCACTGTTTATCCTGCATGGGGGTGGGCGGAGGGGATACCTTTGCGCTACAGAGGCATGGTACCACTAGCCGGACATTGGCTCCCGCATCGTTGCGGGTCAATCACTTCTCCTGCCCACGGTGCCAGGAGAAGCCGAGGAGCAGGGCTTGCTGCGCAGAGAGCGGCCGCGAAGTGAAGGCCCAAGACCGCTAGTGGAAGGGTGCCTCCATTCTTCCAGAGTTCTCCAGGTCCGGCCACGTGGACCCAATCGTCCACAGCGCGTCCCCTTCTTGCACCTACACGTGGCACATGGCGTCAGTGTCGTCCAAGGCCGGCTTGGCTAGCAACAGCGGATGGTAGGGGCAGCCGAGGCCTAATAGAACCACTGAGGCCGGCCAAAAGTCCACCTTCTCCTGGTGCGGCAAGCCAACTATGCCCTGTAGGCCCTTGCCAAAGGCAAAGTACTGCCCGAAATGGCTTATAGCCATGGGCTTGGGCAGCGGCCCGGCTCCCCGCGGCCGTGAAAGAAGTTCTTCCTTGGCCACTTGCACAATGGATGAATTGTTCCACGTCCACCAACTTATGATGCTCGTGAGGGATGAGGAACCGGAAGAGGACAGCATGCTTCCGTAACCCTGGCAGCGCCGCGACACCCCGATGTGTCACTGTGGAGGCAAACAGAAGCATATCGCCGTGCTAAAATTCAAAGGTCTGGACGCGTAGACGGTCATGCTCACCCCGGTGGCCGCCCAAGTGCACCTCCAAAGGATACTTGTCCGAGAGAACAAGCATCATAGAGAGATGATTGGGCAGCTCACCCTTGCTGGGTAGCGTACCTCGCAACTTATCGACATCAATATGCCACGTCTACTCCGCAGCATCTTCACCGACGCCAATGCACAACCACTGAGTGGGGAAGAGATCCCTCATCTCGGGCCACCAAGCATTGCGCTGCTCCCCAGCCCGGTTCAAGCGGCCCCTTCCCAACACAGTGGCAAGCTTGCCGGGCGCAGTCCCCCACCGTCGTGGCAGCTTGGGAACTGCCAAGCAATCCTCGCAACAGTGTGCATTCGAAAGCGGATCCTAGGCTGCGTCTCACTCGGTGCCCAGTGATTTGGTGGGGATATGGTAGGAGTCTCGAGACTCCTTGAGTTACCACACACCCCTAACCACCCGGAGCCCCAGGTCTTGCAAGGACTCATCCGACACAAGGTCACGAGTCGGCAGTTCATGAGAGAACACTGAGTAAAGCAAGGAGATGCAAGGGGGAGGGGAGGGGGCACCATGGAGGAAGACGGGCTCCTTGGTGTTGTACAAGGCCGGGGTCCTGTAGTCGGGCACGACATGGCACTACTTAGGGTGCACCGGACAAGCCGAAATGCTTTCCCACAACTCCCCACACACCACCGCAACCGTGAAAGGCAGGGCTTCAAGGAGTCCCTTTCTCGCTGCCACGTGCGTGACACCAAGATTTGCAGTGCAACCGTGCTGCAAAACCGTTGTGTCAACTACCCGTGTGCAGAACTCTCGGGGGCTACCGGTCAGCTTTCCTGTGGAAGCTTGACAAAAATCTTGCACAGCGTCGACAAGAAAGCAGAACCACATCGCACGGATTGTCGCATTCACCATACGCAAGATTTTGTTCCTAGACGGGTCACATCAGAGATCTTGATGTGCAGCACTTCTGGGGAAGGGGCGGGGAGTTGCTGCGCCCACAACTGCAAAGGCTCAAGGTCTTGTGAAGGCAACCCTCGTTACGCTAACTCCATGAATGTTGTAGGCCCCGGGCGTGGAATAAGAAAAGACGACAGAGCTTTGGGCTTTGGGCCTGTGGTGAGACTAAACATGATGTGGTAAGAGAAGATGAACCTATGGGAGTGCGAAGAAAGGGATGGGAGGGCAAATGGGGGGGCAGAAGAGAGGCGGAAGAGGGGGCAGGGTTGTAAAGGAGCCCTAATTGAGCCCCTTATTCGCGCCCAGCGAGCGCTTAGTGAGCCGTTTCGCCTGCTAAGTTTCGAGAGCTAAGTGAGAGGTAAGTGAGAGCTAAGTGAGCCAGCTCATTGACGGCGCCTCAGCTAACTGAGCCATCCAAAAAAAAATGCGCCCCCTCCCCCCCTTCAACCTTGACCAACTGAAGGTGTAATTCTTCTAAAAAAATTTACAAAGCACATTACCTAGCATGCAAAAAGCACAACAAACAAGCACAAAGACACTGTGGTGCATGAGTGAGCCCCAAATGAGCCGCAACTTCACATTTCCACTTAGCCACCATTGAGCCGCATGTACGAAACGCAAGTTCTAACATGTGATTCCACAAGTGCGACTGCATGTGACTTTCAAGCCACGACACAATATGCGCTCCTTCTAGCACAAGCACGCAATGCGTGCACTACGAACACTGGGTGGTCAACCTGGGATGGGTGGGAGGAAGATTTTTCCCCGCAACCGACCGCAGAAGCATTGGTGGCCATGCGGTATGCAACTGTGTGACATATAGGTTATTTTTTAGTACATTTGTATATGTGTTTACAAATGCTTGCAGCTAGCATTTTTCTGCCATGGCACAAATTGCCGCACACGAGCCAACGACGAGTAGCACGCGCACACAGGACAACACATCATTTTATTGCAGGCTTTTCCTTTTTGCGGGTGATGTTCCGTTTTGCTCATTGTGGTGCTTTTTTAGTTGATTATTGCAAATTTATCTGTGTGCCTCTCGAGACGTGTTGCCATATTTGATTGTCTGCCAAGGACTGCTTTATTTGTGCCCATATTGTCTCATTTCCGCTGGTGAGGGGCAATTTTGTGCCCGAAAGGCAGAGCGATTTGTCTTTGGCACGCAGCACGGTGGTTTGGGACACGGGAGATCATCATTGGAGGCTTTGTTGGGTTATGTTGAGATCTGAGGGCGTGTGTACGCGGATTTCCGTAGAAAGGGTTTATTTTCAAAACAATAAGTGGGTGCAAACAACGATGTGGCCATGAGTATGACGAATTGGAGACGGTGCTATTATGGGACGTAGCATTTACCCGAAAACGCCGGAGCCGACATTCATTAATGGTTTTCCCTACCAGAGACTATGCGTCAAAAAGCACACACTGTTCCCAAGAAACTTACGTGTGTCTCATCCATTGCAAGTGACATGCATTGAACATGCTCTCTCTTTAGCCCGAGACTGTCATTTGCTGACTATGGGGACAATTAGGGTGCCAATGGATCTAAGAACAAGTATCTGATCGCACAGGTGGAACCAAAAAACCCCGAATATCAAAACACGCAAGAAAACACAACGCAAAGGCCGTTTTTTGCCCCACACCCTGGTGAAACCAAAGAATACTACCAGAAACAATTAATGAAAGGGCAGCCTTCCAAACCGGCGAAGCCGAGAAATTGGGGGCGGGGGGGGGCTCAACGAAACGGCAGTTTTCCGCCCCATACCCCAACCCAGCCCGGAGATTTAGCCGCACACAAACAAACCCATTTTTACGAAAAGATGTTTTGTAGGCAGTTTAGTCCAGTCACCGTTTTGCTTGTAGGGCTTCGTTCTCCAGAGTGGCTAATGGTTTGGCCCTGCAATGCCACGCGGACACCTTTAACAACGAACCCCGGCGGTGTATGTTGTAATTCATTTATGTTTTGGGGCGGTGAATGTGTGTAACGAACAAATAGTGACGTTGTGTTTTCTTTTTGTGGTAAGTCGTGTAAGCTAGTCACGGCCATTACGAAGAAAAAAAAACACACACAGCTTGACACCTTTTTGTGCATGGTTCTACCGCAAACGAAAAAGTACACAACTTGACGATTTTTCGGTATGCGCGCTTACCGCAAAAAATACGCAATGTGATGATTTTTTTGTTACACGTATTTACCGCAAAAAAATTACACGACTTACCGCATAATAAAATTACACGATGTGATGTTTTTTTCCTGGACGCGTTTGCTGCAAAAAAAATACACGGCCTTACGAGAAAAAAGAAAAAAGCGCCAATTTTACTGAAAGTGCATGTTTCCAGGCGACGTGCCCACCCGTGACCACTTCTGATTTTCTCCCCGAACTTGGCGTTGGGGACCCCCGACAATGCAGGAGGGACATAGCTTTTCCGCCACCTTTTGGGCCCCCGAGAAGGCATGGGTGAGGCCACCACTTCTGACTTTGTCCCCGCGCTAGGCGTTGAGGACCCCGGAGAATGCAGGGGTAACGTACCGTTTCCGCCGTTTTGTCGGCCCACGAGAAGGAAGATGTGAGGTAGCGACTTCAAAATTACTCCCCACGCTTGCGGTTCCCCCGAGAGTGCAAGGGTGATGTAGCCCGTTTGGTGTACCTACGGTTGGGCGCATAAGCATGCTATTACATTGGCACCCATACTAGTGCCTTGGTGGCGTAAAATGGTAGTACTAGCATTGGCTATGGCATTCTCACGACGCTTTTCTTGGGCCTGATTTTGTTTCACGTGCCCATGACACCCCGTGAAACTATGCTATATTGGCCCCATACTAGTGCTCCAGTGTCGTACAATTGTGGCATTAGCACTGGCCATGGTCTTGCCATGAATCTTTTCTTGCGGCTAATTTTGTGGTTACTGCCATTGACACCATGTGAAACTGCTTTGCATCAGCCAAGTCCCAACGAATTGGTGGCCACACAGAGTAATATGTGCTTTGTGGACTCGGCGTCCCATCGCTAAGGTCGCTATGGGGTGCCATACGGAACCGGCTCCTATACACATTGCTCATGTGTTGGAAAAAATGCATTTCTTTCAATTTTTGAAATTTTTTATCAATTACATTACTTACCACAAAAAAAATTTTAATCTACAGGACTTTCCGCAAAATAGAAAAATTACATGTAGTTACCGCAGAAAAAAAAAACACTCGAAGACAATTCTTTGTACAAAACTTACATTTTTCACTCCCCGGCAATGGAGTGTTGGGGATAGGGTAGTGGTTCTTGCCCATGTGGTTGCTTGTATTGGGTTGCCGCACTGTACAACGCGGATACATGAAATTGGGTGGGGTGAATCCTCTGCGGCATATTGGGCCATGGTAAGGTGTATGGCTCATGAACGAAGGGCGAGGGAGAGGGACAGGGCGCAAGAGGGGGGGGAGAAGACTCGCAAGTGGATGGGGTGAAGTGTGGGGGGAGGGAAGTGGTGGTGAACAATGGAGTGAGGTAGGGGGACATTGGGGGGGATGTAGTGGAGCATCCCCCCTCCCCGAAAAACCCCCAAACCCCGTCCCCCAGTGGCTGTCGAAGGCCTTGTGATCAAACGACCGGTCGCCCACGAAAAATCACCAGAGGCTACATGCGCCGTTGATTCTACGGAACGTTCGCCCACGTGACAATACTAGGGCCGCCTTCTCCGTCGGTTCTAGGGATCGGGTTCCTAGCATGCATGGCACCATGCACATGTTGCAGTATGCGGTCTACACATGCACCTCTTCCAACATGCGTTGGAGGCGGCGCCTTTTGCTGCTTGGAGGGCGACGGACCCTATATCCGATGGAGGAGGCCACTACCCTTAGTCGCCGGCACCACGTGGTGCGCGTGAGTTGCACAGGGTGGGGAGGGGTAAAAAGGGGGCAAATAGGCGGGACGACGCTTTCTCCTCGGGACAGGCGCATCCGCCCAAACCAAGGTAAAGGCGATATCTGTCGTGCAAAGGACAAGGAGGAATGACGGAATTGTGCGCTAAGGTGGTGTTAGACTGGTTGACTTGTGGGCAAGTCCGGGCTTTAGACAAGGGTCTTGTCCCCATGGTGGGTTCCTTCACTCCTTGAATTCACCACACTTGTGTCTTGCTTAATAATGCAAGTGCAGCTGTTGCCGAGCCGAGGTGTACTGGCCTGCAGTCAGCGGGCTCTTAGGCTCAGTAGCAGTTCCCAAGAGCGTAAACACAAGGGCAAGCCCCGTGTGCCACATGACCCCAATACACCTGGACGGGGTCACCGAAAAGCGCTGGCAATATCCGTTTATTTCTTAGTTTGCCGCCACATTGTAGGGAATTTTTTGTGCAACCAAAGCGACAACACGTTTCTTGTGCCACCATAGTGCAACATGTTTTTTGTGGTGCCAAAGAGCAGCTTTTTTTTTGTTTTCCTTTCTCTTTTGTGCTACTATAGTCACTCTGCCTCTTGTGCTTCTCGTGCTACCACACAGCAGATTTTTTGTATTGCTATGGTGCAGCGGGGGTTTTTCAGTATTAATACGAGCACCGCTTTATGCGTGGGGTCAGCGTATGACAACCCTACGTCCACTGGCTGACTAGTACCCACATATGGGTCAAACTGACATGCCCTTGGGTCCACTAGGGGACAAATACCCAGATATCCACTAGGGGAGACATACTAGGAATGGGGTCTAACTAAGACTGCACTAGGTGCGCTGGGACTAAAACTTGGTTTGGGGTCTGATAGAGACGACACTAGGTCTACTCAGGGAATCAGAGAAAAAATTTTCGGCACTGCCAAAGGGTTGAGGGCTCTCTGCTACCATAGAGTACTTCGTTTTGTGGTGCCATAGCAAAGCATGCCTTTGGTGTACCCATAGAGTAGCATGTGCGTTGTGCTACTGCACAGCGATTTCTTTTTGCTGCAACCATAGTGCGGCAGGTTTTAGTTTAGAGCTTGGGTTTGTTTGCGTTTCCTTTGAGGGGTTCCACATTGTTTCGCGCCACCGTTTCTAGTGCATAGCTTTTTTGTGCGCTGCCAAGGGGCGGAACACTGTTTTGTACCATCACAAAGCAGCATGGCTTTCACATAGCCGGGATGCAGCTCATTTTGTGTGTTGCCACGGCGTAGCATGCTTTTTGCGCTGCAATAGGGTTGCATAGGTTTGCGCCTGTTTTGTGTTAACATGATGCATCATGTATTTTACGCTCCCATGGTGCAGCATATTGTTTGTGTTGCCACAGTGCAGCATGTCTTCTTGGTGCAGCCGCAATACAGTGTGTTTTCATTTGTTTTTATGTTTGTTTTTCGCTGCCACGGTGGAGCAGATTTGCTGTGCTGCCGCAACTAATCGCGTATCATTTCGTGTTGTCATAGTACAACACATTGTTCGCGTTGTCACAATGCAGCATGTTTTAGTGGTGCCACCATGCAGCATAGCTTTTGGGGTGCCACAGTGCATTATCCCTATTGTGGCGCCATAGTGCCTTATCTTTTTTGGTGTTGCTGCAGTGCAGCGTGTCTTCTTGGTCCAACCACAATGCCATATATCTTCTTATGGTTTTTGATTCTCTTGGTGCTGCGGCGTTTTGGCTCTTGCCACAATGAACCATTATTTTTGAATCTTTGCAGCGCAGCATGGGTTCTTTTTGTGTTGGCACAGTACGGCATATTTTTGGTACTGCTACAATGCCTCGCGCTTTTGTGCTACCATATTGCAACATACCTTTTGTGCTTGCCACAATGCACAATGCCTTTTTTTGCTACCATCGTGCAACGCACCCTTTGTGCTGCCACAGTGCACCATCTGTCTTGTGCTGCCGCAGCGCAGCATGTTATCTTGGTGCGGCCACAGAAGCGTGTTTTTTCTTTTGTTTTTTGCTACTTCTGCCGCCAGGGTGTTTTGTGTGATACCAAGGTGCTTTGTGTGCTGCCACGGCGCAACATGTTTTCCTTTTGTGTTGTCACAATACGGCATATTTTTCATACTACTACAATGCAACATGCTTTTGTGCTGCCACACTCCGGAGTACTATTTGTGTTGCCGAAGTGCAGCATGTTTCCAGTGCTGCCGCCATGCAGCTTGTCATGTTGGTACAACCTCGGAACGGTGTTTTTTCTTTTGTTTTCTGTTTCTTGTGCTGCCGAGGTCTTTTGTGCGCCGCCATGGCGTTTTGTGTGTTGCCACGGTGCGGCATAGTTTCTCTGCTGCGGTAGCACAATATGTGTTTTGTTTTTGTGTTGTCACATTGCGGCATATCTTCATACTGCCACAGTGCGACATGCTTTTGTGGTGCCACAATGCCGCATTCCTGTTGTGCTGCCGCAATGCAGCATGTTTTAAGTGCCATGGAAGGGCAGCACGCCTTCTTGGTGCAGCCAGACCACCGTAAGTTTCGTTTTGATTTTTGTTTCTTGTGCTGCAACGGTGTTGTATGTTGTGCTACGGTGCAACAGGTGTTTCGTGCTGCTGCCCCGCTGCATGTTTTTCCTTTCAGTTGTCAAGGTACGGCATACTTGTGATACTGCCACCATGCAGCATGCTTTTGTGCTGCCACATTGTAGCATACCTTTTGTGCTGCCACCCCGCAGCATGATTATAGCACCGCGGAAATGCGGCATGTCTACTTGGTGCAGCCCCACCACCCTGACTGCTCATTTGCTTTTTTGTTTCTTGTGGCGCCAGTGTTTTGTTTGCTGCCACGGTGCAGAGTCTTTTCTGTGTGTGTGCGGCACAACGTGGTTTTTTTCTGTTGTCATGGTATGGCACATTTTTGGTACTGCCACAATGCAGCATGTTTTGGTGCTGTCAGAGTGCGGCACACAAATTGCTTTGTGGGAAGACAAAAAAATTTTGCTATGTGGCAGCATGGCATAAAAGATGCCCTGTTGCAACGCGAAAACCATGCTGCATTGTGGCTACAAAAAAAACATGTTCTACTACAGCAGCACAGAAGATATGCTACACCATGGCCACTCTAAAACATGACGTATTGTGGCATCTCAAAGAAGACATGCTGCACTGTGGCAACACAAAAATAGGTTACATTGTGGCAAAAAGAAAAACTCTGGTGTACTACAACAACACAAACGAAAAAGATGCGGCGCCCTGAAAGCACACAAAATACCCCGGCAGCTAAAGAAACAAAAAACAAAAGAAAATACACGGTAGACTCCCTGCACCAAGAAGACATGCTGCACTTCAGCACCACCAAAAACATGCTATGTGTCTGAGGCGGGGTTTGCACTAACCGATGGGTAATACAGCTGGGCTGTGAATTTTACGCCCTTAACTCCCTCAAAAGCAACCAAACATGTGGCGTTTCCTCAAAAAAAAACCCGAAAATTCGGGTAAATTCATGTGAATCCGAACCCTCCATTCAAACGACCGCTTATCCCCCGTTCACGGATGGTACAGAGGAGAACCAAGGGGCAACTTTGGATTGCCCCCTAGGTCCTAGGACAAGTACCCAGTGTTGTGGAGCAACAAGCATGCACCCAAGGTTCCTTGGGGGACAAGCACCCCAAGTTGGGGTGAAATTACGATGCACCCTAGGTGCCTTGCGGGACAAGTGCCCAAAGTTGCGTGTAACGGTGATGCATCAGAGCTCCACTAGAGGACGAGAACGTAGGGCAGTGGTGGATTCGGGATGCAGTCCAGGTCCACTGTGCAACAAGTACGCAGAGTTGAAGTGCAATTGGGATGCACACTAGGTCCATTGAGTGAGAAAAACCTAGAGTTGGGGTGCAATGGGGACGACCCCTAGGTCAACCCGTGGACAAGTTCCCAGAATTGGGATGCACCCTAGGTCCACAGGACGACGAGTACCCAGACCTAGGAGGTAACCTGCATTGCACTCAAAGTCCGTTGGGGGATAAGGACCGAGCGTTCGAGTGCAAGAAGAATACAACCGAGGTCCAATGGGGACAGGTCCAAAGTTGGCATGCAATTGCAATGCAACCTACGTCCACTTCAAGAAAAGTCCCCGCAATTGGGATGCGCTTGTGATGCACCCCACGTCCACTACAGGACGAGTACCCAAACTTGGGGTGCAAGATAGATTGCACCCTAGGTCCGTTTGGGGATAAGGACCCAAGGTTGGGATACAACAAGGTGGGAACCAAGGTGCACCTGGCGACAACAACCGAGAGTTGAGGTGCACAGGGGATGCCCCCTACGTCCAATGGGGGACAAGTACCCGGGGGCGGGGAGCAAGAGGATGCACCCTAGGTCCACTACATGACAGGTACTCAACCCAAGGGTGCAATTGGGATGCACCTTAGGTCCATCGCGGGACAGTTACCTAAAATTGAGATGCAAAGTAGGTCCACTATAGGACAAGTGCCCGGAGTTGTGGTGTAACAAGGAGGCACCCTAGGGCCAATTAATAATAAGTACCCAAAGTTGGGATGCAACACGGTTGCACATTGGGTCCACTGGGCACAAGTACCCAAAGTTGGGGTGCAACACCGATGCACCCGAGGTCCACTAGAGGACAAATACCTAGTGTAGGGGTGCCATTGGGATGCACCCTAGGTCCACATAGGGGACGAGTACGTAGAGTACCGGTGCAATGGGGAAGCCGCCTAGCTTCATAGGGCGACAAGGACCTAGAGTTGCGGTGTAATTGGGATGTACCCTAGGTCCACTAGAAGGCAAGTACTGAGCGTAGGGATGCATTTGGGATGCACACTAGGGCCATTGGGGGACAGGTACCGGGGGTTTACGTGCAATTGCGGTGCGGCCTTGGTGCATTGAGGAACAAGTACACAGAGGTGGGGTGCAATGGAGGTGCTTCCTCCGTCCACCGGGGGACAAGTGGCCAACCTCCGGGTGCAATTGGGATGCACCCTAGGTCCACCGGGGCACAACCCCTGAGGACGGGGGTACAATTGGGATGCAGCCTAGTTCCAATACGGGACGAGTACCCAGGTTGGGCTGCACCAGGGACACACCGTAAAACCACTAGGGGAAAAGTACCCAGAGTTGGGGTGACAGAGGGATGCACCCTGTGTTCAATAGAGGACAAGTACTAAACATAGGAGTGCAATTGGGGTGCACCCTAGGTCTTTTAAGGGACAGGTACCCAGAGTTTGGCTGCAACGGAGGTGCACCCTGAGTCCACTAAGGGACAGCTACGCCGAGTTGGGAAGCAACAAGAATGCACCTTAGGTTCTTTGGGCGACAAGTACCCAAAGGTGCCGGGCAATTTGGATGCACCCTAGGTCCAGTAGAGAACTAGTAATTAGCGTAGGGGTGCAATGGGGATGCACCCTAGATCCACCATGCGGCGACGAAGGAAGTGTTGGGGTACAATTGGGATGTACCCAAGGTGCACTACAGGACGAGCACCGAGAGTTGGGGTGCAACATGGATTGCATCCTGGGTCCATTGGGGGACAAGTACCCACAGTTCCAGAGCAACAAGGATGCATCCTAGGTGCACTAAGGGGCACGTACCCAAAGATGGGAAGCAACATGGATGCACCCTGACTTCTCTGGGGGACAAAAACCCAAACTTGGGATGCACCTATGGTATCGGCGGGGAAAGGAACCAGGCGTTGCGGTGCAACGGGTATGCATCCTAGTTCCACTGGAGGATGAGTACCTAGACTTGGGATGCAAAATGGATTGCACCGTACGTTCACTAGGGGATAAGGACCTAGAGTAGCGGTGCAACAAGGTTCCACGCGAGGTCGAATTGGGGAAAAGTACCCAAAGTTGGCGTGCAATTGCCATGCAGGCTACGCCCAATTGGGAAAAAGTACCCATGGTTGGTGTGCAAAAGGGATGCACTCTGAGTCCATTGGGGGGCAGATACCCAAAGTTGGTGTGCGACAGAGATTGACCCTAGGTCCACTTGGGGACAAGTACTTAGCGTAGGGGCACAATGGTGATGCCCCCTACATCCACCAGCGGGGGACGAGCCCGGTGTTGGGGTGCAATTGGGAAGCACCCTAGGTGCACTAAAGGACGAGTACTGAGAGTTGGGGTGCAACATGGATTGCATCCTGGGTGCATTGGGGGACAAGTAGCCAGAATTGGGGAGCAACAGGGATGCATCCTAGGTGCAGTAGGGGGCAAGTACCCAAAGTTGGGAAGCAATAGGGATGCACCCTAGGTCCTTTGGGGGACAAAAAACCAAACTTGGGATGCACCTCAGGTACACTCGGGGGAAAGACCCAAGCTTTGGGGTGCAATTGGTATACACCCTAGTTCAACCGGAGGACGAGTACCTAGACGTGGGGTGCAACATGGATTGCACCGTAGGTTCATTAGGGGATAAGGACCTAGAGTAGGGGTGCAACAAGGTTGCACCCGAGGTCCACTAGGGAACAGGTATTTATCATAGGGGTGCAATTGGGATGCACCTTAGGTTCACAAACGGACAATTACGCAGCCTTGGAAAGCAACACAGATGCCCCCTCGAGCCACCGGGGAACAAATACCTAAAGTTGGGGTGCAATTGGGATGCCACCCTAGATCCATTGGGGGACCAATAGCCGAAATTGGGGTGCAATTGGGATGCACCCTAGGTCCGAGTAAGGGTGCAATTAGGATGCAGCCTAGCTCCATTGTGGGAAAAGAACCTAGAGTTGGGATGCATTTGTGATGCACCCTAGGTCCATTGGGGAAAAGTACCCACAATTGGTGTGCAATAGAGATGCACCCTAGCTCCACTAGAGGACCAGTACGTAGTGTAGGGGTGCAATTGGGATGCAGCCTAGGTCACCTAGGAGACGAGTACGTTGAGCAGGGGTGTAATTCTTATGCACCCTACGTACACAGGGGAACAAATGTCTGGAGGTGGGGTGTAAGAGGGATGCACCCTGCGTCCAGTAGAGGACAAGTACTCAGCGTACGAGTGCAATTGGGATGCACCCTAGGTCTACTGGGGGGCATATACCGGGCATCGGGTTGCAACAGGGCTGCACATGAGGTCCACGAGGGGACTAGTACCTAGTGTTGGGGTGCAACTGGGATGCACCCTATGTCAACCAGGGGGGAAAGAGCCCAGCGTTGCGGTGCAACATTGATGGGGGCATGGGGGCACAAGTACCGAGAGTTAGGGAGCAACGTGGATGCAGCCTAGGTCCACTTGGGGGAAAGTACCTAGAGTAAGGGTGCAATTAGGACGCACCCTAGCTGCATTGGGGGAAAAGTACCCGGAGTTGGGGAGTAGCAAGGTTGCAGACTGGGTCCATTTGCGGAAAAGTACCTAGAGTTGGGATGGGCATTTGTGATGCACCCTAGGTCCATTGGGGGACAAGTACCCACAATTAGCGTGCAATGGAGATGCAACCTAGCTCCCTTAGAGGACAAGTACCTAGTGTAGAGGTGCAATTGGGATGCACCCTAGGTCGACTAGGAAACGAGCACGTTGAGTAGGGGTGCAATTATTATGCACCCTAATTCCACTGGGGGACAAGTACCCGGAGTTGGGGTGCAAGAGGGATGCACGCTGGGTCCACTAGAGGACAAGTACTTAGCGTACGGGTGCAATTGGGATGCATCCTAGGTCTACTGGGGGACATATACCGGGCATCGGGGTGCAAAAGGGCTACACATGAGGTCCACGGGGGGACTAGTACCTAGTGTTGGGGTGCAACTAGGATGCACCCTATGTCAAACAAGGGGGAAAGAGCCCAGCGTTGCGGTGCAACATGGATGGGGGCATGGGGGCACAAGTAGCGAGATGTAGGGGGCAATGTGGATGCGGCCTAGGTCCACTTGGGGGAAAGTACCTAGAGTAAGGGTGCAATTAGGATGCACCGTAGCTGCATTGTGGGAAAAGTACCCGGAGTTGGGGAGCAACAAGGATGGAGCCTAGGTCCACTTGGGGACAAGTACATAGAGTTGGTCTGCATTTGTGATGCACCCTGGGTCAATTGGGGGACAAGTACCCACAAGTGGCGTGCAATAGAGATGCACCCTAGGTCAACTGGAGGACAAGTAGCTAGTGTAGGGGTGCAATTGATATGCACCCTAGGTCCACTAGGAGACAAGTCGAGTAGGGGTGCAATTCTTATGCGCCCTGGGTGCAAAGGGGGACAAGTACGCGGAGTTGGGGTGCAAGAGGGATACACGCTGCGTCCACTAGAGGACCCGTACTCAGTGTACGGGTGCAATTGGGATGCACCCTAGGTCCATTAGGGGAGAAGTACCCCGAGTGTGGGTGTAACAGAGATGCACCCTAGGTCCACTGAGGGACAAGTACGCCGAGTTGGGAAGCAACAAGAATGCAGCCTAGGTCCACTAGGGGACAAGTACCCAAAATTGGCGGGCAATTTGGATGCACCCTAGGTCCACTAGAGGACAACGACTCAGCGTAGGGGTGCAATGGGGATGCCCCCTACATCCACCAAGGGGGGAGTAACCTAGTGTTGAGTACAATTGGGATGCACCCTAGGTGCACTAAAGGATGAGTACCGAGAGTTAGGGTGCAACATGGATTGCATCCTGGGTCCATTGGAGAACAAGTACCTAGAATTGGGGAGCAACAAGGATGCATGCTAGGTGCACTAAGGGGCAAGTACCCAAAGATGGGAAGCAACATGGATGCACCCTAGGTCCTCTTGGGGACGAAAACCCAAACTTGGGATGCACCTCACGTATATGCGGGGGAAGGAACCCAGCGTTGGGCGCAATGGGTATGCATCCTAGTTCCACTGGAGGACGAGTACCTACACTTGGGGTGCAAAATGGATTGCACCGTAGGTTCACTAGGGGATAAGGACTTGGAGTGGGGACGCTACAAGGTTGCACGCGAGGTGGACTTGTGGACAAGCACTCAAAGTTGGCGGGCAATTGGCATGCAACGTACGTCCACTTGGGGAGAAGTACCCAAGGTTGGAGTGCAATAGGGATGTACTCTAAGTCCATTGGGGGACAAGTACCCACAGTTGGGAAGCAACAAGAAGGCAGCCTAGGTCCACTAGGGGACATTTTCCGGGCATCCGGTTGCAAGAGGGACGCACATGAGGTCCACAGGGGGACCGGTACCTAGTGTTGGGGTGCAACTGGGATGCACCCTATGTTTAGTAGGGGGGAAGGAACCTAGTGTGGCGGTGCAACATGGATTGCACCCTACATCTATGGGCACATAAATACGAAAAGTTTGGGAGCAACATGCATGCAGCCTAGGTCCACTAGGGGAAAAGTACCTACCGTTAGGGTGCAACTGGGATGTACCCTAGCTGCATTGGGGGACAAGTACCCGGAGTTGGGGAGCAACAAGGATGCACCCTAGGTCGACTAGAGGACAAGTACCTAGTGTAGGGGTGCTATTGGGATGCACCCTAGGTCCACAAGCAGAAGAGTACGTAGAGTACGGGTGCTATTCGTATGCAACATAGGTGCACAGGGGGAAACGTGCAGAATTGGGGCGCAATTGCGATACACGCTACGTCCCCTGTTGACAAGTATTTAGAGTTGGAGTGCACTTGCGATGCACCGTCCGTCGGGCGGGGGACAAGCAACCAACCTTAGGTTGCAATTGCAATACACCCTAGGTCAACCGGGACACAAGTGCCGAGGAATGGGGTGCAATGGGCATGCAGCCTAGCTCAAGTATTGGACAAGTACCCTAAATCGGGGTGTAACAGGGATGCACCCTAATTCCACTGGGGGACAAGTACCCGGAGTTGGGGTGCAAGAGGGATGCACCCTGGGTCCACTTGAGGACAAGTACTTAGCGTACGGGTGCAATTGCAATGCACCCCGGGTCCATTAGGGGACAAGTACCCCGGTTTTGGGTGCAACAGAGATGCACCCTAGGTCCACTAAGGGACAAGTAGGCTGAGTGCGGAAGCAACAAGAATGCACCCTAGGTCCACTTGGGGGACAAGTACCCACAGTTGGCGGGAAATTTGGATGCACCCTAGGTCCACTACAGGAGAAGTACTTAGCGTAGGGGTGCAATGGGGATGCACTCTAGATCCACCCGGGGGGAACGAACCCAGTGTTGGGGTGCGATTGGGATGCACCCCGGGTGCATCAAAGGACGAGTACCCATAGCTGGGGTGGAACATGGAATGCATCTTGGGTCCATTTGGGGACAAGTACCAAGAAATGCAGAGCAACAGGGATGCATCCTAGGTGCACTAAGGGGCAAGTACCCAAAGTTGGGAAGCAATAGGAATGCACCTTGCGTCCTTAGGGGGACAAAAGCCCAAACTTGGGATGCACCTAAGATACACTCGGTGGAAGGAACCCAACGTGGGGGTGCAGTGGGTATGCACCCTACTTCCAGTGGAGGACGAGTACCTACACTTGGGGTGCAACATGGATTGCACCCTAGGGCTAGTGGGGGATAAGACACGGAGTAGGGGTACAACAAGGTTGCACCCGAGGTCGACTTGGGAACAACCACCCAAAGTTGGCGTGCAATTGGCATGCGGCCTACGTCCACTTGGGGAAAAGTAACCAGGGTTGGGGTGCAAGGGGGATGCACACCAAGTCCATTGTGGCGCAAGTACCCACAGTTGGGGTGCGAGAAAGATTGACTCTAGGTCCACTAGAGGACAAGTAGTTATCATAGGGGTGCAATTGGGATGCACCTTAGGTGCACTCAAGGACAAGTCCCCACAGTTGGGAAGCAGCAAGGATGCACCCTCGGTCCACCGCACCATTGTGTAAAAAGTCTGATTTTTGATGTGTGAAAAGGCATGTTGTGTGCGTAATGTATCCAAAAAGATGTGTGATGTTCAGGTGTGTCTCATGCTTGTCAGAGGTGGGTCCGCGGGTCCAATGCTTGGAGGAACTTCTTGGGTTCCCCAGGCGGGGGGGGGGGGGGTGGGTGGGAGAAATCGTGCCCAAATCAAATCTGCCCCACCCCCCGTATTGAAAAAACAAAACCCAAGGGGAGAAAAGGATTCACAATTGAAAACACATTGATTATTGGGGAACCACCTTGGAAAATCAGAATTATAGTAGTTACAAAGATAAAAAAAGAAGACATTGCAAACCAAAATGGGATGATGGGAGAAATTTGGGAGCAGGCACAATGGGAAAGTTGAATAACCATCAAATAAAAAAGACACATGCAACATTGTAAGCCAAAAGGGGAGAATAGGGAAAATGTGGGAGTAGGAAACATGGAAAAATTGAACAACCACCAAAAGTGAATGGCGACACGTTGGAAAACAACATTGCAAAAAAGAACCAATAGGCACATGCAGAAATGTGGGCACGATCATTTTATTGATCGATGACTCGATCCATGTCATCCACCGGTTGGGAGCAGCAGGGTTGGGAGCTGCTTGGCGTGGCAGCAAAACGGGTAACACGGTCTAAATCCGGCACAAAGGCATCCCACTGTGAAAACAAAAGCAACATATGCTGCATAGCAAGGTCCCTTGTTTGTCAACGATTATTACCACTCGGTACTTTCACACCAAACACATCAAGACAGTGCGACAACGCCGCCCTTGTCCAGCCGCGCAGCTTGCCATTATGTGCTACCATCACTAATTTTGCATGCATCCTGGCGACACGACGCCCCTTGTCCAGCTTACGTGGTGTTACTGGTTCGTCTGCGATGTTGTTCCAACCTTCCTCACAGACATCATCTGCAACGTTCACCACCACCTCTGTAGAAGGATGGGGACCTGCAGAACAGCATGCATGGCACACTAGACATGTGTTGCACCAGATGCGAACCACCTGCTTGCATGTGGCACACTGCATACCCCCACGAAAGGTGATGAAGTGATGATTGTTGGCATATGAGTGAGGGGTACCATCTAGTGCAACAAAGGTGACCACATGTGCCGTGTGCCGTTCAGTACCCTTTCTTGGGGCTGCCGTTGAGGTCAATGTTGTACCCTGCCCTCCAAAGAAGAGCAAGATGTCACCATCCTCAACCACTGCTTCAGCATCTTGTAGACAATGAAGCATTGTAGGTTCCATAGATTCTCGTGCAATTACGTGCTGTGAAACCCTCCGTCTTGGGCGCAGATCAAAACGTGCACCACCATCCAGGTGGTGTGCCACTGCAACGCCTTGTCCCTTTGCCCATTGCTGCAAAGGGGGCGAGTTGGAATGCAATGCCATGCACATGCTAAGAACATGTGTCTACACATCGTCCTGCATAGTACTGCTAAACCCCCCACACAACGAGATGGCACACTCTACACCAGCTTCAGCGGTGCAATATGTTCGCTAGAACGCAAGAACACACCACACATTCACCCACTGTGCATGCGCCTTTTCAGGGGGCAAGGCGTCCCACATCTAGGACATTTGCAAAGTGTTGTACCATGTGCTCCTTAAGGGCTGTCCACTCTGCCCAGGCACAGTCGGAGTTCACATGCGCTGCACACAACTCATCTTAGTGTGAAGCCATGAATTGATGCAAACTGCTGTACGCCATATGTGGCACGCTCACTGAACGGCAGAGCCAGCAAACGGTCATGGTCCAACAACACAGCGCACTCCGGCACCCCCTTGGGTTCAATTGTTGCCTGCCCCTCCTTGATGCCGACACGCTACACATCATACACAGCACGTGCCTCAACGCCTCGAAAAGGGGGGGATGATGCACACTTGTGCCCACCTCAATCAAACTGGACCAACTGCACACCATGCCATGCAGCTGCCACACTTTCCTCCTTGAACTGCAACCAGCCCAGACCCTCCTCTCGAGCCACCTTTTGCAACCTTGCGTGTATCATGTCTGTGGCAGTGGCTAAATGTGCACGTGTGGACGCGCGCAGTTGTGCCACATTGTTAAAACAGCGCATGCCATGCAGGATATCCCCATAAACCACCCCAAATGCAAGTAAAGTGGCATCATGGCAGTCCTCCCACACATCCCCCTCTTTGGTGGAATGTTGCACGTTCAAATCCAAGTGCCTTGCCACCCAGGGGACATTGGCCAAAAAAGCAATGTTGCGTCGTGCATTTCCTTGCGACCACCTGATGCCATGACTTGTGGGCATGAGTTGCAAACCACTACGTTTATCATGCACATGGTCTTGCACACACTTTTGCAACTCCTTCCATTGCCGTCCCCCATTGTACAAGGCGCGTTGGCGATCCACAGCAACCATGTAATTAGCATGGGTTGGGCTAGTAGCCTCCAATGCATGACCCAGCTTGTGCCGCATCACATGGCAAGGCTCACCCAGGGGAGGCCTTATGACCAACCACGTCCCAATGAGGGCAAACACATTGTTCTCAATGGTAGAGACATCAACAACTTGCCGTGCACTGGCACCCCGCACACCAAGGGTAGAAGCCCCGTCCGCTCCAAAAGTCACCACCCTCTTCGCCCACCAATCACGGTCCGGAATCCATGACAAGAAGACACATTCTAGCTGCTTTGTGATCTCCTGTGCATCACCACACACCACATCCACTATACCAAGGAACACAACACACATGCCTCCCGGGCTAGTCCCGGGGAAAACAAGCAGAATGGCTTACTGATTGTTGCGATGCCTTTGCCTGTCCGAGCCGTCAAGCAACAGTGCAAGGAAGGTTGCCATGTAGGATATTTGGTACATCGTCTTGCATGGCATCATGCATTGCTGCAATGGCCTTCTCAACTATCCACCGCCCTGAAGCGTGGGGCCCATGGGTAGATGTCAAAGAGCAACGAGGAAGAATCTGCTCACTTATGGCACGAATGGAAGTGCATATGCGTAACCCAATATAAACCTCAACCAACCGTGACAAAATGGCTACCTCACCATCAGTCAATGGCACACCAATGTCCATGGCCTCCCCTCTGCTTAACACAATGTTCCCTAGCACCACTTCAGATGTGGCAGCAGTGGGGCACAATGCATGATATCGTTCTGCACAATGCTTTCTGAAACTCTCCTCGGCCGGTCGGTGGTGGTGCCCTGGCCTGTGCGGATTCCTTTGTGATGATGTTGTGCCACGCGACAACCCCAAATGGCCTTCGAACACTTCCCCCCGCCATGCTTTTGCAGTAGAGGTCTTCGTGCGCATCCCTTGACCGTACGTTCCTAGTACTAGGGCATTACTGGCCTTAGGGGGACGTGCCACCCCAGGAATGCCACACACATTAGCCCATGCACAACATACACACTCAACACCCCCATATATTGTAAAGTGATACCTCCCATGAGCATCCACGAACACTTGTAGTGTCTTCTGACCACTATCCCGTCGCCTGGGAGGAGCTTGCATCAACATGCACAACACATCCCTCCCTGCTGCAGCCAATGCAATGGAACGTGTCCTGTCTTGCTCCGACGACTGTGCCACTGCCGCTTGTGACGGAACCATGCTCTGCATGCCGCTCATCCCACTCTTTTGCATGCCGTGCCCTAAGTTGCATCCGCTGTGCCTCAACACGCACTGGCAAATGCCTCGCCACTCGCACCTTGTTTTCTTGCAACAAGTGTGCCACCGCCTCAACAAAATCAGATGAGGGCTGATTCGGAGCAACGGACGTGATGTCCCGCTGGTCACTACAAACATGAGGTAGCGGCGCCAAGGCAGCTACACACATGTCAACAGGCATGCTCTGGGCATGCGTCTTCATGTTCCTATCCCCAACCCTTGATGCACCCTGTGTTGCATGTGTGGGGGGGGGGAGCAATGCACCTGGTGACAGCACCATGGCTGGCACAGAGGTGTCAATAGGCATATTCTGGGCATCCCCTTTGTTGCCAAGGGCTGAAGCCCTTGTTTGTTGGGAGGCAGATTGTGACATGCTTGGTACCAACAGATTGATTGGCTTGCGCTAGTACAACAGGAATGTTGCTTCTCGTGGAGAGGGGGGTAGGCTCATGCCCTTCACTGTGGTATTATCAGACATCCACCACTTGTGCTCAAAGATAACACACACCTCAAAGTGACCCTCATTGTTGGCTGCTCCAATGTGTAGCACCATGGCATGCAACGACCATTGTCATCCCAAAATATCCACAAACTCATGGTCCAGAACCACCTTGTACTCTTGTTGGTTGTGGACATGTACAGCACGACTTCATTGAACACAAATGATGTCACCAGTGGTGCCTCTCCCAGATCACCACCAAAGGCACAAGGGGGGGGCGGGTGTTATTGGCCAGGCCACAGTTCGACCCCTCGTTCCCTTCTACACATGTTTTTGCACACTTTGCACCTGATTTGTCACATGCAGTCGCTGTTCTATCATGCCCGTTTCCCCCCCCTTCCGTAGAACCTTCACAATACACTCCCGAAACCGTTGCCATAACTGCTCATAAGATAGGCAACATGATAAATCCACTACCCCAGCAGCCTTTAGCTTGGCCATAATGTACTTCCGGCATTCCGGCATCTCTGCTTGCTGCTTCCACTCAAATTTTGGTGTAGGGGCTGTGCACTTGCAATGCCCACTGCACGAGCAGAGTGTCACACACCTGCCACCCTCCTCGGCCAGCCTTTCCGCAATGGCGTGCGGATTGTACACACCCCTTCCCACATTTGCCACAACATCCTACCACAATGTCCCCCATACACCCCCATCATCAACGCATTGTGGGTGATGTGCTCCATGTCCACCAGACGCCACCAAGAGGCATTGCGGTGCTGTACCAAGCCAACACCGGTTGTAGCCTGGTGGATTCTCCATGCCCCATGGCCGCCGCGGTGCTCCTCAAAGTGGCCCACTATACACCTACACGTAAGCGGAATGCAGCCTTGTGGGGGAATGCACGGTCCCATGGTGGGAGTGTCCGCCGTTCACCAGGAGAGTATAACACCACCAGCCGCCTCTCCCCATGCCATGAACAGGTGGCATGCCATGCACCTCTACGTACCACAACCGCTTGCTCTGATACATCATATGTTGCACCATCCCGTGCAACACCATCCAAGCACTGCAGGCTGCAGCTCCGCACACCTTGACCACTACACACACCGCCTACCTCGACCCGTATGTGCCCCCGTGTGCACTGCCCTGTGGAGAACACTGCCAACCAAGGGGATGAGTCATGCAAGTGATGATGCAGTTTTGTAAGCACATTGCAAGACAACCGGATGGTAGTCGATGTGAACATTTTGGGCAACAACTCCCTTGCAATTTTGGTTCACCAAGGTGAGCAGTGGCTTGTAGTTCCGCGTTTGTTGCACTAGACGAGTGTGACGGAAGTTTGTTGCATTGTTGTGGCCCTTCATACCACCAAACCCTAGCTACAAATGCCGCACTCTGAACCCCCCAACTCGCCCAGTGCTGTATGGCAAAATGCTCATCATCCCATGCAATGTGCAAAAGGGGGCCAACTACAATGGGTGGTCGAACTCTTCTCCCCGGAAATGGGCACCACTCCCACAACCATCACGTTCCGCCTCAGCAATAACCACCACTGTCGCCCTTTGGCAATGCTCCTCAATATCTCCATACCCAAGGACACACAATGGAGCCTCATGTCCAGGCACCCATACAATACGACATGTCATCGCACTGTCCATCCCATATGATGATGCCACAATGTTGCATGCGTTCGATCGCAACATCACCACACTACCACTCACATTCTTTGCCAAACTAGCAAAGTTCTCGGGTAGACCGCCTTGAAGCCGGGCACCCCATGTCCCCCTCTCAAGATCCCTGTTCACTGTTAGTGCAGAATCCTCGGCTGAAAGGCCACACATTTCACGATACATGGCAATGGCTTTTGCCCAGAGCGATGTGTCTGCGAAGGGGCTGTCACTACCAATTGCATGCATGTTTTGTGCCACAGAATCGAAGAAACAGGCTCCTACAACACAGTGGTATGGTAAAAGGCGTAACTTTAAAAATGTGTTGGTTGGCAAGTCGCCGTTTTGATTCACCTTGAAGGGCTGCCGTTGCATAGTGGCCAATGGAGCATCACAATCCATAGGGCCTGTCTTTCTGCCTGGTTCTATCTTGGCACATTTCCGGGGAGGAGTTGCCCCTGCATTACTCGGAGGTGGAATCCCGGGCCGCTTTCTCCGCATAGGGCTCTGTTCCAAGCAAGTTGGGTTCTCGACTTGTGCAGTGACAGAATCAATACTAGACTCTGATTCCTAGACGATGATTCCTACGGGGTTTTGGACCCCCCCAGGTATCATCGTGTGGGCCCTATAGTAGTCTAGGAGGGCACACGATGATTCCTGGGGGGGTGTAGACCCCCTTCCGAATCATCGTGTGGACCCTATACTAGTCTAGAGGGCACGCGATGAGTCCTAAGGGGGTGTAGACCCTCCGATGAATCATCGCGTGGGCACGCGATGATTCCTTAGGGGGCGTAGACCCCCCTAGGAATCATTGTGTGGGCCCCATACTAGACTAGAGGGCACGCTATGATTCCTAGGGGGTGTAGACCCCCCTAGGAATCATCACATGGGCCCTCTAGTCGTCTAGTAGGGCACGCGATGATTCCTCAGGGGGTGTAGAACCCCTACGAATCATCACTTGGGCACGCGATGATTCCTAAGGGCGATGATTCCTGACGGGGTGCAAACCCCCCTAGGAATCGTCGTGTGGGCCTTATACTAGTCTAGGAGGGCACAAGATGATTCTGTGGGGGGTGTAGAACCCTTTAGAAATCATCGCGTGGGCCCTATACTAGTCTTGAGGGCACGCGATGGTTCCTAAGGGGATGTAGTCCCGCCTAGGAATCATCGTGTGGGCCCCATACTAGGCGAGGAGGTGGACACCCCCTTGTGCGATGATTCCCAAGGGGGTTTACACCCCCTTAGGAATCATCGTGTGGGCCCTGTACTAGTCTAGTAGGGCACACAATGATTCCTTGGGGGGGGTAGACCCCCTTAGGAATCATCGCATGCGCCGTATACTAGTCTAGAGGGCACGGAATTATTCCTAAGGGGTGTAGACCCTCCTAGGAATCATCGCGTGCCTCATACACTAGTCTAGCGGGGCACAGGATGATTTGTAGGGCTTTGTAGACTCATCACGTGGGCCCTATACTAGTCTACACCCAATGCGCACCAACCAAGGACTGCCACGGCTTCCTAAACTAACAAACACTTAAAATGATGCAAATCTGAGGGATGAAGAATGGAATGGATGCACAGGGGTGTCTCTAACCTTTCTTCCTCCGGCTTTTCTCCAGGTGCAGTCTCAAAGGCTGCTGCATATGTGTTCCCATCCTACATAGAAGTACTAAAGGCACAGAAAGGCAAAGATGGGAGAGGTCACGGGTCACGAGTCACAAGCTTTTACCTTTTCCACATGGTATTGTCAGTGGTAGTGTTGCGAGGATATGGGGGAGAGGTCAAGCGTCCAAGGTCTTAGGTCAGAGGTCATAGGTGGATGCATGATCTTGTACAGACAGGGTTAGGCAACATGCAGGCCGGGCGCCATGGCCGGGCCGCATGCAAAGCATGCGGCCTCCAAGGGTCAGCCCGTTTAGTGGCGCCCCATAATGTAGTTCTTGACAGCATGGGGCAGGTTGCGCCACCCACATTGGGCATCAACCCCATATGCACCGGCACCGGTGCACACACCCCAAGGGTCCCAAGGCATTGCCCAACCCCATGCAGGAGGGATGCCACATACACCCCAAGAGGGGTGCACAAGTCCTCCTTCAAGAACGACACTGAATCTAGACAGCTATACGCGTCGTGCCACAGAGGCAGGTCGATGGTGCGGTACGGCCCTACCTTGTTGTTATCGACTGTACTTCTACTTTGCTTGTAGGGGGTTGGCCACCAGGTGTTGCACCAATCTTACCTCCCATTGTTGCAGACAGGGTGTGTAGGGCACCCTTTCCCACCCACCCCGGTCCACAACAACCTGTCCATCATCCTCCACAAGGACGTAGGGCATGGCCCACTTAGTGAAGTCAGGGAGGGTGACCCCCAAAGGGATGGGTGTAACCATGCTCCCAAGTGGATCTGTGACATGCACCGCCACTTATTTTTGCGGAGTGTTGGGCATGATGCGCTCAAAGTCAAGCAACTGGTCACCATGGCCGGGTGCATACCCCCAGGGGTAAGGTGCCCTCTTGCCCTTCTTCCAAGGCTTCCACAGCTAGTGCCCCACCACACCCCCCGCCAACCGGTAGATTGTGCCATCCGTAACCCTATCAATGACTCCAGCCTCCCTCAGTACCCCCGCCAACTCAAGGGTGGTGCCCACGGTGCCCAAGCATGCTTCCCATTGGACAGCATTCGGTGCAGATATCCATGCACCAGGGGTGGGATGCTCAGCCCAAGCCACCAATCGCCCGAAGAGGTGAAGCTCAGACTGTGCCGTGATGGTTAGTGTGTTTGCCCTCCAGATGTTGTTCATGACCCGTGGAGTAAAGGACACCAAGGAGGCCAAGATGACTTGGGCTTGCAGCCCTCCAGGGTAGGAATCGCAAAGACGATAGGGTGCATGGTATCAGACATCTTGCTACCAACATACCGCACACACGATTTGAGCCACACCATTTGGGCATAGTGTGTAGTCACTATCGCCACCAACCTATACGTGTAAGTACGTGCCCTAACAGCCAGGTCCAAGAAGTGGCACACCAGCAGTCCCTCCTCCATGCTCGTGTTCCCACCTCCAGCCAACACATTATCCATCCTCATGGACTTCCATGCCTCCACTACGGAACTGTGCATTTGTCGCAGGTCCGCTTCGCCAAACTTTCCTCCGGTTGTGGACACCACTTGTCCCCATCTAGGTCCACAATGCGGATGGGGTTGTGCAGGACTGGGTCACAGAGTGGGTGGACAAATCAATGGTAATAACCAAGGCCCCCCCCGCTGTGAACAAGGCCCGCATGATTGTAGCCAGTGGCATGTTCATCCGGTACCGTAGTACTAGGATACTGGCACGGCACCACGTGCGGTACAGAAAGAATTGCAAGGTGCTCGTGGTGCAGAACCGTTGTGAATCATGCCAATGCACATGGGGGCTAGCGGATTGCATATCCACATTGTTGTATGTGAACGCGTGCTCAGTTGGCCACACAACATCCTTGGCCTCTGGATTACCTCTACAAGTAGTTGCCAAAAGCTAGACGTGGCTGTAGGGCTGCAACTGCCCGTGGTCACCACACAACACACAGTGGCCGCTCATGGCTGCCAAGTCCAATCCCATTGCGATGCTCCGCCTGGACACCTCGTCCACAAAGTTGAAGGCAAACCTAATCTGTGGCCTTCCCGGTGCAGCCCCGAGAAGGAGCTTGTGGTGGTTAGCAACCATCCCAGGCGTGGCAAAAACCACACGGCAAGAGCTAAGAGCAGATGCCATGGTAGGCTTAAAACTTGGGGTGTTCCGCAGGGTTTCCACCTTCGTTTGGTCAAACGATTGCAGCGCAGGTGGGGCAGCAGCCCTTTGGGCACGTAGTTGCAGCCACGGTGCCGGATGGCTGGCAATAACCGCGTCGCTGAACACAGGGTTAGCATAACACTCCTCATGCATATGTGACAACTAGGTGTCGACTTGTGCATTGGTGTGCAGTCACCAGCAGGCATCACCGAGGGGGGGGGGTGTCTCCCTCAGCACCACCAACCCTCTGCCCATATTGATGGTGCTAAGGTGGGGAGGATCTGGGTCCTGGGCAACAGAGTAGCCTTGCTGCCATAGCACGGCTTTGATGCATGCCACGAGGGTCTCTGATTTCACTGACCAGCACCTCCATTCAATGTTGTGATGCATGACTCGTCCAGTACCTAACGCACAGCCAATGCTTGCGAGGGGTTCAGGCGGTGGCGTTTGACGAGGTATTGAAGGCTCTCTTGGTCTTCGTTTGACAAAGGAGGCACATCCCTTGGTTCAGCCTGGATGTTTGCTAGCATTTTGGGCCATGCTAAACCTTGCTGGATCTCGTTGCGCAGGTTGTGAAATGCAGCCGTGTCAGGGACAACGTGGCACCAATACCTGGCATTCGGATTCCCTCTTGGCATATTAGCACTAGTGATCCACACATAGTCGCCAGCACCATGCACCCTTGCCTCAAAGTATGGTCTCGAGGCGTCCCAACGTCGGTTAGCGACCCAGTCCTGCACCATGTCACCATCAACGAGGTCATAGCTGCCCCACACCTCCGTTGGGGAGGCCCAATGCGGCTGTTGAGGAACATTCGTGTTCCCATCACGGTCATCATCACGCAACCATTTCTCAAAGGCCAAGTGCATGTACGTGCCGTTCTTCAATGCCCCCGCCTCAGCGCCTTCCATCTCATGGACAGTGTAGACGTCAAATGCCTTGGCCACGAACCTGTCACGGTCAAGCGAACGTTGTGTAAACCCTGCCACAAGGTTGTCATCGGCCCCATAGTCGAGGCTATTCAAGGTGGCAGCGGTGGCAAGGCTGTTGGGTGCTCTGGGAGTTGAAAAGATGGCTGCGGCTGAGGGGCACACGGTGGTTGTGATGAGGGTTGAGCACCCTCTGGCACACCTGAGTCGGCCGGCGCCACGGCCGGGACACGAGTGAATTGCTGCGGGTCAGGGCCACACAGTGGTTGTGATGAGGGTTGACCACCCATGTGGTGCACCCGAGTCAGCTGGCGCCAGGGACGGGACAGGGGTGGAAGGCGGCGGCTCAAGGGCACACGGTGGTTCTGATGACGGTCGACCACCGTGTGGCGCACCGGAGTCAACCTGCGCCAGGACTGGGACGTGGGCGGGTGGCTGCGGCTCAGGGGCACACGGTGGTTGTGCAGAGGGTTGAGCACCCTTTGGCGCGGCGGGGTCAACCGGCGCCAGGATTGGGACAGGGGCGGGTGGGTGCCGCTTACGGGGACATAGTGGTTTTGGCTGTGCAGAGGGTTGATCACCCTGTGGCGGGACCATGACAAAATCCACACACCCAGGTGGTGGCTTCGGCGTTGGCTTTCGCTTTGGCTTTGGACCACCATATCTGGTCTTGAGGGAGAGTTTCGGACCCATGGTTGAGGCGAGGATCCGTTGACGGGCGCGAGGCTCGGGACTGGAATTGATTGCTGCGGCTGAGGGGGCACGCATGGGGTGAGGCGAGGTTTCGTCGCTAAGCACTAGGGCTAGGACCAGAACCAACAGATGCGGCTCAGAGGCATGCAGCACCGAAAATAGAAGCGGGGGGAGACAGCGGTTGGGCTTCGTGGCCTACAACGCTAAGGTTGAGGCCGGAAAGCAAAAACTACACCTCGGAGGGTGGGCAAGAAACAACTGCTCAGTATAGAAAAGCATCCAAGAGTGGCATGGGGGCATGGTGGACAGTAGTAGGGAACCACACGAACACTAAACAAATGCGACAAGTTACTGTCCAAAGGGGGGTAGGCTTTTGGAAGTGGTCATGCAATCCAGAGGCGGAGGGTGGTGTTTTCCAATTTGTTTCCCATTGTGTGAAGACAATCATGGACGGCAAATGAAAGCAAATCACGGAAGGCACCACGAAGCCGGACAAGTACCTACTTTAGGGGTGCCATTGGGATGCACCCTAGGTCCGCTGGGGCATAGATACCGAGAGTGGGGGTGCAACAGGGATGTACCCTAGATGCACTGGGGGACAAGTACCTAGAAATGGGGTGCAACAGAGATGTACCTTGGGTCGACGGGGGAACAAGTACCCATAGTTCGGGTGCAATAGGGATGCACAAAACTACACCTCGGAGGGTGGGCAAGAAACAACTAATGAATATAGAAAAGCATGAAAGAGTGGCATCGGGGCATGGTGGACAGTAGTAGGGAACCACACGAACACTAAACAAATGCGACAAGTTACTGTCCAAAGGGGGGTAGGCTTTTGGAAGTGGTCATGCAATCCAGAGGGGGAGGGTGGTGTTTTCCAATTCGTTTCCCATTGTGGGAAGACAGAGTTGGACGGCAAATGAAAGCAAAGCACGGAAGGCACAATTCGACAAAGTAGGTGCGGGTTCAAAGAAAACGAGACACACATCGGAGCCCCTTCTCAGATGTCTTGTTTTTGGAAATGAAGGTACGATACACCCTGTGGGGAGTGGTGTGGACATCCCTGTGGGTGCCCGTTGAATTTTGGGGCTGCCGCTCTAAGGCACTAAGAAGCTGTGGTGGAGACTGGACCTATCTCCTTGCTGATGGCATGGCACGCACGCTACCGCCGGCCCGGGCCGTCTCAACGCACAAGGTGCACGAAGGTCTCCCTGCTATGCACTGCATTCATGTCTTGAAGAAGCCGCATGGAGCATTTCTCAGGGCACAAAACAGTGCGTTTTTCAACCTCTCCGCCGAAACTAAACAGGCCTAAGAAAAAAGTCTCTGCAGGGGGTCGTGGCACAGCCGAAACCCCAAATCGGTACAACAGCCACAGGGGTGCACAAATGAATTAGATCATCACAGAAGGGGTTGCAGAGAGGACAACGTGCACACAATGGCGAATGGGTGGGCATATGACACCTACAGTCCATCTACAGTCACAACGTCACAGCTGAGACTGCAAGCAGGGTATGCTGCCTCAAGGAACAACAATATCAATACAAGTCGGATTCACAAATAAAAAGGTCATGGTAACCACAGGTACATCAAACAAATGAGACATATGTTCACAAACATATTCTGTGGACAGACCACATGACACATTGCATCCGAAGAGGGGGGGCAGGATTTTCCATACGCTTATGTACCAGAGAGGGGGAGGGGGTTGTTTTCCCTACTTTATGGTGTTTTCCGAATGATTTTCCATACTTCCCGGAGAAAAACACACAGCACAAAAAGAAAGCAAAGCATGGAGACATGGAAAGCGCAGCAAAAGGAAGCATGCCAAGCAGAAAACCACTGAAGTAGCAACACCAACAATAATAGACAGAGCATAAATATGTGCTAAGTAAATTGCCCACATGGAGAAAAGGGGGGGGGGGTATTTTCCATATGAATTGTTTTCCGGGGGGGGGGTGCATGTTTTCCACGGCAGCTCTTTTCTTTGGGGGGGGGGGTGCTTGAAAGCACTCAGGAGTGAAGGGATGGATGGGTGGGTCACGGAGAGTGTTCACCATTGGAGGGCGGGGGCTTTTTCAAGTGAAGATGTTTGACGTGGGTCATAGACAGGGGAGGGGAGGGGGGGGGCTGATGTAGTGCATAATCAAGGGGTTTGGGGAAGGGGGGTTCATGGTTGGGTAATGGTCGTCCATGAAAGTCTGGTGTTTAACGTTTGATAGCCGATTAAGTCGCTATACACAATCCTGGTCCACCGGGGGACAAATACCTAAAGTTGGGGTGCAATTCAGATGCACCCTAGGTCCAATGGGGGAAGAATAGTCGAAATTGGGGAGAATTGGGATGAACACTAGGTCCAGTAAGGGACATATACCCGGATTGGGGTTGCAACACGGATGCACATGAGGTCCACTGGGGACAAATCCCAAAGCTGGGTTGAAATTGCAATGCAACCCAGGTCCATTGGGGAACCAGTATCTAGGGTTGGGGTGTGAATGGGAGGCCTGCCACGTCCACCAGTGGGGAGGGAACGCAGCTTTGCGGTGCAAGATGGATTGCACCCTAGATCCATGGGGGCACAAGTATTGAGAGCAAAATGAATGTAGCCTAGGCCCACTTGGGGGAAAATACCTACAATTGGGGTGCTATTGGGATCCACCCTAGCTGCATTGGGGGAGCAGTACCCATAGTTGGGGAGCAACAGGGATCAACCTAGGTCCACTTGGGGGGAAGTACCTAAAGTTGGGGTGCCACTGGGATGCACCCTAGCTGCATTGGGGGAGCAGTACCCATACTTGGGGATAACATGGATGCACGATAGGTCCGCTGGGCTACAATTACCCCAAATTTGCGTTGCAATTCGGTTGCACCCTAGGTCCCGTAGGGGACAAGTAAGCCGAAATGAGCCTCAATTCGGAAGCATCCCAGGTGCACTACGGCAGAAGTACCCGGAAGTGGGGTGCAACGAGGATGCACCCTAGGTCCACTCCAGGTTGAGTACCCAACGTTGGCGTGCAATAGGCATGCCCCCTAGTTCTGCTAGGGTACATGTACCCAATGTTTGGGTGCAATTGTGCTGCACACTAGGTCCACGGGGGACACATACCCCGAGTTTGGGTATAATTGCGATACACCCTAGGCGCATTCCTAGGTGAGTACCCAAAGCCGGGGTGGAATTGGGATGCACTCGAGGCGCACTAGGGGACAGGTACCCAAACTTGAGTCGGATCAGACACGCGTGCCAACGTCCATCGCCGGACTAGTACCTACTTTAGGGGTGCCATTGGGATGCACCCTAGGTCCGCTGGGGCATAAGTACCGAGAGTGGGGGTGCAACAGGGATGTACCCTAGATGCACTGGGGGACAACGACCTAGAAATGGGGTGCAACAGAGATGTACCTTGGGTCGACGGGGGAACAAGTACCCATAGTTCGGGTGCAATAGGGATGCACACTAGGTCCAATGGGGAACAAGTATGGCGAGTTGGGGTGCAAGAGTAAGGTGCCCAAGGTGCATTGAGGGACAAGTACCGGGAATGGGGCTACATTTCGAATGCACCTTAGGTCGACTAGGCGACAAGTACCAGACATTGGGGTGCAAATGGGATCCACCTTAGCTCTACTGGGGACAAGTACCGAGTGCCGGGGTGCAATCGAGATGTGTCCAAAGTCCACTTGGGGACAGGTACCCATAATTGGGGTGCAATTGGGCCGCACCCTAGGTCCACTAGGGGCCAAGGAACCCAATATTGGGATGCCATTGGGACGCACCCTTGAACATATCACTGCAGCACTTGCAAAGCCAAGTAGAACCCCTACGCTGATATGTACACGGGTCTACACCCTTATACATATCACCGTAGCACTTGTACATGGGCGGACACCCCAGTGGTGATATGTACACGTACAAGGGCATTTGCCCTCGTACATATCATGACAACACTTCTACAAGTAAATAGACCCGCTTCGGTGAAATGTACAAGGGTTTCCACCATAGTGCATACCACCGCAGCCATCTTGCAACGGAGTTGACACGCTTCGGTGATACCGGACCATACCCCTTACACGGATATGAACAAGCGCCTTTACCCTTGTACACATCACCAGAAGCATTTGTATAGAGGAGTACACTCCCTACCGTGATGTCCACAAGGGTCTATACCCTTGTAGAAACCACCGCATCCCTTGTGTAGGGGAGTACACCCCCTGCGGTGATATCTACAAGCGTCTACATGCTTGTACATAGCACCGCACCACTTGTAAAGGGGAGTACACCCCCCACGTTGATAGGTACAAAGGTTTCCACCCTTGTACATATCAATGTAGCACTTTTAAAGGCAAGTACACTCCGTTCGGCGATATGTACAATGGTTTCCACCCTTGTACATATCACCATAACACTTGTACATGGGAGTATACCGCGTGCTGTGGTATGTACAAGGGTCTTTATCCTTTTACATATCATCCCACCACTTGTATAGGGGGATACACCTCCTTCGGGTGTATGTACAAGGGTTTACAACCTTGTACATATCACCGCAACACTGGCATAGGGGAGTACACTCCGTGCAGTGATGTGTACACCGTTCTCCACCCTTGTACATATCACCGTAGCACTTGTACATGTGATTTGAACCCCTTCGGTGATATGTACAAGGGTCTTCACCCTTGAACGTATCACCACATTGATTGTACAGGGAATAGACCCCCTGGGGTCATATGTACAAGGTTTTTCACCCTTGGACATATCACCGCAAGACTTGTTTAGGCGAGTACATCCCCTGCGGCAATATGTACAACGGTCTTTAGCCTTCTGCACATCAGCCCTCAAACAGCCAACTGAATAACCGGAGCCCGCACAGAGCCCGCGTACCAAGCCCTCACAGCTAAACCACCAGCCTGACCATCGACAGCGCCACCCCATGCCAGACCAAAGAGTACGGAACGGTGTAACCCACGAAAAGCTAACCGTTGGCCTAACCCGATCACACCACGACTCGCCCCAATAATGAGGGCAAAACGGCCACTGGCACAGAACACCACAACACAGCAGCCCGCCACACACTAACCGTCAGCCTAACCCTCAGAACCACACAACACGGGCCAAGAGACGGCGACCAACCACACACCCGACTAAACAACTCCCCCACCCCCCCAACGAGGGCGCCAATCACAAGCCGGAAGAAGCGGAAACAACCCCCTTCCCCCCCGCCCGCAACGGCCCGCCCGCACAAACCACCAGGGGCCAAAGGAAAGTGAAACCCGCCAAACCCCAACCAGCACCAGCCGCCCCCTCAACCCACGCGCGCCAGAGAATGGGCTGGCGCAACCGCCCAGCCAGAAGAGCCAGAACCTAACCCCCACCCAACAGGACCGGCCGCCGGCCCATGCGTGTACCTAAACAACACAGCGCACCGTGCCGGGGCACGGCCTGAAGCCACACACAACACACCGCCACGCCACAGCAAGGTCAGCAATCCTGTTGGTCATGCCGTTTTCCGACCCGTGCATGCACCGGCCAAGGGACGGCAGAGGATACGACCAGGCAGACCCTCCCCCCGAAAACAAAAAAAGGGGGGGGGGCGTACGAGCAAGAAACTGCTGGAACAGGCCATAGGGGGAGCGCTCCCCGCGCCACTAGGACAAACCCACCAACCAGGGGAGGCAGAGAACGGCAGAAGCCACAGCAACAGACCCGCCAAGCCAAACAAACACCCCACCAAGGCAGGCAACCCCCCGGCCAGGCGAGACAACGGGCGGCACCCACAGGGTCCTCAGCTAGGACACCGAGAGACCACCCCGCCCAGCCCGCAGACAGGCCCCGACCAGCGAAGGCAGACCACAACGGCCACGGGACCACTACACCCCTATAAATATCAGTTGCTCAGACCTCGCGCAGCCGACTTCGGCGGATCCAGTTCTGCTCCCTCTGTCTCTCTCATGGCCGAATTGTCGCAGTTGACCCCCCCCCCTCCTGAATCCATGGGAAACCAGGTGGGACCACCCTGCATGCCAAGACCAGAGGCCCGAGCACATGGCCACACCCCCGCTTGCTGAATCCGGTGGAAACCAAGGGGACGGGTGGCCTACCTCCACCGTCCCGACTGTCACCTATCGTATGTCACTCTGCCTCCTGATGCATCCTTTGGAAACCAGGTGGGGCGACTGACTCCTTCATTTTTCCGAGCTCTGGAGGCTTTGAAGCCCATACGACGTTGCGCAACGGGTGTCAACGCCATCGACACTGCGAATGTGTGTGTGATCTGTTCCCATGGTAAATTCGGGGATCCAGATCGAGGGTGAGTGTGTGTGAGTTGCTGGCCTTCAGGCATTTGTCTCCCCACTCCCCCTGATGACGCCTTAGCCTGACGGGGGCATGGTTTGGTGCTCCTCGCCGAGTGTGTTTACATGCCTTTTGACCTGTGCTGTGTCATTACCCTGCCCTCCAGGATGTGTGTCATCCCTTGCTATTTTTACTCTGGAATCACTGTTTTGGCTTGTTTTCTCTTATATCATACCTCAGCGACCTCAGGAACTGTGTATCATACCAAGGATCGCCATGTACATGCCCACACGGTCCTGCTGGACCACTATAGAGCTACAGATGGTCCCCAAAAGGGACTCGAATCGACATACGGAGGCAACCACGCTCGCCGTGTACATTGTATTACATATGGTCCTGCTGGACTAGTACTTAAGTACAGATTGTGCTTGTGATACCGTGTGTCCGTGACTGTGCCTGTGGCTGAGATCCTGAAGGCGCCAGGCTGGAAGCCCAGTTGCCTGAAGTGAACTCCCAGCGGTCCGCCACTATCAGTCCCAGTGTGAGCCTACCGACTTGCCTCCGCGGTCGGGTGGTGACCTTCGGTGTCCTGACTTCGGTCAGCCTACCTGGGAAACTGGTGGTTTGAGGAGTCGACGCCTCCGCCGGGACTGCATGGGGACTCCCCCATGCATGGCCCTCGTCGTAATGGGGCGAGGGTGAAGACGGCCTTGATGCCCGATTCCTTATTGAGGACCTCGTGCGTCTTTGCCACTCAGGACTCGCGTCGTGGATATGGACATGGTGCGCCCTTGGAAGGACCTGTGGGGACTCTCCCCCAGTCTTCGGCCTTGGGAAGCCTTGGCCCTCCTGACGGATCGATTTGGTCGCTCTTGACCTGCGGGACCACCTCGTTTGTTGCGTGACGCCTATGTTGGCCGTGTATGCCACTACCACTGTGGTGATGACCGTCGCAGCCGGCAGCCGGTGCGCCTGGTATGGGTTAACGGGTCGTTTAGATGCCGAACAATCGCCGCCGGGACCCGGGACTTGACGGCCATTTACAGGTCATACTTGTCAGTTTTTGGAGGTTTCATCCACTTTTGAGGAATTTTTACCGTTTATGTGGGATATTGGTGTCATGTGGAGATCCTGACCCAAGTGTGTGCCTGAGCAGGGAACCCCCCCCAGCGGCTGTCCTGGGTACCCGCTGCCATGCTTGGGTGTGATCGAGCCTCCCCATGGTTTGCTCTAAGGAGGGGGGTGAAGCGGTACCCAGGACCCCATGGCCCATAGGGCAAATGTCTGTCCTTCCCCGTCACCTATGCCTATTATCCGTCCTGCTTGTGTAGATCGGTTCTCTCCAACCCGTTGGGAACCGGCATGGGACCGATCCCGTCCCTAACCTTCCCAATGGATTAAATCGATCTGGAATTTTTATAATTTCAATTTAAGATCGAATCTTGCGGGAACTCGATAAAGATGGATTATTCTGACCCGATTTCTAGCTACCGTGAAAATGCCGCCCGTCGTCGCCTGCGCGCGCTTCGGCGTCGTCTTTCCGTGGCGAGTTTTGTTTTGACTTCTTCTCCTGTAACTTTGAGGTTGGAAAGAAAGTTGAGGGCTGGATCTGTAGGGTCTTTCATGTACTTTCATCTGGTGTATTCACCGGAATTTTTTGTCGTCGCATCTGGGAGGAAATCAGCGCGCAAGCTTTTTCGTCAAGCCACCGAACTCATGGTTCTCATAGACCATGAGTGCGTAGTGAACTCTACATCTGCCCCCTTTACCTTCCTTTCATGCCCCTTTCACGTGGGCATATCGCTTCCTTTGGGGAACCGGCTTACAGGGGTGTTTTGGGACACACGTGGGTGCAAAAAACCCAAGTCAAAATCGTGCGCAAACGCTAACTTTGTGTACTTGTGAGCATGAACGTAAATAACTTAACATAATGCTCACAAGACCAAAAGCCCGAGGAAATTTTTGAATTTGGAGCTACGTCAACAATGGATCCACGCAATGCAATGCGTACCAAAACATGGTCGTTTGCAAAGACGACTTTTCCTCTAAAATTTGGCCAAAATGGCCGTGTCGCCAAGGCTCGTTCTCAAAGCCAACGGCGATATGGGCCTAGAATACATAGTATATGGAAAGTAGAGAGCAGGAAGCACATCATGCATAGCTTGTTTAATTTTCTAATTGTATCTGCTGCAGTTACAACAGTTCCTCGGCTGCTCGGGTTAGGTCCACTTGCCAGAATCCACTGCGCTTGTCCATCTTAGTCTTTAATTGACACTTGGCGATTCTCTCTAGGGTTATCTCCATGTTTGGGATACTCCCTGAGTGGTTTTGGGTCTTCTTGTCTACCTCACCATAGTCAACGACCAAGCGCACAGCAGTAGAGCCAGTTTTAGCCACTAGGAAAGTAGGGGTACAGTGGCGGGGATAGTCCCCGTGTTTATACTCCTCGAAGAGGCCAGCATCTATACATTCCTAATTCCGGCGACCACCCCCCCGGGCACAACACACACCTAAACTGATTTTTTGTCCACTCGGCACTACTCCCACCAGCGCAGGTTATGGGACGCGCTCCGATTACCAGGTTTTTTCTCTTCATACCGCATACCACCACACGGGTCCAGCCTTCCAGGTCTTACATCTATCAGTTCAGGAAAGCCACCCTTCCATCACCCTTCATTCTATGATGTTGTTCATATGTTGTATGCTATTGCTTCAGTGTGGCGGATTAGTCTCCCCGAGTCACTGCCATCACACCCTCTATGTGAACTCAGGAGGGAGTACCGGCACACACAAAACAAAAAAGGATCCGGCGTTCAATCTTGTCGATTTGGTCTTGTGGGGCGGGGCACGGACGCCGTCTCGCCACACACCCTTCAAACTATGGTGCCCCTTTGAGGTCCATCTAACGTAGCAGGTTTGTGGGGTAGTACACGATCTGCGGTGATAAGAACCAGGGTCTGCAAGCGTGTACATATCACCGCACCACTTGCATAGGGTAGTGCACCCCTTGCCCTTGTATGTAGAAGGGTCTACACCCTTGTACATATCACCACCGCACTTGTGCAGGGGAATAGACCCTTGCGATGATATGTACAAGGGTCTCCAACATTGTACATTTCATCGCAGGACTTGTACATGGGAATAGACCCCCTGCGGTGATAGGCACAAGCGCCTCCACCTTTCTACAGGGCGGTCCAATGACCACCCACCAACCGTCACCAACCACGACCAACCGCAAGCAACCGCCAGGTGCCACGTGCCCAGCGCCAATCCCCATTAACCGCCAAGCAGCATCCGCCAACAAACATGGTTGCACATATGAGCTACATGCAGTATTTTTGAGAGACTTGGTTACGAGAACTTTTTTTTTCTTCGTTAAGGACCCCCGTGCCCTTGTATATATTACCACAGCACTTGAACATGGGCATAGACCCCCAGCAGTGATATGTGCAAGGGTCCGGACCCTTGTTCATATGACATCAGCACTTGTCTCGGGGAGTACACAACGTGCGGTGATATGTATAGGTGTTTTTACCCTTCTACATATCACGGCAATAGTTGTACAATGGCATAGACTGCCTCCGATCCTATGCACAAGGGTCAACAGCCTTGTAGAAATCAGCACGTCACCATAGCACCGCAGCAATTGCATAGGAGGCTATATCCCTTGCGGTGATACACACACTCACACACACACACACACACACCAAACAAAATACAAGAGTCTACACCCTTGTACATATTACCGTTGCACTTGAACATGGGAATAGACCCACTGCGGTGCTATGTACAAGGGTCTACACCCTAGTACATACCAACGCAGCAAGGGTACCTATGTGAAGCGTTAGGGACCTATGGGGACCCATGGGGCCCCGTGGTGACCTACAAGGGGCGTATCGGGACCTAGGGGGGCCTATGCGGGTCTATGGGTACCTTTGGCCGCCCATGGGGGCTTATGGGGGCTTATGGGGAGCCATGGGGACCCATGGGCATTTATGCCGGGTTTTGCGTTCCTGTGGGGACCAATAGGCCGCCATGGACTTATGGGGATCTATGGGACCCCATAGGTCCTCATCGGTCCCCAAAAGCCCGCATAAGCCCCCATAGGCCCCCATGGGTACCCACATAAGCCCTCATAAGCCGCCATACGCCCCCATAGACCCCATAAGCCCCCAACGGTCCCCATAGGCCCCCAAAAATCCGTATAGGCACACAAAGGTCCTCGCAGGTCCCCAGAAGCCCCCATACATCCTCTTCAGCCTACTTAGGCCCCCATTGGCCCCCGTAGGTCCTCTTTGGCCCCAATATGTCATCTTCAGCCTCCTTCGGCCCCCATTGGCCCACATAGTTCCCCATATGCCCTAATAGATCCCCCCATAAGCCCCCAATGACCCCATAGGGCCCAATACGTCCCCATAAGTCCGCATAGGTCCCCATAGGCTCCTAAAGGCCCCCATAGGCCCCCTTAGATTCCATAGTCCCCCATAGGCTCTCACAGCTCCCTAAAGGTCCCAGTAGGTTCCCATAGGTCCCCATAGGGCCTCATAGGCTCACATAGGCACCCATAGGCGCCCATAGGTCCCCATAGGACCCAATGGGGTCCAATAGGCCCCCTTAGGTCCCCAAACGCTCCCGTAGCCCCCAAAGCCCCGCCCCCTAGGTCCCATTATGCCCCAATAGGTGCCACCATAAGCCCCAATGGGTGCCCACAGGCATGAGGGCCTATGGCGGCCAATGGGGGCTTATGGGAATGTATGGGGACCCATGGGGACCTATGGGGGCCTACGGGGGCCTATGGGGACCTAAGGGGGTCTATGGGAGCCCATTGGCGCTTATGCCCCCCTCCAATCTTAATGGTGTTGCCCCCCGCCGGCGTTGACAACTGGAGTGCGGGAATATGAGCCAATCTTTTGGAATCCTAAAATGAGCCGGTTGGCATGGCTTGTCACACATCTGCAAATTGTGGAGCTACTTTTAGCATGTAGATTTAGCACCCCATGAGGGCCAAAACCAAAACAATGGGTGGCCTATGGGGACCTAAGGGGGCCTACGGGGGTCTATGCTAGCCTATCGGGGCCTATACCTAGGGAGACCTTTGGCGACCTATGGGGGCCATAGGTACCAATATGTTGCCATAAGCCCCCGTAAGCCCCCAAAAGCCCCCATTCACCTGCATAGGCCCCAATATAACTCCCCCAAAGGTCTCCATGGCCCGCCATGGACCCCATAGGCCCCCATAGGCCACCAAAGGTCCCCAGAGGACCCCAAGAGTGCCCATGGGTCCCCATAGGCCCCCATAAGCCCCCATAGGCCCCCATACGCCCCCATAGGCTGCGGACTTTTGGGGGCATGTGGGCACCTATGCGGGCCGTATGGGGGCCGTATGGGGGTCTATGGCGGCCAAGCGGGGTCTATGCGGGCCTATTTGAGCCTATGGAACCCTATGGGGGCCTAACATAGGCCCCCATACAACTCCGCAGCCTACCATGGACCCCATAGGTCCCATAGGCCACCAAAGGTTCCCATAGGACCCCATGAGTGCCCAAGGGACCCCATAGGCCCCGATAAGCCCCCATAGTCCCCATAGGCCCCCATAGGCCGGGAACTTTTGGGAGCTTGTGGCAACCTCTGGGAGCCGTATGGGGGCCTATGACGGCCAAGGGGGGGTTGTGGGGGCTTTTTCGGAACTTCGGGAACATATGGGGACCTAGGGGGACCTAAGGAGGCCTATGAATTGGGGTGGATTTCATTTGTGCTTCGCTCTTCTCAAAAGGATCATCCTGGGGCCACAAGTCACGCGGCCCACTAGACCCGTGACTCTGACATGCGAACGCCCCGCTTACGCCCAATGGCACAAAAGCCGGTGTCCCGTAACTACCAACCGGACAGTGCCCACTCCCTCGCACTCAAAGGGCGCACAACAGGGCCCACACTCACGCATTGCTGGCTCCGTCCCATCAACGAGGGCCCAGAGCTAGCGCCCCACGGACTCTCAGGGGCCTAGTGTCAGTGCCGCACTCACTCGGCAGAGTTCCAAAGCCAGCCAGCCACACACCATGCAAGGGCCTAGAGTCAGTGCCGCACACACTCCGCAGGTGCCCAAGGCCGGTGCCGCACTCATCCGGCAAGGGCCCACAACAGGAGCCCCACACGCATGTCGCTCCATGCACGGGTCCATCCTCGACCTCCGTAGCAAGAGCCGCTCGACGGCAAAGATAGATTGGTGGGTATCGTTCCGGCGGATCGTCATCCCCCGCAAGAGCGTCACTACGGGACAAAGCCACAGTGTCCGAGGTATGCTAGTCCACTCAATCGAGCGGTGGGGGCACAGGCGGCCCCCGGCCACTCATCCATCTCAGGTGAGGTCAGATTGCAGTAGAGTGGTGGAGCAGAGAGAGCCTCAGGAAAGGGGACAAAACGTGCGTCAACCACATAAAGCCCCGGGTGGGCAGCACCGTCATGAGACTGCGGGGGTTGGAGGCCACTAAGATCACTAATGACTGGCACATGGGGTGGGACCCTAGAAAGACTGGACATCCGAAGGGCAATGGCAACCCCTGCCCCCCCGCAGCTCGCCCGCAACATCAAATGTCATGTCAAGAGGGCGCTACCGACAGTGCGCCCTGGCCGCAAGGAGTGCACTAGACCTGACTTGGTATCATGTGGGTCGGGGCGAGGACAAAATTCCACGGGACCAAGGAAGGCCACCTGATGGGCGAGGGCCCGAACCACTACTCGATCGCAGCGGTACAGCGTGTCGCGGAGGGGTGAGTGCCACACACGACCATCTGGCGCGGAAGGGGCGAGAGCAGATGTAAACGCAAAGGTTGCCCCGCATACCGCACTCCGACATTTGTACCAAAGGTGGAGGCCCTAAGTTGTGCAGCCGGCAGGAAGTACATGGTAATGCAGGGCTGTCCGCAGTAAGAAGCCGCCGACCGGGACCTCGGAGAAACCCCACCAGACTTGACGTAGCAAACCAAGGCAGGAGAACGCCTAGAGGGCACGCAAGAAACGAAAACATGAGCCTCACAGTAGCAGGCCATCGGGGCAGCCGAGGGATCGGCAGCTAGCATACCACGCCACATGAGGCAAAGGTTGCCATCGAGCCACTCATGGAATGGAACGCACCCATCAGTGGCTGCCAACATGCCCTCTTTAGCCTGAGCATCAATTTGCGCCCGCACCATCGCCACCGGTGACTAAGAGCCGGAGTTGTGATGTACCGGTACATACATCTCTTCCTCCCCGCTCTGCAGCACCTCGGCCGCGTAACGAAGGCATAGGACGTGGAAGCTCGGGCAGCGAGAGGCATGACTGCCATCCTCAGCATAGGTGGCCCCTATGTTGTCCACCACAAGGGAGCGGATAGACGTGAAGGGCACTCCTAGCACACTCAGGAGCCACAAGGCCAGTGTCTTGCCGCACCACTTTGCCACCCACGACGACACACCAACCATGGCACACCCAAACCAAGTCTCCACCACAACATCCAACGACAACACAACAAATGCCGACTAGCCCGGCTGGTCCCCATAACGTAACCCATCACTGACAACATGGACGGCATTATCATGGGCCGCCAAGCCATGCTCGCACCACACCGGCGCGTTACCAAGTACCGCAACACACACCGTAGATGGAGAGTATTGCGCCGAGGTAGCATCAAGACATGACTCGTCAGAGAGACACACAGCACGCAGAGAAGGTACTAACCAAAGGGACCGGGCAATCTCCCTGGCGAGGGCATTTTGGCTATTCAAGGCGAGGAGCAGCCCATGCATCCGGCGAAGACAAAAGCGGGACAACACGGCTGGCAGTCCAAACCCAAGGGACGCGAGGGTGCCATACAAAGGTGCGCTAGGGACTCAGGGCGGCAAGAATAGGACAGCCGCTGTCACCTGTTTGAGCAAGCGCTGGGTCTGAGCCACCGAGGCCGCAAAGATAGCTACAGCTTGGAACTCAAAGTCAACAAAGTACAAGAGTACGCACCTACCATAGACAACACTAGCATCCACGAGGGAGGGAGGCACCTCATCGCAAGCAACATACGATAAAACTGCCGTTCCATCCACCAGAGCTTGTCCTTTGGGGCTTTTGCGTCAACCATGGGGATCCTCGTCATCGATAGAGCTTCGATGCAACTTTAGTGGACCTAGGAAGGAGTCCCAAGCCCCGGGACGATATCGAATGGCAACCTCCTCCACCGTGAGGCTGAAGCTTTTCAACTGGACCGCGTTCGGGGTGTCCGCAAGCGCCAAGCAAGCTAGACAGTACGCGTTAAGCTTCGGTGGAGCCCCTCGGGCGTCTTGCCAAACAGGTGACGGTCGTCGCTGAAGGACACCTCCAGGACCGGCGAACGGGCATCGGACGGTGCGCGCAGGCACAAGGGGTCGGAGGGGGCGGTTAAGGGGAGGCAGGTGGCGTTGACTACTACATCCACCACACCCTAATTGAACCTCGAGCAGCCCCCATTCATGCACCCGTATAGACGCGCCCCCATACCGACCCCTTGTGCCCCACGATGCGCCATGCGGTACGGGCAGCCCAGCCCAAACCGCGTCACCACTCGCACGCGGAAGCGCGCATAAAGGTCCTCCGCCTACTCAGTTGTCCCCAATATACCGAGGGACGAGCAGACGGCCCCTAGGTTCAGGCGGATGGTGTTGCACAAAAGAATCTTTCTCATCCCAATCACCCACATAAACCCGGCAATGATGGATAAGCCAAAAGGGCCACTAGCCGGCGATGCAGTAGGGCGCACAGCACAGGCGCCAAGGCAGCGATGTAGGCAAAAGAAAAAAGATGTTCCGGCCAGTGGCATTAGCGATGAGCTGCATGTGTTGGGAGACGAGTACCGACTCAACGTTACAGATGTAGGGCTCAAGCAAGATGGGCCTAATGTTCTTGGGGCACCACCGGGGAAGCAAATTTGACGAGGCACATGTGCCTAACTCCAGCAGCTTCCAGTCACCTGATTTCACAGGCCTTCAACAGCCAGCAAGGGAAGAACCACTCTTGGGAGAACATCCGACAACAGGTAAGACATGCATGAGCAGGGGCCGGGCCCACTTGCGCCCTCCGCAGGGCCTCCTTTAGCCCCAACAAGGACATCTGTCTGCCTCGCCGTAGACACTCTTGCGGCCCGGGAAGGCGGTCCGGAGGCCCTTGAAATAGGCGGTCCTCTGAACCGCCTACCCGGGTTGGGGGAGTGTCCACAACGTGGCGGAGACATGGCCTTGGTGGGGCTCAAGGGGGCCCCGTGGAGGGCGCAAGTGGGGTTGGCCCGTGTCGATGGCGGTCTCACCCGTTCTCGGATGTTCGCCCAAGAGGGGTTCCTGCCTTGCTGGCTGCTGAAGGCCTGTGAGGTCAGGAGGCTGATAGCTGTTGGAGTTCGGCACCTATGCCTGTACCCCGCTGGTGCCCCAAGAATAGTAGGCCCATCGTGCTTGAGCCCTACATCTTTAGCGTTCAGTCACGACTTGTGTCCCAACGCATGCACTTCGTCGCTGAGGCGCACTGTGTGCCCTCCCGTGTCGCTGGGTAGTGGCCCTTTTTGGCTCATCCGGCATTGCCGGCTCTATGTGGGTGATTGGGATGAGAAAGATGTTGGTTGCAATATGTCCGCCCGAGCCCGGGGGCCGTCTGCCGAGCCTTGAGTATGGTGGCAACAGCTGAGCGAGTGGAGGAGTTCTTTAGGAGCTCTCGCGTGCGAGTGGTGACCCGGTTTGGGCTGGGCTGCCCGTACCACATGGCACATGGGGGGGCACAGGGGGACAATATGGGGGTGGGTCTATGCACGTGCATGAATGGGGGCCGGTGGAGGTTTGAATTAGAGTGTGGTGGATGTAGTAGTCAACCCCACCTGCCTCCCCTTAGCCGCCCCCTCCGACCCCTTGTGCCTGCACGCACCGTGGGATGCCCGTCTGTCGGTCCCGGAGGTGTCCTTCAGCGACGACCGTCACCTGTTTGGCAAGACACCTGAGGGGCTCCACCGAAGCTTAACGCGAACTGTCACGCTTGCTTGGCGGTTGGGGAAACCCCGAACGCGGTCCAGTTGAAAAGCTTCAGCCTCACGGTGGAGAAGGTTGCCATTCGATATCGGCCTGGGGCTTGGGACTCGTTCCTAGGTCCAGTGAAGTTGCATGCCGAGTCTGTCGATGACGTGGATCCCCATGGTTGACGCAAAAGCCCCGAAGGACAAGCTCCGGTGGATGGAACGGCATTTTTATCTTATCCTACATGCGCTGAGCTGACTCAACCCCTCGTGGATGCTAGTGTTATGTATGGTAGGCTCGTATTACCTCTATTGTGCTGACCTTGAGTGCGCGGCTATAGTTGTCTTTGCGGCCTGGGTGTCTCAGACTCAGCGCCTGCTCAAAAAGGTTGTTGCAGCTGTCGTATTCTTTGCCGCTCCGAGTCCGTAGCGCACCTTTGTATGGCACCCTTGCGTCCCCTGGGTTTGGATTGCCTGACGTGCTGTCCCGCTTTTGTCTTCGCCGGATGTGTGGGCTGCTCCTCGCCTTGAATAGCCAAAACGCCCTCGCCAGGGAGATTGCCCGGTCCCTTTGGTTAGTACCTTCTCTGCGTGCTCTGTGTCTCTCCGACAAGTCATGTCTTGATGCTACCCTTGCACAGTACTCTCCATCTACGGTGTGTGTTGCGGTACTTGGTAATGCGCCGGTGTGGTGCGAGCATGGCTTGGCGGTGCATGATAATCCCGTCCATGTTGTCAGTGATGGGTCTCGTTATGGGGACCAGCCGGGCTAGTCGGCATTTGTTGTGTTGTCCTTCGATGTTGTGGCGGAAACTTGGTTTGGGTGTGCCATGGTTCATGCGTCGTCGTGGGTGGCAAAGTGGTGCGGCAAGACACTGGCCTTGTGGCTCCTGAGTGTGCTAGGAGTGCCCTTCACGTCTATCCGCTCCCTTGTGGCGGACACCATAGGGACCACCTATGCTGAGGATGGCGGTCATGCCTCTCACTGCCCGAGCTTCCACGTCCTATGCCTTCGCTACGCGGCCGCACGGCTGTAGAGTGGGGTGCAAGAGATGTATGTACCGGTACATCACAACTCCGGCTCTTAGTCACCGGTGGCGATGGTGCGGGCACAGTCTGATGCTCAAGCTAAAGAGGGCATGCTGGCAACCAGTGATGGGTGCGTTCCATTCCATGAGTGGCTCGATGGCAAGCTTTGCCTCATGTGGCGTGGTATGCTAGTTGCGGATCCCTCGGCTGCCCCGATGGCCTGCTACTGTGAGGCTCATGTTTTCGTTTCTTGCGTGCCCTCTAGGCTTTCTCCTGCCTGGGTTCGCCGCGTTGAGTCTAGCGAGGTTTCTCCGAGGTCCCGGTTGGCGGCGTTTGGGCTGCGCACAGCCGTCCACTGCCATGTGGAGCCCGAGCCTGTGTTCACATGCGATTTCTGCTGGCTTCTGTGCGTAACTTAGGGTCTCCGCCTTTGGTACAAGAGTCCGAGTGCCGTACCTGCAACCTTTGTGTTTATCTCTGCTCTCGCCCGACCCCTGCGTGATGGTCGTGTGTGGCACTCACCCAACCACAACATGGTGTACCGCAGCGATCGAGTAGTGGTCTCGGCCCTCGCCCATCAATTGGCCTTCCCGGGTCCCGTGCAGTTGTGCCCTTGCCCCGACCCGTATGCTACCTAATCGGGTCTAGTGCACTCCCTACTGGACCCCCCGGTGGTCCTGGCCGATGAGAGGGATCTCGCCATGGAATCGTACCCAGCGGTGCTGGCGCCGAGCTAGTGTTTGCGTCGCGCCTTCGGCCCCAACAACTTCTGTACATGTTACCCCTGGACTGGGACTGGTCTGGCCAGTGGGTGGCGGTGGTGCTGGCGGCGGCCATGGTGCACTGTTGGGGGCGCCCTCTTGACATGAGTTTTGATGTGGCAGGGGAGCTGCTGAGGAGGGGAGGGAGGGGCATGGGGATCTATGGGGACCTATGGCAGCGTACGGTGGCCTACGGGGACCAAAGGGGACCTAAGGCGGATTACGGGAGCCTTTGGGGGCGTATGCGAACCTATGGGTGATTGTTTTGAAAACAACACCTTGCTACGGAAATCCGCGTCCACACGCCCTCACATCTGAACACAAAGCAAGAAAGCCTCCAAGGATGACCTCCGGAGTAGCAAACCACCGTGCGGAGTGCCAATTAAAAAGTAGTGTGCAGTTCGGGCGCAAAATTGCCCCCCATCAGCTAAAATCAGACAATATGTGCACAAATGCAGCAGCACTTGGCAGAAAATCAAATGTGGCAACATGTTTCGGCAGTCACACAGATAAATCCGCAACAATTAAATAAGAAGAGCACCACAATGGGCGCAATGGAACATCACCCGCAAAAAGGAAAAACCCCCAATAAAATGACGTGTTGTCTTGTGTGTGTGTGTGTGTGTGGCTCGCTGTGTGGTCCAGTGCGGCGAATGGTGCCATGGCAGAAAAATGCCAAGTGCAAGCATTTGTGTACGCATATATAACTGTACTCAAAAGTAATCTATATGTCACAGAGTTGCATACCACATGTCCACCAATGCTTCTGCGGTCGGTCATGGGGAAAAAACCTCCCTCCCACCGAGATGACCACCCACTCTTCGTAGTATAAACATTGCGTGCATGTGCCGGAAGGAGCGCATATTGCATTGTGGCTTGAAAGTCACATGCAATCGCACTCTTTGAATCACATGTTGGACATTGCCTTGCACACTGGTAATCACCCGTGACATGGAGAGGGGTAGCGATGCATCATAAGGCATACGGTATGCATGGATCCCCCGTGTACAAGGTTCCAGCGGTTTGCATCGCAAATATCGGTCTCGGTCCCCCCAAGCCAAAGGCAAGGCATTCCACACTAACCTCGGGTAGTTCAGTCGGACTAACGACAGACGCAAATGTTCAAAAACCACCTAGAAATTTTCCCTATGCAAGATGGTCCGCACGTAAACAGCCCTCTCTGCACGAACCCAACCCACCTTGTGAGTGCGAGGATTGTTGGAAGACCAGGGGAGGTAACAGCCAACATGAGTCCTCTTAAAATTGGGGCAAACCGGAGCTCGGCGGAGAGTGAAATTACATAAATATCCAGAAACTCAAACGCACCATCCACTCCCACGATCTACAACTCAAAAGGTGGGTGTGCATGGTACATGGCACGTAATTGGCACACCAGGCCTGCGGTATGGGTCTGCGGGACAAAAACCACCAAATCAAACAATGTGTGGAAGAAAAGGACCGAAAACACCAACTCGCCTAGTGACATATCAGCGTGATACGAAATGTAGAGGAAGTCCAGCTCACCCCGTGCTTGATCAAACAGACCCTGAGACATAGGCTCAAACAACCAAACTCCCTGTCAAGGGGGGCGGAGGAAAAAAAATTCCTTGCTACAGCACAAAGCGTCATTTTCGCAAGCAGCCTCCGGGAGGGGGGGGGGTACGAAAAATTTTGCCTTACAAATATCTCTAAAATTTGGATGAAATGTGGACGTTTCTAGCCGAATGGTCAGTTCATTGCGTAGAAAGCGAACATGACAAGTGACAAACGGTGCACGTTGATCTTTTGACACCATCACTCCATCAATGTGAAGACTACGGCCCCGGCACAACGTGCAACGTGTGGTAGGGAAGTCTCACCCTTCAGGTCTGGTTAAGTAGGAGGGCCGCTCCTGCCTCTGTCAGAAGCCCCAATAGTACTTCTTTCCCAATTCCCCGTGGATCAGGCAACAACATGACGCACAATGGCTAAGTACTTGGTTGTCCCATGGCTGTGTGTGTGTGTGGGTGTGTATGTGGATGTGTGTGTCGCGGCACTCCGTGATTTTTGCACGCACATCGCAACCAAAATATGTGCCCACAAACCACACACAATGTTTGCCTTGGGTTGTGTTTGCCTTCTGAGGAACATGGGACAATTCTTATGAGGATAAAGAGAAGCATAATTTGCTAAATGAAAAAAAAGGCACCGCTCGCGTCAGAAACACCGTGTTGCACATCGTTTGCCCATCCCCCCCACCATGCAACAACGTTGCAACTGGGCACTGTGTGTGTTGCCCGAGCCACTACATGACAAGGTGCCCATTTGTATCATGTAATCGTTTCGCTTCGTTGCAACATTTCGGGTTTCCAAACATTATTTTGAGGTGCCTTGCTTGTTGTCACCCTAGTAGCTACAGCTTCTTGGCCTTCCCACGTTGGAAAGCTGCTAGCCGCTTATTGCGCTTCCTGCTAAATGGCTGCTTTTTGGTTGCGATCAGGTTGTCGTTGTCGCCGTCGCTGCCCTAGGAAGCTTTTGCTCGCTTGGTGCCCTTGTATATAGGTGCCCTCTTTTTGGCTGGGTTTCCGTTTCCACCGCCGCTAATGTGGCTGATACGAGTAGTGCTACTTGTAGTGCCGATTGAACTGCTGCCGTTGCTCCTCCTACTTGTGCTACCTCCGCACGGGGCAATTTCTCCCCGGATTCACCAACCGGTGCCACCCCATTGCAAAGAAGGTTCATGGAGGCCGTCCCCATATGGTCAATGTATCTCCAATGAACCTTCTTGTGTGCATGCCGCATCACGGCGTATTGGCCACACAAGGCGTTGGTATGGCCAGAGGCATTGCTCTTGTGCACTTCCAATGGGCACCTAGGGCAAGAGCGCTGCCATCCACCCCTTGGCTTGTTGCAACCTCATCCTCCCCTTCAATCTCTCCAAGAGGAGGCGCATCATCATCGGCCGTTGGCACCATGACCCCAACACCACAATCTCTCAAAACCCGGGGGGGGGGGGGTGTCGCATACAAGGACCAGACGCCGACCAGGTCCTGCATCACCTGCTGCTGCTGCTGCTGCACCAGCAGTGCGACCGACACCACGCAAACTAAACGATATCAGCAATTGTGATACGAGCACCATAGTTCACCAATTTGAGGGCAATTTTGGGCAGGTTACGAAAACAGCAACACAAGTGGCAGTGAATGGCTGCGCCTGATGGTACAAGTGAACTGGAACAAATTACTCTTCCCACACCGTTGTAGTCCCCCATGATTTGTGTTTTACACCACAACACTCTATGTGACCAGCCCTCAACCAGGTCAAACACGTGCCATCAGTCAGGTTCAGCAGGTCACGCACACCCTTCTGCCCCAAATATAAAAAAAAAAACAACCCTAGGCATCACAAGAGAGCAAAGGGAGGGGGAGGGGTTCTTGGACCCAAACGTTTGCGTACCAAAAATGGCCTAAAAAACTTCTCCTTCAGTAAACTTCATTTTTTCCCACTATAAATTCTGGGTCCAGGGGGTTGGGGTCCGAAGGGGGGGGGGTCCTCCAATGGTTGTCAGCGATTCTAAAACATCCCCGAGCACCGAACCTGCTGTGCTGGCACAAACTCAATCTGGTTTTCAATGTACTTGGCGAGTTGTCGGTACTTGATCTGTGTGAATACAGACTTGAAGAGCGGGGTCCTTCGGTACCGAAAACTAAGACTCTGGACAGTCCACGCCCTCTTGAATTCGTTATCAAAGTTGATGAGAAACCCAGCCAAGTACACAATGAAGCCTGGCTCATAAGATGACATCTGGTTGGGACATTGCAGCTCCTGGATCCGCTCCAAAAACAACGACTTCTTTGGGGCCGACGTTGGCGCTGGGTAGGGAATAGTGGGGATGCCATCCCGTAATGTAAGGGGCACAGCGCCTGCTTCTGATTTCCGACTGAGTAAAGCCCCAATCGTCACCGCCACGGATCCCAGCGCAGCCCTTCGCGGGACGTGTGGTGCAGTCCATCTCCGTTCCCTGGCCTCCTCGATGGGTATCAGCGCCTGCTCAAGGTCAATAGAGGGCCCTCCAGAGATGTTGGTGTCCGTTGGCGGGTGGCGGACAGTATGCACGGGCATAGCCTGCCGGGGTATTATCCCACCAGGAGTGGCATGTGCACGCAGCACACTTGCCTGACGCAGCGACCCGCCCAAACGGTGGGAGGCGCTGACAACTAGCCTCACGTTTGGCTGATATTCAGTAAAAGGGACCCCACGACGTGCAGTAATAGGGACGGATTGCTGCCAGGTGGAAAGTGGTTCTGCTGCAGCATCCAGGCGGACAGTGGATGCCCACTGACTGCTGGAATGAGGGGAAGGGGTGTAGCCAGTAAGCAGCAGCAGGACGAGAAAGAGGGCGAAGAGGAAACCAAAGGTATGGATGTAAGGCGAGCCCCCGCAACAGCGCAACACAGGTGCTGGTGCTGGGGAACAGTGCATGTGCAATGGGAGCAACAGCACCTACAGCCAGGTACTGCAACAATCTGCAAAATGTCAGGGTGCAAGGAAGACCTAGCAACAAAAGCTAAAGCAAAATCTAGTCAAATGGGGGTATGAGAACATGCTTGTATGAGGGCTATTTGTATCTCCTCCGTCTGCTCATACAATGCACAGACAACAAACAAAGAGGCAGAAAAGCGAAATATGCGACCCTCTGTGAGACTATCATCACACATGAACCGCGCACTTTCCCTCTCTTCCTCTCTCCCTCCCTCGCTCCTTCCCTGCCCCTCTTTGTCTCCCATCATCTCGCTCCCCAAAAAGAGTTATGAGATGTGAGGCTTCAACACCTGCACCACTGGACAGTCAGCGCATGTTTTCGCCTCGGAGTGCATTCCGCACCAATGCAACATGGGTACAAAAGCAAATGCTTCGCACCTCACCAAATGTGTGCACAACATGAAACGAATGAGCAGAGGCTCAACAGCCGGCAACGAGGATGGGGTGCGCACACTGCGCCTAGTTGGCTAGAGTGAAAACCCCTGCAATGCTGATTGATGGCATTTCACTTGTTGTTCCCTGCCACCGGGGAATGGATACGCGAGGGCATTATGTGTACGCCAAGGGACGCCGCAGCCAATGAAGAAGGAATTGCGTCCATCGGGGCGGGGCACTTGGAGAACCGGGAGGCACTATTTGGGGGGCTATGGGCCTTTTTTCCCCATGCTCTGTGGCAAATGAGACGAAAATGCCAGGAAAGAAGAAGAAGCGGCAAAAGGATAAGAGAAGGAAGTTGGAGGAGGAGATGAAGGACAGGGAAGAGAGGGAGAAGAAGCAATAGGAAAAGCGGCCAATTGCTAAGATTGTCCCGTGGGAGGAAAAGGTGGACAATGCGAAGAAGGAGAAGGAGAAGGAGAAGGAGAAGGAGAAGGAGAGGGAGGGGCGGCCCACCCTCGCTGCCCTCATGGAGGAGCGGCTTCTGCGCAGCATGCCTAGCGATGAGGTGGGGGTCCCTCCAGAAGCGCCACCACCCCGCCTTTTGGCCTACCGACAAGCCGACCAGACGAAGATTCACCCATTCCAAGGGTGAGACCCTCAGCGCCACGGTGCCACAACCGTCATTTTCAACACCACTATTCCACTCTCTGCTCTCTGTTTGCCTGCCCACGCTGCGCCTAGTTGGCGACAATGAAACCCCCTACACTGCCGCTTGATGGCATTTGACGTCACGTGCCTTGCTAGCAGCTAATGCATGCATAATTGAGGGCACTGTGTGTATGCCAGGGGACGCCGCAACCAATGGAAAAGGAATTTGGTCCTTCGGGGACAAGCACTGGGAGAACTGCGAGGAACAAGTTGGACCCTTTGGAGGGTTATGGGCCTTTTTTGCCCATACTGCGCCTAGTTGGTAGAATGAAAACCCATGCACTGCCAAATGGTGGCATTTGGGGCCCGGGGGGCGGCCGGGCCGGGTCCTTGTATGCGACCCCCCCCCAAGCCCCCAAGCCCCCCCCCCCTGGGTTTTGAAAGATAGTAGTGCCGGGTCGGCCTCCAAAAAGTATCCTTAGAGGGAAGTGTCCGGCGCCAAAGGCGCCAATTTTTTTTTCATATTATGTGTGTATACTCAAAATACTCAAAATTTTGTAGAGAATTCAGATTTCTGTTAAAACAACAAGAAGGAGCGCTACAGGAGGGCTGCAGGCCCTAACGGCAACCCTAGCCCTAACCCTAGCCCTAACCCTAACCCTAACCCCTAATCCCTAATCAAGACTGAATATTGGGACCGAGCTGGTGGGGGAGGGAACATCGGCTATGACTGGTGAGGGACATCAAGAACGATTCACACATTGATGGCTCTTGACAAAGTGACAGCTTGCAAGTGGACCCCATCACCACGAGGCCCACTTTCAAGGCTTTTTGGACTTCTGAGGGGCCAAAATGCCCCCAAATGGGCTCAAAATGGGCTCATTTCACCCGTTTGTGCACCCCAAATGGTCTAGGATGAGGTTTGGAAAAATGCGTTTTTGACCCATTTTTGACCCATTTTTGGTCCCAAAACAGCCCATTTTCAAGGAATTTTGAGATTTTCGGAGGACCAACCTGGGCCACCACAACCTCAAAACAGGCCAAAAACAGTTGTTTTAGCGTCGCACATGGTCTAGGATCATTTTTGAGAAAAGTCATCTTTTTACCCCTATTGGACCCTGTTGACCCATTTGGGCACCCACCTGAGCTTGCAGCTTGCCGCGGCCGTCTGCGCCTAGGTATTGTGGTCTAGGCGTCCGTTTAGGCAATTCTGAGGGGTGGAAACCACAAAAAGTGGGGGGTTGTGGGTGGAGTAGGTCCCCTCGAAATCGCATTTTGAGCCATGTAGACAAAGATATGGCCTATTCTCTTTTTGTGGCTGTCGACATTTGGAGCTTCTGGGGGCCTTTTTGGGCCGTTTCGGGGACATATCATGGAGTTAGAGGGCCGCAAAGAGCTCGTTGACATGGGGAAGTCAAGCGGCACGTGGAGTGGACCCACCGTTTCCCTTCGTTTGGCCGTTTTGAATGTGTTCTAGGTCTTTTTTGGCCCAAAAATGGCTGTTTTTGGCCCTAACCTGCAGTTTTTGAAACAGAGGTCCGCCACTTGCGAATCCCGTTCCCGGCCGCCACCGTTGAGTTTCTTGCTCAAACCCTGTCCGAATCTAATTCACACCCATAGGTATCATCCAGCAAAATTTCACCCGAATCCAAAGCACGACGACGGAAGTCTGATTTTTGCCCATTTCGCGCGTGCTGCTTGCTTGCTGCTTGCTGCTACTAAAGCTGGTAGGTCCACCCTAGACACTAAAGAAGGTTATAAAACCAAGACTGGTTCCACCAGCTCGGTGACCCTCACTCTAACCCGGGCTACCCCTAGCCCTAACCTTAACCGTAACCCTCAGCCCCCCCCCCAGCTCTGGATGGACGCCCCCCTGACCCCCGGCCAAACGCCACGCAACCCCCGGCCAGACCCCCCCCCCAACCCGCAGCAAGAACCAACCCCCCGACCCCCGGCAGGAACACCCCCCCCCGACCCCAGGCTTGACCCCCCCCAACCCCCCCCCCCCCCCGCCCCGAGTTTTGACAGATAGGTGGGGGGGGGGGGTATCAGGACCGTTGGTAGTCGCCACCCCCGGGATTTGGGGGGTTATTTCGTGCCAACGGGGAGTTCATACACAGTTGAGGGCATTATGTGTACACCATGGGACGCTGTAGCCAATGGAAAAAGAGTTGGCTCCATTGGGGACGGGCAGTGGCACACCCCAGAGGCATAAGTTGGACACTTTGGGGGGGTGTTGGCTTTTTTTGCCCATACTGAGCCTAGTTGGTAGAATGAAAACCCTTGCATTGCTGATTGATGGCAGCTGACGGGTTGTGCCCTACCCACGGGGAAGTCATGCACAGTTGAGGGCATTATGTGTACGCCAGGGGATGCCGCGGCCAATGGTAAAGGAATTGGTTCCATTGGGGATGGGCACTCGGAGAACCGGGAGGTACAAGTTGCACGCTTTCGGGTGTTATTTGCCTTTTTTGCCTTCTTCTGTGCAGACACATGTATGGTTGACAAGCAAGGCGTTGAGGGGGTAGCCCCCAAGCAACCACCCGAGCAACCAACGGAGGGAGCAATGGAGGAGGCACCAAAACAAGCAGCAGAAGAAGTACCGAAGGAGGAACAAACTCAACCTCTGAGGCAACACGAGAGGAGGCACCAAAACAGCCAGCAGAGGCAGCACCAAAGGACACATCAAAGCAACGAGCAAAGATAGCAAAAAAAGAAGGCTCCAAAGCAGCCCGCAGAGGCAGCACCAACGAAACAATCAAAGCCGCAAGCAGCAAAGGAGGCACCACAACAGCCAGCTGAGGAGGATTGGGAGTGGTTCAAACGCGGGCTCTTCATACCCGGTTGGGCCCCCAACTCTAATGACTCCACTTCTGCCTGACACGGCGCCCAGTTCTCAAACAATGAATTCGCCGAGCTTACGGATGTCACGAGGGGGGCATAGAAAGAAGCCGGCTCACCACCACAAAAGACGGTGGACTAGAACGTCCCCAGGACATGTGAAATTGCCCTAGTTGGACGTTCATGGGGGAGTAGGGAGTGGAGAGCCCTTCAGAGGGAGGAGTATCGTTATGCCACGTTGGAAGCTGCAAGAAAGCTAACCAAAAATGGTTAGCTAGTCGGCTTCTATGTCACAACAGCAAGGGACAGAAGGACGCATTAGAACACGCCAATGGCCTATTTTTACATTCCTCGACCCACAGAGGTGATGTGGGATCCCAACGAGTTTATACCAGCAAGTCAATGGCTGGAGCAGGAGGGATCTGCGGCAGAGGCAAAGGCAGAGGCAAAGGCAAAGTGAAGACAGAAACGACATGCCGCGGACCAGCCGCAAGCACACGTCAGCAGCCTGAGGAGGGAAATGCCACGGATCAGCCGCAAGCACAAGCACAGCTACCAGAGAAGGGACATGCTTCGGATCAACCAGAAGTAGAGAGGGCAACGCAATAATCCGGAAAACCGACGCAAGACCTTTGGACCACAGCAAGGCCCTCACAATATTGGCCCATTAGCCCAGATCGGCCCACCCAAGAAGGCAAGGCCAACCACAAGGAAGAGCCCGCCTTGAAGAAGGCATGCCGCACATCCGTGGGCGCACCACTGGTGTCGGAGATCAACATGGAGGAGTCGCAGTCGGAGGTTGGCGGAATTGCCACCGGAGTACGAGAACCCAGGCCATGCTATCAGCATGTTTCCCCACGAGCCGAGGGATGACAAAGGGAGAGACAGAAAGAGCAGGCAAAAAGACGCATCCAAGAAAGGCGTAGAGAGGACCAGAAGGTCTTTAATGAGCTGACGCGCAAGCGCAAGACGACGAGTGCGGACACGGATCACCAGGCTCGGATGACGAGGATCTGGGATAGGAAGCACCAGCGGACCGAGACCCTTGGGACAAGGTGGGTGGAGCAGGTGTCCGCCGTGCGCAACCTCTCCGGTGCGTACCGGGACACGCCACTTCACAGTGCCAACAATGCCTTGCACGCCTACACCGAACAAAGGAGATCGCTGCACACGCTGCAAGGGGCGATGAAGCGCGTAAGTTGCCTGCCTGCAAGGCGCACTAACCGCGTGCCCGTCTTTCAAGCAGTGCACCACAACCGAGGCGATGAAGGGCGCGTCCACCCTTCCGTGCCCAGCAGCCACTCCTTCATGGTCGCTGTAGAATGGGAGAGCGGGCAATATCGGCCCATGAGCCAAGATCGGCCCCTGAGGCAAGAAGGGAAGGCCAACCCCAAGGAAGAGCCCGCCTTGACGAAGGCGCGCCGCACATCCGCGGGCGCACCACTCGTTTCCGAGGCCGACATGGAGGAGTCGCAGTCGGAGGTTGGCGGAATTGCCACCGAGTACGAGAACCCTGGCCATGCTATCCGCATGTTTCCCCACAAGCCGAGTCATAACAAAGGGAGAGAGAGAAAGAGTAGGTGGAAAGACGCATCCAAGACAGGCGTGGAAAGGACCAAAAGTTACCAAAAGTAGTGCACCACAACCCACGCGATGAAGGGCCTATGCACTCTTCCCTGCCCGGCAGCCACTCGTTCGTGGTCGTTTGTGGACCAGGAGAGCGGGTAGACGTCCATGGTCGATCCGCTACTCTCGCAGCCGGCGCAGGACCTAGCAGTCAGCTTTTGGCGCAAAGCCTTCATTGTTCATTCCGTGGAGAAGGTGTGGGCGTAGAAGGTGGCGCAAAGGCCGAGCTGCGCATACTTGGCGATCAAAGCCGCCAGCTCCTTCATTTGCAATCCCACGGACCATTGGAAGATTCCCCAATTCGGCAACATCTTCCACAAGAACAAGTCCATGACGGAGCAGCACAAGAAAAACGGCGCTGCTCTCTGGAATGGCTGCGAGAATGGAGCCAAATCAAAGTGAAGCCCCAGTCGAGGGCACGTGGTTAGTACATGCCCAAGCACCCCAGGGTCCTCATCACTGGTGAGACCAGCTTGCAAGATGGAACGCAGGCGAGCGGGTACCTAGCGCTAAGCAACGAAGCGATGATGGCGGGTGTGGCCAGGCGCATAGGACGGGCCCCTGGCGTGGTGAGGAGCGTGGCGGCCGGAACCGAACCCATGTTGAGGCCCACGGACGCTGACATCGAATTGAGGTGCTACACTACATCTCGGGTACCAGAGCTCCTTGGAATGGTGCACGCAAGTCGCAAGTGGAGTAGCAGCCGCAAGGAGCAGCCCGTGTTGCAGAGCCGGTGGGCCTTGTTTTGTTTCTCTGCCTCCCGTGCCCCCTCCGGTTCTCATGTGCACCCCTGTCCTCACCCCCTTGGTCCCGCTGCCACATGGCGCAACTCGCTTCCCTAACATTGGCCCTCGTCCCACCGGCACACACTGGCGGCCCTGCCACCCTCAACCAGACTGTGCGCGGAGTGGAGGGGGATGTCGGTGTGGGGGTTCGCGCGGTCGGACCGCCCTGAACCAGACCATGGCGGGCTGCACGATCCAACGCTAGGTCCACCATGCACACCACAGAGCAATCACCAGTGCCGTGGTGCGCTGACCGCTGTCCTTGTCCTCCATCTGGGTCCCCTTTTCCAACTTGTCTGCTCTCTTTTGATCTTTTTCCTCATCTTCCTCTTCGGCGCTTTCTTCTTTTGTGCGCTCACTCTTGTTCCTCCTCCTCTTGTTCCTCCTCTCTTTCCTCCGTTCTCTGGCGTGCCTTGCTTGCTTGCTTGGTCTCTTGCTTCGCTTCTTGCTTGCCCTGTTCGGTGGCGCTTTTCCTTGGTCGCCACGGTGGCCTCATGTACAAGGCCGCGTCACTCTCCGTCTCAGTGACGAGTACCACCATGAAAAAGATGAAGAAGGAAGCAGATGGGAGTGGGCAGGGGCGATAGAAGGGCGATGCATGTTCGCTGCAAGGGTGCTATACCAGCGATGCACCGAGGACGCCGCAAACCTAACCCTAGCAGCCACACAGATCGGGAGCTGACCATGAGGTGGAGTTAGAGGAAGGAGGAGAACAATGCGCCTTTGCAGTCTGGCTAACTACTGCACATGACAGGACCGGCCAACCAGGTCAAGGTACAGACAACCCAAGTGACCGTGAGCGTGACCCACGACGGGGAGGAAGGGAGGCGAGATGGGTGGCAGCGAGAAGGGGAGGCAAAAGGAAAGATGGTGGATAGAGGGGCGAACGGGAGGGGGGCAGAACGGGAGGGGGCTGGCCCGCAGCCAAGGACAAAGACACAAGAGGATGGTGGAAAGAGGGACCAGAGGAAAGGGAGCAGGGGGAATGGGGGCGCCGCTAGGGGGTTGGGAACCCGGCGCTCCGTGAGTCTGCCCCGGGATCGGCGGCATGTGTTTGGCCACGCGTGGCCATGGGAGCCGGGGCACCCTTCATCGAAATTCACTGAATTTGTGTGGAGGTGGCAAAGCAGGGGGGGGGGGGGGGCTGCTTGTTGTGCATGTCGTCCATGTTCATTTGTGTAGGAGTCAACAACAACATACCATAGGCTAAATGCGCTCCGGAAGCTAATCCACACGTGTTGTACTCATTCCTGTCTGAAACCAATTTTTTTGTAGGTACCAAGGTCTTGTGGACCATCACGTAGACTCTTACCCTCAAGTTGAGCATGGCCACATTAAAGACCACACCGGGCAGTGCATCTTTGGATGGCGCTGAAGATAGGTAAACAACAGGTGTGTTGGTGCGCCGCCACAGTGTGCGCACGATGGAGGTTGTTGTGCATGTGAGTACCAAGTGTGATGCAGTGCCCAAGGGTGCAATTCCCCTCTACGCTTTTGCACAGTGAGCCGGGGCCGTAGTCTCTTCTCTTCGAGAGAGCGATGGTGCGAATACATCAATGTGCTCTTGTACATATATGAACAACCGATCACACAGTTGGTGCTCTTGTGCTTAGAACCCTGCGCTCTGTGACTCGGCCTCAGGATCCGGGGCTGGTGATTGGCCACACCTCACCATGGTAGCAAGCGTGGCATTCATAGAAATTCTGTGGAAGCGGCGGAGCAAGGGGGGTGGGGTGCGCTGGGGTGTGGCAACCGGGGGGGCGGGGGGCTTGGCGGGGGTCCGTGGGACAAACGGGGATACTGGGGGGCTGCGGTAGACAAAGTCCCCCGTGGGTAGAAATTTTTGTATATGGGGTGGAGGGGCACAAGTGTCGCAATTGAACAAAATTTTTTTACCTCGTGGCAGAATTTTTTTTCAACCCTCCCCCTGCGTGCACCAAATACTTTTGATTACTTGCCACATCGCGTGTACCCAATACCATTCCCTATTTTTCGGATAGTCTACACTCAATACTATTGATTCTTTGCGGTTTAGGCTGTATGTGTTACCGTTGATTAGTTGCCGGAAAGCCTGCAGTCTACACCATTGACTGTTTGCCGAGTAGCTCTCATATAGTGACATTGATTTTTTCCAAGGATACTCGGCTTTATTACCGTTCGTTCTTTTTCGGACGGTCTGCACTCAACACCATTCATTCTTTACCGGATAGGGTGTACTCGTTACCATTGAATCTTGGCCTTTGCAGGGTGGTCGGCTCCCGTTACCCTTGCTTCTTCGCCGGATTTTCTGCACTCAATACCATTGATTCTTTGCCGGATAGCCAGCTCTCATTAAAGTTGATTCTTTGCCGCATAGTGTGCGCTCGTTACTGTTGCTTGTGTACCAGAAAATCTGCACTCAATACCATTAATGCTTTGCGGGACAGTTTGCGTTCGTTACCATGGATTTCTTGCGGATGGTCTGCAATCAAAACCATTCATTGCTTGCCCCATAGTTGCCTCACGAGGGCAGCCTATCCGGCATAGAATCAATGGCAACCAGTGCCAACCATCCGGGAAAGAAGCAATGGGATTGCATGCCGACGATGCCGACTATCGAGCAAAGATTCAATGGTACTGAGAGCACACTATCTGGCAAAGAATCAATGGTAACGAGTACACACTATGTGTGGAGAACAACAGCCCATGATTCCATGGTTACAAATATAAAACACCCCAAAAAAGAATCAATGGCATTCGGTGCACACTATCCGGCAAAGAATCAATGGCAACCAGTGCCGACTATCTGGCAAATAGTCAATGGTATTGAGTGGACGCTATCCAGCCAACAATCGCTGGTAACGAGTACACACTACGTGCCCACGATTCAATGGTATTGAGCGCAGACTATCCGGCGGCGAATCAATGGTGACGACTACACACTATTCGACAAAGAATCAATGGCAACGAGTGCAAACTATCCGACGAAGAATCAATGGTATTGAGCGCAAACTATGTGGCCAACAATCAATGGTAGCTAACGGGTACACACTCTCAAGGAAAGAAACAACAGTATCGAGGGCGAACTATCCGGCGAAGAATCAATGGCATCAAGTTTAGACTATCCGGCCCAGAATCAATGGTACTAAGTTCAGAACACGGCATGAATGAATGGTAACAAATGTACACTATCACACAAAACAACCATGGTATTCAGTGCACACTTTCTGGCAAAGAATCAATGTTAACCATTGCAGACTATCCGGCAAAAGATGAATGGTTTTGGGTGTAAACTTTCAGCCAAACAATCGATGATATTGAGTGCAGACTATCCGGCGAAGGATCAATGGTAAGCAGCAGAGACCATTTGGGGAAGAAATAATGGTATAGTGTGCCGAACATCCGGCAATGAATCAATGGGAAGGAGTGTGCACAATATCTGGTACTCCATAAATGGTAACAACCGAATCTGCCAGGTAGACAGCCAACGGTGACAAGTGCACCATATCCAGCAATGAATCTAGGGTAACGAGTGCCAACCATCCGGTAAACAATCAATGGTATTGTATGTAAACTATCTGGCAAAGAATGAATGGTATTGAGTGCACAATATGCGGCAAAGAATCAATGGTAACGAGTACACACCATCAGTTAAAGAAGGAATGATGTTCAGTGCAGCAATACATGACAGAAAACCAATGGTAGCGAGCGTAGACTATTCGTCCAAGAATTAATGGTAACGAGTGCAAACTATCTGGCAAAGAATCATTGGTAACGAGTGTAGACCACCGAACAAGCCATAAATGGTAACAGGTGCAGACTATCCGGCAACGATTCAACGGTATTCAGTGTTGATGATGCAGCAAACAACCAAAGGTAACGCTTGCAAAATATCCAACAAAGAATCAATGGTATGGTGTGCCCAACGTCCGTGAATCAATGGATGGTAACGAATGCACACTACCCTCGCAAGGAATAAATGGTAACAAGTGCAAGCTATCCGGCAAAGAATCAATGTTAACGACTTAGACGGCGCAAGCCGCCCGCCTAGGCAAATCATCGTAAAACGGCCAAAACTAGCCATTTCGGCTTGTGTGAAACATTAAGGCCCCTTTTTAAGGCCTTATGAGGTGTACCTCATTTTTGCCACTGGGGAACAAGTTTTCGCGGTGCACTGCCCGTCCGTACAAAAGCAATTGTTTGGGTGTGGTCACTTTTTAGGTTGGGGAACTCACGTTTTCCTTTATGCGGTGCATAGTTTGTTCCCCTATGCGCCTGCCATCTTGAATTTCAAACAGGTCCAAAACTAGACACTTTTTGAAGTCCCACCCTTGCCAAACCCATTTGGTGAGGGGTCGGTGTTTGGTTCCAAAGAAACTAAGCAATTTGCATCATTTCCAGTAAGGTTTCATGGGTTGGCCATCTCCAGTGTCAAAAATCATGTTTCAGCCCCCTGAATTTTGCAAGGTGTCCGGTTCTAGACAGTTTAGTCTAATTTCACCATTTTCAACACACATTGTACTGAGTCTGGCCTGGTTCGAGACACTCTGCACCAATTCGCTGGTCATTGATCATGGATGTTCTGTTACTATTGACTGTTTTGTTTAGTCTGGTGGTGCTCCCCCGCTGATGAACCAGGTATTGTGTACTGGAGCAGATCGCTGCGGTCTCCTGCGTGATTTCTGGCGAGGAGCGAAGTATGGTACATCGATCGACTTGATGGATGCCGCGTTGTGTGATGAGGAGCCTGAGGCAGCACTGCTTGTGGAGTTCTGTGCACAAATGAGTGTCAACCGACGAACAAGACGTAGTATGAAGACATTGGCTGAAGCTCATCGACATTCACCCTGGCCAAGGTGGTATGGAGTGTTTGCACGCCACGTGTATACAATGTGGCACTTTTGTAGGAGGATGGCTCTACCAGAGGAGAAGGTTGTTGGTCCCCAGGTAGCAGCATCAAGGGGGATGAGGGGGTTGTTGTCACATGCGGGTCTTGCTATGGACCAGTTACCCCCTTTGGCGCCACAGGCCCATGCCATAACAATGGCTATATGGAGATCAATGGAACCGAAGCAGGTGGGGGTGGTGTATGACAACTTGTATCCAAAACGATATTGCAGCGATCCTGTACAACCCGATTGCCATCTAAATGTCACCCCCATGTCAGTCGTCCATACAACTGACATCGCCATGTACCCAGGATCCCCAACACTTGATGATCTTCTCCGATGCATCCCGGAGACAATACAGGCAAGAGCATCCACTTATCGGGAGTTCCAACGAGCAGTGGAAGCTTTGAGGCGAGATTCACTGGCGGAAAAATACACACTGGTCCCCCTAGATGTGCACCGGGACAACATTCGTTCGCTGCAGTGGTATCCGCTTAAGATGTTTGATTTGGTCTCCACGTCAAACGAGAATTTACTTCACATCATGGAAAAGTGCTTGGCCATGAAAGTTCACACCCGCCACGTGATGCCCCTCTTGATAGATGTAAATATATTCTACATACTTGCCAAGTTCCTGTAGTCTCGGACATACAACCCATTCCAGTTGGCAGAATACTATGCAACTGTAGCAATGTTGTACAGCTGTAGACACCCGTAAAAGTATGCGTGCACAATTATACACTGCAAGTTCTTTCCCATATTGGGGTACCCTGGACAGCACTTTTCCACGGTCGATGAAGATATCATGTGCCACCCAAAAGTAGTACACCTTGAGAAGCAGTTTGGCGCCCTAATGCGAACGCTTGGAGACTATCCGGCATAGGATCACGGGTAACCAGTGCCGACTATCGAGCAAAGAAACAATGGTATTGAGTGCGGAATAACCGCACACTTTCTAGCAAGAAATCAATGGTAATGCATGCATACTATCCGGTAAAGAATGAATGTTGATGGTTGTAGGAATACATGGCAAAGAACCAGTGGCAGCGAGTGCAAACTATCCGGCAAAGACTCAATGGTATTGAGTGCAGACTATCCGTTCAAGACTGAATAGTATCAAGTGCAAACTATCCAGCAAGGAATCAATGGTAACGACTGCAAAGTACCCGGCAAACAATCAATGGTAACGAGTTCCGAGCTCTCCGGCAAAGAATCAATGGTAACCAGTGAAGGGTATCCAGCATGGATTCAAAGATATTGAGTGCAGACTATCCACCCAAGAAAGACTGCTAATGAGTGCGAAGTATCGAGCAAAGAATCAATGGCACCGAATGCAAACTATCTAGCAAAGAAACAATGGTAATGAATGCAAAAGGTCTTGCATATGATCAATGGTATTGAGCGTGTCCGTCCGGTAAAGATTCCACAGTAACCAGCACAGATTAACCGGAAAACAATGAATAGTAACGAGTGCACTATCCGGCAAAGAATCAATGGTGACTAGTGCAAAGAATGCAGCAAAGAATCAACGCTAACAGGTGCAAGCTATCCGGCAAAGAATCAATGCTAAAAAATGCATACTATCCCGCAAACATTCAATGGTATTGTGTGCAGCCTATCGGGCAAAGAATCAATGGTAGGACCCGCAAGCTATCCCGCGAAGAGTCAATGGCAATCAGTGCTCACTAAGTGGCAAGGAATCAATGGTATGGACTGCAGACTATCCGTCTAAGAACCAATGCTATTAAGCACATAATATCGCGCAAAGAATCAATGGCAACCAGCGTAGACTATCCCGCAAAGAATGGATGGTATTGTGTAAATGACACCCGGCAATGAATTGATGGAACTTAATGATGTCAACTACCCGGCAAAGTGTTAATGGCAATGAGTGCAAACTATCCGTCCAAGGATCAACCGTACTGAGCGCAACTATCCAGCAAAGAATCAACGGTAATGAGCGAGGACTATCCGGCACAGAATGAATGGTAAAGCTTGGCGAGTATCATGCAAGGCATCGGGGGTAATGTTCCCGGCTGTTGGGTAAACATTCAATGGTATTGCGCAGTATCCGGCAAAAAATCAATAGTAACGCGTACCAAGTTATCCGGCACAGACTATCCGGCAAAGCACACCATTTCGCACAGATTAAATGGTATTGAGTGCAGAATGTCCGGCAAAAAATCAATTGTAATGAGTGCAGACTATCCGGCAAAGAATCAATGGTATTGAGTGGAGAGTATCCGGCAGAAAATCAATGGTATTGAGTCACCATGCGCCAAAAAACATGGTATTGTGTACAAAGTATCCGGTAAAGCATCAATTGTATTGATTCCACACACTCGGGCAAAGAATCAACGATATCGAGTATCGATTATCCGACCAAACATCATGCGCGAAACATCAAGCAATGACACAATGGTAAAGAGTGCACACTATCGGGCAAAGAAACAATGGTATGGAGTGCGGACTATCTAGCAAACAATCAACTGTAACGGATGCAGGCTATCTTGCAAACAATCATTTGAGTGCAACATATCTCGCAAACAGTCAACGGTATTGCATGCGGACTATCCCGGGAAGAATGAATGGTATTGAGTGCATAGCATCCGTCAAAGAATCCATGGTAACTCTTGGAGACTATCCGGCAAACTCAATGATTCAATGATATTGAGTGCAGACACCCCTCCAAGAATGAATGGTAATGTGTGCACAGTATCAGGCAAAGAATGAACGGTAATGAATGCACAAGAATGAATTGGAACTAGTGCAAACTATCCCGCAAAGAATCAATGGTATGGGATAATCATCGGCGAAACAAAGAGTGGCTGCGCGTACAAACTATCCGGCAAAGAATCAATGGTATTAAGTGCACACTATACGGCAGGGAGGCAATGGCAACCAGTGCATAGTATCCGGTAAAGAATGAATGGTGTTCAGTGTAGAACTATATGGCAAGGAACCGGTGGTAGCGAGTGCCAGCTATTCGGCAAAGACTCAGTGGTATTGAGTGCACACTATCCGTCCAAGAATGAGTGGCAACGAGTGCTGAGTATAGGCCCATGAATCCATGGTAACGAATGGGAAGTATCCGGGAAAAAATCAATGGTACTGAGCGTCGAGTTATTCGGCAAAGAAACCATGGTAACCAGTGCAGACTTTTGGGCGAAGAATCAATGGTATTGAGTGCAACGGGTGGGGGAAAGAGTCAATGGCAACCAGTGCAAAGTATCCGGCAAAAAATCAACGGTAACTGGTGCAGATCATCGGGCAAACGATCAATGCTAACAGGTGCACACTGTGCGTCATACATTCAACGGTAGGACATGCAAGCTATCCCGCGAAGAGTCAATGGCAATCAGTGTAGACTATCTGGCAAACAATCAATGGTATTCAGTGTAGACTATCCCCCAAAGACCCATTGGTACGAAGGCCATACTATCGCGCAAAGACTCAATGGCAACGAGTGGTGACTATCCGGCAAAGAATAGATGGTATTGTGTGCACAACATCCGGGAATGAATTAATGGTAACGGATAGAAATATAACGGCAAAGAGTTAATGGGAACAAATGCAAAAAAATCCGTCCAGAATCAATTGTATTGAGTGTAGACTATCGAGGAAAGAACCAATGGTACCGACCGCGGACTATCCAGCAAAGAATAAATGGTAACGCTTGGAGACTATCCTACAAAGCATCTGGAGTAACAATTGCCGAGCTATCCGACAAAAGAAAAAATGGTAACAAGTGTAGACTACCCGGCAAAGGATCAATGGTATGGTATGGTAGGCACTAATAGCATGTTCATACGCTCCGCCTTTGGTAAACCAATTAGGCGGATAAAAATATAGTAACACCAAAAGCCTATAAAACATGCACGCTCTGAAAAGTAGTTGCAGAATGCACATCATGAGGTCAGTTTTTGTGTTGGAGGATTTGAGCTTTGCACCAGGATTGGTGTCCAGCTAACCATCCGCGCGCAAATGTGCTGTCTATCCATCCAAGAATGAATGGTAAGGAGTGCCGGGTATCCGGCAAACAATTTATGGTAAGGAATGGAGACTATCGGCAAACAAATCAATGGTAATGAGTGTAGACTATCCAGCAAAGAATCAATGGTATTGAGTGCACACTTTCTAGCAAGAAAGCAATGGTAAAACGTGCTCAGCATCTGGTGTGGAGTGCAGGAATAAATGGCAACGAACTGCTGATAGCCGATCCCACTTGTGCGGCAAAGACTCAATGGTATTTAGTGCAGACTATCCGGGCGAGAAGGGATGGTAGCGGCTGCAAACTATCCGGCAAAGAATCAATGGTGAGGACTGCAGAGTGCCCGGCAAACAATCAATGTTTTCGAGTTTCGAGTTATCCGGCAAAGATTCAATGGTAACACCAGAATATGTGGCAAAGAATCAATGGTATTGCGTGAGGACTATCCAGTTAAGAATCTATGGTAATGAATGCACCATATGCACCATACATAGAATCAATGCGATTGAGTGCCGACTATCCGCCAAAGAATCAATGGTAATGAGTGTAGACTACCCGGCAATGAATCAATCGTAACGAGTGCAAGCTATCCCGCAAAGAATCAATGGTAACAGGTGCAGGCTTTCGGGCAAAGAATCAATGGCAATGGGTGCAATCTAACTAACAAAGAATCAAATGGTATTGAATGCACAATGTCCGGCAAAGAATAATGGTATTGAGTGCAAATTATGGGGCAAACAAACAATGGAAACGAGTGCGGACTGTCCAGTAAAGAATCCATCCTATTTTGCTCGGCAATGAATCAATGGTAACAAATTCAAACTATCCGGTAAAGAGTCAATGCTAACGAGCGCATATTACCGAGCAAACAATCAATGGTAATGAGTGCAAAATATCCGGCAAGGAATCAATGTCAATGAGTGCAAATTATCCGGCAAAGAATCAATGGTATTGAGCACACACTATACGGCAAGGAGGCAATAGCAACCAGTGCATAGTATCCGGTACAAAATGAATGGTGTTGAGTGCAGGACTATACGGCAAGGAACCAGCGGTAGTGAGTGCCGACTATCCGGCAAAGACTCAATGGTATTGAGTGCACACTATCCGTCCAAGAATGAATGGCAACGAGTGCACACTACGCGACCATAAATCCATGGTAACGAATGGGAACTATCCGGCGAAAGAATCAATGGTACCGAGTGTCGAGTTATCGGGCAAAGAAACCATGGTAACCAGTGCAAACTATCCGGCGAAGAATCAATGGTATTGGGTGCAACGGGTGCGGCAAAGAATCAATGGCAACCAGTGCAAAGTATCCGTGAAAAAATCAACGGTAACGGGTGCAGACCATCGGGCAAACGATCAATGCTAACAAGTGCAGACTATGCGTCTTTCATTGAACGGTAGGACATGCAAGCTATCCCGCGAAGAGTCAATGGTAAACAGCACAGAATATTTGGTGAAGAATCAATGGTATTGAGTGAAGACTATCCGGAAAAGACGCATTGGTATTAAGTACATACTATCCCGCAAAGAATCAATGGCAACGAGTGCAGACTGTCACGCAGAAAATGGATGGTATTGTGTGCACAACATCCGAGAACGACTTAATGGTAACGGATACAAATAAAACGGCAAAGACTTAATGGTAACGAATGCAAAAAATCCGTCCAAGAATCGGTCGTACTAAGTGCAGACTATCCAGGAAAAAATCAATGGTACCAACCGCGGACTTTCCAGCAAAAAATAAATGTTAACACTTGGAGACTATCCTACAAAGCATGTGGCATCCGGTGGTTTTCTTGAAACCAAGTACCACACCCACACAATGTGGTTCTCCGTAACTCAACGTCTACTGTGTTCAATGTATCCATGGTGTCCGTGGCTTGCAATACATACAAGGTGCCTCAATGCTTTATGGTCCTTATTGGCTCACTCGGCTGTGGCCTTTTGGGCTGAAGTACCCTAATAAACAGGTTCATATATCAAATTGAGTGATATCCAAACAGAGGTGTGGTGATGGTGTGTCTATGCGGTACACTGGAGGAATGAGCTGTTGCTCAGGTGTTGCTACCGGCAATTGTGGTGTGCCGACAAGCGTCCCCCTTTCACACAAAACTACCACTGATTCCGCAAAGCATCTGGGGTAACAATTGCCGAGCTATCCGGCAAAAGAAACAATGGTAACAAATGTAGACTACCCGGCAAAGGATACATGGTATGGTGTGGTATACACTAATAGCATGTTCATACGCCCCGCCTTTGGTACAGCAATTAGGCGGAGGAAAATATAGTAACACCAAAAGCCTATGAAACATGCAAGCACTAAAAAGTAGTTGCAAGATGCACATGATGAGGTCACTCTTTGTCGGGGAGGACTTGGACTTTGTACCAGGATTGGTGTTCAGCTCAACATCCGCGCGCAAATGTGCTGACTATCCGTCCAAGAATGAATGGTAACAAGTGCAGGGTATCCGGAAAACAATCTTTGGTAAGGAATGCAGACTATCCGCAAAGGAATCAATGGAAAGGAGTGCACACTTTGTAGCAAGAAATCCATGGTAACACATGCTCGGCATCTAGTGTTGAGTGGAAGAAAGCATGGCAACGAACCGCTGGTAGCCGGTGCCAATTATGTGGCAAAGATTCAATGGTATTTGGTGAAGACTATCCGGGCAAAGAATCAATGGTAAGGACTGCACAGTGCCCGCCAAACAATCAGTGGTAACAAGTTTCGAGTTATCTGGTAAAGATTCAATGGTAACAACGGACTATCTGGCCAAGAATCAATGGTATTGCGTGCGGACTATCCGGCAAAGAGTCAATGGTACCGAATGCACACTATCAGCATAGATTCCATGGGATCGAGTGCCGACTATCTGGCAAAGAGTCAATGGTTTTGACTGTAGACTACCCGGCAATGAATCAATGGTAACGAGTGCAAGCTATCCCGCAAAGAATGTATGGTAACAAGTGCAGGCTTTCCGGCAAAGAATCAATGGCAATGGGTGCAATCTAACTAACAAAGAATCAATGGTATTGAGTGCAGAATATCCAGCAAAGAATCAATGGTATTGAGTGCAAATTATGGGTCAAAGAAACAATGGCAACGAGTGCGGACTGTCCGGCAAAGAATCCATCGTATTGTGCAATGAATCAATGGTAACAAATGCAAACTATCCGGTAAAGAGTCAATGGTAACGAACGCAGAATATCCGGCAAAGAATCAATGTCAATGAGTGCAAATTATCCGGCAAAGAATCAATGGTATTGAGTGCACACTATACGGCAAAAAGGCAATGGCAACCCGTGCATAGTATCCGGTAAAGAATGAATGGTGTTGAGTGCAGGACTATATGGCAAGGAACTAGCGGTAGTGAATGCCGACTATCCGGCAAAGACTCAATGGTATTGAGTGCAGACTATGCGTCCAAGAATGAATGGCAACGAGTGCACGCTACGGGCCCATGAATTCATCGTAACGAATGAAAACGATCCGGGAAAGAATCAATGGTACCGAGTGACGAGTTATCCGGCAAAGAAACCATGGTACCATGGTGCAGACTATCCGGCAAAGAGTCAATGGTATTGAGTGCAACGCATGCGGCAAAAAATCAATGGCAACCAGTGCAAAGTATCCGGCAAAAAATCAACGGTAGCGGGTGCAGGCCATTGGGCAAACAATAAATGCTAACAAGTGCAGACTACGCATCATACATTCAACGGTAGGACATGCAAGCTATCCCGCGAAGAGTCAATGGCAATCAATGCAGACTAACTGGCAAAGAATCGAAGGTTTTGAGTGGAGATTATCCGGCAAAAACCCATTGGTAGTAAGTACCAGGGGGAGGGGATCGCGGTCTGGTGGGGGTCGAATCCAATCGCGAAAAATTGCGGAAAAATTGCGGGAAAATTGCGGAGAATTGCGGGAAAATTGCGGAAAAATTGCGATGTCGTAAGCGGCCCTCCTGAACCCTCAAGGTGCAACAGCTCTGGAGAGGTGGCTCAGAATTCTCAGAATTTCACTGAAACAAATAGTCCATAGGCAGTGCAATTACAGGAGGCGCCCCTCGATATCACCGTGGAATTGCAGCATGAACCGAAGGCGGCGGATGTTGTCATCTAATTTGTGCTGCCGCTTTGAAACTGTCCCACAGTGTGAGAAAAAGCGTGCCACATCACCCCCAGAAGTGGGTTGCGTAGAACAGCACCCTGAAGGCATGAAAAAGACCAAAAAAGCGAAGGTAAAAAAATTGTGCTCAAGTGGGTTTGAACCCAGGAACCTTGGCAATTAGACCCTAGTGCTACTACCAACTAAGCTATGTCAAAATTTGATGTCTTTGAAACATTAGAGAGTGGATTGCATAGTTAAAAAAAAATTCTCATTGATCCGCACCAGCGTGGGGAGGCAGTCAGAAAATCGGGAAGTGAGAAAAATTGCGGAAAAATTGCTAGAAATTGCGGAAAATTGCGAAATTGCGGAAAATTGCGGACCTCAATTCGCCCCCCCCCCCCCTGTAAGTACATACTATCCCGCAAAGAATCAATGGCAACGAGTGGAGGCTATCCGGCAAAGAATGGATGGTATTGTGTGCAGAACATCCGGGAATGAATTAATGGTAACGGATACAAATAAAACGGCAAAGAGTTACAGGTAACAAATGCAAAAAATCTAACCAAGAATCAATCGTATTGAGTGCACACTATCCACGAAGGAATCCATGGTACCGACCGCGGACTATCCAGCAAAGAATCAATGGTACCACTTGGAGACCATCCTACAAAGCATTTGCATTCGCCGGTTTTCTTGACATCAAGTACCACACCGACGAATGTGGTCCTCCGTAACTCACTGTCCGGTGTGGTCAATGTATCCATGGTGTCCGTGGCTTGGTGTTCAGCTAACCATCCGCGCGCAATTGTGCTGAGTATCCATCCAAGAATGAATGGTAACTAGTGCAGGGTATCCAGCAAACAATCAATGGTAAGGAATGCAGACTAACCGCAAAGGAATCAATGGTAATGAGTGCAGACTATCTAGCAAAGAATCAATGGTATTGAGTGCGGACTATCCGGCACAATCCGGGGTAACGAATGCTCACTATCTAGTATAGATTCGATGGGACTGAGTGACGCCTCTCCGGCCAAGAAACAATGGTAACGAGTGCAGCCTATGCGGTAAAGAAGTAATGGTATTGGGTGGAGAGTATACAGTAAAGAATCAAGAGTATTGACTAGCTAGTCAATACTCTTGATTCTTTATCGTAGTCCGCCAAAGAAACAAGGGTAATGAGTACAAACTATGTAGCAAAGCATGAAAGGTATCAAGTGCCGAATATGCGACCAAGAAGCAATGGTATCATGTGTAGAACGTCCGGCAAAGGATCAACGAGTGCACACTATCCGGCAAAAAGTCAATGGTAACGGGTGTAAGTTGTCCGGCAAACAATCAATGGCAACGAGTGCCGACTATGTGGCAAACGTTCAATGGTATTGTGTGCCGACTATCCGGCAAAGAATCAATGGTAGGGAATGAAAACTATGCGGCAAAGAGGCAATGGCAATCAGTGCAAACTAACTGGCAAAAGATGAATGGTGCTCAGTGGAGGCTGTTGCGCAAAGAATCCATGGTATTGGGTTTGGACTATACGGCAAAGAATGAATGGTAAGACACGTAGATGAACCATCAACTACTCAGTGGTAACCAGTGCACACTATCCTACAAACAACCAATGGTAACTAGTGCAAGCTATCCGGCAAAGAATCTATGGTAACACGCGCAAAGCTTGCGGCAAAGATATAACGGTAACGGGCGAAGACCATTCAACAAATAGTCCATGCTAATAAGTGCCGACAATTGGGCAAACATTCAATGGTGTTGTGTGCACACTATCCGCCAAAGAATCAATGGTATGAAATGCAAGCTATCCCGCAAGGAGTCAATGGCGATCGGTGCACAGAGACCACAACACAAGTCGACGTCCCCGTCTTCTAGTCGTGGGAGGTGTAGGCACGAGGCGGGGGGGGGGGGGGGATTCTTCACATCCATGTTGGGGCCGTGTTAACACAACACAATAGGGGGTAGGGGCGGGTATCTTTCATATCGGTGTTGGCCGGCCGTGATAACACGCCTATTGCCCGCGGCACGGCACAAGAAGAGAAGAAGGAAGAAGGCACCAAAAAGAAAGACGCAAAAAGTAGAGGTAAAGCACAGGTGCCATTGCTTGTGTGTGCACGAAGAGGGGTACACTGCTACTCACGTATTGTACACGCTCTTCCCCAACGTTAAGAACGTTTTGAACATCACTGTTGTCGGGGTACACGTTTACCCATGTAATGCATACGGTAACAATTTGTGTTTCCCGACGCTTACAATGTTGCACTGTGCATGTACCCACGCAATGTACCCGGTAGCATTTAGTGCTCTCCGACGTTCGCAATGTTGCAACGTGCATGTACTCACGTAATGTACCCGGTAATAATTAGTGTTCCCCAACGTTCTCAACGTTGCACGTGCCCCGGTACATGTTTGTCCATATATTGTACCTGGTAACAATTGTTGTTCCTCGTCGTTCTTGCAAGCCAGGAAGAAGGAGAAGCCTGAGGCGGCGTTCGTGGCTCGCCAGGCGGCTCTGCTAGCCGCCCACCAAGGGGTTGGGCAAGACCCCCCGTCCCCGAAGGGACCCCCGCTGCTGATGCAGCTCCAAAAGGCCGACGAGGCGTGAAGGATACGTTAGAGTGGAGTCACGGGTGCGTTGCGCGTGATCCGCGTAGACAGAGCGTTTGTGATGTACGTAAATAGCATGGTAAAGACGTGCGCACCACGTGCACGTGAAAAAGCGCGCACGCTCCCAATGCCGAACCCTCACCGGTGATTTGCCCGATCTCAAGCCAGCAACCCCATGTATTCACGAAAAGGGCGAGTTGATGGATAAACTACGCTGCAACCATTGGGGGCGGAATGGGGCTTATGCGGCCTAAGGGGGCCGAGGGGCGCCAACGGGGACCTAAGGGGGCCCTATGCTGACGTACCGGTGCCCATCCAGACCCACGCCGGGGTGATTGAACATTGTACGTTGCGTCTAGATGCAAAAATATGATACTGGAAGCAATGACTTCATGCAAAGCGTGCCAGGGCAGGTAGGGACTCAGATGGACCGGTTGCGCAGGTCCGAAGGTTCACGGGTCAACGATTCGAGCGACCACGGAGATCCACAGATTTACAGGGCAATGAACGACGTCAAGGAATCGATAAACTTGCACGGAACTCTACAATGGATGGAGTGTCCTAGGATGTCCATTTGTCATGTCCCTTCAAACAGGAAGATATGCGCCGGGCACGTGTTGCCCTCTGTGTGAAGCAGTTTGATGGCCGAGTCGGTGCGGGTGAACCTAGACCTGGACAATGCCTCCTCGAAGCGGATTCTTGGCCGCATAGTCTACACTTGTGACAATTGCTTCATCGCGGGACAGTTTGCACTGAATACCATTAATTCTTTGCCCGATAAATTGCACTCGTTACCGTTGATTCTTTGCCGGACAAATAGCAGCCAATGCCATTGATTCGTTGCCGGAAAGTATGCACGATTTACCCTTGATTCATTGCAAAATGATATGCACACAATACCAATGATTATTGGCCGGATAGTTTGCACTCAATACCATTAATTCTTTGTTGGATAGTGTGCATTCAATATCACCGCACAGTCTACACTCGCTACCATGTGATCTTTACTGGATTGTTTGCAGTTGCTACTATTAACTCAATGCCGGGTAGTCCGCACTAGCTACCATTCATTCTTTATGATATAGTGTGCACTGATCACCATTGATTGGTTACTAGATAGTTTGCGACACAATACCATTGATTCTTTGCCGGATCGTTTGCACTTGTTACCATCGGTTCTTTGCCCTATGGTGTGCACTCAATATCCGTGATTCTTGAGGGGTAGTGTGCATACAATGCCATTGCTTGTTTGCCCAATAGTGTGTACTCAATACCATTGATTCTTTCCTGCATTGTGTGCACTTGTTCCCATTGATTCTTTGGCCGATACTCTGCACTCAATGTGATTCGTTCTTCACCACATGGTTTGAACTCCTTACAATTGATTCTTTGTGTGATAGTTTGCAATCATTTACATTGATTGGTTGCTGAATAGTCCGCGCACAATACCATTAACTCTTTGCCGCATACTTTGCACTCAATACCATCCATTCTTGGTACGATAGTCTGCAATTGGTTTTTTGCGCCCAAACCAGCTTCCCATGCAAAAAGGGTGAGTTTGGGGATAGTCCGCACCCCAAGGAGCATGCTTTTTCTAACGTAAACCCGCATGTATACAGCAAAACGGTGTGTCGATGGATGGTCGACACACCAAGGTGCATGAATTTCCACACCACAACACTTACCTATGCAGTAAGTGTGTGAGTCGAAAGATTACCTACACCCCATAGAGCATTGGTTTCTACTTCAACCCATCTATCCATGCACAAAGGGGGGACCGGACAAACCCCAAGGTGCATGAGCCCAATGGCAGGGTATATGAGAAGCCCTCCGTGTGGGTGGCGAGGTGGTCAGCCTCTCCCAGGCCCACGCGGGCCCCCACGATGGGGTGGACTTCTTGGGCGATCACGTCAAAGAACTTGGGCGCGCTCTAGGGCCTTGTTTACCTCCGGAAAAGACAAGGAAGGGAGTGCCAAACCTTCCTTCACGGACGTCCGGGCCAGCTCCTCTCGTAGTTGTGGAAATTCTCTGGCTTGCTCTGCGTCTTTCGTCGGTGGCAGCATGAGGCAGATGTGAGCCCGAAGTTGGTTACATTTCATGCTCGTCCATGGCACTCATTATGAAAAGAACATAGAAAAACTGCCAAAGTCTGAAAGCGCAAACAAAAGTTGAGGCGAGGCTCAACTAGTGTTCTGCATCCCAAAGTCCGTGAACTTTTACGCTAAAACACCCATCTCGGCACCAAAAGGTTTCACGGAGGGCCTACCGTTGATTCTTTGCCAGATAGACCGCACTCCATACTATTGATTCCTTGTTGGACACTTTGCACCGGTTACCATTGATTCGTTGAGGAATGATCAGCATACAATACCACTGATTCTTGGGCGGACAATGTGCACTCGTCACCATTGAGCGTTTGCTGAATAGTCTAAATTCGTCACAGCTGATTCTTTGCCGGATAGACCGTACTCATTGAGTTGTGGCCCGAAAGTTTGCACCGGTTACCATTTAATCATTGCCCGATGCGTTGCGCACAACACCATTGAATTTTTGGCCGCATGGATGGCACTCATTACTTATCAATCTTCGCCGGACAATTTGCACCCGTCATCGTTGATTCTTTGCCGGATGGTTTGCGGCCGGTACCATTGGTTCTTTGCCGAATAGTCCGCACTCACCACCATTGATTCTTTGTAGGATAGGGGGCACTCGCTTCCGTTGATGGTTTGCCGGATGGTCCGCACTCAATAGCATTCATTTTTTGCCGGATAGTCGGCACCGGTCACCCCTGGTTCTCTGCCAGAGAGTCTACAATCAATGCCATTGATTCTTTGCCGGATAGCTGCACTTGTTACCATTGATTCTTTGCCGGGCAGTCTGCACGTAATGCCATTGTTTGTTTGCCGGATAGCCTGCACTCGTTACCAAGCCTTGTTGGACGGATAGTCCGCATTCGACACCATTGATTCTTTGCTGGATAGTCAGCACTTGTTTCTCCTTAAGGTTTGAACGATAGTATCCAATCGGTAACGTTCATTCTTTGCCGGATAGTCCGCACTCGGTACCATGGATTCTTTGCCGGATATTCTGAACTAGTTACAATTGATTCTTTGCCGAAGAGTCTGCACTTAGTATCATTGAATCTATGCGTAATAATGTGCGCCCCTTATCATTGATTCTTTGCCGTATATTGTGCGCTCAATGGGATTTATTCTTGGATGGGTATTTTGCATTCGTTAGCATTAACTCCTTGCCGGATAGTTCGTATCTGCTACCATTGATTCATTGCCGAATGTTGCGCCGACAATACCATTCATTCTTTTCCGGATTGTCTGCGGTTGTTGCCATTGTTTCTTTGCGCCATCTTGTGTATTCATTATCATTGGTTCTTTGGTACCATTGTATTGTGTTGTGTTGTGTTGTGTTGCGTTGGGTTGTGCAGTGTTGTGTTGTCTTGTGTTGTGTTGTGTTGTGTTGTGTTGTGTTGTGTTGTGTTGTGTTGTGTTGTGTTGTGTTGTGCTGTGTTGTGTTGTGTTGTGTTGTGTTGTGTTGTGTTGTGTTGTGTTGTGTTGTGTTGTGTTGTGTTGTGTTGTGTTGGGTTCTTGAGGGGTAGTGTGCATACAATGCCATTGCTTGTTTGCCCAATAGTGTGTACTCAATACCATTGATTCTTTCCTGCATTGTGTGCACTTGTTCCCATTGATTCTTTGGCCGATACTCTGCACTCAATGTGATTCGTTCTTCACCACATGGTTTGAACTCCTTACAATTGATTCTTTGTGTGATAGTTTGCAATCATTTACATTGATTGGTTGCTGAATAGTCCGCGCACAATACCATTAACTCTTTGCCGCATACTTTGCACTCAATACCATCCATTCTTGGTACGATAGTCTGCAATTGGTTTTTTGCGCCCAAACCAGCTTCCCATGCAAAAAGGGTGAGTTTGGGGATAGTCCGCACCCCAAGGAGCATGCTTTTTCTAACGTAAACCCGCATGTATACAGCAAAACGGTGTGTCGATGGATGGCCGACACACCAAGGTGCATGAATTTCCACACCACAACACTTACCTATGCAGTAAGTGTGTGAGTCGAAAGATTACCTACACCCCATAGAGCATTGGTTTCTACTTCAACCCATCTATCCATGCACAAAGGGGGGACCGGACAAACCCCAAGGTGCATGAGCCCAATGGCAGGGTATATGAGAAGCCCTCCGTGTGGGTGGCGAGGTGGTCAGCCTCTCCCAGGCCCACGCGGGCCCCCACGATGGGGTGGACTTCTTGGGCGATCACGTCAAAGAACTTGGGCGCGCTCTAGGGCCTTGTTTACCTCCGGAACAGACAAGGAAGGGAGTGCCAAACCTTCCTTCACGGACGTCCGGGCCAGCTCCTCTCGTAGTTGTGGAAATTCTCTGGCTTGCTCTGCGTCTTTCGTTGGTGGCAGCATGAGGCAGATGTGGGCCCGAAGTTGGTTACATTTCATGCTCGTCCATGGCACTCATTATGAAAAGAACATAGAAAAACTGCCAAAGTCTGAAAGCGCAAACAAAAGTTGAGGCGAGGCTCAACTAGTGTTCTGCATCCCAAAGTCCGTGAACTTTTACGCTAAAACACCCATCTCGGCACCAAAAGGGAACGTTCACGGAGGGCCTACCGTTGATTCTTTGCCAGATAGACCGCACTCCATACTATTGATTCCTTGTTGGACACTTTGCACCGGTTACCATTGATTCGTTGAGGAATGATCAGCATACAATACCACTGATTCTTGGGCGGACAATGTGCACTCGTCACCATTGATCGTTTGCTGAATAGTCTAGATTCGTCACAGCTGATTCTTTGCCGGATAGACCGTACTCATTGAGTTGTGGCCCGAAAGTTTGCACCGGTTACCATTTAATCATTGCCCGATGCGTTGCGCACAACACCATTGAATTTTTGGCCGCATGGATGGCACTCATTACCTATCAATCTTCGCCGGACAATTTGCACCCGTCATCGTTGATTCTTTGCCGGATGGTTTGCGGCCGGTACCATTGGTTCTTTGCCGAATAGTCCGCACTCACCACCATTGATTCTTTGTAGGATAGGGGGCACTCGCTTCCGTTGATGGTTTGCCGGATGGTCCGCACTCAATAGCATTCATTTTTTGCCGGATAGTCGGCACCGGTCACCCCTGGTTCTCTGCCAGAGAGTCTACAATCAATGCCATTGATTCTTTGCCGGATAGCTGCACTTGTTACCATTGATTCTTTGCCGGGCAGTCTGCACGTAATGCCATTGTTTGTTTGCCGGATAGCCTGCACTCGTTACCAAGCCTTGTTGGACGGATAGTCCGCATTCGATACCATTGATTCTTTGCTGGATAGTCAGCACTTGTTTCTCCTTAAGGTTTGAACGATAGTATCCAATCGGTAACGTTCATTCTTTGCCGGGTAGTCCGCACTCGGTACCATTGATTCTTTGCCGGATATTCTGAACTAGTTACAATTGATTCTTTGCCGAAGAGTCTGCACTTAGTATCATTGAATCTATGCGTAATAATGTGCGCCCCTTATCATTGATTCTTTGCCGTATATTGTGCGCTCAATGGGATTTATTCTTGGATGGGTATTTTGCATTCGTTAGCATTAACTCCTTGCCGGATAGTTTGTATCTGCTACCATTGATTCATTGCCGAATGTTGCGCCGACAATACCATTCATTCTTTTCCGGATTGTCTGCGGTTGTTGCCATTGTTTCTTTGCGCCATCTTGTGTATTCATTATGATTGGTTCTTTGGTAGCATTGTATTGTGTTGTGTTGTGATGTGTTGCGTTGGGTTGTGCAGTGTTGTGTTGTCTTGTGTTGTGTTGTGTTGTGTTGTGTTGTGTTGTGTTGTGTTGTGTTGTGTTGTGTTGTGTTGTGTTGTGTTGTGTTGTGATGTGTTGTGTTGTGTTGTGTTGTGTTGTGTTGTGTTGTGTTGTGTTGTGTTGTGTTGTGTTGGGTTGTGTTGTGTTGTGTTGTGTTTTTCTTGTCTGTGTTCCTTTCCTGGTTTGTAATGTTGTATTGTGTTGTGTTGTGTTGTGTTGTGTTGTGTTGTGTTGTGTTGTGTTGTGTTGTGTTGTGTTGTGTTGTGTTGTGTTGTGTTGTGATGTGTTGTGTTGTGTTGTGATGTGTTGTGTTGTGTTGTGTTGTGTTGTGTTGTGTTGTGTTGTGTTGTGTTGTGTTGTGTTGTGTTGTGTTGTGTTATGTTGTGTTGTGCTGTTGTGTTGTGTTGTGTTGTGTTGTGTTTTTGTTGTCTGTGTTCCTTTCCTGGTTTGTAATGTTGTATTGTGTTGTGTTGTGTTGTGTTGTGTTGTGTTGTGTTGTGTTGTGTTGTGTTGTGTTGTGTTGTGTTGTGTTGTGTTGTGTTGTGTTGTGATGTGTTGTGTTGTGTTGTGATGTGTTGTGTTGTGTTGTGTTGTGTTGTGTTGTGTTGTGTTGTGTTGTGTTGTGTTGTGTTGTGTTGTGTTGTGTTATGTTGTGTTGTGTTGTGCTGTGCTGTGCTGTGTTGTGTTGTGTTGTGTTGTGTTGTGTTGTGTTGCGTTGTGTTATGTTGTGTTGTGCTGTTGTGTTGTGTTGTGTTGTGTTGGATGGCGTTGTGTTGTGTTGTGTTGTGTTGTGTTGTGTTGTGTTGTGTTGTGTTGTGTTGTGTTGTGTTGTGTTGTGATGTGTTGTGTTGTGTTGTGTTGTGTTGTGCTGTGTTGTGTTGTGTTGTGTTTTGTTGTGTTGTGTTGTGTTGTGTTGTGTTGTGTTGTGTTGTGGTGTGGTGTGTTGTGTTGTGTTGTGTTGTGTTGTGTTGTGTTGTGTTGTGTTGTGTTGTGTTGTGTTGTGTTGTGTTGTGTTGTGTTGTGTTGTGTTGTGTTGTGTTGTGTTGTGTTGTGATGTGTTGTGTTGTGTTGTGTTGTGTTGTGTTGTGCTGTGTTGTGTTGTGTTGTGTTGTGTTGTGTTGTGTTGTGTTGTGTTGTGTTTTTGTTGTCTGTGTTCCTTTCCTGGTTTGTAATGTTGTATTGTGTTGTGTTGTGTTGTGTTGTGTTGTGTTGTGTTGTGTTGTGTTGTGTTGTGTTACGTTGTGTTGTGTTGTGTTGTGTTGTGTTGTGTTGTGATGTGTTGTGTTGTGTTGTGTTGTGTTGTGTTGTGTTGTGTTGTGTTGTGTTGTGTTGTGTTGTGTTGGGTTGGGTTGTGTTGTGTTGTGTTGTGTTTTTGTTGTCTGTGTTCCTTTCCTGGTTTGTAATGTTGTATTGTGTTGTGTTGTGTTGTGTTGTGTTGTGATGTGTTGTGTTGTGTTACGTTGTGTTGTGTTGTGTTGTGTTGTGTTGTGTTGTGATGTGTTGTGTTGTGTTGTGTTGTGTTGTGTTGTGTTGTGTTGTGTTGTGTTGTGTTGTGTTGTGTTGTGTTGTGTTGTGTTGTGGTGTGGTGTGTTGTGTTGTGTTGTGTTGTGTTGTGTTGTGTTGTGTTGTGTTGTGTTGTGTTGTGTTGTGTTGTGTTGTGTTGTGATGTGTTGTGTTGTGTTGTGTTGTGTTGTGTTGTGTTGTGTTGTGTTGTGTTGTGTTGTGTTGTGATGTGTTGTGTTGTGTTGTGTTCTGTTGTGTTGTGCTGTGTGGTGTGGTGTTGTGTTGTGTTGTGTTGTGTTGTGTTGTGTTGTGTTGTGTTGTGTTGTGTTGTTGCGTTGTGTTGTGTTGTGTTGGATGGTGTGTATTCTGTTGTGTTGTGATGTGATGTGATGTGATGTGTTGTGTTGTGTCGTGCTGTGTTGTGTTGTGTTGCGTTGTGTTATGTTGTGTTGTGCTGTTGTGTTGTGTTGTGATGTGTTGGATGGCGTTGTGTTGTGTTGTGTTGTGTTGTGTTGTGTTGTGTTGTGTTGTGTTGTGTTGTGTTGTGTTGTGTTGTGTTGTGTTGTGTTGTGTTGTGTTGTGTTGTGTTGTGTTGTGTTGTGTTATGTTGTGTTGTGCTGTTGTGTTGTGTTGTGTTGTGTTGGATGGCGTTGTGTTGTGTTGTGTTGTGTTGTGTTGTGTTGTGTTGTGTTGTGTTGTGTTGTGTTGTGTTGTGTTGTCTCGTGCTGTGTTGTGTTGTGTTGCGTTGTGTTATGTTGTGTTGTGCTGTTGTGTTGTGTTGTGTTGTGTTGGATGGCGTTGTGTTGTGTTGTGTTGTGTTGTGTTGTGTTGTGTTGTGTTGTGTTGTGTTGTGTTGTGTTGTGTTGTGTTGTGTTGTGTTGTGTTGTGTTATGTTGTGTTGTGCTGTTGTGTTGTGTTGTGTTGTGTTGGATGGCGTTGTGTTGTGTTGTGTTGTGTTGTGTTGTGTTGTGTTGTGTTGTGTTGTGTTGTGTTGTGTTGTGTTGTCTCGTGCTGTGTTGTGTTGTGTTGCGTTGTGTTATGTTGTGTTGTGCTGTTGTGTTGTGTTGTGTTGTGTTGTGTTGTGTTGTGTTGTGTTGTGTTGTGTTGTGTTGTGTTGTGTTGTGTTTTTGTTGTCTGTGTTCCTTTCCTGTTGTGTAATGTTGTATTGTGTTGTGTTGTGTTGTGTTGTGTTGTGTTGTGTTATGTTGTGTTGTGTTGTGTTGTGTTGTGTTGTGTTGTGCTGTGTTGTGTTGTGTTGTGTTGTGTTGTGTTGTGTTGTGTTGTGTTGTGTTGTGTTGTGTTGTGTTGTGTTGTGTTGTGTTGTGTTGTGTTCTTGAGGGGTAGTGTGCATACAATGCCATTGCTTGTTTGCCCAATAGTGTGTACTCAATACCATTGATTCTTTCCTGCATTGTGTGCACTTGTTCCCATTGATTCTTTGGCCGATACTCTGCACTCAATGTGATTTGTTCTTCACCACATGGTTTGAACTCCTTACAATTGATTCTTTGTGTGATAGTTTGCAATCATTTACATTGATTGGTTGCCGAATAGTCCGCGCACAATACCATTAACTCTTTGCCGCATACTTTGCACTCAATACCATCCATTCTTGGTACGATAGTCTGCAATTGGTTTTTTGCGCCCAAACCAGCTTCCCATGCAAAAAGGGTGAGTTTGGGGATAGTCCGCACCCCAAGGAGCATGCTTTTTCTAACGTAAACCCGCATGTATACAGCAAAACGGTGTGTCGATGGATGGTCGACACACCAAGGTGCATGAATTTCCAAACCACAACACTTACCTATGCAGTAAGTGTGTGAGTCGAAAGATTACCTACACCCCATAGAGCATTGGTTTCTACTTCAACCCATCTATCCATGCACAAAGGGGGGACCGGACAAACCCCAAGGTGCATGAGCCCAATGGCAGGGTATATGAGAAGCCCTCCGTGTGGGTGGCGAGGTGGTCAGCCTCTCCCAGGCCCACGCGGGCCCCCACGATGGGGTGGACTTCTTGGGCGATCACGTCAAAGAACTTGGGCGCGCTCTAGGGCCTTGTTTACCTCCGGAACAGACAAGGAAGGGAGTGCCAAACCTTCCTTCACGGACGTCCGGGCCAGCTCCTCTCGTAGTTGTGGAAATTCTCTGGCTTGCTCTGCGTCTTTCGTTGGTGGCAGCATGAGGCAGATGTGGGCCCGAAGTTGGTTACATTTCATGCTCGTCCATGGCACTCATTATGAAAAGAACATAGAAAAACTGCCAAAGTCTGAAAGCGCAAACAAAAGTTGAGGCGAGGCTCAACTAGTGTTCTGCATCCCAAAGTCCGTGAACTTTTACGCTAAAACACCCATCTCGGCACCAAAAGGGAGGGTTCACGGAGGGCCTACCGTTGATTCTTTGCCAGATAGACCGCACTCCATACTATTGATTCCTTGTTGGACACTTTGCACCGGTTACCATTGATTCGTTGAGGAATGATCAGCATACAATACCACTGATTCTTGGGCGGACAATGTGCACTCGTCACCATTGATCGTTTGCTGAATAGTCTAAATTCGTCACAGCTGATTCTTTGCCGGATAGACCGTACTCATTGAGTTGTGGCCCGAAAGTTTGCACCGGTTACCATTTAATCATTGCCCGATGCGTTGCGCACAACACCATTGAATTTTTGGCCGCATGGATGGCACTCATTACCTATCAATCTTCGCCGGACAATTTGCACCCGTCATCGTTGATTCTTTGCCGGATGGTTTGCGGCCGGTACCATTGGTTCTTTGCCGAATAGTCCGCACTCACCACCATTGATTCTTTGTAGGATAGGGGGCACTCGCTTCCGTTGATGGTTTGCCGGATGGTCCGCACTCAATAGCATTCATTTTTTGCCGGATAGTCGGCACCGGTCACCCCTGGTTCTCTGCCAGAGAGTCTACAATCAATGCCATTGATTCTTTGCCGGATAGCTGCACTTGTTACCATTGATTCTTTGCCGGGCAGTCTGCACGTAATGCCATTGTTTGTTTGCCGGATAGCCTGCACTCGTTACCAAGCCTTGTTGGACGGATAGTCCGCATTCGATACCATTGATTCTTTGCTGGATAGTCAGCACTTGTTTCTCCTTAAGGTTTGAACGATAGTATCCAATCGGTAACGTTCATTCTTTGCCGGGTAGCCCGCACTCGGTACCATTGATTCTTTGCCGGATATTCTGAACTAGTTACAATTGATTCTTTGCCGAAGAGTCTGCACTTAGTATCATTGAATCTATGCGTAATAATGTGCGCCCCTTATCATTGATTCTTTGCCGTATATTGTGCGCTCAATGGGATTTATTGTTGGATGGGTATTTTGCATTCGTTAGCATTAACTCCTTGCCGGATAGTTTGTATCTGCTACCATTGATTCATTGCCGAATGTTGCGCCGACAATACCATTCATTCTTTTCCGGATTGTCTGCGGTTGTTGCCATTGTTTCTTTGCGCCATCTTGTGTATTCATTATCATTGGTTCTTTGGTAGCATTGTATTGTGTTGTGTTGTGTTGTGTTGCGTTGGGTTGTGCAGTGTTGTGTTGTCTTGTGTTGTGTTGTGTTGTGTTGTGTTGTGTTATGTTGTGTTGTGTTGTGTTGTGTTGCGTTGTGTTGTGTTGTGTTGTGTTGTGTTGTGTTGTGTTGTGTTGTGTTGTGTTGTGTTGTGATGTGTTGTGTTGTGTTGTGTTGTGTTGTGTTGTGTTGTGTTGTGTTGTGTTGTGTTGTGTTGTGTTTTTGTTGTCTGTGTTCCTTTCCTGGTTTGTAATGTTGTATTGTGTTGTGTTGTGTTGTGTTGTGTTGTGTTGTGTTGTGTTGTGTTGTGTTGTGTTGTGTTGTGTTGTGTTGTGTTGTGTTGTGTTGTGATGTGTTGTGTTGTGTTGTGATGTGTTGTGTTGTGTTGTGTTGTGTTGTGTTGTGTTGTGTTGTGTTGTGTTGTGTTGTGTTGTGTTGTGTTGTGTTGTGTTATGTTGTGTTGTGTTGTGCTGTGCTGTGCTGTGTTGTGTTGTGTTGTGTTGTGTTGTTGTGTTGTGTTGTGTTGTGCTGTGTTGTGTTGTGTTGCGTTGTGTTATGTTGTGTTGTGCTGTTGTGTTGTGTTGTGTTGTGTTGGATGGCGTTGTGTTGTGTTGTGTTGTGTCGTGTTGTGTTGTGTTGTGTTGTGTTGTGTTGTGTTGTGTTGTGGGCTGGGTTGTGTTGTGTTGTGTTGTGTTTTTGTTGTCTGTGTTCCTTTCCTGGTTTGTAATGTTGTATTGTGTTGTGTTGTGTTGTGTTGTGTTGTGTTGTGTTGTGTTGTGTTGTGTTGTGTTGTGTTGTGTTACGTTGTGTTGTGTTGTGTTGTGTTGTGTTGTGTTGTGATGTGGTGTGTTGTGTTGTGTTGTGTTGTGTTGTGTTGTGTTGTGTTGTGTTGTGTTGTGTTGTGTTGTGTTGTGTTGTGTTGTGTTGTGGTGTGGTGTGTTGTGTTGTGTTGTGTTGTGTTGTGTTGTGTTGTGTTGTGTTGTGTTGTGTTGTGTTGTGTTGTGTTGTGTTGTGTTGTGTTGTGTTGTGTTGTGTTGTGATGTGTTGTGTTGTGTTGTGTTGTGTTGTGTTGTGTTGTGTTGTGTTGTGTTGTGTTGTGTTGTGTTGTGTTGTGTTGTGTTGTGTTGTGTTGTGTTATGTTGTGTTGTGCTGTTGTGTTGTGTTGTGTTGTGTTGTGTTGTGTTGTGTTGTGTTGTGTTGTGTTGTGTTGTGTTGTGTTGTGTTGTGTTGTGTTGTGTTGTGTTGTGTTGTGTTGTGTTGTGTTGTGTTGTGTTGTGTTGTGTTGTGTTGTGTTGTGTTGTGTTATGTTGTGTTGTGCTGTTATGTTGTGTTGTGTTGTGTCGTGCTGTGTTGTGTTGTGTTGCGTTGTGTTATGTTGTGTTGTGCTGTTGTGTTGTGTTGTGTTGTGTTGTGTTGCGTTGTGTTGTGTTGTGTTGTGTTGTGTTGTGTTGTGTTGTGTTGTGTTGTGTTGTGTTGTGTTGTGTTGTGTTGTGTTGTGTTGTGTTGTGTTGTGTTGTGTTGTGTTGTGTTGTGTTATGTTGTGTTGTGCTGTTGTGTTGTGTTGTGTTGTGTTGGATGGCGTTGTGTTGTGTTGTGTTGTGTTGTGTTGTGTTGTGTTGTGTTGTGTTGTGTTGTGTTGTCTCGTGCTGTGTTGCGTTGTGTTGCGTTGTGTTATGTTGTGTTGTGCTGTTGTGTTGTGTTGTGTTGCGTTGGATGGCGTTGTGTTGTGCTGTGTAGTGTTGTGTTGTGTTGTGTTGTGTTGTGTTGTGTTGTGTTGTGTTGTGTTGTGTTGTGTTGTGTTGTGTTGTGTTTTTGTTGTCTGTGTTCCTTTCCTGTTGTGTAATGTTGTATTGTGTTGTGTTGTGTTGTGTTGTGTTGTGTTGTGTTGTGTTGTGTTATGTTGTGTTGTGTTGTGTTGTGTTGTGTTGTGTTATCCTCTGATCTGTTGTGTTGTGTTGTGTTGTGTTGTGTTGTGTGGTGTTGTGTTGTGTTGTGTTATGTTGTGTTGTGTTGTGTTGTGTTGTGTTGTGTTGTGATGTGTTGTGTTGTGTTGTGTTGTGTTGTGTTGTGTTGTGTTGTGTTGTGTTGTGTTGTGTTATGTTGTGTTGTGTTGTGCTGTGCTGTGCTGTGTTGTGTTGTGTTGTGTTGTGTTGTGTTGTGTTGTGTTGTGTTGTGCTGTGCTGTGCTGTGTTGTGTTGTGTTGTGTTGTGTTGTGTTGTGTTGTGTTGTGTTGTGTTGTGTTGTGTTTTTGTTGTCTGTGTCCCTTTCTTGTTGTGTAACGTTGTATTGTGTTGTGTTGTGTTGTGTTGTGTTGTGTTGTGTTGTGTTGTGTTGTGTTGTGTTGTGTTGTGTTGTGTTCTGTTGTGTAGTGTTGTGTTGTTGCGTTGTGTTGTGTTGTGATGTGTTGTGTTGTGTTGTATTGTGTACTGTTGTGTTGTGTTTTGTTGTGTTGTGTTGTGTTGTGTTGTGTTGTGTTGTGTTGTGTTGTGTTGTGTTGTGTTGTGTTGTGTTGTGTTGTGTTGTGTTGTGTTGTGTTGGGTTGTGTTGTGTTGTGATGTGTTGTGTTGTGTTGTGGTGTGTACTGTTGTGTTGTGTTTTGTTGTGTTGTGTTGTGTTGTGTTGTGTTGTGTTGTGGTGTGTTGTGTTGTGTTGTGTTGTGTTGTGTTGTGTTTTGTTGTGTTGTGTTGTGTTGTGTTGTGTTGTGTTGTGTTGTGTTGTGTTGTGTTGTGTTGTGTTGTGTTGTGTTGTGTTGTGTTGTGTTGTGTTTTTGTTGTCTGTGGTCCTTTCCTGTTGTGTAATGTTTTATTGTGTTGTGTTGTGTTGTGTTGTGTTGTGTTGTGTTATGTTGTGTTGTGTTGTGTTGTGTTGTGTTGCGTTGTGTTGTGTTGTGTTGTGTTGTGTTATGTTGTGTTGTGTTGTGTTGTGTTGTGTTGTGTTGTGTTGTGTTGTGTTGTGTTGTGTTGTGTTGTGTTGTGTTGTGTTGTGTTGTGTTGTGTTGTGTTGTGTTGTGTTGTGCAGTGTTGTGTTGTCTTGTGTTGTGTTGTGTTGTGTTGTGTTGTGTTATGTTGTGTTGTGTTGTGTTGTGTTGCGTTGTGTTGTGTTGTGTTGTGTTGTGTTGTGTTGTGTTGTGTTGGATTGCGTTGTGTTGTGATGTGTTGTGTTGTGTTGTGTTGTGTTGTGTTTTGTTGTGTTGTGTTGTGTTGTGTTGTGTTGTGTTTTTGTTGTCTGTGTTCCTTTCCTGGTTTGTAATGTTGTATTGTGTTGTGTTGTGTTGTGTTGTGTTGTGTTGTGTTGTGTTGTGTTGTGTTGTGTTGTGTTGTGTTGTGTTGTGTTGTGTTGTGTTGTGTTGTGTTGTGATGTGTTGTGTTGTGTTGTGATGTGTTGTGTTGTGTTGTGTTGTGTTGTGTTGTGTTGTGTTGTGTTGTGTTGTGTTGTGTTGTGTTGTGTTATGTTGTGTTGTGTTGTGCTGTGCTGTGCTGTGTTGTGTTGTGTTGTGTTGTGTTGTTGTGTTGTGTTGTGTTGTGCTGTGTTGTGTTGTGTTGCGTTGTGTTATGTTGTGTTGTGCTGTTGTGTTGTGTTGTGTTGTGTTGGATGGCGTTGTGTTGTGTTGTGTTGTGTTGTGTTGTGTTGTGTTGTGTTGTGTTGTGTTGTGTTGGGTTGGGTTGTGTTGTGTTGTGTTGTGTTTTTGTTGTCTGTGTTCCTTTCCTGGTTTGTAATGTTGTATTGTGTTGTGTTGTGTTGTGTTGTGTTGTGTTGTGTTGTGTTGTGTTGTGTTACGTTGTGTTGTGTTGTGTTGTGTTGTGTTGTGTTGTGATGTGTTGTGTTGTGTTGTGTTGTGTTGTGTTGTGTTGTGTTGTGTTGTGTTGTGTTGTGTTGTGTTGTGTTGTGTTGTGTTGTGGTGTGGTGTGTTGTGTTGTGTTGTGTTGTGTTGTGTTGTGTTGTGTTGTGTTGTGTTGTGTTGTGTTGTGTTGTGTTGTGTTGTGTTGTGTTGTGTTGTGTTGTGTTGTGTTGTGTTGTGTTGTGATGTGTTGTGTTGTGTTGTGTTGTGTTGTGTTGTGTTGTGTTGTGTTGTGTTGTGTTGTGTTGTGTTGTGTTGTGTTGTGTTGTGTTGTGTTATGTTGTGTTGTGCTGTTGTGTTGTGTTGTGTTGTGTTGTGTTGTGTTGTGTTGTGTTGTGTTGTGTTGTGTTGTGTTGTGTTGTGTTGTGTTGTGTTGTGTTGTGTTGTGTTGTGTTGTGTTGTGTTGTGTTGTGTTGTGTTGTGTTGTGTTGTGTTGTGTTGTGTTGTGTTATGTTGTGTTGTGCTGTTATGTTGTGTTGTGTTGTGTCGTGCTGTGTTGTGTTGTGTTGCGTTGTGTTATGTTGTGTTGTGCTGTTGTGTTGTGTTGTGTTGTGTTGGATGGCGTTGTGTTGTGTTGTGTTGTGTTGTGTTGTGTTGTGTTGTGTTGTGTTGTGTTGTGTTGTGTTGTGTTGTGTTGTGTTGTGTTGTGTTGTGTTGTGTTGTGTTGTGTTGTGTTGTGTTGTGTTATGTTGTGTTGTGCTGTTGTGTTGTGTTGTGTTGTGTTGGATGGCGTTGTGTTGTGTTGTGTTGTGTTGTGTTGTGTTGTGTTGTGTTGTGTTGTGTTGTGTTGTGTTGTCTCGTGCTGTGTTGCGTTGTGTTGCGTTGTGTTATGTTGTGTTGTGCTGTTGTGTTGTGTTGTGTTGCGTTGGATGGCGTTGTGTTGTGTTGTGTAGTGTTGTGTTGTGTTGTGTTGTGTTGTGTTGTGTTGTGTTGTGTTGTGTTGTGTTGTGTTGTGTTGTGTTGTGTTGTGTTGTGTTGTGTTGTGTTGTGTTGTGTTGTGTTTTTGTTGTCTGTGTTCCTTTCCTGTTGTGTAATGTTGTATTGTGTTGTGTTGTGTTGTGTTGTGTTGTGTTGTGTTGTGTTGTGTTATGTTGTGTTGCGTTGTGTTGTGTTGTGTTGTGTTGTGTTATCCTCTGATCTGTTGTGTTGTGTTGTGTTGTGTTGTGTTGTGTGGTGTTGTGTTGTGTTGTGTTATGTTGTGTTGTGTTGTGTTGTGTTGTGTTGTGTTGTGATGTGTTGTGTTGTGTTGTGTTGTGTTGTGTTGTGTTGTGTTGTGTTGTGTTGTGTTGTGTTGTGTTATGTTGTGTTGTGTTGTGCTGTGCTGTGCTGTGTTGTGTTGTGTTGTGTTGTGTTGTGTTGTGTTGTGTTGTGTTGTGTTGTGCTGTGCTGTGCTGTGTTGTGTTGTGTTGTGTTGTGTTGTGTTGTGTTGTGTTGTGTTGTGTTGTGTTGTGTTGTGTTTTTGTTGTCTGTGTCCCTTTCTTGTTGTGTAACGTTGTATTGTGTTGTGTTGTGTTGTGTTGTGTTGTGTTGTGTTGTGTTGTGTTGTGTTGTGTTGTGTTGTGTTGTGTTCTGTTGTGTAGTGTTGTGTTGTTGCGTTGTGTTGTGTTGTGATGTGTTGTGTTGTGTTGTATTGTGTACTGTTGTGTTGTGTTTTGTTGTGTTGTGTTGTGTTGTGTTGTGTTGTGTTGTGTTGTGTTGTGTTGTGTTGTGTTGTGTTGTGTTGTGTTGTGTTGTGTTGTGTTGTGTTGTGTTGGGTTGTGTTGTGTTGTGATGTGTTGTGTTGTGTTGTGGTGTGTACTGTTGTGTTGTGTTTTGTTGTGTTGTGTTGTGTTGTGTTGTGTTGTGTTGTGGTGTGTTGTGTTGTGTTGTGTTGTGTTGTGTTGTGTTGTGTTGTGTTGTGTTGTGTTGTGTTGTGTTGTGTTGTGTTGTGTTGTGTTGTGTTGTGTTGTGTTGTGTTGTGTTGTGTTGTGTTGTGTTGTGTTGTGTTGTGTTGTGTTTTTGTTGTCTGTGGTCCTTTCCTGTTGTGTAATGTTTTATTGTGTTGTGTTGTGTTGTGTTGTGTTGTGTTGTGTTATGTTGTGTTGTGTTGTGTTGTGTTGTGTTGCGTTGTGTTGTGTTGTGTTGTGTTGTGTTATGTTGTGTTGTGTTGTGTTGTGTTGTGTTGTGTTGTGTTGTGTTGTGTTGTGTTGTGTTGTGTTGTGTTGTGTTGTGTTGTGTTGTGTTGTGTTGTGTTGTGTTGTGTTGTGTTGTGTTGTGTTTTTGTTGTCTGTGTTCCTTTCCTGTTGTGTAACGTTGTATTGTGTTGTGTTGTGTTGTGTTGTGTTGTGTTATGTTGTGTTGTGTTGTGTTGTGTTGTGTTGTGTTGTGTTGTGTTGTGTTGTGTTGTGTTGTGCTGTGCTGTGTTGTGTTGTGTTGTGTTGTGTTGTGTTGTGTTGTGTTGTGTTGTGTTGTGTTGTGTTGTGTTGTGTTGTGTTTTTGTTGTCTGTGTTCCTTTCCTGTTGTGTAACGTTGTATTGTGTTGTGTTGTGTTGTGTTGTGTTGTGTTGTGTTGTGTTGTGTTGTGTTGTGTCGTGTTGTGTTGTGTTGTGTTGTGTTGTGTTGTGTTGTGTTGTGTTGTGTTGTGTTGTGTTGTGTTGTGTTGTGTTGTGTTGTGTTGTATTGTGTTGTGTTGTGTTGTGTTGTGTTGTGTTGTGTTGTGTTGTGTTGTGTTGTGTTGTGTTGTGTTGTGTTGTGTTGTGTTGTGTTGTGTTGTGTTGTGTTGTGTTGTATTGTGCTGTGTTGTGTTGTGTTGTGTTGTGTTGTGTTGTGTTGTGTTGTGTTGTGTTGTGTTGTGTTGTGTTGTGTTGTGTTGTGTTGTGTTGTGTTGTGTTGTGTTGTGTTGTGTTGTGTTGTGTTGTGTTGTGTTGTGTTGTGCTGTGTTGTGTTGTGTTGTGTTGTGTTGTGTTGTGGTGTGTTGTGTTGCGTTGCGTTGTGGTGTGTTGTGTTGTGGTGTGTTGTGGTGTGTTGTGTTGTGTTGTGTTGTGTTGTGTTGTGTTGTGTGTGTTATGTTGTGTTGTGTTGTGTTGTGTGTGTTGTGTTGTGTTATGTTGTGTTGTGTTGTTGTGTTGTGTTGTGTTGTGTTGGATGGTGACGTGATGTGTTGTGTTGTGTTGTGTTGTGTTTCGTTGTGTTGTGTTGTGTTGTCCTGTGCTGTGTTGTGTTTTGTTGTGTGTTGTTGTGTTGTGTTGTGTTGTGTTGTGTTGTGTTGTGTTGTGTTGTGTTGTGTTGTGTTGTGTTGTGTTGTGTTGTGTTGTGTTGTGTTGTGTTGTGTTGTGTTGTGTTGTGTTGTGTTGTGTTGTGTTGTGTTGTGTTGTGTTGTGTTGTGTTGTGTTGTGTTGTGTTGTGTTGTGTTGTGTTGTGTCGTGTCGTGTCGTGTCGTGTCGTGTCGTGTCGTGTCGTGTCGTGTTGTGTCGTGTCGTGTCGTGTCGTGTTGTGTTGTGCTGTGCTGTGCTGTGCTGTGGTGTGTTGTGTTGTGTTGTGTTGTGTTGTGTTGTGTTGTGTTGTGTTGTGTTGTGTTGTGTTGTGTTGTGTTGTGTTGTGTTGTGTTGTGTTGTGTTGTGTTGTGCTGTGTTGTGTTGTGTTGTGTGGTGTGGTGTTGTGTTGTGTTGTGTTGTGTTGTGTTGTGTTGTGTTGTGTTGTGTTGTGTTGTGTTGTGGTGTGCTGTGCTGTGCTGTGGTGTGGTGTGTTGTGTTGTGTTGTGTTGTGTTGTGTTGTGTTGTGTTGTGTTGTGTTGTGTTGTGTTGTGTTGTGTTGTGTTGTGTTGTGTTGTGTTGTGTTGTGTTGTGTTGTGCTGTGTTGTGTTGTGTTGTGTGGTGTGGTGTTGTGTTGTGTTGTGTTGTGTTGTGTTGTGTTGTGTTGTGTTGTGTTGTGTTGTGTTGTGTTGTGTTGTGTTGTGTTGTGTTGTGTTGTGTTGTGTTGTGTTGTGTTGTGTTGTGTTGTGTTGTGTTGTGTTGTGTTGTGTTGTGTTGTGTTGTGTTGTGTTGTGTTGTGATGTGTTGTGTTGTGTTGTATTGTGCAGTGTTGTGTTGTGCTGTGTTGTGTTGTGCTGTGTTGTGTTGTCCTGTGCTGCGTTGTGTTGTGTTGTGTTGTGTTGTGTGTTTGTTGTCTGTGTTCCTTTCCTGTTGTGTAATGTTGTATTGTGTTGTGACGTGTTGTGTTGTGTTGTGTTGTGTCGTTGTGTTGTGTTGTGTTGTGTTGGATGGTGATGTGATGTGTTGTGTTGTGTTGTGTTGTGTTGTGTTGTGTTGTGTTGTGTTGTGTTGTGTTGTGTTGTGTTGTGTTGTGTTGTGTTGTATTGTGCAGTGTTGTGTTGTGCTGTGTTGTGTTGTGCTGTGTTGTGTTGTCCTGTGCTGCGTTGTGTTGTGTTGTGTTGTGTTGTGTGTTTGTTGTCTGTGTTCCTTTCCTGTTGTGTAATGTTGTATTGTGTTGTGACGTATTGTGTTGTGTTGTGTTGTGTCGTTGTGTTGTGTTGTGTTGTGTTGGATGGTGATGTGATGTGTTGTGTTGTGTTGTGTTGTGTTGTGTTGTGTTGTGTTGTGTTGTGTTGTGTTGTGTTGTGTTGTGTTGTGTCGTGTCGTGTTGTGTTGTGTTGTGTTGTGTTGTGTTTTTGTTGTCTGTGTTCCTTTCCTGTTGTGTAACGTTGTATTGTGTTGTGTTGTGTTGTGTTGTGTTGTGTTGTGTTGTGTTGTGTTGTGTTGTGTTGTGTTGTGTTGTGTTGTGTTGTGTTGTGTTGTGTTGTGTTGTGTTGTGTTGTGTTGTGTTGTGTTGTGTTGTGTTGTGTTGTGTTGTGTTGTGTTGTGTTGTGTTGTATTGTGTTGTGTTGTGTTGTGTTGTGTTGTGTTGTGTTGTGTTGTGTTGTGTTGTGTTGTGTTGTGTTGTGTTGTGTTGTGTTGTGTTTTGTTGTGTTGTGTTGTGTTGTATTGTGCTGTGTTGTGTTGTGCTGTGCTGTGTTGTGCTCTGTTGTGTTGTCCTGTGCTGCGTTGTGTTGTGTTGTGTTGTGTTGTGTTTTTGTTGTCTGTGTTCCTTTCCTGTTGTGTAATGTTGTATTGTGTTGTGTTGTGTTGTGTTGTGTTGTGTCGTTGTGTTGTGTTGTGTTGTGTTGTGTTGTGTTGTGTTGTGTTGTGTTGTGTTGTGTTGTGTTGTGTTGTGTTGTGTTGTGTTGTGTTGTGTTGTGTTGTGTTGTGTTGTGTTGTGTTGTGTTGTGTTGTGTCGTGTCGTGTGGTGTTGTGTTGTGTTGTGTTGTG